>OZ016549.1:14948398-16301990 GCA_963966675.1 Lasioglossum calceatum | reverse complement strand
ATGTGGGACAGGCGTATATTATTGCCTCTGCCACCGCCGCCGGTAGGTGATGCGCCACCATGGCCACCACTGCCGCCGCCACAAAATGTGGTAAGTTATAAACAATTTGCAATGCAATGTTGAGACATCATATTTACTTGTGTAATCTCATAAGATAGTACATACTAATACATAGTACAATATTAGAATATTCGGTTAGTACTCGGTTAGTATATTCGGATAGTACAATACTCGGTTCTGTCTCAAATCATGTTGCTTGCATACATTGTTTGTTTGAACTGTGTCGGTGCTTCGGCCATGCGATCTGTATTTGCATGCTATCCTTCTCTACGCTCGGCTGTCGTTTGAACTCTAGGCGCGGTCGGCGCGGTAGACGCAGTCATAAAAAAATAATGTCGGCGATCACTGCCTGTGCAGAACACAGCCGTTTTCCAAGAATCGCGATTTTACTGTATCAAATTATGTAAAAAAACGTACAAAAATGATGTCTCAACATTTCCTGTTTGTGCCTGCATCTAATATTTTATCCCCTTATGATATTTCCAGCGAGATGGGCGACGATTGCGCAATTTGCGCCGTCAACGCCGCCTCCATGAGGCACGCCAGGAGTTGCGGCGGCTGCAGCAGTTGCTACAACAGCAGCAACCACAGCAACCGCAGCAACAACAGCAACAGCACCAGCACCAGCAGCACCAGCAAGCTGTAGACCGGCGTGGCCGCGGCCGCGGTACCGGGCGAGGAACTGAGAGGGCGAAAGAGGCGCTCTAAGGCAGCGACCCCTCCGGTCGCGCCTGCATCGGCCGAGCCGGCTTGTCCTCCCGTGCGTGGGGGTGAGCGGACCAGGGTAAGAGGCCCCGCCAATCAGGCGGAATCCACATGGGGAATTGACCTCCTCCCACGACTCGGGGACGCCCAAGCCGCAGGAGAGGGTCGTGAACGCGGAAGTACCGGTACTCCCCGCGTTCATAGGAAGGGGGGCCTGTCCCGAGGGTGTGCGAAATGCGCCCCTCCGAGGGACAGGCCTTATCGCGAGCAGAGATCCCCTCGTTCGCACCACCGGAGATAGTCGACAGGCGATCGCGCGCCGGCACGGGCGAACGACGGGGTCTCACGGGTCATCGGGGCGCCGAGCTGGAACTCGGCTTCCCAACGGGTGACCCAGGGAGGGGTGAAACGCAGCCGCCGTCGCTGCGTTTCCTTATTCGGGAATAATCGTTGGGGGGCTTCTCTCCCCCTTCGGGAAGTCCATGTAAGGACAGCGGGTGCGCGGATGTGTCCTATCGGGTTTCCCGTGCACCTGCGCTTAGTCCAGGGACGGCCGCGGGGTTTTAGTCGGAGCGTGTCCGACATTGGCCTCCCTCATTTCCAGCAATGAGGGGAGTTATTCATAACGGATTTCCTCGACGTCAAAAAAAAGGGTTAGTCCGCGGTACGCATCCCTGATGTGAACCATAGATCACTGTCGCGCTGGCTCTCGTCGACGTTCGACACACCGGACGAAGTAAAATCGCGCTGCGAGAAAAATCAAAGTACTGCCTCGCGAAGTTGCGTGCCCCGTTAGAGGATTCCCGTGACGCCTAGGACACGCAGACCACCAGCAGTTCAGCAAGAAATCAACGCACTAACGGCCCCAATAACGCCCTTATCGAGGGGCTTGATGAGCCTAGAGAGGCTCTTCCCGATCCGCGAAGAAAAAAAGAGGCCCAGTGGCGGGCATAGAAACACTCCCGTTGAGGTACAATATGATAAACATAGATGAAAATAAAAAAAAAGGAACGACCGGTCGCTCCTTCGCAATTGCACGACTCGCTAATACGGGAAGTACATGAGATTTACGCGCATGTCGGCGGGGCGAGACGGCGAAGCTTCTGTCAGAGGACTTCTATGTCTCGAAATTACATCGCCGCACGCGAAAACTTATTGCCGCGTGCGACACATGCCAACGTGTCAAATTCCCTACCCATGCGATACATAACGATTTACAAAGCATAATACCGGGGTGTCCTCTTGAGGTGGTGTCCATTGATTTCTATGGACCATTACCAATATCTAGGGGAGGCGTGAGGTATATTCGGGTAATCGAAGAGCTATTTACTAAATTCATGAAACTATGCCCGATGCGAAACGCGACGACCACCGTGACATTATTAGCGCGCATTTTTTAAAATCTCGGAATGACAAAATAAACCAAAGTAAGGACTTTTTTAAGTTTTTTTAAAAAATCCACTTATTTTGATTATTTTGTTACTACCGAGTTTGTTTTGTTGAGAATTCATTACATCAAGATGGAGAGACGAGGATTGGCACTCAGGATGGCGCAGGCTCGTGCATGTGAAATCCCTTCATTAATATCAAACTTCTCAAGACTCATGTCATCGTCATCAGAATCAATGCTACTTCTCTTGATCATGGCTACAGAAGATGTGTTATCAGCTGAATTTAGGGATAGGAGTTCACAGTATATCACATGACTGTCGCGACCCTTAATCGCTGAAGCTCTAGCTAGTAGATGGGGAGTTGAGGGAGGAGTAAGAGAAGGAGACCCCTTGTTAGCCAGGACCTATGGTGAATTGGTATCTCAAATGGTATCCCAGCAATTAGAGATAGAAACACCCTGATAGATAGAGACTCAGCCAGAGCAAGAATTTCCAACTTACTGATACAACATCCGCCTGCAGTCAATGATGTAAGATCTTTAATGAATGAAGTAGTGCGAAGATGCACCCAAGCCAATGCAGCCCTAATGAACATCAATGATACTCAGCATGATGTACCAGGCGATGCACAGGTTAGTTTTCAAACTTACCGCTTCTACCATCTCCGGGGACACATAATTCCAAGTGATTTTTTTGAAAACTGGTGTTTCCATTGTACATTTCACAATATCGATGATTGATATGTATACATTTGAATCTTTCTTACAAGTTACTTTCCACGGATTTCAACGTCTCAGGTTGTGAATTGAAACATCCATCACTTTCAACAGAGATTTCTCTCTCGTAGGAAGGTGTTACTGTGTTATCTTGCGACTGTTGCGATTCTCCATCTTCGATTGTTATCGACATACCCATGAAAGCTGCCGAGTAGTTACCCCTGCCTGGATCATTAAAAACTATACGGTTCTCGACAATCCACCGACTGTAGCGTATCTCAGAGGAAAGGGTGAAGCCGAAATAGCGTGCTTTCGTTTGGCTGGCACCGGAAGTGAAAATTCCTCCAATCGACAAAAAGTTTAGAGACTTAGCTGCTTGCGCGCACGCATCTAACATTGCAACTTCGACATCTTTTTCTTGGTACGACGGATGTACACAGACGAGATAGATGCGGAAATACTCGGGTTGTCCAAACTTCTCGTATGGGTCTGTTTGTAGAATCAACGTATTTGTTTAATCTTTTAATAGGTTTCTTGTGCATCATATTTAGAATTCTTACTTTACTTTTATTTACATCTTTCTGACTTTTGCCTTTAGATTTTGTGGTCAGGACCAGGGCTACCATATTTTTCTCTCGCCAGGCCCCTTACCCTTCCGCCTCTCGCCATGCCGTGCACCGTACCTCGTCTTTGCACTCTTCCCACTAACGCTGGCGACACGCTTGCGTACGGTCGCGTCAGCAACTAGTGGGAAGAGTGGGAGGCTGCCGCCAGCGTTAGTGGGAAGAGTGCAAAGACGAGGTACGGTGCACGGCATGGCGAGAGGCGGAAGGGTAAGGGGCCTGGCGAGAGAAAAATATGGTAGCCCTGGTCAGGACACTTAAGCTATCCTTCTTAGACACATTACCATCCCTGTTTGTAGGTGTAGCTATACTCTGTTCTGCATGACTGCGATATATAATAATACAATAGAATTATAATAGTTCTTCTAAATTTCTCAAAACCCTAATGTTATTTTAAGTTTACTACCTTGTGGATTCTACATTTACTCCACTCTCTTTCTGCAAATCGAGTTTGTCATAAAAATGTTCACTTTCGTGGAGCAAATTGATGTACATGTTCATATCGGGAACTGCAACAGGTATCTTCAATTGTTCTTCTTTAAAAACTTTTGTTTTAATATTCCCTGTACCAACAAGCGAAGTGTTACATTTTATATTACAATAAAGCAAAGTAGAGTCAGCTCTTATTGTATGTATTAAAGAAATCTTGGAAAGGAGTCTTGTTAGTTCAACACCTTGAGCTCTGTACTCAGCAATTTCAGCATCCTCCTTTTTAATCAAATCTAAAAGGATTTTGTTATGATCCTCCCTCTATCTGAATCCGTAGCTTCATTTGTTCGACAGAGGCTTCATCGATATGTTCGTGTAAATCAGGCAGTTCCAACCTATTCCCCTCCGACAACTGCAAGGTCCCCTACCATCGAACCTCTTTAAAATGTATGCGTGTGTATCGTGTCGTGCGTCGCGCGACACGCCGCTCTCGTGGTGGGAGCTTCCCACTACTATACATCATGACGATGAAGTCTAAGAGTGGGAGAAGAATCTGAGCGGGGGAGGTGCCTCGAAAAGCCCCGGGGCTTCTCGTTGGAACTGCCTGGTGTAAATTATTAAAAATACTTGCTACGATGTCTTTATAACACATCACTCAATAAGTCCCCGGTCTGACACATATATGGCAACATTGTTGATAGAACCACGTGATTTCCGGGTAGTACTAACCTTCAAACAGTAAGTGTCACAATTTCATGGCATTCTGACCGTTAGTTTAGAGGTTACAGTCGTTTTAGTGACCCCAGTTTTGTAATTTTCAAGATAATGGATAGGAAGAAATATCGTGTGTTGATTAAACACTGTATTTTGATGGGGAAAAATACTGTTGGAGCCAAACAGTGGTGTTTCTACACAAAACTTTAGTCTCACCCGATTACAACGGCTTATTTATACGAGGTGTACTAGATGAGACGTAAAGGCAAAAGACGCTGACATGTTCGCTCGCTCGACATTTATACTATCCCCTACTCTCATCAACTACCTGAGATTCGTGGAAAAGGCTAGAGTACTTGCTTATTATTGTTCACTTTAACCGCTGTCCCAGTTGTACAAATTCCTGGGCTCGTCCTTGCATGCCACCACATGCGCAATGACTTTCGCTAGACGGTTATTTGCTTTATATTTATAATCACATTTTTCTTTTCTTTTCCCGGATCTCGCGACTGTTTGTAGTGTCACGTCCGGTGGTTCAGCCATCGATAATAATTGATATAATCAATCATGTATAACATATATTTTCTGAATTTCTGTTTATATTTGCTCTAATATTGTATGAAAAATAAAATATCAAATATCGAACTATCGTATATTATACCACATTGCGTGCGATAGGATTAAGAAAACTCATTTTAAATTTAAATCTTCATTGAACAAATTGGGAATATAGCGAGATATATTAATATTCGTTGAAGACTGTTCATCGCTGAAGAATGTGAAGATGGACACTTCGAGGAAGAAATTAACAAAAGATTGATAAATAATAAGCTGGTGACTAATTACCTGGCAGGATGTCTAGGGCAATATGATCTAGCCAAGAGAGCGATAAAAGGGTGTGACGGTTACATCCTTACCGCCGCGAAACTATCCGCACCAGCGACTACCGCTGGAACCCCGCGCCCGCCGCGCCACGAAACCGCGAGCGCGAGAGGGCCACCGAGCCGAACCGGTTTCTCGCGAGAGAAACTGAGCGCGAGAGGGGATAAGTACCCCGAGCGATTACCGGTAAGGAGGTCGACTACACCACCGTCTCAGTGTCGCCATATGATGCCCAAATGGTAGGCTTTTTCCTCTCCTCCTTTTCCCCTTCCACTAGCCTATTCCACTACCATGAGCACACTTCGACGCAGTGATGCCAGAACCGTGGGTCTTGGGTTTTTTTCCCTCCGCTGCTTCTGTCGGCTCGGCCCCCTACTCTGACGCACCGTCGTCGCCACGTTGCTTCTACTGCGCACGCGCTACACACGAACGTATCTCTACTCTGCCCGTGTGAGTTTCTGTTCGATTGCATGCGCGTTACACACACCAGCGTACCTCTACTATGTCCGTGTGCGCTGCTCGTGCGCTTGCGCCAGCCACAATCTATTTTCAGCACTCTCCATCCACATCCACGCCTGTCGAGCCGTCGAGCGTATGAATCGCAATCTGGAGCTAGCCTTCGAGTCCCCGTGCAGCGATTTTTATTTTTATTCTTCATCACTTTTTTAATTACATTTCTTAACCTTCCAAAAAATATAAAAACTATGTTGGGGAGACGGCCGTTGGCTATATAGTGAGAAGGTACGAGTGTGAAGAGTGGTAGACAAAGAGGAGATAGTAGAGAGTAGAAGGAAGGAAAGGTGGAGTGAGTGAGTTCTGTGGGTGGAGGAAGAACAGAGGAGTAGAAGGAAGCAAGAAAGTTAGGCGAAAAGGAGCAAGGGAAAGGAAGAGATCAGGGAGAAATCACGAGAAGAAAGTGAGGTTAGGAGTATAGCGCGAAAAGAGAGTGAAAGAGAGAGGAGAAATTGCGCCATCGTGTGAGAAAAGAAGGAAGGTCTGAGGCAAAAAGACGGGTCGGTGGATAAAGAAGGATAAGTGAGAAGAAAGTGAGAGAAAGAAGAGAGAGAGAGAGAGAGAGAGAGAGAGAGAGAGAGAGAGAGAGAGAGAGAGAGAGAGAGAGAGAGAGAGTGTGCAGTGGTGGTTATGGAGGGAAGTGACGCGTCTAGGATAAAGGGGAAAGAGAGGAAAGAGGAGGAGGATGCAGGAACGGTAGAAGAGTGGGGAACACCGTCTAGCTCACCAAAGAGAAAGGGAAGACCAACGAAGGCAATGGGCTGGAATAGAGAGAGAGCGGCATCTTACGGATCACTCGAGTCATGGAAAGGAAAGAGACAGAGGGAAGAGGAAGAGAAAGGAGGGAAAAGAGAGATAGACGAGGAGGAGAGAGTGTTTAAAAAGAGTGGGACAACGAAAAGATCGCCGGAGAAAACGGAATCAGCAACGGGAAGAGAAAAAGGAGAAGAAATCGAAGGAATGAAAGGAACCGAAGAGCAGAATGGGATGGCATTAATGATGCAAATGTGCTCGGAAATGTCCGAAGGAATGAGAGGAATGATGGAGGAGATGAAGAGAATGAGAAAAGAGATGGAAGAGGGAAGACAGGAGGCAAGAGAAGAAGCGAGAAGGACGAGGAAGGAGATAGAAGAATTAAAGAAAAGGGAAGAGGAAGAAAGAAGAAGACTGGAGGGGAAGATAGAGGGAATGGAAGCAGAGAGGAAAGAGTGGGAAAAGAAAGAGGAGGAGAAAAAGGAAAAATGGTTGAGAGAGATAGAAGAGAGAATGAAAGAGCGAAAGAAAGAAGAAAGAGAGAAAGAAGAAATAGGACAGAGAGAACAGGAAAGGAGATTAAAAGAAATTGTAATAGAGTGGGAGAGAAAGGAGAAACAAGAGAGAAAGAACAATATAATCATAAGAGGAGAGGAAATTGAAAATAGGGTAGAGACTAAACAGATAGTAAAAGATATATTAGAGAAGATGGTAGAAGCTGAAGTGGAGATAAACGAAGCCGCGGAGATTGGAAGAGGGAAGAGAGCGATCCTAGTAAAACTAGGATCGTGGGAGGAGAAAAGAAAAGTGATGGACGCAAAGAGGAAATTGAAAGGAAGGAAACTATATATAGACGATGACCTGACAAGGAAGGAAAGGGAAGTACAGGAAACGTTAAGGGAAAAAGCGAGGGAAGAAAGAGAAAATGGAAATAAAACGAAAGTGGGATATAAGAAGATATGGATAGGAGAAACAGTTTGGATATGGAACGAACAAACAGGACAATTAATAAAGAAGGAGGGGACAAAGGGAGGAGAAAGGGGAGACACAGGAAGAGGGGGTAGAGGAAGAGGAGAAAAAGGAGGAAGATAGGACAGAACTGACGGGAAAAGAGTGAAGGTGTTAGCTTGGAACGTGGCGGGGATAAGGGACAAGGACGAAGATTTTTGGGACTATATAAGAGGATAAGAGATAATAGGATTGACAGAGACGTGGATGGAAGAAAGAGAGTGGGAAGGGTGGAGGAGGAAAATGCCAAAAGGCTGGACATGGAAATGTCAAGGAGCAGAGCGTGTTGAAAAGAAAGGGAGAGCTAGAGGGGGAATAATAACAGGAGTGAGGGAAGGACTAGCGGCGGAAAAGGAAAGAGAAATAGGGGATATGGGGATACAAGAGCGAAGAGCGAAGATAGGAGAAACGACCTGGAGGATCATAACGATATACAATAGGGGTGGAAGTACGGAGACGCTAAGGAAAATGGAGGATGTGGTAGGAGAAGAAGGAGAGGAGGAAAAGGTGATAATAATGGGAGATTTCAACGCCAGAATAGGGGAAAAGGGAGAAAGAGAAGAAGATGACATAAACAAGAGGGGAAAGAGAAAAACAAAGGATCACACAACGAATAAAGAGGGTTTAGAGCTAATGAAATTAATAACGGAAAGGGGGTGGACAATATTGAACGGGAATATGAAGGGGGATGAAGAAGGGGAAACAACGTACAACAGGAATGAAATAGAAACGACAATAGACTACGGGATAGTAAACGAAGCGTCATGGGAAGATATAGAAGAATTTAGAATAGAAAGAAGAGTAGAATCGGACCACCAGCCGATAACAATCACGATAAAAGGAGAAGGAACAAAATGGGAAAAAGACGAGAAAGAAGAGGAGGGAGAAGTGCAAGTATGGGGGCAGGAAGAAGTGGAAGAATTCAGAAAGAAAATAGAAGAGGTGAAATGGGAGAAACAGGGAGTTGAAGAGGAATGGAAAGAGCTAGCGGAAACAATAAAAAAAGAAACAAAAAAGAGGAAATGGAAAAAGAAATGGAAAATAGGAAAAACGGAGTGGTGGGACGGAGAATGCAGAAAACGGAAAAAGAAGTTGCAGAAGGCATGGAGAGAAGTAGGAAAGGAGAAAGGAAGAGGGAAAAGGGGAATGGAAAGATTCAAAGAAGAGAGGAGACAGTACAAAGAATTATGCGAAAGAAAGAAAAAAGAGTGGAGAATGAAGGAGGAAAAAAGAATAGAAGAAATCAGAGATGAAGGGGAGGCTTGGAAATACATAAACAGAGAAAGGAAGAAAAAAGAGAGGGTGAGCGAAAAAATAAAGATGGAACAATGGAGGAAACACTTCATGAATATACTAGGGGGGGTAGAGACAAGGGAGGTTAATTTAGAGGAAAAAGAAAGTGAAAGAAGGGAAGAAAACGCAACAGAAGAAGAGGAAGAACGACAAATAAAAGCAGAAGTGATGGAGAAAATAAAGAGACTAAAGAAAGGAAAAGCGGAGGGACTAGACCAGATAAAGAATGAGGCATGGATAGCAGGGGGAAAAAGTATAGGAGAAAAACTAGGAGAAATTATATGGAAGGTATGGAAAGGAGAGGGATATATAGACGAATGGAGAGAAGGGGTAGTAGTTCCCATCCATAAAAAGGGGGACAGGGACATGGCGGAGAACTACAGAGGAGTAACCTTGACGGCAACAGCGTACAAAATATACGCTATGATAATAAACGATAGGTTGTTGAAAAACTTAGAAGAAAAGAAAGGATTGGACGAGACGCAATCGGGATTCAGGAAAAAGAGAGGGGGAATGGATAACGTGTATATAATTAAACACGTGGTAGGGAAAAGACTGAAGGAAAAGAAAGGGAAAAAAGGTGGTAAAGTGTGCATGGCATTCGTGGATCTGAGAGCTGCATTCGATAGAATGGATAGAGAAGTTTTATGGAAGGCAATGGAAAAAAGAGGCATTGAAGAGAAGCTCATAGAAAAGGTGAAAGAAATATATAAAGAAACGAGATGCAAAGTAAGGGTGGGGGTAGAAATATCAGAGCCTTTCTGGGTGGAAAAGGGAGTAAGGCAGGGGTGTCCGATGAGCCCGACGCTTTTCAATATATATGTAGCAGATCTGGAGGAAACGCTGAGGAAGGGACAAGACAGAGGGGTGGTAATAGGGAAAGAGAAGATTTGGTCTTTAGGATATGCAGATGACATAGTGCTGATGGCGGAAGAAGAGAAGGGCCTGAAAGAAATGATAAAGAGGACAAGCAGATATTTCGTGAGAAAAAAGTTAGAGGTGAACAACGAAAAGACGAAGATACTAAATTGCTGCAAAGGAAAAAGAAACAGGAAGAAGGAGGTTTGGAAGTGGGGAGATAAAGAGGTCGAAGAGGTCAAAGAGATTAAATATTTGGGATACATTTTAAATAAGACAAATAGCGAAACAGAACATATAAAAGAAAGGATAGGAAAGGCCAGGAAGGTGATGGGAGGATTATGGGGGATCGGAGAAAGAAAATTTAAGGCAGATGTGATATGGAGGATGAAGCTCTTTGACGCGGTGGTAAAAGGAATACTTATGTATGGAGCAGAGATATGGGGATGGAAGGAAAGAGAGGAGATGGAGAGAATGCAAGAGAGGTATATAAGATGGATCCTGGGGGTGGAAAGGACAACACCAGGGTATATAGTGAGAGATGAAATGAAAAAAGACAAGATAAGGATAGAAGCAGGAAAGAGAGCGGTCAGATTTGAAGAGAAAATAAGAAAGGACGAAAACCGAAAAATATTAAAAGAATGTTGGAGAGAAAGAAGAAAGGACGAAGAAGAGGGAAAGCTAGACAGATGGGGAGAAGAGAGAAAAAGATACTTCTGGCGATGCGGTCTAGGGATAGAAGAGGTAACAAGATTGAGAGAAGAAGGGGACGAAACAATAGAAGAGAGAGTAGTAAGTAGAGACAGGGAGGTACAAGAACAAGAAAAGATAGAGAAGGTATGGAACTCAAGAAGTGTACCCAGATATAAAGAAATAAGAACGGTGGGAAGACCGAGATACCTGACAGGAAAAAGAGGAAGAAAAGGGGACAGCGTGACGTTGGTAGCAAGATTGAGGTACGGCAACGAGGAAAGAGCAAATAAATTTTGGGAAAAAGAAGGGAAGAAAGTATGCAGGATGTGCAGAGGAGAGGAGGAGACGCTAGAACACCTCGTAGAGAGATGTAGGGAGATGGAAGAGATGGAAGGAAACATAGAAGAAATACTGGACGAAAAGGGGAAAGGCGCAGAATGGGGCAGAAAGCTAAGAGAAAACAAAGAAAGAGTAGAGAAAAAAGAAAGAGAGGAGTGGGAGATTAAATAGTATGGGAGTAACGAAGGTAAGGGAGGGTAAGGAGGAAATAAATGAAGGTGTATGTAAATATGTAAACATTGTATATATTAGATAATGTAAATAATAGAAATAAGAAGGGAAATACGTAAGGAATGGGGAAAAGAAGGAAGAAGAAAGAAATGTAACGCCGAAAGGCATATATTTTTGGAATAAAGATACTACTGATACTGATATAAAAACTATGTTAAAAATATATATTATATATTCGTAAGTTTGAACCCTTTATCTCAACCAGGAGGGTAGTTAAAGGGTAAAAACTAATTATTGGTTTTTTCCACATTTTCCCTATTTAATGGTATACTTAAAATTCCTTATGATTGTGAATTTTTCAGATTTTTTGCTAATAGTAAGTATGAAAAATCGTATAGCCAGATAAGATGGTCAAAAGTGCTCATCCAAATTAATTTAAATTATTTTTGTAACATCGTTTATAGTTTCGTCTGCCTTGTTGGGTACACTTTCTCATTAAAACAGCCAGCATCATATGAACATTTTTTTTTTGCGTCACCAACATTTTTTTCTTTACTAGAAGTTTATTTTATTTATATAGCTATATTATAGTTATTTATATTATAGTTACATATTATATATTAGTTATATATTATAGTTATTATACAGTTTATTTTTATTTATATATTACGCCGATGAAAAAGATAAGTAACGTTAATACCTATATTATAGCGCACTATAATGCAATCAGAATTACAATTTTAATTATGTTTAATTCTTCTTCAAATATAGGAACGAAGAACATTCAAAATCGCGCATTTGCCGGCAGCAGCGGAATTTTTGAGGAACGCGAAACAACGACCGACAACCTAAAGTCTAAAGGATAATTTGGAAGAAAAGATAAGTGTGCAGTTACATTCATATTTTATTCTGTACTTTGCAGTCATAAATTTAATCCTGTGTTTATATTGTAACAGACCTACATAATGCAGATCTGTCACTAAGTAAACCCCTGCCGAACCTCCACCCGTCGTACACGCGATCCCGAATCACGTAACGTACCACCGGCTCCCCGTCAACATAACAACACCGCCCGTACCGCGCTGTCCCCGCACCAAGGTACGTATCCCAACGGGAACTCAAAATCAAATTCCAAAATACGAAATAGAAAAAGAGATACGTCACCACCAAATTTCCTCACCGCATCATCGTCCCTCGTCTCCAAACAACCCCTATAAAAGGCGCCCGAAATCGATAAAAATCACCGGAGTTTACGAGTGAGTTTCCTGGAAGCCAGCACGTTCCTGTACACCAGCTGTAAGTAGTTTACAAGTAACCGATATCCTAGTTCCCGACCGTCGACTACGAGCCCGTTCGCCGTGCGAACCTCCTGTCAGCGGCATCCTGGTTCACCCTGGCGAGAACCGTGTTCCATCGAGGGAAACACCCGGTGTGTCACCGGTAAATTTTCGCGATCCGTGTCGTCTCCGAAAACCGACGGATAGGAAGTGGTGCGTCACCCTACGACTCCGCCGAGGAACCTCCCGTCCTGAATTTCCTCCAGAGCGAGCCATGCTCCTCCGGCAATCATCCGGTGCGTCACCGGCACCTTCGTAAGACGCGTCGCCAACGAAGACGGATGAACGAGAAGCGGTGCGTCACCCTTCGACTTCACCGAAAACCCCTGTCCTGCATCCTGCCTTCCACCGGAGCGAACCGTGTTCCTCCGTTAACCACCCGGTGCGTCACCGGCACTTTTCGTAAGACGCGTCGTCTACGAAATCGACGGAACGAGAAGCGGTGAGTCACCCTTCAAGTTCACCGAAAACCCTGTCCTGCAACCTGCATCCCGCCGGTGAGAACCGTGTTCTACCGCAGACACTCCGGTGCGTCACCGGTAGTCTCGTACGACGAGTCGTCGACGACGCCGGCTGAACGAGAAGCGGTGCGTCACCCTTCGACTTCACCGAAGAACCGCCTGGCGCAGTGGTGAACAACCCGCGGCGTATTGTGGGCCAAAAGTGGAAACATAAGACTACGCGCGGGCCACAACCGGCAACGAACGCAATATTGAACACTTTGTTGCGTCGCGCCGCGCCGGATTCCGGCGGGCCGCAGGCAGTTTGCTAGCGGGCCAAATGCGGCCCGCAGGCCATGGGGTTCCTCATCACTGGCCTAGCGAGTCCAGCACGCACGGTGTGACCTGCACCTCGTGAGACGAGTCGTCCACGAGAACGGTTGAGCGAAACTAGGTGCGTCACCTTGTCGAACTCACCCAAGGACCGTCCGGAGGAGACTCGACGACCGGTGCGTCGCCGACGTTGAGGACCCGTTGAAACCCGGCCTAGGTTCGGCGATCACGGCGATAGCCTCGATCGAACTCCTTCCGCTCACCGTAATCCTGTCCCGGTATCCTACCGACACTGGTAAAACACCACCGCGTCCGACCGCGTCCAGCTACTCCGTAACACGGGCACCGTATCCACGAGATCGGGCACCGCGTTCGGAACCACCGCACCACGAACACCGTATACGCGAAAGCACGCTACGCGACCGTCGGCACCGTATCCTACAGGCAGCGAGCAGCCTCTTCGATACGAACTGTTGTATTATTATTTACAATACCCGCACCGACTCCGTTCCCCGCGCCGAACACTCTCCTCGCCGTTTAGGATCCTGGATCGGCGAGCTAAATCGGCACCGAGGAGTACCGCCGCGAGGAAGCCGTCAGCGACGAACCAGGACCGTTACAATATTGTTTTTTTAATTATAGAAAAGCAGAAGACTGCCTCAAATCGCGCGTTTGCCAGCAGCAGCGGAATTTTCGGGCAACGCAAATTGCATCATTCCTTTAAGTAAAAAAAAATTATTCGGTGGGTATTAGTCGAAGACCTTACCGCCTGCACCACTAACTGTTGAGAATCATGCTCATGTATTGAAATATAACGCAAATAAAATATTTTATGTTCCAGTTTAAAGTTTGTACATTCCTTCTATTATTTGATAATGCACTTATCATAAGGTAAAGAGGCATCGAAAAAATTGATTTTATATATCATTTTTTATAAAGGACAATATGACTGTCTTGTACGACGGATAAACGTTACGCGTCGTTGCTTACGGGTTGCGTCACTGTCGCGACATATATATATATATAATTTATCCACCGATATCACACGTAGAGTTACTATCCTAACCTGTAGAATTGACCAAATCGCTACACAATATTACATAATACATCTACAAAAAAGTATAGAAACATCGACAAAATTGATTTTGATTATTTTAACTAACTAATTTTTGATTGTTTGGGAACCCGGGACTAGTTTAGGATTAGGAGTGGACTGTATGGGACGATGATAGGATCGGGTGCAAACACAGAAGGAGGTTCGGATTGGAGAATCGTGTGGGAAGCGTGAGCGGAAAGATCGGTTGAAAGAAAGGCCGTTTGAGACACGTTGCACGTTGACGAGAGAACCGTGATTTATTTAGTTTATATCGCGTAAACGAGAACGGGTGCCGTGTTCGAGTCGATAGATGTCTGGATCCCGATTGGCAATGCGAAAGAGAGGTATATGCGCGATACAAAGCGTACAAATCGTTCGGTAGATCTAACGAGTCTGATCGTCGTGGTAATGCGAGCGATCCACGGGGGTCCTCGGTGAGCACGTGATCACGCATCACGAGCGCGATACCGGGAATCGCCAAAAACACGGAATCCGCGTACAGCCAATTGTCAGGAGCCGGGGACGTGTAACGCGGGGGGCGACTAAGGGCCGTATCGCTCGATCTCGACATCTTAAAACTAACTTACTTCTAAGCTTAGTCCTAAACAATCGATATAATTTATAAACAATTCTGAAAAAAATTTGTGGACAATTATTTCAATAATATCCGACTACTGAATTTTTATAAAACTGGTATCTCTACAACTTCAATACGAAATATGCATTTTCTTCGAATGTTTGGAGATTTTCAATTTTTTTGCATACATTTGCATAATCCGAAAAATCTGCAAAAACACGTTAATAATAACGATGAGACGCAACTAACATCATAACATAACCGTGATCAACTTAAAACTTCGATATAAAATTGACTATATTATGCTTTCCGATTTGTTTAAAAATCGATTTTACAACCAAAAACTTTGAAAATGGTCTCAATCGTGTATGCTATTAGGTAGAATATTCATGAATTTTTTCGTAATTTTTTATTGAACATGGTGTGATTAAAAATTAATTTGGATGAGCACTTTTGACCATCTTATCTGGCTATACGATTTTTCATACATACTACTTGCAAAAAATCTGAAAAAATTCACAATCATAAGGAATAATATTTACAAAATTGTAGAATTTTTCTAGAATTTTTAAGTATACCATTAAATAGGGAAAATGTGGAAAAAACCAATAATTAGTTTTTACCCTTTAACTACCCTCCTGGTTGAGATAAAGGGTTCAAACTTTTTGGAAGGTTAAGAGATGTAATTAAAAAAGTGATGAAGAATAAAAATAAAAATCGCTTCACGGGGACTCGAAGGCTAGCTCCAGATTGCGATTCATACGCTCGACGGCTCGACGGCCGAATTTCAGTTTCGTTTCCGTAAAGCAGGCGTGGATGTGGATGGAAAATGCTAAAAATAGATTGTGGCTGGCGCAAGCGCACTAGCAGCGCACACGGACATAGTAGAGGTACGCTGGTGTGTGTAGCGCGCGCGCAATCGAACAGAAACTCACACGGGCAGAGTAGAGATACGTTCGTTCGAAGCAACGTGGCAACGACGGTACGTCAGAGTGGGGGGCCGAGCCGACAGAAGCAGCGGAGGGGAAAAAACCCAAGACCCACGGTTCTGGCATCTAGTGATTCCTAAATAACCTAAACCGTACCACAGCATACCCCCACCATAGCCTACTATTGCCCCTACGTTCCTTTCCAACGCGCCCGTGCGCTACACTCACTAGCGTACCTCTACTATGTCCGTGTGCGCTGCTTGTGAGAGGTACGCTGGTGAGTGTAGCGCGCGGACGCGTTGGAAAGGAACGTAGGAGCAATAGTAGGCTATGGTGGGGGTATGCTGTGGTACGGTTTAGTACCACGGTACCACGGTTCTGGCATCACTGCTGGCATCACTGCCCGGCATCGACGGCCCCGGCAACGACGCACAGTGGGCTGGATCGAGAAATTTAGTGACATTTTGTTATAACTCTTGAACCATAAGAGATATCGGAATGAAATTTGCACTAAAATTCATTTAAAAAATAGTCAATTTTAACTGTAGACAAATAAAATTTTTCTATTTTGTTAAACAATAATGGTTAATTAATTTTCGTTGATTTTTTTAATCAAAATAAAATTGTTTAAGTATAATCTTCTAAACTATTTTTTACTTACTAAATATGTATTTTATATTTACATTTCATACATGTAATGTTTTATGGAATACGTAAAATATAAATTCGAGAAATCTTTTTATAATGAACGCATACAACATGTACCGAGTAGGTAAAAACGCCTCACAAGCGTGTCAAAAGATATTTTTTATAATAATTTACAATAATTATAAATAATTTTTTCAATATAATTGTTTTAAAATCATGTCTTTTCTATATATTACGAACTTTGTTATTTCGTATTATTTCATGTATGTGTAATGTGTTTATAAAAGTTAAAAATATCAACAAAAATATAACAAATATAAAAGATAAGCCAATTACTCTTACCAAAACGTTTTTAAATTGATGTTAACAGGTACACTTTTGGTCAATTTGTTATAATCACCCACACCTTTTGTGGACTTTCTTAACGTAAAAAATAAACCTCTATTTTTACGTAAAGGCTATACCCGGGTTTGGTAGTGAAATTCGCCCCCGGCGGGATTTTAATCGAGCTTGCACCATTCGATAGCCTACCAAAAAAGACCCGGCTCTGCCAAGTTTCAGCCCCATATCTCATCTGTAAGGGTAGTTATTGAGAAAAATCGAAAAACCAGTTTTTGGCCCATTTTCCGTATTTATTGACAATTAAAAATTCTGAAAAAAATCTGACACATTTAGAATACTAAGCCACATATTAGGTATCATTTCTAGATTTTTCCGTTGCAAACTCTGGTTGTAAAAAATGAAAAACACGAAAAATATCGAAAAAATGCAGGTTTCATATAGAAATCTAAAAGGTACTACTACAGATTTAATTTAGCAATGAGATATTACCGTAAGTATTATGCTCAATTTTTTTCAAATTCCTGAGAGTGGTGGAACATAGTTAAAAAAAATAAAAACCATTTTTTTCGGCGTTTTTTCTAAGTTATACTTATCTTTTCTGAATCTAAAAAATATATTATGTAATATTAAACGTTCCTACGTTCAGAGAAACATCTCCCAGACTTTAAAACTTGCGTAGTACAAAAAATGAAATTAATACTATGTACATATATTCGAATATGTGAAAGGTGATTTCAACGGCGCCGGTTGGTGCAGCGGCTATGGTCACCGACTGCGGAACCGCTGAAGACTTTTTGGACTAGGTACGAATCCCCGGTCAGGTCAATTCTTTTTTCTAAGTTAATCAGATGTTTTTTCGGTTCCTAACCATATGATTGTTGTTAACCCATTGTAAAAATATTTTTTAACTATGTTTAGACTATTGCAAAATAATTTTTTGGAAAAATATTCTTGCAGTACTTTCGGCTTCTAGTCATTTACGGACTGTATTACAGCCCTTTTCACTTGGCAGAAACAGATACAACAATATCTCTAGACCTTAATAAAACACTGGATTTATTACTGAATAAGACACCCAGTAAAGATAAAATACTTAAGAGTCAAGTCGATGCACAATTCCATGTAAAAAATGTTAAGTAGGCCTGAAACACAGTCCGTAAATGACTAGAAGCCGAAAGTACTGCAAGAATATTTTTCCAAAAAATTATTTTGCAATAGTCTAAACATAGTTAAAAAATATTTTTAAAATGGGTTAACAACAATCATATGGTTAGGAACCGAAAAAATATCTGATTAACTTAGAAAAAAGAATTGACCTGACCGGGGATTCGTACCTAGTCCAAAAAGTCTTCAGCGGTTCCACAGTCGGTGACCATAGCCGCTGCACCAACCGGCGCCGTTGAAATCACCTTTCACATATTCGAATATATGTACATAGTATTAATTTCATTTTTTGTACTACGCAAGTTTTAAAGTCTGGGAGATGTTTCTCTGAACGTAGGAACGTTTAATATTACATAATATATTTTTTAGATTCAGAAAAGATAAGTATAACTTAGAAAAAACGCCGAAAAAAATGGTTTTTATTTTTTTTAACTATGTTCCACCACTCTCAGGAATTTGAAAAAAATTGAGCATAATACTTACGGTAATATCTCATTGCTAAATTAAATCTGTAGTAGTACCTTTTAGATTTCTATATGAAACCTGCATTTTTTCGATATTTTTCGTGTTTTTCATTTTTTACAACCAGAGTTTGCAACGGAAAAATCTAGAAATGATACCTAATATGTGGCTTAGTATTCTAAATGTGTCAGATTTTTTTCAGAATTTTTAATTGTCAATAAATACGGAAAATGGGCCAAAAACTGGTTTTTCGATTTTTCTCAATAACTACCCTTACAGATGAGATATGGGGCTGAAACTTGGCAGAGCCGGGTCTTTTTTGGTAGGCTATCGAATGGTGCAAGCTCGATTAAAATCCCGCCGGGGGCGAATTTCACTACCAAACCCGGGTATAGCCTTTTCCATTTTTCGTAATTAATATCTAAATGATAAAGACAACAGGATGTTAGGATTGGCTCGCTGGACTGTGGGTTTATAACTGTTAAATAACTGATCGAGTTTGCGGATATTCCTTTTGAGTTTATTGCGAGGGCCTGACGAGCTCTCTGACAGTATATACTTTGCTTGACGGCGATTTGACTCTCACTGCCGGTACGAGAAACCGGGACGAGAAACGGCAGCGATTAAGCATGGAACGTTATTATTCGAGTTCGCCAATCAGAGGCGGAGACGACATTTAGACAAGACGCAGGGTCGTGTTACAAAAACTGTCAATAGTCACGAGTGACTGAATCACAGGAACGCTTGGAAATAATATCGCCTCGAGCCAACAGACGAACCTTTAACCGCTCGTTGAAGGATATTTCGATTCCATAGATATGGTTTTGAACATACCGCCCGCCTTGCATCCAGAGGAGGCAAAACGATATATCTTGGTCTTCGCAAACTGTGATTACGATTTGAGAGTAATATCGCAAACGTCGGAATTTGAATACATGAATGACAATTCAAGGTAGTAGATAACGATAAACAGTAATCCGTTAAAGGCAAAAGGAACTGACAATATTGCTTCTTAAAATAAGTACAAGAAATAAAGATGAAACGCAGCCTATAATCTACCTTATAAACTAACGCGAATGATACAAAAGTATAATTAGTAATTAGTTTATAATTTGATTCTTTGGCGAATCCAAATTTTCACTTTGTGCCTTGACCGGCAGCGGGATGTTATGACTTGACCGGCAGCGGGCAGATCTGAGTTATAGGTCTTTTCAATTCACCGTCGATCGTGCGTACGGTGACGACACGGACCTTTTTGTCCGGACCAGGATGCAACTGAGTGATGCGCGCGAGTTGCCACTTAGAGGGTGGAAGTAAAGAATTTTTTAAAAGAACAAGTTCGTTTACACTTAAATTTGCGCGATCCTGTGACCACTTTCGACGTTGATGCAACGTATGAAGGTAATCAGAGGACCACGAACGCCAGATTTGCTCGGTAATTTTTCTGACTTGTTGCCATCGGTCAAGTCGATTTGAATTAATCTCTAAAGCGGATTCCTCAGGAACCGCGACAAGTGGTCGCCCGATAATGAAGTGACCGGGTGTCAGCGCAGATAGATCGGTAGGTTCGTCGGTAAGAGCGGAAATCGGACGAGAGTTTAAACAGGCTTCGATCTGACATAAGACGGTAGAAAATTCAGTTTGCGACAAGGTATGCGCTCCCACTGCTCGCTTTAAATGATACTTGACACTTTTTACTCCAGCCTCCCAGAGTCCACCAAAATGAGGAGCGGAAGGGGGAATGAATTTCCAGGTGATCCCGTCATTAGCTAGCAACTTTTTGAGCGAAGGGTCAGAAAGGAGAGTTTGAAAGGTTTGTTTTAATTCACGATCGGCGCCACGAAAATTCGTGCCGTTGTCAGAGTACAAGTTAGTGGGAAGCCCTCGACGACTGACGAATCGTCTAAAGGCAGCTAAAAAGGCAGCGGTGGTGGCATCCTCGACAAGTTCGAGATGCACTGCTTTGGTAGCAAGGCATACGAATACGGCAAAGTAATATTTTCTCGTCTTTTGACCTCTACCAACAATTGGAAGTATGTTTATTGGACCAGCATAATCCAGCCCAGTATGTGAAAATGGAGCTGAGGGATTGACTCGAAAGTTGGGAAGGGCTCCCATCAGTTGAGTAGCAGCTTGCGCCCTTTGCCGAATACAAGGAATGCAACGATGTATGTGGGCGCGTACTAAGGATCTGGCCGATATGATCCAATATTGTTGCCGAAGGACGCGAAGAGTCAACTGCACCCCTCCATGGAGAGTGCGTTTGTGTACATGGTCGATTAAAAGTTCTGAAACTCGATGTTTAGGCAATATAATAGGATACTTTTCTTCATAGCTTAGAGCGGCGTGCTCGAGCCGCCCGCCAAGCCGAATTAATGAATCTTTCCCAAGGATAGGATGTAGAGAAATAAGCGAACTAGACTTCGGAACCGGCGCATGATCCTCTAAAAGCTTGATTTCAGCATGAAAGTGTTTCCGTTGAACGTAAGACATCCAACACGAAGAAGCATTTCGTATCTCGGCAGCAGATAACGAAAGTGAATGATATTGCGAGTAAGTGGATGATGGACGTAGTTTTTTACGAGAATTCAGGGCGAATCTGAGTATATATGCAGTGACTCGACAGAGTCGAGTCCAGCTTGAATATCGATATAGAAAATCCCATTCAGGGTGCGTGGAAAGTAGGTGAACCTGGGATTTACGAGATTCAGATGAGGCGATCTCTCTGGAGTCTTGGTTTTCGCGATTCGAATTGGAGTGATCTGGCCAAAAAACGGATGGACGAGATAGCCAATCCGGTCCAGACCACCACAGCTTATGAGTAGCGAATTCGGAGACGGAGATGCCTCGCGAGGCGCAATCAGCTGGGTTTTCTTGAGAGCGAACATGTTGCCATTTTACCTGCGGAAGCCGAGTCTGGATCTCGGATACGCGATTTGCGACGTAGGTATTCCACGTAGACGGATGTTGTCTAAGCCAGGCTAAGACGACGGTGGAATCTGTCCATCCGTAGATGCGAGACGATGGAAGTTTTAAGGATGACGAGGTCCACTCAAGCAGTCGGGTCACTAGTACGGCAGCGTTTAATTCCAAACGAGGAATGCTAACGGTTTTGAGAGGAGCTACTTTACTTTTAGCCGTAAGCAAGGTAACTTGTATTTCGGAAAGGGAATGAAGAACTCTCAAATAAACGGCAGCGGCGTAGGCACGATGTGACGCATCGGCAAAGCCGTGTAATTCGATCGCTATACTGTCACTTCGCAATCCAGTCCAGCGGGGAATCTTAACGGAGCTCAATTGAGGCAGAGTTGAGCAATACTCCGTCCATTTTTTACGGAATTCAGGAGGAATATCTTCATCCCAGTCTTTCTTTAAGAGCCAGAGCTCTTGGAGCATGATTTTTGCGACAATGATCACGGGAGATGCCCATCCTAGTGGATCGAATATTTTTGAAACGATCGAAAGAATACTTCGTTTCGTACACTTAGCCGGCAGACAACAGTCTACCTGAAAGCGGAAAACGTCTTCAGACGGAGTCCATACAATACCAAGGACTTTCAAGGATTCATCTTCGCGGAGAAGATGATCGGACGCGGACTCACGCTCCTCAGAAGGAACGTTGTCAAGTAATTCGACCGCGTTAGTAGCCCATTTTCGAAGTTGAAAGCCCCCGCGAAGCAGGAGTGCTACTAGCTGCCGACGAATCTCGAGGAGAGTATGAGTATTGTCCGCGCCGAAAATAGAATCATCGACATAAATCGAATCTTGTAGAATAGGCACGGCAGCGGGAAAATTATTTCCCTCGTCAAGAGCTAATTGATCGAGTACCTTAATGGCGAGGTACGGCGCAGATGCGAGACCGTAGGTTACGGTAAGCAATCGAAATGAAGAAACCGGCAGCTGGCTGCTCGGTCGCCATAAAATTCTTTGATAGTCAGAATCAAGGGGGTGAATTAGAATTTGTCTGAACATCTTGGCGATGTCAGCAGTGTATACGTAACGAAATAGCCGCCAGCGCAGTATGATAGCAGCTAAATCGCGCTGTAGCTTTGGACCGACCATGAGGCAGTCGTTTAGAGATTTTCCCGACTTGGTTTTGGCGGAAGCATTAAATACGACTCTGAGCTTGGTCGTACTGCTAGAAGGTCGCACGACGGGATGATGAGGAATGTATATAGCAGAAGAGTTCGAGACTTGCTCTTCCGCTACTCGCTCCATGTGACCCATGGAGAGATACTCTGATAAGAATTTGTGATACTCAGATTCGAGGATCGGTTGCTTGAGTAGTCGCTGCTCTAGTTTCGAGTAAAAACGAGATGCGATTGAGTGTGATCCGTCGAGATCGAATGGAGGTTGACTCTTGAACGGGAGTCGTACAATGTATCGTCCTTGAGAGGAGCGGGAGTAGGTTTCACGAAAAAAGCGATCACACCGCTCGTCCTCTTCTGAAAGAGGAAGCTTGGAGGGAACTTCTTCAATTTCCCAGAAACGACGTAACGAATTGTCTAAATTTTCGGAGGATAAACAATTGACAATAGAAATAGATTCCTGACGAGAATCTTTGAGTTCGGCAGCCGACAAAAAGTTTATGAGATCATTAGACTCCTGACGAGAGTCATTAAACCCGTCTGCTTGTACGAAATTTACAGCAGAGGTGGATTCCTGACGGGAGATTGAGAAACGGCAGCGATTAAGCATGGAACGTTATTATTCGAGTTCGCCAATCAGTGGCGGAGACGACATTTAGACAAGACGCAGGGTCGTGTTACAAAAACTGTCAATAGTCACGAGTGACTGAATCACAGGAACGCTTGGAAATAATATCGCCTCGAGCCAACAGACGAACCTTTAACCGCTCGTTGAAGGATATTTCGATTCCATAGATATGGTTTTGAACACAGAAAATAACTAATACGTACGATATAACAAATGCTTAAGCGTCACTGTACTTACCAAATTGCCAAATTTATATATTTATGTATATGTATTTATATATTGTATATATATATTAATAACACAAATGTCAATAGAAACACTTAATAAACTAAACACTTTTAAACTACACAAAAAACACAAAACTTAAACTGTAAGATTTAAATTGTAACTTTAAACCGATCTTAAACTGTAGAAAACGTAAAAAATAAAACAAAACGTTTAAATATGTAAAAGTTCTCTCAATATGGATCACTGTGGTCTCTCCAAAGATTTTGTTTCAACTAAATGCAGACAGAACGGTGGATCTTAGTCGAAACCTTATCTGCAGCATAGCATAAACATCTCGCGTCTGGATAATCTAAACAGTTCGCTAGAAGAGTCTCTCAATTGTTAACTATTATTCAATGACAGATATATACTTACCCAAAAACAGTGATATGTACTCACTAAGAAAAACTAAGAAACTCTTATTCCAGTTTTATTATTATCGTTCATTATATTTTTAACAATAAAATTAATAGATTACTTATATTATTGTTGAAAATTACATACTTGTTTTAGGTAGGTATGAACTATTAATGCAATTGCAAAAATATTCATCTTTGGATGGTACTTAAGTACTATATGTGAGTTGCTATGCGTTAGGTGGCACGTCTCGATAACTTTAAACAATCATAATTTCCGCGGTCGGATCGGGTCGGATACGATTTTTGTGGGGATATGTAGAGGAAGGTCTAATGAAAATGATCTGATTTATCCCATGAGGTTCTGGTAGGATCCCGAAAAGATATACCTTGCAAAGTCTAAGAAAGTGTATAGATTTTATGCATTTCATTAATTATTAATTTCTAATACACTGCGAGCAAACAGCATCAACTAACAATGGTAATTGTTACCCCATAGGACTGTTTTTCATTTACACAAAAGAGCTATAAGAAATATTAAATAGGATAATCAGGACACCTCGATGAAAAGAAGCAATTTTTGGCTGAAAAATGCCCAAATGTCTATCTTTGTGAATTTATATTAACTACAGTTTTTATGAACGAACATTAATTTTTTTAGCTTCGATGTAGATGACCATTTAGGAAGCAATACAAATTTATTAGAAATCGATATGAGGAAGTCGGCTCTTCCGTGAAATGTCACTAAATTTCTCGATCCAGCCCACTGTGCGACGGCCCCGGTACCGGCGACGACGACCCCGGTATCGGCAACGACGACCTCGGCACCGACGACGACGATCTCGGCACCGACGACGACGATCTCGGCACCGACGACGACGATCTTGGCACCGACGACGACTCGGGCATCGACGGACCCGGCGACAGCGTCTCGGGCATCGACGGCCTCGGCATCGACGGACCCGGCGACAGCGTCTCGGGCATCGACGGCCTCGGCATCGACGGCCCCGGCATCGACGGCCTCGGCATCGACGGCCCCGGCATCGACGGTGCAGAGGAACGATCTCATGGTGAGTTACGGAAATTACAGTAATTGTGCATAAATGGTTACAGCTCACCAAATTTTATAAAACTTATATACGTGCTAAATCTAAGGCTGAGCCGCGGTTACATGTATACGAAAAAGTTGTGCAGAATCTTCACGCTCACGACATATTAAACAATCATCGAAATCGGTGAGGTGTAACCTTTTATGTGCACAATTATCGAAATTACATAAAGTGATTCGGATTAATACTCGGACGCTCTAAAAAAGACGATAACTTTTTAAATATTGTACTATACAATTTGAACATTTTTGGGAAGCTAGAGCAATTAGTTTACTACAGGATGTGAAAAGAAATTTTTTCAAAAATTGCTATTGATCGAAATTGTAGAGAAAATACGAAAAATTGCATTTTACAACTTTTTTATGTGGGCCTATATTGAAAATTTAAAAAATACGTTCTGTAAATCTGTACCGATTATATGCACTGTGAAAGTTTCATCGAAATCGGTTGATCCGAGAAAAAACGACAGGCATTGAAAGATATAAGAATCCTTAGATTTATTGCAGTTAGAGGCCGAAAATCTGAAATTTTTACCATCTTTAAACGTTTGTTGCACATTGCAACTGTTACGAGCCAGGGCCGCGAGCAGCACGAGTGGCCGGCGAAGTGTTGTTGTACTAGGAATATGGTATCAGTTTGTTAGTTAAAGGTACGCGGACGAACCCAATGCGAAATTGGGGAGCCGCTAGGATTATAGACAGCGAGGACGAACCTGACGCGAAGTCAGGGAGCCTCTAGGAATGGAGTCAAGCGCAGACGAACCCGATGCGAAACCGGGGAGCTGCTAGGAAGTTGTAGAACGACGCGGACGAACCCAATGCGAAACTGGGGAGCCGCTAGGAGTTTGGATAAAAGCACAGACGAACCTGATGCGAAATCAGGGAGCTGTTAGGATAGTTAGTAAGCCTCGTAACTAGTATAATTTAGTGATACAATCCGAGCGGTAAGATTGTATCGTGTGGGGACGTTCAATTACTCGATTAGGATATTGGACGATAATTATGGGTTTAATGAATTTGCGTTAATTATCAAAGAACACAGATATATTCTGATTATAAGAATTCGTGTTACAATTGTGTAATTGTCGCGAATGAATTGAGTTTGGAATAGAAAGAATTGAAAGTAGAAGTGTATTACCTAAACTAGATGCACGGTGTTGACGCACTGGCAATGCGGGGGTCTCGGAGCAACCTTATCACTGCCTAATAGATTTTACACCGAACTCGCGGAATCTATACGGTTAACTTTTGATTCGAAGGGGAACTTTAGCCCGATCTCACTGGTAGTTGACTTCCGAGATGCAGCACGACGCGACACGATTCGTGATTACGACAGTACTAGCCCACGAGAGTAGAAATGCAAGGGCTTATATACTCCTGCAATGACAGGTGCTACTTGTCAGTACCCTTTCAGTGAACATTCGTATTTTGTCAACGACCAGTTGGTCGTGCGTATGTTTGGGCCCTAAACTAAACTAAACAGCTATGTAGATTTATCTAGGGTGGCTCTGTTCGTTTATCTAGGACGGTTCCTGCCAGAGATGATATTGAACACCTGTTCGTCATCCGTAACACAACATCGACCGATTTTAACGAAATTTTCAGAATATGTTTAATTGACACAGATCTACGAAACGTATTTTTAAAATTTTCAATATAGGCCCACGCATACATAAAAAAGTTGTAAAATGCAATTTTTAGTATTTTTTCTACAATTTCAATTAATTGCAATTTTTGAAAAAAATTTTTGTAGTAAACTAATTGCTCTAGCTTTCCAAAAAAGCTCAAATCGCCTATAGTATAATATTTAAAAAGTTTTCGTCTTTTTAGCGAGTCCGAATATTAATCCGAGTTACTGTATGTTCCTACTAATAGGCCTGCAGTCTACAGGCACGCTAGAATATTCGAACCGAGTTCAGTGCGAGTAGCTCGCATCGTGCGGGCACTCGACACGGATCGACATATCTGTTATTTTTAGTTACATTATGAGTTATACAGGGTGTTTAGCAACAGGTGGGAGAAAATTTAAGGGGTGGTTCTCGACGATAATATAAGACGAAAATGAAGAATAAAAAAATTGCGATTTCGACTTCGTTATTTAGTTATTAACAGTTAAAAATCCGCCTAAAATGCTGCAACACTTCTAACAAAAGTGTACGTTGCGTACGTCACACAGGCGCGCGACAGACTCGTATCAAGTGACAAACGCATCATACCTTGGTTCTCATTTGGGGCCCCAGCGAGGTGAAAATGTTTAAAAGATCGTTGGACGGCATTGAACCTACCTACTCGTTAAAATCCACAAGAGCATTTATAATATCCGCCCTATGGAATTATCGAGCAGAAGGGGTCAATGCCCTTTGACTTTTAAACTGTTTTCGCACATATCCACAAATTCTTAATCTGCACTGTTCACAACACCGTACATAATACACTGGAACAAACCACACGTATGCTCTAGCACTATTTTCAATATCATACACACGCACTACGAGTTTACTGAGGGGAATGAGGAGAATGTAAAGAACACACTGGTAATCCTTCTTGAAACACTGCACTTTATTGAACTTGATTTACGTTGCGAGACTCGCTCACAGACGAAACGGACATCTTGAGGTCGTGTGATTTCTGCGAACGGAAATCTTCGACGCGTGATAGAAGAATCGTCCGTACAAGCCTAGCATCCGTATGCACACCGACTCGAGACAGCTGATGTGATCAATGACACACACATAAGATATTTGGCGGTCACAGCCAGAATGAGAAAGAATCGCGAAGTTCGTGGAAACAGGACACACAATGTATTGGCATAGTAACGCGCGATGTTTGGGCGCGCGTTTGCTGTAAATCGGCGGGAGTTGCTGTTGTAGATCGGCATTTGTTTTATCGATCTGGCTCACAGGCATTGACCTCATCAGCTGTCTCGAATCAGTGTGCATATGGATTTTAGCTTGTACGGACGATTCTTCTATCACGCGTCGAAGATTTCCGTTCGCAGAAATCACACGACCTCAAGATGTCCGTTTCGTCTGTGAGCGAGTCTCGCAACGTAAATCAAGTTCAATAAAGTGCAGTGTTTCAAGAAGGATTACCAGTGTGTTCTTTACATTCTCCTCATTCCCCTCAGTAAACTCGTAGTGCGTGTGTATGATATTGAAAATAGTGCTAGAGCATACGTGTGGTTTGTTCCAGTGTATTATGTACGGTGTTGTGAACAGTGCAGATTAAGAATTTGTGGATATGTGCGAAAACAGTTTGAAAGTCAAAGGGCATTGACCCCTTCTGCTCGATAATTCCATAGGGCGGATATTATAAATGCTCTTGTGGATTTTAACGAGTAGGTAGGTTCAATGTCGTCCAACGATCTTTTAAACATTTTCACCTCGCTGGGGCCCCAAATGAGAACCAAGGTATGATGCGTTTGTCACTTGATACGAGTCTGTCGCGCGCCTGTGTGACGTACGCAACGTACACTTTTGTTAGAAGTGTTGCAGCATTTTAGGCGGATTTTTAACTGTTAATAACTAAATAACGAAGTCGAAATCGCAATTTTTTTATTCTTCATTTTCGTCTTATATTATCGTCGAGAACCACCCCTTAAATTTTCTCCCACCTGTTGCTAAACACCCTATATAATTTATACGAGTTGACCAAGCACATCTCTTAAATTTTCGTTAAAAATAAATTTTTACTATGTTTTTCGCAACTCTGACCAGATGCATTTTTCAACATATTTTGTAGACGTTATTTACTAAACTAATTCTTCTAGCCTTACAGAGAAATTAAAGTCGTTTAGTCCGTTCATAAAAAAGTTATTCTGATTTAAAGTATGTGTGATTAGTTATGCTCCTAACTCCTAACGATAAATTATATTAGCATACGTACTTTTTACTATTATTTTTTACTATTATTATTATATCGTCGGCTGAATGTAATAACTAGGTAACTTAGAAATCCTTATTTTAGAGAAATTGATGAAACAGTATTTTAAGGTTTTAAGATTATGGTAGGGCGAACGTTATTTTAAACTTTGAACACTGCTCACTAGATGTCGTAGATTACTTTGATATGTTACCAAGTTTGTATATTAAATTCTACTTGATTTCTTCTTTGATACGTAGTAGATAACTCAAAATGTCCAAATTTCAAGTTACCTAGTTATTACATTCAGCCGGCGATATTATATATTTACTATATTATTGTATTTACTATTATATATTATTTTTATTGTTACATTATTATATTACAATTATATTGAATAAAATTATTATATTATATTATAATAAAAATTATATAATTTCTGTTAGAGTAAAAACAGATCAGCTGCTCGGTATCGCTGTGCGAAGGTACGAATACATTCGCACGGTGTACCGCACTGAGCGCGTGTGTGTCGCAACTGCCGAAAAGTACCGATAATGAGGACTCGGCCGTTGTCGTCGCTCGTCTCTCTCTCTCTCCCCGCACACTTCGGGCGGACCGAGTAGTTCGTGGTGCGCCGCGAGGGGAACGAGCCGCGACAATATACACAACAATCGGTCGGGTCCTCGCTCTCTCTTCTAAGAATTGTCGCGACGATAAGCTGTAAATTACACGGGCTCGATCCTTTGTTCTTGCCGAAAGAATACGAGCCGAATCTTGTATCGCGAGTGACGGTGGTCAAGAAATAAAATCAAAACGCTCTCCCACAATTCCGATTACGATCTTTATTCTCCTGCTATTTCGCCGGATTGTGAATTCAAGTTTCCCCGTCACGGAAACCAACGAAGATCCAAACAATTTCTCTACCTTAATTTCTTCCATTTTCCTTTCTATTCTGATAGTACTCGTTACATACAAAAATGTAGTAGCAATGTTTAATAAATTTTAAATAAAATATCTTTATTCACTAAAGGGCTGCAAAATGGCGTCCGCGGCTTTGTTTTGGAGTTATTAACGAGAAACACGGACTAATCAGAGCGCGATCTAGACGCAAGTTGGCACAGTCGGCCAATTGACAATTAGTGCGTCGGGCTGATTATGCCAACGCCATTTTTGCAGAGGAAAATGTCGCTTCAAATGACTTCAGGAACCTCATTTCCAGGAAATTCAGGAGTTTTGGGATACCCTGTATATTTCTATTGCATTTATTTCCTCGAGTTATCATATCTATTTCATTTCTTTTATTTGACTTGCCTTATTGCGCTATTACATTTATCACGTTTATTTAATTAGTTTGTTACCACGTGCATATTACGTTTATTTCTTTTATCTTATTACCACGTGTATAGTATATACGTTTATTTAGTTATAATATTGTTATTACATTCGATCTACTTATTTCTAGGTTCTAGTTTATAATTATCTTTATATTTAGCGTTTCACAGTACATATTACCATTTCTTTAGTTCCTTGCCGCGTGATTACGCCTAATTCATTATTTTTACTCCAATTACTATATTTTATTTGATCTTAGATTTTAGATGTGAAATGTGAAATAGGGATTTCTGGCTCTGGCCGTTACGCTCGTTATTTCGAACGTTGCTCTCGTGTCGCGTTTTGCGTTTGTCATCCTGTAACGTTTGATTTGAAATTGTCTTGTCGCGTTTGTTCTCTACGTTCTCTTGTCGCGTTTGGCATTTGTTTTCGTGTTGCGTTGAGCCGCTTTGAAGAAAACTGCGAATCAGTTTCTAGCAAGCATTCACTCAGAGAGTGTCGAAGAGTTTATTCGAATATTTATTATCTTATAGTTTATTATTTAATATCAGATGATTGCATAAGTTCGTGCCCGATTTGAAAATAAAATTAGCTAGTTCAATTTTAAAGATTAAAGTTTTATTAGTCAATTAAATTGTATTACCTTTTTTCTTTTATTAAAAAAAAATTGTTTTTTGACCATCGTGCATATAGTTTGCTTATGCAATCATCTACATAGTGTAGTTAATAATATTACTACGTGTTGTGTCTGTTCCGTGAGAGTGTAGTGAACAGTGAACCATGAGTTCAAGTGAAGGAAGTGTTTTCGGCGTGGAAAACACTTCATTTATCAGTGAAGAAGCATCTACACATCAATCCTCAGCGATACCTGCTGCATTTCCAGCTATTCTCAGAGGAAGATACTACAGCATAGTACGTCAGAAGAGTAATGGAACTAACGCGACTGCACGGTGCAATTTATGCAGTTCTGCGCAGGAAATCAAAGGCCAATGGTCTTCGACTTCCAATTTCACCTCTCATTTAAAACGGAAACACCACATGGAATATTTAGAATATCTAAATGATACATCACAAGCGAAACGGAAGAATGCTGTCCATCGTGGTGCGAGATAGCAAGAGAGATTCGAAATGGACGTGGCACAATTCGTCATTGATGCAATGATTCCCGCCCAAGCTGTTGAGTGTCTTTATTTCAGACGAATATTTAAAAATCTTGACATGGCCAATAAAGTCACAAATATTAGTCGACGGACAATAGGTCGCCGTATCGACAGACTGTATGTTGAGATGACGGAGAAAATAAAATCAGATTTGTCCACCATTCCATACATATGTACGACAGCGGATATTTGGAGTGGCAAACACCGCAGTTTTCTGGGAGTAACTGCCCATTGGATATCTGCCAATTACGAGAGAAAATCTGCAGCATTAGGATGTCGGCAATTTTGCGGGACGCATTCCTATGATAGATTGAAAACCTTGCTGCATTGTATCCATCGAGATTTCGACTTAGATGCAGAGAAGATTGTGGCGACTGTCACCGACAACGCCAGCAACTTTGTAAAAGCATTTCATACTTTTGGTGTGCAACGAAATTGTATTGGAATGGAGGAAATTGAAACAGTCAACGGTGAAGCCGAAGAAGGAGAAGAAACAGGAATAGAAATTGAAGAAGAAGAAATAGAAGAAGAAATAGAAATAGAAATAGAAGAAGAAAGACAAGAAGAAGAAATCGTAAGCACAGTTCCAGATGATGTGTTACCCCGACACATTCGATACGCTGTGCATACATTGCACTTGTGCGTCACGAGCGACCTGGCGCAAACTATAACGAAGACGGAACAAGTGGCAGTACTACACACGGAGGTCATGCACAAGTGTAATATATTGTGGAAACTTTGCAATCGACCGAAGTCTTGTGAAATATTTAAAAACGTAACCGGTCAGATATTGAAAAGACCAGGGGACACTCGATAGAACTCGCTCTACGATGCTCTACAACAAATAGTAGAGTTAAAACCAAAATTTATTGAAATTGCGAGATCTTTGGGGCTCATAAATATATTAAAAGACAATGAGATTTTATATATTGAAGAGCATCTGAAATGCACGGCACCTATCGCGCAAGCGATTGATATATTACAAGGCGATAAGAACATATGTTATAGAAACCTCGTGCCTTGTTTATTCTCCTTAAAAAGAAAATTATGTATTTTGAATGCAAACAATTGGAGATTTTGCAAGGCAATTAGTGCCTCGCTATTAACAAGCCTGGAGAAACGATTTGAACATATATTTACGTTTTCATCGGAAGAATCCAAATATGCGGCAATAGCCGCCTTGAGCCACCCATACTTCAAAAATCGGTGGTTTCCTTGTGTAGAGGACGCGCAAAAGGACAACTCAATAAAGAATTTGAAGGGTGCAGTAGTGAAAGAAATGAAGAAGCAAAATGTCAACAGCAACCCCATCAACATCGGCCGAAGATTTCTATTATTTTGGAGAAAGCACTGGCACGGAACAAATCCCGGATTATTCGTCGAAAGCATCATTAGAGGTTGGTTAATTTCTTTCACCTTAATATTGTCACGTCGCTCGCGAAGATTTTATCCGAAAAGTTCACGAATTCTCGGCGACATCGGGAATTTACAAGCGGTTAGCCGGGCCACGTTCGGCCGCACGACACGTGGTCCTCCCGAGACAAAAGGCGTCTTCTGGCTCGCGTGTTCACGCCAAGTACGCGAAGATATTCGGGCGCCAGACACTCGCGGGTGTCACGCGAAAGCGAAAACTTAGTATTCGAAGCTTCTAAAGGAACAAGCGAGCCAGCGACGTTTGAGCGCGAGGCCTGAATAGCGGACGCGAAGGGTCTCGGATTCTACGCCGGGAGAACACGCGGCGTTCCCTGCGGCGGGAAGGTTTCGCACAAGAAATAGACAACTGAATCGGCTATCAATTCGTTTATTATTACGACGATGGTACTGGCCATTATCGACGGCAACGAATACAATGGGTAGCCGACGCGTTGAATGCGGCAGCGAGAAGATGTTCGTAACGTGGGCGGCCGTAATGGCCGTCTTCTGACCGAACTCCGATGGAATACGCGACTCTCTATCGACTTGCGCCCCTCGAACGAACTTTGCGAACACGAATCAGAATAATCCTACGGCAGCGATTGAATCTCGATTCCGCGACTTCGCGTTTCTACCGGCGTCGTACAACCGCCACGAGGCGGCCATACGGCCCCCGCTATCCGACCGGATCCGAATCACTAAGGCGATATCCTCCACAACCCGGAGGATTCGCTATTTTACAACCGTGCACGATTGCTCACTAAATTCGCGTGTCGTTCCCTGGATTATTCCCCCGCGACGCGATTCCTAACCTCGCGACGCGCTACCCGAGCCAATACGAATTTCTCGCTAACTTTCGACAGAAATGCCTGATCGGCGCTTACCAAGAGTTTCCTTGTGGCTGGTGTACGGCAGCGAATACAAAATCCTTCTGGTTCAGCAGACGCAAATACTTAGTTTGTTAGCGATCGTTAAAATTCGAGGACTTGGTCTAACGAGATCTAATGGCGCAGTGAACGTGTACGCCAGTGATGCCAGAATCGTGGGACGTGGTATTTTTCCCCTTCGCTCGCTCAGCCGACTCGACCCCCCACTCTGACGTACCATCGGCTCCTTACGTTGCTTCTACTGCGCAAGCGCTACACACAAGCGTACCTCTAGCCTGTACGTGTGAGCTGCCTATTCGACTCGATGCGTTCCTTCGAAATTCACGGTTTACCGACGCAGCGCGGTGCACATGTTGCTATAACCACCGACGAGATACTATTCGTCGGTGCTATAACTTTTGATCTAAAAAAGATATCGATGCGAAAATTGCACTAAAAGTTTTTTTAAAAACCGGGTTTAATGGTACAGCTTAAAATATGTTTTCTATTTTTAAAATAATCTTTTGCGTTGATTTTTAAGGTATAGCCGGTTAAGATAGTCCTGCGGGCCCCCAACATAAATAGATTTTTAGTCGAACTCTGCTCAATAAACAATTACGAAAAAATTCATGAACATTTTACCTAATAGCACACATGACTGAGATTTTTTCAGATTTTTCAGATTATGTAAACATGTTTAAAAAAATTGAAAATCTCCAAACATTCGAAGAACATGCATATTTCGTATTGAAGTTGTACAGATACCAGTTTTATAAAATTCAGTAGTTTATTACAAGTCAGTGATTGGAATGAAAGATAATTTATGGTAAGCTATTTGTCTCGGGCCGCAGAGTATAATTTTCCGTTCCGCGGTCGCGGTCATTAAGGGCTTAAATGGTACCCTACATTTGTAACTTTAAATGTATTATGCTTATCGATCGTAATGTTGTTAATAACAAGATGTATTGATGATCTCGGCGCAAAGGTTCGATCGGAGATACAAATTAAAGCAATTTTGCTAGTTTGATTAAACTTTCTACGATTTGATCCTAATATGGATCCTTTTCAAGAAAGAAGAAAAAACTGCGTCTGTAAATTTTAATAGAGATTTCAGTATGGAACATGTGCTCACACATCTTATCTTGTCTCTAATTTTTTCGTAAAGCAGGTTGGTAATTTATTACTGTATCTTGAAGTTTGTATTTAATTCCGTTTCAGTACATTAATACTGAAATCTCTATTAAAATTTACAGACGCAGTTTTTTCTTCTTTCTTGCGAAAAGGATCCATATTAGGATCGAAACGTAGGAAGTTTAATCAAACTAGCAAAATTGCTTTAATTTGTATCTCCGATCGAACCTTTGCGCCGAGATCATCAATACATCTTGTTATTTGTAACTTTAATTGCAATATTATAGGACACACACAATAGAAATATTAATTTATACTTAATTTTTTATCGATAAATATGATTCCTATTAAAAGAAATGTTAGAAACGCGATAAAGAAAACTGGAGATACGATTGTGGTTGTTTGTTAATTGCAAAATGTACCCACACCAAGGTGGAATAATATGAATATAGAAACACTATACCTTATAAAAATGTATTTATTTAAACAATTATTCTAACAATAAATTAGTGAAATAATAATTCAAATAGTGAATGTAGAAACAAATTATAAAAATTGTTTAAATTATAAATAACAATAAATAACGAGATAAAGGACACAATGTCTGTCATCGACACACATGGTGTGCGACGAGATGCGCCGATTATCCTATTCATCGCGCCTTTTTTCTACGCATCTGCATACATATAACAAACCTCCTACGTCAAGAAACAAAAGTCCATCGGTTGCGTATCGATGCTGCGCGTGACCGCGTGACAATGTATGCCTCGCGATCTTGACACCGCAACGCAACGGTCGCAACGTGCTACAGCGCAGCGTGACAAGAACGTTTATGTGCATTTGTGAATTATATAGTTCTTTTTTATGATAAGCAGTGTTTGTGTTTGATTAGCAGTGTTTGTGCATTGTTATTAGGAACTTTTTTATTTTTATTTTTACCAGTTTTATCGTATATTAGGGTCTTTTAAAGTTTAAAGGGTCTGTGGTTGTGCAATAATGACAAGTGTACCCATTAAAAAGTATAAGAAAAGGTTTCAGCGTCATTGGTATGACGCTGACGAATCTCTGAAGGGTTGGTTACAAGAAATTTCTTCCGATGAATCAAAATGCTTCTGCAAAGTCTGCAACAAAATCCTCGATTGCGGGCTTTCAGAAATACGCAAGCATTCGTCCAGGCAGGTTCATGTCAAAAATATGAAGCAATTGCTTTGTAATAACATTGACACTCAAGACAACAACGTCGATCTCGAGGAGCCTGTAAGGGGGGGGGGGGGATTCTTCGATCGGCGATAAAATTAAAATCGCCGAAATTAGGTACGCGGCTTTCTTCGCCGAACACAATATCCCCCTCTCCATCGCCCCTAATCTCCTCGCCCTTATGCAAGATATAGGCAATGAGCCTCGAGTCTTGCAGGGCATGAAGGTTGGCCGCACAAAGTGCAGCCAAATCATTTTCAATGCTTTATGCGTTCGCGAGACGGAACGCCTTGCCGATAACGTGCGGCATTGCAAGTTTTCGGTACATGAGGATGAAACCTGAGATTCGACAAACGAGAAGTGGCTCACATTAGCGGTCAGGTATGTAGAGCCATGTCGTTTGTCTGTAACGACAGAGCTGTTGCAGCTAATTCATCTTGATGCTAGCGACTTTTCAGCGGAAAAGATTTTCAAATCTTTTGAAAACTATTTGCTGAAAATGCAAATTCCGCTAAGGAACATCGCTGCTCTTAGCTGCGACAACGCTTCCGTCATGGTGGGACGCTATTCTTCATTTGAAAGCAAATTGCTCGAAAAAAATCCCAACGTGATCACTATGCCGTGCGTTTGTCATTCCGCAGCGTTGGCGGCAAGTACTGCTTGTAGTAGTATTCCCAAGGAATGCGACGATTTACTTCGCGGAGTCGCATCCTTTATCAATAGCCGCCCCAAACGGGCCGCTATTTTCCGCCAATTTCGGGAGAGTTACGGAAACTCTCCCACAAAAATTCTTAAATTAGCCGAGACACGCTGGCTGGCAAAGTACCAGTGTGTCAAAAGGTTTCTTGATACATGTGACGATCTTTCTCGCTTTTTTTCGGAGCATTCATTTTCAGAAAGGTCGGCAACTGCTGAGCATTTTTCTTCTCTGCTCAGCAAATCCGACATTGTTCCCGCCGCGATCGGGCCGCGGCCCGATTAGCTTGTTCTGCGTATGGGTTGTCGTGTTTGTGGCAGTCGTTGTAATGTATTCTGTAATTATTCTATATTTCTGCGTTCTGTATTTCTATAGCGTGCTGTGTTTTTCATTGCGCTCTGTGGCGCGCGTCGCGTCGTGCTGATGTACACGTGTTGGGATCTCGGCGTGGCGTATGAATGGTGCGAAATCGGCTTGTTAATTGGGATACGAAAATTTATGATCGCGACCGAGATTTGCCGGTCGGCGGGAAAGGCCGCAACTACCTATGCCAAAAAAGGGCACAATCGAGTTTTTGCCGATTGGCGCGAGGTTTGCCGCGCGGGGGACGGGTCCCTCGCCGGCTCTCATTGTTGAGCGATCGAGGTTTGCCGATCGGCGCGAGGTTTGCGCGCGGGGTCGGGGTCCCTCGCCGGCTCTCATTGTTGAGCGATCGAGGTTTGCCGATCGGCGCGAGGTTTGCCGCGCAGCCAGGTGGGGGACTGTGTCCCCGGCAGTGTGTGTTGAGCGAGCTTGGTGTTCGGATGCGTTCAAATATTACTTGTGTATACGAATAAATCGTGAACTGAGTGTACGACCGTGTACGAGTTTTGAATCATTCACCCGACCATTTCCTCGCGAGAACAGACATTAAAGGATATTTCCATTTCATGGAATATGTCCTGAATGCTCTGAACGTGTTTAATGCCTCATTCCAAACTAGAGATACCCTAGTGCAGGAGTTGCAGCCCTCTTCTGCAAGACTGCTCCATTTCTTCCTTCAGAATTTTCTGAAAAGACCCCTTTTAGAATACCTACAGTATGTTCGGGAAATTGATTTTTCTTCGGAATCAAACCAAGTTCCACTGAATCAAGTGCGTCTTGGACCCGACACCGAAGAGTACTTGGACGAGGCATTACGTCATGGTATGTCCGAAGAAGAGTTAGACTCCTTCCGGAAAATTGCTTACAGTTTTATATTACTGTAAGCAATGAAATAAGAAATCGTCTGCCCCATGACGACAAATTTCTGACGCAATTGACGGTCTTCAAGCCGTCCGTTGCATTGTTTAGTAGCGACAGGAGTTCTTCTTTCCGTAATGTCGCTGCAGTAGCCCAAAAATTGGGAAACTGTAATGCCGAAGCTTTGATGAATGAGTGGGACATTTTGTATTTCGGCATATCCCAATCCCAGAAAGACCATTGGGCACTGCTCTCTTCCGACGGCATGTGGATGGACATCGGCATGCATAAAAATTCGGACAACTGTCCCATTATCCCACACCTAACATCTTTGATGAACGCTGTCCGATGTCTGCCACACTCCAATGCCAAGGCAGAGAGGATATTTTCGTTGCTACCTGACATCAAAACTAAAAAAAGGAATAAATTAGGAACTGACCTCCTAAATTCCATGTGCGTGGTACGCACATCCCTTAAAGCTAGGCAGGAGTCTAGCCACACCATGTCTATCGATGAGAGACATCTAACTCTAATGTCAGGGAAGCATTTATATGCAAGTTCGCCGGCTGCACAAAACTTTCATAAGTTAACATTGCACGCACCTGCGGACTTGTAAGGGTTGTATTTTCCATCAATTTTCTTGTTTTGTATATTGTACTAGTTGTACCCTTCTGGCGGCGGGTACATTTCTAATTTTTCAATGCAGCCGCAATTTTGTGTTCGGCCGACTTCGATCAGTGAAAAGTATAAGTATTTTCTAACACATACATATGTATATATTATTTAATTAAACTTTTTATTGGACTTCCGCTTCCGGTTGATTGCGAGTGAGAAGTGCGTATAGAACTGTAGGAGTGATTGTGAGCGAGAGTGGAGGTTGATAGGTGTAAGTGGTGCGAGAGTGGTGGAGGAGTGTGCGCGTGGTGCAAAGGCATTCGGAGAAAAGAAGGGAAAGGGCAGGAAGGAGGCATAGAGAGACTAAGGGCGAAGCAAAGTGAGCGAGAGAGATAGGTTAGAGCGGCGGGAGACAGAGTGTTTAGGCGGGAAGCGCGAGAAGGAGCAGCAGGTGGCGCGGGCTAGTGGGAGACAGTGTAACGAGGGAAGGCGGGAATTTTGGAAAAGGAACTAGAGACGAGAGGACGATATAGAACAAGGAAAGAGGGTAGAAGAATCATGAGTGACGGAGGGAAAGAGTGCAGGGAAGAGGGAAAGGGGGAGAGAGGGAAAGTAGGGAGACTTGGGAACGCGGGAAGGTTAGGAAAGCTAGGAGGGGTGGGTGCGGGGAGCCTGGATAGTCTGTGGAAGAAAAGGGAAAGAGAGAATGAGGCAGATGGGGGGAACGGGGACGAGGGGGCGATTTTCAAGAAAACCGCACTGACAATAAGATCGCCAGTGAGTGGGGATAGGGGGAGATTGGAAGAGGGGAGAGCCGGCAGCGAGCAACAAGGGGTTGGGCTGCGGGAAATGATGGAGGAGATAAAGAAGTTAAGGGCGGAGGTGAGGGAAGATAGAAGGGAAATGGGGAGGGCAATAGAAGAGATGCGGGAAGGGTGGAAGAGGGAGAGGGAGATGTGTGCAGAGGAGAGAAGGGAAGAAAAGTCGAGAAGGGAAAAGCGGAAGAGTGGGGGAGGGAAATGGAAAAGAGAGAAAAGGGGGGAGGGAAGCAATGGAGGGGCGGAAATGGTAGATCAAAGAAGGAGGATTAGAAGGATAGAGTTAGCGCAGGATAGAAAGGAAAGGGGGGAAAGAAGAAATAACTTAATAATAAAGGGGATGCAGCTAGAGGGAAAATATGTGAAGGAGGGAGTAAAAGAAATTTGGGAGAAAATGGGGACAGATATGGAGGGAATAAGGGAAATAAACAAGACAGGGAAGATAGGGAGAGGGGGGGTAGGGATGGTGCTGGTAAAAATGGCGGACAGGGATCAAAAAAGGAAGGTGATGGAGGAGAAGAAGAAGCTAAGGGGAAGAAAGGAAAGGATAGAGGACGACCTGACGGAGGAGGAGAGGAGAGCAAGATGGAAGATAGAAAGGGAAGCGGAGGAGGAGAGGAGGAAGGGGAAGAACGTTCAAGTAGGTTACTTGAAGATGTGGGTGAACGGAAAGATGAAGAAGTGGAATGAGATGGAAGAAAACTGGATGGAGGAGCAGGGAAACGAGTAGGGAAGGAAAAAGGGGGGAAAGGGACAGAAGGGAGGAAAACAGGGAATAATATTAAAATTGGTTTCTGGAACGTGGCGGGATTGAATAATAAGGACGAAGAGTTCTGGAAAGGGATAGAAGAGTGGGATGTTATAATCTTAATGGAGACGTGGGTAGAGGAGAAGGGATGGAGCAGAGTAAGGGAAAGACTGCCTAGGGGGTTCTATTGGGAGATGCAAGGGGCTAGAAGAGAGGAAAAGAAGAGGAGGGCAATGGGGGGGATGGTACTAGGGGTGAGAAAAGAGATAGAGGTAGTAAATGAGGAAGGAGAAGGGAAGGAGGGAATAATGAGGGTGAAAATAAAGATAGGGGAGGGCTGGTGGAGGTTGATAGGGGTATACGTTAATAGGGATCTGGACAGGAAATTGGATGAGCTGGGGGACTGGATAGAGGAGAGGGAAAAAGGAGTAAGGGTGATAGTAGGGGGGATTGGAACGCGAGAACAGGACGAGAAGGAGTGGGGAGGGGGAAGGGGGAGTAGAAGGTCGAAGGATGAAAAAGTAAATGCAGAAGGGAGGAGGCTGTGCGGATATTTGGAAGAAAGGGGGTGGGGTATACTGAATGGAAATACGAAGGGGGACGAGGAAGGAGAGTGGACGTATACGGGGGGGAGAGGGAACTCGGTGATAGATTACATAATAGGGAATGAGGAAACAAGGGAGGGGGTAGAGAAGATGGAGGTAGGGGAGAGAATAGATTCGGACCACGCACCACTGACGGTGTGGATAAAAGGGGAAAGGAAGGAAAGGGGAAGAAAGGCAGGGGGAAGAAAGGGGTTGGGGGAGGAAATTGGTCGGAGGAAGGGAAAAGAGAATTCAGGGAAAAGTTTGGGAGGAGAAGGGAAGGGGTACAGGGGGTAGAAGAAGACTGGAAGGGACTGAAGGATAAGATAAAGGAAGTGTTAGGGGGGTGGGGAACAAGGAAGAAGGGAGGAAAAGAGGGTGGTGGGATGAGGACTGTAGGAAGGAAAAAAGGAAAGTGAGGGGGGAACTGAGGAGATGGAGGAAGGAGGGAGGGGAGGGAACAGAATATAAAGCAATGAAGAAAAAGAAAGAGGAGAGAGAAAAATGGGAAAGGGAATTGGAGGGGGTTAAAACGGAGAAGCAGGTGTGGAATGTAGTAAACAGGGAAAGGAAAAAGAGAACTAGGATAGATGAAAGAATAAAAATGGGAGAATGGAACGAGCACTTCAGAGGGATTCTGGGAGGGGTAGAATGGAGGGTGAGGAAGGGAGGAGAGAGCAAAAGGAGGGATGTTGGGGAGAGGGATATAGAAAGATGGGAGGTGGTAAGGGTATTAAAGGGGCTGAAGGAGAAAAAAGCGGCGGGAGGGGATGAGATTAGGAACGAGGTGTGGAAGTACGGGGGGAGCGAGGTGGAGGAGTGGCTGTGGAGGGTATGTAATAGGGTATGGAGGGGGAGGGATGGGTAGGGGAGTGGTCGGAGGGAATAGTAGTACCAATTGCAAAAAAGGGGGACAGTAGGAAGGTAGAGAACTACAGGGGGGTCACGTTACTTCAAACGGCGTACAAAGTGTACGCGGCGATTTTAGCGGAGAGGTTAAGGGAGGAAGTGGAGGGGAAGGGATTGCTGCCACCGAGCCAGACGGGATTTAGGAAGGGAGTGGGGTGTGTGGACAATATTTATGTGCTGAATTACTTGGTGAACAGGCAGGTGAGGCGAAAGAACAGGAAGATGGTAATATTTTTCGTAGACCTGAAGGCAGCGTTTGACTCGGTGGACAGGGAAGTATTAGTGAGGGCAATGAGGAAAAGGGGGGTAAGGGAAGGGCTGGTTGAGAGATGTGAGGAAATACTAAGGGAGACGAAAAGTAAGGCCAGGGTGGGGGAGGAGGAAGGGGAAAGCTTCTGGACGGCAAGGGGGGTGAGACAGGGATGCCCGTTAAGTCCGCTGGTATTCACACTGTTGCTGGCGGACATGGATAATGTGCTGGAGAAGGGGGGATGGGGGGGAACCAAATTAGGGAACAGGAAGGTCTACACCCTGGCATACGCGGACGACGTAGCAATGATAGCGGAGGAGGAGGAGGGGATGAGGGGAATGATCAGGGGGTTGGAAAAGTATTTGGGGGAGAGAAAATTGCAATTGAATGTTGAAAAATCAAAAATCATGAGGTGTAGGAGGGGGGAGGTAGGTGGAAAAAGGTAAACTGGAGATGGAACGGAAAGGTGCTGGAGGAAGTTAATGAATATAAATACCTAGGGTATGTAATCTCGAGAGATGGGGGACAGAAGAAACAGGTAGAGGACAGGATTAGGAAGGGGGCGGCGGTAATGGGGCAGGTATGGGGGATTGGGAAAAGAAGGTTTGGGAACGACTGGGGAAGGAGGATATGGCTGTTTGACAAGCTGGTATGGTCAGTGATCAGCTACGGGGTGGAAATATGGGGGTGGAAGGAGAGGGAGGGGCTGGAAAGAATGCAGGAGAGATACCTGAGGTGGGTGTTGGGGGTAGAGAGGTGTACGCCGGGGTACATGGTCAGGGAAGAACTGCAGAGGGAGTTACTAAGAGGGAGAGCAGGGTTAAGGGCATGGGGATATGAAAAGAAGTTGAGAGAGGGCAAAGGGGGGGAGTTGGCAAGACTGTGCTGGGAGGAGGTAAGGGGAAGGGGTAGGAGGGGAGGGGCGCTAGAGGGATGGGAAAGGGAGAGACAGGGTTTCTGGGGAGAGAGGGGTTGGACTGCAGAGGAGGCGGAAGAAATGATGGAGGGAAGGGCGGGGATTGTAAGTGGGGAGATAGTGAAAAGAGAGAAGGAGAGGCAGAGGGTCGAGAGATGGGAAAGGATAGGAAAGGCACGGTACAACGAATGGTACGGGGCATTGAAGGGAGAGGGGGTGCCAGGGTATCTGAGGAAAGGGTGGGGGGAGAACAGGTGGCAAAGGGTAGACAGGTATAGGCTGGGTAACGGGATGAGAAGGGGGAAGTTTTGGACAGAGGAAGATAGGAGAATGTGTAGGGTATGTGGGTGGGAGCTGGAAACATGGGAACATGTATGGGAGGTGTGTTTGGGAGGGGACGAGGGCAGGGCTTGGCAGGGGATGGCAGGGGAAGTGTTAGGGGACGAGGGGGAAGGAGAAGAGTGGCTGAGGAAGGTGGATGAATGGAGAGAGAGTATGAGTGGAAGAAGCGAATGTAAAGTATGAGTGAAAAGTAAAAAAAAATACAAGAATGAAAAATAAGAATTGGAAGATCGACCGGAAAAGGGGGTCCAAGAGGCTAGGGAAGGGGGTGTAGGTGTGCGTGAGTAGGAAGGGGGTGTAGGTGTGCGTGAGTAGGAAGGGGGAAAGGGAATTGCGACGTGCGGAGAGAGAGTGTAGGCGAGCGAGCGAGAGGCAGCGGCGTGCGAATGGCGGCGAGTTAGCGTGCGGTGGCGTGCGTGCGAGTGGCGGCGAAAGAGCGAGCGGCGGCGAAAGAGCGAGCGGCGGCGTGCGTGCGAGCGGAGGCATGTGTGCGAGAGGCGGCGAGAGAGCGAGCGGTGGCGAGCGTGCATGCGGCGGCGAGCGGAGGCGAGGGGTGGCGAGGGGGCGAGGGAGTGTGAGGAGTCGAATATGAGTGGGAGTGTATGAGCGGAGAAGTGTAAGGAGGAGATATGAAAATGGATTTATAACCCCAAGGGGAATAAATAAATTATTATATAATTAAACTTTTTATTAATCGTTTTCTGTTTACTCCGCAGAACTTAGACGACTTGTACGCATATGTACATATATATACGTAAATTAAGAGAAGCAGTGAATGGTGCTAAACGTCGACGAAGAAAAAATCCGGGTAACTGAAACTAACACTTTAATGTGATATAAAAGGCGTTAAAGTGTACTACATTTCACGTCATTAGAATAATTGTAGTTTAATTATGATACATTTGACATGAACATTTTTTTTTGTCCACCTAGAAACGCCACTGTCTCTGAAGGAAATGGACATCCGAGAGAAGCAATGAAATTAGAGCATCATTGCGAAGAAAGATGAGTTTGCAATAACCTCAATAACTTATGGAATTCTATTGTAATTATAAATTTGGCTGTATTTTTTTATTACAGGAAGACAGAAGATCAAATGAACTTGTGTGTTATTGTAAGATCAATTTATATATTATACAATTTATTTTATTATTTATTTAAGAACTAATAAATCTGCAAATTGTTTCGTAAAGTAAAAATACTTTCTGCATTTTCGTATTCTCCAGTCAGTCTAAATAAAACGTTGCTATGTAAGATGAATACATATTTTTAACAGGGGGTTGGACTAGGTGGCGCATAGTATAGCACGTGGATTATCGTCGCTCCGTGATTTTGGTGAAATTGGACAGAAATACATTCGACTCGATAGTGAAAGTGGCTCAGTGCGTCGGGGGCACGTGTATAAACGAAGTGACAAAGTGGTTTTCCTACAAACTATGTATTGAGGAAGATAATTCAGTTAAAGCAGTAGCCACGTGCGTGGCGGCGTGTTGCCCTGTCAACTCGCATTCTTCGGCTTATAGCTTCAAAGAGTCGCAATTCGGCGCACAGAAACCCTAGTGCAGTGCTCATAATAAGGGAGAGAAGGAAGAGGAAGCAGAAGAAGGAATATAATATAGTGAAAGAAATAGGTCAGGACAGATAACCTCAAAGGAAACTGACAGGAGTGCGCAGGCGTGAAGCAGATAGAGTGAGAGAAAGGAAAGAGAGAGTAGCGGAGGATATGGACGCGTTCGTAGGGCTTGGTGAGAAGGAGAAAGAGAGGATAGAGGAGGATAACGCCGGGATAGTAGAAGAGTGGGGAACACCGGCAAGCTCACCAGGAAAGAAAGGAAGGGGAAGGCCGCCGAAGGCACTGGGATGGAGTAGAGAGAGATCGGCTTCATACGGATCACTCGAGTTGTGAAAGAGAAAGAGACAGAGGGACGAGGAAGAGAAAGGAGAAACAGACGAGAAGATTAGAACATTCAAAAAGAGTTTGGCAACGCAGAGAACACCGGAGAAAGGGAAAATTATAACTGGAAATGAAAAAGGAAGTGAAAGCGAAGCATGGATAGGGACAGGAGAACAAGGTGGGACTGCAATGGTGATGAAAATGTGTTCGGAGATGACAGAAGGAATGAAAGGAATGATGGAGGAAATGAGGATAATGAGAAGAGAGATAGAAGATGGAAGAAAAGAAGCCAGAGAAGAAGCAAGTAAAACGACGAAAGAGATAGAAGAAATAAGGAAAAGGGAAGAGGAAGAAAGAAGGAGACTAGAGAGGAAGATAGAGAAACTGGAAGCGGAGAGAAAGGAATGGGAAAAGAAAGAGGAAAAGAAAGAGGAAAAGAAAAAGGAGAACTGGCTGAGAGAGATAGAAGAAAGGATGAAAGAGCGAAAGGAAGAAGATAGAGAGAAAGAAGAAATAGGACAGAATGAACAGGAAAGGAGATTAAAAGAATTAGAGAAAGAGTGGGAGAGAAAAGAGAAACAAAAAAGAAAGAACAACGTCATCATAAGAGGGGAGGAGATTGAAAACGAGGTAGAGGCCAAACAGATGGCGAGGACCATAATAGAGCAGATGACAGGAACAGGGGTGAAGATAAACGAAGTAGCGGAGGTTGGAAGAGGGAAGAGAACGATCCTAGTAAAGTTGGGATCGTGGGAGGAAAAAAGAAGAGAGTGGAGATGAAAAGGAAACTAAGTGGAAGGAAAGTATATATAGATGACGATCTGACAAGGAAGGAAAGGGAAATACAGGAAGCGATAAGGGGTAGAGCAAGGGAAGAAAGAGAAAAAGGAAATAAAACCAAAGTCGGATATAAGAAGATATGGTGTGACGTGGCAAAATAACCACGTCACTTAAGAAAGTAGAAAGTAAACCCTAAGATAATATCGGAAGGCCCGGACCGCCCTCTGGCAGGTTAATTACGAATTCATTAAGCAGTAAGCGCTCTCACTGGGAAGTATTGCATATTAAGAACCGAGACTGTAAGAATTTTGGAACGTCGTGCCTATTGGCACGGCGAGAAATTACAGGACAGTAGCACGGGCTCAGGGAGCCCGGCTAATTACTCGCTGCCGATAGGAACAGCCAATACTGCCGCCGTCAGGCCCGCCTTGAATCTGGACCTATGGAAAAACCTCTGCAGAGGAAACTAAAGGGACTTCAAGCCCAGGCTCACCAACCTGGAGGCGCCGACGTGGGACAAGGGGACATGACGAAACATCGGAAGAAAGTCACGTCGACGTCTCGCCCCCGCTATTCAGCAGTCCCCTGCAGGAGCGGCTTGAACGGTCCTGGAATGTCTCACGACATTCCCGGTGGCCGAAAGGCCATCGTTAAGGAAACGGAAAAATGGCTAGGTCCGGGGCCCTCCTGGCGAGCGCCGTCCCTGATTAGTGGCGACACCGCGAGCGACAGTAATTGACGGGCGTAAAACCGAAAGAGTGGGGGACGCTTCACTTCCGCATGCTCGGGCCACCGAAAATCCAAGGCACTGCTGCGTAGGCTTCCGTACCACCTAGTCGCGTACTACCGAATATTGTAACCGCGTGTGCGTAACACTAAGTAGTAATTCAGATTGTAAGCTGCCGTAAATCAGCTACAGGAAACATCATCGCTGCCGGTGGTAAGTGCCAATCAGGTTACCGTCTTATATTTTGTGAATCTTTTGATAGTGGCTCGAGCAGCGTTTCGTGAAATTTACTCGGTTGCACGTGGGCCGTCCTTCAGACGACCACGTGTTTCGTGTACGCTGTATTAACGGCTGCCTGTTTGCGTTCCTTGAGCGAGTCCCCAGTGAGAAGCGAGCGAGCGAGAAATTCGTCGATCGACACGTGTTCGCGATTCTACTTATTTGCTGCCGCGCACAGTCATAGATAATATTCCGTCAAAGTCATCTTGACCCCGTGACGGCCTCAATCTCAGACGGCTGCCGACGTGTTAAATCCTTTATTCCGAGGAGCGCGTATTCCATCGGGAATCGGTATTATATTTTCGCTGTGAACGCGTACGACTGACCGACACCATACCGATTCCGACGCGGCCATCTTGAAACAGCGAATCCGCGCACGTGCCGGCCTTCTGCCGAGCACGTTGATTGTCCGCTATATTTTACACTGGTTACACCGTATTCTGTTGATCATAATTTACTCTGTTAACTCTTCGTTGTTATTCATATTTTTCGCTGCCGAGTATCCACTTGACAGCGTGTTCAGTACCATTGGTAGAAGCACATCAATAGTAAATTATACATCTTTCTTTCCGTTACAAGAGTGGAAATTATTACGAGGCCCCTTCCCGCCGTGGGGAACGTCCTATCCGATCCCGCGTAGAATCCTGCGCCCGTCCTGAGCTATTCCATCTTCGCGACCGTGTTCTCCTCGGCTTCCATTATTCGCGTGGCATCTTCGGATGCCTGGCGCCCGAAATAAGAACGATACATTCCTTTCGCGTACGGATCGAAGCCGAGGGAAACACCGATTATCACGGGCGGCCCCAGCACGGCCGGACGCAGCCCGGCTAAAACGCCTATAAAGACCCGAAAACGCTTCATTTCCGCCTCTCCTTCTGAGACCCGGAAAGAAACCGTGTGATAATGGATAGGAGAAAAAGTATGGGTATGGAACGATAACAGAGGACAGATAATAGAAAAGGAGGAGACAAAGAGAGAAGAAAGGGGAAGCGGAGGAAGAGGGAGTAGAGGTAGAGGAGAAAAAGGGGAAAGATAGGGAAGAAAAGACGAGAAGGGAGTGAAGGTGTTATCATGGAACGTAGCGGGGATAAGGGGCAAGGACGAAGACTTCTGGAATTATATAAGAGGACACGAGATAATAGGAATGACAGAGACATGGATAGAGGAAAGAGAATGGGAAGGGTGGCGGAGGAAGTTGCCAAAAGGATGGAAGTGGAATTGTCAAGGAGCAGAGCGCATAGAGAAGAAAGGGAGAGCTAGAGGGGGAATAATAACAGGAGTAAGAGAAGAACTAGCGGTGGAAATGGGAAGTGAAATAGAGGAAGAGGGGATACAAGAGAGAAGAGTAAGGATTGGCGACACAACATGGAGGATCATAACTATATACAACAGGGGAGGAAGCACGGAGAAACTGAGAAAACTAGAGAAGGTGGTAGGAGAGGAAGGAGAAGAGGGAAAAATGATAATAATAGGAGATTTCAATGCAAGAATAGGGGAAAAGGGAGATAGAGAAGAGGATGAAACAAACAAGGGGGGGAAGAGAAAAACAAAAGATCGCACCACGAACAGAGAGGGAGTGGAGTTAATGAAGATGGTAACGGAAAGGGGGTGGACGATATTGAATGGGAATACGAAGGGAGATGAAGAAGGGGATACAACGTACAACAGGAACGAGATAGAAACGACGATAGACTACGGGATAGTAAATGAAGCGTCATGGGAAGAGATAGAAGAATTTAAAATAGAAAGAAGGATAGAATCGGATCACCAACCGATAATAGCCACGATTAGAGGAGAAGGAGTAAAATGGGAAAAAGACGAGGAAGAAGAGGAGAGAGAAGTGCAGGTATGGGGAAAGGAAGAGATGGAAGAATTCAAAAGCAAAATAGAAGAGAAGAAATGAGTGAAACAAGGAGTTGAAGAGGAATGGAAAGAGCTGGCAGAAACAATAAAAAAAGAAACCAAGAAGAAGAAATGGAAAAAGAAATGGAAAATCGGGAAAACGGAATGGTGGGACGGAGAATGCAGAGAAAGGAAAAAGAAACTCCAGAAGGCATGGAGAGGAGTTGGAAAGGGGAAAGGGAGAGGGGAAGAGGGGGTGGAAAGATTCAAAGAAGAGAGGAGACAGTACAAAGATTTATGCGAAAAAAAGAAAAGAGAGTGGAGAGAGAAAGAAGAAAAAAGGATAGAAGAAATCAGAGACGAGGGGGAGGCTTGGAAATACATAAACAGAGAAAGGAAGAAAAAAGTGAGGGTGAGCGATAAAATAAATATGGAACAATGGAGGAAACACTTCATGAATGTACTAGGGGGGGAAGAGACAAGGGAGGTTAAAGCAGAGGAGAAGGAAAGCGGAAGGAAGAAAGGAAACACATCAGATGAAGAGGAAGAAAGACAAATAAAAGCAGAAGTGATGGAGAAAATAAAGAGACTAAAGAAAGGAAAAGCGGAGGGAATAGACCAGATAAAGAATGAGGCCTGGATAGCAGGGGGAAGAAGCATAGGAGAAAAGCTAGGAGAGGTTATATGGAAGATATGGAAAGGAGAGGGTTATGTAGACGAATGGAGGGAGGGGGTAGTAGTCCCCATCCACAAAAAAGGGGACAGAGATAGTGCGGGAAATTATAGAGGAGTAACCTTGACGGCAACAGCGTACAAAATATACGCTATGGTATTGAACGATAGGTTGTTGAAAAGCCTAGAGGAAAAGAAAGGACTGGATGAGACGCAAGCGGTATTTAGGAAAAAGAGAGGGGGAATGGATAACGTGTACATTATCAAACACGTGGTAGGGAAATGACTGAAGGAAAAGAAAGGAAAAGTGTGCATGGCATTCGTCGATCTGCGAGCTGCATTCGATAGAATGGATAGAGGAATACTATGGAAAGCAATGGAAGAAAGAGGCATAGAAGAGAAGCTCATAGAAAAGGTGAAAGAAATATATCGGGAGACGAGATGTAAAGTGAGGGTGGAGGTAGAAGTATCGGAGCCATTTTGGGTAGAAAAGGGAGTGAGGCAGGGGTGCCCGATGAGCCCGACGTTATTTAACATTTATGTAGCAGACCTGGAGGAGACGTTGAGGAAAGGACAAGACGGAGGGGTGGTAATAGGGAAAGAGAAGATTTGGTCCCTGGGGTACGCAGACGACATAGTGTTGATGGCGGAAGAAGAGGAGAGATTGAAAGAAATGATGAAGAGGACCAGCAGGTACTTCGTGAGAAAAAGGCTAGAAGTGAATAACGAAAAGACGAAGATACTAATATGCTGCAAAGGAAAAAGAAAAAGGAAGAGAGAGATTTGGATGTGGGGAGATAAGGAGGTCGAAGAGGTAAAAGACTTTAAATACCTGGGTTATATTTTAAGTAAGACAAACAGCGGAACGGAGCATATAAAAGAAAGGATAGGAAAGGCCAGGAAGGTGATGGGAGGATTATGGGGGATAGGAGAAAGAAAATTTAAGGCAGATGTGAGATGGAGGATGAAGCTCTCCGACGCGGTAGTAAAAGGAATACTCCTGTATGGAGCAGAGATATGGGGATGGGAGGAAAGAGAGGAGATGGAGAGGATGCAAGAGAGATACATAAGATGGATCCTAGGGGTGGAAAGGACAACACCGGGGTATGTAGTGAGAGATGAAATGAAAAAAGACAAAATAAGGATAGAAGCAGGGAAGAGAGCGGTCAGATTTGAGGAGAAAATAAGAAAGGATGAAAACCGAAAGATATTAAAGGAATGTTGGAGAGAAAGAAGAAAAGAGGAAGAGAAGGGAAAGCTAGACAGATGGGGAGAAGAGAGAAAAAGATACTACTCGCGATGCGGTTTGGGGATAGAAGAGGTAGCAAGATTGAGAGAAGAAGGGGAAGAAACAATAGAAGAGAGAGCAGTAAGTAGAGACAGGGAGGTTCAAGAACAGGAAAGGATAGAGAAGGTATGGAAGTCAAGAAGTGTCCCAAGATACAAAGAAATAAGAACGGTGGGGAGACCGAGATACTTGACAGGAAAAAGAGGAAGAAAAGGGGATAGCGTGAAGACGGTAGCAAGATTGAGATGCGGCAACGAGGAAAGGGCATATAAATTCTGGGAAAAGGAAGGGAGGAAAGTCTGCAGGATGTGCAGAGGAGAGGAGGAGACGCTAGAACACGTTGTAGAGAGATGTAGGGAGATGGAAGGAATAGAAGGAAAAATAGAAGAAATTCTGGATGATAGGGGGAAAGGCGGGGGAAATGATGGGGAAGGAAGTTAAGAGAAAACAGAGAAAGAGTGGAGAAAAGGGAGAGGGAGGAGTGGGAGAAATAAACAGTATGGAAGTGTGAAGGTCATGGACGATAAGGACAGATAAGGACTAAAAATAGAGGGGGAGAATATAACAAGGACTGTATAATGAGGTGTAGATGTAAAATGTATATATATAAGTAGCGTAAATAATTGATTAAGATAGGGAAAGAAATAATATATGTAACGTAAATGATATAGAAAAATGTATAATATATAAGTAAGGAATGAAGAATAGAAAGAAGTAAAGAAATGTAACGCCGAAAGGCACATATTTATGAATAAAGAATACTACTACATATTTTTAACATATTTTGTATATGTAATTAAAAAAGTAATGGAAAGAAATGAATTTCAGTATGGTTTCCGTAGGCGTAAAGCCGTAAAGCAATACGCATGGAAAGTGCTACGAATATACTGTGGCTGGCGCAAGGCGCAAGCGCACAAGCAGCGCACACGGACATAGTAGAGGTACGCTGGTGAGTGTAGCGCGCGAGCGCGTTGAAAAGGAACGTAGAGGCAATAGTGGGCTATGGTGGGGGTATGCTGTGGTACGGTTTAGTACCACAGTACCACGGTTCTGGCATCACTGGATGACAGAGGTCTAAAGCCAATTTTAGTTCAGCTAGTTTAGACGAGATGGCGCCCAGTCAGGAGGACTGTCAACCAGTGCTGCGATATGTTGCAACATTTCACGCGCATGCGCTGTTGTCAACTTGGAATCATAGCAAAACTGACACAGACGAGGTATTCTCGTCGGTGGCACTAATATTAGTGCGACCTGCCCTGTATAAACGGCATTCGCAACGAGCTGAATAGAATATGGAAATAGCAAGCAACTCCATCTTCTGTTCATTAGACAGTTGCGTGTTTATCAATGTTACCAAATTGTTTTTCTGCACAGAGGTTCATAACACTGATTTTCTAGTTAGATTCGTAGGTATCCTACCCCCTTAACGAAGCAGCATTTGCGGAAGTTTATGGTGACAATGCTCCAACTGATAAATCATGTAGTAGGTTTCGACGTTTCAAGAATGGTGATTTCAGCGTTGAAGACAAGCCTCGCTCTGGACAGCCAAAAAAATTCGAAGACACAGAAGTGGAGGCATTACTCGATGAAGATCCGAGTCAAACGCAAGAGGAGCTTGCAGAATCATTGGGAGTTACCATCGGTATAGGCTACAATTAATTCGTTTGTGAATTACGAAAAAAACGGCCGGAATACGAGCAAAGACATGACAAAGTTATTTTTCTGCATGATAACGTTCGGCCTCATGTCGCAAAAGTCGTAAAAAAATATTTGGAAACGCTCAAGTGGGATATTTTGCCGCACCCGCCGTATTCGCCGGACATTGCTTCTTCGGATTACTGGTTGTTCCGACGGATGCAGCACGAATTAGCAGATCACCGGTTCACTTCTTTCGCAGAAATCGAAAAGTGGCTCCTAACTTGGATCGCCTCAAAAGACGAGACATTTTTTCGAGATGGAATTCGAAAATTGCCTGAGAGGTGGGAAAAAATAGTAGCCAGCGATAGACAATAATTTGATTAATCTGTTCATTCAGTTTGTTCTGAAATAAATGCATTTTTGACCACAAAAAAACGGACCGAACTAATTTGTACTCCCAATACATGTGATTTTTATCTATTCCAATTATTCGTCACGAATAAAACAATCGAATAGATCATCTTGCTACATCGAGCTTCGAATAAATCTTGAGGTTAAGATGAAAATCGTTCCACTGAAATCTCACAGATTTTGCGTAGCCAAAATCTGACGAATATACCGTAAGATAAATGGTGGCGCTGTATTCGACTCTCAAATAACGGTGAAAGATAAACTGAAAATTCTCAGCTGTCATTTTAAGGATAATGCCTCTCGAATAACTTCTCGCCGCTAGAGGCGTTGAATACGTATACGCAATTACTTCGCGATTCGATAAAAAACAGATGACGGATAAAATTTCTGGAAAGTATCTTACAGATAAACTGTCGAATATGTATTTCAGGAAAATCAGTACAAATAAAAGATAACTTTCATTTATCTTTTATTTGAAAATTTAAGATAAATTTTTGCCCATCTCTTGTTTGCTATCACGAACGAATCTTTTCTTTGCTGATCGTGAATTGACCTCCGGCAGCCACGGACAAACGATTCGGAGTAGTTGTTTCAAGATCTGCCATCCGCTATATGATGTGCATACATTTGTACTCACGTTACGCTCAATTAAGAGATTTGCGCGGCTTAGCCGAGCATGATGAGCATATGCTTTTAGCATATTTCTGTGGTGTCCGGAATTCGGGATTAACCATGTACGGAGAGGCAACAACCTCCGAAAGGTAACATCAGCAAAATCAATGTAAGCGCTACGGCGAGGCAATAACCTCCGAAAGGTTATATCGACAAAATAAATTGTAAGTAGTTCAAGCGACAATAACCTCCGAAAGGTAACATCAGCAAAATCAATGTAAGCGTTACGGCGAGGCAGCGACCGCTGAAAATTCTAACTCAGCAAAACACATGTTATAAAAACTCTGGACACCACCCGGGCGACAGACATAAGTTGAATAAAGTTGGAAATCGTAACGTCGTGTTTGGTAAAAACAGTCATCACTCCCGAACAAATCCCGATCCTGGAACCTGACTGGAAGAATCCACATTGAAGCATTGTTGGAACCCGTCCGGGCACAACATTTCAAAGGACAGGCATTGTGACGTGGCAGAACAGCCTACGTCACTCTTAACCCTCAATCGGAAGATCGAGCCACCCTCGGGTCAAGCAACATGACAAGGGCCGCTGCGAGCGCTCTCCCGGGACACCTGTGTACCCTAGAGCCACAAATTCATTATTTGAATGTCGCGCCTTTTTGCGCGACGAGAGTTTCCGGGACCGCATCCGGGCCCCAGGCGGGACCCGGAATTCTTCTTACCGCCGCAGAAGCAACCGACTAAGGAAGGAATAAGGCGTGATCCCGCAGGAGTACAAATAGAGGACAACACGGCTTGGGAGAAACAGCCTGGAGGCGCCGACGAGGACATCCGGCAACGAAAACGATGCCGACACAGTCCTGCCGTTGCCTCATCCGGGAAGAAGCCAACGTGCGACCGGATAGGCCCACGCCAATCGTCTCTGCTGGGATCAGCCAATGGGAAGACAGCGCTGCCGACTGCGTCGCGAACAGCCGGAAGCTGACCGCCGTCGCGTAGGATTCGTCCGTGCGAAATTCCTCGCTAGCGATAGGCCAAGACGTTGCGCGACGGAAGAAGAAAGCGAGAGTGGGGGACGCCCTGCTCCAGCGTCCCCGAGCCAACGCGTGTACGTTCACTGCGCCATTAGATCTCGTTAGAGCTAGTCATCGAATCTTAACGATTGCTAATAACTCAAGTCTTTGCGTCTGCTGAAACAGAGAGATTGTATTTTCGCTGCCGTACAGCAGCTACTAGGAAACCCTTAGTAAGCGCCGATCAGGCATTTCTGTCGGAAATTAGCGCGAAATTCATGTTGGCTCGGGTAGCGCGTCGCGAGGTTAGGAATCGCGTCGCGGGGGAAATAATCCAGGTAACGGCCTGCGAATTTAGTGAACGATCGTGCACGGTTGTAAGATAACGAATCCTCCGGACTGTGGAGGATATCGTCTTAGTGATTCGGATCCGGTCAGATAGCGGGGGCCGCGTGGCCGCCTCGTGGCGGTTGTACGACGCCGGTAGAAACGCGAAGTCGCGGATTCGAGATTTCATCGCTGCCGTAGGGTTATTCTAATTCCGCCTGCACTCGTTCTTTGGTGTGAGATCGTCGCGTGTCCGATTCGTGTTCGTAAAGTTCATTCGAGGGGCGCAAGTCGAGAGAGAATCGCGTATTCCATCGGAATTCGGTCAGAAGACGACCATTGCGGCCGTCCACGTTACGAACAACTTCTCGCTGCCGTATTCAACGCGCCGGCTACATATTGTAATCGCTGCCGTCGAGAACGGCCAATACCATCGTCGTGATAATAAACGAATTGATAGCCGAATCAGTTGTCGATTTCTTGTGCGAAACCTTCCCGCCGCAGGGAACGCCACGTGTTCTCCCGGCGTAGAATCCGAGACCCTTCGCGTCCGCTATTCAGGCCTCGCGCTCAAACGTCGCTGGCTCGCTTGTTCTTTTAGAAGTCTCGAATATCGAATTTTCGCTTTCGCGTGACACCCGCGAGTGTCTGGCGCCCGAATATTCTTCGCGTACTTGACGTGAATACGCGAGCCAGAGGACGCCTATTGTCTCGGGAGGACCACGTGTCCGGCTAACAGCTTGTAAATTCCCGATGTCGCCGAGAATTTCGGAACTTGTCGGATAGAACCTTCGTGAGCGACGTGACAGCATATACAAAACCGCCAGCTATTGACGCGTATTTACGCAGTATTGGCGTCTTTTCGGACGCGAGAGGTAAGCATCATAAGCTTGACATTCCAGTCTGGCCAAATAATCGCGGTGACTTCGGTCCCGTCGATGGCGAGACACACTGGAAATATGTATATGTCCTATCCCGCACCGCGTGTTCTTGTAGAGGCAGTCAAAGCCGATCTCCGGTATACTTTAAATCCGAGAGGTGGTAGAGACTGGGACCTGCCTGTGGAAGTAAGACCAGCACCGGTTATAATACCGGCACGCGAAGCTCGTGGGGCTGATCCAGCCTTACCCGAGCAAATATTTCACCCAGGTTTACCAACAGCCAATCTGTTAGGCTGGGATCGGGCTACCACCTTATCTTCAGATCAAAGGTTACACCTCGAAGATGTCGGTATTTCGGTAGAAGATTTTGGTGGAGAGGGGAGGTTTTGTTTAAACCAAGTGCTCATTGAGAAATGCAAATCCCGAATTCAGATCAAACAATCTGTCACTCATTAAGAATGTATTGAAACATAATGGACACCCTGAAAATCTCGTTTCTAACGTCATCAAAGAACGAGTATTTGATCTATGCCATCCTCTCTTCGTCGAAAAGCGAAGGGAGGAAAGGTTCAGAACAAGAGGTCCAATAAATTGGAAGAATACAGTGATTATCCCATATGTTAACAACATTTCTAATGATATTAGAAGAATTTTCAGGAAGGTTGGCATTTGGCATACATACTATCTATAATATACCTTTTAGCTTGAAAAATTGGTTCCCACCAATTAAAGATAGAATACCTATGTTGAAAAGTTGTAATGTAGTATATGCAATTCCTTGCGAGAATTGTAACCATGAATGCATTGGACAAAAATCTAGACCAGGCATGGGCAGAAGTAGCACGCGTGCTAGGGATTCTCAAGGAATACCCCCACTTCTCCCGGCCGCGCGTCTCGCTCCCCGTGGCGGCCATAGTGCTCGGAGCAACTGCGGCCGCCAAGGGGATTAAGACGCGCGCCCGGGAGAAGTGGGGGTATTCCACGGCTACTCCTTCAGAATCCCTAGCACGCGTGCTAATTCTGCCCATACCAGATCTAGACACCTGGATACACGCATCACTGAACATAAACGAAATATCTTCTTGTCTCCAACACAACACACAGCTTTGACAAAACATTCAATCGAGTTTGACCATACATTTGACTACGACAACGCCAAAGTAATAGAAAGAGAACATAACCTACAAAAGAGATTATTACTGGAAACGATTCACATGATTAAACAACATAGCGTAAATCTTAGGTATGAAACACGTAAGATTCATGAATACTACGCGATATTACTGAACCAGTAATGGATTATGATAAAGTTTCCAAAATTAATAATTTTTTACAATAGGGTCCTACCCATTTAGAACACAACCTGTTCTCGCATATGCCAATGGAAATTACATTCTCTTTAATGGTCTTACTTAAGAATGTTGATTTTTTAAAACTACCACTTGATTGTGGTATAAGTAGCATGTGTGGAGTACTGTTGAATTTATTAAATTTACCGCCATATATGTATCGATTTGGTAACGGTAGATCGGTGTATTCAAACTGGTGTGTCTACAGGTTTGGTTTTTCAGTGTTTTCAGTTTTTGTTCAAGTTCGATATGGGCAGTTCAGTATGTTTCAAACCAACAACTGATACACATCAAATTCTCAATGTTCAGTTTTACATAGATAAAGTTATTATAGCAAGTACGTATCAAGACCAAGTATGATCAATTTCATTTCTTATTATTGAAATTTACATTTACATATATATTTTTGTTTAGAAGCAAATTTTCACTTTTGATAAAGGTTCAAAACAGAACCGAAACGTCAGGAAAGTAAAGTTTTTGCAAAATTGCTATATTATTAATTGATCGATTCGGTAGCGCCGAAAGCATCTTCAAATTTGATAAACAAATGAAGATGTTGGAAACCAGGAAGAGGAAAACAGTAATGACGAAGAAAACGTGGATTACGTACAAGGACAAGTTGTCGGAGAGCTTTTGGATGAAGCAGATTTCGATGCAGACGATGTCCAAATGACTGACATCAACGAGAAGATCAACAATGAAGATGATTTCAATGTCACCTGGGTGGTAGAAACTGCCGAACCACAACCGGAGAAGGAACCAATTTGTAAGGGAATAGACTTCGTCGATTTTTCCTATGTTTTCAACGAGATAAAAAAGCTTGGAAAACATTCGGCAATAGATTGTGGTATCGAACATTTCGAGATAATAGGATGTGAACAGAACGGTTTGGAGAAAACGTATCGGGTACAATGCCAGATGTGCAATTACACCGAACGTATACGATGTCTCCCAGAAAAAGACGACACGATGGATATCAACCAAAGCGAAGTTGCCACAACAACGATGACAGGAGGCGGCTACAATTAATTAGAAGACATCATGTGTGGCATAAACATGTCGTGCATGTCGAAGAAGATGTTCCGGAACCGTCAAAAGGAAATCATCGATGCCTTCATTCAGGCTGCGCAACAAGAGATTGAAGCTGCTGATAAGAAGAAAAAGCACTAGCCATTGGAAGAGGCGACATTCATCTGCAATCTAAACTACCGATGATTGGATGAAGAGATCGTACCGTGGCGGAAACTACAATTCCCTGTCTGGAGTAGGAGCCATTATTGGATATCACACCAAGAAGGCCCTGTTCATCGATGTGAAGAACAAGTTCTGCATCATTTCCCAAACAGCGGCGAAGAAGAACGAAGTGTCACGAGAACACCGTTGTTACAAGAATTAGGGTCGCGACGAAAGTGAAATGAAGAAGTTCTCGAAAAGGAGCGCAATATCGAACGTGTAAATGCCAAGGAACGAATGGCTCAAGCCAGATCGATCGAGACAGACGATGAGCATATCTCTCGCCTCGAAAGGGACAGAACTCAACATGCTCAATCGAGAGTGATGGAGACGGAGGATGAGCATATCTCTCGCCTCAAAAGTGACAGAACACAACATGATCAATCGAGTGCGATCGAGACAGTCGATGATCATATCTCTCGCCTTGCTATTGACGCAATTCGTCATGCTGAAACACGAGCGATTGAGACTCCAGAAGCGCATATCTCTCGACTAGAATCAGATGTATTGAGACACTCTGAATTAAGGGTGTGGGTCCTTATTTGACCTTGACAACTTTTCGATGGTCATGCTAGAAACGAACGAGCGGCCACTAGAAGAAGCTAAGTAATAACATTTCTGTCCAGTACGGGAGCTGGGTACATTTTCTAGAGTCACTGCATCAGTAAATGTTGCCGGTAAGTCAGGAGCAAGCGTGACGTCACACAGTGTCGGTGTACTCGACGCTGACAATGAGTGTGACACACTCTCACCATTCCGGCAGCGTGTACGTGTGCCTAGACGGATCGCAAGGGTTCGTCTGTTTTCGAACCACGTCTCGTTAATGCACATTTGGGGCCCCTACGTGGGCCCCCTAATAATTATATAACAGTTCCGTTCTTCCGGTGTTGGTAGTTTCCCGGCCGTCTTCCTCCTGATGCTGATTAGCTCGCCGCGCCGGGGTTCGATGCTGAAAGGAGGATTGCGGGTTTCGGAAAGAACTACGCGGGTGTTTTCTTCGGTGTTGGTGCTCGCTGCCGGCGAACTCGCGGAGACGGATTTCGCGGTAGGAAACTGCGGATACGGCTTTTCTCACGGTCGCGGGTTATACAATGCTTCGGTAGGTGCGTGACATTAACGCGGTTAAATTCGAATCTCGACGTGAAAGGAATCGTCGGTTGTAATTAACTGGGATAACTACGGATCTCCGGATGCTAAATACCCTGCCGTAGTGGTACACCGTGCGGCGAAATCCTTCCGGGCGGTTCTTCGTCGACGAGTGATGGTGCATCGCCCTCGTCGATCGTTTCCGTTGACGGTACGTCGCGACGGGCTAGTCGGTGGTTCACCGTGACTTAGTTAGAGCGACGGTACGTCATACTCTACTCCGGCGGAACGTAGTTCGTCACCGGGGAATACAGGTGCGGGAACAGGAAATTCTCACAGAGTGGCGGTACGCCGTGCTCTGTGTCGGCGGAACGTCGTCCGTACCGATGGGAATACTTACAGGAGAAAGTGTTTAATCACGACGTGTACTCTACGAAATTGTTCGGTCGAATGATCCCGGAGCCGTCCTCGCAGTGGGCTTTTATAGCGCTACGATGTGCGGCGAGGGGTGGTGGTGCGGTGCGGTAATTCCTCCTCCGGTGTGAACCGATTCTCACGCGTATGAGAAAATGCGGCACACTGATATATATTCTATGGATAGGAGAAGCCTGATGATCAATTGAAGGGATTTTGCCAGTTTTGCAAGAGTCGCCCTCAAAGTTCAGAATATGAACTATTTACTTCCCTCCACACTCCGCGATCACCCGTGGAGCTCTACGCTTTGGCACGCGCAGACGCACACTAAAATAATATCATTGCGCCGACGCGACACGGCATGTGCACCGACGCCAACCGACGCTAACCGACGCTAACCGACGCTAACCGACGCCATTGATGCCGACACGAGTATATCGGAGTTGATCGGAGTTTGGAGCACGGCGTGTTTTGAAGTATATGTAAAGCTTGGTGACGTTCAGTGTTGTAGAGTTTATCCAAAAATATTTTCAAAATGGGCAGATGTGTATATTGTGGGAATTTGAACAAGAATAAGAAAAAAGCAACATTACACAGGTACGTACAGATAACATAGCCTCTTACCACTTTTCAATAATACTAATATATTTTTGTTCTAATTTTCGTACGATTATGCGTAGATTTCCACTAGACGTACCAATACGGGAAGAGTGACTGAAATTACTCGGTTTAGAAGGACTGAATATTGGAAACAATACTCTAGTGTGCTCAAGCCATTTTACACCAGACTGTTTTACAGTGTTCCATTGTAACAAGAAACGTCGTTTGAAACTAGGAAGTATCCCCACAATTTTTGAAAAAGAGTCAACTTCTGCAGGTAAGAAACTAGTTCACCATTCATAAAAGTTATTAAAAATATAAGCATGCGTTATAAAACTATATATACAACAATTTATAGTTAATGTATTTGAATGTTTTTTCTTTCTGTTTTAAATGCAAATACTATCATTGATATATCCACAGTTATACCTTTTTCAGGTGTAGCTCAAGATGTGATTACGAACTCAGAGAAAGAAAACTGTGAACCATGAAGGAATATTCTGATGGAAACAAATTCTGCAGGTAAGAAAGTGTGTCTATGTTGACAGAAAGTAAAAATGAAAGTTCCTTTACACCTCTACATTAGCGTATGTAATGAATATTTCAGATAATGATGCTGAGTCAGCCTCAAAAATTGAGCAAGTCCCTGAGGCAAGTATAACTGTGGAAAATAGTGAGTCTCTTACAACGAGCGAAGGTATATGTAAGTTGAAATAGCTTTCAAATACAGTATTTAAGTTAATTACACATATTATAAACAGAAAATGTGAAGATTTATTATTGAGATATTGAAAGTGGTATGAAATGTTAATGTTTGTGGACTAAAATCTCTATGTACAGTGTTCAAAACCATATCTATGGAATCGAAATATCCTTCAACGAGCGGTTAAAGGTTCGTCTGTTGGCTCGAGGCGATATTATTTCCAAGCGTTCCTGTGATTCAGTCACTCGTGACTATTGACAGTTTTTGTAACACGACCCTGCGTCTTGTCTAAATGTCGTCTCCGCCTCTGATTGGCGAACTTGAATAATAACGTTCCATGCTTAATCGCTGCCGTTTCTCGCCCCGGTTTCTCGTACCGTCAGTGAGAGTCGAATCGCCGTATCGAAACGTACCACAAATAAGAGAGCTTGTCTGGCTCTTACAATAAACAAAAGGAATATCCGCAAACTCGATCAGTTATTTAAAAGTCAAAATAACAGTTTAGCGCGAGCTCGGTTATCATTTGTTCCTGGTTCTTTTTGTGCTAATTCATTTAGTGATATTGTCAAGCTATCACTCAAGTTTTATTTTGTGTTACAAAATAATAATTAAAAAATTTAAAATTTTCTTTGTATATCAGTGCTCTATTGGCTTCATCGCCCGTTTAGTTGACTGTTTGGCGCCATTATGGCAGACCGCGAGAAAATTAAGAAAGCAGTGCGCTTACAGGCTGCCTCAGCTCAGGCTGGAGCGGAACTAAGCAGCATTGCAGCCATGGCTAAAGATCTGAGCCGTCAGTTGGAGGAGATAAAGGTTCAGCAAGCTAGCTTGCTCAGTACGTCGATCGATCAAGGACTTCCGAAAACAACTAGGAAGAAGAGCAAGAAGAAGAGAGCGGCACCAAGCGGCGGATTATTGTCCACCGTGGGATTGACCGTTCTGTTTTCTCTCATCTTGTATATGGCGGAAGGTGCCGCTGTCCAAAAGGGTGGGATCAAGAGTCAACCCTTATGTAGAGCGTATTCGTTTACCAAAGGTGAAGTCGCACAGGCTTTGGCTAAAGCTGAAAAGCAAGAGGATGTTAATTTTAAGCCTGCTCCCGTTTTCGAAACATTGGAGCTTTCTGGTTATTCTGAACATATCGATTACCTGCAGGAGAGCATTGACGCTTTAACGGCGTGCAATGGGGAGGTTGGTATGCTCTTGACTGAGGTGTACCATATGCATACGACAGCAACAGGGTATCTTGCAAACTTGGAAGATTGTATTCAAAGTTATAACTACACCGTCAACTCCCTAAAGCAGCAAAACCATGATCTCAAGGAGGGGGAGTTACAGCACAAAAACCTAGAGTATTGCCGGAAGAAACTAAAAGTGGTTCGAGATCTCTGGGATAAGACAATAAGTTTGGGCCATGCGGCTCATCACCACGGGTTTGGCAAGGAACTTCCCGACGTTGCCGACGATGGGTGTAAGGTGCGCGATGACTGGAAAGAGTGGGGTTATCTCACTAACGGTCAAGGGGAAAGCTGCACCTCCGGCATGAGCCCGAAATATGACTATAGCAACCGTCAGTGTAGCAAGCAGGTGCAGATAAATGTAAACGCGGCTGCCTCGGGATGCAGAATGGGGTATAGAGCTTTCGGCAAGAAGTCCAACGGCAAATACAACTTAGCTATGATAGACGGGAATGATTCTTGCTCAATGGGCTGTTTCGATTACACCGAGTTATACGAAAGCTTTACTAATCAGCCTCTGTGTTTGTCTTGCATTGCCCCATTTATGGATGTTTTTTGGGAAACTACTTGCATAGATGAACATATGAGAGGCAAGCCTCTGAGTGTTAAAAGTGTCATCATATACAGCCATCATACCGTAATAGATATTGGGGAGAAAGAGTTTCTCTGCCAGAACACCTATAGTTTTTCGTTGGGTTGTGGTGGAAGAGGACCCACGACGCTGGGTGGGCTAGTGTTTGTTGACAAGTACTGTGCTTGTTCGATGAAACCGGTGGCAGCGGTGGAGAGTGTGTATTTAGGGATCGTTAAGGCCTACCATACGCTCGTTGAAATGAACTATCAACTGGCACTCCCCATTCTCATTTTGATGGGGTTAGTGATTAGCCCAAGTGCAGCGGGAGCCGCACTTTGCCTATGGGCCTTGTATCATGTGGCGTCGGCGAAAGCTTTGTGTAATTCCGACAATATAGTCGCCACAGAGTCTGTTTTGGACACGATTGCTACGAACAACGGATATAGAGCTGAATTCAAGATCCAACAAGGCCAATGTGTTCCGATTAGTGGAGGAATGTTACATATCACATCTATCCAGAAGAGGCATCTTTATCGATTTGAGAAGACTGTGCCGTTCAAGACGAAGCTGACTTACGCTAAAGTGGACTGGGCTTGCTGGGGAGGAGGTCAGAGTCAGCTCGTGCATAGAGGAAACGACTGTGCAAAGAGTTGTACACAGGGAGTTGTGAAGACATCTCAGGAAAAGGTCCCAGCGTTCTCAGGAAGTGGTTGTGCCGCCTTTTGGGAGGGGGTACTAATGAGACAGGATCTTTGTTTCTCGATTGGAGAATTTGGGAGTCAATGCAGGTTCTATAAACATGTGTCATACGATCCGGTAATCATAATACAGGGGGACCTACTGTATCATGGAGACAATAAGAAAAACAAGATTACCCTGATTGAGGGAGAAAATCAAGAAGGAATAACCATGCAAGGTGTGATGATGCACCATAAACAGGTCCCACAATCGATAGTGAAGAGAGGAGCGTTGCAGTTTTGCAGTTCGGTGTCAGTGGAAATACAATCGTTGTGTGGCTCATTAACCCTGCTGAAGCCTAATAACATATCCCCAGATTGCTATGAAACCAAACTTGATTGGAACCACGCTAGCGCCTCTTACGACGTGGAATTTAAGCCAAGAGATGCTGAACAGTTGATGCACAATTCGTTCCATCTGTGCAACAAAGACGCAAATGTAAGCTTTCTCGGAGAAGAGGCCTACTACACAGAGTCATCGAGTATGGCGTTGGTAACACTGATCTCGAAGGGATTTAAATTTGCGGATGCTCACCCTTGGTGCCATTTAGATCTTGTATCGGTCAAGCCGATACCGGGAGAGCGAGGTTTCAGGTAGTCGACACACGTAGAATTTCACAACAGGTATGCGAGTGCGTGTAGGGTCCAGGTGTCCCTGCCAGGCTGTACGGCGTTGCAGTCTTCAATAATCATAGTGCCACCAACCGGATCGCTAGGATTGGAGTTCTACTGCCATGGGAATGCGAGCGACAACTTGCAGGTAGTTAGCGATGGAAGGGTCAAGATTGAAACGATTAAGGAGGTCAACAAGAATTGGGTACCTTTAAGAACCACCATGGTAAACGTTGCTATGGGATCTGTTATGTCGGCTGATCCTTCTAAGATCGCTGGAGATTTTACCGCTTGGGTTGGCACCTTTAATCTATCATCATTGTTATCCAAAATTGTAGGTTGGTTCCAAGGGAACTGGTTCAAATATGTTTTGTATTTGGGCCTAGCTCTGGTGGCCTACAATAGCTTGATGCGTGGGAATTTGACTAACGTGGCTGCAAGCCTCATCGGATTTTACCTTATTGGGTTTGTCCAGTCGGCGCATGCAATTGAGATCAATATTGCAGTTGTGCCGGCGACTACAATAAAGCTACTAACAAGGAGAGGCCGCGGCATTCGGGTCACCGATCTCGTTGAGACTTCGCACACTTATAGAGTTCGCTCTCCTGTTTACGAATATATACCATTATAGGGTCAGACGCTCAATAGTTTTTGAGATATTGACGATTGAAGTTTCATTGCTCACCTTAAATACAATATTCTTTGTAGATCACACCAAGAGCCGGCGTAGCGTGATGGTAGCGTGTGAAGTTCTCACGCGGAAGACCAGAGTTCAAATCCTGTCAAGTGATTCGATTTTTTTTTAAATTTTACTTTATTTTTTATTTATGGAACATTTACCTCGATGTATGTGTATGTTATTAATTTCAATCAATTCGATTTCACGCATAAAATTGCATTATCTTTATTTTTTAAATAAAATACTCTAATTGTAAATCGGTACTTATTATTATACGCATTGAAGAAAAAGAATTCAAATGCAATCTTCACAAGAAAATTCAAAATTTATCACGGCGAACACCAATAGGCAAGTATTGTAACCCGATGTTTACAAACCGCGTTGTGTTCTCAAGAGTTTCGCCGAACTCGAGAGGTTCCCTGATCTCTGTTTATGTTGACTGTTTATATCCATATGATGCAATTCACTAGTTCCGAACTGCATCTTTCGAGTCAGTTGATCAGTCCGTTTTGTTCCACAGTGAAATTCATTGTAAGAGGTTCTTATAAAAATGAATACGCGAGCGTCTACATCGAGATGTTCATCTCGTACTGTTTCTGGCGCGAGTGAAAATGTATGCATAAGTGATACAAGTGCGATTCTTGAAAATCAGATACAGTATTTAAAGGATGCTTTTATATATGCGGAAAGCCTTCTGCGAAATGAAAATTTAATTGCGGCGGAAGGATCGTCTATAATTTCTCATGCAGCGATAGCAATAGGCGAAAAAATATTTGAACTCGTTGTCAATATGATACAGCAGCATGAAATAGTTACAGAGGAAGATCTCATTTGTAATTATGAAATAGATAGGGAAAATGTATTTAAGAAAATTACACGTGACGATTCTATTGAAAATGAGTGGTCTGACAAGGAAGAAAAGATGAAGAAATCAGAAATTGTGCCGCTAGATGTGAAAATAAAAACCGTTACTATTGCTCGTCGTTATCCATCATGGTCTTTAAAATCACTCCGATCAAAAGGAAGTAGATTATTGAAAAGAAAAGAAGATCTACTTCGCTGGGAGAAACAAATTAAAGAGGGAGGGACCATATTTGAAAAATATTATGCGATTGATAAGTGGACGTACGACCGGTTTCAAGAAGCTCGTGCAAATTGTCAACAGGTAACTACGAGACAACTCCAAGAATGGGCACTGGCAGGAGCACATCAATATCAATCTGCAAATTTTCATTTTAAAGCTGGTCACACTTGGGTAACGAATTTCAAATTAAAACACGATATCCGACAGAGAAAAATCACGAAGTACGTTACTTCACAAGAAGCAACAAATTTTTACGAAATACTGCAGGCCGCCGAAAATTTTCGTAAAATAGTAAAGTGTATGACCCCGCAATTTAATTTAAATTATGTACTTAACACGGATCAAACAGGATGTCAATACCAGTCGACATTCGGAAGGACAATGACATATAAGGGAGAAAAAACCGTAGTTGTAAATAAAAAAAATATATCAAAAACCACGCATACATATACTGCGCAGTACAGCATCACAATGGCAGGAAAACTGTTACCGCATGTATTCTTATGTATGCAAGAACCTGCAGCAAAATTCGGACCACTTGTACAGAAAAAAGTAAATGAGCTTACGTCACATCATAAAAATATAATAGTAATTTGTTCAAAATCCGGAAAATTAACACAGGATATATATAAAGACTTTCTAAAATTGGTATTGCAACCTTATGTAGAAGAAAACAAATTTCTCTTGTTAATCGATTCCTGGGGAGGACAGACAAATGTGGGAATGTATGACGATTTATTTGTGACGGAGGAAGGAGACACTACCTGTACTCTCCGAATAATTCCGCCTAAATGTACACCGCTAGTACAACCTTGCGACGTGTACTTTTACAGGCAGATTAAAAATTTTTTAAAAAGAATACAAAATTGTACCTATTTAATCGAAAACAATCGAGAAATTTCAACAAGAGAAGATGCCATTAAAATACATTCCCTCATACACATCCAATTGTCTGCAGTAATTTTTAAGCCTATGTTGCAATACGCATGGTTCGCCGCTGGACTATCCAACGATAGAGAAATGTTTGAAAACGTGAATCAGGTGTGCTTCCCAATGGAACTGTTAAAATACAAATGTTCATGTGGTGAAAGTGTATTAATACGATGTGCAAGATGCTTCGCTTTTTTATGTTTTGTTTGCTTCTACGACAAATACCACTGCTGCACAGAACAATAACTGTAAGTATTCTATTATGACTATTCTACTTCTGTTAGTATTATAGAATTATTGTGCGTGAAATCGAATTGATTGAAATTAATAACATACACATACATCGAGGTAAATGTTCCATAAATAAAAAATAAAGTAAAATTTTTAAAAAAATCGAATCACTTGACAGGATTTGAACTCTGGTCTTCCGCGTGAGAACTTCACACGCTACCATCACGCTACGCCGGCTCTTGGTGTGATCTACAAAGAATATTGTATTTAAGGTGAGCAATGAAACTTCAATCGTCAATATCTCAAAAACTATTGAGCGTCTGACCCTATAATGGTATATATTCGTAAACAGGAGAGCGAACTCTATAAGTGTGCGAAGTCTCAACGAGATCGGTGACCCGAATGCCGCGGCCTCTCCTTGTAAGAAGCAACTTAATGTGGTTTATCCGTTATAACGTGCTGGATGAATATACGATGTCATCGATCATTGATTGGTTGATGTTGATAATTGCTGCAACTATGATTTACATATGTACAGAACAGGCGGTTTCTATTGTTCTACCCCTGTTGATTAAATTCTGGGTACAGTATGAAGATGAGATGCAATATCAGGATGAACTTGTCCCTATCGGCAGAGAACTTAGGTACCCAGGAGTTGCTAGGTTGGCCAGCTTGCTTAGGGAACGCATCACTTTCCAACACAGATACAGCAACGATTTGTTCGCTTACTCGGAGAACAGGAATAAATTTGTAGATTGGAAACAAGTGGTTTGTAACTATCGAAGGGTGCTGCTAAGCGACACTGCTCCAGTCAAATTCGAAAGTATACTACCTTTGATATTGTGTAAGAGGCATGCACCAAACGGCATTAACAATATCGCTATCAATAGTGGGTATTTCGCTTATGAGTGGGAGAACGACAAATTGGCATTGTACTTGTCTGCCCATGTGGTTGAGATTAATACACAGCACATGAGGAAAATCTATGGGGACGTTTATGCAACGACGTATAAAAAACCGTCATTGAGACCAATTGAAGCCGAAACTCCGAAGGGGGTTATAGTGGATTGTAGAGTTGGCGGTATCGCCGACGATGAGTCACTGAAGGGACTTTCGGGCTGGACAGTCACGACATCATCAGAATTTTATGTGGTGCATGCTAGTAAGGGAGGACTGTTATCTACTATTTAAAAGTCACCAAACCACAGTCCAGTGAGCCTATCCAACTATCCTGTTGTTAACATACAGTAAGTACTGAGCATTATTTTACATTGCAGTTACTCAAGGGGTATGCTCCACACCAAAAAGAACATGTGCATCATACAATGAATTTCAATGCGTAAAGGCCTTTGCACACTACATCGCCGCTCCGCCAGCTCAGCACAGCGCCGCCTCGCCGTTTGCACTTTCTTCTGTTATTTTCAATGCGGACGCGCACACCGTACCTGCAGCGGCACAACGCCAGCACGCGTACGTATCGCCGCGGAAAAGTGCGCACATTAGTCTACAGCTCCGCCGGCCCAGCACAGCGCCGCCTCGCCGTTTGCACTTTCTTCTATGAGTTTTAATGGGGATGCGCACACTGTACTTGCAGTGGCACAGCGCTAGCACGCCCCTGCATTGCCTCGACCGAAGGAACATTCTGGGCGAGAATGTTCTGCCGGCGGCGCTGGATGTGCTTTTCGTACGGTATACGAAATACGATCTTAACTATTCGTAAAAACGACTAAAATGAAGAGTGCAAGCAATAGAATTGGATCGTCGGTTTCGTATATTTGTCAATTATGATAATTTTTGTTGTACTACTTTTCAAATTTTAAATATTTATATAATACAAATTTTATTCACACAACTTATACTGCCAATTTTGCGATAGTTGTTATCCGGACACCATAAATAATAGGTGTTTTTAATTTAATTCCAAAAAAATCATTTGCAGGAAGTAAAACAGAGTTGAGGATTCAGAAATTGAGGAACGGGTTGCCGTCTGAAGGGAAACCGAAAATTGAAGAGCGGTTTGCCTTCTGAAGGGGAACCGAAAATTGAGGAACGGGTTGCCTTCTGAAGGGATAACGAAAATTGAGGAGCGGGTTTCCTTCTGAAGGGGAACCAAAAATTGAGGAACGGGTTGGGAGGCTACTTTTTGGGCTCGAGCATTTTTCTACAGGTACAGCAAACACCTTTCATGAAGTCTTTTTAATAATGTTTTAATGGCTGCGAGATTTCAAACAAACACAGCTCTTTTTCGTTGTCTCTGCAAATCCTCGTTTTCCCCCTCTTTACTCAATTTTCTATTCAACATCTGTTAATTCTAACTTAATAAAATTACAAAGCAATTGTATTCAGTATTTTAATTTTCGTCAGTGTATTAATAATAATAATCTTAATACAATTAATTCGAACATGTAATTCCAAATATATTACGCGACAGTGTCACGAAATAAAAAATATTTCAATGTTTTTTTCGTTTACATCTTAGGTTTTTCGATTTTAATGAAATTTTGGTTGTGTTCATATTATGTTCATATTTTGTTCCAACGCTTATGCGAGGTACGGTGGCAACCGTAATTGAAAATTTGTTCGGGTAAGGATAACCGTTTATTTGGAGTTGTTCAACGCTTAAAGTAAAAACCTAACCCTGAAAAGGGTTGATTTGATAAAATAGGATTTTCCACTCAACTTTGAAAGTAATACATGAGCCTTCTGGAGATAATACAAAATTCAATTTATTTGTAGTTCAACATCTTTACTGTTACAATACAAAAAGAGCAGAAAAATGGATTCCGAGAAATTAATTGAGATAGTGCGAAAATAAACGGTTATCCTTACCCGAACAAATTTTCAATTACAGTTCCCACCGTAACAATTTTTTCGAGAAAACGTAGATTACCCGTAACCGCGTGAACGCGTCCGTGTAAATATATTTGACATGCGTTCAGTTTGTCTCTTTTTCCAAATCTTTCATGTCAGCTGTTTGTTTACGCCGTTGGTTACGTAGTAAATAAACTTTGTTTCTGCCGGCGTTGTGCGTCCAGTGTGCGGCAATGACCACCAGCTCGGCGTCAACTCGGCGAGGCGGCGCTGTGCTGAGCTGACGGAGCGGCGATGTAGTGTGCAAAGGCCTTAACACTGCGAATTACAGTTTCCCACGACCACAACTACGACGATAGTCCACAAACTACAAAGAGGAAATTAAACGTTGCACGCATGAAATTGGACGAAACTAGGTAAGCAAACAGAATATTGAAACAAACAGTACAACGCCTTAAAACGAAGGTTGAAGCAAGCTTTCCTGCTATTCTGGCCACTCGGGTTTTTCAACAGGTGGTTGAAAATCATAGGCTTTTTCCTGAGCTGGAGAACCAAAATGTTCAAATGTTCAGCGCCGAGGAATTTATCAGCCACACGCATAGGCTTATTAAAATTATTATTAGCAGTTATATAGAACCACGTACATTTCTTCTTTTATATTTTTATATGGAAACATTAAACGCATAAAAATTAAGATTCTTTATTCCATAGAGTTGTTTCCAACAATCTCCCATAAGAGATGCGAGCATGGTCTGCTGCCAATGATTTTTGGATAAATGCGATCGATTCTGGTTTGCCAAGATCATAATTTCTAAGCGCAAGATTTATTTGTATATATTATTGTAAAATTAATAAAATTTTAGTATTCTTATGAATTAAATTTCATTTAATGCTTCTCCTACGTCTCCTTTATCCCAAACAATAAAGCAAACGACAAAACTTTGCAAATATTTCAAATTCACTTTTTACGAACTATATTAATCATTACTTTAGTTTGTTTAATATTACATTTATATATTTATATCACTATTTTCATGAATTTCATTTGCTCTGGCTCTAATTAACTTTTCTGAATTTCAACCATCATACAAGCAATTCGTATTATATAGCGATCGCGCTATTTCCTTTAGTACACTCTCTGATGTTTGACAGCGCTGGCATCGAAGGTGCCTTCTTCAATTTGTTTCAACGGCTGCACGGCTGGCTTATGGGAATCTTCTATCCAGTATATATATATCAGCAGGGTTGCCATATGACGCCCCCTACGTTTCCGTCCCTCGCCTAGATGCATGCCTCCGCTATCCCCACTCTTACCACTATCGCTGGCGCGACCGAGTCGGTAGCATGCTACCGCTCTCATTCTAGCACTCGGTCGCGCCAGCGGTAGTGGTAAGAGTGGGGATAGCGGAGGCATGCATCTAGGCGAGGGACGGAGACGTAAGGGGCCTGGCGAGACTCGCATATGGCTTCCCTGTATATCAGTGATGCGGCAACTGATTCCCATCGGTACGAGTTCCGTGGTGCGCGGATGGCGCGGTGCGGTGCGCGGATCACCGGTGCGTGACGGCGCGCTTCGGGCTCGGTCGGCTATTTTCGGTTCGGTACGGTACGCGACTTCTAATTGTAAGTAACAGACCTGCACGGTGCAGGTCTGTTACAATTATAATCAGCGAATTCTCGAGTTCTGGAATGCTAACATGGACATACAACCATGCGGATAAAATGAATCTATTGCCAACTACATCGCCAAGTACATTTCAAAGACGGAACCAGCAGATGTAAACGAAGGTGTGGCTCAAGCCATTCGTCAAATTCGTCGCGATGAAACTAACATCGCAAGAAAACTCTTCAAATCATGCATGCGGATTTTGAAATCTGCATCAGAATGTGCTTATCGACTCTGCCACCTGCCACTTCGTTCAGGCTCAAGAAAGTCTGTGTTCTTGAATACAAGAAAGCCCGATCAACGATATCAAGTGCTGAAATTTAAGGATAATCAAGCAGTTGGACTTTGCTCAAACTTATTTGAGCAATATGCAAAACGTCCAAGACAAGAAGACCAGGATTATGATTTCCCAAATAGGTGTCTACTTGAATTTGCGATGAAGTTTGAGTCATTTTATGCAAAGAAAGCGGGAGATAGTGAAGAAAGCATTGATGCAGAAGAGGAAGAGCAACCAACAAGACGAAGATTCATCAAGCTGGCAGACAACACTAAAATGATAATTAGAAATGTTGCAGCTGTTGTACGAGTGCCATTCTTCCAAATGCCGACAGATCCGGAAAATTATTTCTATAGCCTGCTCGTACAATATGTACCATTTTACACGGATGATGAATTAATTGATGAACTGTGACGTGGCAAAATAACCAGGTCACTTAAGAAAATAGAAAGTAATCCCTAAGTTAATATCGGAAGGCCCGGACCGCCCTCTGGCAGGTTAATTACGAATTCGTTAAGCAGTAAGCGCTCTCACTGGGATGTATTGGATATTAAGAACCGAGACTGTAAGAATTTTGGAACGTCGTGCCTATTGGCACGGCGAGAAATTACAGGACAGTAGCACGGGCTCAGGGAGCCCGGCTAATTACTCGCTGCCGATAGGAAGAACCAATGCTGCCGCCGTCAGGCCCGCCTTGAATCTGGACCTATGGGAAAACCTCTGCAGAGGAAACTAAAGGGACTTCAAGCCCAGGCTCACCAACCTGGAGACGCCGACGTGGGACAAGGGGACATGACGAAACATCGAAAGGAAGTCCCGTCGACGTCTCGCCCCCGCTATTCAGCAGTCCCCTGCAGGAGCGGCTTGAGCAGTCCTGGAATGTCTCCCGACATTCCCGGTGGTCGAAAGGCCATCGTTAAGGAAACGGAAAATTGTCTGGGTCCGGGGCCCTCCTGGCGAGCGCCGTCCCTGCCAAGTGGCGACACCGCGAGCGACAGTAATTGGCGGGCGAAAAGCCGAAAGAGTGGGGGACGCTTCACTTCCGCATCCTCGAGCCACCGAAAATCCAAGGCACTGCTGCGTAGGCTTCCGTAACATCTAGTCGTACTCTCGAACATTGTAATCGCGTGTGCGTAATACTAACGTAATACTTAAGATTGTAAGCTGCCGTAGTTCAGCTATCGAAAGTTATCATCGCTGCCGGTGGTAAGTGCCAATCAGGTTACCGTATTATATTTTGTGGATCTTTTGATCGTGGCTCGAGTAGCGATTTCGTGAATTATTCTCGGTTGCACGTGGGCCGTCCTTCCGACGACCACGTGTTTCGTGTATGCCGTATTCACGGCTGCCCGTTTGTTTTCCTTGTGCGAGTCCCCAGTGAGAAGCGAGCGAGCGAGAAATTCGTCGATCAACACGTGTTCGCGATCATTCTTATTTTGCTGCCGCGCACAGTCAAAATTCACATTTCGTCAAGATCATCGTGACCCCGTGACGGCCTCAATCTCGGACGGCTGCCGGCACGGGTTAAATTCTCTATTCCGAGGAGCGCGTATTCCATCGGGGATCGGTATTATATTTTCGCTGTGAACGCGTACGACCGACCGACGCCATACCGATCCCGACGCGGCCATCTTGAAACAGCGAATCCGCGCGCGTGCCGGCCTTCTGCCAGACACGTTGATTGCCCGTGAAATTCTATCTTTGTTACACACTATTTTGTTAATCGTAATCCACTTTGTTAATTCTTAATTGTCATTCATATTTTCCGCTGCCGGGTATCCACCCGACAGCGTGTACAGCATCATTGGTCAGATCACGCCAATAGTAAATTATATATTTTTCTTGCCGTTATACGAGTGGAAATTATTACGAGGACCCTTCCCGCCGTGGGGAACGTCTCATCCGATCCCGCGTAGAATCCTGCGCCCATCCTGAGCTATTCCATCTTCGCGACCGTGTTCTCCTCGGCTTCTATTATTCGTGTGGCATCTTCGGATGCCTGGCGCCCGAAATAAGAACAATAGATTCCTTTCGCGTACGGATTAAAGCCGAGGGAAACACCGATTATCACGGGCGGACTGTGTCTCGCACGGCCGGACCCAGCCCGGCTAAAACGCCTATAAAGACTCGAAAGCGCTTCCTCTCCGCCTCTCCTTCTGAGACCCGGAAAGAAATCGTGTGATAAATTGGCGCCCGAACAGTCGGATTCCTCGCCGCGAAGATTTACCGAGTACGGGATTTTCCATGAGAGGTGCGCGAATCGGATGAGACCCTCGTTAAGATGGCGAATTCGGAATAGAGAAAATGGCAGAAATACGAATAGATTGACGGAACACTCGCTTATCGCTTAGACACGACCCCGAGAGAGGATAAATATTTTGTGAAGAGATTTTTTTTTCTTTCTCTCTCTCAAACAGCGCCGAGCCACGCAACAGTCGAACATTATTGAATTTTGTGAACATTTATGAACATTTATTGACATTTATTGATATTGAAATGCATATATATTTTGCTTTCTTTCTGTGTGTACTATTTGGCATTCAGTTAATACAGCGTAAAGTAAAAGATTAAAAAGGAAAAATTGATCACGGTGCTAATCAAAGAAATAGTGTGATAATTTGGGATAAATAAATAAATCTGGGGAAAACACAATATACAGTTCATTCAAGAACAGTCCATCTAAGAATTTATAGTTGGAAATAGGACAATAAAAATAAATTGAATAATAGTAAAGAATTTCATGAAAAAGAAATAGTATTCGATAAAAGTACCAAGAAACAAAGGAAGCAATAATTATTAGAATGAAAATGCGTGTATTGAGGATGCCGAATAGTTATAAATGATTTGAATATATTTATTTGTGTACGACTGGGAAATTGATCGGATTAACTGGAAATTGAGAAACGAAGCGGCTCAGTGCCGGCAAGAGTATCAATTCCTAGGAATTCCGACAAATAGAACAGCCGATTATTGAAAACTGATAATTATTGCAATTGTATATATATATGTGATATGGTGTTGCTTGTACGTATGTGGTGGTGGAAGATATGTCCCGGGTGTAATGTCTAGAAAATTTTGGGCGAAATATCGCATATTGAGATTGGGATTGAATCCACCGCGAACATACAATTTCGGAAAATATTTGAGATAGAATTGCTGGAGCTGCCGTAAAGCAAAAATTGAAAATCGGTATCGAAACTCTAAGAGCGAAGCGAGACGAAACGCGGAAAGTTTCTTTTGGGTAGGATCGGTCTTTTGTGTATACGCCAGGCTAGAATTTAAATTACTGTATTGTTCGCTGCCGAGTTAAGGCCTTCGGCCGAGGTCGCCGCGCACGGTTACCCGACCCTATCGTAAACATTCGAACTCCGGGTTGTTAGGAGACCGTCATAATATTCTCAGGTACGGGTAGAGAAAAAATATAGGACCTCTAGTTCCCAACATAAGCCTAAAGGGAAAATAAATAAATTCACGTACCATGTCGAGCTCAGACGGGGGATACCGGATCATCTATGATGAGAAGGACGAGGGGGACAACAAGTCGGTAGCCAGCGAGAAATACGTAGACGCTGCCACGGGATCGAACACGGAAGGGGAACCCGGAAGTGATTTCGAGAACTATCGCGTGGAATCAAAAACAGATTTGAATTTAAAAGATCAAACAACAAAAACGATATCGTTGTCAGTTCCCGTAATATCACGCGATAGAAAGGCAGGCGCGAAACCAAGGGAAACCCCCTCAAACCCGCAATTAGGATCGCTACGCTGCCGAGGTAACACCGTGTCGGAAGTGATACGGAGATGGAAAATAAAATTTTCGGGCAAAACAGGGGAAGATCATGAAACCTTCCTCCACCGAATCGAGAAACAACAACGGATCTCGGGTATCTCCGACGCGGATTTACTAAGGTGCATACCGGTTTGCTTAAAAGAAGTAGCGGAAGAATGGTACGAAACAAACGAGGATACTTGGTCGACATGGGACGGATTTAAAAGGGAATGCCGTAGATTTTTCGGGGACCCGGAATATTATGAAAAATTAGAAAGAAATACCAAGGATAGGATGCAGGGGGACGAGGAACCGGTACGGCTAAAGAAACCATGGTCAGAAGGAAAGAAAATAAAAACGGTCTACTGGGGCGCGAAACCAAAGTTGCAAAAAGTCGTGAGTTACAGCGTAATTAGGTCGCTAAAGGAATTAGAAGAACAGCTAGTTGAGGCGGAAAGACGTTTAGAGGGCCCGAAAAGGCACAACCCAAAACCATCGGAAATGGTGAGCGCCGATTTCGTACGTCGGAAAAACAATACGCGTATAACCGGCGTGGTCCTCCACCGCACCGATCGGGACAAAAGCCGCGTTATCAACCTCGAGACACCGAACCGAGCGCCGACAAACGCAACGACGATGAGCTCGAGTGTTGGAATTGCCGAAATAAAGGACACAGGTCAAAAGACTGTCGTGCAGAACCGACGATCCATTGTTTCCGATGCGGGGCCCCGGGGACCACGTTAAGACGCTGCCGCAGGTGTAAGAGGCCAACGGGAAATGGGAGGAGGAGTCACTCGAATGGGCCGGAGGGGCTTCAGAAGAAATAGTATCGGCCCGAGTTCAAGTAGATTCAAGAGAGGGGTTGAAAGTAACACCGGTGCTAACCATCGAAGCACAAATAGGTAAACGAAAAATCCGCGCACTAGTAGATTCAGGGTCAACAGTGACCTTCGTGAGCAAAGACCTAATAAAAACTTTAGATTCCGCTGCCGTAAAAACGTCAAAAGCAGAAAAACCGTGTTATTTCCTGCTAGCCACAGGAGCGTTAGACCGTGCGATAGAAACAGCAAGTTTCCGCCTTCGCTTACGCGATAAAGAGTATAACGTTTTCGCGAGAATTTTGGAAAATTTGGTCACGCCTTTACTACTGGGTATCGATACGATAGCATTATTTGGAATCATCGCAGAATACCATAACGCCGAGTGGTATTTTGCATCGCGACCAGAAGAACGGTTTCCATTTAGCGACTCGTCGAGACAACCGGTCTGTTGCGGACTACAATTGTTGAATACGAGCGAAAAGGAACGGTTAGAGAAATTCCTGGAGGTCTCGTTGGCAGAATTCGAAAAAATGAATGGTGTAACGGATTTGACCAGTCATAAAATCGACGTGGGGGACCACCCGCCCATAAAGCAAAGGTACTATTCTGTGTCACCTAAAGTGCAAGAAGCCATCTACAAGGAAGTGGAAACCTTGTTGGCTGACGGCATAATAGAACCGTCGAATAGTGGCTGGTCAAGCCCAATAGTAATGGTTAAAAAACCAAATGGAAAATACCGATTCTGCCTAGATTTTCGAAGGGTCAACGAGGTCTCTAGAAAGGATGCTTATCCGCTGCCGTTAATGACCAACATTTTAGACAAGCTCCGCTCAGCAAAATACATCTCAACCATCGATCTAAGCCAAGCCTACTTCCAGATACCATTAGAGGAGAAAAGTAAAGAAATTACCGCTTTTACAGTCCCGGGCAAAGGACTATTTCAATTTCGACGGATGCCGTATGGGCTCACCGGAGCCCCAGCCACGTTCCAACGGCTATTAGACAAACTCATCGGTCCAGAAATGGAACCGCATGCGTTTGCATATTTAGATGATATAATAATAGTAACAAAAACATTCGAACAACACCTAGAATGGTTGGAACGCGTGCTAAGAAAAATAAAAACGGCCGGTTTAATAGTCAACCCCGCGAAATGTGAGTTCTGTCGTGAGGAAGTACGGTATCTAGGATTTATAGTCAGTAAGGAAGGGCTAAGGGTGGACCCGGAGAAAATCAAACCTATAGTATCATATCCATCGCCGAAAAACGTGAAGCAGCTTAGGCGATTCCTAGGGATGGCATCCTGGTACAGGAGGTTCATACCAGGTTTCGCCACGGCTGCCGAACCGTTAAACGGATTGCTGCGAAAAGCAACCAAATGGGAATGGGGAGATAGTCAAAAAGCTGCCTTCACCATTCTCCGGGAAATGATTTCGACCGCCCCCACCTTAGCCTGCCCGAACTTTGAGCTGCCGTTTGTATTGCAAACGGATGCAAGCACAGTAGGATTAGGTGCGGTATTAGCGCAAGAGATCGATGGGTTGGAGAGAGTAATAGCATTCGCGAGTCGTTCTCTCACGCTGCCGGAGAGAAAATATTCCGCAACAGAACTGGAATGTCTGGCAATTGTATGGGCAGTACAAAAGTACAGACCCTATTTAGAAGGTTACCACTTCACAGTGGTAACAGACCATAATAGCCTAAGATGGCTAAGGAATTTGAGAAACCCTTCTGGGAGACTGGCACGTTGGGCTCTACACCTTATCGAATATGATTTTGATATCGTATACCGCCAGGGTGCATTGAACAAGGTGCCGGACGCGTTGTCGAGGATGTATGAAAACGGGGAGAACGCTGGGGAACTCCTACCATTAGCCGCTGCCGTAAGAATTAATTGGTATACCGAGAAAATGGCGGCAGTAGAGAAAAATCCGGAAAACAACAGAGATTGGTCCATTCGCGAAGGACAGTTGTACTATCGTAGAAAAGACCCATTAATAGCAGAACTGTTAGGTCAAGATCACGTAGAGTGGAAACTGGTAATCCCGGAGGAAAGGAGACCGGAAATCTTGCAGGAGGGACACGATAATGAACAATCTGGGCATATGGGTATGGAGAAAACATACCATAGGATCGCGTTGAGATATTACTGGCCCGGAATGTATAGAACTATAGTAGAGTACGTAAGACGCTGTCCCGTGTGCCAACGTACGAAGGTGGAGCAATCACTCCCCTCGGGGTTGATGGGGAGGCGCCGTATAGAAGCTCCGTGGTCAGTAATAGCTGCCGATATTATGGGCCCATTTCCCCCAAGCAAGACCGGCAACTCCTACCTCCTGGTGATCCAGGACCTATTCACCAAGTGGGTCGAATGCATCGCGCTTCGCCGCGCGACAGGGATTAAAATTTCGGAAGCTCTTGAAGAGCTAATTTTCTCACGCTGGGGCACGCCAGATGTAATACTAACTGATAATGGTACGGAGTTCGTCAACAAAGCTATCAATGATATAGCAGGCGTGTATGGGATAAAGTTATCGACAACCCCACCCTACCATCCACAAGCGAACCCAGTAGAGAGGATCAACCGAATTCTAAAAACAATGATAGTGTCGTATGTGGGAAAAGACCACAGGGAGTGGGATAAAAACCTCTCCAAGTTTAGATTCGCGTATAACACGGCATATCATTCGGTTTTACGGGCATCCCCAGCATTCTTAAACTTCGGACGAGAACCAACACCCCTAAAATGTTTGCGCAGTGCTGCCGAGCCTTCAATAGAACCGGAAAGCGTACCGGTAGACGCGTGGAAAACGCGGATCACCCAATTAGCAACGTTACGCAGTTGGGTGAGCGAGAATCTAGAGAAGGCATACGAAAGGCAAGCACATTATTACAATCTTAGACGTAGGGACATTCAGTTTAAAGTGGGGGACTTAGTTTTGAAAAGGCAACGGGTTCTATCATCAGCAGCTAACAAATTCGCCGCGAAATTGGTACCGAAGTACACCGGTCCATTTAAAGTAAAGGCGAAATTGTCACCGACAGTGTACACTTTGGCGACGTTAGAAGGGAAGAACGCAGGGAAAACCCACATTTCTGACATAAAAGCATACCTTCCACCACCAGAAGAGTAGAAGGGAAAGCATAAGAAGACAAATATAACAACATCAACATATTATTCACAGCAAATTCATCGAAGGGATGTCGTCACTGGAACAGGAGCTGGTCCAGGTGCTGAAGAAAATGCAAACTTCGGGGGAGCAGGGAAAAATCTACCGAATAATGCGGAACCACGTAGAAGAAATAGAGAGTGGCAAACAAAGAACCGTAGCCACGCAGACGGGACGTAAATGCCTCATGCTTCCAAGAAGCAAAAACCAAAGGGAGAATGAGGAAGTAACGGTAGAAAGTGACGGGGAAGACACGGTGTCGGAGTATATGTCAGCGGACGAGAGACCGGAGTCGGAGAGAGGGGAAATTTCCCTTAACACCTCGGGTTTCTCGCTGGGAGCAGCTTTGGAACAGTTGGAGCAGCAAGTAGCGGCCCAACCAGAGACCAAAGACCTAGCTGCCGAAGAAGAGGAGGAGCCAAACACCGGAGAGAAGGCTGCCGATACACCGGAAGAACCGGACACCCGTGGAGATGTTATCGCTGCCGATATTCAGAAAGTGGTTACGCCCCCGAAGCCGGACATAGTAGTACCAAACCCAGCGACGAAATCCGCCGAAATACGAGTGTTTCGAGTGGACATCACTCGAAACACCTGAGACCATCAGGAAGAGAAAAACGGAAGAATTTGAAAGAATCCACCGGGCGGGGATCGAAAGGCTCCGACTAGAAAGAGCGACCAGAAAGCAGGGATGGTCGCTAGCGCTGCCGCGGGAAGCCTTACCGACTATAGAGAAAGAGGTGAAACCAAAAGTCGCACTACCGTTCACTCCGCTACCACCATCACCACCAATGCAACCGAGAGGAAGAGCACGATTAACGTCGCACCGAAATACAATCCAGTACGACGGATCTATAAGGCAACAACCTATACGGCTGCCGGAACAAAACAGAAGACCGGGACCGGTAGGATTAGTAGACCGGCAAAACGGTTGCTGGAGGTGCGGAGCACAAGATCATAGGCACCGCTTCTGCACGGCACCATGCACGACATACTGCTTCCGCTGTGGAAGATTGGGCTATACAATTAAAACATGCCCAAAATGCGGAGTAGAGTGGAACACGGCAGGACCACACCACCCGTGGGGATATGACGCTGCCGCAATACCACCGCGTAGAAGATTTTAAATGAAGATCGTTTTTTTCTGTTTCTCGTTGGGTTTGTTTTTCCCGGTTTGTTGGGTAATTTGTGTTTCGCTGTTGTTGATAAGAGGAACCCGAAGTGCCATTAAGAAAATAATATTGTTTGTTTTGCTGCCGTATAAGATGGGCTAATTAGTCATAAGAAAGTTCAAATATCATATTTAATTTAGTATTCAGTTAACAAGTATTATTAGTGAAGATAAGTTATATAAGTTTATTTTAAAATAAGGATCATTACCAAAGCATTTTGTCGGAGATTAAGACTGTAAAGCCGCATCACGGTAAGAATAAGCAAATAATAAACAAGAGTGAAAGGGATATAGAGCTGCCTTAAAAAATTAAGTAACGAACCCTAATTCCCCCACCCTACTAGAATTGGTGCGACGCCATACGGTAAACGAAGGCGAACCGGTAGGCATACTTAGGGAAAATAGGATTGGTCTCGTCCGAGGTAGAAACACACACCATATCGACATGCGTACTTGGGTATTTGGTGAAGGGGGTAAGTGTATAAATTTTGTGAATGCCGTAACATCAATGGTACATTTTGTGAACAATTTTTTGTGAGTCCACTGAATGGGAACGCCCAAGGAGAACGCTTAGCTGCTGCCGAGTCCGCGGAAACCTGGTTGGTAACTGCCACCGGGGTGGTCCGGTCTTCCCTGGGGGGGGGGAGGAGTTGTGACGTGGCAAAATAACCACGTCACTTAAGAAAATAGAAAGTAATCCCTAAGTTAATATCGGAAGGCCCGGACCGCCCTCTGGCAGGTTAATTACGAATTCGTTAAGCAGTAAGCGCTCTCACTGGGATGTATTGGATATTAAGAACCGAGACTGTAAGAATTTTGGAACGTCGTGCCTATTGGCACGGCGAGAAATTACAGGACAGTAGCACGGGCTCAGGGAGCCCGGCTAATTACTCGCTGCCGATAGGAAGAACCAATGCTGCCGCCGTCAGGCCCGCCTTGAATCTGGACCTATGGGAAAACCTCTGCAGAGGAAACTAAAGGGACTTCAAGCCCAGGCTCACCAACCTGGAGACGCCGACGTGGGACAAGGGGACATGACGAAACATCGAAAGGAAGTCCCGTCGACGTCTCGCCCCCGCTATTCAGCAGTCCCCTGCAGGAGCGGCTTGAGCAGTCCTGGAATGTCTCCCGACATTCCCGGTGGTCGAAAGGCCATCGTTAAGGAAACGGAAAATTGTCTGGGTCCGGGGCCCTCCTGGCGAGCGCCGTCCCTGCCAAGTGGCGACACCGCGAGCGACAGTAATTGGCGGGCGAAAAACCGAAAGAGTGGGGGACGCTTCACTTCCGCATCCTCGAGCCACCGAAAATCCAAGGCACTGCTGCGTAGGCTTCCGTAACATCTAGTCGTACTCTCGAACATTGTAATCGCGTGTGCGTAATACTAACGTAATACTTGAGATTGTAAGCTGCCGTAGTTCAGCTATCGAAAGTTATCATCGCTGCCGGTGGTAAGTGCCAATCAGGTTACCGTATTATATTTTGTGGATCTTTTGATCGTGGCTCGAGTAGCGATTTCGTGAATTATTCTCGGTTGCACGTGGGCCGTCCTTCCGACGACCACGTGTTTCGTGTATGCCGTATTCACGGCTGCCCGTTTGTTTTCCTTGTGCGAGTCCCCAGTGAGAAGCGAGCGAGCGAGAAATTCGTCGATCAACACGTGTTCGCGATCATTCTTATTTTGCTGCCGCGCACAGTCAAAATTCACATTTCGTCAAGATCATCGTGACCCCGTGACGGCCTCAATCTCGGACGGCTGCCGGCACGGGTTAAATTCTCTATTCCGAGGAGCGCGTATTCCATCGGGGATCGGTATTATATTTTCGCTGTGAACGCGTACGACCGACCGACGCCATACCGATCCCGACGCGGCCATCTTGAAACAGCGAATCCGCGCGCGTGCCGGCCTTCTGCCAGACACGTTGATTGCCCGTGAAATTCTATCTTTGTTACACACTATTTTGTTAATCGTAATCCACTTTGTTAATTCTTAATTGTCATTCATATTTTCCGCTGCCGGGTATCCACCCGACAGCGTGTACAGCATCATTGGTCAGATCACGCCAATAGTAAATTATATATTTTTCTTGCCGTTATACGAGTGGAAATTATTACGAGGACCCTTCCCGCCGTGGGGAACGTCTCATCCGATCCCGCGTAGAATCCTGCGCCCATCCTGAGCTATTCCATCTTCGCGACCGTGTTCTCCTCGGCTTCTATTATTCGTGTGGCATCTTCGGATGCCTGGCGCCCGAAATAAGAACAATAGATTCCTTTCGCGTACGGATTAAAGCCGAGGGAAACACCGATTATCACGGGCGGACTGTGTCTCGCACGGCCGGACCCAGCCCGGCTAAAACGCCTATAAAGACTCGAAAGCGCTTCCTCTCCGCCTCTCCTTCTGAGACCCGGAAAGAAATCGTGTGATAAATTGGCGCCCGAACAGTCGGATTCCTCGCCGCGAAGATTTACCGAGTACGGGATTTTCCATGAGAGGTGCGCGAATCGGATGAGACCCTCGTTAAGATGGCGAATTCGGAATAGAGAAAATGGCAGAAATACGAATAGATTGACGGAACACTCGCTTATCGCTTAGACACGACCCCGAGAGAGGATAAATATTTTGTGAAGAGATTTTTTTTTCTTTCTCTCTCTCAAACAGCGCCGAGCCACGCAACAGTCGAACATTATTGAATTTTGTGAACATTTATGAACATTTATTGACATTTATTGATATTGAAATGCATATATATTTTGCTTTCTTTCTGTGTGTACTATTTGGCATTCAGTTAATACAGCGTAAAGTAAAAGATTAAAAAGGAAAAATTGATCACGGTGCTAATCAAAGAAATAGTGTGATAATTTGGGATAAATAAATAAATCTGGGGAAAACACAATATACAGTTCATTCAAGAACAGTCCATCTAAGAATTTATAGTTGGAAATAGGACAATAAAAATAAATTGAATAATAGTAAAGAATTTCATGAAAAAGAAATAGTATTCGATAAAAGTACCAAGAAACAAAGGAAGCAATAATTATTAGAATGAAAATGCGTGTATTGAGGATGCCGAATAGTTATAAATGATTTGAATATATTTATTTGTGTACGACTGGGAAATTGATCGGATTAACTGGAAATTGAGAAACGAAGCGGCTCAGTGCCGGCAAGAGTATCAATTCCTAGGAATTCCGACAAATAGAACAGCCGATTATTGAAAACTGATAATTATTGCAATTGTATATATATATGTGATATGGTGTTGCTTGTACGTATGTGGTGGTGGAAGATATGTCCCGGGTGTAATGTCTAGAAAATTTTGGGCGAAATATCGCATATTGAGATTGGGATTGAATCCACCGCGAACATACAATTTCGGAAAATATTTGAGATAGAATTGCTGGAGCTGCCGTAAAGCAAAAATTGAAAATCGGTATCGAAACTCTAAGAGCGAAGCGAGACGAAACGCGGAAAGTTTCTTTTGGGTAGGATCGGTCTTTTGTGTATACGCCAGGCTAGAATTTAAATTACTGTATTGTTCGCTGCCGAGTTAAGGCCTTCGGCCGAGGTCGCCGCGCACGGTTACCCGACCCTATCGTAAACATTCGAACTCCGGGTTGTTAGGAGACCGTCATAATATTCTCAGGTACGGGTAGAGAAAAAATATAGGACCTCTAGTTCCCAACATAAGCCTAAAGGGAAAATAAATAAATTCACGTACCATGTCGAGCTCAGACGGGGGATACCGGATCATCTATGATGAGAAGGACGAGGGGGACAACAAGTCGGTAGCCAGCGAGAAATACGTAGACGCTGCCGCGGGATCGAACACGGAAGGGGAACCCGGAAGTGATTTGAATTTAAAAGATCAAACAACAAAAACGATATCGTTGTCAGTTCCCGTAATATCACGCGATAGAAAGGCAGGCGCGAAACCAAGGGAAACCCCCTCAAACCCGCAATTAGGATCGCTACGCTGCCGAGGTAACACCGTGTCGGAAGTGATACGGAGATGGAAAATAAAATTTTCGGGCAAAACAGGGGAAGATCATGAAACCTTCCTCCACCGAATCGAGAAACAACAACGGATCTCGGGTATCTCCGACGCGGATTTACTAAGGTGCATACCGGTTTGCTTAAAAGAAGTAGCGGAAGAATGGTACGAAACAAACGAGGATACTTGGTCGACATGGGACGGATTTAAAAGGGAATGCCGTAGATTTTTCGGGGACCCGGAATATTATGAAAAATTAGAAAGAAATACCAAGGATAGGATGCAGGGGGACGAGGAACCGGTACGGCTAAAGAAACCATGGTCAGAAGGAAAGAAAATAAAAACGGTCTACTGGGGCGCGAAACCAAAGTTGCAAAAAGTCGTGAGTTACAGCGTAATTAGGTCGCTAAAGGAATTAGAAGAACAGCTAGTTGAGGCGGAAAGACGTTTAGAGGGCCCGAAAAGGCACAACCCAAAACCATCGGAAATGGTGAGCGCCGATTTCGTACGTCGGAAAAACAATACGCGTATAACCGGCGTGGTCCTCCACCGCACCGATCGGGACAAAAGCCGCGTTATCAACCTCGAGACACCGAACCGAGCGCCGACAAACGCAACGACGATGAGCTCGAGTGTTGGAATTGCCGAAATAAAGGACACAGGTCAAAAGACTGTCGTGCAGAACCGACGATCCATTGTTTCCGATGCGGGGCCCCGGGGACCACGTTAAGACGCTGCCGCAGGTGTAAGAGGCCAACGGGAAATGGGAGGAGGAGTCACTCGAATGGGCCGGAGGGGCTTCAGAAGAAATAGTATCGGCCCGAGTTCAAGTAGATTCAAGAGAGGGGTTGAAAGTAACACCGGTGCTAACCATCGAAGCACAAATAGGTAAACGAAAAATCCGCGCACTAGTAGATTCAGGGTCAACAGTGACCTTCGTGAGCAAAGACCTAATAAAAACTTTAGATTCCGCTGCCGTAAAAACGTCAAAAGCAGAAAAACCGTGTTATTTCCTGCTAGCCACAGGAGCGTTAGACCGTGCGATAGAAACAGCAAGTTTCCGCCTTCGCTTACGCGATAAAGAGTATAACGTTTTCGCGAGAATTTTGGAAAATTTGGTCACGCCTTTACTACTGGGTATCGATACGATAGCATTATTTGGAATCATCGCAGAATACCATAACGCCGAGTGGTATTTTGCATCGCGACCAGAAGAACGGTTTCCATTTAGCGACTCGTCGAGACAACCGGTCTGTTGCGGACTACAATTGTTGAATACGAGCGAAAAGGAACGGTTAGAGAAATTCCTGGAGGTCTCGTTGGCAGAATTCGAAAAAATGAATGGTGTAACGGATTTGACCAGTCATAAAATCGACGTGGGGGACCACCCGCCCATAAAGCAAAGGTACTATTCTGTGTCACCTAAAGTGCAAGAAGCCATCTACAAGGAAGTGGAAACCTTGTTGGCTGACGGCATAATAGAACCGTCGAATAGTGGCTGGTCAAGCCCAATAGTAATGGTTAAAAAACCAAATGGAAAATACCGATTCTGCCTAGATTTTCGAAGGGTCAACGAGGTCTCTAGAAAGGATGCTTATCCGCTGCCGTTAATGACCAACATTTTAGACAAGCTCCGCTCAGCAAAATACATCTCAACCATCGATCTAAGCCAAGCCTACTTCCAGATACCATTAGAGGAGAAAAGTAAAGAAATTACCGCTTTTACAGTCCCGGGCAAAGGACTATTTCAATTTCGACGGATGCCGTATGGGCTCACCGGAGCCCCAGCCACGTTCCAACGGCTATTAGACAAACTCATCGGTCCAGAAATGGAACCGCATGCGTTTGCATATTTAGATGATATAATAATAGTAACAAAAACATTCGAACAACACCTAGAATGGTTGGAACGCGTGCTAAGAAAAATAAAAACGGCCGGTTTAATAGTCAACCCCGCGAAATGTGAGTTCTGTCGTGAGGAAGTACGGTATCTAGGATTTATAGTCAGTAAGGAAGGGCTAAGGGTGGACCCGGAGAAAATCAAACCTATAGTATCATATCCATCGCCGAAAAACGTGAAGCAGCTTAGGCGATTCCTAGGGATGGCATCCTGGTACAGGAGGTTCATACCAGGTTTCGCCACGGCTGCCGAACCGTTAAACGGATTGCTGCGAAAAGCAACCAAATGGGAATGGGGAGATAGTCAAAAAGCTGCCTTCACCATTCTCCGGGAAATGATTTCGACCGCCCCCACCTTAGCCTGCCCGAACTTTGAGCTGCCGTTTGTATTGCAAACGGATGCAAGCACAGTAGGATTAGGTGCGGTATTAGCGCAAGAGATCGATGGGTTGGAGAGAGTAATAGCATTCGCGAGTCGTTCTCTCACGCTGCCGGAGAGAAAATATTCCGCAACAGAACTGGAATGTCTGGCAATTGTATGGGCAGTACAAAAGTACAGACCCTATTTAGAAGGTTACCACTTCACAGTGGTAACAGACCATAATAGCCTAAGATGGCTAAGGAATTTGAGAAACCCTTCTGGGAGACTGGCACGTTGGGCTCTACACCTTATCGAATATGATTTTGATATCGTATACCGCCAGGGTGCATTGAACAAGGTGCCGGACGCGTTGTCGAGGATGTATGAAAACGGGGAGAACGCTGGGGAACTCCTACCATTAGCCGCTGCCGTAAGAATTAATTGGTATACCGAGAAAATGGCGGCAGTAGAGAAAAATCCGGAAAACAACAGAGATTGGTCCATTCGCGAAGGACAGTTGTACTATCGTAGAAAAGACCCATTAATAGCAGAACTGTTAGGTCAAGATCACGTAGAGTGGAAACTGGTAATCCCGGAGGAAAGGAGACCGGAAATCTTGCAGGAGGGACACGATAATGAACAATCTGGGCATATGGGTATGGAGAAAACATACCATAGGATCGCGTTGAGATATTACTGGCCCGGAATGTATAGAACTATAGTAGAGTACGTAAGACGCTGTCCCGTGTGCCAACGTACGAAGGTGGAGCAATCACTCCCCTCGGGGTTGATGGGGAGGCGCCGTATAGAAGCTCCGTGGTCAGTAATAGCTGCCGATATTATGGGCCCATTTCCCCCAAGCAAGACCGGCAACTCCTACCTCCTGGTGATCCAGGACCTATTCACCAAGTGGGTCGAATGCATCGCGCTTCGCCGCGCGACAGGGATTAAAATTTCGGAAGCTCTTGAAGAGCTAATTTTCTCACGCTGGGGCACGCCAGATGTAATACTAACTGATAATGGTACGGAGTTCGTCAACAAAGCTATCAATGATATAGCAGGCGTGTATGGGATAAAGTTATCGACAACCCCACCCTACCATCCACAAGCGAACCCAGTAGAGAGGATCAACCGAATTCTAAAAACAATGATAGTGTCGTATGTGGGAAAAGACCACAGGGAGTGGGATAAAAACCTCTCCAAGTTTAGATTCGCGTATAACACGGCATATCATTCGGTTTTACGGGCATCCCCAGCATTCTTAAACTTCGGACGAGAACCAACACCCCTAAAATGTTTGCGCAGTGCTGCCGAGCCTTCAATAGAACCGGAAAGCGTACCGGTAGACGCGTGGAAAACGCGGATCACCCAATTAGCAACGTTACGCAGTTGGGTGAGCGAGAATCTAGAGAAGGCATACGAAAGGCAAGCACATTATTACAATCTTAGACGTAGGGACATTCAGTTTAAAGTGGGGGACTTAGTTTTGAAAAGGCAACGGGTTCTATCATCAGCAGCTAACAAATTCGCCGCGAAATTGGTACCGAAGTACACCGGTCCATTTAAAGTAAAGGCGAAATTGTCACCGACAGTGTACACTTTGGCGACGTTAGAAGGGAAGAACGCAGGGAAAACCCACATTTCTGACATAAAAGCATACCTTCCACCACCAGAAGAGTAGAAGGGAAAGCATAAGAAGACAAATATAACAACATCAACATATTATTCACAGCAAATTCATCGAAGGGATGTCGTCACTGGAACAGGAGCTGGTCCAGGTGCTGAAGAAAATGCAAACTTCGGGGGAGCAGGGAAAAATCTACCGAATAATGCGGAACCACGTAGAAGAAATAGAGAGTGGCAAACAAAGAACCGTAGCCACGCAGACGGGACGTAAATGCCTCATGCTTCCAAGAAGCAAAAACCAAAGGGAGAATGAGGAAGTAACGGTAGAAAGTGACGGGGAAGACACGGTGTCGGAGTATATGTCAGCGGACGAGAGACCGGAGTCGGAGAGAGGGGAAATTTCCCTTAACACCTCGGGTTTCTCGCTGGGAGCAGCTTTGGAACAGTTGGAGCAGCAAGTAGCGGCCCAACCAGAGACCAAAGACCTAGCTGCCGAAGAAGAGGAGGAGCCAAACACCGGAGAGAAGGCTGCCGATACACCGGAAGAACCGGACACCCGTGGAGATGTTATCGCTGCCGATATTCAGAAAGTGGTTACGCCCCCGAAGCCGGACATAGTAGTACCAAACCCAGCGACGAAATCCGCCGAAATACGAGTGTTTCGAGTGGACATCACTCGAAACACCTGAGACCATCAGGAAGAGAAAAACGGAAGAATTTGAAAGAATCCACCGGGCGGGGATCGAAAGGCTCCGACTAGAAAGAGCGACCAGAAAGCAGGGATGGTCGCTAGCGCTGCCGCGGGAAGCCTTACCGACTATAGAGAAAGAGGTGAAACCAAAAGTCGCACTACCGTTCACTCCGCTACCACCATCACCACCAATGCAACCGAGAGGAAGAGCACGATTAACGTCGCACCGAAATACAATCCAGTACGACGGATCTATAAGGCAACAACCTATACGGCTGCCGGAACAAAACAGAAGACCGGGACCGGTAGGATTAGTAGACCGGCAAAACGGTTGCTGGAGGTGCGGAGCACAAGATCATAGGCACCGCTTCTGCACGGCACCATGCACGACATACTGCTTCCGCTGTGGAAGATTGGGCTATACAATTAAAACATGCCCAAAATGCGGAGTAGAGTGGAACACGGCAGGACCACACCACCCGTGGGGATATGACGCTGCCGCAATACCACCGCGTAGAAGATTTTAAATGAAGATCTTGTTTTTTTCTGTTTCTCGTTGGGTTTGTTTTTCCCGGTTTGTTGGGTAATTTGTGTTTCGCTGTTGTTGATAAGAGAACCCGAAGTGCCATTAAGAAAATAATATTGTTTGTTTTGCTGCCGTATAAGATGGGCTAATTAGTCATAAGAAAGTTCAAATATCATATTTAATTTAGTATTCAGTTAACAAGTATTATTAGTGAAGATAAGTTATATAAGTTTATTTTAAAATAAGGATCATTACCAAAGCATTTTGTCGGAGATTAAGACTGTAAAGCCGCATCACGGTAAGAATAAGCAAATAATAAACAAGAGTGAAAGGGATATAGAGCTGCCTTAAAAATTAAGTAACGAACCCTAATTCCCCCACCCTACTAGAATTGGTGCGACGCCATACGGTAAACGAAGGCGAACCGGTAGGCATACTTAGGGAAAATAGGATTGGTCTCGTCCGAGGTAGAAACACACACCATATCGACATGCGTACTTGGGTATTTGGTGAAGGGGGTAAGTGTATAAATTTTGTGAATGCCGTAACATCAATGGTACATTTTGTGAACAATTTTTTGTGAGTCCACTGAATGGGAACGCCCAAGGAGAACGCTTAGCTGCTGCCGAGTCCGCGGAAACCTGGTTGGTAACTGCCACCGGGGTGGTCCGGTCTTCCCTGGGGGGGGGGAGGAGTTGTGACGTGGCAAAATAACCACGTCACTTAAGAAAATAGAAAGTAATCCCTAAGTTAATATCGGAAGGCCCGGACCGCCCTCTGGCAGGTTAATTACGAATTCGTTAAGCAGTAAGCGCTCTCACTGGGATGTATTGGATATTAAGAACCGAGACTGTAAGAATTTTGGAACGTCGTGCCTATTGGCACGGCGAGAAATTACAGGACAGTAGCACGGGCTCAGGGAGCCCGGCTAATTACTCGCTGCCGATAGGAAGAACCAATGCTGCCGCCGTCAGGCCCGCCTTGAATCTGGACCTATGGGAAAACCTCTGCAGAGGAAACTAAAGGGACTTCAAGCCCAGGCTCACCAACCTGGAGACGCCGACGTGGGACAAGGGGACATGACGAAACATCGAAAGGAAGTCCCGTCGACGTCTCGCCCCCGCTATTCAGCAGTCCCCTGCAGGAGCGGCTTGAGCAGTCCTGGAATGTCTCCCGACATTCCCGGTGGTCGAAAGGCCATCGTTAAGGAAACGGAAAATTGTCTGGGTCCGGGGCCCTCCTGGCGAGCGCCGTCCCTGCCAAGTGGCGACACCGCGAGCGACAGTAATTGGCGGGCGAAAAACCGAAAGAGTGGGGGACGCTTCACTTCCGCATCCTCGAGCCACCGAAAATCCAAGGCACTGCTGCGTAGGCTTCCGTAACATCTAGTCGTACTCTCGAACATTGTAATCGCGTGTGCGTAATACTAACGTAATACTTGAGATTGTAAGCTGCCGTAGTTCAGCTATCGAAAGTTATCATCGCTGCCGGTGGTAAGTGCCAATCAGGTTACCGTATTATATTTTGTGGATCTTTTGATCGTGGCTCGAGTAGCGATTTCGTGAATTATTCTCGGTTGCACGTGGGCCGTCCTTCCGACGACCACGTGTTTCGTGTATGCCGTATTCACGGCTGCCCGTTTGTTTTCCTTGTGCGAGTCCCCAGTGAGAAGCGAGCGAGCGAGAAATTCGTCGATCAACACGTGTTCGCGATCATTCTTATTTTGCTGCCGCGCACAGTCAAAATTCACATTTCGTCAAGATCATCGTGACCCCGTGACGGCCTCAATCTCGGACGGCTGCCGGCACGGGTTAAATTCTCTATTCCGAGGAGCGCGTATTCCATCGGGGATCGGTATTATATTTTCGCTGTGAACGCGTACGACCGACCGACGCCATACCGATCCCGACGCGGCCATCTTGAAACAGCGAATCCGCGCGCGTGCCGGCCTTCTGCCAGACACGTTGATTGCCCGTGAAATTCTATCTTTGTTACACACTATTTTGTTAATCGTAATCCACTTTGTTAATTCTTAATTGTCATTCATATTTTCCGCTGCCGGGTATCCACCCGACAGCGTGTACAGCATCATTGGTCAGATCACGCCAATAGTAAATTATATATTTTTCTTGCCGTTATACGAGTGGAAATTATTACGAGGACCCTTCCCGCCGTGGGGAACGTCTCATCCGATCCCGCGTAGAATCCTGCGCCCATCCTGAGCTATTCCATCTTCGCGACCGTGTTCTCCTCGGCTTCTATTATTCGTGTGGCATCTTCGGATGCCTGGCGCCCGAAATAAGAACAATAGATTCCTTTCGCGTACGGATTAAAGCCGAGGGAAACACCGATTATCACGGGCGGACTGTGTCTCGCACGGCCGGACCCAGCCCGGCTAAAACGCCTATAAAGACTCGAAAGCGCTTCCTCTCCGCCTCTCCTTCTGAGACCCGGAAAGAAATCGTGTGATAAATTGGCGCCCGAACAGTCGGATTCCTCGCCGCGAAGATTTACCGAGTACGGGATTTTCCATGAGAGGTGCGCGAATCGGATGAGACCCTCGTTAAGATGGCGAATTCGGAATAGAGAAAATGGCAGAAATACGAATAGATTGACGGAACACTCGCTTATCGCTTAGACACGACCCCGAGAGAGGATAAATATTTTGTGAAGAGATTTTTTTTTCTTTCTCTCTCTCAAACAGCGCCGAGCCACGCAACAGTCGAACATTATTGAATTTTGTGAACATTTATGAACATTTATTGACATTTATTGATATTGAAATGCATATATATTTTGCTTTCTTTCTGTGTGTACTATTTGGCATTCAGTTAATACAGCGTAAAGTAAAAGATTAAAAAGGAAAAATTGATCACGGTGCTAATCAAAGAAATAGTGTGATAATTTGGGATAAATAAATAAATCTGGGGAAAACACAATATACAGTTCATTCAAGAACAGTCCATCTAAGAATTTATAGTTGGAAATAGGACAATAAAAATAAATTGAATAATAGTAAAGAATTTCATGAAAAAGAAATAGTATTCGATAAAAGTACCAAGAAACAAAGGAAGCAATAATTATTAGAATGAAAATGCGTGTATTGAGGATGCCGAATAGTTATAAATGATTTGAATATATTTATTTGTGTACGACTGGGAAATTGATCGGATTAACTGGAAATTGAGAAACGAAGCGGCTCAGTGCCGGCAAGAGTATCAATTCCTAGGAATTCCGACAAATAGAACAGCCGATTATTGAAAACTGATAATTATTGCAATTGTATATATATATGTGATATGGTGTTGCTTGTACGTATGTGGTGGTGGAAGATATGTCCCGGGTGTAATGTCTAGAAAATTTTGGGCGAAATATCGCATATTGAGATTGGGATTGAATCCACCGCGAACATACAATTTCGGAAAATATTTGAGATAGAATTGCTGGAGCTGCCGTAAAGCAAAAATTGAAAATCGGTATCGAAACTCTAAGAGCGAAGCGAGACGAAACGCGGAAAGTTTCTTTTGGGTAGGATCGGTCTTTTGTGTATACGCCAGGCTAGAATTTAAATTACTGTATTGTTCGCTGCCGAGTTAAGGCCTTCGGCCGAGGTCGCCGCGCACGGTTACCCGACCCTATCGTAAACATTCGAACTCCGGGTTGTTAGGAGACCGTCATAATATTCTCAGGTACGGGTAGAGAAAAAATATAGGACCTCTAGTTCCCAACATAAGCCTAAAGGGAAAATAAATAAATTCACGTACCATGTCGAGCTCAGACGGGGGATACCGGATCATCTATGATGAGAAGGACGAGGGGGACAACAAGTCGGTAGCCAGCGAGAAATACGTAGACGCTGCCGCGGGATCGAACACGGAAGGGGAACCCGGAAGTGATTTGAATTTAAAAGATCAAACAACAAAAACGATATCGTTGTCAGTTCCCGTAATATCACGCGATAGAAAGGCAGGCGCGAAACCAAGGGAAACCCCCTCAAACCCGCAATTAGGATCGCTACGCTGCCGAGGTAACACCGTGTCGGAAGTGATACGGAGATGGAAAATAAAATTTTCGGGCAAAACAGGGGAAGATCATGAAACCTTCCTCCACCGAATCGAGAAACAACAACGGATCTCGGGTATCTCCGACGCGGATTTACTAAGGTGCATACCGGTTTGCTTAAAAGAAGTAGCGGAAGAATGGTACGAAACAAACGAGGATACTTGGTCGACATGGGACGGATTTAAAAGGGAATGCCGTAGATTTTTCGGGGACCCGGAATATTATGAAAAATTAGAAAGAAATACCAAGGATAGGATGCAGGGGGACGAGGAACCGGTACGGCTAAAGAAACCATGGTCAGAAGGAAAGAAAATAAAAACGGTCTACTGGGGCGCGAAACCAAAGTTGCAAAAAGTCGTGAGTTACAGCGTAATTAGGTCGCTAAAGGAATTAGAAGAACAGCTAGTTGAGGCGGAAAGACGTTTAGAGGGCCCGAAAAGGCACAACCCAAAACCATCGGAAATGGTGAGCGCCGATTTCGTACGTCGGAAAAACAATACGCGTATAACCGGCGTGGTCCTCCACCGCACCGATCGGGACAAAAGCCGCGTTATCAACCTCGAGACACCGAACCGAGCGCCGACAAACGCAACGACGATGAGCTCGAGTGTTGGAATTGCCGAAATAAAGGACACAGGTCAAAAGACTGTCGTGCAGAACCGACGATCCATTGTTTCCGATGCGGGGCCCCGGGGACCACGTTAAGACGCTGCCGCAGGTGTAAGAGGCCAACGGGAAATGGGAGGAGGAGTCACTCGAATGGGCCGGAGGGGCTTCAGAAGAAATAGTATCGGCCCGAGTTCAAGTAGATTCAAGAGAGGGGTTGAAAGTAACACCGGTGCTAACCATCGAAGCACAAATAGGTAAACGAAAAATCCGCGCACTAGTAGATTCAGGGTCAACAGTGACCTTCGTGAGCAAAGACCTAATAAAAACTTTAGATTCCGCTGCCGTAAAAACGTCAAAAGCAGAAAAACCGTGTTATTTCCTGCTAGCCACAGGAGCGTTAGACCGTGCGATAGAAACAGCAAGTTTCCGCCTTCGCTTACGCGATAAAGAGTATAACGTTTTCGCGAGAATTTTGGAAAATTTGGTCACGCCTTTACTACTGGGTATCGATACGATAGCATTATTTGGAATCATCGCAGAATACCATAACGCCGAGTGGTATTTTGCATCGCGACCAGAAGAACGGTTTCCATTTAGCGACTCGTCGAGACAACCGGTCTGTTGCGGACTACAATTGTTGAATACGAGCGAAAAGGAACGGTTAGAGAAATTCCTGGAGGTCTCGTTGGCAGAATTCGAAAAAATGAATGGTGTAACGGATTTGACCAGTCATAAAATCGACGTGGGGGACCACCCGCCCATAAAGCAAAGGTACTATTCTGTGTCACCTAAAGTGCAAGAAGCCATCTACAAGGAAGTGGAAACCTTGTTGGCTGACGGCATAATAGAACCGTCGAATAGTGGCTGGTCAAGCCCAATAGTAATGGTTAAAAAACCAAATGGAAAATACCGATTCTGCCTAGATTTTCGAAGGGTCAACGAGGTCTCTAGAAAGGATGCTTATCCGCTGCCGTTAATGACCAACATTTTAGACAAGCTCCGCTCAGCAAAATACATCTCAACCATCGATCTAAGCCAAGCCTACTTCCAGATACCATTAGAGGAGAAAAGTAAAGAAATTACCGCTTTTACAGTCCCGGGCAAAGGACTATTTCAATTTCGACGGATGCCGTATGGGCTCACCGGAGCCCCAGCCACGTTCCAACGGCTATTAGACAAACTCATCGGTCCAGAAATGGAACCGCATGCGTTTGCATATTTAGATGATATAATAATAGTAACAAAAACATTCGAACAACACCTAGAATGGTTGGAACGCGTGCTAAGAAAAATAAAAACGGCCGGTTTAATAGTCAACCCCGCGAAATGTGAGTTCTGTCGTGAGGAAGTACGGTATCTAGGATTTATAGTCAGTAAGGAAGGGCTAAGGGTGGACCCGGAGAAAATCAAACCTATAGTATCATATCCATCGCCGAAAAACGTGAAGCAGCTTAGGCGATTCCTAGGGATGGCATCCTGGTACAGGAGGTTCATACCAGGTTTCGCCACGGCTGCCGAACCGTTAAACGGATTGCTGCGAAAAGCAACCAAATGGGAATGGGGAGATAGTCAAAAAGCTGCCTTCACCATTCTCCGGGAAATGATTTCGACCGCCCCCACCTTAGCCTGCCCGAACTTTGAGCTGCCGTTTGTATTGCAAACGGATGCAAGCACAGTAGGATTAGGTGCGGTATTAGCGCAAGAGATCGATGGGTTGGAGAGAGTAATAGCATTCGCGAGTCGTTCTCTCACGCTGCCGGAGAGAAAATATTCCGCAACAGAACTGGAATGTCTGGCAATTGTATGGGCAGTACAAAAGTACAGACCCTATTTAGAAGGTTACCACTTCACAGTGGTAACAGACCATAATAGCCTAAGATGGCTAAGGAATTTGAGAAACCCTTCTGGGAGACTGGCACGTTGGGCTCTACACCTTATCGAATATGATTTTGATATCGTATACCGCCAGGGTGCATTGAACAAGGTGCCGGACGCGTTGTCGAGGATGTATGAAAACGGGGAGAACGCTGGGGAACTCCTACCATTAGCCGCTGCCGTAAGAATTAATTGGTATACCGAGAAAATGGCGGCAGTAGAGAAAAATCCGGAAAACAACAGAGATTGGTCCATTCGCGAAGGACAGTTGTACTATCGTAGAAAAGACCCATTAATAGCAGAACTGTTAGGTCAAGATCACGTAGAGTGGAAACTGGTAATCCCGGAGGAAAGGAGACCGGAAATCTTGCAGGAGGGACACGATAATGAACAATCTGGGCATATGGGTATGGAGAAAACATACCATAGGATCGCGTTGAGATATTACTGGCCCGGAATGTATAGAACTATAGTAGAGTACGTAAGACGCTGTCCCGTGTGCCAACGTACGAAGGTGGAGCAATCACTCCCCTCGGGGTTGATGGGGAGGCGCCGTATAGAAGCTCCGTGGTCAGTAATAGCTGCCGATATTATGGGCCCATTTCCCCCAAGCAAGACCGGCAACTCCTACCTCCTGGTGATCCAGGACCTATTCACCAAGTGGGTCGAATGCATCGCGCTTCGCCGCGCGACAGGGATTAAAATTTCGGAAGCTCTTGAAGAGCTAATTTTCTCACGCTGGGGCACGCCAGATGTAATACTAACTGATAATGGTACGGAGTTCGTCAACAAAGCTATCAATGATATAGCAGGCGTGTATGGGATAAAGTTATCGACAACCCCACCCTACCATCCACAAGCGAACCCAGTAGAGAGGATCAACCGAATTCTAAAAACAATGATAGTGTCGTATGTGGGAAAAGACCACAGGGAGTGGGATAAAAACCTCTCCAAGTTTAGATTCGCGTATAACACGGCATATCATTCGGTTTTACGGGCATCCCCAGCATTCTTAAACTTCGGACGAGAACCAACACCCCTAAAATGTTTGCGCAGTGCTGCCGAGCCTTCAATAGAACCGGAAAGCGTACCGGTAGACGCGTGGAAAACGCGGATCACCCAATTAGCAACGTTACGCAGTTGGGTGAGCGAGAATCTAGAGAAGGCATACGAAAGGCAAGCACATTATTACAATCTTAGACGTAGGGACATTCAGTTTAAAGTGGGGGACTTAGTTTTGAAAAGGCAACGGGTTCTATCATCAGCAGCTAACAAATTCGCCGCGAAATTGGTACCGAAGTACACCGGTCCATTTAAAGTAAAGGCGAAATTGTCACCGACAGTGTACACTTTGGCGACGTTAGAAGGGAAGAACGCAGGGAAAACCCACATTTCTGACATAAAAGCATACCTTCCACCACCAGAAGAGTAGAAGGGAAAGCATAAGAAGACAAATATAACAACATCAACATATTATTCACAGCAAATTCATCGAAGGGATGTCGTCACTGGAACAGGAGCTGGTCCAGGTGCTGAAGAAAATGCAAACTTCGGGGGAGCAGGGAAAAATCTACCGAATAATGCGGAACCACGTAGAAGAAATAGAGAGTGGCAAACAAAGAACCGTAGCCACGCAGACGGGACGTAAATGCCTCATGCTTCCAAGAAGCAAAAACCAAAGGGAGAATGAGGAAGTAACGGTAGAAAGTGACGGGGAAGACACGGTGTCGGAGTATATGTCAGCGGACGAGAGACCGGAGTCGGAGAGAGGGGAAATTTCCCTTAACACCTCGGGTTTCTCGCTGGGAGCAGCTTTGGAACAGTTGGAGCAGCAAGTAGCGGCCCAACCAGAGACCAAAGACCTAGCTGCCGAAGAAGAGGAGGAGCCAAACACCGGAGAGAAGGCTGCCGATACACCGGAAGAACCGGACACCCGTGGAGATGTTATCGCTGCCGATATTCAGAAAGTGGTTACGCCCCCGAAGCCGGACATAGTAGTACCAAACCCAGCGACGAAATCCGCCGAAATACGAGTGTTTCGAGTGGACATCACTCGAAACACCTGAGACCATCAGGAAGAGAAAAACGGAAGAATTTGAAAGAATCCACCGGGCGGGGATCGAAAGGCTCCGACTAGAAAGAGCGACCAGAAAGCAGGGATGGTCGCTAGCGCTGCCGCGGGAAGCCTTACCGACTATAGAGAAAGAGGTGAAACCAAAAGTCGCACTACCGTTCACTCCGCTACCACCATCACCACCAATGCAACCGAGAGGAAGAGCACGATTAACGTCGCACCGAAATACAATCCAGTACGACGGATCTATAAGGCAACAACCTATACGGCTGCCGGAACAAAACAGAAGACCGGGACCGGTAGGATTAGTAGACCGGCAAAACGGTTGCTGGAGGTGCGGAGCACAAGATCATAGGCACCGCTTCTGCACGGCACCATGCACGACATACTGCTTCCGCTGTGGAAGATTGGGCTATACAATTAAAACATGCCCAAAATGCGGAGTAGAGTGGAACACGGCAGGACCACACCACCCGTGGGGATATGACGCTGCCGCAATACCACCGCGTAGAAGATTTTAAATGAAGATCTTGTTTTTTTCTGTTTCTCGTTGGGTTTGTTTTTCCCGGTTTGTTGGGTAATTTGTGTTTCGCTGTTGTTGATAAGAGAACCCGAAGTGCCATTAAGAAAATAATATTGTTTGTTTTGCTGCCGTATAAGATGGGCTAATTAGTCATAAGAAAGTTCAAATATCATATTTAATTTAGTATTCAGTTAACAAGTATTATTAGTGAAGATAAGTTATATAAGTTTATTTTAAAATAAGGATCATTACCAAAGCATTTTGTCGGAGATTAAGACTGTAAAGCCGCATCACGGTAAGAATAAGCAAATAATAAACAAGAGTGAAAGGGATATAGAGCTGCCTTAAAAATTAAGTAACGAACCCTAATTCCCCCACCCTACTAGAATTGGTGCGACGCCATACGGTAAACGAAGGCGAACCGGTAGGCATACTTAGGGAAAATAGGATTGGTCTCGTCCGAGGTAGAAACACACACCATATCGACATGCGTACTTGGGTATTTGGTGAAGGGGGTAAGTGTATAAATTTTGTGAATGCCGTAACATCAATGGTACATTTTGTGAACAATTTTTTGTGAGTCCACTGAATGGGAACGCCCAAGGAGAACGCTTAGCTGCTGCCGAGTCCGCGGAAACCTGGTTGGTAACTGCCACCGGGGTGGTCCGGTCTTCCCTGGGGGGGGGGAGGAGTTGTGACGTGGCAAAATAACCACGTCACTTAAGAAAATAGAAAGTAATCCCTAAGTTAATATCGGAAGGCCCGGACCGCCCTCTGGCAGGTTAATTACGAATTCGTTAAGCAGTAAGCGCTCTCACTGGGATGTATTGGATATTAAGAACCGAGACTGTAAGAATTTTGGAACGTCGTGCCTATTGGCACGGCGAGAAATTACAGGACAGTAGCACGGGCTCAGGGAGCCCGGCTAATTACTCGCTGCCGATAGGAAGAACCAATGCTGCCGCCGTCAGGCCCGCCTTGAATCTGGACCTATGGGAAAACCTCTGCAGAGGAAACTAAAGGGACTTCAAGCCCAGGCTCACCAACCTGGAGACGCCGACGTGGGACAAGGGGACATGACGAAACATCGAAAGGAAGTCCCGTCGACGTCTCGCCCCCGCTATTCAGCAGTCCCCTGCAGGAGCGGCTTGAGCAGTCCTGGAATGTCTCCCGACATTCCCGGTGGTCGAAAGGCCATCGTTAAGGAAACGGAAAATTGTCTGGGTCCGGGGCCCTCCTGGCGAGCGCCGTCCCTGCCAAGTGGCGACACCGCGAGCGACAGTAATTGGCGGGCGAAAAACCGAAAGAGTGGGGGACGCTTCACTTCCGCATCCTCGAGCCACCGAAAATCCAAGGCACTGCTGCGTAGGCTTCCGTAACATCTAGTCGTACTCTCGAACATTGTAATCGCGTGTGCGTAATACTAACGTAATACTTGAGATTGTAAGCTGCCGTAGTTCAGCTATCGAAAGTTATCATCGCTGCCGGTGGTAAGTGCCAATCAGGTTACCGTATTATATTTTGTGGATCTTTTGATCGTGGCTCGAGTAGCGATTTCGTGAATTATTCTCGGTTGCACGTGGGCCGTCCTTCCGACGACCACGTGTTTCGTGTATGCCGTATTCACGGCTGCCCGTTTGTTTTCCTTGTGCGAGTCCCCAGTGAGAAGCGAGCGAGCGAGAAATTCGTCGATCAACACGTGTTCGCGATCATTCTTATTTTGCTGCCGCGCACAGTCAAAATTCACATTTCGTCAAGATCATCGTGACCCCGTGACGGCCTCAATCTCGGACGGCTGCCGGCACGGGTTAAATTCTCTATTCCGAGGAGCGCGTATTCCATCGGGGATCGGTATTATATTTTCGCTGTGAACGCGTACGACCGACCGACGCCATACCGATCCCGACGCGGCCATCTTGAAACAGCGAATCCGCGCGCGTGCCGGCCTTCTGCCAGACACGTTGATTGCCCGTGAAATTCTATCTTTGTTACACACTATTTTGTTAATCGTAATCCACTTTGTTAATTCTTAATTGTCATTCATATTTTCCGCTGCCGGGTATCCACCCGACAGCGTGTACAGCATCATTGGTCAGATCACGCCAATAGTAAATTATATATTTTTCTTGCCGTTATACGAGTGGAAATTATTACGAGGACCCTTCCCGCCGTGGGGAACGTCTCATCCGATCCCGCGTAGAATCCTGCGCCCATCCTGAGCTATTCCATCTTCGCGACCGTGTTCTCCTCGGCTTCTATTATTCGTGTGGCATCTTCGGATGCCTGGCGCCCGAAATAAGAACAATAGATTCCTTTCGCGTACGGATTAAAGCCGAGGGAAACACCGATTATCACGGGCGGACTGTGTCTCGCACGGCCGGACCCAGCCCGGCTAAAACGCCTATAAAGACTCGAAAGCGCTTCCTCTCCGCCTCTCCTTCTGAGACCCGGAAAGAAATCGTGTGATAGAACATAACAATGTACGCGAGACTTTCTTGGTCGAGAAGCGGAATTGAGACGAACAAATGCATACCTCGAAGTATATCGTGCAAGAGACAGACAACTAGAAACTGCATTCAATCAGGCATATGCTTTCAATCTTTTTGAAGATCAAGAAGAAATTAGTGAGGCAGAACTTGAAGATGAAGTTATCGAACAGGCGATGACAAATGAGCAGTTCCAGAATGTGCGCGCTAAAATGAATGTACGACAGCGAGAATTATCCAGGGCCACATGAATAGAAGTCCGAATCGCATCAGAATGTTTGTCACCGGAGATGCTGGCGTTGGCAAAATATTCACATGCAATGCACTAAAAGAACAGGTCAATCGCGGCTATAGTAAGAAAGCAGTTAACATCAAAAAGAGATGGGCCCGACTAGTGTACAACGTGATTGACGGGAAAGGACTTAAGGGTGGATTCATGGCTCACCGATAACGATAAACGGACCGATATTCTTACCCACAGGTTGTAAGTGAAACCGTTCATGTCTGAGCGGTAACGACTTTTTGGCGACGATTCTTTTCGTCGAGTCGGTGAGGCCATATATCTCGAGCGGGTTGACGGCTCCCTGCTGTGCGTGGCACAAAAAAAAGGTTTTTATGGGATCCACAACTCCTTAGGTAAACTATCGGTAGCTCGCCTTTACAACATGATGGGAATAGGAAACGTTGTTGCCATTTGTTGAACTCTTCTTAAATAATGATTTAAAATAATTATTAGGAAATATACTAGACATATCTTTGTCACAAATGTGAAAAATATTTTTAAAAATATGCTCGCATTCTACGATTCTTCCTCTTTGAAATTCCGTTTTTCCATTATTTGTAACAACTTGTTGAGATCTTTCAGGTAACCTGTCAATTCCCGTATCCCAATGACTAATTAGCATTGAAATGCGACAGAACGTTCCTTCGAACCTAATATACGATATCAAATCTTATTTCAGATACACCGGAAAATAATAAAATATTCATTTTAGGGAAACCTGTTGAGATTAGTAGCTCGGTGTTTGTGGTACAGAAACAAATGATTATATTTGAAAGTGCGATATTTACACTATTTGAACTATTTACACAATTTAAATGTATACGCTTTGTTCTCTTTACGACAGATATGGTTTCTTACTTTTGCAGTTTTTACTCTCGAACATTCGAACACGATCTAACGGCTCTCTTGTCGCTCGCTTCGCTCGCTACGCCGATCCCGGCATGCGTAAATGCTCATGCGCACTTGCCACTCACCCATTCACACGTTCGCACGTTCACGCGCTGAGGAAGGTGTCTGATATTTCCAACAAAGCCAATAGTGTCATTTCGCCTAGAAATGTCATACTGCACACATGAGATGTGAAACACTCCAGTAACTACAAACAGCTGTTAGGTTTGAATTTTGCTTGTTGTTTCGGGCCCATAAACTTCCTGAATATTCTTTAGACATTCTGAAATAAGGGTCGACAGCGTTTGTCCTACAATTACACCTTTCACGTAGTGAAAAAACATTTTCTATTTGTTTATGTCCAACGAGTAGTCCAATACATTGCCCCGTACGTGCGATAGGGGAACACCGTTACCGCCCACTGCTAGGCGATTGTAGGGGGTGGCAAGACGCCATCTCGTATGGCTCCGAACTGGTGACAATGTATTGATGCGAGCCTGAGAAGAAGCCTTCCCAGGCAAGAGTACGATGACGTGTCTAGGTTCGAATGCGCGGACGATTGGGTCAGAGTGGAGGAGGCAGGCCTCGTTTCACACGCATTTTCGACTGTTGTCGAATTTTATTGCCTACAGCGGCCACGCGTACTATGCAGCGTGCAGCGTCGAAGTCAAAACATTGGGACTACGGGCGCGGCTGTGGTAGGGATTCGGCGATTTTATGATAGGCGCGATTTGTTTAGGTGTCGTTCCCGGGGCTGTTCTCAATGGAGAGGTTTACGACAGGTAAGTACTATTGAGCTGGAAGTCGGCGCGGCACTTTCTCGGACAACACGTGTTGACTGTCAAGTAATTTGTAGGCACCCCGACTTCTCCGGCGAAAGATAAATATAAAAAAATGCTACATACATATACAGGGTGTTTAGCAACAGGTGGGAGAAAATTTAAGGGGTGGTTCTCGACGATAATATAAGACTTACAATTAGTACTTATTTAGTTAAACAGTTAAAAATCCGCCTAACATGCTGCAACACTTCTAACAAAAGTGTACGTTGCGTACGTCACATAGGCGCGCGACAGACTCGTATCAAGTGACAAACGCATCATACCTTGGTTCTCATTTGGGGCCCCAGCGAGGTGAAAATGTTTAAAAGATCGTTGGACGACATTGAACCTACCTACTCGTTAAAATCCACAAGAGCATTTATAATATCCGCCCTATGGAATTATCGAGCAGAAGGGGTCAATGCCCTTTGACTTTTAAACTGTTTTCACGCATATCCACAAATTCTTAATCTGCACTGTTCATAACACCGTACATAATACACTGGAACAAACCACACATATGCTCTAGCACTATTTTCAATATCATACACACGCACTACGAGTTTACAGAGAGTTTACTGAGGGGAATGAGAAGAATGTAAAGAACACACTGGTAATCCTTTAATGTTGAAACACTGCACTTTATTGAACTTGATTTACGTTGCGAGACTCGCTCACAGACGAAACGGACATCTTGAGGTCGTGTGATTTCTGCGAACGGAAATCTTCGACGCGTACGAGAGAAGAATCGTCCGATGATATTCTTTTCTTTTCATTACCATAGTAATAAATTGTTATTACGTTTAAATTCCTTAACAACGTATTCTCCACCTATTAGCACGACGAACTCTGACAAGTTCTAGTTGATACATAGCTTTTTAAATAAATACAGCATGTTATATTCTGCCTTCGTGCCGCCACGCCAGTGACCGGGGGGACAGAATACATACAGTGGTCCAACGATAAAAAATAAGGAGAAATCACCGTTCGTTTATTGCACTAACCGCGTGGACCCAAGTTCACCCGCTACCTGCTTGTTTAACGTAGAACAACTTCAGATAAACGGTTATCCTTAGTCGAACAAATTTTCCATTACGGTTGCCACCGTGCCTCACATAAGCGTAGGAACATAATATGACTATTATGACCGCGGAACTAAAAAACTTTTCTCTCATATCCTTTGTCAAGGTATGTATACTGTGTAACGGGTCAGCTTCAGTTTGGGCCTCCTGGCCTTTCATTGCGGTTTCCCGGTGTCGCGTCTCACTGGTTCGTCGGCCCACCACTCGGCGGGTTCTGGCGAGGTCACGCGGCTGATGGAAGGCGGGTGACCGAGACGAGCGCCGTGCACGTCTATCGTCGGCGGGCCTGGCGCGGCCGGATGACCTCCAAGGTCATTTTTGCCGGGAGCCACGTTACCGCCCGGATCGAGGGTTTCTTCCGTCCGCTCGTCCCCCCTGTTGGCTCGTTCGCTGCACCGGGTGGTTCCGCCGTTGTTGCAGGTGTGCGAGATGTGGCCACCTTCCTAGGCCGGGTGGCCTTGCGTACGGGGCCCTCGGTCGGGGTCGCGGCTGTTCTGGCCGCCGCACAGTGGAGTATTTGGCCTGTTTAGCACGCCAATAATCGAAATTTTTACTTTGTTCAAAATGACTAAAACTTTTTACCCATGTACCTGAATATACATGCAAGTAATCTACAATAATATTTTTCCATAAACGTTACTATTTAGTAACCTATAGATACTTGAAAGTAACATATTCTCGTGACCGAGGGAAGCATGGAAAAACTTGTGTTAAAGAAATGATCTTTCTCACAAGTTTAGTGTATCAAATCGAGATAAAAACATACCTAGGATGTAAAGGAAGGTTTATAGAGTAATTTTACTGCTTTTTGTTTTATACTCTTCGGTGGTTTTGATAGAATAAACAATCAAAATATATCATTTTTTTCAGAAAATTAATATGTATCATGTAATAACGTTTTTTCTCAGCATAATTCATCTTTAATTTTTTGCAAGGTTAATCATTAGACATTGCTTTATACAATCCTGAAAAATGTATATGCGGTTTCATGCGGTCACATACCTTTTTATGCGATTTAGATCAGTATGGCATGAACCGACCGTATATCATATGACTGAAAATGATGAAATTTTTCTTAATCTGACGAAAAAATGTTTGAAATAAAAGTTTAACAGTATTAACACAGGCATAAACTTCAATATATAAAACTTCGAAAAAATTTTGTTTAAAACAAAAAACAAGATCGCTTCGATTGTTTAAACATTAAGTTGTATTTTTGATTGAATAGTGTTGTAGCTGGTGTTAAGACGAATCCAATGATATATAATAGTACGACCTACACACTATTAATAACGTTGCAATAGTTTTGGCGCGCTAAACAGATCAAATACCCCACTGTGCGCCGTGTGGATCCTGGCGCCTGTCAGGTGCAGCGGCTTCGCCTCCGGAGTCGCTGTGTGGTCAGGCGGTGCGGTGCCCGCCGGCTCTGCGGGTGTCCCCGTGCTTGGCCCGGAGCTGCTTGGGGCCGTGGCTGCGGCCCTTGTAATTGGCGGGTGGTCGAGCGGTGCTGCGCTCGCCGGTCCCGCCGTTGTCGTCGCGTTGTCTTTGGTGTTGGCCGGAGCCGTGGCTGCGGCTTCCGGTGTCGGTGTTGGTGCCATGGGCGGCCGTGGCGGCGTTTCCTGGATGTACGGGGTCCGTGGGCGGTCCGTCATTGGCCGTCATCGCCCGTACCGGGTTTCAAATCCTGCACGTGAATATGACGCGTCCACCTGCTCTCCGCGTCGCGGAGGTCCACGATGACCGGTGATACTATGCGTCCGACTGTGTACGGGCCGCTGTACTTCGGTGCGAGCTTTGCGGCGACGCCGGCGGCTTTGTCGGACAGTGTATGCTCCTTTTTCCAGACGCTGTCTCCAATGGCGGGTTTCCACTCTCGACGTCGCAAGTTGTAATATTTCTCCTGTCGGCCGAAGGCTTGGGCCAAGTGCAGCTTGGCCAGGTCCTGAGCGTCGCGTAGGTTCTTCCATCGTTATGGTGGTGTGTCGGCGGTGTCTCCTAGTGTCGGTTGTCCGGGTGGTCGCAACTCCTTGCCTTGATTCATATACGCCGGGCTGTAGCCGGTGGATTCGTGCCAAGCGGTGTTAATCGCGAATCTGGCTTCGTCGAGTTTCTCGTCCCATCTATCATGGTGTTTCCCGGCGTACTGGGCGAGCATCGTTTTGACCACTTTGTTTGCTCTTTCGACCGGGTTACAATGGGGCGAGTATGGTGGTGTCCGGCGGTGTTCGGTGCCGGCGGCCTGCAGCATTGCGGTAAACGGTTCGCCAATAAATTGGCGTCCGTTATCGGTGATGACGATTTGCGGAGTCCCATACCGTAGTATGATGTCCTTCTGAATTGCGGCAGCGACGGCGGCGCTAGTGGCTTTCCGGAGCGGTGTCAATTCGACCCACTTCGTGAATCGGTCGAGGGCCACGAGCAACCAAATGTGTCCCCGTCGTGACCGTGGCAGAGGCCCGACCAGGTCTATCGACACGGTGTGCCACGGTTGGGTCCCCGGGTTGGCATGGAGGTGTCCCGGCGGCTGCTGCGGCGGTGTCTTGTACTGCTGGCAGCTTGTACAACGACGGACGTGGCGGGCGACTTCTCTAAACATCCCGGGCCAGTAGAACAATTGTCTTGGCGATCCCGAGGTGACCGGCAGTGGGATCGTCATGATATTGGAGGAGGATAGCTTCTCTCTCGTCGGTGGGCACGCAAATTTTCCAGGTGTCGCCGGGTGTAGGCTAGTTGTAGTCCATCTGATGCAGTATGTGTCGGTGTAGTTTCCCCCCGCGTATCTGGTACTCTGGAACGGAGGCGGGGTTCTCTCGGACGGTTTCGATTTTTTTCTGGTACCACGAATCGGTGCGCTGTTTCGGGCGGAGCAGGCTTACGTCTGGTGTGGGTTCGGTTCTGGATAGCGCATCCGCTACGTGGTTCAATTTTCCGGGTCGATATTTAATATCGAAGTCGTACTGCTGCAGTTGAGGGCCCATCTTGCGATCTGCTGCAGCCAGCGAAGCGCTTGGTGGTCGGTAATGACGGTGAATCGGTACCCCTCTAGGTATGGCTTCATTTTGCGGAATTCCCCAGACTACGGCGAGGCATTCCTTCTCCGTGGTGCTATAATTCCGCTCGGTCGCGCTCAGAGTGTGGCTTGCGTAAGCAATCACTTGCTCGCCTCCCTCCGGGCCCTGTGTCAGCACACTTCCTAGGCCATGGTCACTGGCGTCCGTTTGTAGCGTGAATTGCTCCTCGAAATTTGGGCATGCCAAAATTGGTGCGGTGACCAGCTTTTCCTTCATCGCTTGGAAAGCGTGCTCCTCGTCCTCTGTCCACTTCCACCTTGCGTTTTTCCGCGTGAGCTTTGTTAGCGGCTCCACTAGTTCGGTAAAGTTTGGCACGAACCGTCGGTACCATGAGGCCATGCCATGGAATCGCAGCACGACCCGTATTGTCCTTGGTGTGGCGATTTTCGCTATGGCACTTGTCTTCTCGGGGTCGGTTCTTATCCCATGGTGGTCGACGATGTGCCCCAGATAACGGAGGCTGCCGACACAGAATCGGCACCTGCTCGGGTTTAGTCGGAGCCCGGCCTTGCGGAGGCGACGGAAGACTTCACGCAGATGCTGCTGGTGTTCGGTGAATGTTGCGCTGACGATGATGATGTCATCTAGATATGCGAACGCATATGGTTCTAGTTCCGGGCCGATGATCCGGTCAAGCAGCCGTTGGAATGTTGCGGGGGCCGAATGCAACCCAAAGGGCATAACGGTAAACTGGAACAGCCCCTTCCCGGGGACTGTGAAGGCGGTGAGCGGTCGGCTGGTCATCTCTAGTGGGACCTGCCAGTATCCGTTTTTTAGGTCGAGCGTGGTGAGAAATCTGGCTCCGCGTAGCTTGAATATGCGGTAACGGATAAGCGTTTTTTTCCGATCGCTCATTTAGTTTGCGGAAGTCTACGCAGAACCGTGGTTTCCGTCCTTCTTTTTCACCACGACGCACAGTGGTTCCAAAGTCCGAAAACGTGGCCAAAACCCCCAAAATGAATTACGAGCTAGGACATTTTTACCCATTGGGATGGGTACTCTAATAGTGACTCCGTAGTGGGGTAAACGGTAAAATGCTTGCATTTTTTTACCTGAGCTGCAGTCGTAGTCGAAACTTCGCTTTCGCTAGACAAGCATTTTTCACGCGCGTGAGCGTACGTACGAAATATAAGTGCAAAGTGTATAAGCTATATTGAAAGCTAGTGATTTTTATACTGCACAATGGATACAGTTTGTGGAGGTAAGTTCAATCGTTTTTAGTGCTAAATTGTTAATGTTAACCGGTTAAAAGTTACACGGAAGGGGAACGTAAAATTTGACGCATACATTTTAAAGATGTAGAGATAAGTTAAAACCTCCACCCACCTCCATCGAATAACTTACATAGAGTCTTAGTTTATACTATTATCTTGCAAAATCTAAAAAATGAGCAGCCCCTAACAGCCACTTCTCGCGTACCACCATTTTACATAACTCAGTGTAAGCATTTTATTAGCTTTCACCAAAATATCTCGGAAAGTATGAATGATACTAAAAAATGTTTCAAATAAAAATTGTATGGTCTGAAGGAACTCATTTGACGATGGTATGCGTTTGACCTATTAGTGACCTTGAAATGTCCTGCGAAGGTCACGAGTCAATTTTTGAAAATAAGGAAGGTTATCTTTTTTCATATTCTTATAGCTGATATTCAGACAATTTCAAAACAATATAATAACATTATTTTGCGTCAATTTGTTACCGAGATATAAACGTTTCAATAAGAGAGCTAGAGAGGAAGCGACCTTCAAGGGACAGACAGGTCTAACAATAAGTAATTTAATTCATAGAATAATTAATTAACTTTTTAATTAAGTCTTAGACAAAATGTTTCAAATATTAGTTTCTATTATTTACTTTCAGGGTCTCGTGATAGCGAAATCCGATTGACAAGGAAACAAATTTTTCAATTAACTAAATGTTATTTGAATAGTGATATTAATACAATATCTGAACACCTTCAGAATCAGATATTTAAACAGCATGGGAGTTTAATTGATATAAATCATGATACAAAGACCGCATTAGGGATTTTAATTTCTAAAATTAGGACAAAATGGCAAAGTGTAAGGAGAACGGAATATAAGTTTTTCAAAAAGTTTGCTACGTGGCATGATGGCTCTGTTGCATTCCGCATACCTGCAGACAGCGATAAACATGCGAACAACATTGGCCGTCCTTCTTTAGAATTTGAAATCTCCAGCGAAAGATCAAAGCGAAGAAAAACAGCAGATATTCGAACAAATTTTTCAAGTGATGCATTATCGTATGCAACTCAAATGAGTTTCCGAGCACGAGATTTGGTCAATTTTGAATTTTCCCAATCGGTTCTCATGCTTTGTGGTCGCAATACATACAACTCGGAATGCCAATTTTTAAACGGAACTAACAATTTTTTAACCTATGCGTTCGCCATATTGGATCCGCCATTTTGTTTTTTAGAATTTTTAGTTCAGATTTGTAATCAGCGGACCCGAAAACCCTAGTGTACTAATTTTTGAACAGAACTAACAATTTTTTAACCTATGCGTTCGCCATATTGGATCCGCCATTTTGTTTTTTAGAATTTTGAGTTCAGATTTGTGATCAGCGGACCCGAAAACCATAGTGTACTAATTTTTGAACAGAACTAACAATTTTTTAACCTATGCGTTCGCCATATTGGATCCGCCATTTTGTTTTTTAGAATTTTGAGTTCAGATTTGTAATCAGCGGACCCGAAAACCATAGTATACCAATTTTTTTAGAAATTGAAGTACGTTTAGGGGTTTTGGCCAGCTTTTGGGGATTTGGAACCACTGTGCGACGACGGGCGAGCTCCAGGGGCTGCTGGATGGCTCGATCACTCCGTCTCTCAGCATCGCCTCTACCTCGGTGTCGATGATGGCCTGCATCGCTGGGTTCCAGGGGCGGTATCGCTGTTTGATAGGCGTCTCGTCTTTCAACTTGATCCGGTGGCGTACGAGATTGGTCCGCCCTGGTACGGTGTCGAACAGCTTCATTTCGGTGGCAACGAATTCTTCGAGGTGGTCCCGGTCGGCGTGCTGCGGTGAGCGGAGGCCGCCCGTTTGCTGCAGCTCGGCGAGGTACGCGGCTGGCCACGACGCGATGTTGGGCGGCGGTCGAATCTGGATCCGTAAGGCCGAGCAGTACCGGTGGACCCATATTCGGCAATACGGTGAACTCTTGTTCCCATTTGATTCCCAACGCGGAGCACTGGATACGGAGGGTACAAGCGGGGCGCATGATTGACCCGTCGGCGAGGCCGATAAGGCCGTTTGGCGTCGTTGCGTTGATTCCCTGCTGGCGGGCCCATTCTAGTACCTCTTGGTTCACACATGACAGTTGCGCTCCGGTGTCTAGCAGAGCGTGCAGCTTCTTGCCGAGCAGTGTGATCGCCAGTAGTCGGCGTGGTGTGTACCCTATTGCGGGGTCCGGTGGTCGTCCGTCTGTAGCGGGCCCCGTGCATCGTTTCCCGATGGGTGGCACTCACGGGTGAGAATGCCGTCACGTCCGCATCGGGAGCAAAACCGACGAGATACTTTCCGGCATTCGAAACGGTTGTGACCCCGCTGTTTGAACCGCCAGCAATGTGTTGCCGAGTTATAGGTGTCGGCTGCTGTATTTTCGGTGCGTCTTCCGGTCGTCCCTAGCTGGATTGCCCGTTGTTCTGCTTTCGACACCTCTTCCAGCTGAGGTGCTCTGGACTCGGATGGCTCCTGCAGCTCGGGGCTGATCTCGAAGGCTGCGGCGCTCCTGGTCGGTGTTCGTTGCAGGCGATTTTTCCTTTCTAGTACTCTCTCGATTCGCTGTGCGTGTCGGAGGAGTTCGTCTAGGTCGGCGACGGTGTCCGGGTTGATTAGTACCGCGTGCTCCGGCAGCATATTTTCGTATACCGTCTCGAGGTATTCGGGCGTTGGTATCATGGCCCGTCTCATCAGGGTGACGAGAGCGTTCATATATACGTGGAACGTCTCCCCGGGTCGCTGCACTCTCTCGCGGGCCTACCGCTCCCGTTGTATCCGAGTTCGGTGGGGAGCGAAAACTGCCGCGAATTGTTCCTTGAAGTCGGCCCAGGTGTGTATCTGGTGACGGGTATTCCTGTACCAGAGTTGGGCTTCTCCCTTCAATAGTTCGGGCGCCCCCCGCAGAATTTCGGCGTCGGATAGTCCGTATGTTGTTTGTTGTTCGGCGATGCGCTCTAGGAAGCAAAATGGATCCTTCCCATCGGTTACACACCCATTTCCTCATGCGATCCATATTTCTGCATGGATCGAGGGCTTCGGCGACAACAGTGTACGGTATGGTCTTATCTTTTTGGCTGGTCCCGGCGCCCACGGAAGTGGGTTCGTCCTTGGAGGCGTCGGGTTGTCCGGCTCCCGGAAGAGGCATTTTCGGGTTGTCTTTATCGAAAAGCTGTTCCGTCTGTGCTCGGATGCACTCTTCCCAACGTTGGCGGAGTTCTTCGGCGGTGCCGGTGATCGGAAGTTTGTTCCGGCAGAGTTCGGTGAGGATTCTAGCTTTCGTGACCCGGAGAGATTCCCTCGGCATGCCCTGGTATGGCTGGTTTATCCGTGGACTGGCTTACGACGGGGCTAGCGGCCGTGCGCTCGACTAATACCCCGTACGGCTTATTTTTCGCTGTTTTCCTTTTGTTTTCCGTCGCCTGTCACTTGTCTCCTGCTAGCGTGCACTAGTACGGGCGGTCGCTGGTAGATGGCGCGCGTGGCGCGGACGGTTACGGCTGGTTTTGCGCGGACACTGGTTCGGGCCGCGGTCACTAGATGGCACGCGGCGTCTTGCCACGATCGCAGCACTGTTTACCGTCTATGTCCGCTGTCGGAGTCGGCGCACTGTCTCGGTACTACCGCGTTTACGTTCGTGTCTGGAGATGGTCCGTTCGCACTGTCACCGCGAGATGGCGCGCACCCGTCACTTTTCGCGAGGCGAGGTTTTCGTACTCTAACCTCAAACTGTCACGTTGTCGTTATCCCGGCGCGGTTGAATTTGCAACAAGTCCCTGTTCGGGCGCCATGTAACGGGTCAGCTTCCGGGTAGAACGGCGGGAACTTCTCCTGCTGAATGAGCTCGTCGTGCCAAGGTTCGGTGATCGGTGCGAAGATCGGCTGAAGCTGAAAATAGACTTGATGCTCGGGGCGCGAAATAACGACAACGGCTTTGGTATTTTCCGGGCCTCACTGTGCGCACGTTTCGCGGATCGCGGGCAGCCCAACTCGGCTGCTAAACTCGGGATCGCCCGGTGTGACTCTCTCGCGACGATGATGCTCGGCGGTGACGCGACTTCTTCGGCGGCGAGGATGACGGAGTGCGGTACGGCGGGACGGGGTAGTCCGACCACGGGGATAGCTGTCCCTGTGGTGGTTCTAGGGTACGCGAGGAGTACGCTGTCTCCTCGTGTGCCGACTCCGGACGCTGTCGGAGATGTTCAGGTTGCTGCCTGAGAAAGAGTGACGGGGCAGGACGGGATATCCCATCCACGGAGATAGCTGTCCCCGTGGTGGTTCTACGGTACGCGACGAGGAAGCTGTCTCTTCGTGTACCGTCTCCGGACGCTGTCGGAGATCTCAGGGTGCTGCCTGAGGAGTTTTGCCTAGGAAGCTGCCTAGACGGACAGAGGAGGATGCGGCCCTCTCTGTTTGGCGTGGAAGCTGCCACACCGGCGGGAACCAGGATTTTCCCACGAAGTCGAGGAGACCGTGGCTGCGAACAACTCGACGTCGAGAGCGTGAGAAACTGGGTCGGAACGGGATCGGTTACGGAAGCTAGGAAGGCTACTTACGGGGACCTCTGCTCGGGAAGGTGTTCCTAGGTCGCTGCCCAGGCCGGATCAGAGAGCGATGCTCTGTCTGCAGCCCCTTCTATAGGGACAGCTCGGTGGTGTGAGAGGTAGTGCGGGAAGGAGTGATTGGTGACGTCGAGTTTCCGGTAGCTGGCGAAATTGTGTGAATTTCGCATCCGGTTCCCGCCAAAAGTGCTTCCTAGGCGAGGGGGTTACGCGGTGGCGGCGGTTACGTTATGGCCGCGGATTTGGTGCGTTTCTAGGCTAGTGTGACGTCGGACCGACGTCTTGAATTCGGTTTCAAGATTCAAATAGGCGCGTACGAGCCCGCGCTCATATACACTTGTATATTCAAACCGTAACCGCGTCAAATAAGCGAGCGAGCGAAACGCGTAAACACGCCGCACATGTATATGTGTACACACACATCTCCTACGAGCGCGACCATACGAACGGTAACACGGTAGCCGGTGCGAGCGTACGCCGGCATAGCAACAGGCAGGAACGAGCACCGCAACCTTACTCGTCCTTATTTTCGATAACAAAGAAATAGACATCAAAATCGACTCTTCCTAAAAACACGCAAAACAGCCGTGGCGTACGTGACTAATTGCACGTGTTACCAAAATTCGTATGGTCCGCGCTCGACGTATAAATAAGGCAAGGATCAGGGCCTCGTCCTCTCAGTTCCAAGTCAAAATTCGTACTATTCAGGTCGTATACCTCCGCATCATATTCCAAATCACTTCGCGCTCTCCTAGTTCAAGTTCAATACTTCTTTACCACGTTCTAATCGTTTCGCGCTTATCCTTGCCAGTACCTTTCGGCGATTCTTTATTATTTCGTTATTTTATTCTTTCGCGCCTCGTGCTGCAGCTACGTTATTCTGTTTCTTTATTATTTCGTTATTTTATTCTTTCGCGCCTCGTGCTGCAGCTACGTTATTCTGTTTCTTTATTATTTTGTTATTTCATTTGTACATTTCGGTACAATTATATCTCTTTCTTTACACTACACCATCGTCCGTTCTGTTCACCACCTTCCATCATTCAGTGCTACACCGCCCCAGTCCCGTCGTGATCGCGAGTGTGTGAGACCCGTCAGTGTTGTTCGTGTCGTTCTAGAACCCGGCGTTCCGTCGTGCGTCTGAGCCCACCAGGTCGCTCGGTACGAAGGAAGGCCGCCGTCGCGACTTGTGGAAACTTTGATCGCGCTCCTTGGCCCCTTTTAGTCGGTCTCACATGCCGCGACGCGCCGGGCGTAAATACCAGTGTGCGTGGTAATTCGGTGGTACGCGCAGCCTAAATTCCCGTGTTCCTCCGTTGTACGTCTGAGCCCGCCAGGTCGCTCGGTACAGGGAACGCGGGCTCGCCAGCTCCAGCTAACTATCGTGCCCCTGTGACCTCTGTGTTCCTCCGCGTACGTCTGAGCCCACCAGGTCGCTCGGTACGGGGAACACAGACTCGGCGACTCCGAATCCTCCCTACGCGACCGGTGAACTTCGTACCACACACACTCCCGTGCCCGAACACGTCCTATACGTGCCGCGGTCGCGTCATCAGCTATATATATATTTCCGCGGGACTCTCGGCAGACACCGGTATCGGTCCTGATCAGACGTGGGCGTACGAACCACGTGGATCGAAGATCGTCCTTCATAAATTCTCCGTTACGATTCGTAGTTGTTCGCCGGAATTTCCGGCCGCGGATCGTAACAGGGAGAAAATTTGGCGCAGTCGGTAGGACGCGACGATCGCCGACTAAATCCGGGTCGCCCCTGCCGAATTCTCAAAACCCTCTTCTTTCTCTCCGCTCATAATGGAAACCATCAATTCCAAGCCCGCTCCGAACACACCCTATCCCCTCACCGAGGAGGACCTCTTCGCATTCCAACGGGAACTAGAAAGGAAAGAAGCCGCCCTCCTCGAGCGAACCGTAGCCTTCGAAATCGCGACGAGGCTACAAGAACGCGCCCACGAAGCCGAGCTACGGGCAATCCGCCGCGAAATCCGCGACCTGCGGTCGACCAGTCTGGACTCGAGCGCCCCACGTTTCCTCCCGCGATCCAACTCGAATCCTTTTGCCGAAGACACTCGCCCCGACCCCCTCAACTTCGCAATTAAACAAGCCGTCGAGTTCGTCCCCGCCTTCGACGGCGGCAACATCACCGTCCTTCAGTTCGTGCGAGCGTGCAAACGCGCACGCGAAGTAATCCCTGCGTACGCGGAACGTACGTTAACAAAATTAATTTGTAATAAACTCCGCGGCCGCGCCTACGCCGCTGTCGAGGACGTGGACTGCTCCACCATTTCCGAACTCTGTAACCGTCTCAAAGACGTATTAGGTCCCCATCGCTTCGTCGACCAATACCGTGGCGAGCTCGCAAGCGTCTCGCAAGGCGTTTCAGAACACGTGTTAGATTTTATTACCCGCGTAAAGGATTTACGCACTGCGATCCTCGATTACAGTCGCGACGAAGCCGACAGAGCCGAAGTCGACGCATTCACGACAGAGTCCTTCATTCGCGGCCTCATCCCCACGCTACGAGCCGAGGTTCGACCTTTCCGCAACGAACCTCTAAACAAGGTCTTCAATGAGGCCATCACCGCGTACAAGCAGTTCGAGCTCGATAGACGCCGCTATCGAGAGTCTCTCCGCGATGATCACCGTCGCGTACATTTCGCGGAGACACGCTCTCCCACGCCCGTGCATCACGACCCCTGGCGTACCGCGGAACCTTCGAATTCGGGGAACGCGCTTCGCCCCGCCCCGCCAACGCGCCGACACGGATCCCCGCAGATCAGGCAGAGCAACGAAATCTCCGCGCGCAACGAGCGCCCAGCGTACAGACCTCACTGCGAAGAGGACACGGAACGCCCTATTTTCCGAGAAAATTCACCGACGCCTACCCGATTCGTGTCGTCCGTGAACTGCGCCGCCGACCCCCCAACGCCGCGCATTCGAACAAATGCGCCCCAATTCGCGAAGGAGTGCGAACTCCTAGTCGACACCGGGTCGGAAGTAAACTTAATCCGAGCGTCCAGCGTCCGACCCGACGTCCACATAAATTCAAACCGCGTTACGAGAATCCAAGGCATCACCGAGGGCGCAGTCGACACCCTCGGCGAGGTGACGATTGAGATCGCCGACGCCATCCCTGCCGCGTTTCATGTTTTCCCCGGACCCCTCCCGACCGATGTAGACGGAATTTTAGGCTCGCCCTTCTTCCAAGAAGGAGCTGAAATTTCGTTCACGAAACGACAAATCGTGCGCGATAACATTTCCATTCCGTTCTCCGAACAAAGCGAGCGCACGATCGAACCCCGAACCGTCGCGTGCGTCGCCATCAATATAAACGGTCCAAGCACTGGTCGCACCTCTCGCCTAGATATTAAGCGGGACGTAGTTGTAGGTGACCGCCGAGTCACAAACAATCGTGGAAAGGCCAGCCTACGGTGCTCCGATGCACCGACCGAAATGGCGACCGTTCCCTTACCGGTACCGAAGGTAGAAGAGATCGAGTTTTCCCCGCCTTATTCTAATCCCAACTCTAGTTCTAATTCCAATCCAAACTCCGAATCCGCCCCGGAGCATCTTCCCAAACCTCAAGCCCGTACGAACCGATCGTGCGGGACGGTCAAAATCGACCAACTCGCGAAAATCCCAGATTCCGAACCCGCTTCGGATCCTCCGAAACCTCCGACTCATGCTCGCACAGGCCGTCTGTGCGAGACGACCCCTAAAGGTCAAACCGCGCAAGTTCTCGAGTCCGAACCAAAAACGATTGGTTTGGTTACTCAGAATCTCAGAGCTCGCATACAAGAATCACGCGAAACAACTCCGCTGACCCACCCCCATCCAGACGAGATTGAAGATGTCAAATCTCTCCCCGAAGACAACCACGATCTCTCCTACTTCCAGAAAAGTCAACGTGGAAGCGTCCACGCATGCGAGCGCACTACCCCCAACGATATTGTTACGCGTCCCAAGCAATACCGCCCTCCGCCGACCCACGAGGAAACCGTAGACCGCGAAGCTACCAAATTCTCAAAGGATACCCCCACAAACTCAACAAGACCTTCAGACTGCTCGCACAAAATTTCCTCGCAGATCATCCGAAGGAAGCCAAAGAAGCGTCACGGCAAATTCAACCGGCTGTCAAAAGAAAACGTACAGCCTGGAAAAACGGACGATCGACGTTCACGCATCTCAGTGGTTGCCAAGAGGATGCCAAGGGTGCCCGCTGTGAACCACCAACGAAATCAGCTCCAGCATACACTCCACAAGGGATTGTACTTCACGCCCTCCGATCAAATCACCGGGGCCCAACCCAACTCGAGGCCCCTACGCAGCCTCACCCCGGCCGATGAGGGTTATCGGCTCAGTACGAGCAGGAGCGCAAAATCGTCCACGCCGACAAGTCAAAAAGGGCGAAACCCCTACCACTCCAAACCCAGCGCTATCCATGGGTCCACCCCCCCCCCCCCTCCACCTGCTCCCATCACCCCCCCCCAGCCGAGGCACCTAGCTGCTCCCGGCACCCGCTTCATTTACCTTGCGGTAGCCAGAGCGAGACGATGTGTCCACCACACATTGCCAAGCCAACTTCGGAAGAGAAGGCAGCTACGTTCTTGGCGTACTTCAGCAACTACGCATGCTACAAAGGAGCTACGTACACATACGCCAACGGCACACATGCATGCGAACGCTGTAGCCGACACCTCCCGGGCCTCTCGAAGGTCACGTCTATCCACATGGTGGACAGGAAGCTGGCAGTACGGAGCACATGCTCAAGTTGCGGCTCCAACCTATGCCAAGACAGGCCTCTGCTAGACTGTCATGACTGCGCCGACAGAGTCTGCACGACGATCGCCACGGTTGCATTCAAACACAGCCCACACGTGGACGAATTGCGACAATGCCTACAAGAACGACTCAACCCCGGCCATCTACCACGGAAGGGCTGATCACCGTCGCGCCGTCATCGCGGCCTCACCCAGCCTCGGGCATCACCGAAGACGACACCCCCCCCAGCGGCCACCATTTCAAGGAGGGAGGTGTGACGTCGTCCCGACGTTTGAGCTGGCTCATCTTCGTCGACCACTACCCCCCCCCCGACACCCACTACGCTCGCCTTCGCCTCGCCAAGATTCCCGCCCCAAGGGGTGAGGTGTGACGTCGGACCGACGTCTTGAATTCGGTTTCAAGATTCAAATAGGCGCGTACGAGCCCGCGCTCATATACACTTGTATATTCAAACCGTAACCGCGTCAAATAAGCGAGCGAGCGAAACGCGTAAACACGCCGCACATGTATATGTGTACACACACATCTCCTACGAGCGCGACCATACGAACGGTAACACGGTAGCCGGTGCGAGCGTACGCCGGCATAGCAACAGGCAGGAACGAGCACCGCAACCTTACTCGTCCTTATTTTCGATAACAAAGAAATAGACATCAAAATCGACTCTTCCTAAAAACACGCAAAACAGCCGTGGCGTACGTGACTAATTGCACGTGTTACCAAAATTCGTATGGTCCGCGCTCGACGTATAAATAAGGCAAGGATCAGGGCCTCGTCCTCTCAGTTCCAAGTCAAAATTCGTACTATTCAGGTCGTATACCTCCGCATCATATTCCAAATCACTTCGCGCTCTCCTAGTTCAAGTTCAATACTTCTTTACCACGTTCTAATCGTTTCGCGCTTATCCTTGCCAGTACCTTTCGGCGATTCTTTATTATTTCGTTATTTTATTCTTTCGCGCCTCGTGCTGCAGCTACGTTATTCTGTTTCTTTATTATTTCGTTATTTTATTCTTTCGCGCCTCGTGCTGCAGCTACGTTATTCTGTTTCTTTATTATTTTGTTATTTCATTTGTACATTTCGGTACAATTATATCTCTTTCTTTACACTACACCATCGTCCGTTCTGTTCACCACCTTCCATCATTCAGTGCTACACCGCCCCAGTCCCGTCGTGATCGCGAGTGTGTGAGACCCGTCAGTGTTGTTCGTGTCGTTCTAGAACCCGGCGTTCCGTCGTGCGTCTGAGCCCACCAGGTCGCTCGGTACGAAGGAAGGCCGCCGTCGCGACTTGTGGAAACTTTGATCGCGCTCCTTGGCCCCTTTTAGTCGGTCTCACATGCCGCGACGCGCCGGGCGTAAATACCAGTGTGCGTGGTAATTCGGTGGTACGCGCAGCCTAAATTCCCGTGTTCCTCCGTTGTACGTCTGAGCCCGCCAGGTCGCTCGGTACAGGGAACGCGGGCTCGCCAGCTCCAGCTAACTATCGTGCCCCTGTGACCTCTGTGTTCCTCCGCGTACGTCTGAGCCCACCAGGTCGCTCGGTACGGGGAACACAGACTCGGCGACTCCGAATCCTCCCTACGCGACCGGTGAACTTCGTACCACACACACTCCCGTGCCCGAACACGTCCTATACGTGCCGCGGTCGCGTCATCAGCTATATATATATTTCCGCGGGACTCTCGGCAGACACCGGTATCGGTCCTGATCAGACGTGGGCGTACGAACCACGTGGATCGAAGATCGTCCTTCATAAATTCTCCGTTACGATTCGTAGTTGTTCGCCGGAATTTCCGGCCGCGGATCGTAACACTAGTTACCGGCGCAGTCGGTGCTCTACGATTCCGGACGGCGGCGGTCGGTAAGTGACTAGTGGTAACAGGCCTGCGCGTTACAGGTCTGTTACAACTGTGTATACAAATTTTCATGAAAAAATTGTAATTTCTTATCCAAAAATGTAGCAAAAAAAGTTAATTTTTAACATATCTTTCGAACAAATTATTATTTTTTTAATCAGTTTACACGGAAAGATTCGCCATTCAAAGACACACAAATTGGATGTTCACATTTTTGTCTAGGCCTAATACTTTCGGAGATATTCAATAAAATGGATTTTCCACCCCAACTTCGAGACCTATTTTCACCCCCTTAACATGAATGTCGGCCGCTATAAAAAAGTACGTGTCAAATATTTTTTTGAGTTCCATATAACCAAAATTTCACTCAAATCGGCGTGTTGCGATTGGGTAACACCCCTGTTAGAAATATTTGTTTACGAAATGGCGGGTACAATATACAATTTTTTTCAAATTTATAACTGTCCAGAATTCTAGATAAAATTATGAGCATTGCTCTTTTTACAAATTTTTCATGTACACCTGTGACACAGATTTCAAATGTACGTTTAGTAAATTTGTGTTAGCTAGTACCTGCCACAGTAAATATTCGGATATTAGATTCGATGAAGGTTCATGATCATAGTGCAAAAGACACTAGTCAGTATACAGTGACTCCCATTAATATTCGGACGATCTCAAAAAAAAACGATAACTTTGTTAATATTGGACTATACGATTTTAACTTTTTTGGGAAGCTAGATCAATTAGTTTACTACAGGATGTGAAAAGAAATTTTCACGATTAGCTTCTCTCCGTTCCCAGTTCCAAGGAAAATTTCCCAAGGAAACGTTCATAAATGCCCTATGTTCATAAATTTTTTGGCAGGTCTAAGGTAGGATACATATGATTTGTATGTATAGATCCACACAACGTACTTTCCAAATTTTCAATGTGGGTCCACCTAAAAAAGTTGCGAAATACAACTTTTAGTATGTTCTCTGCAATTCTGACCAATTGCAAATAATTGTACCAACTTTTCAAACAACATCCAAGTCGCAGGGTCCAACATTAAACAAGCCATCGCACAGTAGGGTGTTTGGCCCGAAAAGTCAGGAAAAAAACTATTTCACCGTTATTTATAGGCTCAAGGTCGTAATATAGTAAGTCGTTCAATTCGCTTATCGTCAGCTGTAACATTATGAAATCGAAAACGCATTTCCATATTTCTAAAATCAAACTGGTTGGAAAAGCTGGGAAACATTATTTTTACATGTGAAAGTATGGTGAAATAATGTAATTTATTATTGTAATACTAAATATGTAGATAATATTAGTAAATAATATTGTTTTTATATATTTCTGCGCGTCCCCACCGTCAACGTTTTTCAGGACGGCAATGTACTGAACGAACCAGAACGTTCAGAACCTCCACCGGAGTTGTTTGACGAATTGTTTCACCGTACAGTTAAATTCCTTAACAACGTAGTCCACACCTATTAGCACGACGAACTCTGAAAAGTTCCAGGTAAAATAGCTATTTTAAAAAGCTTTTTAAATAAATGTTATATTCTGTCTTCGTGCCCGCCGATATATCGGGACAGTATTCTCCCTGGAGAATAGCTACCGACTTTTACGGAGGCTTAAGCATAGGCATCTCCTGAGGTGTAGAGGGAAGTCAGAGGTTCTAGGAACCCTTGGGGTTTGGGTAGGAACCCCTGGGGTTCTTGGTACTTGGCCTTTGTTCGAGCATCTCGAACCGTCCTGAGGTTGCCGTAAAATCGGAACGGTAAACCATGAACACGCTAGACCAGTGATGAGCAACCCCATGGCCCGCGGGCCGCATTTGGCCCGCTAGCAAACTGCCTGCGTCCCGCCGGAATCCGGCGCGGCGCAACGCAACAAAGTATTTAATATTGCGTTCGTTGCCGGTTGTGGCCCGCGCGTAGTCTTATGTTTCCACTTTTGGCCCACAATACGCCGCGGGTTGCTCACCACTGCGCTAGACCGATCCGTTTATTGTTCCGTAGAGCTATGAATCGGCCCTTATAGCCGTATTCTAAGAGTATCACCATCACCGTAACTAACTGATAACTTATCCTAGTATCATCCCAATAGCTAAGTCCACATTCTGGAGCTTCCTCATCACACCTTGCCATGCACGTGCCATTTCGCTAACGATGAGTGCGCGCTTTGTTCAAATGTGTGCGAACCAATGCGAGTCTAACAATCTTGGATGGATTAACGTATTCGAACTTTACCACAACCTCACGAACTTAATTACAAAACTATGTATCAGCACAGCTAACCCGTCTTTCTAATAACCTGATCCTCTAATAAAAATACCACACTGGAAAATGTTACTTATTATAGTATAGAACATGTTTCCATTCAATTAGAAAAGTTTCCCCTAGAAACATAACCCAAACACTTAGTTTCTTAATAGAATTAAAACGCAGATATGGTTGTTTCACAGTAAGTATTACAGTAATTCCTCTACAGGGTGTCCCAAAACTCCTTCAAGTCCGGGAAATGGGAGGTTCCTTAGGTCATTTGAAGCGACATTTTCCTTTGCAAAAATGGCCGCAGCGGCTTTGTTTAGGAGTAATTAGCGAAAAACGCAGATCAATCTCACCAATCAGAGCGCGACGTAGACGCGAGCTGGCACTGTCGGCCCGGCGCGCCAACTGTCTATTGGCCGACTGCGTCAAGTCGCGCTTTCATTGGTCCGTGTTTTTCGTTAATAACTCCTAAACAAAGCCGCGGCGGTAATTTTTGCAATGGAAAATGTCGCTTCAAATGACCTAAGGAACCTCCCATTTCCCGGACTTGCGGGAGTTTTGGGACACCCTGTATAGTCGCAAAAAGGTTATACACTAGGGTGGACCTTATTTTTTGACCAAAGAATTTTTTCCCGCGCGCCCCTCAGAATTGTGACAACTGTTGAGAGAATGATCTGGAAAAAATTTGGGGCCGATTGGATCATGGGAAACCGGCACGCGTTTTTTAAATCTTGACATAAATATACGTTGGAATATATCGTTGAATTTGTCTTTTTTTAAATATATACATAACTGACAGATATTAAGAGGGGCGTAATTTACATTATTCGGAAGAATACGACTGCGCATGTAGCTATTTTCATAGCTACATGCTGCCGAGTAATGCAAGTTACGCCTCGTAAACGTAAAAATAAGACTTTTGAGGCAGATAGCGCCCTAGATCGATCTTTTATCTAGCGTTTTTTACTAGTGACAAACCCCGTGTTTGTATTATCAAGGAATGAGAAGGCGAATCTATCTCTATAAGAGCTTATTAAAAATTCATAGTTAAACCTGGGAACCAGAGTCGCCAGATTAAGACTTATCTCCCGACTCTACCTTTCCCTTCTACGACGCTATTCCTGCACGCATCCGTAACGACCCGGTCACGAGGCGCGTTTCGTCCCTGTCGTGCATGTGTCCCAACACTCACAATATCACGTGACTAATCCGGTACTGGCAGGGAAAGGGTAACTTTTTCCCCTCAATACGAGTCAATTAGGTTCATGGTGCCCAACTTTGTCAATGTACTCTATGGATCTAAATTAAAAAAATGTGACGTAAGCATAAGTTGTTTTCAATCTATTACATGTTATAAATGCAAATATGAAATTCCAAAGGAACCGCCAATATTTATGTGTAGTTTTATGCAATCTGTTTACTACCTGGGGTCATTAAATAAATACTAATTACACTGTCCAACACCAAATTTGTTCCCAATATACTGTTGGGTCCTTCTTATAGAGTTTTTTGCGCTGATTCCGAATCTGACCTTAATTTTTTTCCTATACGCACAGTTTTTGAGGAACATGGCTTTAAAAAAAAAACATATTTTTCAACTTTAAACAAATATTATGAATTAATTTTTGATGAATTTGGCACCGAATGCAATTTTAAAAATCATTTGCAACTTCTTCAATCGGTGATAGATCAGTTCAAAAATCGTTTCACTGACTTCGATTCAGAACTGTGCGATCTTCAGCACGACATTTCTTTGAAAACGAGGGAAGGCAAAGGATCCGAATTTTTTAAATATCTAAATGAATTGAAATATCCTCTTTTAAGAAATTTCGCGATCCGATCGAATGTTCGTTTTCGAAAATGCGTAGCATAAACTCAGAACAGCGTACACTGCTGAGCGATTCCTCGCTGTCCTTTTTGATGCGGATATCGACGTCCAATTTCCCCTTCGATATTTCCGATCTGCCATGCAGTTCTAATGAACATGCCGAGTAGTACTATTGACGTCAAGCTTTCTTTGAATAGGTTTTTTCGAATAGCGAAATAATCAAGCTTTCCTAATTGCCAGTAAAATTTTGACAGTGTAATAAATACAATTTTCCATATTTATTTTTTCGAAATTATCGTGCCGCGCAGTGGAATAGGTCTATGGGGGAAACCACTTACAAAAAAAACGCATTGACCATAGTACCTCATGGGTAATGTGGAAACCTATGGGCACCGACGAGATACTATTAAAGACTGCTAGCCTTACGGGAGTTGGTGTGGCACGAATATTTCGGTGTTCTCTTACGCCCTCTAGGATAGATTCTGACTGGAGTGCGAACTAGAAGGCCACCGACGGCATTTCATCGGTGCAGCAGCCTACTATTTCGTGTTACGTTCTTCAACGAACGTGTTCGAGATAAACTGATATTTCAGACGATGTTATGGTGTTTATTTTTTAGGTTTAAAATATTAGCATCACAAAACTAATATCAAAGACAAAAAATTCCTTGAAATATCCTATGTAAGTGCATTATTTTAGGAAAATGAACAATTCCTACTTCAAATTTTATATGAGACACCTAAATTTGTAATATCGAAAAATTGGGTTGAAACGAAAGTTCGTAGCGTTTTTAAATTAAAACTCAAACATGAAATTATGATATTTATACATAGATTTGTTCAATAACTAACATATTTTCCATTCTCTTCTATTACTTTTTGACATTTTTTAAGTGACTTAATTACCATGTTATTCAATAAACCTATGAATACACATCTTATAATTTTATCTTTGAATTTTGATTTAAAAAGGCTACGAACTTTCGTTCCAACTTAATATTTCATAAACGGGCATTATTTCCTTACACTTTTTTTATACATAATTGTTCCAAGAATCGATCTGTGGGAACAGAAACAAGCAAAAAAACGGAATAACTTTTATTTGACGCATGGTGTTCCGAATAATAAAGAGTTCGATTAAAAGAATTAAGTGGATTAATTAATATGTAGGATGGGTGGCTAGTGGATCGGTGATCAAGCTGAGAAAAAGAGATCCAAAAGTATTATGTTATGGAATATGCAGGGTGAACATTATAAAGCGTTACAGACGAATATCTCGAAAAATATTGATTATACGCAAAAATGTTTGAGATGAAAGTTGTTCAATAGAGAGGGGGACATCATGTGGTGGGATTTTTATTTTTCCCGATGAACATTCCAAGGTGAGGAGAAGGTCACCTTGATTTTTTAAAATGGAAAGACCTACTTTCTGCATCATGAATCGATTGACTATCGAATTCTGAGTAAAAATGTATTGACCTCCACATGTCCTAAATCTAGTAGTCAACGAGATATTATCGAAAAAATTTTCTTTCTTCTTTGGATAATATCTCGTTAACTATTAGGTTTAGGATATATGAAGGAACACTTTTATATTCAGAATTTGATGCTCTCTCGATTTATGGTATGAGAAATAGGACATTCTATTGAAAATAAGAAAGTTGACCTTCACCTCACCTTGGAGTGTCCACCGGTAAAAATAAAAGCCCCAACGAATGATGACCCCTTCGGTACTGAACAACATCCATCTTAAACATTTTTGCGTATAATCAATATTTTTGGAGATATTCGTCTGCAACGCTTTATAATGTTCACCCTGTATTTCTATGTGTAAGTCGGATTGAGGTCGGATTGAGGTCGGATTGCCTGGCCTCGGTCTCATCATATTAAAAACATCTTTTGGAAAAAATGGGGGGCGGGGGTTTCACGTGGACGTGCCAAAGCTTGTTCCTGCATTTCGTTTCGCTTAGCCTCTTCGTGAGGAAAAGTATACAGCCATCCCCTCGCGAAGAGCGTAAGTGTTGGAACGTCTCGAAATTAGAATTGCTTACAAATTTTTATTGAACTGAAAATTTCAATTAGCGAATGAATGATAAAAAAATTATTTACCACGCGTTAAATAAAAATAATGATGGTTATCTCTTTCCGAAGCATGACGAATAATTTTTTATTCAAAGAGCGCCTCGTGAGCCGCTCGCCAGCTCATGAGCCGAAACTCAGCTCGGACGTATGGAAAGGGAACCCACGAACAATAAGTGTGTCAGTGTAGCACACATTCACACGCACACTGTTGCAGTTGTCCCTAGTATGTATGTACTAGCCAGCGCAGGAGCCGGCTCACGAGCTGAAGCGAAATCTTGCGCTTTACGCATCGCCAGCCGTCGAGTTGGGCGTTGGGCATGCCTCTAACTTATCTGATTTGTGGCGTGTTTAGACTTGTTTTCATCAGCGAACCATTAACAATCGATTGATAACGTTTCCATGGCAGAATTATGAATCGTAACAAACATTTTATTGTTATTAATAAGTGATGGCGAAACGCTTACATTGTTGTTTCTGGGAGGCACACGACGCGACGTTCGATACGGTCGTGAATCAGCATCAGAGGCAACATTGTAACGCACAGCGTATTGGCAATTACTAACTGAAACCAATATTACTTAATATGAACGTTATCATAATGATATCATCACCTATCGGTTGAAAATGTTTTCCCGATCAAAATAAGCTCAAACACGGCATAAATCGGATAATAATACAGCCAGATTGCACTAAAAAATATCAGGCGAAGCAGTCATGCTTCGGGCGTACGAATCGTCAAGTCGGGGCACTGACGGACTCGAGGCTGTGAGGCTCGAGTTGGATGCAGGGCTGCCAAGTTGCCATATTCTACTATACGCCAGGCCCCTTACCCTTCCGCCTCTCGCCAAGTATCGCACCGTAGCTTGCCTTTGCACTCTTCCTACTAACGCTGGCGTACGAAGCACAGGCGGGCTACGCTGCGAAGATAGCGAGAGGCGGAAGGGTAAGGGGCCCAGCGAGAGAAGAATCGGGTGCGCGATACATCAGACACATCGGGCGGATGACTCGAACAAGATCGCGCGAGCGAGTTATCACGATACTCGAGAATCAACTCTCCGTTCTTATGAAATAGATAATTATAATAATGGTATGTATTTGTTACATAACTTATAATGTGATTTTTAATACATGTACTGGGATTTTTTTTATAACTACATTAGGTATATTCGGCGCACATGTGCATGGTCATTATTTATAGTCATTATAGACCATATTTATGGTCATTATTTAATAAAATCATATAAAATAAAAAATTATGTAGAGCCTATAGATAATACAGAATAAAATATAAATACGAAATATAATATGTATAATGTTTATTTTTATATTTCGTTTTTAATTATTGCCATAATTTACCATATTGTTATACCTTCTAGGTGTATATATCGATACATATTTATGTTCATTCGGAACAAATTCGTTAAAAAGCCAGAAATATTGTCTTTTAAGTTTTTCACGTGAAACGTGCATTATTTCAATTTTTAATACAAATAAAGAGCAGGCACACGTGTGCCGAATATACCTAATGTAGTTATAAAAAACCAAGTATATTAAAATTCACGTTATAAGTTAAGAATGAAAACCATTATTACCATTATTTATTTCACAAGAACGCAGAGTACATATTTGAATCTCGGATATCGAACTTGATCGATTCTTTTCGAACCCGCCCGACGAATTCGGAGTCGAATCGACGCGACGGGCCGCCTGACTTTCTGCGACCCGACCCGGCCCGAACCCGAACATCGGGTGGTCCGCACATCCCTAATATTTCATATTAAATATTTTATGGTATATTAAATAACCTGTTATAATAACTTGTATGATAGCGAGTTATGATCACACTTTAATAAGTAAATATGGCTCAAATTATGACGTATTTCGACTCATTTTAATTAGAAGAATCTCACAAATACGTTGGTAGTTCCGTAAAAAAAGAATGAAAAATAAAAAACTGTCCTATGTACATTGACGTAATCGGCCTTTTGAACTGTGTCGGCTGCCTCGTACCTCAGTCCCTCTTTGTCGTTTACGCGCTGTCGTAACAAAAGTTCTGATATGTTGCTGGTCTAAAAATATGATCAATGCTATTTTTCAATTTCTCTAAAAAACCTGCATTTGTCGAATTTTTGCCTGTTTTTTCACTTTGTGTAAATAACATTTTAACCAAAAGATCGGGAAAAAATCTCAAGTATCAATTTCAATTAAATGCAATTATTCCAAATTGTAATATTCCAATATTTCACTATCATTTTAAATATTTCAAGTACTATTTAAAACTATTAATGAGTTTCAACAACAAAATATTTTAAATAGAAAACTAAATTTTGACAAATAAAATAAGATTATAGCAAGCTTGCTATAAATGTCGAAAACTCGAGTCTGGCCAGAGACATTCAATTTTCAGGAGACACTATTCTGTGATGTCCTGTCGGAGAAAACAGAGAAAAAAAAACGGAGAAAAGGGAAGGAGTCTCGAGGGCTTCAGTGATTCAGTCGCCGTGGACTGTGGAGTGAAACATTGTAATATGATACGGGTCGGGTCGGGTATATCGGTGTGAGACTACTAATCAAACAACAAAACTTAATTATTTATAATTATTTTTTATAGGATTCTTCTGAACATATTTGGTGAATATTGTTTTTTTTATGAAAATGATACCAAATATGATATAATTCCAATGATATTTGCTTGTGCAGTGAACTACGTACGTAAGTTTCGGACACAAAGTAGGACAGCGTCGGGAAAAAAGGAGACGCGGAGAGTCCTTATTCTTTAAAGATTTCGACTTCGACTTCGACTGCTAGCTCTTCGCCTCGTCGCACAATGTGCTGATAAGTGAATCATGTTTCAGGAAGTGGTTCAGTTCAGAATTAAATAAAATCATATTACACGCACTTTTTAAACAGTGTCATGTTGCAAGAAATTTTCATATAGAGTCAAATAGAATTATTTTTTGAGAATATCTTTGTACGAAATACTGCCTCTAAATAACATTGTGACGTCGGACCGACGTCTTGAATTCGGTTTCAAGATTCAAATAGGCGCGTACGAGCCCGCGCTCATATACACTTGTATATTCGAACCGTAACCGCGTCAAATAGGCGAGCGAGCGAAACGCGTAAACACGCCGCACATGTATATGTGTACACACACATCTCCTTCGAGCGCGACCATACGAACGGTAACACGGTAGCCGGTGCGAGCGTACGCCGGCATAGCAACAGGCAGTAACGAGCACCGCAACCTTACCCGTCCTTATTTTCAATAACAAAGAAATAGACATCAAAATCGACTCTTCCTAAAAACACGTAAAACAGCCGTGGCGTACGTGACTAATTGCACGTGTTACCAAAATTCGTATGGTCCGCGCTCGACCTATAAATAAGGCAAGGATCAGGGCCTCACTCTCTCAGTTCCAAGTCAAAATTCGTACTATTCAGGTCGTATACCTCCGCATCATATTCCAAATCACTTCGCGCTCTCCTAGTTCAAGTTCAATACTTCTTTACCACGTTCTAATCGTTTCGCGCTTATCCTTGCCAGTACCTTTCGGCGATTCTTTATTATTTCGTTATTTTATTCTTTCGCGCCTCGTGCTGCAGCTACGTTATTCTGTTTCTTTATTATTTCGTTATTTTATTCTTTCGCGCCTCGTGCTGCAGCTACGTTATTCTGTTTCTTTATTATTTTGTTATTTCATTTGTACATTTCGGTACAATTATATCTCTTTCTTTACACTACACCATCGTCCGTTCTGTTCACCACCTTCCATCATTCAGTGCTACACCGCCCCAGTCCCGTCGTGATCGCGAGTGTGTGAGACCCGTCAGTGTTGTTCGTGTCGTTCTAGAACCCGGCGTTCCGTCGTGCGTCTGAGCCCACCAGGTCGCTCGGTACGAAGGAAGGCCGCCGTCGCGACTTGTGGAAACTTTGATCGCGCTCCTTGGCCCCTTTTAGTCGGTCTCACATGCCGCGACGCGCCGGGCGTAAATACCAGTGTGCGTGGTAATTCGGTGGTACGCGCAGCCTAAATTCCCGTGTTCCTCCGTTGTACGTCTGAGCCCGCCAGGTCGCTCGGTACAGGGAACGCGGGCTCGCCAGCTCCAGCTAACTATCGTGCCCCTGTGACCTCTGTGTTCCTCCGCGTACGTCTGAGCCCACCAGGTCGCTCGGTACGGGGAACACAGACTCGGCGACTCCGAATCCTCCCTACGCGACCGGTGAACTTCGTACCACACACACTCCCGTGCCCGAACGCGTCCTATACGTGCCGCGGTCGCGTCATCAGAGCTATATATATTTCCGCGGGACTCTCGGCAGACACCGGTATCGGTCCTGATCAGACGTGGGCGTACGGACCACGTGGATCGAAGATCGTCATTTAAAAATTCTCCGTTACGATTCGTAGTTGTTCGCCGGAATTTCCGGCCGCGGATCGTAACAGGGAGAAAATTTGGCGCAGTCGGTAGGACGCGACGATCGCCGACTAAATCCGGGTCGCCCCTGCCGAATTCTCAAAACCCTCTCACCGTCTCTTCTCGGCGATTCTAACTCGCACCCGCTTCCGATCGCCCCCTTTTCTTTCTCTCCGCTCATAATGGAAAACATCAATTCCAAGCCCGCTCCGAACACACCCTATCCCCCCACCGAGGAGGACCTCTTCGCATTCCAACGGGAACTAGAAAGGAAAGAAGCCGCCCTCCTCGAGCGAACCGTAGCCTTCGAAACCGCGACGAGGCTACAAGAACGCGCCCACGAAGCCGAGCTACGGGCAATCCGCCGCGAAATCCGCGACCTGCGGTCGACCAGTCTGGACTCGAGCGCCCCACGTTTCCTCCCGCGATCCAACTCAAATCCTTTTGCCGAAGACACTCGCCCCGACCCCCTCAATTTCGCTATTAAACAAGCCGTCGAGTTCGTCCCCGCCTTCGACGGCGGCAATATCACCGTCCTTCAGTTCGTGCGAGCGTGCAAACGCGCACGCGAAGTAATCCCTGCGTACGCGGAACGCACGCTAACAAAATTAATTTGTAATAAACTCCGCGGCCGCGCCTACGCCGCTGTCGAGGACGTGGACTGCTCCACCATTTCCGAACTCTGTAACCGTCTCAAAGACGTATTAGGTCCCCATCGCTTCGTCGACCAACACCGTGGCGAGCTCGCAAGCGTCTCGCAAGGCGTCTCAGAACACGTGTTAGATTTTATAACCCGCGTAAAGGATTTACGCACTGCGATCCTCGATTACAGTCGCGACAAAGCCGACAGAGCCGAAGTCGATGCATTCACGAAAGAGTCATTCATTCGCGGCCTCATCCCCACGCTACGAGCCGAGGTTCGACCTTCCCGCAACGAACCTCTAAACAAGGTCTTCAACGAGGCCATCACCGCGTACAAGCAGTTCGAGCTCGATAGACGCCGCTATCGAGAGCCTCTCCGCGATGACCACCGTCGCGTACATTTCGCGGAGACACGCTCTCCCACGCCAGTGCATCACGACCCCTGGCGCACCGCGGAACATTCAAATTCGGGGAACGCGCTTCGCCCCGCCCCGCCAACGCGCCGACACGGACCCCCGCAGATCAGGCAGAGCGACGAAATCTCCGCGCGCAACGAGCGTCCAGCGTACAGACCTCATTGCGAAGAGGACACGGAACGCCCCATCCACCAGGAAAACTCACCGACGCCTACCCGATTCGTGTCGTCCGTGAACTGCGCCGCCGACCCCCCAACGCCGCGCATCCGAACAAATGCGCCCCAATTCGCGAAAGAATGCGAACTTCTAGTCGACACCGGGTCGGAAGTAAACCTGATCCGAGCGTCCAGCGTCCGACCCGACGTCCATATAAATTCAAACCGCGTTACGAGAATCCATGGCGTCACCGAGGGTGCAGTCGACACCCTCGGCGAGCTGACGATTGAGATCGCCGACGCCATCCCCGCCGCGTTTCATGTCTTCCCCGGACCCCTCCCGACCAATGTAGACGGGATCTTAGGCTCGCCCTTCTTCCAGGAAGGAGCCGAAATTTCGTTCGCGAAACAACAAATCGTGCGCGATAACGTTTCCATCCCGTTCTCGAAACAACGCGAGCACACGATCGAATCCCGAACCGTCGCGTGCGTCGCCGTCGATATAAACAGTCCAAACACTGGTCGCACTTCTCGCCTAGATATTAAGCGGGACATAGTCGTAGGTGACCGCCGAGTCACAAACAATCGTGGAAAGGCCAGCCTACGGTGCTCCGATGCACCGACCGAAATGGCGACCGTTCCCTTACCGGTACCGAAGGTAGAAGAGATCGAGTTTTCCCCGCCTTATTCTAATCCCAACTCTAGTTCTAATTCCAATCCAAACTCCGAATCCGCCCCGGAGCATCTTCCCAAACCTCAAACCCGTACGAACCGATCGTGCGGGACGGTCAAAATCGACCAACTCGCGAAAATCCCAGATTCCGAATCCGCTTCGGATCCTTCGAAACCTCCAACTCATGCCCGCACAGGCCGTCTGTGCGGGACGACCCTTAAGGGTCAAACCGCGCAAGCCCTCGAGGCAATCCCACTGACTCCCCTCAAGCCAGATGACATTGAAGCCGTAAGATCATCACTAAAAGACAACTACGATCTCTCCTACTTCCAGAAAAATCGACGTGGAAGCGTCCACGCACGCGAAATCATCACTACCAGCGATATTGTTACGCGTACCAAGCAATACCACCCTCCGCCGACCCACGAGGAAATCATAGACCACGAAACTATTCAATTTTCAAATGATACCCCCACAAACTCAACCGAACCTTCGGACTGCTCGCATAAAATTTCCTCGTGGATCGTGCGAAGGAAGCCAAAGAAGCGTCGCGGCGATTTCAATAGGCTATCGAAAGAGAATGTACAGCCGGGAAAAACGGACGATCGACGTCCACGCACCCCAGTGGTTCCCAGAGGACGCCAAGGGTACCCGCTGTCAACCACCAACGGAACCAGCTCCAGCCTACACTCCACGAGACGTTCTACTTCACGCCCTCCGATCCAACCACCGAAGCCCAACCCAACTCGAGGCCTCTACGCAACCTCACCCCGGCCGATGAGGGTTATCGGCTCAGCACGAGCAGGAGCGCAAAATCGTCCACGCCGACAAGTCAAAAAAGGCGAAACCCCTTCCACCGCAAAACCAGCGACCATGAATACCCCCACCCATTCCCCCACCACCCACCCCCCCCGTCAAGGCACCTTCCTGATCCCGGCACCCGCTCCATTATCCTTGCAACAGTCACAGCGAAAAGATGTGTCCACCATTCACCGCCAAGCCAACTCCGGAGGAGAAGGCAGCCAGATTCTTGGCATACTTCAACGGTTACGCATGCTACAAAGGAGCTACGTACACATACGCCAACGGTACACAGGCATGCGAACGCTGCAGCCGACACCTCCCGGGCCTCTCGAAGGTCACATCTATCCACATGGTGGACAAGAAGCTGGCAGTACGGAGCACATGCTCAAGTTGCGGCTCCAACCTATGCCAAGACAGGCCTCTGCTAGACTGTCATGACTGCGCCGACAGAGTCTGCATGACGATCGCCACGGTCGCATTCAAGCACAGCCCACACGTGGACGAATTGCGACAATATCTCCAAAAACGACCCAACCCCGGCCATCACCACGAGAGGGGCTAAGCACCTACCACGGAAGGGCTGATCATCGTCGCGCCGTCATCGCGGCCTCACCCAGCCTCGGGCACCACCGCAGACAACCCCCCCCCTCAGCGGCCGCCACTCCAGGGAGGGAGGTGTGACGTCGTCCCGACGTTTGGATCTGGATCATCTTCGTCGACCACTACCCCCCCCCCCTCGACACCCACTACGCTCGCCTTCGCCTCGCCAAGATTCCCGCCCCAAGGGGTGAGGTGTGACGTCGGACCGACGTCTTGAATTCGGTTTCAAGATTCAAATAGGCGCGTACGAGCCCGCGCTCATATACACTTGTATATTCGAACCGTAACCGCGTCAAATAGGCGAGCGAGCGAAACGCGTAAACACGCCGCACATGTATATGTGTACACACACATCTCCTTCGAGCGCGACCATACGAACGGTAACACGGTAGCCGGTGCGAGCGTACGCCGGCATAGCAACAGGCAGTAACGAGCACCGCAACCTTACCCGTCCTTATTTTCAATAACAAAGAAATAGACATCAAAATCGACTCTTCCTAAAAACACGTAAAACAGCCGTGGCGTACGTGACTAATTGCACGTGTTACCAAAATTCGTATGGTCCGCGCTCGACCTATAAATAAGGCAAGGATCAGGGCCTCACTCTCTCAGTTCCAAGTCAAAATTCGTACTATTCAGGTCGTATACCTCCGCATCATATTCCAAATCACTTCGCGCTCTCCTAGTTCAAGTTCAATACTTCTTTACCACGTTCTAATCGTTTCGCGCTTATCCTTGCCAGTACCTTTCGGCGATTCTTTATTATTTCGTTATTTTATTCTTTCGCGCCTCGTGCTGCAGCTACGTTATTCTGTTTCTTTATTATTTCGTTATTTTATTCTTTCGCGCCTCGTGCTGCAGCTACGTTATTCTGTTTCTTTATTATTTTGTTATTTCATTTGTACATTTCGGTACAATTATATCTCTTTCTTTACACTACACCATCGTCCGTTCTGTTCACCACCTTCCATCATTCAGTGCTACACCGCCCCAGTCCCGTCGTGATCGCGAGTGTGTGAGACCCGTCAGTGTTGTTCGTGTCGTTCTAGAACCCGGCGTTCCGTCGTGCGTCTGAGCCCACCAGGTCGCTCGGTACGAAGGAAGGCCGCCGTCGCGACTTGTGGAAACTTTGATCGCGCTCCTTGGCCCCTTTTAGTCGGTCTCACATGCCGCGACGCGCCGGGCGTAAATACCAGTGTGCGTGGTAATTCGGTGGTACGCGCAGCCTAAATTCCCGTGTTCCTCCGTTGTACGTCTGAGCCCGCCAGGTCGCTCGGTACAGGGAACACGGGCTCGCCAGCTCCAGCTAACTATCGTGCCCCTGTGACCTCTGTGTTCCTCCGCGTACGTCTGAGCCCACCAGGTCGCTCGGTACGGGGAACACAGACTCGGCGACTCCGAATCCTCCCTACGCGACCGGTGAACTTCGTACCACACACACTCCCGTGCCCGAACGCGTCCTATACGTGCCGCGGTCGCGTCATCAGAGCTATATATATTTCCGCGGGACTCTCGGCAGACACCGGTATCGGTCCTGATCAGACGTGGGCGTACGGACCACGTGGATCGAAGATCGTCATTTAAAAATTCTCCGTTACGATTCGTAGTTGTTCGCCGGAATTTCCGGCCGCGGATCGTAACAATATAGAGTCAAATAGAATTATTTTTTGAGAATATCTTTGTACGAAATACTGCCTCTAAATAACATTGTATGGATAGGAACCGTCGAAAATTAGTTTAATTAGTTAATAGTTTTATCTTGTTACTACCTCTACTTTAATAATTGCAGTCAATGCTGTCGAGCATTGCAATAAGTATCGGATAAATAAGTAAAAAAATTAATTTTCTGTTTCCTACTAAGGATTTCAATAAGAACGATTAAATTTCGTCATTGCATAACATAACAGAATATTGGTAATTGTTGACAAAAGGTCTGCATCCTCTGATTTTTATGAAATTTTAATATGTTATGCAGCAACACATTTTGAACAACTTTTTCCTTTACCAACATAGGGGGGTCGCTTTTAGTTTTCGAGATATTTGCAAAAAACTATCGCTAATACTGTATTGAATTTTTCGTATTTCTGCACGCTCTGCGGCAACGTATGGCTGTCCCGGCGCGGCGTTTGTTTACATTTTGCTTCTAAACACGTTGTGGAGATGCAGAGAAAATAGGGTCTCACTCTCATAATATATTATTATATAACGAGAAAATTCAGAAGTAGTCTTTTTAAATTGAAAGCTCACCCTATATACATACGTATGACTAGATTGAGACCCTGTTTACTCTCTCATCTCCACAGCGTCAAAATGTAAACAAACGCTGCACCGGGGCAGGGTTACGTTGCCACGGAGCCAGAGTTGGGCAAAAAATTAATCAACGATTGACGACTAAATTTCTATTTCCATCGTTAATCGCAATTAACAATTAATCTCCTAGTTTAGTCGTTAATTGCGGTTAACGATTAAATACTTATTAATCGTTAATTGCGATTAACGCGATTATTAATCGTCAATCGGATAGTTGATTAGTGAATAACTGCTGAAATTTCGAAATGAAATACGTAATCAAAACTGTATGAATATTGAAAAAAATGTAAACTGAGTTTAGGTGTATTGTCATTTGGTCTGTAATACAAACTCTGTTAACGTGCTTTTATGTTTGAAGTTATTATTCCTGGAAAGCTACGACCATCGTAGCATTTAACATTATACAAAGTTACTGTAATGTACTATATGTTGTAATAAATCTCATAAGAGATTTCCTAAAAAAAAACTATTGAAAATAAACATGTTTTTGTTGAAATATATTATTATTTCTGTCAATTCTCCATCCGTTCTCTGCTCCCTCTATCTGTCTCTCTCCCTCCTTATTACAATGTATGGATAGACCGTATGGCAATTAACTTTAACAATTGATTAAATCAGTCTCCGATTTTTCGATGATTCCTTTTTTTAATCATCGATTGACGATTAAATCAATCGATTGAACCAATCGCCGATTTTTCGACGATTTCTTAGTTTAATCAACGATTGACGATTAACTTTGTTACGAGCCAGGGCCGCGAGCAGCACGAGTGGCCGGCGAAGTGTTGTTGCACTAGGAATATGGTATCAGTTTGTTAGTTAAAGGTACGCGGACGAACCCAATGCGAAATTGGGGAGCCGCTAGGATTATAGACAGCGAGGACGAACCTGACGCGAAGTCAGGGAGCGTCTAGGAATGGAGTCAAGCGCAGATGAACCCGATGCGAAACCGGGGAGCTGCTAGGAAGTTGTAGAACCACGTGGACGAACCCAATGCGAAACTGGGGAGCCGCTAGGAGTTTGGATAAAAGCACAGACGAACCTGATGCGAAATCAGGGAGCTGTTAGGATAGTTAGTAAGCCTCGTAACTAGTATAATTTAGTGATACAATTCGAGCGGTAAGATTGTATCATGTGGGGACGTTCAATTACTCGATTAGGATATTGGACGATAATTATGGTGTAACAGACCTGCATAACGCAGGCCTGTTACGAAGCAAACCCCTGTCAAACCTCCACCCGTCATACACGCGATCTCAAATCGCGTAACGCACCACCAGCGTTCCTGTCATAATAAACACCGCCCGTACCGCACCAGTCCCGCACCTAGAGACGTATCCCTAACCGAAACCCAAAATCAAAACTCAAAATATGAAATAGAAAAAGGGATACGTCACCAGCTAATTTCCTCACCGCACCACCGCCCCTCGTCACCAAAATATTCCTATAAAAGGCGCCCGAAATCAGCTGGAAACACCGGAGTTTACCAGTGAATTTCCTGAGAACCAGATCATTCCTGTTATCCAGCTGTAAGTATTCTACAAGCACCCGATATCCTAGTTTCCGACCGTCGACTACGGGCTCGTCTGCGGTACAAGACCCCTTGTCTAAACGGCACCCTGGTTCACCCTGGTGAGAACCGTGTTCCATCGAGGGAAGCATCCGGTGAGTCACCGGTGACTTTTCGCGAGCCGCGTCGTCTCCGAGAACCGACGGATAGGAAGTGGTGCGTCACCCTACGACTCCGCCGAGGAACCTCCCGTCCTGAACCTTCCTCCAGAGCGAGCAGTGCTCCTCCGGTCCTCCCCGGTGCGTCACCGGTATCTTTCGTACGACGAGTCGTCTACGAGAACGACAGGACAAGAAGCGGTGCGTCACCCTTCAAATCCGTCGAACCCCTGTCCTGCAACCTGCATCCCGCCGGTGAGAACCGTGTTCTACCGTAGTTACCCCGGTGCGTCACCGGTATCTCTCGTACGACGAGTCGTCTACGAGAGCGACAGGACGAGAAGCGGTGCGTCACCCTTCAAATCCGTCGAACCCCTGTCCTGCAACCTGCATCCTGCCGGTGAGAGCCGTGTTCTACCGTAGTTACCCCGGTGCGTCACCGGTATCCTCGTACGACGAGTCGTCTACGAGAACCTAGCGCGTCCAGAACGCACGGTGTATCACCTGCGCTTCGTGAGGCGAGTCGCCCACGAGGACGGTTGAGTGGAAACTAGGTGCGTCACCTGGCCGAAACTCACCCCTGGACCGTCCGGAAGAAACTCGGCGATCGGTGCGTCACCGACGTCGGGAACCCGGCCTAGGAAGGGCGATCGCGGCGACAGCCACGATCGACTCCCGTCCTCCGCTCGCCTCGAGTCCGGCCTCCACCTGCGACCTTTCCAAGCCGTACCACCGCGTCCACTCTCTACAACTAACACCTCTTCGAGACCGCGCACCACTACACTCTATCGACCGCGTATCTCACGCGTTCTCGGGCAGCGGGCACTATTGTGCCACGAAACTTGTCTCACTGATTTACCCCGCTACGACCCCGCTCCTCACGTCAAACACGTCCCTCGCCGTCTAGGACCCTGGCTCGGCGAGCCATTCAGCAACGAGGGACACCACGACTCGGAGGCCGCGCACGGAAAACCGGACCTGTTACATGGCGCCCGAACAGGGACTGAAAGGAATACATCCGCGCCGCGACTAGCAGCGCGTAGGCATTCAAAACAATCGGTCGCCGGTTCAACGCGGTAAACGCGCGCGTAAACAGAGGACCAGTACGCCGCGTAACATTCCTGAAACGCGTTGAACCGTGACCGCGCCGGCTCGCACGCGTATAGCACAGCGTACGCCATCTCTGGATACGCACCGGTACCGCCCGACCCGCGAAACGAAATCTCCAAATACCGCGCTACGAACTCCCGTCGCCGAAATTAACCGCACAACGGAAGAACACCGTCAACAGTGGGCCGATTACGTGAACACACAGATCGCCGACCTCTTCGACATGGCCACCCCGCTATTTGGGAACATCGGGCGACCAGGCACGCCCGAGGAAACCGACCGAACGGCCACCGCCGCGATCAAACAGGAAGACGCCGGGAAGAAGATGGACCGTATGCGCAAGTGGGGATGTACCACGGACGGCAAGGACCCCTTCGCGTTCCTCGAAAGGATCGGGGAATTAGCTCTGTCATACCGTATCTCCGACCAGGAGTTACTGGAAGGGGTACCGGAATTGCTACGAGGCGATGCACAACTCTGGTACCGGAATAACCGCTACCAGATCAGTACGTGGGAAGAATTCACCGCCAACTTCCTGATGGTCTATGCCGGACACAAGACCCCCCTGCAACGAGAGCGCGAGGCACGGACACGGGTACAGAAGCCCGGGGAACCGTTCCATGAATACATGAACGCGCTCACCACCCTGATGAGACGGGCGCTTATCCCTACAGACGAGTACCTCGAGACGTTGTATGAAAACATGCTGCCAGACTACGCCGCCATCATCGCTCCAGAGTCCATAACAAACATTAACGACCTACTCCGGCACGTACAACGCATCGAGAGGGCCATGGAGAGGAAAAACCAAGCCCAGCGTACCCCCGGCCGGCCCCTTGCCGCTGCTACCACCGAGAATCGAGACCGCGGATCCAGCCAGTACCGCGCCGAACCAATCGAGGTACGACTCACTCAGCTGAGCAACACACCCCTCGGGGAGGAGAACGCCAGTGCGATTCAAAATGACAACACCGGCAATTACATTCGAATGACACACTGCTGGCGATGTAAACAGCGAGGCCACACCCGGTTCGAATGCCGGAACGCCTACCGTAAATTCTGCTCTCGCTGCGGCCGCGATGGCGTCCTTACGAAGGATTGTCACCCGCCGGGAAACGAAGCGCGGGGCTCGTCGCAAACGGGCGAACGCCGAACCCCGACGTAAGATACACGCCCCGCCCCTTCCTACCTATTCGGATACTAGGACGGGAAATCGACGCCCTGCTCGACACCGGTGCCCAATTATCATGCATCAACACCGAAGCGTACGAATGGGCGCTCGAGCAAGGCATGCGAGCATCCGAACCAAGTACGCTAATCAGCCTGGCAGACGGCACAAACATGCAACCCGCCGGCCGCATACGATTACCGTTCACCGCATTGGGCAGCGAAATCCAGCAAGACTTTACCATCCTGCCGAACATGGGTCCACCAGTACTACTGGGCATTCAAGCCATCGCAGCACTCCGAATAAGCCTGAAACCGCCGTACGACATCGCAACCTGGCCCAACGCCTGCCTGTCCGAACCATGCCAGCAAATGGGCCTCCGCGTACCAGAGGAAGGCGCCCGCCAGCAGCTAGACGAATTTCTACAGGGAGAAATGAAGCTATTCGAAACGGTGCCAGGACGGACAAACCTCATCGAGCACAGTATCAAACTGCTCGATGAGACACCGCTCAAGCAACGCTACCAACCCAGAAACCCGGCGATGCAGGCGATAATAAACGAAGAAGTCGGGAAAATGCTCGAGGACCGGGTAATAGAGCCGTCCAGCAGTCCGTGGAGCTCCCCGGTGGTGGTCGTTAAGAAAAAGGACGGGAAGCCCAGGTTTTGCGTAGACTTTCGCCGGCTAAACGACCGATCCGAGAAAGACGCATACCCGCTACCCCACATACAGGCCACCCTCGACAAACTACGAGGGGCAAGATACTTGACGACCCTCGATTTGAAGAACGGGTACTGGCAAATCCCACTCGCAGAAGCCAGCCGACCACTCACCGCCTTTACGGTGCCAGGAAAGGGCTTATTCCAATTCCGAGTCATGCCGTTCGGGCTGCATTCAGCGCCCGCCACATTTCAACGGCTGCTCGACAGGATAATCGGCCCCGAACTCGAGCCATACGCGTTCGCATACTTAGATGACATAATCATCACCAGTAAGACCCTCGAGGAGCACCAGCGACATTTACAAGAAGTCTTTCGACGCCTCCGCGCGGCCGGACTACGCCTGAATCCCGATAAATGTCAATTCTGCGTCAGCAGCCTCCGCTATCTCGGGCACATTGTCGACCAGCAGGGGATACGGACCGACCCCGAAAAAACGAGTGCAATCGCAAAAATATCCGCACCGAAAAACATCCGGGAAGTTCGACGATTCCACGGCATGGCCTCGTGGTACCGGCGCTTCGTACCAAACTTTGCGGAAATAGTGGAGCCGCTCACGCAGCTTACGCGGAAAAACGCGAAATGGAAATGGACCGAGGCCGAGGAAAACGCATTCCAGACACTGAAGGAGAGACTGGTCACCGCACCGGTACTCGCCTGCCCGGACTTTGAACAGCCGTTCACGCTCCAGACCGATGCCAGTGACCACGGCCTGGGAGTCGTACTCACGCAGGGCCCCACCAACGAGGAGAGGGTTGTCGCGTACGCCAGCCATACGCTGAGCACCGCGGAACGGAACTACAGCACAACCGAGAAAGAGTGCCTGGCCGTCGTATGGGGAGTGCGAAAAATGAAACCGTACCTGGAAGGGTACCACTTCACGGTCCTCACAGACCACCAGGCACTCCGCTGGCTACAACAAATCGACAATCCGACCGGACGACTGGCGAGATGGGCTCTCGAACTACAACAATACGATTTCGACATACAATACCGGCCAGGAAAATGGAATCATGTAGCAGACGCGTTATCCCGCATCGAACCAGTACCAGGCGTTAGTCTCCTGCGCACCAAGACGCGCAACGATTCCTGGTACGAGAAGAAAATGGAAGCCGTACAACGCGACCCTGCCTCCGTCCCCGAGTTCCGAATCTGCGAAGGAAAACTGCAACGACGAATACCGCACCAGCTCGATTACAATGAGCCTGATTTCGGAAACGCGTGGAAACTATGCATACCAGCGACCGACCGAGAAGCAGTACTACGGCAATTCCACGATGACCCCACCGCGGGGCATCTGGGAATCGCCAAAACGAGCGTCCGCATCGCTCAGAGGTACCATTGGCCCGGGATGTTCCGAGACATCGCCCGACACGTACGCAGCTGCGTCAGCTGCCAACAGTACAAGTCACCACCGTTACCCCCGCCCGGACGCCTCCACGCTAATCCAGGGACGCAACCATGGCACACCGTGTCCGTAGATTTAGTCGGGCCGCTGCCACGGTCACGCCGCGGACATATCTGGCTACTCGTCGCACTCGACCGCTTTTCAAAATGGGTCGAACTCACGCCCCTCCGAAAGGCCACCAGCGCGGCGGTCGCCGCCGCGATCCAGAAAGATGTCATCCTGCGACACGGAGCACCACGAATAATCATCTCCGACAACGGTCGCCAGTTCATCGGGGAAGCGTTTACCAGCTTACTACAAGCAGCCGGCATCACGCACCGACGTACGCCACCATACACGCCTCAATGCAATCCCGTTGAGAGAGCAAATAAGGTCGTGAAAACAATGATGGCCCAGTACGTCGGGAAAAACCACGACCGTTGGGATGAAAAACTAGATGAGGCGAGATTCGCCATCAATACCGCCTGGCACGAGGCAACCGGCTACACGCCAGCCTACCTGAACCAGGGCCGAGAATTAAGGATACCGGGACAGCAACCAGCCGACGAATCAACCACCACCCCCCACCAGCGCTGGAAAAACCTACGGGAGGCCCAAGAACTGGCCAAACTACACTTAGCGCAAGCCTTCGGCCGGCAGGAAAAATATTACAATCTACGCCACCGCGAATGGAGACCGGCCATAGGGGATCGTGTGTGGAAAAGGGAGCACACCCTTTCCGACAAAGGGGCTGGCGTGGCAGCCAAACTGGCCCCGAAATACAGCGGGCCGTACACGGTCCAACGCATCGTGTCACCGGTCATCGTCGATCTCCTCGACGAAAACAGGAAGTGGACACGGCATACCCACATCCAGGACCTCAAGCCGGAGCACCACGAAGAGCCTGACGAGCAGCCAGAAGAAACCGGGACCCACGCGAGATCAGGTTCTCCCGCGGAACGAACCAGGAGGGCCACCCCCGCCCTGCACCCGACGACCCCGGCACCTCGCGGTCGAGGCCGACCCCGAAAATTAACCAATAACATTTGCTTAATCCACAGTAGACCTACGATGCAGAACAGCCAGCCATGGGACGTCATCTACGAGGAGCTAAGGGAGATCCTCAGGAACCCCGAGGACACCGAAGAGCGGCCCCGCACACCAGACACCCCGGACCACCTGGCAGAGGTGCGCCCGCACCCGCCAACCGAGCCGCAGAAACCGGCACGGACGAAACCCACACCGAACGGCAAGGCGCACCCCCGCAATCCCACCAACCAAACCCACCCCACGAGACAATGCGGCACAACCAGGAAGGGACCAAAACCCCCCGCACCAACGTCGGCCGCCGCCAACGCACCAACCGCCCGGGCAGCGGACAATACGGTCCGCAAGGCCACCCGGCCTAGACCAGTGGCCACGTCCAAGCGGCCAACGGGCCCGCCAGAAGAAACCAGCAAGGACCACCCGCTGACCAAACGGAAGGGGCCGACGGTAATTCGGGCAGTTACCTGGCTGCCCAAGCCACAACCAGTCACCAGCCTGACCACCACCAACCTCGTGCCTCCAACCAGCATCGAGGAGCATCGAAGAAAGCTGGGACACGGACCATCCATAGGGCTACCGGCAGGGATCCCCGAACCCCCCCAATGGAGGAAGGAGCCCGCAAGCAAGGGACCCGCAAAAACTCGCCTGCCCAGGGAGGCACCACCCCCGGGAAAACAGCAGCCAGGGCGCACCGACCCGCAACTAGCAACCAGGTCACCACACCGTACACGGACCACCCGGTTCATGCCAACAGAACAGACGGCATCCCCGGCAGCAAAACCAGCCTCCCGCCCACCCGCAGAAGCCCGGAAAAGACCGGCAAGCGAGCCGCGGCCAGAGTCGCCCAAGCCTAAGGAGCCCCGTCGGCAAGAACCGGGGAACAACGGCCTCCCCACCACGGCACCACGCCCCACCGACACGATGGCCCCGGTGAAATACACCGGGAAAGACGCGCCATGCCCATCTACCTGGTACCTCCTCCCAAACGGACGACGGGTCGAGGTACCTTTGCGCCTGGCCACTTCAAAACGGTTCCTGACGTCCCTGGGGGACGAGCGGTGGATCCTGCACTTTGACCGGGCCGGGAGACTACTAAAGTGCCGCCAGCGCGAGACGTAAAAAGGCAGCAAATGTACATAGTTTAGATTAAGTTACGGGTACGGGTAAAAATAAAAAAAAAATCGGGTTCTAGTATGTAAGTTACCTTGTATATCATTGTAAATATTAAAACAGATCTACCTGAATAAAGAGTCTCGCTGCCGGCCGCTCGCCACCCCGAAGGAGGAGGGGGGTGTAACAGACCTGCATAACGCAGGCCTGTTACGAAGCAAACCCCTGTCAAACCTCCACCCGTCATACACGCGATCTCAAATCGCGTAACGCACCACCAGCGTTCCTGTCATAATAAACACCGCCCGTACCGCACCAGTCCCGCACCTAGAGACGTATCCCTAACCGAAACCCAAAATCAAAACTCAAAATATGAAATAGAAAAAGGGATACGTCACCAGCTAATTTCCTCACCGCACCACCGCCCCTCGTCACCAAAATATTCCTATAAAAGGCGCCCGAAATCAGCTGGAAACACCGGAGTTTACCAGTGAATTTCCTGAGAACCAGATCATTCCTGTTATCCAGCTGTAAGTATTCTACAAGCACCCGATATCCTAGTTTCCGACCGTCGACTACGGGCTCGTCTGCGGTACAAGACCCCTTGTCTAAACGGCACCCTGGTTCACCCTGGTGAGAACCGTGTTCCATCGAGGGAAGCATCCGGTGAGTCACCGGTGACTTTTCGCGAGCCGCGTCGTCTCCGAGAACCGACGGATAGGAAGTGGTGCGTCACCCTACGACTCCGCCGAGGAACCTCCCGTCCTGAACCTTCCTCCAGAGCGAGCAGTGCTCCTCCGGTCCTCCCCGGTGCGTCACCGGTATCTTTCGTACGACGAGTCGTCTACGAGAGCGACAGGACGAGAAGCGGTGCGTCACCCTTCAAATCCGTCGAACCCCTGTCCTGCAACCTGCATCCTGCCGGTGAGAGCCGTGTTCTACCGTAGTTACCCCGGTGCGTCACCGGTATCCTCGTACGACGAGTCGTCTACGAGAACCTAGCGCGTCCAGAACGCACGGTGTATCACCTGCGCTTCGTGAGGCGAGTCGCCCACGAGGACGGTTGAGTGGAAACTAGGTGCGTCACCTGGCCGAAACTCACCCCTGGACCGTCCGGAAGAAACTCGGCGATCGGTGCGTCACCGACGTCGGGAACCCGGCCTAGGAAGGGCGATCGCGGCGACAGCCACGATCGACTCCCGTCCTCCGCTCGCCTCGAGTCCGGCCTCCACCTGCGACCTTTCCAAGCCGTACCACCGCGTCCACTCTCTACAACTAACACCTCTTCGAGACCGCGCACCACTACACTCTATCGACCGCGTATCTCACGCGTTCTCGGGCAGCGGGCACTATTGTGCCACGAAACTTGTCTCACTGATTTACCCCGCTACGACCCCGCTCCTCACGTCAAACACGTCCCTCGCCGTCTAGGACCCTGGCTCGGCGAGCCATTCAGCAACGAGGGACACCACGACTCGGAGGCCGCGCACGGAAAACCGGACCTGTTACAATGGGTTTAATGAATTTGCGTTAATTATCAAAGAACACAGATATATTCTGATTATAAGAATTAGTGTTACAATTGTGTAATTGTCGCGAATGAATTGAGTTTGGAATAGAAAGAATTGAAAGTAGAAGTGTATTACCTAAACTAGATGCACGGTGTTGACGCACTGGCAATGCGGGGGTCTCGGAGCAACCTTATCACTGCCTAATAGATTTTACACCGAACTCGCGGAATCTATACGGTTAACTTTTGATTCGAAGGGGAACTTTAGCCCGATCTCACTGGTAGTTGACTTCCGAGATGCAGCACGACGCGACACGATTCGTGATTACGACAGTACTAGCCCACGAGAGTAGAAATGCAAGGGCTTATATACCCCTGCAATGACAGGTGGTACTTGTCAGTACCCTTTGAGTGAACATTCGTATTTTGTCAACGACCAGTTGGTGGTGCGTATGTTTGGGCCCTAAACTACACTAAACAGCTATGTAGATTTATCTAGGGTGGCTCTGTTCGTTTATCTAGGACGGTTCCTGCCAGAGATGATATTGAACACCTGTTCGTCATCCGTAACAACTTCATCAATCGATTGAATCAATCGCCGATTTTTCGACGATTTCTTTTTTTAATCGTACACATTAATCAATCAATCATGATTAAAATTTTAATCGATTAATGCCCAACTCTGTACGGAGCAATACGAAAAATTCAATACAGTATTAGCGATAGTTTTTTGCAAACATCTCGAAAACTAAAAGCGACCCCCCTATATTGGAAAATGAAAAAGTTGTTCAAAATATCGAAATCTATAACATATTAAAATTTCATCAAAATCGGTGGACGCAGACCTTTGGCCAACAATTACCGAATATTTTTTAAGAATCACTATTTTATATATAATGCAATAATGTTCAAATTACTTCTAAATTCTGATACATTTGTAGAATATTACGTATAGTAATTATGTACTTTCATTTTTCCTACATCTATAAACTATCGATTATATTGTAAAACAATTATTACAATGGTGATACTAAGAAAAATAAGAATGCAATAAGAGAATTATATATAGTATTATCACCGGGCTTCCTTTTCCGGTTGTGTGAGAGGCGGTTGTGTGTAGATAGGTGAGCGAAAGTTTTGAGCGAAGTAGCGGTGTGGAAAGTGGTGTGAGTGCAGAAACTGGTGGACATAGGAGCGTGGGGTGTGGAGATAGGTGGTAGAAAAAGGTTAGGGTGAGGGACTGTTGGGAACGGCAATAAGGAAGGGAAAAGCGAGGGGAATTACAGGTTAGGTTCGCGTGGCAATAAGCCGGTGGGAGCGGGAAAAGAGCAGGAGGAAGGTGGCGCAGTCTAGTGGGAGAAGGAAAGACCGGGAGACAGATAGACTGGGGAAGCGGGAAATTTGAAAAGGAGTAAGAGGGAAGAAAGCTAGATGATAGGGAAAATGAGTGAGAGAGGAGAAGAAGAAAAGGGGGGGAGGAGGGAAGAGTGGAAAGAAGGAAAAGGGAGGAAGGATAGGATTATTAAGGAGGGGAATATAGAGAGGTGGTTCAGTGTAGAGAACATGGAAGGGATAGGGAGAAAAAGGGGAATAGGGGAGGTAGAGGGAGGGGAGGCAGGAGAAGGTTTGATTTTTAAAAAAAGTGACGTGACAGTAAGGTCTCCGGTACAGGAGAAAAGGGGGGGAGAAGGGTTAATGTTGGGAATGGAGGAGCTACTTAGAGGGCTAATGGGGGAGATGCGGGTGATGAGGGAAGAGATGAAAATACAGAGGGAAGAGATGAAGGTAGAAAGGGAAGAAGGAAAAAGGCTATTAGAGGAATAGAGGAGGGAAAGGGAAATTTGGAAGCTAGAGAGGAGGGAAGAAGAGGCAAAAAGGGAAAAGATAAAGGTATGGATAGATGGCATAGAGGGTAGAGTAGCAAAAATAGAGGAGAGATTAGAAGAGGCAGCAGGAGGGGGGGAAGAGATAGAGGGAAAGAAAGGTAGTGAAGGGGGGACAGTAGGGGATTTAGTAAAAGAAAACAGAAGGAGAATAAGAAAAATGGAAATTAGGCAGGATAAAAGGGAAAGAGAAGAGAAAAGGAACAATGTGATAGTAAGGGGGATAAGCGGAGAAGGGGAAGTGGTGTTAGGAGAAGTCAAGAAAATATGGGAAAAATGGAGGTAAAGGAAGAGGAGATAAAAGAGATAAAAAAGATAGGAAAGGGAGATAAGGAGGGCATGGGGATGGTTCTCGTGAAAATGGTAGATAGGGACAGTAAAAGGAAAGTGATGGAAGGGAAGAAAAAACTAAGAGGTATGAAAGTAGGTATAGATGATGACCTAACAGAGGAGGAGAGGAGGGCAAGATGGAAGATAGGAAGGGAAGCAGAGAAAGAGAGAAGGGAAGGAAGGAACGTTCAAGTCGGGTACATGAAGATGTGGGTAAATGGTAAGATGAAAAGATGGGACGAAATAGAGGAAAATTGGATAGAAGAGCAGGGAAACGAGCAAGGAGGGGGGTAGGGGAAGAAGTAGGGACAAGAAGGAAAGGAATAGGATATAAACTGGGTTTCTGGAACGTAGCGGGACTAGCAAATAAGGAAGAGGATTTCTGGAGAGGGTTAGAGGAATGGGACGTGATAGTGTTAATAGAGACATGGATAGAGGAGAAGGGATGGAGCAAAATTAGGCACAGGCTGCCAAGAAGCTTTTTCTGGGAGGCACAATGGGCAAAAAGAAAGGAAAGAATGGGGAGAGCAAAGGGGGGTGTGGTAGTGGGGGTAAGAAAAGAGTTAGGGTCAGAGAGAGGGGAAATAAGAGGGAAAGAGGGGGTGATGATGGTAAAAGTGAAAATTGAGGGAAGATGGTGGAAGGTTATTGGGGTATATGTAAATGGGGACTTGGAAAATAAAATGGTAGAATTAGGAGAATGGATAGAAGAGAAGGAGAAAGGGGTAAGAGTCATTATAGGGGGGAATTTCAATGCGAGAACAGGGAGAGAGGGGGGAGGGGTCGAAGAGGGGAGGAGGGAGGGGGGAAAGGAAGTAGGAACTCAAAAGATGAGAAGGTAAACGGGGAATGGAAAAAGCTGTGCGATTTTCTGAGCGAAAGAGGGTGGGGAATTCTGAATGGGAACACGAAGGGAGATGAGAAAGGGGAATGGACATACGTAGGAGCAAGAGGAAACTCGGTGATCGACTACGTGCTGGGGAACGAGGATACGAGGGAGGGAATAGAAAAAATGGAAATTGGGGAAAAAGTTGAGTCGGATCACATGCCGGTAATAGTATGGCTAAAAGGGGAAAGGGGAGGGGGGGAAGGGAGGAAAGGAAAGGGGAAGAGGTTGGGTAGGGGAATATGGTCGGAAGAAGGTAAGAAGGACTTCAGGGAGAGATTTGGGGGAAGGTCAACGGGAGGGAAGGGTGTTCAAGAAGATTGGGGAGGGTTAAAAGAAAAAATAAATGAGGTAATTAGGGAGACGGGGAAAAAAGAAAAAGTGATAAAGAAGGGGTGGTGGGACGAGGAATGCAAAGAAGAGAAAAGGAAAGTGAGGGAGGAATTGAGGGGGTGGAGGAGGAAGGGGGGAGAGGGAAGGGAATTCAAAGCAAGAAAAAGGGAATACAAGAGGTTATGTGAGGAGAAGAAACAGAGGGAGAGGGAAAGGTGGGAAAAAGAGGTGGAGGGTATAAAATCAGAAAGTCAAGTATGGAAAATAGTGAATAGGGAAAGAAGGAGGGGGGAGGGGATAGACGAGAGAATAAGGGTAGAAGAGTGGGAAGCGCATTTTAAGGGGCTGTTAGGTGGGGTAGAGCAAAGAAGGAGGAGGGAGGGGGCAGATAGAAGAGGGGAGACGGGGAGAAAGAACTAGAAAAAGGAGAAATACTTAGAGTTGTAAGGGGCCTGAAAGATGGGAAAGCGGCAGGGGGGGACGGGATACCAAATGAAGTTTGGAAGCATGGGGGAGACGAGGTACAGGACTGGCTTTGGAGGGTTTGTAACAGGGTATGGAGGGGAGAGGGATGGCCGGAGGACTGGTCTGAGGGGGTAGTAGTGCCGATAATGAAAAAGGGAGATAAAAGTGTGGTAGGCAACTATAGGGGGGTTACCCTTACGCAAACAGCGTACAAGGTGTACGCTGCAGTCCTGGCGGAAAGGATGAGAGAAGAGGTGGAGGGGAAGGGGATGATACCGGCGAATCAAACGGGTTTTCGTAAAGGTCTTGGGTGCATTGATAACATATATGTTTTAAACTACCTAATTAATAGGCAGATAAAAAAGAAAGAAAGGAGGCTGGTTATTATGTTCGTAGACCTAAAAGCGGCATTTGATTCGGTAGATAGGGAGATTTTGATTGAGGCGTTGAGAAAAAGGGGGGTAAGGGAGGGACTGGTAGAGAGGTGCGAAGAACTACTGAGGGAAACAAAAAGCATGGTAAGAGTGGGGGAGGGGGAAGGTGAGGGCTTCTGGACGGAAAGAGGGGTCAGACAGGGATGCCCGCTAAGCCCGCTGCTCTTCACGCTATTACTCGCGGATATGGATGAGGAGATGGAAAAAGGAGGGTGGGGAGGGGTGAAAGTGGGGGGGAGGAAGATTTTTACTTTAGCGTACGCGGATGATATTGCTATGCAAGCGGAGGAGGAAGATGATATGAGGGGTATGCTAGGAGTATTAGGCAGATACCTGGAGAAGAAAAAATTACAGCTAAACGCCGAAAAATCAAAGATGATGAGATGTAGGAGGGGAGGGGGAAGATGGAAAAAGGTGACGTGGAGATGGAAAGACAAAGTAATAGAGGAGGTTAGAGAATATAAATATCTGGGATATGTAATAATGAGGGATGGGGGACAGAAGGCGCACGTAAAAGATAGAATAAGGAAAGGGGCGGCGATAATGGGGCAAGTGTGGGGAATAGGAAAAAGGAGGTTTGGCAAGGACTGGGGTAGAAGGGTATGGCTATTTGATAAATTAGTATGGTCGGTAGTGAGCTATGGGGTAGAGCTGTGGGGGTGGAAGGAGAGGGAGGGAATAGAAAGGTTGCAAGAACGTTACCTGAGATGGGTACTAGGGGTAGGGAGGCACACACCCGGCTACATGGTGAGAGAGGAGTTGCAAAGGGAGCTAATGAGAGGGAGGGCAGGGTTGAGAGCGTGGGGATACGAAAAGAAGTTAAGTGAAGGAAAAGGTGGGGAACTAGCGCGGCTATGTTGGGAGGAAATAAGGAGGAAAGATAGGAAGGGTGGGGTAAGGGACGGGTGGGAAAGGGAGAGAGAGGTATTCTTCGTGGAAAGGGGGTGGGAGGGGGGTGAGTGGAGGGAGATGATAGAGGAAAGGAAAGGGGCGGTAAGTGAAGAAATAGTAAAAAGGGAAAAGAGAAGGCAATGGGAAGAAAGGTGGGAAAGGATAGGAGGGTCAAGATATAACGTATGGTACGGGAGGGTGAAGAAAGAAGGCATTCCGGGGTACCTGAAGAAAGGGTGGGGGGAAAGCAGATGGCAAAGGATAGCTAGGTTTAGATTGGGAAACGAGATGAGGGGAGGGAGATACTGGTTGAATGAGGAGGAGAGAAAATGTAGAATGTGTGGATGGGAAAATGAGTCTTGGGAGCATGTGTGGGAGGTGTGTCTGAGAGTGGATGGGGAGAAAGGATGGCAAGAGAGTGTATGGGAAGTCCTGGATGATGGGGGGGGGAGGGGAAGAATGGATGAGGAAAATAGAAGAATGGAGAGAGGGAAAATGGAAGGGGGAGGAATGAAAGACAAGGATGGTGTGAAAGAACTTTTTTGAATTAATGCTAAACAAGCAGGGTTAAAAAAGAGAAAGCCGGAAAGGGAGGTCCGAAGATAGGGAAAGGAGGAAGTTTGGGATACGATGTGTGTATGAAAGTATGGAGGTATGATACGATCTCTCGATCTCGCTCTCAATAGAATTAAGGTTTTTGTAAATAAAAGGAAATGCTAAAGAAGGAGGAGTAGCTAGGTTAAGAGGTAGATGTAAGCAAAAAGTATGTTACTAGAATATAAGCACCTTAGAGAAGCGGATGTAGATTTTAAGAAACTGCGAAAAGAAAAGGCAAGGTCGAACAATGTTGCAGAGGAAGAAAAAGAAAATACGAGTGTATTGTTATATGTATTTTGTAACCCCGAGGGGATCAAAATAAACAGCTATATATATAGTATTATCACCGACGAGATAAGGCAATTACAGAATGGGTAATGTCAGCATTCTACTATATCATTCTTCTTCTACTTGACGAATATCTCGTCGGTGGTGGAACTTCTAGCGATGTGGTATATCAGATCACTGTAACTTCCACGTTATCCCCGCGCCCGTTTCGCCCGGTTACCTGCCACGCTGAATAGCACAGGCGCTGGCAGTCTTTAAGGGGCCCGATCCAACTCGAGCGAGAGTGTGGTGGCACACTCACACACCGCTAGATACTGTATACGTACACGAGGATTGCAAGGGTCCGGCATTGGCCTAATCGCGTCTCGCTAATGCACATTTGGGACCCCTACGTAGTCACAATCGCTAGATAAACGATCAATCTAGTCCGGATGGCGTCTCATATGGCCTGTTTTTGCGTTTTTTAGGCATAATTTTCATTATTCGGCGGCATGTAGCGGAGCGGCGAGAAGCATTGGGTGGCGCGACAGTGCTGCCACTGTCAAGCCACATATATTTTCTTAAATATCGAGAGATTTAGGGTTTTTATAGCAAACAGCAGACACCATCCGTACTAGCTTGGACATACACAATGGCAATGCAACGTTTATTATGATAAACCATTATTGTTTAAACACACAGTTAGGCCAATGCCGAAATGCACCCCCAAATGGAAGGCATGTGTGAAAGTATAGTTCCGGAAATTTTCGCTACGAGTGCTAATGTCTGTTACTGATCATTCAGTCACTGTATCGGTAAAACAGAGGACCAGAAAAAGCATATTGCCGGTAAGTTAGGCTTCATACGCAAACGTGACGTCACTATACGGCTGACGTGATGCTACGTCGGTGTGCTCGAGGGAGAGTGTGTGGTACACACTACCGCTCCGGCAGCGTGTACGTGTGCCTAGGCGGATCGCAAGGCTTCGGTAATGGTCTAACTATTTCTCTATAATGCACATTTGGAACTCCTACGTAGTCACAATCGATAGATAAATGATCAATCTAGTGCGGATGGTGTCTAAAATGGCCCACTTTTGCGTTTTCGAGGCGTAATTTGCATTATTCGGCAGCAAGATGTCTGTTCGGGAGACTCTGCAAGCAGGACAGCTTACAGAGCCCCCTGACAGACATCTTGCTGCCGAATAATGAAAATTACGCCTCGAAATCGGAAGAGTGGGCCATTTTAGACACCATCCGCACTAGATTGATCTTTTATCTATCGATAGTGACTACGTAGGAGTTCCAAATGTGCTTTATAGAGAAATGGTTAGACAATTACCGAAGCCTTGCGATCCGCCTAGGCACACGTACACGCTGCCGGAGCGGTAGTGTGTACCACACACTCTCCCTCGAGCACACCGACGCAGCATCACGTCAGCCGTATAGTGACGTCACGTTTGCGTATGAAGCCTAACTTACCGGCAATATGCTTTTTCTGGTCCTCTGTTTTACCGATACAGTGACTGAATGATCAGTAACAGACATTAGCGCTCGTAGCGAAAATTTCCGGTACTATACTTTCACACATGCCTTCCATTTGGGGGTGCATTTCGGCATTGGCCTAACTGTGTGTTTAAACAATAATGGTTTATCATAATAAACGTTGCATTGCCATTGTGTATGTCCCAGCTAGTACGGATGGTGTCTGCTGTTTCTATAAAAACCCTAAATCTGAAAATGAATGTGGCTTGACAGTGGCAGCACTGTCGCGCCACCCAATGCTTCTCGCCGCTCCGCTACATGCTGCCGAATAATGAAAATTATGCCTAAAAAACGCAAAAACAGGCCATATGAGACACCATCCGGACTAGATTGATCTTTTATCTAGCGATTGTGACTACGTAGGGGTCCCAAATGTGCATTAGCGAGACGCGATTAGGCCAATGCCGGACCCTTGCAATCCTCGTGTACGTATACAGTATCTAGCGGTGTGTGAGTGTGCCACCACACTCTCGCTCGAGTTGGATCGGGCCCCTTAATAGTATCTCGTCGGTGCTATGGGTACGCGAGTCGCCCCAACGCGCCACGCGCATAGTGCATACGACGTGCGGTAGGTACGAGCCTGAGGAGCTCCGCCGGACTATTGCCGCCACGGGGAGCGAGACGCGCGGGCGGGTGAAGTAAAGGATGGTTTAGTTCGCTCAGGCAACCGGCACCGGTACCGGCACACCAATGCTTAAGGATAGGGAGCCCGGAATTGGAAACGCCGGCACGGTTTCTCAACGAACTTTTTTTTTGCCGGCCAACCGTGCCGGACGGGACATCTCCCTCGGCGAGGGTCAGAACTGCCTGTTGTGCGCGGAACAAAAAAAAGGTTTTTATGGGCTTCTCAACTGCTTAGGTAAACTATCGGTAGCTCTCCTTTACAACATCATGGAAGTAGGAAACGTTCCTGCCACTTGGTGAATTCTTCTTAAATAATGATTTTAAATAATTACTAGAAGACATATCTCTCTCTCTCTGTTCTGCAAGTTTTTCCACCGGATCTACTGTGAAAAAATATATGGTCGTATTCTACGATTCTTGCTCTTTGGAATACCGTTTTTTTTCATTATTTGTAGCAGCTTGTTGCCATCATTCAGGTAACAAGCAAACTTACTTGCTTATTCAAAATGCGACAGAACTTCCCTTTCACAACCTAATAAATGATATCAAAAGTTATTTCAGTTACTCCGGTAAATAATAAAATGTTCATTTTAGGGAAACCAATAGTGTCATTTCGTCCATTACGATACTTTGCAACTGTACGCATCATGTATAAATTTCATATCGGCACACATGAGATGTGAAACACTCCAGTAACTACAAACAGCTGTTAGGTTTGAATTGTTTGTTATTTCGGGTCCATGAAATTGCTGAATATTCTGTAGACATTCTGAAATATGGGTCGACGGCGCACAGTGGTGCGGACGGGGAACAAAATCAATTTTTCGAATGTTAGGTACATAGATTTTTCATTGCAATTTCGTTTACTAGATAGTTCGAGTATTTAAACCAATAAAAATTTTTTATAAATATCACTTATTTCTAGGAATGATATGACATGAAATTTTGGTAACAGGAAACCTGCGATTTTGGCTTATAAATGCGTCTACATATAAACGCAGCCACAAGAATCTAAAACATTAAAACACTTGAACAATATTATAATTTGATTAAGTTTATAATCGATGATTTATTTAACGTAGCTTTAATTAATGTAAGTGTCATTTATTTATCTAAAACACAAATTGAAAAAGATGTATTTTGAATTGTAGAATTAAAGTTTAATTTGACATAACTTGTTTGCGCCAAAACGCGCCAAGATAAAACTTGTTGCAAATCATGCAACACACTTTGAAGTATATATCCAACCAGGTTTTGGCTGCGAACTCCTGCGAACCTGGCTCTGCGACCAATTTTTTCTAACCATAGTCAGTCGCATGTATCCGTGTACGCCTTTTAAAACGGAATAACTTTTCTAAACTTTTACCAAACGGCCTGATTTTTTGTGATCAATTAGATGCAGTTGTTTACTAAATAACGTGCAACCAATTTTTTGAAAAAAATAGCAATAACATAAAAAGAGGAACTTTTAAAATTTTTTTATTTGTCGCCGTAAAGAAAATTTAAAATATATGTTTAGTATATCAATGTTAGTTACATATATACTGAAAATTTCATCGAAATCGATTAACATACACACGAGGTATAAGCGGTTAGAAGTTAGAAGTGGTAAAAATCTTGGTATGTACAGCTTCTGGTCAGTTCCTGCTCAAAATTCACAGATTCGTACATCTTTCGATGCGTGTCGTTCTTTCCACCGTCAACCGATTTCGATGAAATATTCAGCACATATTTAACTAACGTAGATCTACAAAAGGCATATTTTGAACTTTCATTACGGGTCCAAATAAATAAACTTTTAAAAAGCATTTACATTAGACGTGTATTTTAATAAATTTTAAATGTGAGTGGGTCACAGTTGAGAATTTTTTATTACGCAATGCAAATTTTTATTACTCAAATTTTTATTTTTCGAGAATGCGCAGGGTTGGCACAATAACAGTTGAAATATGCTAAAATAAATGATAAATGAAATAAATCATTTATTTTAGCATATTTCAACTGTTATTGTGCCAACGCTCCGATGTTCGGAATATTTGTTAACAAAACGACGGGCAAAACACTCGGAAGTTTGTCCGAGTCTTCTATGGTCATTTTAATGAAAAAATGACGGGCATCGGCAAATTAAACAACGGACAACCGCTAATTAGAGGAGAGGGCTCCTAATATAAGGCGTATAGTCAGGTTAATGTGCTGAAGAGTGTTGCATAGTATTTTTTAAGGTGTTGTGTAGCGTTGTTTATTTTACATAATGGAAACCTTCAACATCAGTAATGAAGAATTGGTGGAGATTGTACTTACAAGCAATCGTAACGTACATAAATGTACCGAGGCTCTGAGAATGAAATATCCGGATATCACAGCAAATACAATGGAAAAAATTAGTTGTCACTTGAGGCAAACTTTTTTGCCACATTTCACTAGAAGATGGAATTCTGCATCACGAAATAAAGCTTCGTTATTAAAAATGAATCAGGACTGGCTGAAGAGTAATATTTCTATTTCTACGGATCTCACGGAACGTGTCGCAGATAATGAAGTAGAACCGCGATCATCTCAACGGCTACGAAGGGGACGACCAAAGAAAGGCTTCAATGAGTGCTGCAATCGAGCAAAACGATACAAAGTGCAACAATTCCGTGAAAATTATTCCGAGGAATTGATTATGAGAGCTGCCCGTACACCGACTGCTCCAGCAGCTGTATTCAGTGCAGAAAAGGCATTGGCCTTAGTTTTTGGATTGCTCATTATCGAAGTATCAGTATGAAATGCTTCGGAAGGCGGCTCAGGAAATTGGCTGTGATATTTTTCCGCCCTATTGGCAATTACTAAATGTGAAGAAGGAGTGTTATCCTTCGGATGTAAAGGTGACGGAAAGCTCTGGGAGTGTCAGCCTACAAGGATTGCTAGATCACACCACGACAAGGATTTTTAAAAGTATAGCGAAGTATCTGGAAGAAATTGGAAGTGATTTGACCCTAGTGACCAAATGGGGATGTGATGGTTCGTCTGGGCACAGCGAATACAAACAAGCGTTCAATGAAGAAAACGTTACCGATTCGCATATGTTTTTAACATCTATCATGCCGATTTATTTGGAAGAACAGGGAAAAGCCACAGCTGTTTGGAAGAATACAGGGCCTTCGTCAACTCGATTTTGTAGGCCCATCCAATTTAAATTTACCGCGGAAACACCGGAAGTAATAAACAATGAAGTAGAAAGAATAGAGACAGAGATAAAAAATCTGAATGATACTGTCCTAGAAATGAATGGAAAAACCTTCAGGATAAAGCATAGGCTTTTATTTACGATGATTGATGGGAAAATTGCGAATACTGTCACAAATACGTCGTCAATGGCAGTGTGCTATATATGCAAAGCAAAACCATCAGAAATGAACAAATTGAATATTGTGCGAAATAAACCACATTCTGAAGATGCCCTTGCCATGGGCTTATCACCTCTGCACGCAAGGATTAAATTTATGGAATGCATTCTGCATATTGCTTACAATAGTTCCTTCAAAAGTTGGAGAGCGAATGCGCAAACAAAAATCGAGCAAAGTGAAAGGAAAAAAAGCATTCAACAAGAGTTCGTCCGGAGAATGGGACTTAAAGTAGATTTTGTAAAACAAGGCATGGGCACTAGCAATGATGGCAACACGTCAAGAAAATTTTTTAGTAATCCAACATTGACAGCGGAAATAACAGGAGTAGACGAACAATTGATTCATCGCTTCTCCATCATTTTGCAAGTACTAAACTGTGGACAAGTAATAGATCCAGGAAAGTTTAGTACATATTGCAAAGAGACTGCCGACTTGTATGTGACACTGTATGAGTGGTACAATATGCCAAATACAGTGCACAAAGTGCTTTTACATGGCAGTGACATAATAACAGCGGTTATGTTGCCTATTGGAATGTTAACTGAGGAAGCCCAAGAAGCCAGGAACAAAGATTATAGAAAATATCGGCTAAGACATTCGCGAAAATGTTCTCGCATATTTACAAACGAGGATACAATGAATATGCTTCTTGCATCCGCGGATCCGTACATTAATAGCTTACGAATAGAACCGAAGAAAAAAGTTATGGAATTACACGACGATGTAATAGCATTACTTGTTGAAAATAATAAACCGGTATAACAAAAATATTGCATCGATAACTCAAATAAAAAATATAATTCAGGTATAATATTTTTTTCATGTTTTGTTTAAATTTGCAATATGTTTTCTAAGTCACAAAAAATTACTATTCATTATATTTATTTCTAGATTTGGCCAGCTCAGACTCCAGACCATTATGACGGATTAAGGGAAGTTATCGCTCCAATTGCAGCGAAGATTGACCGAAGGTGGTCGAGATTTGTTAAACTCTAATAAAGAAATAAAATAAAGAATTAGTAATAAAGAATTTGTTGTATGCTTCAAGAAATAAAGGGGTGTACTTCCGAAAAGCCCATACCTCCGATTTTTTTTATACTCTAGATTCTTACGTATTTTGACGTGCTGATTACGAATATGATAGTGAAAATTGGCGCAAATAAAAATTATAGTTTTTTTATTTACTTCCGTAAATAATGGGAATTTTGAAAAATACTTCAGATAAAAGTTGTAGACCTCATCAAAATACACATTTTATGTCCTATTGATTTTTGTCATAAAGATAATACTTCCTGAGAAAAATGATAGGTCCGGGTTAGGTCTGGGTTATTTACGGAAGTAAATAAAAAAACGCCAATTGCGCCAAATTTCACTATCATATTCGTAATCAGCACGTCAAAATACGTAAGAATCCAGAGTATAAAAAAATCGGAGGTATGGGCTTTTCGGAAGTTTATCCAATAAAGGATGTGCGTAATGCAAAGCTTTTCAATTAGCCCATTTTAGTTAATAATTAATACAATTTTTTAATTTTAATTGTTGCCACGCAACCGTTGTACCTGTGGCATGCTTTCTACAAATTTTCAAACATATTTGTTGGGTAGTTTGGTTTTTATAGATTTTTTTCCGCTCTATGGCCATTTCGCACCACTGTGCGGCGTTTGTCCTAATATTACACTTTTCACGTAGTGAAAAAACATTTTCAATTTGTTTATGTCCAACAAGTAGTCGAATACACTGCCCGTTAGGAGCGATAGCGGAACAGAGCAGTGGGTTAAGATATTATAAACCGTTACCGCCCACTACTATGCGATTGCAGGGGGTGGCAAGGCGCCATCTTGTATGGGTTCGAGATGTTGACATTGTATTGATGCGAGCCTGAGAAGAAGGTTCCCAGGGAGGACCATGGTGACGGACCGAATGCGCGGCCGATTGGATCAGAGTGAAGGAGGAGGCAGACCTCGTTTCACACGCATTTTCGGCTGTCGTCGAAATATTGGCTACAGCGGCCACACATACTACGTAGCGTGCTATGTCAAAGTCCAAACATTGGGGCTACAGGCGCGGCTGTGGTGGGGTAGGCAGACCTAGCGATAGGCTCGCTTTGTTTATGTGCCGTTCCCGGGGCCAGGGTGACCATATTTTATCCCTTCCGGCCCCTTACCTTTCCGTCCCTGGGGGTGGGGGTGGGGGAAGATAAAAAAATTAAATGAGAACCCCCATTTTTCATTGCAGATTTGGATTCCCCAGAAAAAAATACACAAATTTGACCTAGGAGTTTTTGCATTTTGGTCCACAGATGGCGTTGTAATGGACAAAAATCAAAATGGGTCAAAAATCGTTGAAAATTGGGGATATCTCGAGAAATACACATCAGATCAGAAAAATAAAAGTGGACGTATTTGATATTTTTAAAAATGCTATTCAACAACACCATAATTGACCCCCCATCCCACCTCCTGAGGGTGGGAGAGGGAATTATTTCAACATCTTCAATGGGAAACCCTTTTTTTATAGCAAATCGCGTTGCGTATAAAAAGCAGTATGTACTACTTTTTCCTTTTTCATGTTTTTCTAATAATTTATATTTGCAAGAGATACGCTGGCTAGGAATAGTGTGAACATCCTGTAGTAGATCCACACAACGTGCTCTTCAAATTTTCAATAAAGGACCACCCCAAAAAAATTGCGAAATGCAACTGTTAGTATTTCCTCTGCAATTCCGACCAATTGCAATTTTCCACCAACCTTTCTACACGTCATGTGGTCAATTAATTGTACTCACTTTTCAGAATATTAAACTCGCGGGGTCCAATGTTAAACAAGCCACCGGTTAGTGGGGTGTTTAGCCCGAAACGTCGGGAAAAACTATTTTGGCGTTATTCAAAGGCTCAACGTAATAATGTAGTAGGACGTTGAAATCGCTTATTATCGTCAGCTGTAACATTATGAAATCAAAAACCTATTGTTATATTTTGTTACAACGTTTAAATTCCTTAACAACGTATTCGCCATTGGCACGACGAACTCTGAAAACTTCTAGTTGATAGCTTTTTGAATAGTTACAGCGTGTTATATTCTTCCTATGAGATAGAGCCGGTTCCGGCGTCCGGCAAAATTTCAAATGGAACAGAATTTTTCCGGCGACCGGCACGGCTCTTACATAGGCATCTCCTGAGGTGTAGAGGGGAGTAGAAGAGGAAAAAAGGTTTTGGGGAAACCCTGTGGTGCGCCGGCGGACCCCTGGGGTTAGACACGATCACCGGCGTTTGGCCTTTGTGCGAGCTCGAAAAAGGTCTAAAATTCTTGACGTGCCGGCGTGGCCCAAACTAAATGCTGCCCCCCCGCGGGACGGCGCCGGTGCCGGTAGGCCTGAGCGAACTAAACCATCCTTAAAAGTGGTCCTTCGAGCCGGATCCGAAGCTGAACGGAATCGGAGTTCACACGTGCTCTTCTCAAAATGGCGGACTTCCAACTGCAAGCCATGCTGCGACGGACGATCCTGCGGGCCGTCGAAAATTTTCGGAAGGTGGGCAAGGCCAATCTCACCATCAGCAAAGTCCAGACGCGGATCTCCTCCCTCGAAAACGCTTGGACTGCGTTTCGTGAGGGCCACGTGCAGCTGCTCACCAGCGTACCTGAGGACGAACAGCGTACAGTACGTTACTTTGTGGACGACGACTTCCAGACAACCGAGGATACTTACTTCGGCTCCAAGGATATTCTACTGGACGCCCTCGATGAACTGGAGTCAAAAGTGAGTCCCCCGTTGCATTCTCCGGAAACTGCCACCAGGAGCCAGCTCCGGCCTTCCGTCGCGCTCCCGCATCTTCCTCGCGTACCACTAGCTCCATTCAGCGGCGACTGTAACGAATGGGAGTCATTTCGAGATCGCTTCGAGTCTCTTATAATAGCGAACCGTGAGCTAACGGATTTCATGCGCATGCATTATTTGGTGTCGTCGCTCAAAGGGCCCGCGCTCGAAGCCCTCGGAAACATTCCGGTAACCGCCGACAACTTTTCGACCGCGTGGCGTACGCTGACTACGCGATTCGAGAATAAGCGTCGATTGATAAAAATGCATTTGTCAAATCTTATCGATTTACCTGCGGTTAAGCGCGAGTCCGCGGCCGACCTACACGCGTTGATCGATCGAGCGACCGTCGCGATCACCTCGCTGACGAAACTGGAACGCTCTCCAGATGAATTGTGGACAGATATGCTAGTTCATTTAATATCGCGAAAACTCGATCCCGTGACGTCGAAAGCGTGGTCTCTCGTTTCAACTCAGTCCGACACGCAATCATTTTCTGATCTTACGACTTTCTTGTCCTCGCGCGCGCGTGCGCTCGACGAATTGTACGTCGAATCAAGCGGTAATGTAGCTTCGAAGTCGGCGCCGTGCCCTCGCGTGCACGCCGTCACGACCTCGCCACCATCGCGTCCGAGCGTATCCTCAGAATCGCGGCATAAATACGAGAATACGGGAAAGACGAACGTTCCGAGCTCGCAATCGTCTTGCCCACTCTGTCAATCGCGGCATTATCTTACAAGGAGAACCCCCGCTCTGTCCCTCACGGATTTAGTTCAGACTTTACAGAGTTATAGATCTCGTTCCCCTGATTACGAAAATACCCCATTATAGGCGCAGACGCTCAATAGTTTTCGAGATATTAGGTGAAGTAAAAAGTTCTGAGCGTTTTTCGCTTATATAAATATTTGCAATTAAAGTTTCATAACTGTAAAATATCAGTTTAGTTCAGATTTTTACCAAGCAGTGGTGTGGAACCCGCAAGCCCGGGTTCGAATCCCTTCGTGGTAGGGGATTTTTTATTGTTTTTTTTCATGGAAAATGCATTTTCAATGTTAAATAAATTTTAAATGGAATATTTTTATTCGTTAAAAGACTAATTGAAAATGATACTTATTATTTTATAGAAGAAACACTAGATCTATTACTACTGTCTGTTTTATATTGACTGGCTGCTGCTAGAGCCCACTGTTGCAAATCCCGTGTGGTTACTTGTTGAAAGTTTGCACGAGCCTCTTTGAATCTATAATATGTCCACTGATTAATGGCATTGTACTTGTCATAAATTGTACCCCCGTTCTTGATATAATTCTCCCAGCGTAAAAAATATTTTTTGTTTTTTAAAAATCTGTTAAAATGAAACTTTAATTGCAAATATCTCGAAAACTATTGAGCGTCTGCGCCTATAATGGCGTATTTTCGTAATCAGGGGAACGAGATCTATAACTCTGTAAAGTCTGAACTAAATCCGTGAGGGACAGAGCGGGGGTTCTCCTTGTTAGTTCGTGTCCGCGATATTTAGCCGATTCTCCCGAAAAGAGACGCTGTTTGGGATTGGCTGAATGCGTCAGCAGCGCATGCGCGTCGACCATTGCGCGGCCACGCTATCGGCCGACGTTCGAGAGACAGCGAGATCGCGGATCGATCAGCGGCTCGCGCGGCCATAGGCTCACGCGTCGATATCGATTACCATCGACTGTCGATCATCGGAACGGGAGTCTGATTGGCGGATCGCTCTATCGATCCGCCAACCACGCTCTTCGCCGATGACGGCTAACGGCCAGCTGATCGATCGCTCGACACTTCTTCGCACGATCTCACGCTGTCGAACACGTTTCCTTTTATCTCGCTCGCTCTCGAACGGTATCGCGTCCCGCTGACCGGTGTCATTCGAGAAATCTCTCCTCTCTCAACGCCGAGCAAGGAATCATCTTTAAAGCCACGGCTACCTCTATTTAGCCTGTTTAACAAATAATCTTTATTGTGAACCCGACCGCGCTTCGGTTGTGGGTTTTTTATACATTGTTTGTACAAGTTCAGTTGTGAGTGACGATCCCGTCTCGGGATTCAATAAAGTGACGTTTTCCAACGAAGTTAGTCGTTCTCTCCCTGTCTTGTACGTAACAGACGCGAAACGGTAAATCGACTCTCGCGCTGTTACAATTGTCTCAGTGAGCGACACGCCGCACAGTGGTCCAGTTTGGAAAATCGTGACCCATTTGGCCAAAAATCAACTTCCAGATATCGACTTCTACTTAACGGATTCTTGTTCCTAAATGTCCATATATCTCAAAAATAAAATATTAATGAAATTGAATAAAAAGTTTCAGAGAGAATGAATCTCAAATTCGAGCAATCGAGAAATGATGTTTTTTCTCCAATGAAATTGCCTATCGTCTTCTGAGAACCTTGGCGATACCATTTAATATTTTGATTGGAGGTTTATTTCACGATAAAAAGCATTCTCCGACGGTGAGAAATCATAGCTTAAATTAGTAATTACTGTATAGAATATATAAATTATGTAGAACTGAAAAAATGATGAAAAATTCTTACGATTGTCTTGAATTGATAGAGGGTATCTACCTACTCGCAGCAAATTCCACCTCTCTACCATATCGGAAAATTTTCGGCATTCCTTCCCCTACAAGATCCCATAAAAACATTTTCCACAAGTTTCCCCGAAATTGAATTATTATTGTTTGAATGCATCAATCCCGCGCGCGGGATGAACGAAACCCCGCCAGGAACGATACAAACGAACCAGGAATAAGAGCCTTCCACTCGTTAGGAAACTGTTTAGGCTACAGGCACTTCATATGTTTATATTATGGTACAGATAAGCAGTTTTTAACTTAAAAAAAAATTTTTAAAAATATCTTTGACACGCTTGTGATGCATTTTTGCCTCTTCGGTAATTTTAGTATGTATTAATTGCAACAAGATTTCTCGAATTTATATTTTACGTATTCCATAAAACGTTACAAGTATGAAACTAATATAAAAAATACATACTTAGAAAGTAAAAAATACTGTGTAAGATTATATAAAAGAATTTTATTTTTAAATTAAAAAAATCGATGAAAATTAATAAAAAATTATTGTTTAACAAATGCAAAAAAATTTTAATTACCTATAGTTAAAGATGACTATTTTTTAAATATTTTTAGTGAAAATTTCATTGCCATATCTCTACTGGTTCAAAAGTTATAACCAAATGTGGGTCACGATTTTTCAAACTGGACCACTGTGCGCCGTGTCCGTTTGTCCGAGCAAATTCAAATGTCGCGTTTGTCAACAAACTCACCACACATCTCTGCACGACGCGTCGACAGGTCGCGCAGAGCCTGTCGATCCGGCCGCTCCCCGCTCTTATCCTCGTCCAGAAAGCTGCTCTATTGTCGAGTCGTTGTCTACGACGACGCCCCGTCGTCCCCCTTCGCACGTGCTACTGGCTACAGCCAGGCTCAAAATACGTGCTTCGTCTGGCCGTACTGCGATCGTGCGAGCTCTTCTTGACCAAGGTTCCGAAGCCACACTGGTCACCGAGAGCACAGCTCAGCTGCTTCGCGCAAAAAGGACCCGTAGAAATATTAAGATTTCCGCTGTCGGCGGAACTCACGTGAAAACTGTGCGATCAGCCGTAGAACTTCACGTGAGTCCGGTAAATTCAACCACTCCTTTGCTAGTCACGACCGCGCTAGTTTTGCCAACCTTGACTGCTTATCAAGCTCACTGCTCTGCGGATCCTTCGTCGTTCAGCCATCTGAACGATCTTCAGTGGGCAGACCCGCTGCCCACGAATTCCGAGCCCATTCAGATGATTCTCGGAGCGGATCTTTACGGCGACGTAATCCTCGACGGCATTCGTAAAGGCCGTCCGGGACAGCCGATAGCCCAGAAATCCATTTTCGGGTGGGTCATCTCAGGACCCGTCCCCCCTTCTTCATCGTCGGATTCAAGTTTCGCATCCCGCGGGATATGCACGCAACCCTCTGCGATCGCATTCTCGCACCACTGCTCGTCTTCCCTGGAGTCGGAGTTGCGTCGGTTCTGGGAGGTGGAAGAACTTCCTCGGTGCTCTCCGCTCACTCCGCTAGAGCGACAATGCGAAGAACATTTCATGGCCACTCACTCGCGCAATCCAGACGAACGATTCGTCGTTCGGCTCCCGTTCGCGCGCGATCCTCCGCTCGAAATAGGCCACTCTCGACACACAGCTGAGCGCATACTACGCGCGCTAACGCACAAATTTCGGAAAGATCCTGAGCTCGAACGGGACTATTGCGATTTCATGCGCGACTACGAGATTCTCGGCCACATGCGACGAGCGACCGACAAACTCCCCCCGGCAGCTCAGGTGGCATACTTCCCCCACCATCCTGTATTTCGGCCTGGCAGTGCTACGACACGTTTACGCGTTGTGTTCAACGCGTCAAGCTTGACCTCGAACGGACGATCGCTCAATGACATGCTATTAGCCGGTCCTAAATTACAAACGGATTTGCCCTCGGTACTCCTTACATGGCGTCACCACCGGTACGTTTACACTGCGGACGTCGCAAAAATGTGCCGCCAAATCTTAGTTGACAATCGAGACGTCAATTTTCAACGCGTTCTTTGGCAAGACGCCATTACGAAAGCTCCTGTCGACCACGTTCTGCTCACGGTCACATACGGCATGACGTGCGCTCCATTCCTCGCGCTTCGAGTTATTCAGCGCCTCCGCGAACTCGACGGGTCAGAATACCCTCTTGCGGTGCCCATTCTTCGCGATCAGACCTATGTGGACGATGTGCTCTTCGGTGGTGATTCTATCGAACTCGTCCGCGCGCGCCGCGATCAGGTGGTAGGGTTGCTCCACCGCGGTAAATTCCCGCTTCGAAAGTGGTCGAGTAACTGCTGTGAGCTCCTTCGCGAAATTGACCCATCCGACCACAGATTCGCCTGTACCAAGTCGCTGGTCGAAGACGAGCAAGTCAAGGTGCTCGGGATCGGGTGGATTCCGTCGGACGATGCCTTCCGAGTCCAGCTCAATATACCGACGATCGTCCCCATAACGAAACGCGCGATTTTGTCGGCAATTTCGAGAATCTATGATCCATTGGGGTGGGTGACCCCCGTCACGATTAAGGCAAAAATCCTCCTGCAGGATTTATGGCGTGTGCGCGCCTCTTGGGACGACGCTCTCCCAAATGATCTTCAAGTTCGCTGGACTTCCGTTTACACCGGATTCACCTCGCTAAATGCCCTCTCTTTGCCTCGCTGGACCGGCCTCGATTCGAGCTCGGGACCGATCGAGCTCCACGGCTTTTGCGATGCCTCGTCCCACGCTTACGCCGCAGTCGTTTACTTGAAAACCACATCCGAATCCGGTGTGACACGCGTCTCTCTCTTGGCGAGCAAATCCAAAGTTGCTCCCATCTCCCCGCTGACGATACCCCGCCTGGAGTTGTCCGCTGCATTGCTCCTCGTGCGTCTTCTCGAGTTCGTTCGGAAATCCCTGAACGATCGCGCATATTCGTGCTTTTGCTGGGGCGATTCCACTGTCGTGCTTGCGTGGCTGCGCGACAGTCCGTCGCGTTGGAAGACTTTCGTCGCACACCGTGTGCACGAAATTCAAACTCGCGTTCCTGACGCCGCTTGGCACTACGTGCCCTCGGAAGACAATCCGGCCGATTGTGCGTCACGCGGAATCTTCGGAGGCGAGCTCATGTCGCATTCTCTGTGGTGGTCAGGACCTCCTTGGCTAGTCTTCTCCGATGAAAAATGGCCCTCCGAATCCACGCCGGTTTCGGTCGACTCGGTCCGCGGTGAGGAAAAGGTCACGGTGTCTGTCGTTTCGATCCCCTCCGAGCCGTGGGACTTGTCATCCAGATACTCGTCGTGGCCGAAACTTCTTCGCGTCACAGGGTATATTTTCAAATTCACGCGCGCCTGTCGCCATCGCCATTCTCAGTCGCCTCCACTCTCGACGCCAAGCCGAGCTCTCTCGGTGGAGGACTGTTCCGCAGCGCGAACATTCTGGATCAAATCGATTCAACGCGATTGTTTTCCTTCGGAAGTTGAAGTTCCTCCGTCTGCACCGTGCCCTCTCTCCCAAAAGTGCACTGGCAGCTCTCGATCCGTTCGTCGATGACGATGGAATCCTTCGAGTCGGCGGACGTCTGCGACGCGCTCCGCTCGCGTTCAGTGTGAAACATCCGATCATACTAGCGTCCCATTCACTGGTCCACCAAATAATCGAACAGGCTCATTTGCGTTCCTTGCACGCAGGCCTTCAATTGACCTTACATACGCTGCGACAGACATTCTGAATAATCCGTGCTCGCAGTATGGTCAAAAGCGCTATTCATTCTTGTATTGTTTGTGTCCGTGAACGGGCCGCAGTACCCGCTCAGTTGATGGGTCAACTTCCGACCCCACGCGTCTCCCCTTCAACCAGATGTTTTTCGCACTGCGGAGTCGATTATGCAGAACCGTTTCATACCCGCGCGTCATCCGGGCGCGGCATTACCTCGTGCAAGGCGTATGTAGAGCTTTTCGTGTGTCTGGCCACTAGAGCAATTCATCTTGAGCTCGTCTCCGACTATTCCACCCCCGCTTTCATTCACGCCTTTGATCGATTCTGCTCGCGACGCGGAATCCCCTGCGCGATGTATTCTGACAACGGGACCACGTTCGTCGGTGCCGATCGCGAATTATGTCGAGCGTATCGAGCGACCCTTCGGAATCCGGACTTCCAAAATAAAACCGCCAGCGACGGCGTCGCCTGGCATTTTATACCTCCCTCCGCACCTCACTTCGGAGGTTTGTGGGAAGCCGGAGTGAAGAGCCTCAAGCATCATTTGAGGCGGGTCGTCCGAGCTCGAACCTTCACTTTCGAGGAGTTCAACACATTGCTGTGCTCCATCGAATGCTGCCTCAATTCTCGACCTCTGGCCCCATTGCGGAACTCCGTGGACGATTTTGATGTCCTCACGCCCGGACATTTCCTCGTAGGTTCTCCGCTCACGGTACCCCCACAACCCTCCGTTCTCGAGTTGTCCGAGAATCGCTTCACGCGCTGGCAACTCGTCAGATCCGTAACGGAGCAGTTCTGGAAACGGTGGGTGAGTGATTACCTCAACAGCCTCCAGCAAAGAAGCAAATGGCGACGAGAACAACCGGCAATTAAAATTGGCCAGCTTGTGCTAATTCGAAATTCAAATCTCCCCCCGTGCAAGTGGGAGCTCGGTCGAGTGAAAACCGTGCATCCGGGAGTCGACGGTCGGGTTCGCGTTGTCACCGTGACAACCTCCTCTACGGAATTGACTCGGCCGATTGTCAAGTTGTGCCCGCTGCCAATTGTTTCTGCCTCCACCTGAATGTAAATATCACATGTACAAAAGAATGTAAATACCGTCGTTAGCTGTAAGTTGCGTTAGTTTTAAGATTGCGTGCGTTGTGAGTCTTAAGAGTCCGTCTCCGGCCCTTCGAATTGTAATGCGTGCGCCTAGTGCAATGCGGCTGCGTCCGCTCGTCAGTCTCTGTTGAAAAATAACTTTTCAAGGTGGGCGGTATGTTCGCGACCGCACGAACGCACGAGGCAGTCGTCTCGTTTCTCTTTCCTCTTACCCCGTCGTGACGTCAGTCACCAAACGCGTGCTCCCATGAGTTATTGATTATGCCTCAATCGCGATCGCCGATTATCGCGTGATCCTTAAAGGACCAATCCGCGCGTACCAGGAATTCGGACTCGCGCTGTTTCCGCGAATTCCTGGTCTCTTCTTCGCTCAACCGCCGCGCAGTTCGTTCGCATTCATACTTTCTCGCTAAATCCTTTTGTCGCGCGCTAGTCGCATCGAGTCAAACACGGTCAATTCAAGTGAACTTAATTCTGGTTTATTCAACGAAGCCAGTACAAATACAGCCAAAGTGCAAAATACAGTCCACTCGTTCACAACGCAAATCTACACGTTCGTGTTTTACTTTCCGGCATCCGTTCTCTTCGCGCACAGCGCTGTGTGATTCCCGGCACCTCAATCCTCGTATCGTGCGGTCCACGACCCTTTTCCGATACAGATAATTATGCATAAAAGGACCCACCTCACAGATTTTGATAAAAAATGTGTTGTAAAACCGCCGCTCAGCCTTAGTTTTTGAGATATTTGCGAAAAACTGCAGCTACTACTACATTGAATTTTGCCTATACGTGCATGCCCGTGCTGTGCGTATGCGTAAGAATGATGCGACCACTCGTCAACTGTTTCTACAGATATATCACTACGATCGTCGGACGATCTATATACTGCGTGAACTTTTTAAATCACATGATGATGAAAAATGAGTACACATATTATATTACGACGACACCACAGATACCCACACAGTATTTCTGAGAAGAAACGGCGGTAATTCTATAGAAGTATATGTTGTTTTCCCTATATATGTGTGTGTATGCTACCGCCGCGCGATTTTGGTTTTCGAGATATTCGCAAAAAACTATTACGCTTTGGAGACGAGAGAGAAAACAGGGTCTCACTCTGGTCATAAATATAGTGTGAGCTTTAACATTGGAAGCTCACCTTATACATATATGTATTACCGGATATAGAACCTACAACGTGTTTCCAAAAAAAAATATACAGAAAATAGATTTTTCGGGTTATGCGCTCAGAAACACTGTGTGGGTATGTGTGGTGTCGTCGTAATATAATATGTGTACTAATTTTTCGTCATCATATGTTTTAAAAAGTTCATGCGGTATATAGATCGTCCGACGATCGTATTGATATATCTGAAGAAACAGTTGACGAGCGGTCGCATCATTCTTACGCATACGCACAGCACGGGCGTGCACGTATAGGCAAAATTCAATGTAGTAGTAGCTGCAGTTTTTCGCAAATATCTCAAAAACTAAGGCTGAGCGGCGGTTTTACAACATATTTAAATTTTATCAAAATCTGTGAGGTGGGACCTTTTATGCATAATTACCCCAATTTTACACTCAAATGACACCGAACGTACGCTTTCAACATCATTATTATTCATTGATAACTCCGAAAAAAGTGACCTTTGGAAAAAAATATTCGTGCCAGATATTTGGTCCGTTGACACCATGCACATTACGTAACAACTATCTTTGCATCACAATAACCTGAAGAGATGGACCACGCAAAGGAACGCCAATTTTCGAAGACCAAGGTCATTTCAAGGTCATGTAATGTACATAACTGAACGTATTTTTACATCAGCTACACGATGTAATAAAAAAATTGTACAATTATACACAAAAAAACATCGATAACCTTGTAAACATTTTTTGCAATAGAATGGTTTTTTCAAACCATTCAAATAGCATAAAAAATATTTTTTGTATCCCCACAATTAGAGGAGATATTTAGGTGGCCTGACTTAGGTGGACCACCCTGTATAAGAGCATGTTCTATAATTTCCTTACGGGTAGTCACGTATTCACGAATTTTCATATTTCTCTAGTTTCCGCCAGAAAAAGTTGATCGAAATCTTCAGCCTGACAACATATTGAAAGATCTTCGAAGTCGTTGATCGCCGAACTCTATCGAAAAAATTCAGGCATCTATTCATAGATTTATTCAATAACATATTTTCGAATCTGTCCCATTACTTTCTGACATTTTTGTAAATATCATTTCTATTTTTCAATTCCAATATTGTACGATAATGTGCATATTGTCTTATATTCTGTACAATTTCAGGAAAATGGACAACTTTGGAGAAGACTCCCCAGCTGCGGGCGAGGTCCCACAGGTGGCCGCAGAGACGACGGCGACGGCAACACCACCAGCGGCGGCGACGCCGTCGACGCCTCAAAAGTTGGCGACAGCGATAGGCAACCTATCGCTGTGGTATAAGAGGCCGCCGGCACCAGTGAGTATACGATACATTGACTATTGACTACTAATAATTGATTTTTTGTATGTTACATACAAATATTTTATATGTTACAGAAAGTGGAAGATGCTGGGTCGTCGCGGGCGACCGATGTGGTTATAAGGGAGCCGCGGGTCACTGACGATCAAGTAGTGAGTTGTCTTCTTACTACATATACGTCTGCATATATTGGGTTGAGGAATAAGTTCGTAGCGTTTTATGTTTTCTTTTATTCTACAACGATTTTTTTGTTCTTTGGCAAAGTGTTGTACATCAATCGAAAGAGCTCTTCCTGCTCTACAAAACTGTGATAATCGTTGTTTTGAATAATTTAATTTTTTATTATTTTTCAGTCTTAGAAATGGAATATCCAGGAGGCAAAAATCAGCATTTTCGACACCTGCTTTTCTTCACTTTTCATCGAGGTCAAAAAGAATTAGCAGAAAAAATGAACTGCGATCATAAGACCATTCTCAACCACCTTCATTCGATGGGATTTGTCGAAAAATTGGGAGCTTGGGTGCCTCACGAGCTTACCGAAAACAACAACGAAAATCGCCTTCAAATTGCTTCTCAACATGTGTCGAAAATGTAGATTTTTGCCTCCTGGATATTCGATTTCTAAGACTGAAAAATAATAAAAAATTAAATTATTCAAAACAACGATTATCACAGTTTTGTAGAGCAGAAAGAGCTCTTTCGATTGATGTACAACACTTTGCCAAAGAACAAGAAAATCGTTGTAGACTCTACAATGTAGAGTAAAAGAAAACATAAAACGCTACGAACTTATTCCTCAACCTAATAGATACATATACGCATTTTTAGTCTTCGTTGCATTTATAATATCTTTATGTTACAGAAAAGAATTATAAGAGAGGTGCGGAGACAATATTATAGAAAAGGCCGCGGCCGCGGGGGACGCGACCGTCGCGGGGGAGGCGGCCATGGAGGAAGAATTACTACTAATTATTGACAATCATTCCCTCTCTCTCATATATAATAATCATTTTTGCAAATAAATAATTGTATTATATAATGTGTGTATTCCTTCCCCTTCCGTAATCCAGACCTGTGCGACGCTGGCTCAAAAAACACGTGTTGCTGCTCCTCTTCTGATTAAGTGGACGTGGTGGGGACTGTCTTACCGAGCAAGAGAAAGAGAGAAGCAGCACCATGTGTTTATTTCGACCCAGCGCCGTATCTATAAATACGGACTTCTTTTCTACGCGAATCCCGTACTCTTTCGATGCTCGTAGGCCGTTGGCACACGTACTCGCCGCCCGAGCGGTGTGGATGCGCCACACACTCTCTCACTCGAGCACACCGACGCTGTAGCATCGCCAGCCGTATTGTGACGTTACGTCGGCGCACATAGCCTCTCCGACGGGCAACATGCAGTCGAATATAGCAAAAACATTGCTCGAAAACGTAAAGCAGGGGCTTTTGAGGCAACCAGCGTGGTAGATTGATCTTTCCTCTAGCGCTTTTGAATACGGAAAAGCCCATCTTTGCATTATCGAGAAATCAGAAAGGAAATCTCGGACCCTGCGTTGCGCGTATGCCGTTGGCACACGCACACGCCGCCCGAACGGTATGTATGTACTAAACAGTCTCACTCGAGCACACCGACATGAGATCCTTTCCATACTCACACACCGCTAGAGTGCACTCTCACACACCGCTAGACCACGTATACGTACGCGAGGATGCAAGGGTCCGGTTTTTGACTTCCAATTTCTCGGTAATGCACAGACGAGGGTTTTTATTAGTTAAAACCGCTAGATGAAAGATCAATCTATCACGCTGTTTGCCTCAAAAGTCGTTCTTTTACGTTTCCGAGCAATGGTTTTGCAATATTCAGCTGCATGATGCCCGTCTGGGAGGCTAGCGCCGGCGCGACTGCAGCGCCCTTTGACGGGCAACATGCAAGCGGAATATTGCAAAGCCATTGCTCGGAGACGTAAAAGAACGCCTTTGGAGGCAAACAGCGTGATAGATTGATCTTTCATCTAGCGGTTTTAACTAATAAAAACCCCCGTCTTTGCATTACCGAGAAATTGGAATTCAAAAACCGGACCCTTGCATCCTCGCGTACGTATACGTGGTCTAGCGGTGTGAGTGTACCCTAGCGGTGTGTGAGTGTGAAACAGTCGAGCGTTGTCTGCTGGAGAAGAGCCCCTTATGACGTCACGGTTGGTTAGGAAGCCTATCTTACCGGCAACATATTTTCTGCTTCCTCTGTTTTACCGATACAGTGATTGCTGACGACGGCAATGTCGGCAATGATCGGAAGGAGACATCAACGCTCGTAGCGGAAAATGTCGGAACTGTATATTTACATAAAACCTCACTTTGGGATGATTTCAGTCGTTTTTGACTTACAGTTTGTTTAATACTCAAGTAAACAACATAATAGACATTGCATTGACAATGTATATGCCTCCGCTATGACGCTGTTTGCCCACTTTTTCCATAAGAGCTCTAAATCTCGTCATATTTATGAAAATGAATACTCTTTATAATTTATGAAAACTCGTCAGCTACAACGCTGCCGAATAATGAAAATTATGCGTTATAAACGTAAAAGAACGACTTTTGAGGCAAACAGCGTCATAGATTGATCTTTCATCTAGCGGTTTTAACTACTAAAAACCCCCGTCTTTGCATTACCGAGAAATAGGAAGTCGAGAAACCGAACCCTTGCATCCTCGCGTACGTATACGTAGTCTAGCGCTGTGTGAGTGTACCCACACATTCACGCGCGAGTGTCGTCTGCTAGGAAAAGAGCCCCTTAAGGGTACCGGTTCGTATTTGACCTTGACAACTTTTCGATGGTCATGCCAGACACGAACGAGCGGCCGCTAGAAGAAGCTAAGTAATAACATTTCAGTCCAGTAGGGGAGCTGGGTACATTTTCTACAGTTGAGTGTCGAGGAGCACAAAACAGCGCCTCGGCGGTGACAGCAGTCACTGCATTGGTAAATGTTGCCGGTAAGTCAGGCTTCATCTGCAAGCGTGACGTCACGGCTGACGATGACGTAGTGACGGTGTGCTCGAGTGAGAGTGTGTGGCACACACTCGCCGCTGGGGCAGCGGGTACAGTGTAGTGTGCCTAGGCGGATCGCAAGGGTTCGGGAAATGACAAACCATTTCTCTACAATGCACATTTGGAACCGCTACGTAGTCACAATCGATAGATAAAAGACCAATCTAGCGCTCATGCACCCCAAGGTGCCCGACTTTTCCGTTTTCGAGGTGTAATTTTCATTATTCGGTGGCAAGATGTCTGTTCGGGAGGCTCTGCAAGCAGGCTTGACTAGCCGTACCGCAAGGCGCACTCGCACACAAACACGCTCGGGCAGCGTGTACGTGTGTCTAGGCGGATCGCAAGGGTTCGGGAAATGACAAACCATTTCTCGTCCTTCGCCGCATCCTACACTAGGTATACTATATCTATACCATGCCATACCTACCTGTACCTGCTATAGCATAGGGCATAGAGCACTGTGGTCGTCACGGGGAGCGAGACGCGCGGGAGGCACGAAAACTGGTGGAACAATAGCCAGCGTTGTCGATCACTGCTTCAAACCATTTCTCGTCCTCCGCCGCATTTTCCGCCGTATTATAAATTATTGTTATTATTCTATAGATTATAAAAATTGAAACAATTTTTTTAACAATATATTATTAGGTTGGAACGAAAGTTCGTAGCGTTTTTAAATAAAAATTCCACCATAAAAATAAAAAATTAATTCGGACGTTTGTGGAGTAACATGTATCGTTGAGCGCTGACAAGAAGATCCCCGGGGGGCACAGAGGCAAGGGGTCCCCAGCTGGCTCCGCACATCCCCACCTCTGACGCTCCCATCGTCGCCGCGTGACCACGCCTTTTCGGCTGCTACGTCACACGACGCATAGTAGAAGGATTCCAGTATTTACGGGGGGCTACGGCGTTTCACGAATTACAGCCAATATTCAATGCCGTGAATACGTAGGGGGGGGGGGAGAGAGAGAGAGGGAGAGTGGGAGAGAGGGTGAGAGGGGGGGAGAGGGGGAGAGGGGGAGAGGGGGAGATGGGGAGAGGGGTAGAGGGGGAGAGAGAGGGAGAGAGGGAGAGCGGGAGACTTTCTTTCTCTCCCGCTCTCTCTGTGTCTCTCTCTCTCCCGCTCTCTCTCTCCCCCTCTCTCCCTCTCTCTCTCTCTCTCGCTTCCGCTTTTCCTCTCCCGCTCTCTCTCGTTTACATCGTGACAATATCAGCAGTGTTCTGAATTTTGTGCCTACGCCGCGCCGCGCCGCCCCGCCCCGTTGAAGTTCCCAGATTCGCTCGATTCTAGGAACTTGTGACTGCTGCGGCCAATAGAACGCTCTAGTCGAATTTGGGTGTGAGCCTAGGCCCGTCCCCTCCAAGCCAACCAATCGGGCCCGCATTCTTGCCTACGTCACCGCATTCCTGCCAGGGATCTTCTTGTCAGCGCTCAACAATACACGCACGCAGGGGGATAGCTGGGGAACGCAAAGGAACGTGCGGGTAAGTAAAATACAAGTATTGTATATATAATTTATTTCTATTTATTATACAAAAAAATTGTGCGGCGCTCCTCCGCCGCAATCCCCGCCCTATCTTCAGCCGCATTACAAATTATTATTATTGTATATATTTTTAAGATTTTAAGAAATACTTCGACGATAAATTGTTAGGTTGGAACGAAAGTTCGGAGCGTTTTTAAACAAAAATTCAAACAAAAACATATTAATCCAACTTTTGTACAATAACAAGTAAACGCGCGCGCAGGGGAATAGCAGGGGAACGCAAAGGAAGGTGTGGGTAAGTAAAATACAAAAATTCTCTTTCTATATATATATATATATATATATTGTCACGTTAACCCCTTGCTCTCGAACGGGAAAGCTCGCAGAAAGGGGTCAACTCCGGGCCTTGCAGGCTCTGAGACCGGGCCACGTGCAGGCCGAGTACACGCGGTCCGCCCGGGACTAGACGGGACTCGAAGATTCGACGATTTCTCCGCGGAACACGAAAAGTTCGGGCGCCAGGCACCGCAAGGATGCCACACGAAACTCGATAAGCTACGAAAGCTCGGGGAAGCCGAGCTCGAGAGTCGAATCTTCGAGAGCCTCGGAACGAAACGTCGACGCGACGGGGCCAGTTGGTCCGAACACAGGATGACGAGGGACAGCCCTCTCGGCAGGACGGATCTCACAGGGATTCGAATGACCAACAACGTTATTGTCTCGAGCCGTTTATTTCAGCAGTCAAGGTTACAAAGCCTGCGGCCACGTGGCCGCAACCCGAGAGCCCGCGCTCTTCATACAAGCAGCGATTTGGATGTTCGGTCGCAGCGCCGTTGTCCTACAGTCTACTCGCAACGATACCGCTGTATTTTACCGTCTTCCGTCGCTACACGACTTCGGGAATGCGAGACGCAGATGTTCGGCGGACTGTGCGACGGCCGCGAGGTCTCCCGCACGAAATTCGCTACGACGCGTACGATAACGGTTACGCGTTCGAACGTCGACGAGAACGAGTACGATGATCGGCGAGAACCACAGGATTCGAGATCTACGCGAAGTCTCCGCAAAGATTGTTCCCACGAAACGCGACTCCTCCGAGGACACTCCTACGCACGCACTTCGTAGAGGAAAACTCTCCCGAAATTACTCGAACACTCAAAGTACTCCCGACACGAGTACGAGCGAATTATCGAGGATCGAACGGGAAGCGTTCGTCCTCGCGCGACGAAAGTCGAGCCGTCGGACTACGAAATATCGAATGGATCACAGTTGCGACTTACCGTCTTCTCGTGGTCGTTTCCTCCGCTGTTATTGAGGAACCTTGCTCACGGGAGAGCGTACGGACTGGTGGGAACCCTACGGGAACGTTTCCTCACGCCACGAGACCCTCCGGACGGCACTTTACAATTCGCCCCGACACTACTAATGCGACGTAACGCGATCGATATCTTAACGCGTGCAACGTAAGCGGGAGCCAGCGCGACAGTGATCCATCGATTTTCGGCCGTCTAGCGGATCGAACCTTGTTCCCCCCACTCGACCGTACCTCCGAATTTCCCTATGGCGCATTTCTATCGCACGAACTCTCGGCATCAGGAGCGTACCCTGTAGCGTCCTAGGGCCCCGGACTATCACGGAATTTGTCAAGGAGCCTTCCGCTCTCTTGCTCTGCGGAGGCGCTTCCTCCCTTGATGACGAGAGCACCGTCCCCGAGTAGCTCTCTTTTACGGGGCGAGGCGGCGTCGGGATTCTGAGGGCGTCTCGATGGACGCGATGTTCGGCGGAGCTTTTGTCCCTGCGACGCCTCCGGTTGGTTCGCCGGGTGCGCTCGTACCAAGCTCTCATCTCGCAATCTTGGCCATTTGCTTTTGGTCGGGCGCTTCCTGAGCTGCGGGATGCTGTTCCGCTCCCGTGAAAATTCGGATGGTCGGTGGTTCTTTCGGCGCGTCCCATATACGGCCCTGAAACTTGCCGTTCTCGGCACGCGCGACAGATGTCATTAAAGATCCTCGATAATGTCGGAATCTCTCCGAGGAGCGCTCTCGAATCCTGTGTTTACGGTGTCGTGTGCCGTTAGAGGGCGGTCCGGTCCTTTATCGCTTATAATCCGTCTTCGGAAAACAACAGAGAAGGGACGTGGCAAAATTGCAACGTCACAACTCCCCCCCTTTAAAATGGACCGGACCGACACGGTTTCGTCGCCCCTGTGATCAGTGGCTCGACAGGTGAGAGAGCGTTCCTCCTTGGAGATGTCCTGTACATGAAGAGCCTTCACCACTGAGTGACAACCACGTCCCACGAATACGAGCCGCTGTGATAGACAAAAACAAACGAGCAACACGGAATCGAGATGGAATTGAAGCCTCGAGCGAGGCGCGGGCGTCTGTTGACCTGTGGAGGGGATCGGGTGTTATAAAAATGACACGTTACTTATCCCTTTCGGGAGGGAAATCGTGGCAACCTTTATTTAGCTCCCGAGAGCTGGTTCCGGCGGACAGACCAACCAAAATCAATAACAAAATAAGAAACAAAATGAACACTTAATCTGTGATATTGGGAAAAAAAAACAAAAAAACGTAACGAAAAATAATTGAAGTGCCGGCCGAGCGGATAAAAAAACAGGCGAAGAGAGAGAAAAAAACTATTGTCCTCTCTGCGAGAGGGTTCCGCGCTCGCCGCTGAGCCTACGCTCCCTTTCTTCCTCCCGAGAGGAGGTCGCCTTCGCCTCGTGGCCCTACGGTGCGGGCGTTGCGCCGCCAGGCTGGCCCGCAAACGGGGCACGTCCTGACGGAGGTCCCCGGACGTCCGCAGCGGAAGCAGTGGGGCACGATGTTAGACGGGCATTTGTTTCGGTTGTGCCCGTATTGGCCACAGTTCCAACACGCGTCCGGATCTTTTGGACGGATGTCCTTTCCCTCGGACCACTGCTCGTATTGGCCCCAGCTGGCCGTCCTCTCCTTCCTCGTCTTTTGCACCGTCCGTGGTGCTACTGCGACCGTTCGGCGTTGCTCGGGTGCCGTGGCGGCCACCGGGAGGTCTTTTGGTGGCTCGAGTACCGCTGTGGCCACCGGGAGGTCGCGAGGTGGCTCGGGTCCTGGCGTCGGTTGCGCCGGCGTTGTGGCGTCTCCTCCGTCTCGCGGTTCCTCCCGCGACGATATTTCCGGCGCAGGTGGGGTGCGGATCAGGCGCCCCAACTCCTTGGCCTCCGACGCTATGCCACGCATCTGGCGACGGAGCGACTGGCATCGCTCCGCTGCGTCTCTTGCCTCTTCCTCTTCCTCCAGGTCACGGACCACTCCCTGCAGGAGGCAGAGGTCCTTGACCGCCTCGTCGATTAGATCGGCGAGGAGCACTTTGGAGCGGTGTACCTCCTCGGCTGCTGCTGGCTGGTGCGTCATCTGGAAGCAAGTCAGGGTGGGGTGTGACGGACGTTTGTTCTCCGTTGTTCGGCGGAGTGTACGGCTTCAAGTCGGACACGTGAGCCTTGCCAGCCTCTTTCCCCTCCGGGGTCCCGAGTCGATAAACAACCGAGGACAGTACCTTCGTGACTCGGAAAGGGCCGCAAAATTTTGTGCACAGTTTGGCCGCGATGTTCTGTGCCGCGGACGAGAGTACGCGTTGACGGCGAAGGACGAGGTCTCCCTCCGCGAAACGCGTGTCTTTCCGGCGCAGGTTGTAATGTTTCGCTTGCGTTTCGTATGCTCGCTCCAGGTTTTCGGTGACCCAGTGGCGTAACGTGGCTAGGTGCGATATTCGCTCTGTCCATCCCTCGAGAGATGCCACCTCTAGGTCAACCGGCGCTTCCTCGCTCGCTCGAAGACACACCGCTGGCAACGGTTCGCGCCCGAAATTCAAAAATGCCGGCGACGCTTGCAGCACTGTGTGGTATGCGGTGTTGTATGCGAACCGGAATTTCGCTAGATTCGCGTCCCACGTGCGATGATCTTTTTCGATATAAGACACGATCATCGTCTTCAATATGCGATTTACCCTCTCGACAGGGTTCGCCTGGGGGTGATACGGGGGTGTGGTCGTGATCGCAATTCCGTAGGTCTTCGCGAGCTCGTGGATCGCTTTGTTCACGAATTCGGTACCGTTGTCGGTGAGCAATACTTCCGGCGTCCCCCAACGAGAGAAAACGAGGTCTTCTAGCGCCTCCGAAATTTTGGCCCCGGTGGCCTTCCGCAAGGGGCAACACTCGACCCATTTAGTAAACAGATCTTGTATTACTAACAAGTACGAGAATCCCGCACGACTCGGGGGAAGCGGGCCCATTATATCCGTGGCGATCACCATCCACGGTGCTCCAATGCGACGCCTTCCCATGAGCCCCGACGGGAGTGCTTGCTCAACTTTCGTTAACTGGCACGTGGGGCAGCGTCGCACGTACTCTACTACCGTACGAAACATTCCCGGCCAATAGTATCGGGTGGCTATTCGGTGGTACGTTTTTTCTACCCCCAAATGACCCGCTTGCACCTCGTCGTGGTTTTCTCTTAGTATCTCGGTTCGTTTCTCGGCCGGTACGACGAGTTTCCACTCTTCTAAATCACCGCCGAGAATTTCCGAGATCAACGGGTCGGTACGGCGATGGAAAAGTTGCCCCCCGCGTATGGACCAGTCGGGATGCCTTTCTGGGCCCTTTTCTACTTCTTTTAGCTTGTGCTCGTACCACTCAAGCTTGGTCACGGCCGCAGTCACGATTCCGGCTCTCCCCTCCCCCGGTTCGGTTCCCTCAAACATACGCGATAACGCGTCCGGTACGCGATTCAGGGCACCCTTTCGGTACACGACGTCGAAATCGTACCCTAATAATTGAAGGGCCCATCGCGCGAGCCTACCGGAGGGGTTCGATAATTGCCGTAGCCACCGTAAACTATTGTGGTCGGTCACGACCGTGAAATGATACCCCTCGAGATACGGTCGAAACTTCTCTACGGCCCACACGATAGCGAGACACTCTAGTTCGGTCGCGGAATATTTTCTTTCGGCCGCGTTAAGAGACCGACTCGCGAATGCGATAACTCTTTCCGTTCCCTCGATCTCCTGTACAAGCACTGCTCCCAGTCCTACCATGCTCGCGTCAGTCTGCACTACGAACGGTTCCTCGAACCGCGGGCAGGCAAGGGTCGGCGCGGTCGCTACTAAAGATCTTAATTTCTCGAAAGCGGATTGTTGTCCGCTTTCCCATTTCCATTTCGCTTCCTTCCGTAAAAGGATGTTCAACGGATCCGCGACCGTGGCGAAGTCCGGGATGAACCGTCGATACCACGAGGCCATTCCCAGAAATCGCCGCAGTTGTTTTATATTTCTCGGAACCGGAAACGATATGACAGGTGCGACTTTGTCCGCGTCGACTTTTAACCCTTCCCTGCTGACCACGAATCCGAGGTACCGCACCTCCTCCTTGCAGAATTCGCATTTTTCCGGGTTCACGATTAATCCCGCTGATTTAATTCTGGCTAGGACCCGACGGAGCCACTCGAGATGACCGTTGAAAGTCGTGGTCGCGATGATAATATCATCGAGATACGCGAACGCGTGAGGCTCCATCTCCGGTCCTATCAGACGATCTAAAAGGCGTTGAAACGTTGCCGGGGCTCCCGTGAGCCCGTATGGCATTCTTTTGAAGTGGAATAATCCCTTCCCCGGAACGGTAAATGCTGTTATTTCTTTGCTCGATTCCTCGAGCGGAATCTGGAAGTATGCTTGCGAGAGATCGAGGGTGGAAATGTATCTTGCGGCTCGTAATTTGTCTAGAATGCTCGACATAATCGGTAGCGGATACGCGTCCTTCTTCGAGACTTCGTTGACTTTCCGAAAGTCCAAACAAAAACGATATTTGCCATTCGGTTTCTTTACCATGACGATCGGACTAGACCACTCGCTCTCCGACGGTTCAATTATTCCGTGCTCCAGTAACGAATCTACTTCTCGGTAAATCGCTTCCTGGACGACCGGCGAGACCGTATAATATCGCTGTTTAATAGGTCGGTTATTTCCGACGTCAATTCGGTGAGTGGTCAGAGTCGTCACGCCCGGTACCGTTTCGAAATCTCTCCTTTCCTTCTCGAGAAACACGCGTAACCGTTCCTTTTCCGATGCGGAAAGTATCTGTAGGCCGCAGCAGAGAGGATCGTGAGACGTACGACCGAACGAAAATTCGACCTGCGGTCGTGACGCAAAATGCCATTTTTCCCGATGATATTCGACCACGATACCGAATTGTGCGATCGCGTCCACCCCCAGTAATACCGGATTCACGAGATTATCGAGGACGTAGGCGCAAATTTCCCGCGTCTGGTCTTTAATTCGTAGCGAAAATCTAGCTCTCTCTGTCGCCCGGTCGACCGCTCCCGTGGCCAGAAGGAAATAGCATTCATTTTCTGCCGATAAAATTTTCGCGGCTTTTCCCGCGGACGAGATGGTTTCGCGGCTCACGAACGATAATGACGAACCCGAGTCGATCAACGCGTGTACGCTGCGATATTCTAAGTGCGCGCTCACGATAAGAAGCGACGGTCTCGATACGATGGCTGATTCGAGCTCGGTACTAGCTACGCGGGCCGAAATTACTGGGTACGAGGCCGTTCGGGCCCGTACGAGCGGCGTCGATAGTAGTTTTCCGCTTTCGGAGGGCAACGACGGCAATCGCGTGTGGTAACCCCGGGTTCCCCGCACCGATAACAATGGCGAGTTTGGGGTTCTCGGCATTGTCTCGATCGGTGTCCCGGCCGATGACAGTTCCAGCACGTGCTTTCCGCCGCCGGTTGTTGAGCCGACGACGTGACAGCTCGGCTGTCTCCGGCTCCGGTCGGGCTGTTTCGGTCCGGCTCGTCATACGAGCGGCTGTTCGGTGGTCCGTTACGGCGCGGCTGCGGGGGTTCGCGCGGGCGAGAGGGTCCCGCCCGATATCGTTGTTGCTCTTCCCGCGCGTCGATTACCGCGTTAACGCTCTCAAATTTGACCGACTGGCCCGCACCATCGCTTTTCGCGTATCTTTGCGCGTCGTAAGCGAAATCCTTGTTCGCCAAGGTCGATACGATATATTTGTCCCCGCTCTGGGGCGTCGAGCGCCGCTCCGCTTCCCTTAACAAGCGCACGAGATGTACGACTGACGTAACGGCCTCTTTCGAGATACCCGCTCGGCAGTTTTCCCTCGCGCCCCAGAAAATACTATCTATTTTCCTTTGTTCCGACCACGGTTGCTCGAGGCGCAGGATCATGCTTCGCATGTTCGCGAGGTAATCGCGTAGCGGCTCGTCGGGGCCCTGTCTTCGAACTCGAAGGTCGTGCTCGAGTAGCTGTTGATAATCCGGGTCGCGGAAGTTTTGTTGCCATTCGGCCACAAATTCTGCCCAGGTGGACATGGGGGGACAGGTTTTAAACCATTTCGCCGCGGTACCGGTGAAACAAATCGGAAGACAGCGTATTATCTCAATGTCCGGTAGCGGACAGGCGCGTCGCATGTCGGATAGCCTTTCGAAAAAGACCTCCGGATCTTCGTCGGGTTTCCCGTCGAACGACAGGTCCCATTTCCGCATGACTTCGTACGCTGTCTTCGGAGCATCGTGGTCGGTCGAAGGAGGAGGGGTCGAGGTGACAATCGGCCGCTGGACCAGCGGGGGTCTCCACCCCGTCGGTACCTGCAGCGTTTGCGGGCCGGGAAATGCAGAATCCGGTTTTATGGCCGGCCCGTCTTCGTCGGCCACTGGGCCCCATTCATAGGCGCTATGAAACGACCGATCCTCCTCCGGCCACCTCGAGACGTAAACTTTTTCGTCCCCTAACATGTCCAACTGGGTATTCTTCGACCGTTAATCGATGACCTCGAAACTCCTTCAAACCCGACGGTATTTTTCGAACGCGACCGTTACGGTAACGTTACCCGGAGCTCTCGAATTCAAGGACTTCCCGAGCGAGCGATGTTTATTTGCGTGTCCGGACGCGGCCTTCCCGGGGCCTCGCTACGATACGAGATTCGTTGCTCGCCGGACCAGATCACGGTTGCTACCCAAAACGCTTGTTATTCGACCCGGAATGTTTTCGTCCTCGATATCTAACCGCCTCACACAGTGCTGAATTTGAAACGTTCGAAATTCAAAATAATTCTCGAGGTCGTTACAGGGTCTTGTGTGTCCCTGATGGCCCCGAACTCACCGGCTTGCTCGAATAACAGGACAAAAAAAAATACGAAAAAAAAATTTTCTACACGGCAAACACGAAGGAATTCGCGGTTCGGGCGCGAAACGAAAAGAACCCAACGCTCGCTTTTGCGAACGTTACCGCCACCTGAGGACGTACACTCCACACAAACGTACAACAATCGCGGAATATAATAAATTATCACAGAGACAAATTAAATAAGGCCAAATATGGCCGGACGGAAGCAAACACGAGGTTCTGTCGGACTGGCTCGCCGAAAATACTCCTCGTTTCGCGAGGATCGCACGGAAAGCACGCAAAACGCAACGAGACGTGGTTGAACGTGGCTTCCTTGTGCGGCGTTTGTGAGAACAATCCCGCGCTTCGCTTCTTAACACTCTCCTTGCGCGTACCCTGCGTCTCGCCGTTCTCGCCGATTTTACTACGTTTTGTTCGCGCTCTCGAGACGTGCTGGAAGACCGTACCGCGGTTTTCCCCTGTGAGAATCCCACGTTATCCCGTGCCTCTCTCTGTTTTCGGGAGAAATCCCTTTCGAGAGAGAGGTCCCTGTTCGGGCGCCAATTTGTCACGTTAACCCCTTGCTCTCGAACGGGAAAGCTCGCAGAAAGGGGTCAACTCCGGGCCTTGCAGGCTCTGAGACCGGGCCACGTGCAGGCCGAGTACACGCGGTCCGCCCGGGACTAGACGGGACTCGAAGATTCGACGATTTCTCCGCGGAACACGAAAAGTTCGGGCGCCAGGCACCGCAAGGATGCCACACGAAACTCGATAAGCTACGAAAGCTCGGGGAAGCCGAGCTCGAGAGTCGAATCTTCGAGAGCCTCGGAACGAAACGTCGACGCGACGGGGCCAGTTGGTCCGAACACAGGATGACGAGGGACAGCCCTCTCGGCAGGACGGATCTCACAGGGATTCGAATGACCAACAACGTTATTGTCTCGAGCCGTTTATTTCAGCAGTCAAGGTTACAAAGCCTGCGGCCACGTGGCCGCAACCCGAGAGCCCGCGCTCTTCATACAAGCAGCGATTTGGATGTTCGGTCGCAGCGCGGTTGTCCTACAGTCTACTCGCAACGATACCGCTGTATTTTACCGTCTTCCGTCGCTACACGACTTCGGGAATGCGAGACGCAGATGTTCGGCGGACTGTGCGACGGCCGCGAGGTCTCCCGCACGAAATTCGCTACGACGCGTACGATAACGGTTACGCGTTCGAACGTCGACGAGAACGAGTACGATGATCGGCGAGAACCACAGGATTCGAGATCTACGCGAAGTCTCCGCAAAGATTGTTCCCACGAAACGCGACTCCTCCGAGGACACTCCTACGCACGCACTTCGTAGAGGAAAACTCTCCCGAAATTACTCGAACACTCAAAGTACTCCCGACACGAGTACGAGCGAATTATCGAGGATCGAACGGGAAGCGTTCGTCCTCGCGCGACGAAAGTCGAGCCGTCGGACTACGAAATATCGAATGGATCACAGTTGCGACTTACCGTCTTCTCGTGGTCGTTTCCTCCGCTGTTATTGAGGAACCTTGCTCACGGGAGAGCGTACGGACTGGTGGGAACCCTACGGGAACGTTTCCTCACGCCACGAGACCCTCCGGACGGCACTTTACAATTCGCCCCGACACTACTAATGCGACGTAACGCGATCGATATCTTAACGCGTGCAACGTAAGCGGGAGCCAGCGCGACAGTGATCCATCGATTTTCGGCCGTCTAGCGGATCGAACCTTGTTCCCCCCACTCGACCGTACCTCCGAATTTCCCTATGGCGCATTTCTATCGCACGAACTCTCGGCATCAGGAGCGTACCCTGTAGCGTCCTAGGGCCCCGGACTATCACGGAATTTGTCAAGGAGCCTTCCGCTCTCTTGCTCTGCGGAGGCGCTTCCTCCCTTGATGACGAGAGCACCGTCCCCGAGTAGCTCTCTTTTACGGGGCGAGGCGGCGTCGGGATTCTGAGGGCGTCTCGATGGACGCGATGTTCGGCGGAGCTTTTGTCCCTGCGACGCCTCCGGTTGGTTCGCCGGGTGCGCTCGTACCAAGCTCTCATCTCGCAATCTTGGCCATTTGCTTTTGGTCGGGCGCTTCCTGAGCTGCGGGATGCTGTTCCGCTCCCGTGAAAATTCGGATGGTCGGTGGTTCTTTCGGCGCGTCCCATATACGGCCCTGAAACTTGCCGTTCTCGGCACGCGCGACAGATGTCATTAAAGATCCTCGATAATGTCGGAATCTCTCCGAGGAGCGCTCTCGAATCCTGTGTTTACGGTGTCGTGTGCCGTTAGAGGGCGGTCCGGTCCTTTATCGCTTATAATCCGTCTTCGGAAAACAACAGAGAAGGGACGTGGCAAAATTGCAACGTCACAATATATATATATATATATATGTACTGTCACGTTGAATGTTTTTCACGAGCCGATGGACTCGCGAAAACCGGCCAACTCCGAGCCTTGCAGGCGTTGAAACCAGGCCGCGTGCAGGCCGAGTGCACGCGGTCCGCTCGGGACAAAGCGAGACTCGAAAACCCGACAACTCCCCGACGAAACGCGCAATGTTCGGGCGCCAGGCACCGCGAAGGTGCCACACGAAACACGCGAAAACGTGCAAATTCGGAAAGCCGGATTCGAGGGTCGAATCTTCGAGGTACGCCGATCGAAACGGCTACGCGAGTAAACCAGGTGGCTCGGACACGGGAAAGATTAGGACAGCCCTCTCAGCAGGGCGGATCTCACAGGGTGCGAAGAGTAACTGACAACGTGTAGTCTCGAGCTGTTTATTGCAGCGGTCAAAGGTTACAAAATTAGCGGCCACGTGGCCGCGACCCGGGAGCCCGCGCTCTTCATACAAGATGACGAAAAGATGGTCGCTCGCCGCGCGGTTGTCTTGTCGCGTTCGCTCGCTACGAGGCTGACGGAATTACTCGCAGTGGATTGGCTACGAATTACCGAAGAATGCGAGACGCGGATGTTCGGCGAAATACGAGACTGTCGTGATAGCCTTCGCACGGAATTCACGACGACACGCACGATGTTTTCGCGTTACGCTAACGACTAGACACAGGATTCGAGATAACCGCAATTACCGCCGAGATTGTCCTGGCTAAACGAAACCCCTTCGAGGAAACACTTCCGCGCTCGCAATTTCGGAAAACTCTCTCGTAATTCTCGAAACTCACAATACTCGCAGTACGAGTACGATTCACATTCAAATTCCCGAGGACGAGACGGGAAGCGTTCGTCCCCGCGCGACGAAGGTCGAGCCGCCTTGCTACGAAATACCCGAAATGATCACTGAGACGACTTACCGTTTCTCGTGCCGTTGCGTTTGGTCACCCGGAAAAACGACTCGGAAAGACCGTGGTTCGCACGTCGATATTCTTCGAGACAGCGGGTGTTCGGCTTCGTTCTGGGAGTCGCAGGAACCCTCAACGGAACACGGAACCTTCGCGACGAAATCTTACTTTCTCTATTCGCTACGCGACACGATAGAAAATGATGCGTCCTGTGTTCCGTCGACACGTTCCTCGTACGGCCCTGAAACTTGCCGTTCTCGGCGCGCGCGACAGATGTCATTAAGGAGATCTCGATAATAGCGGAATCTCCTCGTGGAACGCTCTCGAATCCTGTGCATGTCGTTCCGTGTCCCGTTAGAGGGCGGTCCGGTCCTTTAATAATCTCAAACCCCGCACGAAAATTGACGAAGAAGGGACGTCGCAAACTTGCAACGTCACAGTACATATGCTTTTTATTTAATCATCTGCAAAAATACACATTAAATGGACAGTTCCGCTGGCTGTCGTCTCTTCTTCCTCGGTTCTTTCCCCGGCTATTTCCCCGGTTGTTTCCACGGCCGCTTCCTCGGCCGCTTCCTCGGCACGCGCATTCGCGGGCTCTGCCGCGCGCTGTCTTATTTGACCGCAGATGCTCGAAAAATTCGTTCTTCCTCTCTGCTATATATTCTTCCTGCAGCAAATAAAAATAACATGACATAAAATAACATAGGAGACCTAGTTGGGACCGGAGATTGATAACTGTTTTCCGATAAGTAGTTATTGATAATTTGAACAATTTTCAAATGAATAAATTTTTATAACATGTCTCCACACATGCGTTATTTGAATTATCATCTCGATAACAATTTATTGTTGAAACAATTGTTTGAATAGACATTATTACGGAAATGAACAAATTCTATACATTCTGAAAATTGGCTGCTTCAAACAATTGCTTCAACGATAAATTGTTATCAAGACGACAGTTCAAAGAATGCGTGTAGAGACAAATTATACAAATTTATTAATTTGAAAATTGTTCGAATTATGAATAACAAGAAATAGCTACATAAATAATGAGTATACAGGGTGGTCATTTGAAAACTTTCCAGCCGAATATCTTGAAAAGTATGAAAAAGTATTAAAAGAGTGGAAAACAAGGATTTCGAGGGGGAAAGAGGGGTTTATTTGGGTGGCGTTTTTGAGGTCATTTGAAGGTCAACTTTGTTTTTGCTAGTGGAAAGCTGCGGATAAAAAAAGTATCCTACGAAAATGGCCGGTCTTTTTACGTACAATAGGATCTATAATAAAAAATATAGGTCTCCATTTGAAAAAACAAAGTTGACCTTCAAATGACCTCGAAAACGCCACCTAAATAAACCCCTCTTTCCCCCTCGAAATCCTTGTTTTCCACTCTTTTAATACTTTTTCATACTTTTCGAGATGTTCGGCTGGAAAGAATACAGATCCGAAACCCGGGAAACCGAAATCCAGAAACGAAAAATACCAATTATAGAACCGAAATAATATCGGTTCCCCAGAACCGGTTCCACTCCCGGGTTGGAGCATACCGCGTGGCGGACAAACGTTCAGGACGCTCTAAAAAAGACGATAACTTTTTCAAGATCGTACTAGACGATTTGAATTTTTTTGGGAAGCTACAGCAGTTAGTTCACTGCAGGATGTGAAAAGAAATTTTGTCCAAAATTGCAATTGATCGTAATTGTTGAAAAAATACTAAAAGCTGCATATTCAACTTTCCTATGTATCTAAATCGGTTGACGTTGCAATGAGCTACAAACGTTTGTGAAGAAGGTAAAAATTGCAAATTTTCACGATTTTCGGCCTCTAACTGCAATAAATCTAAGGATTCTTACATCTTTCAATGCCTGTCGTTTCTTCCCGAATCAACCGATTTCGATAAAAGTTTCACAGTGCGTACAATTGACACGGATCGACGAAACGTATTTTTCAAACTGTCAATATAGGCCCACATAGAGAAGTTCAAAATGCTACTTTTTGGTTTTTTTCTACAATTCTGGTCAATTGCTTTTTAGTAGCAAACTAATTGATCTAGCTTCCCAAAAAAGTTCAAATGGTACAGTACAATATAACAATGGTTTTCGTCTTTTTTGGAACATCCTACATGAACCGAATCAAAATGAATCGAAATGAACGGTTATAGTATTAATTATTATCTCTGTCACTCACCCATAGCCGTGTCTCCTCGTCTGTCGCGGGCGGTGGGCCTGTCAATGAGGTGGCTGGCGGCACTGCCAGATGCGTCCACTTTCCCATGGGTGGGAAACCGAATGTCGTGGCTGATGCTGGGGCTGCTTCTCGGGCCGCTGTTGAGGCTGTCATTGAGGCGGGTGGTGGCACTGCATTATACGAACATCCCGCGGGTGGGATCCTGATTTTCGTCGGGACCGCTACCGGAGGCGCTACCGTGTCCGCTTCCCTTTCAGCTTCCGCGGCCGCTGCCCGGTACGCGACTTCAGCTTCGGCTTGGCGGGCCGCAAACTTCCTGGCCCTCTCTTCAGCGACCTGGAGGGCCGCTATCCGGGCCTTGGCATCTGTAGCCGCTTGGTGGGCTCTCTCGAGCTCCTCCGTCACCTGCCGTCGGGAGGCTGCCGCTGTCCCTGCCGGTGCGTTCGTCGTTTCGACGAAATGTAGCGGCGAGTGGATGGAGAGCCGGTAGAATGAATCCATCTATATCATGAAAATAAAACAAATTAGTTCAACACACAATATCGAAAACATCTTTTCTGTATGTTCGGATACTACTTACCGTTTCGACTATCGAGAGCAGAATGACGGTCCGACGATGAAGCCACTGCTTCGGTCCTCCGTTCCTCGTGGTCAGTGGTGGGGGTTGCACAAAGTGGGAGCGGTGGGAGCAGGGTTACCGTATTTTATCCCTTCCGGCCCCTTACCTTTGAGTGGGGTTAGCGGTGGCAGCATCTAGGCAAGGGACGGAAACGTAAGGGGCCGGAAGGGATAAAATATGGTAACCCTTGGTGGGAGTTGCACGGAGTTGCAGTGGTGGGTGGTGCGGTGTGGGGGCTCTGACTTGCGTGGTTGGAAAATATCGGAGTTGCCGTTCGGACGCTCTAAAAAAACGATAACTTTTTTAATATTGCACTATGAGATTTGAACCTTTTTGGAAAGCTAGAGCAATTAGTATACTACAGGATGTGAAAATAATTTTTTTCCGGAACTGCAGTTGATCAGAATTGTAGAAAAAATACCAAAAAAGTTGCATTTTGAACTCCTCTATGTGGGCCTATATTGGCAGTTTGAAACATACGTTTTGTCGATCTGTGCCAATTATATGCACCGTGAAAGTTTCATTGAAATCGGTTGATGCAGGAAAAAACGACAGGCATTGAAAGATGTAAGGATTCTCAGATATATGCCGAAAATCGTGAAAATCTGCAATTTTTACCATATTTAATCATTGCCACGTCGACCGATTTTGACGAAATTTGCAGAATATGTTGAAAATGACCCAGATCTACTAAACGTATTTCTTAAATTTTCAATATGATTCCACATCGAAAGACTCGTAAAATGCAATTTTTTGTATTTCTTTCAACATTTACGATCAAATGCTATTTTGGGGAACAAATTTGGACAATTATTAAATAAATTTTTATAATTCGTTTCTACATTCGTTACTTCAATCATTATTTCAATAATAATTTATTGTTAAACCAATTGCTTAAATGAACACTATTACGGAAGTGATAATGCAAACAATTAATGTAATTGTAAGACGTTGGACGTAAAATGTAGGACGGCACGCGTGTCAATAGTTTTCTACATCACCCATGAGGTACTATTGTAGATGCGTTTTTTTTGTCAGTGGTATCCCCTGTGACGTGGCACTATTGCCTACGTCCCTCTGAACCCTTTAGCGAAAGACCGTGCCACCCTTTGGTGAAGCTAACATGTTAAGAGCCATGGCGAGCGATCTCCCTGGGCACGAAGAGACCCAGAGAAATACATTGCTAACTTGGAATGTCGCACGAAACGCGACGCATTTCACAGGACCGCATCCGGGTCCCGGCGGGGACCCGGAACTCTTTCTCCCACGGCAGTCCCGAACCAAAATAACGAGGGATCGAAAAGGCCCAGGACAACCAACTTGGAGGCGCCGGCGAGGGCATAAGGTGCAGAGACGACCAGCAACTCTAACCCTGTCGTCGCCTCACCCGGATAGAAGCTGCACCGCGACCGGATTGGCCGAAGTTGATCGCCTCATCGGAAAGCGGCCAATGAATGAACATCGCTGCCGGATACATCGTTGGATGCCGGAAGCTACTCGCCGTCGCACCGGATTCGTCCGTGCGAGAAGAATAATTAGCGACAAGCCGAAATTTCGCGCGGGAGAAAGATACGGAGAAAGTGGGGGACGCCTCGCTTCCGCGTTCCCGAGCCACCGCGTACGACGACACTGCTCCGTTAGATCTTGTCGCGATTAGACGTTAAACTTTGCGTAAAAGATTGTAGTATTCACGACTTCTGTAACAAAGGGACGAAAGGAATCGCTGCCGAACATCCGCTGTACTTCGTTGCCGTTGGTAAGCGCCGATCAGGCTTCCGTTTACGATTTCTGAAGTGAAGTGTCGTGTTGGCTCGGGTAGCGTGTCGGTCGACTAGAAATTCGCGTCGCAAGAGTGAACGACTTGTACGGCCTTCGTATTAGTGAAACTTCGAAGGGATTTCGAAGCACGGAAGACACGAGTCCTCCGAGCAGTTTGTGGGATATTGTTTAGTGATCTGAGTCCGGTCGGATAGCGGGGGCCGTGGGACCGTCTTGTTGCGGTTGTCCAACGCCAGTCGAGACGCGAAGTCGCGGATTCAGAATAATTAAACGAAGCCGTCGTTCACTCTTCCTAACCTCAGTTCGTTCCATGGTGTGACGCAGTCGTGTGCGCGATTCGTGTTCGTGAATTCTGTTTCGACGAAGCAGGTCAGAGAAAGATCGCGTATGACACCTGAATTCGGTTAAGTCGCTGCCGTTAGCATCTCCGCGTCACGAACACCGCGTCGCTGCCGAATTCCACGCGAAGAAAGAGAAAACGGGGAAAATAGCGCGTGCGACCATTATCTGTCGCGATATTCTTTGTGACGCGCTGGCTAATTTTGTATTCGCTGCCGAGTTCGTCGACAGTTTAAGATCGTCGTGAAATAAACGAATTGTTAGCCGAAACCGTTGTTCAGTTCTTGTGTGAAACCTTCCCGCCGCGGGGAATGCCACGTGCTCTCCCGGCGTAGAACCTTGCGCCCATCCGTGAGCTATCCAGGATATCGTTGCCTGCGCCGCAGAGTCGGGATTTCAGAGGTGATAACGTTCTCGCGAGATGGTATTGTTTTGCGTGACACGTTAGAGTGTCTGGCGCCCGAAATGTAGAACCGCTTAGTGAAGAAATCCCCAATCTGCGAGCGTATTTTGTCCCGGGCGGACCACGTGTCGTGCGGCCGAACGTGGCCCGGCTTTCGGCCTCTAAAGACCCGGTGTCGCTCGAATTAGCGACTAGTTCTTTCCGAAATTTAGAGAGCGACGTGACACCCCTTTAGGCCTATTCCACTATGTCGCACACTGCAACATTTCTGCACACTTATTTGCAAGTGTGCAGCTCGACGTCGGACAGTTTCAACTTTTTTAATACTTTACAATTGTGCAGTGCCAGCTGACAGTCAGTGGTACTGCACTTGCAAGTATTCCTCGACGTCGGAACGATTGAAACTTTTTTAATACTTTACAATTGTGCAGTGCCAGCTGGCAGTCAGTGGTACTGCACTTGCAAGTATTCCTCGACGTCAGACAATTTAGACTTTTTTCAAACTTTACAATTTAAACTTTTTTAATACTTACGATTTCGAGGTGCCAGCTGATGGAATCGGTCGCACCGCACTAGTAAGTTGACTTTTGCGTCGGGCGGTTTCAAGTTTTTTCTTTGCTGCCTTTGCTATTTCGTCTCGGATGTACTGGGGTTCCCTAATGTCCATGCCCCTATCCTTTCTGCTGTCGATCCTTTCGGGCAGCATACAATTTAGATAAAACCGCGACAAATGTGGCTCCATTTCACGTTGCCAAAAGTCGTCGTCTCTCTCAATTCGAATTACCTTTATCCCTTTTTTTGTCCACACAGCAAATAGGCAGTATTTTCTGCCCGTTACGTGCAATTGTCCTTGTACCTGGTAGTAGTACTCGTGTGATTTGCGCATTGCGCTACCCGTACCGTCAAATATCTCCTTGACGGCTTTGAATGTTTGTAATGCCTCTTCCGGCGTTACGTTTGCTGCACTTTTCGGGCACTTTACTTCGACAATGCCGTCGTCATCGATCAAACCATCCGGTGATGCTCCCAAATAGGGAAGCGATGCGTCGATGAAAAGGCCGCATTTTCTAATGTTTACATGCTCGGTTCTCGACAATTCTGCGAGAGCATTAGCTTCGTTGCGCTGTCCGTATCGTACGGCAGGAACGTTTAGAGGCTTTAGGCGGACAAGTTTCTCTACCAGGCTACCACACGGCGTTGCTTTTAGTCGGCGGCACACTTTGGAAAAGTTTGACGCTGTCAAAAGTTCTCCCCTGTACTTCAGCCAGTTGGCGTTGCAAGACTGTCCAATGATTTCCTGCTCGATCTGTTCCCTTCTCTGCGCCCAATCCTTTAGCGTTTCCATATGGGTTGTCATTCGCAGGTTATACATCGATTCATCCATGTCTGGCTTTTGTGCATTTGGTCCGTAATCAGAATCCTTGCCTGCACGGAACTGCGGTTTTGTCCTTTTGCAGCCACTCTTCCTACGATCATTTTGTGATTTTTCCTCCAAATTCTTCAAAACTGGTGAGGGCGCGCCGCCGAGCGAGGTCTGCAAACGAGTCAATACTTCTCTTGTATTGAACTGGATCACAGCAGCATAAACTCTTGCGGTGTACGATCCTCTTTGGCCGAAATTGAGTCTCTTTCCGCCAATGTGCTTCGCGATGATGGCATTGAAACTCTCCACCGTGTTATTGTTACTCTGATAGAGGAGGCTTTCAGAGTGCGCCGCCACAGTATGTACAATGTCCTTTATCTTTTGGTACACTCCCTTGCTTGATAAGTCGGGAACAATGTCGACTTCATCGTCTTTCCGAGTACCATCGCAGAAATATGCGATTCTGCCGCACTCTCTGTGCTCTCCGAAAACGTGGCTGGGCACATTCACGATGTCGTCATACAAACGTTTGATCTTCTCTGTTATCGGCACATTCTCATTCATCCTGAATGCAGCAGCACTCACAATTCCCGTGCGCATCCGTTTAATACTTTTTTCTACGGCTTGCCTGTAGTAGCCGGGTTCAGTCTTCTTCACAACATCTTTCAATCTTGTTGCAGAAGTTGCGCAACAAATGGTTTGTACATTCGATCTTTTTCACGCGCGTCCGTGTTCCGTATGGCTTGCAGTCCAAAATTTTCTTGTAGACGCTGCTGTCGCCGTCAGCAATCAATGTTGAATACACTAATCCGTGTCTTTCCTCGCTGGTCTTGAAACCTTCTGCGATGGCGTCGCCCTCCATTTTTGTTGATGGCTGGTTTCTGCCCCAATTTTTAAAACATGTGTGTTTCGGTGCTTCTTTGTCCTGCTTCGCAGCCCTCTGGCAAATAGAGCAGATACGATTTTTTATTCCGGCGAATAGCACCTTCTTGGCGAATCGTACCTTCCTGTTCGGTACGACCTCTTCATCCAGCTCCCGTCAGCCACGACGGGAATGTGTGGAATTCCATCGAGTAGCACATCGCCTCTTTCGATGGCTAGCCTTTTTTCTTCTTTAGCCGCTGCCAACATTGCTTCTTCCGCAATACGTTTGGATTTCTCCCCGATCTTGTCGTGATATTCACGGTATTGCTTCTTCTTCATACAGGGGACGTTGATGGCTGACAACAATCCCTCCATTTGTTCGTATCCGCCTCCGGTGGTCATTGTTGCGGCGACTGCACTCAGCTCCATGTCAAGAGACGGCTTCTCTTTGGTATCTGCAGGCTGGCTATGGACTTGGAATGTCTCATTGCACATCGTGCATTTCAAATGCTGGATTGTCCTCAGACCCGATCTCTTCGTACGTTCGATACGGAGTGCCGTCGTCAAACATCCCATCTCCGAATGATTGGCAATCTCCTTCATCTGCTCGATGACGTGATGCATGTCAACGATGCTGAACCCGTCCGAAGGGCACGATTCCGCCTGCGACGTGGTCGTCGTTTCATTTTCCACGACCAAGCACTCCACTTCGTCGGTGGCAATGATTGTCTGCATGTCTGTAGTCTCTCCAACATCTTCTGTCATATTGCGCAATGTTTCTTCACCGAATCCACTTGATGCCGGCGCTGCATTTTCTTCTTCCATTTCTTCGAATTCTATGAATTCTTCAATTTCGATGGTTTCTTCGGGCATTCCCACGAAGATAGTGTTGTCGCACACCATTTCCTCTTTCATTGCTCTTGATGCCGGTGAGGCTTTCCTCTCTTGATTATCTTCGGCCATTGTCGCGAAGTGATCGGCGTCTGTCTCCCACAACATTGGCTCTTCGTTTCCACCAGACGCCGGCGCTCCATTTTCCGCAGCCGTTGACAGTTCATCCAGGGCCAGCCTCGCTAAACGCTGCTGTCTGCAAACAGAATACAAAAACCTTGTGAAAAACCAAAGAACAAATGCAGAGTACAAGTGCATACTCTGCAATTCGATCAAGATTTTTAAATTGAAAATCTCGCTTGAAAAAAGAAACAAAAACCACAAAAAATCGAAAAATTGCAGACTTTGCATGGAAGGCACTGATAAACCTTAAACATTTCACAGAAATTGAAAACCGAAATCAACTTATCAGCATTACATCTGGACATTACATCTCTACAAAAAAAACCCATACATTGGATACACACATGGAAAGAACAAATGTACAGTTTCAATTTCCGTGCACTTATTACATTCTAAGCAAATCCGCCTTACAATAAGTCATCCCTATTTGTTGAGAAACATCCAAACCCATTAATTATGGTTTCACAAGATTGAAAAATGCAACTTTTAGTATTCTTTCTACAATTCCGATCAATTCCTGTTTCGGAAAAAATTGTTTCACATCCTGTAGTAAACTAATTGCTTTAGCTCCCCTAACAAGTTATCGTCTTTTCAGAGCGTCCGCATATGTTTTCCGAGTCACTATATGTTCCGCTGCACGGTTTGAGTTTTCGAGACATTCAGCAGAGTGTAGAGTTTTTCAAGCAAAGTCCAACTCCGCCCATATACCGTTATACATATTTCAAAAAGCAAACGTGGTTTAGCATTTCTTTTGTAATCTCGGACGCTTGGGTCCCTACATTATTACTCCGGTTTTTATTTTTACTACATAATCCGGTATTGCAGATCTTTGATTATTGCAGTCAGGCCCAAGGTTTGTCCCTTTTTGTAAACACGATCACCGTGGCAGAGAATGGTTGCTGATATTGTTCTCGAGGTGGAAATAGGCTAATAAAGTCGCATACAGTTTGCTGGTATTTTCCCGAGGCTAGCCGTATGGACAAAGGACCATAATGGCGGTGCGTCCGACTCGCCCCTACCTGAAACGGCGACCGTTACCAGCTCACTGTCGCGCCAATTTTTATAGCCATATTCTTTGAAGGGAAAACTTCTAATCATTCTGGCCTCTCTCATGGCAGAAACGTAAAAACTGAATTTGTTTAAATTTTTCGACATTGTAAAGTCGACTGTCGAGGGTGAAATCAGGGTTTGATCATTTCCCTTGAAATGTGGGATGCTTGTGAGCCTACATTTTTACTCATGTACTACTGGACTTAGTGATGGGTTATGATACTACTCAAGCGATATCGATACCTAGTTCCAAAGTATCAAGGTATCATAAGCATGTATAAATAGGTAGGTATGATAATTTCGTCGGAAACATTTTTGGTCAGCTCATCGGAAATATTTGAAAAATCGTGTTAACAATGCATACTATTGTCTAGAAATTGCGTGAAAATAGCTACGTTTGAATTCTTCATAGGAATTATACGAAATCTGGTAATGAGGGGTTTTTGGGGTCTCTGCCTGGCGCAGAGAAAACATATGCAACATTACAACTCCAAGCTGATATGCGAGATTCGAGTGGCACTGCGTGTCCAGTGTCCAGGCGTATGACTTTGTCTTTATAACGCTGTATCTTATTACAGAATAATCTAAAATAAATAATATTTTGTATTTAAGAGCTTTGAGGGGTTTTTACTTTATAGGAGAGGAAATGTTTTCAGCGAGAACAACCTTCGAGGAGCACGTGTTTACAAAAAAGACGAACCTTGGGCAATAGTAATACAAAAACATCTGGAACACCAGTAGTACATGAGTAAAAATGTAGGCTCACAAGCATCCCACATTTCAAGGGAAATGATCAAACCCTGATTTCACCCTCGACAGTCGACTTTACAATGTCGAAAAATTTAAACAAATTCAGTTTTTACGTTTCTGCCATGAGAGAGGCCAGAATGATTAGAAGTTTTCCCTTCAAAGAATATGGCTATAAAAATTGGCGCGACAGTGAGCTGGTAACGGTCGCCGTTTCAGGTAGGGGCGAGTCGGACGCACCGCCATTATGGTCCTTTGTCCATACGGCTAGCCTCGGGAAAATACCAGCAAACTGTATGCGACTTTATTAGCCTATTTCCACCTCGAGAACAATATCAGCAACCATTCTCTGCCACGGTGATCGTGTTTACAAAAAGGGACAAACCTTGGGCCTGACTGCAATAATCAAAGATCTGCAATACCGGATTATGTAGTAAAAATAAAAACCGGAGTAATAATGTAGGGACCCAAGCGTCCGAGATTACAAAAGAAATGCTAAACCACGTTTGCTTTTTGAAATATGTATAACGGTATATGGGCGGAGTTGGACTTTGCTTGAAAAACTCTACACTCTGCTGAATGTCTCGAAAACTCAAACCGTGCAGCGGAACATATAGTGACTCGGAAAACATATGCGGACGCTGTGAAAAGACGACAACTTGCTATTTAACTTCCCGATTTATAGGGAAGTTACTGGAATTACCCCGAAAATCGAAAATCGAGTTTTTAGCAGATCTTCACGTTTCATGGTCATTGGAGTCATTTTAGACTATTTTTATCAAATTGTTAGTATGTGTGTGTGTGTGTGCCTATGTCTGTTTCTATGGTATCAAATTTTTCGTTAACGTTTTCTGAAAAAGTAACAACGCGATCAGAATGATGAATGATGCAATCGATGTGTCCCGCTGTAACTTTGAGCTGATTAGATTTTTGTCCACTTTGGTCCAGTAGTTTTTTAGTTTTTTTCGAAAGAAGTTCATTCAACAATGCAATTTATACGAGAGGATGGACATTTTCCACCGAATAAACAAACGTAATTATATATATTTCATTTTTAATTTTTTTTTTTAATATAAAAAAATTTTTTTTTTCAATGATGCAGCTAATGCTAACGAATCGGGAAGTTCTTTGTGTGACTCTCCAAGAGTCACACACCAAATATAAAACATTAATAGCTGTAGAGCGAGTGAGCAACAACAACCCTACTCGCGAGCGAGCGAAGCGAGCGAGCAACAATATCCCTCTAGTTATAACAGCAATTTATCGGAATTGTAGAAAGAATACTAAAAGTTTCATTTTTCAATCTTTTTGTGTGTGGGCCTACATTGTGTACTAAGTGTAAAAAGTACATTGTGTAGATCTGTGGCAATTATATGTACTGTACAAATTTTATCGAAATTGGTTGATGCGGGAAAGTACGACAGGCATTGAAAGATGTGAGAATTCTTACGCAAGGCGTTCTCATGTCTCGTTATAACGGATCGCATTATAGTGGTTAGCGATAAAGGTAAGATAGTACGATGATAGATAAAATAAACATTTCCGTGACACTAGAAGTGTTTATCAACATTAACTTCAATCGAGACCAAAAATGTTTCCGACGAAAGTTGATGAGTATTCACTTTTCCACAAACTTCAATACAAAAAAGTAAAGAAAACTCTCTTACTACAAAAAATGAAGGTCACCTCAATTTTTTACATGTTAACATATATTTGTTCAAGACGAATTCAGCGACCTATAATCATATAACATGAAACCTTGAAATAACGCTACAATACTTTTGGCCACAAAAAGCGAGCTACCGAACCACTGTGCGTCGGGCCCACACCCGAGAGTTTCCTTACTTGATGGTAAGGGTTGATAGTCGGGGTCGCGCGCGAAACAGTTAGGATAAACGGTACAATGATTGGCATCCTAAGCCAACATCGCAGTAAAAACTTGCTATTATTATAAACCCATAGAGATTTTTAAGAAAAATCAAACAGTTTTACGACACTGGCAAACAACCGGCTTCAAATTTCGAAGCGAATACTTTTAAAATAATTTCTTTCTATCATTCAATCAATGGTAATTTTTTCAAAATGTACTGGAAATTACGCGTAAAACGCATTTTACTCATTCGAATTATTGCAAATATATAGATTTGGGTTAGGTCTAAACAATCTACAAATTCTGGATGACATCTACCTACAACGGGAAGATTGTATGAACAAATAGAGTTTTTGTTAGGTCGTGGGAGGAGGCGGAGAGCATACGAAACCACGCATACGAAAATCCAGGAGTAGTCTCTCAAAAAGTATATATGTATGACCAGAGTAAGACTAACCCTGTTTTCTTTCTGATCTCCACAACGCGTTTATAAAAACAGTAGACAGACCGCCGCACAGTGGTCCAGTTTGGAAAATCGTGACCCATTTGCGAGATCAGTATTTCCAAACTAGTAACATAAATCTTTATAAAACATCGAAGATTACTATAAATGTATCAATTATACACTGACCTTTTACGACGAGACCCTATTCTTCTGCTAAGCCTTCTCGCTGACAGGTGAACTCTCTTTGACGATGTGCACTTTGTGCTCTTCTTCTTCGTCCAGAACTCCTCCGCCCGGCCCTCAGTTTTCGTCGAATTCTTACTATTCATTGTCACCGTAAAGTACACTAACCCAACTTAAATCAAACAAACCACACACAATCGCGTCTACAATATGCAACACTATATATAACAAAAATAATCTAATGTAACACAGCGTAACACAATGTAAGTTAAAATATATTGAATATATTAGATATATATATTGAATAAATATATTGAAATATATTGAATATATATTAAATGAATCAATTGTGACGTGGCACTGTTTGCCAACGTCTTCCGAAGAATATGATCGGAAGACCGGGTCATATTCCGGCAGGCAAAGAGCGAAAAAGTAGGGGCGAACGCTCTCCCTGGGCACAAGCGAGACAAATGGGCGAACTCTGATACTTTGAACGTCGCGCCAATTTGCGCGACGCGAGTTTGCAGGACCGTAATCAGGTCCCCGGGGGGACCTGACGAACTTCTTCCCGCCAAAGGAAATGGAACAAGGATGGCTCTGACGAAAACCCTGCCGGAGAACAGCAGAGAGATCGACGTGGCTCAGGATGAACAACCTGGAGGCGCCGACAAGAATTCCGCGGCCAAGACAGAAATCTCAGCCGTCTTGCCGTCGCCTCACCCGGAGAGAAACCTGGCCAGTTACCGGAATGGCTGACAGCGATCACCTCAGCGGGGAGCGGCCAATCGACGGGCACCGCTGCCGGAGAGGCCGCCAATCGCCGGAGCCCAGGGACCGTCACGCAGGGCGAGGCCCCTGCCGAAAATCAGAGCGCGATAGGTCCGAGCGTTACGCGGGGAGAAGCGAGCGGAAGGGGGGGACGCTCCGCTGCCGCGTTCCCGAGTCATCGCGTAGAAGATCACTTCTTCATTGGCTCTAGTCGAGAATAGCTCTCTTAGATATGCGATTAACCGTAAGAATAATTTGTGCGACGATACCTGCCGGAACCGAGGGACAGAAACGATCCGTTGTCCACGGCTTCATCAAAGAAACCTATTCGGTAAGCTTTCGTCGGATTCTCATCCGAATTATAAAGTGATCTTTCTTTCGCGTTGGCTCGGGAAGCATTTTGGGTTCGCGATCGCGTCGGCGAAAGATCGGCGTAGTTACGGGCTGCCGGAAGCAGCGTTAATCCGCGAGCGGCACGTAATTGTCGAGCGACGAACGCGCGGGGAAAATTATTAGCGGGTGCAAAGCACTATTTTCTTTTGCGAGGATCCGCGCGTCGTCGTTTCTTTCACGCCAGCCTCGTCTCGTCCCACGGTGGGACGTCGCCTCGTGCTCGCGTCGTACTCGAGACTCGTGTTAATTCGACGAGAAGCCATTGTAACGCGTTTTCCATCGGGATTCGGGCGTAGAACGCGTGTTCCGCGGACGCCAACGCCGTCATCGCGTTGCTGCCGAATTCGACGCGAAGTTCGAATTACGTTCGAACGAAGAAGAGCGCGTGCGACTAAGATCCGTCGACGACCACCTGTCACGCGTCGGCTAACCTCGAAAAGCTGCCGGTTACGGCCGGCAGCCCCGTTGTACATCCAGTCGAGTAATAAAGTCTCGTTAGCCGAAATTCACTGAGAATAGAGATTATTACGTGAGAAACCTTCCCGCCGCGGGGAACGCCTCGCGTTCACTCCGCGTAGTACCCTGAACCCGTTCGCGAAGAGTTTCGTCGAGTTATCGGTGGCCGTCGGCTCGTGAAAACGTTTCTCGAAGTGCTCGTCGCTGCGGCGACTTAACGTGGCACCGTAAAACAGTGCCTGGCGCCCGAACACCTTGGCGAAGATTTCGAGAAGCGACGAGTCGACGAACCACTTTTGTCCCGGGTGGACCGCGTTTCGTGCGGCCGAACGCGGCCCGGCCGTCCGGCCCATAAATACCCGGTGTCTCTAGGTTTTCGCCGTCCCGAGGACGAGGGAAAGCTAGACGACGTGACACAATTTAAAAAAAAAAATTCAACACTCGTTTTCGCGCTGTGTACAAAGTACGAATGACAGAGCAAACCGTTCCTACCTGAACGCGTTCCTATCCATTCGCAAACTGCAAAAAAGTAAGGACACCACTTTGCCCGCGCAAACTTCTGCCCCCACTATCGTCAGATGTGACTCGCGGCCGTTCGAGGGATCAAGCTCGCGGCCGCGCCAAAGATTGACGGGCACTTTTGACGAAATCTTTGACAAAATCAAAGAACTTTCGCTAGAAATGAGACACAACGCTGAATTTGAAAAAGATTTTTGAAAAGATTTTAAAAATTAAAGCTGAAACTTTGCAGAATATGGGAGAAATAGGGAGATTATGGAACGAACGTTTTTAACCTTGAAAAATTCATTGAACTCGCTCAATTTCGAGGAAATAGTGGTTTTTCAAATACCAAGCGCGGAAAATTTTTTTTACCATGCTATACATAATTTCGCGTAGATTTTTTCACGCTGATTTCAAATCTGGTCTCAAAGGGTCTAGCAGACTAAGCATGGTGAATCGGCCCCACCCTGGATTTTTACTGAAATTGTGTGAAAAACATTGGCTTTAGGTTGAAAGATAACCCCCCAAAATTTCAAGTCGCTAACCCTTCATATAAGGATTATACGAGGGTAAATACCCTTAACTATATCATTTTTTTTTCTCGGTTGTTAATTAAGATATTCAGATAAAAAAAATACGAAAATACTCGTACTTACGTCCTTTATTTCATATATTTTTTTCACAATTGGGATCAAATTATTAAGGGTAGAAAAAAATTATTTAATTTTTTAGGGGTGGGAATTTTTTAGTATGTTTACTATTTCCTACAAGTCTCAACCGTGATAAACGTATTCTGCTTCCATATTTTAGTTTTATACGTTTTTTCTGTCCTTGACCTTGAATGACCTTGGACTAATTATAGTCACTGAATTCCTAATGAAAGGGACTATCATTGTAGGTGTTTAAAAAAGGGTGGTTCCATTTAAAAAAGTCAAGGTGACCTTGTTATCTCCAAAAAATGACATAAAAACAAAATTTTTTTTGCATCGTGTCAGCCCCATTGTACCATTAACTTTGTCCTTACCATATTTTACGTATCTTTAGAAACAACAAAGATATTTGAGGTGCTAACGTTTGGTGACTCACCCTGTATATTCGTTAATATCTCCGATGATTTTATAATTTTCGCTTTAAATCGCCCATGAGATAAATAATAAATAATCGTAGCGACATGAGAACAGTAACCCACTGTTCTGTTGCCGTTAGCACAGTCACATGTATATGAACATTTATTAAAACATTTTGTAAGAGGTTGCGCTTTTTCGGAATCTAACAATATTATAAGGGTGAAAGTTCGCTCGAGGCATATTAACCGTGAATGTTATCAATGCTATATTGAATATTTACCACATTCGATTAGTTATACCGCTATCACACGATATACAAAAGAAATAATTGATTAAGAAGGGACTTAATCTCCTGATAAGAATTATTAATTAGTGTCGTAAGAAAGACGACAATATATTGTACTATTACGTATAATCAGTATAATGACGTAATTTCAGGTATTTTTCAATATTTGACTATGTTCCCCCGCTCCGATCATCTTGCAACTTTGGTATGTATTAGATAGGTAACAGAACATTGTTGTTGAATTTTTTGAAAGTGGTCACTCGAAGGTTTGTTTGCAATTCCCACCCCTAAAAAGTTAAATAATTTTTTTCTACCCTTAATAATTTGATCCCAATTGTGAAATAAATATATGATATAAAGGACGTAAGTGCGAGTATTTTCGTATTTTTTTTATCTGAATATCTTAATTAACAACCGAGAAAAAAAAATGATATAGTTAAGGGTATTTACCCTCGTATAATCCTTATATGAAGGGTTAGCGACTTGAAATTTTGGGGGGTTATCTTTCAACCTAAAACCAATGTTTTTTCCCACAATTTCAGTAGAAATCCAGGGTGGGGCCGATTCACCATGCTTAGTCTGCTAGACCCTTTGTTTGCGACCTCAGTACTTTGCAAAAAATCGATTTTTGTGGACAAAACTAATGAAATCATTTTCTCGGTTAAATGAATTGATAATCCGCTAGCTTGAAGGTACATTGTATTCTCATACCCAGAACACACTAAAATTAAATATGATGAAGTATTTGAACGTTTACTTGACGAACGATCAATTCCGTCCACATTGCTAACTGCGCGCCGCACTGATGTATGTATCTTCTTTGCTATTTATAAATTACAAACGAAATCAAGCATTATCAAAAGATACATATTTTAAAGAACCTTTGGAAAGGATATTTTACAATCATAAAGATGTGTTCGATCGCAAGGGACCTTCCAATGGAGTAATATCGCTTACTTCATTCTTTCTGTCTCTCTCCTTCCACCCGAAGGCTGCTCGAATCAGCCGTGCAGGATGAGGGGTCATCAAGGGTGTGTTGAATGGTAAATGCAACGTTCGGCAATACCCAATCAACACATCGCCTTGCGTATATCAATGAAACGTCATTGAAATCAGCCCATAGACTGATTGGAGCTTTCTTCACGACGAAGAAAGTTTCCCCCACTAACTAAAAAACAAAGGGTCTCTCGAAACAAATGTTCCCCCGAAAAACAAATACGACCATCATCGAGAACATTCATTCTGAATCGTTTTCACATACAAAAACGGATGTTCGTTGTTTGTATTCTCTTGACCAATCGTGGTAAGATATTTAATATTTCAATATTCTAAAATATTTGGAATTCGTCGCGTTTTCCACACATTTCGAAATATTTGGGAATCGTCGCGTTTTCCCACGCGTCCAAGGCAGAGTCTGCTAGAGCAGCCTTGCCGTCGAGTCCTTCTGGTAGACTCGGGACGAAACGCGGCTTTTTCATTTATAAATCATTCACCTAAGATTAATTTGGCAGGTGAAATTCACGATTGAACATTTTGGTCAGGATATTTTACAATCATAAAGATGCTTTCATTTTTTTCTTCTCTAAAAATGTCTTTTCGATTGTAACACAGAATTGTCAATGTTTGGCTGAATGGGGTATCTTATGTACCCTGCATAACTTCCCAAAATTTTGTTATCAGATGTTGAAATGTAATGCATACATACTCGACGTCATGAGGGTCTAAACCATTTTCGCGCAGCTCGGCAGATGGGTGGGGAGGGTGTTTGCTGCGAGCCAGTCCACTCTCAATCCAGTACGCACTCCCCATACTTTCATTGGGCGTATGGAGTGGAAGTGTGACCAATCAGAGCGAAGATGGGCAAATACAAACGAAAATTGGTTTCTACGCGGATTTGGAATCCGCTATTTTCCCGCCGCGCCAGTAAGAACCCCCTCCCCCACCGGACCTCCCACCGCTGCAACTCTGTGCAACTCCCACCACTCCTACTCTGTGCAACCCCCACCACTGACCACGAGGAACGGAGGGACGTCGTAGCAGTGGCTACATCGTCGGACCGTCATTCTGATCTCGATAGTCGAAAAGGTAAGTGGTATCTAAACAATTCGTTTATTTTTCACAAATACCTCATTACTGTACAGTCGCGATATTTGTCAACGACCGCGCACGCGATAGTTTTTATTCGTTTTTGATTTCTTGAGTATTCATCCTTCATTGAGTGTGTGTTAATGTGTTGATTAATTTGTTTTTTTCGAAATGCAGATGAACTCTCAGCAATCCAGAACGGTGACCACATCACCGCAACCGCCACTGTTTTCACCAACACCAGCGTCCACGGCAGCGGCTGCGAACGTTGCCCGACGAACAAAAGCGGCATTGGAGGCAGCCGAAAAGGAGGTCCGCGAATCGGAATACCGGGTGGCGGCCCTTGAGGCAGCCGAAGATTGGGCCTGCAAGTTGGAGGCCCTCGAAGCGAGTGCCGAAATCGCAACGGCGGTCCCATCAACGGCCTCAGCAACGCTGACAGCGGAACCGGCCCCGACAGCGACAGCGGAGAACTTTTTCGCTATGGTAGCGGCCCCAGCAACGGCTGTACCAACGGCCCCTGCAAAGTTTTCGTTCCCGCGGGCGGGAACGTGGTACCCGGCAGTGCCGCCACCCGCGAATTGCCACCCACCAAAAAATTCCCGGGCAGCGGCCTCAACAGCGGCCCGAGAAGGAGCCCCAGCATCAGCCACGACATTCGGTTTCCCACCCATGGGAAAGTGGACGCATCTGGCAGTGCCGCCAGTCGCCTCATTGACAGGCCCACCGCCCGCGACAGACGAGGAGACACGGCTATGGGTGAGTGACAGAGATAATAATTAATACTATAAGCGTTCATTTCGATTCATTTTGATTCGGTTCATGTAGGATGTTCCAAAAAAGACGAAAACCATTGTTATATTGTACTGTACCATTTGAACTTTTTTGGGAAGCTAGATCAATTAGTTTGCTACTAAAAAGCAATTGACCAGAATTGTAGAAAAAAACAGTGGGCCTATATTGACAGTTTGAAAAACACGTTTCGTCGATCCGTGTCAATTGTACAGGGTGTATAAAAAGTAATGGTCATCCGTCCTAGGGGTGAATCTACACCTCTGGATCGGTGGACATTTGTAGGAGAAACTTGCCGCAAAATTGTTTATAACAAAGAAAATTGTTGTTAGTTTTTTTTTACATCAACGCCTTCTGCTCACCGAGAAGAGAAAAAGTTTGAAAGGAGCCATATGTCGCAAACAAATAGTTATTGAGATATAAGCTGTTAAAGTTTTTCAAAATTTGATTGTGTGGAATTATACGTATAGACAAAAGCCTACTACTACAGTCCACACACGTCCCTGTCGATGAGACAGAACATGATCGTGTGCGTGCTTCAAGGCAAACGAAAAAAGCGACATTCGTCACTAGGCCCGTAGCAAGCCATCGTCTCCCTGCCCATTCATATCATCAATTTAATGTTGAGAATTTCAAGTTAAGAATGCTATTTCTACATTATTAATTACTAACATAAAGTTTACTTACAAATTTTTCAGGGTCTTCTATTCCTTCGGGGGATCCATACCACACTACCATTTACTCACGCGAATAAGCGCGAATAATTGTGCTCGTCTTCCGGGCTCAATGTGGGCATACTTTCCAATACAGTCTCTCACATATATTCACTTCATTTCTAACCACTTCAAATGCGTTGTAATCCTGTCTTTTATATCATCTATTTAAGAATATAAACTTGGAAGAATCGAATGTCCGAACACACAAGAATCGATGTTTCCATATGATTCCCGAAAAATCAATAGTTCCAGATGATTCTCGAAAAATCAATATCCCCTTGACAACGATTTCATTCGTTTTAAACGATCTGCCTTGACCGAATCCATTGTTTGCTGGAAGAGTATAGTTTCGCGCGGAAATCGCGAAGAGCACTGAACTCTTTCCGCGTCGGAGTAGTTTCTTCTCGTTTCCTACGTTACGAATTCGAAAAGTGTGCTACGTAGTGTGTAGTAATTGTGTGGAAATGTTTCGTGCTTCGTGTTTATTAATTATATTTTTCCTTTTTTTATCGATTATTTCACGAGCTTCGTCATGCCTCGACGGCCTTTCAATTGCAATCTGCGTAATGTGCGTTTGATGCTTCGAGCTATTGACGAAGCAAATAGAAATTATTCAGAAGCTCGTGAAGTATATCGCGAATTATTAACTAATATGGGGGGACGGGTACGTGCAAGAGATATTCCGGACCGTCGCGAATTTTAAAGATTAGACCATCGCATTAGCGATGCAATAATGAACAATAATTTTTCTTTGCCTACTACTTCGACGCCAGGTCGCCCTCGTGTGCACTGGCGAAAAGAGGAACAGGCTATTGCTCTTGCACGTGCCTTTCCCTTAATGGGCCTTCGTGGTATTTCTCGACGAATTGAAATTTCGCATATGACAGTTCGTCGAATAATTCGCGAAGAAGGTTTACGACCTTACAAGTTCCAACGCGTGCAAGCACTTCTGCCAAGAGATTTCATAACTCGCCGCAGTTTTTGCCGGTGGATGTTGCATTAAATAGAAAGAAACGACGATTTTATTAAAAAGATACTTTTCACGGATGAATGTAGTTTTTCAAATACCGGTATTCAAAATTCACAAAACACCCGTATTTGGGATTATCAAACCCCCATGCAGTTATTCAACGTTTTAATCAAGGACGTTTTGCAATAAATGTATGGGCGGGTATCATTGGCAATAACATTATCGGACCTATTTATCTACCGTCAAAATTGACGAGTCAAAGATATTTAGATTTTTTAAAAACAATTTTAATTAGAAAATTACGTGAAGTCGTGCCACGTGGTAGGCGTCGTTCAATCTATTTTATGCATGATGGTGCTCCACCACATTCAACTATTGTAGTTAGAAATTTCCTTGACGAAATGTTTGGCACGCGTTGGATCGGTCGTAGACCTGCGCCTCATATTTGGCCCCCCCGGTCGCCAGATTTAAATCCTCTTGACTTCTTCCTTTGGGGAGCAGTCAAGAGTATTGTTTATAGATCGGGTGCGCACATAAACAATGTAGACGAATTAAAACATAAAATTGAAAACGCGTTCGAAGTGATAAGGTCTAAAGTGGACATATATGAAAAAGTACGGAGGAACTTTAAAGAACGTTTACAAGTGTGTTTGGACACTGATGGTGCCCACATTGAGCCAGGAAGACAGGCACAACTACTAAGACAAATCCGCGTAAATGGTAGTGTGCTGTGGATCTCCCGAAGGAATAGAAGACCCTGAAAAATTTGTAAGTAAACTTTACGTTAGTATTTAATAATGTAGAAATAGCATTCTTAACTTGAAATTCTCAACATTAAATTGATGATATGAATGGGCAGGGAGACGATGGCTTGCTACGGGCCTAGCGACGAATGTCGCTTTAAATTTCGTTTGTCTTGAAGCACGCACACGATCATGTTCTGTCTCATCGACAGGGACGTGTGGACTGTAGTAGTAGGCTTTTGTCTATACGTATAATTCCACACAATCAAATTTTGAAAATCTTTAACAGCTTATATCTCAATAACTATTTGTTTGCGACATATGGCTCCTTTCAAACTTTTTCTCTTCTCGATGAGCAGAAGGCGTTGATGTAAAAAAAAACTAACAACAATTTTCTTTGTTATAAACAATTTTGCGGCAAGTTTCTCCTACAAATGTCCACCGATCCAGAGGTGTAGATTCACCCCTAGGACGGATGACCATTACTTTTTATACACCCTGTACGCACTGTGAAACTTTTATCGAAATCGGTTGATTCGGGAAGAAACGACAGGCATTGAAAGATGTAAGAATCCTTAGATTTATTGCAGTTAGAGGCCGAAAATCGTGAAAATTTGCAATTTTTACCCTCTTCACAAACGTTTGTAGCTCATTGCAACGTCAACCGATTTAGATACATAGGAAAGTTGAATATGCAGCTTTTAGTATTTTTTCAGCAATTACGATCAATTGCAATTTTGGACAAAATTTCTTTTCACATCCTGCAGTGAACTAACTGCTGTAGCTTCCCAAAAAAATTCAAATCGTCTAGTACGATCTTGAAAAAGTTATCGTCTTTTTTAGAGCGTCCTGAACGTTTGTCCGCCACGCGGTATGCTCCAACCCGGGAGTGGAACCGGTTCTGGGGAACCGATATTATTTCGGTTCTATAATTGTTATTTTTCGTTTCTGGATTTCGGTTTCCCGGGTTTCGGATCTGTATTCTTTCCAGCCGAACATCTCGAAAAGTATGAAAAAGTATTAAAAGAGTGGAAAACAAGGATTTCGAGGGGGAAAGAGGGGTTTATTTGGGTGGCGTTTTCGAGGTCATTTGAAGGTCAACTTTGTTTTTTCAAATGGAGACCTATATTTTTTATTATAGTTCCTATTGTACGTAAAAAGACCGGCCATTTTCGTAGGATACTTTTTTTATCCGCAGCTTTCCACAAGCAAAAACAAAGTTGACCTTCAAATGACCTCGAAAACGCCACCCAAATAAACCCCTCTTTCCCTCTCGAAATCCTTGTTTTCCACCCTTTTAATACTTTCCAAGATATTCGGCTGGAAAGTTTTCAAATGACCACCCTGTATACTCATTATCCAAGTAGCTATTTCTTGTGATTCATAATTTGAACAATTTTCAAATTAATAAATTTGTATAATTTGTCTCTACACGCACTCTTTGAACTGTCGTCTTGATAACAATTTATCGTTGAAGCAATTGTGCGACATTTCCGTAATAATGTCCTTTCAAACAATTGTTTCAACAATAAATTGTTATCGAGGTGATAATTCAAATAATGCATGTGTGGAGACATATTATAAAAATTTATTCATTTGAAAATTGTTCAAATTATCAATAACTACTTATCGGAAAACAGTAATCAATCTCCGGTCCCAACTAGGTCTCCTATGTTATTTTATGTCATGTTATTTTTATTTGCTGCAGGAAGAATATATAGCAGAGTGGAAGACCGAATTTTTCGAGCATCTGCGGTCAAATAGGACAGCGCGCGGCGGAGCCCGCGAATGCGGGTGCCGAGGAAGCGGCCGAGGAAGCGGACGTGGAAACAACCGGGGAAATAGCCGGGCAAAGAACCGAGGAAGAAGAGACGACAGCCAGCGGAACTGTCCATTTAATGTATATTTTTGCAGATAATTAAATAAAAAGCATATGTACATATATATATAGAAAGAGAATTTTTGTATTTTACATACCCACACATTCCTTTGCGTTCCCCTGCTATTCCCCTGCGCGCGTTCACTTGTTATTGTACAAAAGTTGGATTAATATATTTTTGTTTGAATTTTTGTTTGAAAACGCTCCGAACTTTCGTTCCAACCTATCAATTGTGACGTTGCAAGTCTGCGACGTCCCTTCTCTGTTGCTTTTCGAAGACGGGGTGTACGCGATAAAGGACCGGACCGCCCTCTAACGGCACACGACACCGTAAACACAGGATTCGAGAGCGCTCCTCTGAGAGATTCCGACTTTATCGAGGACTGTCTAGTGACATCTGTCGCGCGTGCCGAGAACGGCAAGTGTCAGGGCCGTATATGGGACGCGCCGAAAGAACCACCGACCATCCGAATTTTCACGGGAGCGGAACAGCATCCCGCAGCTCAGGAAACGCCCGACGAAAAGCAAATGGCCAACATTGCGAGATGAGAGCTTGGTACGAGCACACCCAGCGAACCAACCGGAGGCGTCGCAGGGACAAAAGCTCCACCGAACATCGCGTCCATCGAGACGCACTCAGAATCCCGACGCCGCCTCGCCCCGTAAAAGAGAGCTACTCGGGGACGGTGCTCTCGTCATCAAGGGAGGAACCGCCTCCGCCGAGCAAGAGAGCGGAAGGCTCCTTGACAATTCCGTGATAGTCCGGGGCCCTAGGACGCTACAGGGTACGCTCCTGATGCCGAGAGTTCGTGCGATAGAAATGCGCCATAGGGAAATTCGGAGGTACGGTCGAGTGGGGGGAACTAGGTTCGATCCGCTAGACGGCCGAAAATCGATGGATCACTGTCGCGCTGGCTCCCGTTTACGTTGCACGTGTCTCGCTTCCGATCGCGTTACGTCGTACCAGTCTCGTCGGGGTGAATCGGAAAGTGCCGTCCAGAGGGTCTCGTGGCGTTTAGGACAAGTTCCCGTAGGGTTCCGACCAGTCCATACGCTCTTCCGTGAGCCAGCTTCCTTAATACTAGCAGAGGAAACGACCACGAGAAAACGGTAAGTCGCAACTATGATCCTTTCGATATTTCGTAGTCCGACGGCTCGACCTTCGTCGCGCGAGGACGAACGCTTCCCGTTCGGTCCTCGATAATTCGCTCGTACTCGTGTCGGGAGTACTTTGAGTGTTCGAGTAATTTCGGGAAAGTTTTCCTCTACGAGTTGCGTGCGTAGGAGTGTCCTCGGAGGAGTCGCGTTTCGTGGGAACAATCTTTGCGGTAACTTCGCGCAAGTCTCGAATCCTGCGGTTCTCGCCGACCATCGTAATCGTTCTCGTCGACGTTCGAACGCGTAACCGTTAGCGTACGCGTCGTAGCGAATTTCGTGCGGGAGACCTCGCGGCCGTCGCGCAGTCCGCCGACCATCTGCGTCTCGCACTTCCGAAGTCGCGTAGCGACGGAACGGCGATAAATTCCAGCGGTATCGTTGCGAGTAGACTGTAGGACAACCGCGCTGCGACCGAACATCAAATCGCTGCTTGTACGAAGAGCGCGGGCTCTCGGGTTGCGGCCACGTGGCCGCAGGCTTTGTAATATTGACTGCTGCAATAAACGGCTCGAGACAATAACGTTGTTAATCACTCGATTCCCTGTGAGATTCGTCCTGCCGAGAGGGCTGTCCCTCGTCATCCTGGGTTCAGACCAACTGGCCCCGTCGCGTCGACGTTTCGTTCCGCGGCTCTCGAAGATTCGACTCTCGAGCTCGGCTTCCCCGAGCTTCCGTAGCTTATCGAGTTTCGTGTGGCATCCTTGCGGTGCCTGGCGCCCGAACTTTTCGTGTTCCGCGGAGAAACCGTCGAATCTTCGAGCCCCGTCTAGTCCCGGGCGGACCGCATGTACTCGGCCTGCACGCGGCCCGGTCTCAGAGCCTGCAAGGCCCGGAGTTTACCCCTTTCTGCGAGCTTTCCCGTTCGAGAGCAAGGGGTTAACGTGACACAATTTATCGTCGAAGTATTTCTTAAAATATTAAAAATATATACAATAATAATAATTTGTAATGCGGCTGAAGGTAGGGCGGGGATTGCGGCGGAGGAGCGCCGCGCAATTTTTTTTGTATTATAAATAGAAATAAATTATATATACAATACTTGTATTTTACTTACCCACACCTTCCTTTGCGTTGCCCTGCTATTCCCCTGCGCGCGCGTTTACTTGTTATTGTACAAAAGTTGGATTAATATGTTTTTGTTTGAATTTTTGTTTAAAAACGCTCCGAACTTTCGATCCAACTTAACAATTTATATCGTCGTAGTATTTGTTTAAATTTTAAAATAGATATAATAATAATAATTTCTAACGCGGCTTGTGCGCCTTGCGGTACGGCTAGTGAAGCCCGCTTACAGAGCCTCCCGGGCAGACATCTTGCTGCCGAATAATGAAAATTACGCCTCCAAAATGCAAAAGCAGGCCATTTTCGACACCAAGCGCAATTGGTTGGTCTTTTATCTGGCGATTGTGACCACGTAGGGGCCCCAAATGTGCATTAACGAGACGTGGTTCGAAAACAGACGAACCCTTTCGAACCGGCTAGGCACACGTACACGCTGCCGTACACCGTACACGTATCGTTGAGCGCTGACAAGAAGATCCCTGGCAGGAATGCGGTGGCGTAGGCAAGAATGCGCGCCCGATTGGTTGGCTTGGAGGGGGCGGGCCTAGGCTCACGCCCAATTTCGACTAGAGCGTTCTATTGGCCGCAGCAGTCACAAGTTCCTAGAATCGAGCGAATCTGGGAACTTCAACGGGGCGGGGCGGCGCGGCGCGGCGCGGCGTAGGCACAAAATTCAGAACACTGCTGATATTGTCACGATGTAAAAGAGAGAGAGCGGGAGAGGGAGAGCGGAAGCGAGAGAGAGAGAGAGCGGGAGAGAGAGTGAGCGGGATAGAGAGAGAGCGGGAGAGAGAGTGAGCGGGATAGAGAGAGAGCGGGAGAGAGAGTGAGCGGGATAGAGAGAGAGCGGGAGAGAGAGAGAGAGCGGGAAAGAGAGAGAGAGAGAGAGAGCGGGAGAGAGAGAGAGCGGGAGAGAGAGAGAGCGGGAGAGAGAGAGCGCGCTCTCTCCTGCTCTCTTTCCCACTCTCTCTCTATCCCGCTCTCTCTCTCTCTCTTTCCCGCTCTCTCTCTCTCTCTCTCTCTCTCTCTCTCTCTCCCACTCTCTCTCTCCCATTCTGTCTCTCCCATTCTTTTTCTCCCACTCTCTCTCTCTCTCCCTCTCTCTCCCACTCTCTCTCTCTCTCTCCCTCGTATTCACGGCATTGAATATTGGCTGTAATTCGTGAAACGCCGTAGCCCCCCGTAAATACGGGAATCCTACTATTATGCGTCGTGTGACGTAGCAGCCGAAAAGGCGTGGTCACGTGGCGACGATGGGAGCGTCAGAGGTGGGGATGGGCGGAGCTAGCTGGGGACCCCTCTTGCCTCTGTGCCCCCCCCGGGGATCTACTTGTCAACGCTCAACAATACAGTGGCCGCACTCCCATTGAAATACACAGGAGGCAATCCCAAACAGCGTGCCGCTCCACCGCGCCGCGCCGAGGTTACGGTCTAGTGGGCAAGGACTTTTATGGAGAACCGAAATGATGTTATAACTGTTACGAGAATATCGGTTCTGAGACTGTTACGAGAATATCGGTAAAAACTGTTAACATACTGAATAAAGACGAAAGGGGAGAAAACGAAGCAGAAACAGAAATAATGGGAACAGAGTTACCTCCCTTAATACATTCTGATTCTAGCAACTCATATGTGACAGAATTTACAAGGGAGGTAGACTTTACAACATATGTAATAAGATGTGCAGCACACACACTCCAACTAGCTGTGTGCGATTTGCTAAAACAAAAAAATTTACCGAAATTATAGATAGAGCAAGGTTTCTTGTAAGAAAATTACGCACGCCTATTTTGAAGTCCGCATTATCTGCAATGTGCTCTAAAAATGCCATCTTAGATTGCTCAACGAGGTGGAATTCCACTCTTGATATGCTCGAGAGACTGGTAGAATTGAAGCCATATTGTGACCAGATCACTGATAATGATTTAGTAATAGCAGATGAAACCTGGGAAAAAATATCACATCTAATTAACACTTTAAAACCTGCTCGAACTGCAACAAAATGTATGCAGAGCGAACAGCTTTTAATGGGGGAACTGTACGAAATTTTGAAGCTATGTTTCATTGACACTAGTACGCTAAACACGACGTTTTCGAGTGATCTGGTAAACAGTATGAAAAACCGCGAAAGAATGTTATTTGAAAACGAAGTAGTTTTATCAGGAATTTTTATGGATCCTCGATATAATGTCATTTTAACCGAGGCAGAAATTGAAGTAGTGAAAACTTGCCTTTTGAAAACATTCAGAAGGATTAAAAGTCTGACAAACGTCAGTGGAATATCCAATGAAAACATTCAAGTGGTAGAAGAAACTGATGTACAGGAGGATGAATTTGAAAAATTATTAAAATGTGCAGAAGCTAAACGTACACAATGCAGGCCTGAAATTAATTTATTAAAAACTATTGACACTGAAATGGAGGAGTACTTAAAAGAACCACGTGTAACCAAGTCAATAAATGTATTATCCTATTGGCACAACAGGAAAAATATAGCACCCCAGTTATATGAATTGTCAAAAGTAATTTTGGGAGTCCCTGCCACACAAGTTAGCGTGGAACGATTGTTTTCTGGGTTAAAATTCATTTTAAATAACTATAGAACAAACATGAAGTCTCATATAATTGATGACATATTGTGTATACGACTTAATTTAAATAAATGAAAAATCAAAAATTAAAACACACACATTACAATAGTTTTTTAATTTCCTTTTCCCAATATTCCATCATATCAATTTCGTTTCTTCGGTAACACTGTCCAACAAATTTCAACTTTATTTTTGTATTTCGATTCCCACTATGCGATTCTTATAGAGTTTTTCGCGCTGATTCCGAATCTGTTTTTAATTTTTCTCCTATACGTACAGTTTTTGAGAAAATTGAGTTTTTAAAAAAGTCATATTTTTCAACTTTGAACAAATATTGTGATGTTATTATAAAAGATATTAAATTGATCTTGACAGCAAAAAATTCCTTAGACTTTCCCGAATACAGTGATATATAATATTAATGCATTATGATTGTTTAAACATGTTTAAACGATCATTAAAGACTGAGAGACACCACTTTTGCACCAATTTTTGACGATATTTTTGAATTTATCTCAAAAAATAAGTGTCCATCGGAAAATCGAACTATACCACGCGATAGAGCAGACTTTTATCTTGAGAAACCACCCTATCAAGTTTCGAACGTCGACGTTTTTTTCGAACCAGAAAGCAAAATATTTTCGCCCGACATGTGTTGCGGCCAGTGGCGCTCGGGACGGTATACGGCGCAGCGCCGGGATACGGAACGGCGAACGACCGTTCTAGTGGTGAGCGCCACTGGCCGCAACTCATGTCGGGCGAAGATATTTTGCTTTCTGGTTCGAAAAAAACGTCGACGTTCGAAACTTGAAAGGGTGGTTTCTCAAGATAAAAGTCTGTTCTATCTCGTGGTATAGTTCGATTTTCCGCTGGACGCTTATTTTTTGAGATAAATTCAAAAATATCGTCAAAAATTGGTGCAAAAGTGGTGTCTCTCCGTCTTTAATGATCGTTTAAACATGTATAAACAATCATAATGCTGTAACAGACCTGTACAGCGGGCACAGTACAGCTCTGTTACGAACGCGAAGACTCGCGTACAGCCGAAGCGCGCCGACCGATCCCGACCGAATCCGAATCCGCGCAAGGCGATTTCACGCCTCGTAACCAGGCGCGACTTCACACTACGCGTCTTCCCGCGTTTTCACGCCCCGAAGCAGACGCCGCACGGGCAATCCCGCGAATCACTCGCGCACACCGCAACCCGCGTACCCCGTGGTAACCACCGAATTCGCCTATAAAAGGCAGCGCGGACGGAGACTCGCTCTTTCCGAGTCCAGCAGGCGAGCCGCTTGATCGCTCGGAACCCTGGTAAGCGCCTTACCCTGACGAGCCGTCAACATCCCGATCCCGACCGTTCCCGCTCCGTGCAACGTGCCGTTGCCTCCGTACGCCCGTTTAGCTTCGCGCCGAAGTTCCTGTCGCCGTCTCCACGAGCCGTCGAGACACCTTTTGCAGCGCGCCGCTGCCTCCTCGCCCGTTCAACGAGCCGTCGAACGAAACCGTCACCCAGCTTCGCGCCGAAGTTCCCGTCGCCGTCTCCACGAGCCGTCGAGACCTCTTTTGCAGCGCGCCGTTGCTTCCTCGCCCGTTCAACGCGCCGTCGAACGAACCCTTCACCCAGCTTCGCGCCGAAGTTCCCGTAGCCGTCTCCACGAGCCGTCGAGACCTCTTTTGCAGCGCGCCGTTGCTTCCTCGCCCGTTCAACGCGCCGTCGAACGAACCCTTCACCCAGCTTCGCGCCGAAGTTCCCGTAGCCGTCTCCACGAGCCGTCGAGGCATCTTTCGCAGCGCGCCGTTGCTTCCTCGCCCGTTCCACGCGCCGTCGAACGAATCCGTCATACAGCTTCGCGCCGAAGTTCCCGTCGCCGTCCCACGAGCCGTCGGACCCCGTTGCAACGCGCCGTTGTATCCTCGTCCGTTCCACGCGCCGTCGAACAACCTCTCCGCCCCGCCGACCTGACCGACCCCGAATCCCCGTTGCCGCGAGCCGCCGGTCTCCGTACTCTAGCAAGCCGACGAGCCGTCGCCCGTCATCGACCGCCAGATCCGCGACCCGCGAACCCGCGCGCGTGCACCCGCGACCGTCACGTCATCGGCAATCTTCGCGAACCGTGGCCTAGTGAGACGCAAAAGTCACGTCGCGCGCTTTGTGTTATTTCATAACCCGCCCGAATTACCGTTTCCCGTCCGCTTCCCTCGCCGCGAACCCTGGCTCGGCGAGCCACTCAGCAACGAGGGAGAGATCCGGTTGTAACGAGATTTCAGACTCGTTACATGGCGCCCGAACAGGGACTTTGGAAAGTGCCGACCGAAAAACCCACGTGGCGCGACGCGAGTTTTGAGGTTAACCGGACACGTGGTCTTTGAGGTTAACTCTCCGCGGAAAACACGCGAGCCGCGAGTTCCAGTGCCGCCAACCGAAGATCGACAGTGCCGCGCGCGCCATCTAGTGACGCGGGGTGAAACTGGTGACCACGCGAAGTGCCGCGGGACAACAGTGACGGACACCCAGTGCCGAAAGACGGAAGGTGAATCGCGCGCCGCGATCGTGAAGTGACAAGGGACCACGCCGCCATCTAGCGGCGACCCAAGGGACTTCTGCGCGGGAACCGCAACCGAATGAAACCGAATCAGACCGACGACCCTGCCGACATGTCAGAATCAAGGGACGGGGTAAGCACCCGGAACATGGCGGCCGCCGGCGAGAAAGTGACAGCTGTCACTGAAAAGGCCGCCGCCGGGGCGCCTGCTACAGGCAAAATCATCGAAAGGACCATCGTCGAGAAGGCTGACCCGTACCGAAGCATCGACCGACTCCGCAAGTCCGGCAACATCACCGATGGCAAGGACCCACTGTCCTTCCTGGAACGAATGGCCGAACTCCAGGATACGTACGACCTCGCCGACGCCGACCTGTTACGCGGGGTCACCGAGCTACTACGCGGACCGGCCCAGATCTGGTACCGAAACAGTAGGGCCGAAATCCACTCGTGGGACGAATTCTCCGACGAATTCATACAAGTGTTCGCGTCCAACCGCTCACGGTTCCAGCGGGAGAACGAAGCTCGCACGCGGCGACAGCGTATCGACGAACCTTTCCACGAGTTCATGAGCTCTATCATCATGCTCATGCGGCGCGCACAAATGGACGAGCACCACCGCACGGATCTACTATTCGAGAACATGCGGCCCGAATACAGGAGGCTCATCTACCGACCAGATGTGAGGAGCGCCCGCAACCTCCTGGCGCGCGTGCAGCAAATAGAGCAGGAGGACGCCGAGGAGGGCCCCACCGAACGAAAGACCGTTTCACGCGCCGTGCCGGTCAACTCGGCGGAGGCCGCAGAACGGAGCATTGCCGCCACCGAACCGATCGAGGCGCGACTCGCGCGACTCAGCACTGCACCAGGAACCGACCGCTCCGGACAACCCGAGGAACCGTATCACCCGACAACGCACTGCTGGCGATGCAAGCAACGCGGGCACCAGCGTTTTGAGTGTCGAAACATATACCGGAAATTTTGCTCTCGGTGCGGCCGCGAAAACGTACTGACCCGCGATTGCCACCCGCCGGGAAACGGACCGCGGGGCCCGACGCCGCCGAGCCAGCAATAATAAACTCGGGCCCGCCAATCCGTTATACGCCGCGGCCACTTCTGCCAATCGTCATGCTGGGGCGAGAAATTGACGCCATGCTGGACACGGGAGCCCAGCTTTCGTGCATCAATGCGGAAGTGATGGAATGGGCCCAGGAGCAAGGGGTCCGAACCACCGAAGGGTACCAACAGATCTGCCTCGCCGACGGATCGGAGATGCGTCCAGCCGGTACCGTCCGCTTAACGTTCCGCGTAGGAGACGTCGAACAGACCGAAGATTTTACCATACTACCGAAGATGGGCCCACCCGTGCTGCTCGGGATCCAGGCCATCGCCGCGCTCCGTTTGACCGTCCGACCACCTCCAGAGGTAGCCAACTGGGCCACGAACTGTCTGGCCGAACCCTGCCTCCAAATGGGACTCCGAAAAATGAAGGAAGACGAACGCGAACCATTCCAAAAATTTTTGGAGCAGGAGCTGGCACAGTTCTCTTCCGTGGCCGGACGCACCGCGCTAGTGCACCACCGGATAAAGTTGCTCAATGAGACACCGCTCAAGCAACGATACCGGCCCCGCAATCCAGTGATGCAAGCCGTAATCGACGAGGAAGTCGACAAAATGCTACGAGACGGAGTTATCGAGCGATCCAGCAGCCCGTGGAGCTCGCCAGTGGTCGTCGTCAAGAAGAAAGACGGCAAACCTCGCTTCTGCGTCGACTTCCGCCGCCTGAACGACCGCTCCGAGAAGGACGCGTACCCGCTGCCACATATCCAGGCCACCCTCGACAAATTACGAGGGGCCAAGTTCTTAACAACGTTGGATTTAAAGAACGGATATTGGCAGGTCCCGTTAGAAGCAACCAGCCGTCCGCTCACCGCCTTCACCGTGCCTGGAAGAGGGCTATTTCAATTCACGGTGATGCCGTTCGGCCTTCACTCGGCACCCGCCACGTTCCAACGACTCCTGGACAAAATCATCGGTCCGGAGATGGAGCCGAACGCATTTGCGTATCTCGACGACATCATCATCGTCAGCCGGAGCATCCACGACCACCGTCGCCATCTACGCGAGGTCTTTCGCCGTCTCCGCGCCGCCGGCCTGCGTCTCAACCCGGAGAAATGCCGATTTTGCGTCGACAGTCTCCGCTACCTCGGCCATATCGTGGACCAGCAAGGAATCCGGACCGATCCCGAGAAGACGAGCGCAATAGCACAGCTAGCGGCTCCGAAGACGATCCGAGATGTTCGACGATTTCACGGCATGGCTGCATGGTATCGGCGATTCGTGCCGAATTTCGCCGAGATCATGGAACCCCTAACGAGGCTCACCCGGAAGAATGCCAAGTGGAAGTGGACCGAGGAAGAAGAAACTGCGTTCCGGACAATGAAGGAAAAGCTTGTGGCCGCGCCGGTTCTCGCTTGTCCGGATTTCACGCAGCCGTTCACGCTCCAGACGGATGCCAGTGACAGCGGCCTGGGAATCGTGCTCACTCAAGGCCCGGAGAACGACGAGCACGTCATTGCCTACGCCAGTCACACGCTGAGCACCACCGAGCGGAAGTACAGCGCCACAGAGAAGGAGTGCCTCGCCGTCGTATGGGGAATACGGAAAATGAAGCCGTACCTCGAGGGCTACCACTTCACCGTAGTCACCGATCACCAGGCACTCCGATGGCTCCGTCAAATCGAGAATCCGACCGAACGTCTGGCCAGATGGGCACTCGAGCTGCAGCAGTACGATTTTGACGTCCGATACCGGCCCGGAAAGTTGAACCATGTGGCGGACGCGCTGTCCCGTAACGCACCCACGGCGGGCGTTAACCTGCTCCGACCGAAACAGCGCCCCGACACATGGTACCAGAAGAAGTTCGAGGCCGTCCAGAGCAATCCGTTGTCCGTCACCGACTTCCGAATCCAGGACGGAAAGCTGCAACGCCACGTACTGCACCAGCTCGATTATAACGAGCCCGAGCCGGGAAACGCCTGGAAGATCTGCATGCCCATCGACGAACGAGAAGAGTTACTGCGAAGATATCACGACGATCCCACCGCCGGACATCTCGGGGTCGCGAAAACCATCGTTCGACTGGCACAACGATTCTACTGGCCCGGAATGTTCCGGGAGACCGCCCGGTACGTTCGCAGCTGTGCCAGCTGCCAGCGGTACAAGTCGCCACCGCAGCAGCCTGCAGGGCATCTCCATGCAAATCCAGGCACCAGACCATGGCATACGGTGTCCATTGACCTCGTCGGGCCACTGCCGAGGTCGCGCCAGGGGAACATCTGGCTGCTGGTCGCCCTCGACCGCTTCACCAAATGGGTGGAACTTGTACCGCTCCGAAAAGCCACCAGCTCCGCCGTCGCCGCCGCCATCCAGAGGGAAGTCATCCTCCGCCACGGGGCCCCCGAGGTGATCATCACCGACAATGGCCGCCAGTTCATCGGAGGACCGTTCACCGCCCTGCTTGAAGCCGCCGGAACCGTCCACCGGAAGACACCGCCGTACTCGCCCCATTGCAATCCGGTCGAACGAGCCAACAAAGTCGTCAAAACGATGCTCGTACAATACACCGGCGCCCGGCACAATCAATGGGACGAAAAGATCGAAGAAGCACGTTTCGCCGTCAACACCGCCTGGCACGAGTCGACCGGGTACAGCCCAGCGTACCTCAACCAGGGAAGGGAGCTCCGAACGCCAGGACAACCGTCAGCAGAAGATTCCGCCGAACCACCGAAGCAACGTTGGAAGAATCTCCGGGAAGCGCGGGAGCTCGCGAGGCTGCATTTAGCGCGCGCATTCGGTCGGCAAGCCAAGTACTACGACCTCCGACACCGCGACTGGCGCCCAGCCGTCGGAGACCGCGTATGGAAACGCGAACATACACTGTCCGATAAAGCAGCCGGGGTCAACGCAAAGCTCGCGCCGAAGTACACCGGTCCGTACACCGTCGGAAAAATCGTCTCACCGGTCATCGTCGACTTACGAAGCGACGCAAGCAAATGGTGCCGCCATATCCATGTCCAGGATTTGAAGCCTGCAGTGGAGCCGGACGTTGAAACGCGAGCCGCGACCCACGCTGGGAACGATACGGAACCGAGCGGCACGCTCACCCACCCGCCCACACCACTCCTCAACCCCACCGATGCACCAACCCCTCGTCGCCGAGGCCGACCCCGTAAACTGATCCCGAGCGTTTCTTTTTGTAGCAAAGAATATACCACGAATACGGGGAAGATGGAGCCGTGGGTCCAGGAGCTGGCTGACCTGCTGGACGAGCCGAACATGATGGAAAGACCCCGGACGCCGACGATCCAGGCACCAGAACGGTCGGACGCCCAGGTCGAACCGACCAAGGCCACCGGCCAACCAGAAACGAGGGGGCCGATAGAATCGGCGATCCCGCCACCGCAACCAGCCACCGAGACGACCGACGCCAGTCAGCAAGCCAGGGGACCGGCGATGCCGCCAGGCCAGTCACCCCACCGCCGCCATGGCCCACGGGTCAGGTCCGTGCGGCCGGTCATGTGGCTACCAGGCCTGCTGAAACGCAAGGCCGAGCTGGAATTGGCCGCCAGAAACCGCGGCCCCACCGCCACGACCGACGCCGCCGAGGCCGGACCGCCGCAAGCCGTGACAACACCGACGGGCCCATTCGATCCGGTGCCATCGTCCGGGAGGAAACCCGAGCCTCCGACCTGGTGGGACGGGATACTGACGCCACCGGCCAAGTCAGAATCCCGGAGGAAAACGGGGTCACGCCAGGTGCCTCCACCGACACCGCAGGGGACCCAGAGGGCGCCCCTGAGCAAAGTGACCGAGCCGGTCACACCGCCAGCACCGCCATCGACCCGCAGGCCGGCCAAGAAGGAAGAGCGGCCACCAACTCGTCGCCCGCGGTCCACCGCGACACCACCGGTACCCACCATCCTGGGGATGGACCACCACGGTGCCGCCCCAGGGCCGTCGGCGGCGATTGCCACCACCACACAGACGACAACACCGCCACCGAAACTGAGGCCAACACCACAGCCCCAACCGATGCAGGCCTGGTCCGAGAAACCAGGGAATGGGGGCCGACCTACGTCGTCCGGAAACCGCCTCCCCGGAGCCCCACCGTCCGTGCCATACGATGGCAAGCCAGTGCCGGGACCCACGAAGTGGTTCCAGCTGCCGACGGGCCGGCGGGTGGAGGTGCCCGAATATTACGTTAAGACGCGGCAATATCGGGCATCCACCCCGGAGGAAAGGTGGATCCTGTTCTTCGATAGGAACGGCCACCTCCGCAGGTGCAAACGGAGGGCCGAGGCACTGGCCCCGGAGTAAGAGAGGTCGCGTGCCGCGACCGACCCTCGCGCCGAGGGCCGTTTAATAAGTTCCTTTTTTTTGTTTTCTCAATACAGAGTCTAATAGGGTATAAGTGACCAGTTCCTAGTTTATAGATATAGTTTATATACGAGCCTAGTTTATATATGATGTAGAGTTCAGGCAGAACCGACCCCGGCCGTCTTTTGTTCTCGTTTTTCGGTGTTTTCACTCCGGTTCTTGCGCACACTAGCTGCAATATCGTTTTGTTTTTCGTTATTTTGTTTTTTTTTTTCTTTCGCAATCAGAGAGTCGAAGACTGACTCGCTACGCCCGAGCCGGGCTAGCAAAGGAACCACGGAAAGACCGTTAGAGATAGGTACGCGGAAATATAGTGATACGACGTTACAGATATATATACGTTTATGTTATTTTTCTATTATTTTATTTTTATATGCACACCGCAAGTATTATTAGGAATAAGGCTGTATTAGTAGTAAGTCACAAGGCGGTGACAACCACGCCCGAGCCGAGTTAACCAGATCTCAAGGGAACCGACAAACGTACAAAGTTAAAGATTGTAACACAGTCCGCTCAAAGTTGTACCAGGGGAGAACCCCCGTGGAGGAGACAATAAACGTGCCGTTTATTCCACATGTCCGGTGTCTTGTTCAAAGCGATCCCCATCCCGTAGGCTAAGACTTGCGTTAGCGTTTAAGGTCATACTATGTATAATTATTTCTCTCTTTTCAATAAAAGGTCTCACTGCCGCTCGTTCGTCGCCCCGAAGAGGGAGGGGGGTGTAACAGACCTGTACAGCGGGCACAGTACAGCTCTGTTACGAACGCGAAGACTCGCGTACAGCCGAAGCGCGCCGACCGATCCCGACCGAATCCGAATCCGCGCAAGGCGATTTCACGCCTCGTAACCAGGCGCGACTTCACACTACGCGTCTTCCCGCGTTTTCACGCCCCGAAGCAGACGCCGCACGGGCAATCCCGCGAATCACTCGCGCACACCGCAACCCGCGTACCCCGTGGTAACCACCGAATTCGCCTATAAAAGGCAGCGCGGACGGAGACTCGCTCTTTCCGAGTCCAGCAGGCGAGCCGCTTGATTGCTTCCTCGCCCGTTCCACGCGCCGTCGAACGAATCCGTCATACAGCTTCGCGCCGAAGTTCCCGTCGCCGTCCCACGAGCCGTCGGACCCCGTTGCAACGCGCCGTTGTATCCTCGTCCGTTCCACGCGCCGTCGAACAACCTCTCCGCCCCGCCGACCTGACCGACCCCGAATCCCCGTTGCCGCAAGCCGCCGGTCTCCGTACTCTAGCAAGCCGACGAGCCGTCGCCCGTCATCGACCGCCAGATCCGCGACCCGCGAACCGGCGCGCGTGCACCCGCGACCGTCACGTCATCGGCAATCTTCACGAACCGTGGCCTAGTGAGACGCAAAAGTCACGTCGCGCGCTTTGTGTTATTTCATAACCCGCCCGAATTACCGTTTCCCGTCCGCTTCCCTCGCCGCGAACCCTGGCTCGGCGAGCCACTCAGCAACGAGGGAGAGATCCGGTTGTAACGAGATTTCAGACTCGTTACAATGCATTAATATTATATAGCACTGTATTCGGGAAAGTCTAAGGAATTTTTTGCTGTAAAGATCAATTCAATATCTTTTATAATAACATCACAATATTTATTCAAAGTTGAAAATTTTTTTTTTTTTAACTATATTTTCTCAAAAACTGTACGTATAGGAGAAAAATTAAAAACAGATTCGGAATCAGTGCGAAAAACTCTATAAGAATCGCATAGTGGGAATCGAAATACTTTTTGGCTGTTGGACAGTATAATTACCGATATCCACACCATCTCATCGATTTCAACGATTTTTTAGTACGTTGCAGAAATCAACATTTTGAATAACTATTCTCAATAAATATACCGTCATTTGCCTTCAGTTACCGACATATTTTCAAAAATTGCCGCAACGGACTGGCTGACATAAGAAATACAAAAATTTATTCATTTAAATAATTGTTTCAACAATGTACACGTATTTAAATAATAAATATCGAAACACATTTCCATAGATTGTAAAAATTTATTTATTTAAACAATTATTTTAACAATAAATTATTATTGAAATAACAATGCAAATAACAAATATGGAAACAAATTATAAAACATTTATTTATTTAAACAATTATTTTAACAATAAATTATTATTGGAATAAAAATTAAAATGAATATAGAAACAAATTTTAAAAATTGATTTGTTTAAACAATTATTGTTCAAAACCATATCTATGGAATCGAAATATCCTTAAACGAGCGGTTAAAGGTTCGTCTGTTGGCTCGAGGCGATATTATTTCCAAGCGTTCCTGTGATTCAGTCACTCGTGACTATTGACAGTTTTTGTAACACGACCCTGCGTCTTGTCTAAATGTCGTCTCCGCCTCTGATTGGCGAACTCGAATAATAACGTTCCATGTTTAATCGCTGCCGTTTCTCGCCCCGGTTTCTCGTACCGGCAGTGAGAGTCGAATCGCCGTCAAGCAAAGTACATGTATACTGTCAGAGAGCTCGTCAGGCCCTCGCAATAAATTCAAGGAATATCCGCAAACTCGATCAGTTATTTAACAGTTATAAACCCACAGTCCAGCGAGCCAATCCTAACATCCTGTTGTCAACAAAAAATTTGGTCCTTCGAGCCGGATTATCGCTGCGACTGTGTCGAATTCAAGCGAACTGTGGAAGTGTTGAACGGTTATTCCAACGACTCAGTGAATCCAACGCCTTTCCCTGATAAAGGCGCACGGCTTGACCCTCGCTCGTTTATTCTGCTTAGAACCCTTCTTTGCAACTCGTTCGTTCCCACAAAATGGACGACGACTGTGAGAGCTTGCTAGTTAAGCAAGATACTGTGATTGCATCAATCAAGCGTGTAATCGTGAACTTCAAAAAAATGGCCAAAGCTCAAATTACGCTGGTCAAAGTGAAAAGTCGACTGGAACAACTGGAGAAGCTGTGGACCGAGTGCCGTCAAAATCACCCGAAGCTGCTTCTGGTCACAAGGGCGGAGGACCAGAAGATTATACCATATTTCAAGGACAACGTTTTTCTCGACGCGGAGGCCGCCTACCTCGACGCTTCCGACACCCTCACCGAGGCCATCGCCCAGCTGGACCCCGCCGTTGTAAATTCGCAGATAAGTCATAATACTTCTTCCGTTGCTGCCGCTCCGGTATCTGTACAATTGCCGCGTCTCTCGCTGCCGATGTTTTCCGGTGACTTTTGTGAATGGGGAAGTTTCCGTGGTCTATTTGAATCGAGCGTCGACAAGAACAAGTCCCTCTCAAACTCTCAAAAATTACATTATCTTAAGATTCATGTAACCGGTGCCGCGGCGCTTTTAATTAACAATATCAGCATGTCCGACGAAAACTATGAAGCTGCCTGGCAGATACTTGTCAACGAATACAATGACGAATCCGCGCTCATTAATTCACACATACATAAATTCGTTAGCTTGCCGTCTATGAAAACCGAATCTGCGTCGGAACTCAAACATCTGCGAGACACCGTGGTGTCTTCTTTAACCGCGCTGAGAATTCTTAAACGCGATGTTGATTCTTGGGACGATTTGTTAGTCTATTTGATCGCGCAAAAATTTGCGAAACGCACTCGCGATGAGTGGCTCTTAGAACGCGGTTGTACTAAAAATTATCCCTCGTATAAAGAAATTCACGAGTTCATGACTCTTCGCATCCGCGGTCTTACCGACTAGATCGCCATGACCGACGATGGCTCTGGCAAAAACAAAGTCGCATCTGATGTTCCGCGAAACCGCTCGCGTGTAAACAATGTTTCGATCATCAAATGTATCGAGTGCTCCGGTAGTCATCCTCTATTTAAATGTGACCGATTCAAATCCAAATCTATCGAACAACGAATCTCGTTTGTAAAACAAAATAGAATTTGCTTCAACTGCTTGCGCTCAGGTCACGTCACTCACGACTGCAAAAATCCTGGTAGATGCTTTCAGTGCAAGCGAATGCATCATTCGCTCTTACATCGCGCCGCCGGTACCCCAAGCAAAGCGACTAACGCTATTAACGAGACATCGGTTAGAGATCACGTTGATAAAATTGGCTCTTCTGATGAGTCCAATACTACGTCGCAAGTACAAGTTCAAACGGTCCTTCCCGCGGACCTCTCCGTTCCGAATACGTTGCTCGCTACTGCTTGGGTCGTACTCCGCACAGCTGAAGGACGTGCCTTCAGACTCCGCGCTTTACTAGATCAAGGTGCTTCCTGTAGTTTTATAACCGAATCGGTGTGCCAGTTAATGCGGACGAAAAGATATCGGACGAGACTCCAAATTCAATGCTTCGGTGATCAGTATAACGGAGTTGCAAAATCTCGCGTGTCCGTGACATTAGAATCATGCTACAATTCTAAAGTATCGTTCCCGCTGTCAGCCTTCGTTTATCAGCGTATCACTGCCTATGCCGGCTCTAGATCCCGTGTTGATTTACAGTCTTGGCCACACTTACGCAATCTCCAGTTTGCTGATCCAAATCCTTCCAGTGGCCATCAAATTCATGTCTTAATCGGTGCCGATTTATACGGCTCTCTTTTACTGAATGACCTCCGTCAAGGTCCTCTCGGTACTCCTACCGCCCAGCATACATCACTGGGATGGATCCTTTCCGGTCCCATCAAAAATCCAGATTCCCGTCAGGAATCCACCTCTGCTGTAAATTTCGTACAAGCAGACGGGTTTAATGACTCTCGTCAGGAGTCTAATGATCTCATAAACTTTTTGTCGGCTGCCGAACTCAAAGATTCTCGTCAGGAATCTATTTCTATTGTCAATTGCTTATCCTCCGACAATTTAGACAATTCGTTACGTCGTTTCTGGGAAATTGAAGAAGTTCCCTCCAAGCTTCCTCTTTCAGAAGAGGACGAGCGGTGTGATCGCTTTTTTCGTGAAACCTACTCCCGCTCCTCTCAAGGACGATACATTGTACGACTCCCGTTCAAGAGTCAACCTCCATTCGATCTCGACGGATCACACTCAATCGCATCTCGTTTTTACTCGAAACTAGAGCAGCGACTACTCAAGCAACCGATCCTCGAATCTGAGTATCACAAATTCTTATCAGAGTATCTCTCCATGGGTCACATGGAGCGAGTAGCGGAAGAGCAAGTCTCGAACTCTTCTGCTATATACATTCCTCATCATCCCGTCGTGCGACCTTCTAGCAGTACGACCAAGCTCAGAGTCGTATTTAATGCTTCCGCCAAAACCAAGTCGGGAAAATCTCTAAACGACTGCCTCATGGTCGGTCCAAAGCTACAGCGCGATTTAGCTGCTATCATACTGCGCTGGCGGCTATTTCGTTACGTATACACTGCTGACATCGCCAAGATGTTCAGACAAATTCTAATTCACCCCCTTGATTCTGACTATCAAAGAATCTTATGGCGACCGAGCAGCCAGCTGCCGGTTTCTTCATTTCGATTGCTTACCGTAACCTACGGTCTCGCATCTGCGCCGTACCTCGCCATTAAGGTACTCGATCAATTAGCTCTTGACGAGGGAAATAATTTTCCCGCTGCCGTGCCTATTCTACAAGATTCGATTTATGTCGATGATGCTATTTTCGGCGCGGACAATACTCATACTCTCCTCGAGATTCGTCGGCAGCTAGTAGCACTCCTGCTTCGCGGAGGCTTTCAACTTCGAAAATGGGCTACTAACGCGGTCGAATTACTTGACAACATTCCTTCTCAGGAGCGTGAGTCCGCGTCCGATCATCTTCTCCGCGAAGATGAATCCTTGAAAGTCCTTGGTATTGCATGGACTCCTTCTGAAGACGTTTTCCGCTTTCAGGTAGACTGTTGTCTGCCGGCTAAGTGTACGAAACGAAGTATTCTTTCGATCGTTTCAAAAATATTCGATCCACTAGGATGGGCATCTCCCGTGATCATTGTCGCAAAAATCATGCTCCAAGAGCTCTGGCTCTTAAAGAAAGACTGGGATGAAGATATTCCTCCTGAATTCCGTAAAAAATGGACGGAGTATTGCTCAACTCTGCCTCAATTGAGCTCCGTTAAGATTCCCCGCTGGACTGGATTGCGAAGTGACAGTATAGCGATCGAATTACACGGCTTTGCCGATGCGTCACATCGTGCCTACGCCGCTGCCGTTTATTTGAGAGTTCTTCATTCCCTTTCCGAAATACAAGTTACCTTGCTTACGGCTAAAAGTAAAGTAGCTCCTCTCAAAACTGTTAGCATTCCTCGTTTGGAATTAAACGCTGCCGTACTAGTGACCCGACTGCTTGAGTGGACCTCGTCATCCTTAAAACTTCCATCGTCTCGCATCTACGGATGGACAGATTCCACCGTCGTCTTAGCCTGGCTTAGACAACATCCGTCTACGTGGAATACCTACGTCGCAAATCGCGTATCCGAGATCCAGACTCGGCTTCCGCAGGTAAAATGGCAACATGTTCGCTCTCAAGAAAACCCAGCTGATTGCGCCTCGCGAGGCATCTCCGTCTCCGAATTCGCTACTCATAAGCTGTGGTGGTCTGGACCGGATTGGCTATCTCGTCCATCCGTTTTTTGGCCAGATCACTCCAATTCGAATCGCGAAAACCAAGACTCCAGAGAGATCGCCTCATCTGAATCTCGTAAATCCCAGGTTCACCTACTTTCCACGCACCCTGAATGGGATTTTCTATATCGATACTCAAGCTGGACTCGACTCTGTCGAGTCACTGCATATATACTCAGATTCGCCCTGAATTCTCGTAAAAAACTACGTCCATCATCCACTTACTCGCAATATCATTCACTTTCGTTATCTGCTGCCGAGATACGAAATGCTTCTTCGTGTTGGATGTCTTACGTTCAACGGAAACACTTTCATGCTGAAATCAAGCTTTTAGAGGATCATGCGCCGGTTCCGAAGTCTAGTTCGCTCATTTCTCTACATCCTATCCTTGGGAAAGATTCATTAATTCGGCTTGGCGGGCGGCTCGAGCACGCCGCTCTAAGCTATGAAGAAAAGTATCCGATTATATTGCCTAAACATCGAGTTTCAGAACTTTTAATCGACCATGTACACAAACGCACTCTCCATGGAGGGGTGCAGTTGACTCTTCGCGTCCTTCGGCAACAATATTGGATCATATCGGCCAGATCCTTAGTACGCGCCCACATACATCGTTGCATTCCTTGTATTCGGCAAAGGGCGCAAGCTGCTACTCAACTGATGGGAGCCCTTCCCAACTTTCGAGTCAATCCCTCAGCTCCATTTTCACATACTGGGCTGGATTATGCTGGTCCAATAAACATACTTCCAATTGTTGGTAGAGGTCAAAAGACGAGAAAATATTACTTTGCCGTATTCGTATGCCTTGCTACCAAAGCAGTGCATCTCGAACTTGTCGAGGATGCCACCACCGCTGCCTTTTTAGCTGCCTTTAGACGATTCGTCAGTCGTCGAGGGCTTCCCACTAACTTGTACTCCGACAACGGCACGAATTTTCGTGGTGCCGATCGTGAATTAAAACAAACCTTTCAAACTCTCCTTTCTGACCCTTCGCTCAAAAAGTTGCTAGCTAATGACGGGATCACCTGGAAATTCATTCCCCCTTCCGCTCCTCATTTTGGTGGACTCTGGGAGGCTGGAGTAAAAAGTGTCAAGTATCATTTAAAGCGAGCAGTGGGAGCGCATACCTTGTCGCAAACTGAATTTTCTACCGTCTTATGTCAGGTCGAAGCCTGTTTAAACTCTCGTCCGATTTCCGCTCTTACCGACGAACCTACCGATCTATCTGCGCTGACACCCGGTCACTTCATTATCGGGCGACCACTTGTCGCGGTTCCTGAGGAATCCGCTTTAGACATTAATTCAAATCGACTTGACCGATGGCAACAAGTCAGAAAAATTACCGAGCAAATCTGGCGTTCGTGGTCCTCTGATTACCTTCATACGTTGCATCAACGTCGAAAGTGGTCACAGGATCGCGCAAATTTAAGTGTAAACGAAATTGTTCTTTTAAAAAATTCTTTACTTCCACCCTCTAAGTGGCAACTCGCGCGTATCACTCAGTTGCATCCCGGTCCGGACAAAAAGGTCCGTGTCGTCACCGTACGCACAATCGACGGTGAATTGAAAAGACCTATAACTCAGATCTGCCCGCTGCCGGTCAAGTCATAACATCCCGCTGCCGGTCAAGGCACAAAGTGAAAATTTGGATTCGCCAAAGTAATTACTAATTATACTTTTGTATCATTCGCGTTAGTTTATAAGGTAGATTATAGGCTGCGTTTCATCTTTATTTCTTGTACTTATTTTAAGAAGTAATATTGTAAGTTCCTTTTGCCTTTAACGGATTACTGTTTATCGTTATCTACTACCTTGAATTGTCATTCATGTATTCAAATTCCGACGTTTGCGATATTACTCTCAAATCGTAATCACCGTTTGCGAAGACCAAGATATATCGTTTTGCCTCCTCTGGATGCAAGGCGGGCGGTATGTTCAAAACCATATCTATGGAATCGAAATATCCTTAAACGAGCGGTTAAAGGTTCGTCTGTTGGCTCGAGGCGATATTATTTCCAAGCGTTCCTGTGATTCAGTCACTCGTGACTATTGACAGTTTTTGTAACACGACCCTGCGTCTTGTCTAAATGTCGTCTCCGCCTCTGATTGGCGAACTCGAATAATAACGTTCCATGTTTAATCGCTGCCGTTTCTCGCCCCGGTTTCTCGTACCGGCAGTGAGAGTCGAATCGCCGTCAAGCAAAGTACATGTATACTGTCAGAGAGCTCGTCAGGCCCTCGCAATAAATTCAAGGAATATCCGCAAACTCGATCAGTTATTTAACAGTTATAAACCCACAGTCCAGCGAGCCAATCCTAACATCCTGTTGTCAACAATTATTTTAGCAATAAATTATTGAAATAACAATTCAAATAACGAATATAGGAACAAATTGTAAAAAATTTATTTGTTCAAACAATTATTTTAACGATAAATTATCGAAATAACAATTCAAATAATGAATATAGGAACAAATTATAAAAAATTTATTTGTTTAAACAATTATTTGAACGATAAATTATTGAAATAACAATTCAAATAATGAATATAGAAACAAATTGTAAAAAATTTATTTGTTTACACAATTATTTTAACGATAAATTATTGAAATAACTATTCAAATAATGAATATAGAAACAAATTGTAAAAAATTTATTTGTTTAAACAATTATTTGAACGATAAATCATTGAAATAACAATTCAAATAATGAATATAGAAACAAATTGTAAAAATTTATTTATTCAAAGATTGTTTCAATGATAAATAACGAAAAATAATTATATACATAATAAATATGTAAGACCGAACTGACCGAACACAATACCTCGGTCCGTACATAATAATAATAATAATAATAATACAGAATACAGAATGACAGGACCGAAATCCGGAACCGAAATCCAGAACCGAAATCCAGAACCGAAATCCAGAACCGAAAAATAACAGTTACAGAACCGAAATTATATCGGTTCCCCAGAACCGATATTCTCGCAACAGTTATAACATCATTTCGGTTCTCCATAAAGGTGCCTTTATACCGAGATCCGCGGCGGACTTGAGTCCGCGGCCCCGGCCATAAATTTCCAGCGCGTTGACTGGGCCCGCAGTGCCCAGCTGTGCGTGGCACAAAAAAAAGGTCTCTCTGGTCTCCACGGCTTCACGGTACGTTAAGTTTAGGGAAACGATAGCTTCCCTCTAAAGCGGTAGGATACCTTCAGATTGTAATTAGCAAATAACTAGAATATGTTGCTAGAAAACTTGGGTTTGCGAATTTTGGCTTTTTGTCCTTATACGAGCAAACACACCATGTAAAAATTTCATACGGCACACCTAGAGATCGCGATTTTGGACGTGTACTAAAATACACGTGTACACGGATCCACAAACCGTTCACTACACGGATCTGCGAATACGAATCCGTGTACACCAGCGCTCGGAATTGTTTAATCGCGAGGAGCTCGAATCGAAGCCTCCGCCTCCTCGACCCGGGCGCGCGTCTCGCTCCCCGTCGCGGCCCTAGTGCTCAGGCGCGTACCATTTTATAGGCGCTATTCGTGGCGCAACAGGACGACACTCATGTCAATAGGTTTCCGCATTACCATTGAGGTACATACTATTGCCAATGCGTTTTTTACGTTAGTGGTAACCCCTGTAGGCCTACTCCACTATGACGCACGATAATTTCGGACAATATCGGTAGAAAATTAATTAGAAAAATAAATTTGTAAGATAAATTTAAAAAATAGTTTTTAATTCTATTGTTCAAATTTTAATACCATCCGGGACATCTTGATGTTCGCGCACGTTTAAACGTGCTTGGCAAATTGTTAAGATCTACGGCGCGGCGGGAAGTTTGAACGTAGCTGTTCGCATTGCCGCGCCGACGCTTACATTGTAACTCATTTTAAAAATCAGTCGTTTGTCATTTGTCATTTTGCCTCTTTTATCCGAGTGGGAACGTAGTGTGAACAGTCACGAATTGGTTATTGAAAGGTAAGGATCACGAGTTTTTGTAGAAAATCAGTGTTAGTAAGTGCGTTTGTTTTCGGACGTATAAATTCGGACGATAGACTTTCAAGCAGTATTAATAGTGAATCTTGTTGTACAGACAATATGCCTAAATCGTGCGACATACTGGAGTAGGCCTAGAGGGGATACCACTAATAAAAAAAACGAATTGGCAATAGTACCTCGATGGTAATGCGGAAACCTATTGACATGAGTGTCGTTCTGTTGCGCCACGAATAGCGCCTATAAAATGGTACGCGCCTGAGCACAATGGCCGCGACGGGGAGCGAGACGCGCGGCCGGGTCGAGGAGGCGGAGGCTTCGATTCGAGCTCCTCGCGATTAAACAATTCAGAGCGCTGGTGTACACCGATCTACGAACACGGATTCGTATTCGCACAGATTTATTTTTTTATTTTTGTATTTAAGGATACTTAAATTCGTACTACATGGTTCACGTGCCACGTGTACACGTGTATTTTAGTTCACGTCCAAAACCGCGATCTCTAGTACACGGTGAGCAATTTGGACGAAATCTGTGTCTATATGAAAGAACTTTTTCTCCCTATTTTTTCTATATTCTTTGGTATGCTTTCATTATAATTTGGTATGAGGAAGTCCCTTCCAACACGCGTTGGCCACGCGTTTTCCTTCGCGTTTTTCGTCGGATGGTGGACATAAAGTAATTCATGCTCGTCAAAGCAGCTAATCTTTACAACAGCCTCATTCGCAAAGTCAACCAGTGGCCGCTCTTGCCCCTAATAAAATTGACGGGCTTAGATCAGAGGGCTAACGGATGACCGGTACAACGCCTTCTACCTTCATTATTGCCACGTGCCCCATACCTCGCCGAGTGGCAAAACTTACCTGAATGATCTCAATGCAGTACTCCTTTTCGGAGCCATTGATTTTGAACAATGTAGGAGATAAATAATAACTGTTAGGTCTTTACGGATAGGAATTCTGATGTCGAATGTTTTCACTATAAACTCCCAAAAATCCATTTTCATAGATTTGCTAAATCAACATTTCATCGAAAAATTATTTCGCGTCCGGCGATTTCGCCAATTGTAAGTGCCCGCGAAAAAATCAAAGTGACATGCACTTACTATGAACGGTATTAACCTGTGCACACCGCACACTCGGAGTATACGACACCCCAACAACAGTTTAGGTAAAACAAACGCTGTCCTAAAGAATATTCAGCAATCTTATGGACCCGGAATAACAAACAATTCAATAAAGATTGCTGAATAATATTGCTGAATATTCTTTAGGGCAGCGTTTGTTTTACCTAAATTGTTGTTGGAGTGTGCAGCGTGCACAGGTTAATACCGTTCATAGTAAGTGCATGTCACTTTGTTTTTTTCGCGGGCACTTACAATTGCCGAAATCGCCGGACGCGAAATGATCTTGTGATGAAATGTTGATTTAGCAAATCTATGAAAATGGATTTTTGGGAGTTTATAGTGAAAACATTCGACATCAGAATTCCTATCCGTAAAGACCTAACAGTTATTATTTATCTCCTACATTGTTCAAAATCAATGGCTCCGAAAAGGAGTACTGCATTGAGATCATTCAGGTAAGTTTTGCCACTCGGCGCGTGGCCAACGCCGTGTTGGAAGGGACTTCTTCATACCAAATTATAATGAAAGCATACCAAAGAATATAGAAAAAATAGGGAGAAAAAGTTCTTTCATTTAGTCACAGATTTCGTCCAAATTGCTCACCGTGTACTAGAGATCGCGGTTTTGGACGTGAACTAAAATACACGTGTACACGTGGCACGTGAACCATGTATGTAGTACGAATTTAAGGATCCTTAAATACAAAAATATAAAAATAAATCTGTGCGAATACGAATCCGTGTTCGTAGATCCGTGTACACGGATTCGTATTCGCAGATCCGTGTAGTGAACGTTTTGTGGATCCGTGTACACGGATCCGCATTCACGGATCCTTAAATTCGTACTACATACACGGTTCACGTGCCACGTGTACACGTGTATTGTAGTACACGTCCAAAATCGCGATCTCTAAGTGTGCCGTATGAAATTTTTACATGGTGTGTTTGCTCGTATAAGGACAAAAAGCCAAAATTCGCAAACCCAAGTTTTCTAGCAACATATTCTAGTTATTTGCTAATTACAATCTGAAGGTATCCTACCGCTTTAGAGGGAAGCTATCGTTTCACTAAACTTTAACGTACCGTGAAGCCGTGGAGCCCAGAGAGACCTTTTTTTGTGCCACGCACAGCGGGGCACTGCGGGCCCCGTCAACGCGCTGGAAATTTATGGCCGGGGCCGCGGACTCAAGTCCGCCGCGGATCTCGGTATAAAGGCACCTTTAAAGGTCCTTGCCCACTAGACCGTAACCTCGGCGCGGTGGAGCTTTTCGTCCCGTTGTGGGGCAAGTTGTTCCTGAAAACTAAAATTTGCCTACAATTAAATGGACAAACATTTCAAAGCTGCTTTGCCATAATCCTTTCTTGATGCTCATTAAAGACGGTTCTCTTTTTTTTGTATCCTATTGTAGTCTCTTGTCCATCTTTTCGTTTTTTAAGAAATCGGAACAAAGTCAGGTGGCAGATGTAGAAGTTTCTCGCGATTGTTGTTAATGAAAAGAAAAGATGCATACGCATACATTTGCTGTGGGGCAAGTTGTCACGGAACAGTGTCTTATGAATAATTTATGTAAATACGAATTTTGGTAAATTTTACAAATGACAATAAAATATATTTATCGAACATAATTATTATGCGTTTTTTCACGAATTTTATAATATGAACTTGTTAAAATTTTAGTGAATATCAACGAGATGTCTCGCTTACTGTCGCGAAGCAATCGTGAAAAACTATACTGAAACCAAGAAACTAGTGACACATTAATTTTCGACTGATGACGTACGAGGAGGGAGATAAATGGTGATGGAGAGAGAGGGGGAGACAGTGTGTGTGTGTGAGAGATAGAGACTTTAAACCAGTAGACACAGTCCGAATTCTATCGGGTTTAGACTTTTCTTCATGGGAAGAAAGCCACGAACTGGCTCGTGTCACTTCCGTGAGAAAATTTTGAGAAATAAGCAAGTTTAGCATTCACTTGTTAGCGGTTTCATGCCGAGATACCTGGAGATAGCTGGCCGAGAGATTGCCCGGTCGTGTTTATTGCACTACTATTGTGTTCTGGGCTCAGGCTTCGGGGCTCGACCCTCGGGCCTCGGTACGTGTTCATTGGAGTCTCGAGCTGGCCGAAAGCATTCGTGGATGTATTCTGAATAGACCTGGGCGACGATGGGCCGAAAAACACATGGTGCTGCTTTTCTCCTTCGCCGGCTCGGCAAGGCAGTCCCCACCACGTCCACGGGTCTTATGTGCGTGTACATGTTTATGTAGTAGTGGTGAGTAACCTGCTGATGCAGCGTCGTGGGGCTCGTGCTGAAGGGAGAGTCGGAAGACGTGGTGGGGACTGTCTTGTCGAGCCGGCGAAGGGGAAAAGCAGCACCATGTGTTTTTCGGCCCATCGTCGCCCAGGACTAGACTCTAGTGGGCGACAAAACCACCGGCGTGCTGAGTGCCTGGCCACGCCGCTCCGCCGCGCCGCGCCGAGGCGACGGTCTAGTGGGCAGCGACCTTAAGGTGGCCGATCCAGATTTGACCTCGAAATTAGTTTGAGCTTCGTCCAGTAGAGGAGCTGGGTAAAATTTCTACAGTTGAATGTCAAGAAGTACAGCAGCGCTAAAGGGATACCATCTCGGCGGTGACAGCAGTCACTGCATCAGTAAATGCGCCTCCGCACACAAACACGCTCCGGCAGCGCGTGCGTGTGACTAGGCCCTAGGCGGATCGCAAGGCTTCGGTAATGGTCTAACCATTTCTCTATAATGCACATTTGGAACTCCTACGTAGTCACAATCGATAGATAAAAGATCAATCTAGTGCGGATGGTGTCTAAAATGGCCCACTTTTGCGTTTTCGAGGCGTAATTTGCATTATTCGGCAGCAAGATGTCTGTTCGGGAGACTCTGCAAGCAGGACAGCTTACTGAGCCACCCGAACAGACATCTTGCTGCCGAATAATGCAAATTACGCCTCGAAAACGCAAAAGTGGGCCATTTTAGACACCATCCGCACTAGATTGATCTTTTATCTAGCGATTGTGACTACGTAGGGGTCCCAAATGTGCATTAGCGAGACACGATTAGGCCAATGCCGGACCCTTGCAATCCTCGTGTACGTATACAGTATCTAGCGGTGTGTGAGTGTGCCACCACACTCTCGCTCGAGTTGGATCGGCCCCCTTAAGGGTGCCGGCGCGGCTTGCAAGAGTGTTTGTGGCACACACATACATTGATAAATCTGCATATACGTATATGGAATTACAAGGTTTTTTTGTACACAAAATGACGCTTTATTATTGCAATGAGGAGTTCAGAAACGGTCAATTGTGATTCCTAAAAGTCGTAGAATTATGGGTGCAGAGCCCAAAATGCATATTTTTACGTTATCGAGCAATAATTTGCAACATTCGGCAGATACCGCCTGTCACGAGGCATCCAAAGCAAGCATGATATCACAAGATGGCCGCCACTGACAGAATTTCGTAAATATTGTGTGATTTATCGTTCGAATCAAAAAAATCGCTCCGCACCCATATAGCCAGGACATGTACAAAGGCGGTGGTGTGTATTTTTAGTTGATTAAATAATTATTTAAACACGAAAAATGGGTAGGAAAAAAATACAGCACCTCGAGGTTTCGAAATTTTGCACCAGTAGGCACCACTGTCTCTTTCCTAAACTGCACTTTACAAATTATATAACAGAATGCGGCTGATAATGCAGGTCAATATTATATTGTCCATCGATAATACAGTGTCCATCGTTCACGCAAACACTAAATTTATTGATCGCAAACACTAGTACGCGAAGTGGCTATCTTCTGACGGATGCCTCGTGACAGGCCAACACCAGTGGTGTTGGACAGGCAGTATCTGCCGAATATTATAAATTATTCCTCGATAACGTAAAAATATGCATTTTGGGCTCTGGGCAGACATAGATTGGACTTTTAGGAATCATAATTGACCGCTTCTGAACTCCTCATTGCAATCTTGAAGCGTCAGTTTGCGTAGAAAAAAAACCTTGTGTAACTTTCGTATAAGTATACACGCATCTAGCGATGTGCGAGTGCGCCACCATACTCTCGCTCCAGCATGCGGGCACTCTTCGGATGGATGCCTCGTGACAGGCAGCATGAAAGAGAGAAAGAAAGAAGAACAGAAAACACAAAAACAATCTGAAAAAAATTACAAGTTTTTTAAAAAATATTTATTAAAATTTTATTATATATAATTTAAACAATTATAAAATCAATTATAATTAATAGTCAAGTTGACATCCCCGTGTTTTGTGCCACGGTCATCGTTGCCGCGGCCACGACCCCGATCATGTCCGCGGCCACGACCGCGGCCACGTCCGCGGCCTCCTCGCTTCCGCCACTGGCCGTACTTTAGTTGTTTCAGAAGCTTTTTGACTTCTGACTGTAACATAAAATAAACATACATTTTATTATTATATAAATAAACACACCATTTTATTTACTATTCTACATTTACTCACGTATCGGACCCAGCGGCGGAAGTCCGGTTCGGGATGTTGCGTCGTTCTTTCTTGATCATTGGGCTGTAACATACATATACACATTGGTTATTATTATCTAAACAACTTTTTTGTATTTATTATTCTATATTTACTTACTACTCTTATTATAAGCCGCGGTTCTCTCAGGAGCGGCTGCGGCGGCTCCACCTGCGTCTGTGGCAGCGGCTGCGGCAGCGGCTGCGGCTGCGGTTCCACCTGCGCATTTTTGCTTGTCGACGGCGAACTGTCGGATTCTGACTGTAATTTACAAATAATTATTATTATTTTCTATACACCTTTTTTATTTATTATTCTACATTTACTTACGTGTACACTCCAATCGCTCACCTTCATGACGTTAAATTTATTTATGGTGTTTTCCATATTGTTCTGGAAAATAAGAAAGAAATGTTATCTCATGAAGGATCTGTGACACCGGGATCGTATCGGATTCTCGAATAAAGATTGTGAGTGACTGCAGGTGTGCAATAATTCGAATATTTGATTTTTTAATAACTGTCGTTGGTGGTTGCGATATCTCGGAATGTAAAGCAGACCGCTGCGAATATACATAATATATCTATGCCTTCGCGATCTGTGCTAACTATTGGCTACACAACTCTTTCGAATTATTGCAGACCTGCAGTCACTTACCATCTTTCTTCGAGAATCCGATACGAACCCGAAGAACTTCACTATATATATAATAGTTCTACTATGTATAGTTATACTTTTTCACTATATATAGACGTTCACAATGTATAATTACACTATAATAATTTTATATGTATACTTACTGCGCGACGGTCAAATCTCTAATGAGCCTTTGTGTAAAACAGCGTCACCACCGATGTTTATAACAAAGTAACGGTTGCTAAAGAAACTAACAGTAATTCCACCGATGTTTATATGGTTGCTAGAGAAAGTTCGAACCTTCAGTTCGTCTTTGTCTTACAATCTTCATACAAAGAACTATTCTTATTCTATTCTATTCCATTACATTCTATTGCATTTTATTCTACTACAATGAAAATTAGTGTGAGTGAAAAAGATTGTGTACCATCTGCGTCGATACGGCATGTGAAAAGGGAACCATCAAAATATCCTCACCTTTCCAGAAGAAGTTGCAGTACAAGACAAATTATGAAGGAAAGGTAGGTATATTTTTAACCGACTTCGAAAAAAGCGGAGATTACTCAATTCGATCTGTATGTGCCTTCTTTCGCTTTTTTCTATGTATATTCACTTGTATGTAGTTGTATGTTCGTTCGTAGAGCAGTGTTCGGCAACGGCTGCACCGTTCAGCTCGATTTCGAGGCCCGTCCGTCTCACTCCCCGTGACGACCCTAGTGCTCAGGCCCGTACCATATCAAAAGCGCGTGGCGCATTAGGGCGACATCGGTATCTATTGGTTTCCACATTACCACGGAGGGTGCTACGCGCATTTCAAACGGTACGGGCCTGAGCACTAGGGCCATTACGGGGAGCGAGACGCGCGGGAGGCGCGGGCCTCGAAATCGGGCTGAATGGTGCAGCCGTTGCCGACCACTGTTGTAGAGTATGTGCCCGGGGTGGTCCCGTGAAAAAAATTTTGCATTTTTTTATTCCTTACAATTTTATTTGCGAAAAATGAATTATTTCATGTATGTTCACCGATTACTCCGAGATGGATGGACCAATCAGGAAGAAACCTGCATCTTGTAGGGTATGTCTCCCGATTGGTCCCTTGAAAACAAATTTTTGCATTTTTTCATTCCTTCCGGTTTTTATTGCAAATAACCAAATAATACCGAAAAGCATCCTACGGTGTTCTACAAATTTTGCTCGTTCCACTAACGAGTGTGAAATAAAAAAATTTTATAAAAAAAAAATTAAACCGACTTCGAAAAAACGCAGTAAAAAAATCACTAAAAAGTATGAAATACTTTCCATTCAATTTATGTGAATACGCACGAACTTATATACAATACAAACTTTTCTGAGGCGGCGCGAAATTGAAAATTTTTGACACTGTGTTCGAGATTGGCGCGCGTGAGCGCCATGTTTGTTTCGCGACTGTGCTCGCTCCCGCCTAACCTCACTGCGATCCCGCCAAAAGAGCGCCGCGATCCCAGCGAATAAGCAACCGCGTGACGACGGGCGGAAATGCGTAGGCATGATATCGATCGCGCCATTGGTCAAAGTCCATTCTCGATCCTTCTGGAATTCTCGCGAATGCCCAATCAGGAGCATGATGCGTGAGGAATATTCTGGAAGGATCGAGACAATAAAAGAGAGAGATAACGACCGCCTCGCTCTCTCTGCGATTAACGATCAGCTGATACACGTCAATCAAGCTTTCCTTTCCACAGTTTCTTTATTTCAAATTCTCTGCGCATCAAATAGTTTACATAGTGTAGTTTTTGACAATCTTTGTTTAGAGTGAAATACAGTTATTTATGCACAGTTCTACGTGCTTTCGTGATCATAATACCATTCATACAGTCCACTGCCTCCCACTCAAAATCCACGTGTTTCCACATTCATCCATTCCAGTCAATCTCACACTCTCTCGCTTTCCACAATTATCCTACCATTCCGTCTCACTCATTTCAATCGTCCCGTCTCTTTCATTTCACTCTATCTAACATCTCTTTCCTATTCCATTTGGTCGATCAAGACCGCATCCGTCACACACTGGAAATTACGAAAATCCTTCTTCTTCTACATGCTTTCACATATTAATGTATCTGTCATTTGTAATATTTTCGATTTCTCACCGCCTCCGAAAAGATTGTATTGTATTTAACAAGGAGAACCCCCGCTCTGTCCCTCACGGATTTTGTTCAGACTTTACAGACTTATAGATCTCGTTCCCCTGATTACGAAAATACCCTATTATAGGCGCAGACGCTCAATAGTTTTCAAGATATTTGCAATTAAAGTTTCATAACAGTAAAATATCATCAGTTTAGTTCAGATTTTTACCAAGCAGTGGTTTGGCGTAACAGCAGCGAGCTGAACTGTTACGCCGCAGGCCCGGGTTCGAATCCCCTCGTGGTAAATTATTTTTTGTTGTTTTTTTTCATGGAAAACGGATTTGCAATGTTAAATAAATAAATTTTAAATATAATATTTTTATTCGCTAAAGGACTAATTGAAAATGATATTTATTTTATAGAAGAAACACTAGATCTATTACTACATATACAAAAGATAATAATTATAAAATAATAATACATAACAAACAACAAATAACAAATTTATCCTATTTTGTATTTGTATTTATATTTATATTTGTTGTTTGTTATGTATTATTATTTTAATATTATTATTGTTTTATAATCTATTGTATATGTAGTAATAGATCTAGTGTTTCTTGTATAAAATAATAAGTACCATTTTCAATTAGTCCTTTAGCGAATAAAAATATTTAATTTAAAATTTATTTAACATTGAAAATCCATTTTCCATGAAAAAAAAACAATAAAAAATAATTCACCACGAAGGGATTCGAACCCGGGCCTGCGGCGTAACAGTTCAGCTCGCTGCTGTTACGCCATACCGCTGCTTGGTAAAAATCTGAACTAAACTGATATTTTACGGTTATGAAACTTTAATTGCAAATATCTCGAAAACTATTGAGCGTCTGCGCCTATAATGGGGTATTTTCGTAATCAGGGGAACGAGATCTATAAGTCTGTAAAGTCTGAACAAAATCCGTGAGGGACAGAGCGGGGGTTCTCCTTGTAAGTTCGTGTGTATTCACATAAATTAAATGGAAATTACTTTATACTTTTTAGTGCATTTTGCGAAGTCGGTTTAATTATTTTCAAGAAATATATATAAAAGGCTATATATACCCGGGTTTGGGGGTAAAATTCGCCTCCGGCTGGATCTTTTTGGGTAGGCTATCGAATGATTCAAGCTCGATTAAAATCCCGCCGGAGGCGTATTTCACCACCAAACCCGGGTATAGCCGTTAGAAGCAACGACATCAGTAGATGTTGTCAACGACTTTTTTTTGTACTTTTAGAAGGAAGCAAGCATTAGCAGCAAAATTGGTACGACAAGAAATGCTCATCAAATCCACCGAAGATTTCCGCGAGAAAATAGAAGAGTCGGAACCAATGAACACCGACACAAACTGTTTCGGCATCGAGACAGCAACACGGGAGGAAACTCGTGAAGAACCCACTATCACGGAATTGAGCATCGTCGATCTACGACACTTTTTCGCAGAAATTAAAAAGATTGGAAAGCATTCTTTGAAATGTTCAACGGTTGATTTAGAAATCACCGGCATGAAGCGCTTGGGCTTGAAGACAACAATGCTACTAGAATGCAAGATGTGCAAGCACATAGCGGAAATAAATAGCGAATCCGCAGAAAGCAAACAAATGGATTTAAATTCCAGTGCGGTTCTCGGCACACTGACTACTGGAGGTGGTTACAAGCAAATGAATGAAATGTTCTCAGCAATGAACATTCCATGTATGTCTAAGGAGAAATACCGAAAGCATCATGACAACATTGTGGAAGACTGTATCAATGTTGCAGAAACAACGATGATAGCAGCGGCTGAAGAGGAAAAGCGATTAGCCATTGAAAGAGGCGATGTTTTACCTTCCGGGATTCCATTTATCCCCGTCGTGGCTGACGGAAGTTGGATGAAGAGATCCTACCGTACGGGAAAATACAACTCCATGTCCGGTGTAGGAGCAATAATTGGATACTACACTAAAAAAGTTTTATTTATTGGAGTGAAGAACAAGATGTGCATAATTTGCGAACGTGCTTTTAAAAAGCAGGAAAAGCCGAAAAAGCATGTGTGTTTCAAAAACTGGGGACGAAATCAAGCATCGACGAAAATGGAGAGAGACGCAATTGCTGAGGGCTTCGAGACGAGCATAGAAAAAAGAGGTCTCGTGCACTCGACTCTAATTGCTGATGGGGACAGCAGCGTGTACAAGAACATTTTGGATTGTGACCCATACAAAGCGGAGATGGTTCGTGTGAAAAAGATTGAATGCACGAACCATTTGCTACGGAACTTCTGTAATAAAATGAAGGATATTGTGAAGAAGACTCCACCCGGCAAATACAGAAAAGCCGTAGAAAGTAGTATTTGCAGAATGCGCAAGGATATTGTGAAAGCTGCGAGTTATAGATCGAAGTAAAATTTCTCGAGCTTTAACAAAATGACTAATTTAAAAAAAGACATGGCGAATATTCCTAGCCACGTCTTCGAAGAACATAAGGAGTGCCTAAAAATCGGATATTTTTGCGACCGCACCGCAAATGAGGACGAAGAAAACATGGTGCCACATCTGATGAAAATCGGAACATATATGCAGATTCAGGAGGTCTACCATCCATTGATGGCTCACGCTGAAAGTCTGTTATATAACAGCAATAACAATTCAGTGGAGAGCTTCAATGCGATCGTTGCCAAATATACTGGCGGGAAGAGAATCAATTGGAGTCAAAGGGGATCCTATAACGCGAGATGTTATGCAGCTGTCATCCAATATAACACCAAGGAAGTGGTATCTCGCTTAATGATGGCCAAGGGAAAGGAGCCGCCGAAATTTCTACAACGTCTGGAGAAACAAGTAGAAGAATACTGCGACAAAACAAACAAAAGGCGAAGGTGTTTACCGAAGAACGGACGAAAGCCCTTTTGCCAGACGAAGGATAAGGATTACGGACCCAGAGCAGAAAAACCAGATATGGAGGAACATGTGTTCAATGCAGAAAAGGACCGACACATGAAGACTCTGCAGGATTGGCAGAGCCAAAGACAGACTATTGAAGAGGAGACGAGAGATCAAGCAAAGAGCCAGAAGTGGCAATTACACAGATCTAAGTTACTTACGGCATCGAACTTTGGGGTAGTGTGCCGTCGACTAAAAAAAACGCCGTGTGCAAATCTAGTAAAGTCGATACTATATAAAACCGATCTGACTAATCTGCCTAGCATTGAATATGGCCGACAGAATGAAGATATTGCCAGAAAAGAACTAGCAAGGAAGGAAAGCATAAAAATAAGAAAATGTGGCCTCTTCATTGATGCCTCCATCCCATTTCTTGGAGCAAGTCCGGACGGCGTAATCGACGATAACGAGGGTATCGTCGAAATAAAATGCCCGAGAAAGGCAAAAAATTTATCGCCAGACGAAGCGATAAAAAAAATTCCATTAATTCGCACAATGTTTGAGGATGATACAGGTACTGCACTAAGCAGAACGCATCATAATTATTATCAAGTGCAGGGACAACTGCATATAACTGGTAAAAAATATTGCCTCTTTTGTCTTTGGACACCCAAAGGGTTAAAATCCCTCAGAATTAATAGAGACGACGAATTTTGGCAGCATGAAATGCAGTCAAAATTGTCGCGATTTTATATTCACTGCATGCTGCCAGAAATAGTGGACAGCCGAAATAAGAGGAAAATGGACATTCGAGAGCCTTCTAGTTTTGAACGATCAAAACCAATAGTAATCAGCTCGCGAATCATTAGAAACGCTGGAGCTCCCCGACACGATGTCGGGCCGCACACTGTGCTATAGTGTGCGGAATTGCTGATTATTTCAGCGATCAAAAATTGACAAATTATTATTCATCAGCTCGCGAATCAATAGAATCGCTGGAGCTCCCCGACACGATGTCGGGCCGCAGACTCTGATGTAGTGTGCGGAATCGCTGATTATTTCAGCGATCAAAAATTGACAAAATATTATTCATCAACTCGCGAATCAATAGAATCGCTGGAGCTCCCCGACACGATGTCGGGCCGCACACTGTGCTATAGTGTGCGGAATTGCTGATTATTTCAGCGATCAAAAATTGACAAATTATTATTCATCAGCTCGCGAATCAATAGAATCGCTGGAGCTCCCCGACACGATGTCGGGCCGCACACTGTGCTATAGTGTGCGGAATTGCTGATTATTTCAGCGATCAAAAATTTCACTGCTTTCAGATTCGTCTTCCTTGGACACAGCTGCCTGATTTATAAAATCGACGGGAAGTTACAGACCATCCGACAACACATCTCAGACCCAGTATGTATAGACCCAGAAAGAATTTATGTATTATTATATGTTTTTAATATTATTACAGGTGAGATTCATGCGTACGAGCCGGGACGTCCATGCGTAATAGCCGGAAGGTCGAGCTGTGTCGGAGTTTTTGTCATTTCCCAGAAGAAAATTTAAAAAATGATGCGCAAGGTACATGAACTCGAGCTGAGCAATTTCAGCTAATGCTAAATATTCAGATAATAATAACCAATATGTATATGTATGTTACAGCCAAACGACCAAGAATGGGTCTCGCCGCCACATCTCGAACCAGACTAATGCCAAACAGAGCTCCTGTACTCTCCTCCTTTCCCCTTCCACTATTCCATTCCACCACCGTGCGCACGCGCACACCACACGGTCCGTGCAACGTGTCCCCCCATCAGGGTTGCCATATTTTATCCCCTCCGGCCCCTTACCCTTCCGCCTTCTCGCCCAGTTTCGCAGCGTACCTCTTCCCACTAACGCAGGCGACAGTGGCGACACGCGACGAGTGGGAAGAGTGGGAGCAGGTAAGGAAAATAACGGGTGTACTTTTGTTCCACGCGACGCTACGGACGGCTTGGCTTGAGTGAAGTGGTTTTCGAATTCAGTTTACAGCAGTTTACAGACTTTGGTGTGCAATCTAGCAAGAATCAAAGTTTTAGAGTGCCGTTTGCAGTATTTTATACTACGCATTATTTAAAATTATTGAGAAAGCAGATTACATAACCTAAAATTCAATGTATACATTACCTGCTTTCTCAATAATTTTAAATAATGCGTAGTATAAAATACTGCAAACGGCACTCTAAAACTTTGATTCTTGCTAGATTGCACACCAAAGTCTGTAAACTGCTGTAAACTGAATTCGAAAACCACTTCACTCAAGCCAAGCCGTCCGTAGCGTCGCGTGGAACAAAAGTACACCCGTTATTTTCCTTACCTGCTCCCACTCTTCCCACTCGTCGCGTGTCGCCACTGTCGCCTGCGTTAGTGGGAAGAGGTACGCTGCGAAACTGGGCGAGAAGGCGGAAGGGTAAGGGGCCGGAGGGGATAAAATATGGCAACCCTGCCCCCCATTCGCCTCACTCATTCCCGTCATCAGAGAGGGGGTACATCATTTCATCGTGACTCCCTTCATCTGGCTACACTGCTCCTGCCGCGGGTTACCCTTGGTCCGTCGACAATCCATTTCACCGACACTGGTTTCATCGACACGATTTCACCGACAGTAACTTTCGTCGACAAATGTCTTCATCGACACGGTTTGACCGACAGTATTTTTTCATCGACACGGTCAAATCGTAGACATATGTTTTCATAGATAGTCCGTCTTTAGCGACAAGTTTAAGTTCATTCATTTCCAATGACACCAAATTCGCGTATTTGCTAATGTAGATTAATCGTTATTATCATAATTAATTAATAAATAATAAAGAGAATTACAAAGCATTGTTATTTAGATCAAAGTTTTTATTGCTAATTTATTAATCACAATTTCTTCAAATAAACAAACTTTATTAATAGGTACACACAAATGAGTAAAAAATCATAATATTTCAGTTAATTTCAAACATAATTATGTAAATACATATAAAAAATGTGAATAAACAGAACATATATGTATAGACTACAAAACATAACAAAATTTTACAATAATTACACAAATATCAAGAAATGAAATTAAAGCGATATGAATAATGAACTCAAACCTGTCGGATTGTCAATGAAAACATATGTCTATACCATTTGACCGTGTCGATGAAAACATACTGTCGGTCAAACCGTGTCGATGAAGACATTCGTCGACGATTTGACCGTGTCGATGAAAACATAGAGTCGACGACAGTTACTCCTGGTCAAATCGTGTTGATGAAAACCAGGGGTAACCTCCCGCCGCTGGGTCCGATACGTGAGTAAATGTAGAATAGTAAATAAAATGGTGTGTTTATTTATATAATAATAAAATGTATGTTTATTTTATGTTACAGTCAGAAGTCAAAAAGCTTCTGAAACAACTAAAGTACGGCCAGTGGCGGAAGCGAGGAGGCCGCGGACGTGGCCGCGGTCGTGGCCGCGGACATGATCGGGGTCGTGGCCGCGGCAACGATGACCGTGGCACAAAACACGGGGATGTCAACTTGACTATTAATTATAATTGATTTTATAATTGTTTAAATTATATATAATAAAATTTTAATAAATATTTTTTAAAAAACTTGTAATTTTTTTCAGATTGTTTTTGTGTTTTCTGTTCTTCTTTCTTTCTCTCTTTCATGCTGCCTGTCACGAGGCATCCATCCGAAGAGTGCCCGCATGCTGGAGCGAGAGTATGGTGGCGCACTCGCACATCGCTAGATGCGTGTATACTTATACGAAAGTTACACAAGGTTTTTTTTCTACGCAAACTGACGCTTCAAGATTGCAATGAGGAGTTCAGAAGCGGTCAATTATGATTCCTAAAAGTCCAATCTATGTCTGCCCAGAGCCCAAAATGCATATTTTTACGTTATCGAGGAATAATTTATAATATTCGGCAGATACTGCCTGTCCAACACCACTGGTGTTGGCCTGTCACGAGGCATCCGTCAGAAGATAGCCACTTCGCGTACTAGTGTTTGCGATCAATAAATTTAGTGTTTGCGTGAACGATGGACACTGTATTATCGATGGACAATATAATATTGACCTGCATTATCAGCCGCATTCTGTTATATAATTTGTAAAGTGCAGTTTAGGAAAGAGACAGTGGTGCCTACTGGTGCAAAATTTCGAAACCTCGAGGTGCTGTATTTTTTTCCTACCCATTTTTCGTGTTTAAATAATTATTTAATCAACTAAAAATACACACCACCGCCTTTGTACATGTCCTGGCTATATGGGTGCGGAGCGATTTTTTTGATTCGAACGATAAATCACACAATATTTACGAAATTCTGTCAGTGGCGGCCATCTTGTGATATCATGCTTGCTTTGGATGCCTCGTGACAGGCGGTATCTGCCGAATGTTGCAAATTATTGCTCGATAACGTAAAAATATGCATTTTGGGCTCTGCACCCATAATTCTACGACTTTTAGGAATCACAATTGACCGTTTCTGAACTCCTCATTGCAATAATAAAGCGTCATTTTGTGTACAAAAAAACCTTGTAATTCCATATACGTATATGCAGATTTATCAATGTATGTGTGTGCCACAAACACTCTTGCAAGCCGCGCCGGCACCCTTAAAGTGGATACCGGCCGTTGCGCGGTATCCTGTGATCCTGTGTGGCACGCGCCGAAGATCGAGCTTTCTTCTCGCCGCCAAGGATCCCGCAATCGACACTTGTTCGATCGCGACACCTCTGATTGTTATTGTTAGTGTGAATGTGTGTGAATGTGTGTGAATGCGTGAGGACCATAGCCCATTGCCAGATCATAGCCAATAAAATAGTTTCACAATCAGAGGATTGTTTTGATCCAGCTGTAACGAATATATCGGAGGCCCGAGACTCCGCTCTTCCTCGGAAACCCGCGAGTCGCGACGGCCGCGAGATGGCCACCGCGAGCACACGGCTTTCTCGCAAGTACCGCGACATCGAGTCGCGACGGCCGCGTGATGGCCACCGCGAGCACACGGCTTTCTCGCAAGTACCGCGACATCGCGGCGCGATGGCCGCGAGATGGCTACCGCGAGAGCGCGGCTTCTCGCAAGTACCGCGACGCCAAGCCGCGAGGCGACCGCGACTACCACGAGATGGCCGCCGCGGGCTCGGGGTTTCTCGCGAGTGAAAATATACCCGCGAGGGTATAAAGACGGGCCGCGAGCTGGAGAAAGGAGTCGGGATCTCCGAGCAGTGATCGACCGCTACTAGTGGCTACTCCACGAACGCAGTCTTACGCAGCAACCGAGAGCCAGACTCTTCCTACCGACGTACCGCCGTATCCGTTCCGCCGTTCCTGTCCGATCCAACGAGAAGTATTCGTGGCCAACGCCCCCATACTACCGTATGTTCCGATCCCCGTAGCCAACGCTCAGGGATATCCTTCTCCGCCAGTCTTACTCGTGTGGCCCGCGCCCTCGCAGTGGGTACTTTCCCGACTATCTCGACGCTTGTGGCCAACGCCTTTGAACAAGGATAGATCCTTTCACTCCGCCCCGCCGATCTCCGATCCGCCGACCAATTTCTCCGCTCCGCGGTTCCGCGCAGAGACGTAGGTCGTCAGACCTCGCCTCTCCGCCTACTGTAAATATTGCGCTTAGGTTAAGGGTCACCAGACCACCCGTCGCGACTTCGTCCACTGTAAATAGTACGCTTAGGTTAAGGGTCACCGGACCACCCGTCGCGACACCGCCGCGACTCCGCGATCTTTGTACCGCCGCGCTTAGTCTCCGCGACTGCGCGATCTCTGTACCGCCGCGCTTAGTCTCCGCGACTTCGCGATCTCCGTACCGCCGCGCTTAGTCTCCGCGACTTCGCGATCTCTGTACCGCCGCGCTTAGTCTCCGCGACTTCGAGATATTTGTGCCGCCGCGCTTCGTCTCCGCGACTCCGTGCTACGTAGACCGCCGCGTAACTTGTACGCCAGCCCAGCGAGGGCAACCACTGTTACTTAGGCTAAGGAACGCGAATAAACTCGATTTATTCAAGTACACCTGACTATTGCTCATTCGTGGCCAAGGAACCTTGACGACCGGCTGAGTCGGCATTATCTCCCGAACTGCATTCGTTACACAGCAATACAAGAAAGTAAATGTTCGTGCAATGAAACTGCATTAATTCGATGTGCGAGATGTTTTTGTACATTATGTTTTCATTGCTTTTACGATAAGTACCACTGTTGCACATAACAAAAATTGTAAGTATTGTATTTGATTTCTATATTTATTCTGCGCAACGTATATTTTCAATATTATATTACCTTCTTTGCATTTTGAGGTACGATTGATATTATACAAACTACAGGAAGCTTGATGGCAAGCCACATTGACTGCTCTGATTACAATTTATTGTACTTTTTCTGTTTTGTATTTTTTGTATTTACTGTATTTTGTGTTTTGTATTTTTTATATTTTATGTTTTCTATTTGTATCTTTATATTTGTTGTGTGTTATGTATTATTTTAATATTATTATTGCTTTATAATTATTATCTTTTGTGCATGTAGTAATAGATGTAGTGTTTCTTCTATAAAATAATAAGTATCATTTTCAATTAGCCCTTTAGCAAAAAAAATATTTGATTTAAAACTTATTTAACATTGAAAATGCATTTTTGCATGTAAAAAAGGAAAAAAAAATATATTACCACGACGGGATTCGAACACCGGTCTGCGGCGTGGAAGTTCAGCTCGCTGCTGCTACGCCACATCACTGCTTGGTAAGAAACTGAACCAAACCGATATTTTACAGTAGTGAAACTTTAATTGGAAATATCTCGAAAACTATTGAGTGTCTGACCCTATAATGGGGTATTTTCGTAATCAGGGGAACGAAATCTATAACTCTGTAAAGTCTCAACTAAATCCGTGAGTGACAGTCCGTGCCTTCTCCTTGTTAGTACGACAGTAATGGTATTTTAGAGTTATTTAAATTGAAATATCTCCTGAACTACATATGTACTAACTTTTCCACATACATATAATAGGTTAGTACTTTTTTATAACGAATGTTCAGCTGCATCGATTGATGTATTAAAAAATACCTCATTCCATTCAAAAAAACAGAGTTGACCTTCATATCTCCTTGACGTCTCCACCTATAAAAAAATTAATGACATCAGATTACGAGCCCCTCGATATCAAGTAAGTTTGGTCTGATCCTTTTTTTTCTATCTTCAAAAGCAAGCGAGTTATTCAGGTGATCTGTTTTAGGTGCCGCACCCTGTATAGTTTCAACATAATCTAGTTTAATCTAGCATATAAGTGTAAAAATAGTTAGCGTAAGCCGCGTTAAAATAAGTAAGAAGTAGTATTAAACCTAAGTTAAAGGATAAGTTATAAGAATAAGCATTATATTGTAAAAAATAAGATAGAAATATACTATTAAAATCCCAATATAAGTCTACTTGAATGTCCACCATCACAAGTATAGGTTAAGTTAGCAATAATCATAGTCTAAAGAGTAATAAAGCTAAAAAATTAGTCTAAATAGTCTAAGTCTAAATCTAAACTAATCTTAAGTCAAAATAGAAGATGATCTGAATAAAGAAATGAAGATCCCTAACAACCAACGAAGAGTCATTTATCCTAAGTCCTGACCAGCGTTACCATATTTTTATCCCTCCAGGCCCCTTACCCTTCCGCCTCTCGCCCAGTTTCGCAGCGTAGCTCGTCTTTGCACTCTTCCCACTAACGCTGGCGACAGTGGCGACACGCTGGCGTATGGCGTATGGTACGCGTGAGACGAGCTAAGCTGCGAAACTGGGCGAGACTAATAAAAGGGTATTCCAATAGGGACATAACAATTTTGTTTTATAATACGGAACATGTTCCGGCCGATCTACACTCGGCTGATCCGCTCCAACCGACGCGACGTCTCGTAGCCGAGCGGATGACATCACGTCATCCTCGCGACCCCCCACTTTGCGATCCACCGAATGCGTGATTTTCGGTTACGCACGGGAGATCGCGAACACTCGTCTTCGAAACCGACCGAAGTAAACACCGCGATCTTATCGATCAAAGATGTTTTCGCCGCTCTTCCGAGTTCGTTACCGCGCTCGTGAAACCGCTTGTTCTTTCGTGTATAGTTACACTGATCCGATTTTGAACGGTGGCGACCGTTAATTTTGCTTTGCCGAGCTTCTTAAAGTTCTCAAAGGTACGCTCGACAATACGAGTTGCGTCGATTTGTTGAAGTATCAGCGTCTTGAGGTCACCCATTGTTATGAACTCGCGACCGACGTGTGTTGTGTCCTTCAACGTTTGAATACTTTAACGGATCGCCCAACCGTTTTCACAGACCGAAATTGTTAATTTTCACTTCACTCACTGCAATCCGGCTCGAAGGACCAAATGTTTGCGCGTAGGCGTTGAGGAAGCGGATAGCTAGTACTATCCTGACAAGGATATGCAGCGGGATTAGTGAAGAACTGGCCGGATCACTGGTCACGTAAAATTGTCTATATTTTTGTAATGAATCACGGTGCTTACTGCGGAAATGATAGTCCTACGTTAAGTAGGCGCACGATAACTTGCCGAATTCGAGAATTTAGCCTCCGAACGATTCGCAGTACGCGATAGGCGCGATTCTATGTACTGTTGTACGTCAGAAGTAGTACTCAATGTTGATGCCGCGTTTCACCGTACGTGTTGCTAGGTCGGTATATCGAGAAAGAATGTTCCTTCGTGGCGATACGAAGGAGCTGTTGTTGTCAAGTTTGGCGGTCGACTCGGAATTTTCGTCATTGTATCGCGTAGCGCTCCCGCGACGCCGAAACGTAAACGACGGTCGCGAAATTACAAGTCGCGGGAATTCGAATCCTGAACAACAGCAAAAGATTCTTTAGACTTTCCCAAATCCAGTAATATATAATATTAATGCATTATGATTGTTTAAACATGTTTAAATAATCATTAAAGACGGAGAGACACCACTTTTGCACCAATTTTTGAGGATATTTTTGAATTTATCTCTGTATAATATCGGAATCCCAATCAGCGGGAGACTGGGCGGTTAGACAATAAAGAAATGTATTTACGTAACACGAATAGTTTATTTCACAAGAGTCACAAATAACACAATAAATCACGTGAACGATGAGCGGACAAACAAGCGGTGCGAACGGTTAACGGACGCGAGAACGAACGCGGTTTCAACGGTTACGGTAAGCGGTGCGACAAAGGATTGTTTTCGCTCGGTGTGAGTACAAAGTCTGATCTCGATCCGCCGGTGCGTGATCGACGATCGCGCGTTCGGTGGATCGCGAGGTGGGAGGTCGCGCGGATGACGTGACGTCATCCGCGCGACTAGGCGGCGTTGATGACGCGGCACAGCCGACCGTTGGTCGGTCGGAACATTACTCCCCCCCTTGCCGAGCCGAGGGGTCAGCAATGGACGCGGGGCCTTCTACCTGTTCGTAGGTTCGGACGGTTTTTTTTTGTTTTCGTAAGAAGGGTCGGACGGTTTTTATTCGGAAGGAGGGTCGGACGTTTTTTCTTCGACCGGCAGTCGGCACAGTTTCACAATGGGCCGCTTCAATACGGAAGTGGCCGTTCGCACGGTCACGACGCGCGTAAGGTCATCCTTGCCCGGATGGAGCTCGGTAACGCGCGCAAGAGGCCATTTGGCCGGTGGCATTCGTTCGTCTCGGATCAGAACAAGATCTCCGATTCGGACCGGTAGTGACTTCGTTCGCCACTTCGACGCAGAGAGGTATTGCTGAAGGTATTCGCGTGCCCACCGCGATCAGAAGTGCTCGAGAAGCTGACGAAGGAGTTGCCAGCGTGACAACCTTGACCGAGGAGTGTCCGCGAGCTCCGGTTCAGGAATGACGTTGAGTGCATCGCCGACCAGGAAGTGTCCCGGTGTGAGTGTGGCGAGATCCGAAGGATCGTCGGATAGTGGACAAATCGGCCGAGAGTTCAAGGAGGCTTCGTGCATTTGTGCAGACAGTGTCGCGTATTCCTCGAACGTCAGTGAGGACTCTCCGATTACGCGGCGCATGTGAAATTTCGTTGATTTCACTGCGGCTTCCCATTTGCCACCGAAGTGTGGCGCGGAGGCAGGATTAAATATCCACTGAGTCCCGAGATCGGCGATACTGTTTGCGATCGCTGTGGCTTCTTTCGACGCGCGCGTGAACATTCGACGAAGCTCGGCGTCCGCGCCGACGAAGTTTGTGCCGCAGTCGCTCGACAGTGTACGACAGATGCCGCGGCGTCCTGTGAAGCGTTTATACGCGGCGATAAACGCTTCTGCAGAGTAGTCGGACGCGAACTCGAGGTGGACTGCACCGGTGGCCATACAGACGAACAGTGCGAGGTACCCTTTGAAGACCTTGGCTCCTCGGCCACGCGTCGTGCGCCATTGGAAGGGCCCTGCGTAATCGACACCGGTGTTTATGAATGCACGCGAGATAGTGACGCGGCGCGAAGGAAGCTGACCTACGAGTTGCGTACACTGGCGAGCGGTGTGACGAGCGCACGTGACGCAGCGCTTTATGAACGCTCTGACTGGCTGTCGCCCGCCGACAATCCAGTACGATTGCCGTATAGTCGCGAGCGTGAGCTGAGGACCGGCGTGCAAATTGTGCAAGTGCGCTTTTGCAATTACGAGTGAGGTGAACGTGGCGGACCGCGGCAAGATGACTGGGTGCTTTTGATCCGCATCGAGCAGTGAATGCTGCAGTCTTCCTCCCACACGCAGGATGCCGTTTGCGTCAACGAAGGGCATCAGATTTGAGAGGCAGCTTACTTAGGTAAGGCGATTCCGTGCGTTATACTGCATATTTCAGGAGCGAAGTGCTCCTTCTGAGTTTGACGAATCCAAAATTGATGCGCTTTTTCTATTTCAGAGACTGTGAGGGGGTCAGCTGGACCGCGGGCCGCTCGTTTCACCTTCAACCGGCTGATCGCTCGCATGCACAATGCAGTTACACGTAACAGTCTGGTCAGCGAGGAGAACCTGTCAATAAGGGTCCACGATGTCGCAGTCGTCGTGGTCAACGCGGACGGCTTTTCCGACCGCCTCTCAACGTCTATGCGGGGATCCGGAGAAAGGGTTTCCGCGGGCCATGTCGGAGAGAATTCTCGCAGCCACGCAGGCCCCCGCCACCAAATGGATTCGAGTAAAGACCGCGGAGATACACCGCGGGATGCTAAGTCCGCCGGGTTGCATGTCCCGGGGACGTGGTGCCAGTAGGCTTGAGGAGCGGATTGATGAATGTCCGCGACGCGGTTACGAACGAAATCCTTCCATTTGGAGGGGGGGCTGCGAATCCACGCGAGCGCGACGGCCGAATCTGTCCATAGGTGGGTTGGAATTCGCTCTATTTCCAACGCTCTGCGGATGTACGCGACTTGTTTCGCGAGCAGAAGAGCGGCCGATAGTTCCAGGCGCGGAATGGTCATCGGCTTGATGGGGGCGACTCTGGACTTCGCGGAGAGGAGAGTTACGCGGAAGGTGTCATTGCGTGAATGTGTTTGGACAAAGTAGTTCTCACAAAGCTGTTCGGAGGCCGTCAATGCTGTTTCGATCGGCGTGTTCGGCTCTTCCTGGATCCAGAACTTCTGGATCAGCTCGTAGAGGTCCCGGTCGACGCCGCACTGGAAGCTGGAGGCCGCGCAGGATGCAGTTGATGTGAGTCCGGAGGCCGCCGGACCGGAGATGATCCAGCCCAGCTTTGTGAGCTGAGCGACTGGAGCGTCGTCATCCCCTCGCCTAATGTCGGGGCGAATGATGCGGGAGTATACGTCAACGCCAATGATGACGTCGATCGGCTGCGCCTCCAGGTAGGTGGGGTCGGCTAGCTTTAACCCTCGTAGATGCGCCCAACTAGCTTGAGGGCTTGATACGCTGGGGGCATAATGCGTTAATTGCGGTAAGATAAACGCTTTTACTTTGCAGGTGTAAGCTTCTGTACGAGATGACAGCGTAAACGTGGAGACGCCCCGAGTGGTCACGTTGTGTCCTGCTCCGATCCCGTATATTGGCAGGTGTGCATGCTGCCTTGGAAGACGCAGCCGTTGGCAGAGGCCCTCGGAGATGAAGGACGCCTCGGATCCTTGATCGAGCAGGACGCGAGCTTGAATGCGGTCTCCGGTGGCGGCGATGACATCGACCATTGCGGTTGCCAAGAGCATCGGACGGCGCAGCATGACCTTGGGCGAAGCTGGTGTACCCTGATGCACGGATGCGGACGGAGGATCTTCGGACGGTGTTGAGTCTGCTGCCGATGAAGCGGATGCGGCGTGGGAAGCATCGTGCAGCGACGTATGGTGCATCGCCGAGCATTTCAGGCAGCGTTTGGTACTGCGGCAGGTGTTGCGGGGGTGGGTCCCCAAGCAATTACAGCAACGTCGTTGCTGCGAGACGAACTGCTTCCGTTGCTCCGGGCTCTTGGTAAGGTATTTCGGACAGCTGCCGAGATAGTGGCTCGCGTTGCACAGCGTGCACCGGCTCGGAGCCGCGGCGGTGGCGTGGGAGTGCGCGTTGGTCGATCGCGGCTTCTGGGTGGTCGCGACGGCCTTGGCGTTGCCGACCGTGGCGAGCGCGCGTATGCGGTTTTGCAGGAACTTATCGAGGACTGCGAATTCCGGACACTCGGTGTATTCCGCGATGAGGAGCTCCCAGGCTTTCAGCGTCTGCGGATCCAGCCTGCGTGAAACCCAGTAGATTACGATCGGTCCCCAATGTTGCTCCTGACACTTTAAACCTTCGAGCGCGCTCAGAACTTGTGTCACCGTCCCGCGAATTCTCTTCAATTCCATTGCTGTTTCCGACTTCGCTGGTGTAATCGAAAACATGGTGTCGAGCAGGTTGTCGACAAGGACGCGCGTGTTTTCGTATTGCTCGACGATGATGTTCCACGCGCGTTCGAACTGATCACCGGCGACCGGTATATTCCGCACAAGGTCGAGCGCGTCGCCGCTGAGGCTCCGGAGAAGATAATGGAACTTCTCGGTTTGGCCTAGGCCCGCGTTGTTCAATACCAGCGACGTGAACAGCGATTTGAAGGGAGGCCAATCCTTGAATTCCCCTGAGAAGTCGGGAACGTCGATGCGTGTCAGTTTCGCCGACGAGGTGCCCGTTGGATTGGGCGCGCGTGGGCCTCCTTGAGCGTCGGAGCCGCGGGGTGCAAGATCCTTTAGCATATTGCAGAGAGTGGCCTGTGTGTCGATCACCTTCTCCTCGCATTCGCCGCGCAGATCCTTGGCGAAATACACGTGCTTTTCGAGCTCGGAATTGAACAATGCTTGCAGCTGCACGTGATTCGTTCGGAAATCGTCCCAATTGCGTAATAGTGCATCCAACCGGGCCTGGATGTACGCCTCGGTGAGGTTATTCATTCCTTTCTTTTTAGTGTTGGTGATGACTCGATCGATGCTATTGTACAGTTCGACTTGTAGCGCGAGCAGTGTTTTGGCCGTTGCCATTTCGAACGTGCTACCGAACGCGAGGTCACGAGACAAGCGGCGAGACACAAACACACGAGCGAGCGGTTTTCGACGGTTAACGAGTCGGTTTGAACGAACAATGCGAGTTCACCGGAGATTGCACACGCGTTTTCTTACGCACTCTTTCCACTGCGCTCCCCACTGATTATAATCTCGATATACGATGCTGGGGGTCGCCGTATTATCCGGCTCGAAGGACCAAAAAATGTATAATATCGGAATCCCAATCAGCGGGAGACTGGGCGGTTAGACAATAAAGAAATGTATTTACGTAACACGAATAGTTTATTTCACAAGAGTCACAAATAACACAATAAATCACGTGAACGATGAGCGGACAAACAAGCGGTGCGAACGGTTAACGGACGCGAGAACGAACGCGGTTTCAACGGTTACGGTAAGCGGTGCGACAAAGGATTGTTTTCGCTCGGTGTGAGTACAAAGTCTGATCTCGATCCGCCGGTGCGTGATCGACGATCGCGCGTTCGGTGGATCGCGAGGTGGGGGGTCGCGCGGATGACGTGACGTCATCCGCGCGACTAGGCGGCGTTGATGACGCGGCACAGCCGACCGTTGGTCGGCCGGAACAATCTCAAAAAATAAGGGTCCAGCGGAAAATCGAACTATACCACGCGATAGAGCAGACTTTTATCTTGAGAAACCACTCTATTAAGTTTGGAACGTCGACGTTTTTTTGGAACCAGAAAGCAAAATATCTTCGCACGGCATGAGTTGTCGCCAGTGGCGCTCACCACTAGAACGGTCGTTCGCCGTTCCGTATCCTGTCGCTGCGCCGTATCCCGTCCCGAGCGCCACTGGCGTCAACGCATGTCGGGCGAAGATATTTTGCTTTCTGGTTCGGTAAAAACGTCGGTGCTGCAAACTTCCAAGGGGGGTTTTTCAAGATAAAAGTCTGCTGTATCGCGTGGTATAGTTCGATTTTCCGCTGGACCCTTATTTTTTGAGATGAATTCAAAAATATCCTCAAAAATCGGTGCAAAAGTGGTGTCTCTCCGTCTTTAATGATTATCTAAACATGTTTAAACAATCATAATGCATTAATATTATATATCACTGTATTCGGGAAAGTCTAAGGAATCTTTTGCTGTAAAGATCAATTCAATATCTTTTATAATAACATCACAATATTTGTTCAAAGTTGAAAAATGTGTTTTTTTTCAAAGCCATGTTCCTCAAAAACTGTGCGTATAGGAGAAAAATTAAGGACAGATTCGGAATCAGTGCAAAAAACTCTATAAGAAGGACCCAACAGTATATTGGGAACAAATTTGGTGTTGGACAGTGTTATTGTACATTCTTGTGTCTTCTGTTATACTGTTTATTAAAAGTGAGTGTTAGAACCTAGTACAGATTCATTCGCCAACCCACGAACATTCCCACTGATTTTCGTTCCGATCTTTAACAGAACATAACCTACAACTTTTTTATGATTTGTCAATATCAAAACGTAAGTCAAGGCTTACATTTTTATCATGGTGGAGTTCATGAAAGAGCAACGTTTGGAAATCGTTAAAACTTATTACCGAAATTCTGAGCTGGTAGTCGCTACTTAATCTCGAGGAATGGTCCAGTCGAATGGCCACCTCGCTCATGCGATTTGACGCCGTTGGATTTTTTCTTGTGGGGTTACCTTAAGTCGAAGGTTTATGTCAACAATCCAACGACGTTAGAGGAGCTCAGGAACAATATCGAACGCGAAATTGCCAACATTCCGGCTGATATGTGTGGAAGAGTGATTGAAAATTGGATCCACAGAATCGATCGCTGCCGTCGTGCTCGTGGTGGTCATATGAACGACATCGAATTCCATACATAAATGTAACATGTGTACTACACCTGTAATAAATTTCAGCCCGATATCACAATTATTCTGTGTTTTATTTAAATACAAAATTGTTATGTCCTTATTGAAAAACCCTTTATTTCCAGATGTAATATTGATGCTGTCGAAATGCTAATCAAGTTGATTTCGGTTTTTAATTACTTCTGTGAAATGTTCAAGATTTATCAGTGCCTTCCATGTGAAATCTGAAATTTTCCGATTTTTTGAGGTTTTCGATTTTTTCAAGCAGGATTTTCAATATAGTATATAATATTATAATATATATTATAATAGAGTACATATAATATATTATATATGTTGGAGGCTGAACGGCTGAATTCTCCGTCGAACCCGTCGGAAGTTGACCAGAGAAGTTATTCACCGATTCACTCATCTTTCTCACGCGTGCGAAAGACAAAAGAACGACGAGACACCGAACACTGACAACTAATCAAATCCACGATCGCGTAGCGCACAACGTCGAGACACGTCAACGAGCCCAGGAGCCTGGCAGAACCTTCGCACAAAAACTCACGTCCGTCTCTTTACAATCTCGGTCTACTGCGATAGCTTTCCAATAACCAAAACCGCTCTTCACTGCAGCGTAGCCAAAACCGTTCTGCCGCTCGTGGTCACGTTCAACAAGGTCCCAGCCCCTTTTCTTTTCGGGACCCTATCTCGCGTCTCTCCTTGCGCCGGCACGGAGAGGGATGCAGGTAAATGAGAAACATTTTATTGTTCTTTCGCTGAGCAGTTACAAAGGTACGCCCAAGCATTTGGCTCGCAGCTGTTTGACGGTAAACGTGCAAACCAGATGTCTAAACCCTTACTTTAAAAATAGACTTAATCTTTACACAGGCGTGTAAAATTCCAAAGGACAATGAGACTGTCCTGTACATAAACGTTACGCGTCGTTGTTAACGGGTGGCGTCACTGCCTTCACGTCCCGACATATATGTACGTCAAGTAACCGTTCATTGGCGTTCAAACGCTTTGTTATATTTATTTTTATGGTGCTTTGTATGTGCGAATACAATATTACTTCAAACTAGTGGGTTATCAAATAATTTCAACGAAAAAATGATTACATTAGTTTTGTTCACAAAATTCGATTTGCTGCAAAATCCTGAGGTCGTAGACGAATTTTGAGACCAGATTTGAAATCACCGTGGAAAAATGTACGGGAAATGATGTAGAGCATGTTAACAAAAAATTTTTTCCACGCGTGGTATCGGATAAACCACAGTTTTCTTGAAATTGAGCAAGTTTAACGAATGTTTTCAAGGTTAAAAAACGTTCGTAGCATAATCTCCCTATTTTTTCCATATTTTGCAAAGATTCAGCTTTAAGTTAAAAAAAATTTCATCGCTCTATCTCATTTCTATCGAAAGTTCTTTGAATTTAGCAAAGATTTCGTCCAAATTGCCCACTGTGCACCAAAAGGCGCAGGCCCAGCGCGCGTGGGTGAAGTGGATTGGTTGGAGGCGCAGTGGAAGGGATGATGGCCCCACCTACGAGGTCTCATCGCACATAAATACCGGGTCACCTTCCTATGCCAAATTAGTCATGAACTGACTGTGGCAGTTTAAATTAAAAGTATACATGCAGTGTGACCAGCTTTTAGCTCTACAAAAATCAACGATGGATTCGCACTCGCAGGAAGAACACATTCAATCAGTCGTCGAAGCCTCAGCCACGGCTACGACCAACGTAACAGAAGAAGCAGCAGCAGGAGCAGCAATACCAAGATGTCCATCCATCCTGGATGGAAAATACTTCAAAATCGCCACAGTCCACGAAGGAAGGGTCGTATGCGTGTGCCAATTTTGCCTGCCACCAAGAAACGAGATAAGAGGACTCTTGACAAGCTCCTCAAACTTCAGGGCACACCTGAAGCGGAAGCATCCGGACGAGTTTCAGCAGTACGATGCTGAGACACAAAGAGGAAGGCCCAGGAACATCAACATGAACGTGCACCAGGAGCAGGACGCTACGATGCCGTCAACCCCTGTCGGAGAGGACCAACAGGGGTGGAAGAGTGGCAGCAGCGGCAGCAGGCAGCAATTCGTAGCAGACCTGACAAATTTTGTCATTAACGCCATGATCCCACTGAGATCGGTGGAAGACATATACTTTCGCCGCATCTTTAAAAACTTGGGAGTGCCGGACTCCATATCCAGCGTTAGTCGGCGCACAGTGGACAGAGCCATGGTGACCATTCATGTAACTGCGAACAATGATATCGCGGAAAAACTAAAGACAGTGCCGTTCGTGTGCACCACAGCAGATATCTGGTCTGCACGGAGAAGAAGTTTCTTCGGCGTAACAGCGCATTGGATTTCCTCCAGTTATGAGAGGAAATCAGTAGCCCTTGCCTGTCGACGCTTCGCGGGTGTTCACTCCTTCGATAAAATTAAAAAGCGTTCAAGCAGTTCGGTGTCCACGAGTCCGCGATCCGACTCGAGGACGAAGAAGAGGACCAATCCGAAGAAGAAGATGACGTCGAGGGATACAATAGGTCGTTCATGGACCATATATCCATGGACATGATGAACGCTATCCGACGTGACGAGATGCTATCGGCGATGCACACGGAGGTGATGCAAAAGTGTAACATCCTATGGAAGGCGTCAATGCGACCGAAATCGGCTGAAGAGATCCAAAGAATAATTGGCCATGCCTTGAAGAGACCTGGAGAAACCAGGTGGAACTCCCAGTACGATAGTCTGAGGCAGTTGTCTGAGAACAGGGACAAGCTTACAGACGTAGGCAGAGTTCTTGGAGTGAGGAACATTCTCGGGGAGAATGAGTTCACTTATATTGAAGAGCACCTGAAGTGCACATCTCCTATCACCGAAGCGATCGATATATTGCAGGGGGAGAAACATATTTTTTACGGGACGTTGCTGCCCTGTCTTCTCTCCTTCAGAAGAAAATTGCAACTGCTAAAAGAGAAGAGGTGGACATTCTGTAGATCCTTAAATGTCCACCTTCTCGCAAGTGTAGAAACACGATTCAGAGACCACCTCGAATTCGGCACGACAGAGGCGGACAACGCGGGAATAGCAGCTTTGTCCCATCCGCATTTCAAGAACCGGTGGTTCAATTGTATCGACGAAAACCACCGAGATGCGTTGATGCGACTATTCCAGACGAAGGTCATCGAGGAATTAAAAACAAACTACCCGCTAGGCGCAGGCGTGCCAACGACATCGTCGACGTCATCCAATGACGATTATTTTGATTTCGGCGAGAGCCCAATCAATCAAAGTGTGGACTATGCATCCAAGGCATCGTTGCAGGTTCGTAAAATGTTGCCTAGATGATAAATACACATTTCTTTTGACAATACACATGCAGTGTGTATGTTGTAAATTTAAAAAAATGTTGTTTTACAGATACTACATTTCCTGGAGGAAGCGACAAAGGATTTCTTAATCCTGGAACAGTATCCAGCCGTTAAAGCAATTTTCATAAAATACAATACGCCACTACCGTCGTCAGCATCGGTCGAGAGACTCTTCTCGTACGCGACAATGACGAATTCATCCAAAGGTAATCGGCTTTCAGACAAGAACTTTGAACGACAAGAGGTGCTGAAAGCCAATTTGCAGGAGAAAGAATAAGAGGACGATCATCCACCATCCAATGTCCAGGACCCAGGAACCAGGAACCACGAAACAGCACACAACGAGACAACAGCGTGGAAGGCGAGCGCAAGACGCCAGGACGCCAGGTTAGTTATAACATGACATAACTTACATAAGAGTTAGATTAAAGTTTCAATTGTACTTGTGACAAACACATTTTAATGTGAGAATGTTTTTCTTTTCATGCTATCGGAGGCTACAGAACGATGGCAAGGACCAACGAAAAAACAACAAAAGGAAACCATAAGGAAAATCGAACCCCGCTGACCCTCTGTTGCCAAGAAGAGGACATTTAGTCGTAGAAGACAAAAGATGAATTGGAACAGCAACAGTGGTCAAATCTAATTGAAAACTAGAGGGATATTGTTGCTCGCTCGCTCCGCTCGCTCGCGAGTGAGGTTATTGTTGCTCGCTCGCTTCGCTCGCTCGCGAATAGGGTTGTTGTTGCTCACTCGCTTCGCGAGTTCGCGGTTCGCGGGTACGACTGCTCTTGCGAGAGGGTTATTAGTACTCATGGCTAGTAGGGTCTACAGCTATTAATGTTTTATATTTGGTGTGTGACTCTTGGAGAGTCACACAAAGAACTTCCCGATTCGTTAGCATTAGTTGCATAATTGAAAAAAAAAATTTTTTAATTAAAAAAAAAAAATTAAAAATGAAATATATATAATTACGTTTGTTTATTCGGTGGAAAATGTCCATCCTCTCGTATAAATTGCATTGTTGAATGAACTTCTTTCGAAAAAAACTAAAAAAACTAAAAAACTACTGGTCCAAAGTGGACCAAAATCTAATCAGCTCTAAGTTACAGCGGGACACATCGATTGCATCATTCATCATTCTGATCGCGTTGTTACTTTTTCAGAAAACGTTAACGAAAAATTTGATAACATACAAACGGCCATACGCACACACACACACACACACATACGAACATTTTGCTGAAAATAGTCTAAAATGACTGCAATGACCATGAAACGTGAAGATCTGCTAAAAAATCGATTTTCGATTTTCGGGGTAATTACAGTAACTTCCCTATAAAATCGGGAAGTTAATTAATTGTAAATAATAAAATTGTATTACCGTGTTTATATGTAATGGAACGAAAACTGAAGTCACGTTGAAGCTCTTTTCGCGAGCAGGTTGACTCGAGAAAACGGTCAACTCCGGGCCTTGCAAGCCGAGTACGCGCGGTCCGCCCGGGACAGAACGGGGCTCGAAGATTCGACGATTTCCTCACGAAATGCTAAACGTTCGGGCGCCAGGCACCGCAAGGATGCCACACGAAACACGAGATGATATTCGAGCTCGATGAATCCGGGCGTTACAAGGCCAGATGGCTCGGACACGGGAAACTAGGACAGTCCCCTCGGTAGAACGGATCTCACAGGACGAGAAGAATTGTTGACAACGTTTTAGTCTCGAGCTGTTTATTGCAGCGGTCAAAAGTTACAAAATCAGCGGCCACGTGGCCGCGACCTGAGAGCCAGCGCTCTTCATACAAGTTGACGAGAAAATGGACGCTCGGTGCGCGGTTGTCTTGTCGTATTCGCTCGCGACGTTACCGAAGATACGAATCGCAGTTAATCGGCTCCGAACTACAGAAAACGCGAGGCGCAGGTGTTCGGTGAAATACGAGACTGCCGTGATGGCTTTCGCACGAGATTCGCGATGACGCGTACGATATTTTCGCGTTACGATAATGACGAGACACAAGATTCGAGATAACCGCAATTACCGCCGAGATTGTCCTTGCCAAACGAGACACCTTCGAGGAAACACTTCCGCGCTCGCAATTTCAGGAAAACTCTCTCGCAATTCTCGAAACTCAAAATACTCGCGGTACGAGTACGATTCACACGCGAATTCCCGAGGACGAGACGGGAAGCGTTCGTCCCCGCGCGACGAAGGTCGAGCCGCCTTGCTACGAAATACCCGAAAGGATCACTGTGACGACTTACCGCTTATCGTCAGTGATGGGATTCGGGGCGCTTTTTTCGCGCATGCGCGACGATTCTAGCCTCTATCAAGTACAAGGATCGGCTAAAATGGGGTACCTTAGTCACCCCAATAATTTCGCAAAATTTGTTATGACGTGATTTTGAAATATGACTGTATAACATGTGTGTGTTGTATTAAAATTTAATATGTATGCACATATAACACATAATATATGAACTTCTGAACTCTTCCGGTACTTTCCTAGCAGTACTAATTCCTGACTAATTCCCCACTACATTCCCCACAAACTGCCACAAACTTCAGACGTAGATACGTTCCTGCCGAAACTCGTGCATGCGCGAGAAAAGCGCCCCGAATCCCATCACTGCTTCTCGTACCGTTGATTTTGCCAACCCAAAAGCGAAACGGAAAGGACGTCGTTCGCACGTCGGTATTCGACTGGACTGCGGGTGGTTGGCTAGTCCCAGGCGTCGCGGGTACCCTCAACGGAACACAGAACTTCGCGACGAAATCTTAACTTTTCTATTCGCTACGCGATGCGGTGAAATTTTGCGTGTCGTACGAGAGCCAACGCGACAGTGATCGATCTATCGGCTTTTAGACCGGCGGCGGATCGAACCCGGTTCCCCCTCCACTCGACCGTCAAACCGAATTTCCATGGGCGCGCTTCTCTCGCGCGAGACCTAAGCAGCAGGAGCGTTCCCTTTAGCGTCCTAGGGCCCCGGACCGAAACACGTAACAGAGAGGATATGAGAGTGCTCACGCCCGGGTTTTCGATGCCACCGGTATAGTGCTGCCCCCACACAAAATCCTAGCCTGGATCAGATCCTACACCGATAGTAGAGCGGATTTCCCCCTCCCACTCTTAGCCTGGATCAGATCCTACACCGATAGTAGAGCGGACGGTTAGCCTGGTTCAGATCCTACACCGATAGTAGAGCGGATTTCCCCCTCCCACTCTTAGCCTAGATCAGATCCCACACCGACGGTAGAGCGGACCCTTAGCCTGGATTAGATCCTACACCGATAGTAGAGCGGATTTCCCCCTCCCATGCAAGAGAAATTAATAGTTTTAAAAACAATCTGTCTCTCTCTCTATCTACTTCTAGATTTAATATACATACAACTCGGAGAAAAGTTCCCAAGAGTTAGAACAGTTATGAAGAACTTTTATTTCGACAAACTATTTTACGAAGAACCGAAAGGGTTTTTCAGGATAAGCATGTCCCTCAATTTACGCGAATATATCCGTTCCACGTGGATTAGTAGATTGAATAAAAAATCGTGTAAATTGAATCTGTATACTTGATAATAAGGTTCCAGAGGCCACACTACTAATGTTTTCCTTTCTTTCCGCGTAAAAGGTAAAAGTTCCGCGTAAATTGAGGTAAATTTGGCGCGTAAAACAAATACTCGCGTAAAAAAGTGCCGCGTAAATTGAGGGACGGGTGACGGGTGTATGTTGTAGCCATTTGAAATTAGGGGGACATTAAGTCATCATTTTGCCGATTTCGAATTTTATTAGAAATGACAGGCCTTCGAAATTTTTACAATTTTTGCCCATTTTGGCGAGAACGGGCCTCATTTACGAATTTTTATCTCAGGAACTGTTTGTCTGTTTTCATTCGGAAAGAATTGGGCTATTATAAAATTATATTTTCAACATCGATAATCAACTTTATAATGTCGAAAAATTTAAACAAACTCTTTTTGTACGTTTTTTTCGGTGGGTGCCAGAGTGATTTAAATTTTGAAAAAATATATGGTTATATTCCTTGCAGCTTCCCCATTAAACTGAGCCCTTTAAAAGACTGGTGATTTAAAAATTGGCGACACAATGAGCTGGTATAGGACGCCGTGTATCCCCGTTTCAGGTAGAAGCGAGTTGAGCGCACCGCTATTATGGTCCATTATTGTCCATACCGCAGGTCTCGGCAAAATACCAGCAGACTGTATACGACTACATGACCCTCTTTATGTCTTGAGAACAATATTAGAAACCACTCTTGGCCTACGACACTTTTTTAATGAAAAGTTAAGAAAACACTGAAACCCTCATCGGTTTCATTGTCAGTGGAATAAAATCTTAAATCTTGTTTGGATCTAGAAAATATACCACAAGTGTGGACATTACTAAAAACAGATTATAAGATGTAAAAGAAACCTTCCTATAAGCAAACCAGCTGACACTACATATATTATAGGCGTTCATTTTCGTTGCCTTTCAAGTTTTTAAGTTTATTTTATTGCCATATTCCTTTTTCTGCCGACTCTGACAGAATCTGAATATATAGTAAATATATATAGAAGGTATGGAGGGGTTTCCTATACATATATATTCCTATAAATTTTCGTATCGTACACTTCCAATTATCTAATAATAAGAGTCAGTGAATTATCGGTAATGGTGCGTCGAAAGTGTTGTAAGAAAGGATTATGGCAAAACACCATTTGCAATGTTTGCCTATTTATTTTTGTCTTCTTCCAGAAGAAGCCAGAAAATTGGCGTTCGAATGAGTAAGAAAATTTTACTTCCACAACATTCTACCTTCCTTGTCACCTTCTTTGTACCAGTATTTATTAGGGCGACGACGAGGCAACGAGGGCCTCGGTCCCCGTGGCCAAGTGGTGCAATAAACACGGTCGGGCAACCCCACGGCCCAGAGATGGGCAAATTTTGTATTTAAATACAAATGAATGAAAGATACAAAATTTGTATTCTCTGTATTCGAAGGTTCGAATACGAAAGTATCTTATATTGTAAAGTATCTTATATTGTAAAGTATCTTATATGTAAAGAAAGTATACTTTCTTCATTTGAATAGGCCGCGCTTCATATGCGAATGATCTAGTTGGCATCCCGTGACGATAGATAGCGGTCAATAGAAAGATTTCCCGATAACATTCTCTAACACGCACTTTCGTGAAGGTTATGTAATAAACACGTGTGACAGGTCTTACAAAATAATATTCGGAGTAAAAGACAGATAGAAGGAGAAACTTTAATTGTCGTTTCTCTTATTACAGGTAAGGTTGTAAATATTGTACATACGATTGTAATATAATAAAATAAAAAATTTAAATTCTCTTATTACAGAGCAACAAAATTTGAGTTTCACTTCTTGAAAATCCTCAATAATAAAAAAAAAGGAAGAAAATAAGATTATTGTCTTATAAAACGACAATTCTCATTATAACAATGGCCACGAAGTTGCAATTTGAATTCGCATTGCTGGCATCGTTAAATGATCCAAAATCAAGTGCTATAGCTATAACCTCGATTACAACAGAGGATGGAAAGCGATATACTCTACAAGAAGAGGATAGATATATAGATAATCATAAAGAACTAATAAAAACAGAAAATTACAACAAAGCAAAGAACAGTTTTAAAAAAAGGCATCAAAAAAGAAAAGTCTGGATTTCACTAACTAAGGAACTAGAGAAGATTTATATAGACCAAGATGGTAATTTACAATTTATGGATAAATATTTAGAAGAAATTATAGAGGAAAAAGAACAAAATGATAGTTTGAATAAAATACTAGAAAAGTTGGTGGAAGCTACACAAAAAAAAGAAAGTCGACAAAACTTAAAACACATCTCAGAAAAATTCATAATAGAAAAGTTTAATAGTAAAAATTCTAACGCAACACAGTGGATGGAAAATTTTGAAAAAGAGTGTACAAGATTTGACATAAGTGAAGATGAAACAAAAATAGAAATATTAAGACTATTTTTAGAAAAAGGCTGCTTGGACTGGTACAGCTCAATGATCACAAAACTAACAGTCAACTCTGCCTGGAAGGATTGGAAAAAAATGTTTTGGCAGGCATTTGCTTTTACAAGTTGGAAAACGATCGCGTACGCCTTTGCATTTAGATACAAAGAAGGAACATTAATCGAATACGCTATGAGAAAAGAGAAATTGTTACTGGATATGAATAAAAATATGGACACAGGAACATTAATTGCTCTAATTGCAACAGGATTACCAGAATTCATTATGAACAAAATAGATAGAGAAAACATTGAAAATTCATCAGATCTATTCAACGAAATCAGAAAATATGAAAGTCTAGTAAGTAAAAATTTTTTTCCAAAGAAAAAGGAGGAAAGGCCGGAATACAAAAAGAATAATATGGAGAAAAACCTTTTCCCGAAAAAGCCATGCAAACTATGTGAAAATTTAAATAAAGGTACCAGATATCATCCAGAAGATTTATGTTGGTTTAGAGTAAAAGAGAATGAAAAAGAAAGGAGCAAGAACTCTAGTGTGGTTGGAAATAATTCAGTCATAGAAGTAGAATTGAACACAGAAAAAAAAAACTAGAAATCACACCATTAGTTAAAGTCAAGGTATTACTAGAAAATAAATTAGAAATAGAAGGGACTTACGACTCAGGGTCTCAGATCTCACTAATGAATGCAAAACTAGTCAAAACAGTGGAAAAAGCAGACAGTAATAGAATATACTTAAGAACAGCTAATGGTGTGAAAAGAACAAAAGGTTTAATAACTATTAAAATAAAAATTTTCGAGATTGAAGAGGAGACAGATGTACATATAGTTGAAGGAGAGGACGTCGAAAATTTCATTATAGGATTAGACATGATAAAAAAATTTAAATTAGTTCAAAATGAGAATTTAAAAATTTCACAGAAGAAAGAAACTGTAAAAGAGAAATGTACAGAAAATAAGACAAATATCTACTCGGTAAATTTTAACGAACACATAAAAGAAGATGAATTTCAAATAAAATTACATCATTTAGATAATGAAAAGAGAGACAGGATAGAAAGATTAATAGAGGAATATAAGACAGTCTTCGCAAAAGATAAGTACGATATCGGAACAGTGAAAGATTACGAAGCACATATAGACTTACTAGTCGACAAATACTGCAGTAAGAGACCGTACAGATGCACAATAGATGACAAAAAAGAAATTGAACATCAAGTATCAAAGTTATTGGAAAGAAATTTAGTAGAAGAGTCATATAGTCCTTTTGCAGCTCCAGTAACGTTGGCGTTCAAAAGAGATGAGAATAAGAGGTCTAGACTGTGTATAGATTTCAGGGACTTGAATAAGATTATAGTGCCACAAGCTCAACCATTCCCTTTGATAGGTGACTTAATAGTAAAAACAAGGAATTGCAAATATTTCACATCATTAGATATCAATTCCGCTTTTTGGTCGATTCCGTTACGCATTGAAGACAGAAGAAAAACTGCATTCGTTACACAGAATGGACATTTTCAATGGACATGTTTGCCATTCGGATTAAAAACATCGCCAGCGATCTTCCAAAGGATTCTGAGCAACATCCTAAGAAAACACGAACTTACAGAATTCTCCGACAATTATATAGATGATATACTAATATATTCACCATCCTTCGAAAAACATATAGAGCACATAAAAAAGTACTAGAAGCGATAGTAAAAGAAGGATTCAGATTAAAATTTAAAAAATGCACATTTGCCTCTGACTCAATAAAATACCTGGGCCATATAATCCAGAATAACTCGGTAAGACCAATTAAAGATAATTTAGCTGCTATTAGAGAATTCCCCACTCCAAAAACAATAAAAAATATAAGACAATTTTTGGGAAAAATAAACTTTTATCACCAATACATACCAAACAGTGCAATAATTTTAAATCCATTGCACAAGTTATTAAGGAAAAATGAAAAGTTTGAATGGTCGGAAAAATGTGAAGAGTCATTCAAGAAAATAAAAGAACTTCTCTGCTCCCAGCCAATATTAGAAATATTTGACAATAATTTACAAATAAAAATAAAGATTTATACAGATGCATCATTAGAGGGTATTGGTGCCGTATTAAAGCAAGAGCAACCAAACGGAAAAGATAAGCCAGTAGCATACTTTTCGAAAAAATTAAACGAAGCCCAGAAAAGAAAAAAAGCAATACATTTAGAATGTTTTGCTATAAAAGAAGCACTAAGATATTGGCAACACTGGCTTATCGGAAAAAAGTTCACTGTATACTCGGACCATAAGCCTTTAGAAAATATGAACATAAAGGCTAGGACAGACGAGGAATTAGGAGATCTAACTTACTACTTGTCACAATATGACTTCGAAATAAAATATATCCCAGGAAAGGAGAATTTAGAAGCAGACTGTCTGAGCAGGAACCCGGTATTAAAACCAGAGGAAAACAAAGAAGATGTTTTGAAAATAGTAAACTTCATAAAAATAGATGATATAAAAACAGATCAAGAGAATAATGATTTAAAAGATAGAAAAGGAAATAATCTGATAAAAAAGGATGACATATTTTACAAAAGAGTAGGGAAGAAAAAAAAAATAATTTTGTCAGAAGCGTTCAGTAGAAAGCTCATTAAAGAGGTCCATGAAAGATGGTGTCACATAGGCATCAGACAAATACAAAGAAAGATTGGCCCTCTATATACAGCAAGAAACTTAACACAAAATATAAAAGAAATATGCAAAAATTGTACGATCTGCATAAAAAACAAATCAAGAGGTCAACAAAAGTATGGTTTCATGTCACACTTAGGACCAGCTACAAGACCCTTCGAAGTGATGTCCATAGACACGATTGGCGGCTTTGGGGGATCGAGATCCATGTTACGAGCCAGGGCCGCGAGTAGCAACGAGTGGCCGGCGAAGGGTTGTCACCCTAGGAATATGGTATCAGTTTGTTAGTTAAGGTGCGCGGACGAACCCAATGCGAAATTGGGGAGCCGCTAGGATTATAGACTGCGAGGACGAACCTGATGCGAAATCAGGGAGCCTCTAGGAATGGAGTCAGACGCAGACGAACCTGATGCGAAATCAGGGAGCTGCTAGGAAGGTGAAACTTCGTGAACGAACCCAATGCGAAATTGGGGAGTCACTAGGAAAGACGCGCAGACGAACCCGATGCGAAATCGGGGAGCTGCTAGGAGGTTGTAGAACAGCGCGGACGAACCCAATGCGAAATTGGGGAGCCGCTGGGAGGTCGGATAAGAGCACAGACGAACCTGATGCGAAATCAGGGAGCTGTTAGGATGCGGACGAACCTGATGCGAAATCAGGGAGCCGCTAGGATGGTATAGTTTTCGTGGACGAACCCAATGCGAAATTGGGGAGCCACTAGGTAGGAAAAATCTCTATTTGGACAAATGGTAAGTAGCGAACGAACCTGATGCGAAATCAGGGAGTCGCTAGGATAGTTAGTAGGCCTCGTAATTAATATAATCTAATTGATACAACCCGAGCGGTAAGGTTGTATCGTGTGGTTACGTTCAATTACTAGATTAGGATATGGAACAATAATTATGGGTTTAATAAACTTTGCTCTAATTACCAATGAACACAAATATATTCTAATTATAAGAATCTGTGGTACAATTGTGTAACTGTCGCGAATGAAATGAACTAAATGAAATAGATAATAGAAAGAAGGATTACCTAACAAGATGCACGGTTTTGACGCACTGGCAATGCGGGGGACTCGGAAAGAACTTTAACACTGCCTAATAGATTTTACACCGAACTCGCGGAATCTATACGGTTAACTTTGATACGAAAGGTACTCTAGCCCGATCTCACTAACAGTTGACTTTCCGAAATACAGCACGACGTGACTCGATACGTGTCTACCGAAGTACTAGCCCGCGAGAGTGAGAATCTAAGGGTTTATATACCCCTACAATGAATGAAATGCTCTGTTCATAATCTAATCGTGCTTAGGGCTTAGGGCCAGACTAATAACTCTAGTTTTTTGTCACTTTCAATTAAATCGGGCCAGAGCTCGGTCTTCGTTAAAAGGTTCAACTACGATATGAAAGGTTATCTAGGACGCTTCCTGCCAGAGACGATCTAGAAGAGATACCTGTGAGAAACCGAACGGAATATATTCTCTATCCGTAACATCCACAAAAAAGTACCTGCACCTCTTAGTAGACCACTTTACAAGATATGCATTCATCACCACTTCAAAGACACAAAATGCAAATGATTTCATTAAACTAGTAAAAACTGTATTAGAATCAGATGAGATTGAGATAATCCTTTCGGACCAATATCCGGGAATTAATTCTAAAGAGTTTAAAGAGTTTCTAAAACAAAACAAAATAAAACTGATTTTCACAGCAGTAGATACACCTTGTTCTAATGGTTTAAACGAAAGACTCAATCAGACACTGATAAACAAAATTAGATGTAGAATAAATGAAACAGAAAAGAAAAAAGCCTGGACAACAGTCGCAAGAGAATGTGTAGACATGTACAATGAAACAGAACACACGGTCACTGGATTTTCACCAAAGTATTTATTGGACGGCACGAATGTGACGCCCCTACCAGAAGAATTAAAGAGAACAACTGATGGAGATGAGTGGACCAGAGATAGAAGATTGGCATATGAAAATACTATAAGATCACACAATTACAATAAGAAATTATTCGACAAAAACCGAAAACAACATATATTCAACGTAGGAGATAAAGTATATATAAAAAATGGCAACAAGCTTAATAGAAAAAAATTGGACGAATTAATGATCGGCCCATTAGAGATAATAGAGAAAATTTCGAATTCTATTTATAAAATTAACATAGGAAAGAGAAAAATGGAATCAAGCCTATTTCATATAACCAAACTAATTCCAATAACGGAAGAAGAAGAAATAGATGAAGAAAATGTAGAAGAGAAGAAATAATTCAAATCGAAGATTGAGGATTTTCACTCCCGGGGAGGGAGATGTAAAGAAAGTATACTTTCTTCATTTGAATAGGCCGCGCTTCATATGCGAATGATCTAGTTGGCATCCCGTGACGATAGATAGCGGTCAATAGAAAGATTTCCCGATAACATTCTCTAACACGCACTTTCGTGAAGGTTATGTAATAAACACGTGTGACAGGTCTTACAAAATAATATTCGGAGTAAAAGACAGATAGAAGGAGAAACTTTAATTGTCGTTTCTCTTATTACAGGTAAGGTTGTAAATATTGTACATACGATTGTAATATAATAAAATAAAAAAATTAAATTCTCTTATTACAGAGCAACAAAATTTGAGTTTCACTTCTTGAAAATCCTCAATAATAAAAAAAAAGGAAGAAAATAAGATTATTGTCTTATATATTCGAAAAATATTTAAATACTTTTGTATTCGCCGAGAATGTATTTGAAGCTTCGAATAGAAATTGTATTTAATTTTTGTATTTAATTTTCGAATATTAAATACATCCACGAATACTTACGGCCGGCTCGAGGCTCCAATGAACACGTACCGAGGCACGAGGGTCGAGCACAAAGGCCTGAGCCCAGAACACAATAGTAGTGCAATAAACACGACCGGGGAAACCCCGGCCACCCAGGTATCTCGGCATGAAACCGCTAACAAGTGAATGCTAAACTTGTTTATTTCTTACAATTTCCTCACGGAAATGACACGAGCCAGTTCGTGGCATTCTTCCGATTAAGAAAAGTCTAAACCCGATAGAAATCGGATTGTATGTAGTGGATTTATTCGTGAGAATTTCTTCGGAAAAAATATTTAAATACATTTTCGTCCTTACTCTGTGCTAGAGCGACGAAGCAACGAGGGCCTCGGGAGCCTTGTCCAAGTGGTGCAATAAACACCACCGGGCAAACCCTCGGCCATCCAGGTATCTCGGCATGAAACCGCTAACAAGTGAATGCTAAACTTGTTTATTTCATATAATTTCCTCAAGGAAGTGACACGAGCCAGTTCGTGGCATTCTTCCGATTAAGAAAAGTCTAAACCCGATAGAAATCGGACTGTATGTAGTGGAGTTATTCGTGAGAATTTCTTCGAAAAATATATTTATATACTTTTTACCACTTTTGATCGTTTATAACTCCTAAATCAATTAACCAATTTCAATAAAATTTTCAGAGCGCATATAATTTATACGAGCTTACCAAACACATCTTTTAAACTTTCGTTATTGGCCCAACTAAAGAAGTAGTAAAAATCAATTTTCACTATTTTTTTCGCAATTCCGACCAAATGCATTTTTTCAACATATTTTTTAGACGTCATTCACTAAACTAATTCTTCTAGCCTTACAGAGAAATTGAAGTCATTTGGTCCATTCTTAAAAAAGTTATTTTGATTTAAAGTGTGTGTGTGATTCTATGTTTATTGTGATTTTAATTGTAATTGCAATTTTAATTTTTATTATGTTTATTGTGATTTTAATTGCAATTATTATTTTTATCACAGTTTTTATGTAAATTCCGCACGCGTTCTTCTAATAAAGCTATTTATTAATATTAAATTTATTAGAATTATGTGGAATTATTACCGCATCGAATTTTAGCAATTACCGATACATGGTTATATCGCACGAAGCATCTATTGAAGCTAGTTCTGATTTATGCCACAGGCTAGTAAAGGTTCTGCTTCATGCTAAAACGTTGTGGTCTCTGTTTCGTGGCAAAAGTGGGCTCTATCCTCGGTGTAGGAGCTGTTCCGTGCTAAGCGTGAGCGTGCCAAAAAGTGGTGGCAACTCAGACCCGGGCGTGAGCACTCTCATATCCTCTCTGCACGTAATTTTCCTAAGCCGCGCGCTCCTTTGGTGGAGGCACGGCCTTGGTGGCGATGGGTCCGACCCCGCGGGAGCTCTCTTCTTGCAGGGTGAGGCGGCGCACAGTGAGGTATCTGCCCGATTTCAGCGGTCACAGCTAGTTCAAAATTCGCTCAAGATTGAAATTGCTGTAATTTTGCTAAAATTTATCCAAATTTGATGAAAAAACACCATTTTAAAGCTTGAGATTTCTACTTTTTGTACTGTATACCGTTTTTACTGTAACGGATGTTTTGAGTGCAAAATTTGTCCATAAAGAGGAGCGTGTCAGATTGTGAAGTTTGTAGCTACTTTTCAATCAATTACTGCGGATTATAATCAATATTTTAACGTTATTCGACTATTTTATATACACCATCGAAAAGTGTAATGATTTACAATTAAATTTGCTACATTTATCCTATAAATTACTAATTCGGAAATGGCAAATACGCTCAAAAGAAGAGAAAGGTTTAGTCGCGGAAAGAAAGAAGATACAACAGGAGTTTAAAACACAAATATGACTTACTACTGATGTACCAAAAACTGGTCTCGGTAATACAAACGACGGGAACACCAGTCGCAGGTTTTTCTTAAACCATCGATTATCACCTACGATTACTGGAATTGACGTAGAATTAATATATAGACTGTGACGTGGCAATGTTTGCCAACGTCTTCCGAATCATATTATCGGAAGACCGGGTCATTTTCCGGCAAGCGAAAAGCAAAAGAGCAGGGGCGAACCTTCTCCCTGGGCACGAGCGAGACCCATGGGCGAGTTCTGATATTTTGAGCGTCGCGCCAATTTGCGTGACGCGAGTTTGCAGGACCGTAATCAGGTCCCCGGGGGGACCTGACAGACTTCTTCTCCGACGAAAACCCTGCCGGAGAATAGCAGAGGGATCGACGCGGCTCAGGATGGACAACCTGGAGGCGCCGACAAGAATTCAACGGCCAAGACAGAAATCTCAGCCGTCTTGCCGTCGCCTCGCCCGGAGAAAAACCTGGCAAGTTACCGGATTGGCTAACAGCGATCACCTCAGCGGGGAGCGGCCAATCGACGGGCACCGCTGCCGGAGAAGCCGCCAATCGCCGGAGACCAGGGACCGTCACGCAGGGGCGAGGCCCCTACCGAAAATCAGCGCGCGATAGGTCCGAGCGTTACGCGGGGAGAAGCGAGCGGAAGGGGGGGACGCTCCGCTTCCGCGTTCCCGAGTCATCGCGTAGAAGATCACTTCTTCGTTGGCTCCAGTCGAGACAAGCTCGTTAAGCTTTTGATTATACTTTTGCGACGTAGCTGCCGGTATCAAAGGACGCAAGCGATCCGTCGTCCACGGCCTCTACAACTACACCTTGGGTAAGCCTTTGTCGGATTCTCATTCGAAATAATAAGTGATCTCTCTTTCGCGTCGGCGAAAGATCGACGTAGCTACGGGCTGCCGGTAGCAGCGTTAATTCGCGAGCGGCAAGTAGTGGTCGAGCGGCGAACGCGCGGGGAAAATATTAGCGGGTGCAAGGCACTATTTTCTTTAACGAGGATCCGCGCGTCGTCGTTTCTTTCACGCCAGCCTCGTCTCGTCCCACGGTGGGACGCCGCCTCGTGCTCGCGTCGTACTTGCGACAAGTGTTAGTTCGACGAGAAGCCATTGTTACGCGTTTTCCATCGGAATTCGGGCGTAGAACGCGGGTTCCGCGGACGCCAACGCCGTCATCGCGTTGCTGCCGAATTCGACGCGACGTTCGAATCAAATTCGAGAGAAAAAGAGCGCGTGCGACTAAGATCCGTCGACGACCACCTGTCACGCGCCGGCTAACCTCGAAAAGCTGCCGGTTACGGCCGGCAGCCACGTTGTATCACCAGTCGAGCAATAAAATCATGTTAGCCGAAATTCTGAGGGAGATTATTGAGTGAGAAACCTTCCCGCCGCGGGGAACGCCTCGTGTTCACTCCGCGTAGTACCCTGTGCCCGTTCGCGAAGCATTTCGTCTCGTTATCGGTTGCCGTCGGCTCGTAAGAACGTTTCTCGAAGTGTTCGTCGCTACGGCGACTTATCGTGGCACCTTCCGTGCCTGGCGCCCGAACACCTTGGCGAAGGCTTCGAGAAGCGACGAGTCGACGAGCAACTTTTGTCCCGGGTGGACCGCGTTTCGTGCGGCCGAGCGCGGCCCGGCCGAGCGCGGCCCGGCCGTCCGGCCCATAAATACCCGGTGTCGCTAGGTTTTTGCCGTCCTGGAGACGAGGGAAAGCTAGACGACGTGACAAGACTTAGAGTGATATTAGAAACAATTTCATGCGGTTACAAAATAGATTTAAATAAATTTGGAACATACACCATGGACACTGCAAAACTATATATTGAACTATATTCCTGGTACCCTATGTCACCCACCATGCATAAAATATTAATCCACGCACCATTAATCATTGAAAATGTTATTTTACCCATTGGGCAACTATCAGAAGAAGCAGCCGAGGCAAGAAATAAACACTTCCGGCGTTACAGAGAACAGAATGCACGAAAATGTTCTAGGAAAGCATGCAATACAGACGTGCTCAATAGACTTCTAATTACTTCCGATCCTCTACTATCTAGTACGAGACAGATTAGAAAGAAAAAATCAAACCCCTTTCTTAGTGAGACATTGCAATTGATTCTACATTCTGAACATCCATCAACTCAAGAAGAACAAGGATCAGAAGAAGTAGAAGAAAATGATGATTATGATGGTGATGATGATGATGATAATGAAGAAGAAAAGGAAGAAGAATGCGAAAAAGAAGGAACGATATCGGATAAGGAGGAAATATCCTCAGGCGACGCATTTGGTCCCGATGAAAATTAATAGAAACACAGGGTTTCCTATTAAAAGGTACATTCTCATATATCTATTTTGCATCACCGAAATTAAATATCTTCATTAAGTGATATACATTGTGACGTGGCACATTTTGCCAACGTCAATCCGAACCCTAACGGAAGACCGGGTCACATTGTGGCAAAGCCGTAGCGAGCGCGACCAAAGCAATCGCTCTCCCTGGGACGTCCGAGGCCCATAAAGAACAAAATGACCGCGTTCAAATGTCGCGCCGCTGGGCGCGACATGGAGTTTCAGCTACCACGATATCGAGGAGAAGCAGAGCCTGTCTCCGGCCACTGATTGGCCAGGATCCTGAGGCGAAGACGCCCGGAGCACCTATCGCTGCAGGCCGCGAGTGAGGAAGACGGCGAGGATTGGTCAGGGCCCAAGTCCATCAACCTGGAGAAGCCGACGAGGTTAACGGAACGAAAACACGACCATCTGCTCACCCTCGTCGACGTATCGCCCGGAAAATGTCATGAGAGCAGCTCCGGACGGCTCAAGTCCACTCCTACCCGCCGACGTCACGATATCGGCCGAGCCCCGGTAAATTCAAGAATTACCGAGGGCCTGGGTCCGAATGTCATCGCTCCGTCCCTGGGGCCAGGAGCCACGCGATAGGTCCGAGCGTCACCTCAGCGGAGATAATCGCGGGAGAGGGGGACGCCTCGCTTCCGCGTCCACGAGTCGGCTCGAACTGGGTCATTAGGCCATCTTGAACCACAGTGAAAACACGTGCGATTATAAGAGTGATGCCCCCTTGGACTCCGACCGATTGGACACGTCCCGATTCGACGCGTTCCTTTTGGACTCCGTGCCGATTCGACTCGTGCCGTTTGGACGCCGTGCCGATTGAACTCGTACCGTTTGGACGCCGTGCCGATTGAACTCGTACGATATTTTATACAGTTGTTTCTTATTTGCACAAAATTAATATTTATGTAAAATTGTATTATGATATTCACAATCAAACACCATTTTTTATATTTTTTTTGACAACGGCACGGAAGATTTCTTATAGTTAGTTATTCTCTTTTGTAAAAATACGTTATATCCTCACACACAAGAAACACATAAAAAACCACATAAAAATTTAAGGGGGTAGGATACCTACGAATCTAACTAGAAAGGAACTAGAATCTTACTAGATTTTGGGTCGAAAACTAGTAAGATTTTAGTTCCTTTTTTGTTACAATCTAGATTACTAGATTTTGGGTCGAAAAAATGGGTTTCTTATCCACGGCTTTTTGTCCTTATTTGAGCAGATTTTGGGCTGGGTGTGGGCTCATTCTAAAGAGGAAAGTTCAATGCGGCGCGCTCAGGTTATTACAGCAGTCAAAAAAGTCTTTAGTGGCAGAAAAATACATTGGAATCTGCGGGTATTTTTTCTCGATTTTTCCTCTACTTTGGACACTCATAATATTAGATATAAACATAATCTCGTTACATAATAAGCTGGGCGCGCTGCATTTAACCTTCCTCTTTAGAATGAGCTCACACCCAGCCCAAAATCTGCTGAAATAAGGACAAAAAGCCGTGGATAAGAAACCCATTTTTTCGACCCAAAATCTAGTAAGATTCTAGTTCCTTCTAGTTAGATTCGTAGGTATCCTACCCCCTTAAACCATATATTTCACAGTACAATATCACCATATGTAGACTTCGAAAAGCAATGATTATAAAATTCGCGGCGTCCAAACGTCACGAATCCAACCGCCACGGCGTCCAAACGGTACGAGTTCAATCGGCACGGCGTCCAACCGGTACGAGTTCAATCGGCACGGGGTCCAAACGGCACGAGTCGAATCGGCACGGAGTCCAAAAGGAACGCGTCCAATCGGGACGTGTCCAATCGGTCGGAGTCCAAGTGGGACACCCCCGATTATAACCGCGATTATTATCGAGTCTCTTTTGCATCGGCTACCAGCCCTCAATACCGTGGTGAGTACCAGTCAGGCTTTCGGAAGTCGAGTATAATATTGTGACCAGTTAGTGTTGGTTCGGGGGCGAAATATCATGAGTAGAATCTCCGACTTTGCGACTTTGCGTGAACACGTGCCGCCTGCGATTCCGTTGACCGAGAGTAGCTCTCTCGAGAGGTTCGCCCGGCCGTGGGCCGTTCGGGCGACGGTAGCCCGTACGAGGGGCCCGTGACGAACGAGTAAATTACGGAAATTGGCTTCCCTCGAGACGTTCCACGGGGAACGACGTCACGCGGTCAGTTCTGTTCGACCGCCATTACATCTCGCGCGTGTACCGGCGAAATTCATCGGCCCGCGTATTTCATCTGAGCTCGGCAGAAATCGTGCATTCTTGGCTTGTATCTCACGCGAAGTCCTGTGACTGCCGAGCTCGACGCGAACGACGAGGCTGCGCGCGTTCGGCAGAACACCCGCCGAAAATCATCGCCTACGCGCTGGCAAATACGTTGACTGCCGCCGGTGTCCACCGGGGGCTTGTGTAACGCAACGGCGAGAATAAACGTTTGATATTTGCCCTGTAAATTCTGAGTCGTCATTCTTCCTCTAAGAAACGTTCCCGTCGCGGGGAATGCTCCGTCCTTTTCCTCACGCGGAACCCTGGCTGTTCACGTGGCCATCTCCGGCCGTGTAGATCCTCGCCGATTCGGAATACGATCGAGAATTGTGACATGAGCTATTCAGAACACTGGCACGACCTCGTGCCTGGCGCCCGATTTCGCGTGAACTCGAAATTTCTTCCATTCCGATCCGAATCGACGAGAGATCTTTTATCCCGGGAGGACCACGTCCCGCGCGACCGAAACGTGGCCCGGTCGTGCGGCCATAATTTCCCGAGTGCGGCTGCCCTTCGTTCTCGCGAACGGCAGGCGACGTGACAACATACAAATGTAATTTTTTCGATTTTTCAGCGTAAACTGACTGATTCAACTAAATACAATAAAAACTAGAGGGATATTGTTGCTCGCTCGCTCCGCTCGCGAGTGAGGTTATTGTTGCTTACTCGCTTCGCGAGTTCGCGGTTCGCGGGTACGACTGCTCTTGCGAGACGGTTATTAGTACTCATGGCTAGTAGGGTCTACAGCTATTAATGTTTTATATTTGGTGTGTGACTCTTGGAGAGTCACACAAAGAACTTCCCGATTCGTTAGCATTAGTTGCACAATTGAAAAAAAAAATTTTTTTAATTAAAAAAAAAAATTAAAAATGAAATATATATGATTACGTTTGTTTATTCGGTGGAAAATGTCCATCCTCTCGTATAAATTGCATTGTTGAATGAACTTCTTTCGAAAAAAACTAAAAAAACTAAAAAAACTACTGGTCCAAAGTGGACCAAAATCTAATCAGCTCTAAGTTACAGCGGGACACATCGATTGCACCATTCATCATTCTGATCGCGTTGTTACTTTTTCCGAAAACGTTAACGAAAAATTTGATAACATACAAACGGCCATACGCGCAGACACACACAGCCACACACACACACACACACACACACACACACACACATATGCGAACATTTTGCTGAAAATAGTCTAAAATGACTGCAATGACCATGAAACGTGAAGATCTGCTAAAAAATCGATTTTCGATTTTCAGGGTAATTACAGTAACTTCCCTATAAAATCGGGAAGTTAAAAATAGAGACAAATGATCTATCTACGGTATTCTACAGCATACAATGAGCGTTTATGAGTTAAACAGTTCCTTCACATAATTCCTTAGTAAGCACTTACTTTACCATAGCGAATGCGAACATACACGATGTGTAAATGCTGCGATTTTCGCGCGCGCACGATGGCCATTTTTTCGTAAATCAACTATAAAACACCGAGTCAGTCGTAGTCAGATCCAATTTTTATGGGATCTTAATCAGAAAACTTCAAAGAATACAATGTCATAGAAATGAACACCGGCACGAACCCGGAAGTATAACAAAACCATTACCAAAGTTTTAGAATCATCAAGAAAGTGACTCACCGTTGGTTATCTTTAAATATTAACAACTAAAAAAATGTATGTGGTACAAAACTGAATTCCTCTTAAAAGTATACCTTATACTTAGCTAAAAAAACTTGTATGAAACAAAAATCTGTTAGTATATGTAAATAAGGTAACAATTACTAATAGGTGAATTCGTTGAGAACGTAAGCGGGTTAACGGAACTGCAAACTTCCGACAAATTTCAGTGCTTAATGGATACAAGAATGGGAAAACGAATGATGGGAGATTGTTCCTCAGACATTCAACTAACTCAAGCCACAAAAATTTTTCAATTTATGTAAAATTTTTGAAATTGAATTATGACCGCTGAAATCCGGCAAATACCCCACCGTGCGGCGTCAGGATCTCGAATTTGTCGTAGTCGACGTGGTGTTCGGAAGAGCTCTCGTCCTTGCGACGCCTCCGATTGATTAGCCGGGTGCGATCGTGCCAAGTTGTCGCCTGTGCACAGGGCTTCTAAATTGGCCATTGCTTTCTGGCGGGCTCGTCCTGTGCTGCGGGAGGCTGTTTGATTCCTCACTGAAATTCGGCGGGTCGGTGGTTCTCTCTGCGCGTTCCTTATACGGCCCTGAAACATGCAGTTCTCGGCACGCGCGACAAATGTCATTAAGGAGATCCGATAATGGCGGAATCTCCTCGTGGAACGCTCTCGAATTCTGTGCGTGTCGTTCCGTGTCCCGTACGAGGGCGGTCCGGTCATTTAATTGTCTCAAACCCCGCACGAAAATTGACGGAAAAGTGACGTCGCAAAATTGCAACGTCACAGTATGTACCTACTTTGAAATGAATCATACAAGTCGTACTCGTATAAACATTCTTTATTATTATAGATAAAATGAATTGTAACATGTAGAAGTTTCAGTTGTGAAGTGAAGATAAAATCATAAATGTCATAAAAATATATAATATATTTTAACACTTTTAAGGAATGGACATAGCAAGTTTAAACTAACTTTTTAGAACTGAATACTGAATATAATAAATATATTATACACAATACAATAATATAAAATAAAATTGTAGCACTATATAGTCTGTCAGCGAGAAAGGATATGGGAAAGGATGACTGGTGTGTGGGCGTTTAAAACTTGAACTTAAAATAACAACAATTATTGAGTTATTGACGGCGAAGCCGTCCGCCAAGAGTGTGATGTATGTATTTCAGCTTCGCAGCCTAGAAATGGACTTTGTTTTGGGCGCGGCAATAACCTAAAACTTGCGAAATCTCATGTCATTGTTGCGTCTACATCGCGCACGCGCCGCCGTCTCTCCCATTCGCCCCACTCAATCCCCGTCGCGCACGCGCAACGTGTCTCCCATTCACTCTCCCCTTTACTCTGGTTCCCCTCAATTTTTCTCGATCTGGCGACACTGCAGACTGACCAGTTTGCATCCAAACGGATGCACGGTAGTCCCCTACTTACCCCTTCCACTATCCTATTCCAGCAATGCGCACACTCCAACGTCCCCTACTAAGACCATAGACTGGTCTGGTCATCAGAGAGGGGGTACACATTTTTGCGTGACTCCCCTCATCTGGGCACACTGCGACACTGTATCCATAGTATATATGTATATATATATCAGTGAGCACGGCTCGCACCAAGCGTACGACCACGTGCGACTCGTACGAAACGAACGGCTTGCATGACGTAATACGACATTGAAGTTCTCGCAGTACCACGTTTAAATTATTCTGTTGGGTGTGTCTTATCGTGATTATTAATGTGTATTTTTTCAGATTTTACAGACTTTGCGAACAGGTTTAAAAAAATTGGAAATTACCAGAAATTCGAAAAATGCATATTTCCTATTGAAATTTGTAAAGTGTAAAAAGAATAAAAATCAATTTTTTTCGATATTTCTTTACCTTTTGTAGGTGTATTATGTAATAGTGAACATTTTTGACAAACGTAAAAATGGAATATAAATGTTGCTTTGACAATATATGTATATTGGAAATATCTGTTGTGACGTTGCAAAACATGCAAAGTCCCTTCTCCGTTAATTTCGGTCACACGAATGACCTAAGATGGACCGGACCGCCCTCTCACGAGACACGACAAAATACCGCAGGATTTGAGAGCGCTCCCCGAGGAGATTCCGTAATTATCGACGACTATTATTGACATCTGTCGTACGCGCCGAGAACGGCAAGTTACAGGGCCGTATCACGAAGCGTCAAGGGTACCCCGACCATCCGGAATTTTCCTAGAAGAACAGCGTTGCACAGGACGAGCTCGTAGAGAGAAGCAGGCCAATCTTGTGAAAGCCCCGGGCATAGTCGAGGATCAATGAGAACGAGAGCACACGGACCATCGGTCCGGAGACGTCGAAGGGTCAAGAGCAGAACGAACATCTCGTCATTACGACATTTCCGAAGACCCGACGCCGCCTCATCCCGATTAGCTCCTGCGTGGGTGGTGCAATCGTGAACAACGATAACCGAGCCGAGACCGGTCAGAGAATGACCGGGATTATTTTGCGTTAGAGCCTGGTCCTAAAGGACCTCCGTAGGGACGATCCTGACAACGAGAAGTCGCGTGCTAGGCACGCGCCAATCAAGGAAATTCGGCTACGAGTTGAGTGGGGGGAACAAGGATCGAACCGTCGCGTAACCGAAAATCGATGGATCACTGTCGCACTGGCTTCCGTAGCGAGACCTCGTGTTCAACCACCGCCATTAGAACAGACGTAGTTTTCGTGCGAATCTATCGCAGCTCGATTACCGTAAGAAGTCGTGATCGTGAGAGTTTTCCGTACGGGATTCAAGCGTCCGCGAGCTGAGCAGCCTGTAAGGACCGCTTCCCGGAAGCAGCTACAACCAGCTTCTAATACGAGGAACGATATCGAAAGCGAAACGGTAAGTCGACTCAGTGATCCATTCGGTATTTCCTTGCGAGGTGGCTCGACCTTTCTCGTGCGAGGACGAACGCTTCTCGTCCCGTCCTCGGAATTTCGTGCGTCGCCCTGCGTCTCGGGCGAAAACCTCGTGTCCTTTCCGTCGGCACTTTGAAAGTCGAAATCTAGAGAGTTTTTCCCGACGGTTGCGAATACGGAAGTTTCCTCGGAGGAGTCGCGTTCCGAGAGAATAATCTCCTTCGTCTCAAATCCTGTGTCGCGGCGAATATCGGCGAGAATTTCACGGTGCGAACGCGTAAACAATACCGCGCGCTGCGAGTCGAATAACGTGCGGAGGTCAACGCGACGGTCATCTCACGCGCCGTTCATCTGCGGATCGCACGTTCCCGTCGGCCGAGATTCTATGAATCGTCGTTATCCGACGGTATCGTGCCAGAGAGATTTTACACGATAACCGCGCTGCGAATTTCCATCTATTGCCAAAGTGTATGAAGAGCGCGGGCTCTCGGGTCGCGGCCTCGTGGCCGTCCTTTGTAAGAAAATTGACTGATTAAAGGATGGTTTAGTTCTTTCCGGCCTACCGGCACCGGCGCCGTCGCGCGGGGGGACAGCATTTAGTTGTGACGGCGCCGGCACGCCAAAAATTTTAGACCTTTTTCGAGGCTCGCACAAAGGCCAAACGCCGGATCGTGTCTAACCCCAGGGGTCATCCGGCGCACCACAGGGGTTCTCCAGAACCTTTTTTCCTCTTCTACTCCCCTCTACACCTCAGGAGATGCCTATGCTAGATGCCGTCCGGTCGCCGGAAAAATTCTGTTCCATTTGAAATTTTGCCGGACGCCGGAACCGGCTCTATCTCATAGGAAGAATATAACACGCTGTAACTATTTAAAAAGCTATCAACTAGAAGTTTTCAGAGTTCGTCGTGCCAATGGCGAATACGTTGTTAAGGAATTTAAACGTTGTAACAAAATATAACAATAGGTTTTTTATTTCATAATGTTACAGCTGACGATAATAAGCGAATTCAACGACCTTATTACGTTGAGCCTTTGAATAACGCCAAAATAGTTTTTCCCGACGTTTCGGGCTAAACACCCCACTAACCGGTGGCTTGTTTAACATTGGACCCCGCGAGTTTAATATTCTGAAAAGTGAGTACAATTTTAATTGACCACATGACGTGTAGAAAGGTTGGTGGAAAATTGCAATTGGTCGGAATTGCAGAGGAAATACTAACAGTTGCATTTCGCATTTGTTTGGGGTGGTCCTTTATTGAAAATTTGAAGAGCACGTTGTGTGGATTTACTACAGGGTGTTCACACTATTATAAATTATTAGAGAAACATGAAAGAGGAAAAAGTATACTTATACTCAGACTTTGATACTCTATCGATCTATGGTATGAAGAAAATATGATTCCAACTAAAAAAACATCGATGACCTTGAAATCTGATAAAAAATGACCTTGAAAATTTTTTCGCTCACACCGTTACATGTGGGTCTTCGAACAGTGTAACTTTGTCCTAAGAAGTTTTTCGTACAACGAAAAGTAACGGAGATATTTATGTTTCCTGTTTTATCGAATTCACCCTGTATATTCTCGAAGACTACATACAATGACTCCCACTAATATATTTGGACACTCGTAAAAAGACAATAACTTATAAAATATTTGACTATACGATTTGAGTTGTTTTGGAAAGCTAGAGCAATTAGTTTACTACAGAACGAGAAAAGAAATTTTTTCTTTTTATTTGGGCCTATATTGAAAATGTAAAACATACGTTTTGTAAATCTGTGTAAATTAAACATATTCTGAATAATTCCGTCAAAATCGGTCGACGTTCTAATAAGCTACAAACGTTCAAAGATGGTGAAAATTGTAATTTGTGATGATTTTCAACCGATTTCGATAAAACTTTTACACACAATTGAAACAGATCTACAAAATGTACTTCTTAAATTATCAACACAGGCCCACATGAAACTGTTGTAAAATGATTTCTCGGATATAGCATTTTCGCCGGAGCATTCGGTACCTGCACAAATTACTTTGCAGTAAACACGTGTTGCCCGAGAAAGTGCCGACTTCCAGCCTAATAGTAATGACCTGTCATAAACCTCTCCATAGAGAACAGCCCCGGCGGGAACGGCACATAAACAAAGCGGGCCTATCGCTAGGTCTGCCTATCCCCACCACAGCCGCGCCTGTAGTCCCAATGTTTTGACTTTGACGTTGCGAGCTACGTAGTATGCGTGGCTGCTGTAGCCAATATTTCGACGCAACCGAAAATGCGTGTGAAACGAGGTCAGCCTCCTCCGCTCTGATCCAATTGGCCGCGCATTCGTTCCGTCACCGTGGTCCTCCCTGCGAACCTTCTTCTCAGGCTCGCATCAATACAATGTCAACAGTTCGGATCCAAACGAGATGGCGCCTTGTCACCCCCTACAATCGCGTAGTAGTGGGCGGTAACGGTTTATAATATCTTAACCCACTGCTCTGTTCCGCCATCGCTCCTAACGGGCAGTGTATTCGACTACTTGTTGTACATAAACAAAAATTTCAGCTCTCTATCTCATTTCTATCGGAAGTTCTTTGATTTTGTCTCCGAATTCGACGAAAGGTCCCACTGTGCGCTGTCGACCCATATTTCAGAATGTCTACAGAATTTTATGGACCCGAAATAACAAACAATTCAAACCTAACAGCTGTTTGTAGTTACTGGAGTGTTTCACATCTCATGTGTGCCGATATGAAATTTATACATGATGCGTACAGTTGCAAAGTATCGTAATGGACGAAATGACACTATTGGTTTCCCTAAAATGAACATTTTATTATTTACCGGTGTAACTGAAATAACTTTTGATATCATTTATTATAGGTTGTGAAAGGGAAGTTCTGTCGCATTTTGAATAAGCAAGTAAGTTTGCTTGTTACCTGAATGATGGCAACAAGCTGCTACAAATAATGAAAAAAAAACGGTATTGCAAAGAGCAAGAATCGTAGAATACGACCATATATTTTTTCACAGTAGATCCGGTGGAAAAACTTGCAAAACAGAGAGAGAGAGAGAGATATGTCTTCTAGTAATTATTTAAAATCATTATTTAAGAAGAATTCACCAAGTGGCAGGAACGTTTCCTACTTCCATGATGTTGTAAAGGAGAGCTACCGATAGTTTACCTAAGCAGTTGAGAAGCCCATAAAAACCTTTTTTTTTGTCCCGTGCACAACAGGCAGTCCTGACCCTCGCCGAGGGAGATGTCCCTTCCGGCACGGTTGGCCGGCGAAAAAAAAGTTTGTTGAGAAACCATGCCGGCGTTTCCAATTCCGAGCTCCCTATCCTTAAGCATTGGTGTGCCGGTGCCGGTGCCGGTAGCCGGAAAGAACTAAACCATCCCTAAACATCTCGAGCCTACATTGTTGTCGATAAATCAAATCCCGTGAGATCCGCCCTGCCGAGAGGGCTGTCCTAGTCTTCCCCGTGTCCAAAAAATCTGGCCCTTTCGCGTCTTTGTCTTTCATCCGCGTGTCTCGAAGGTTCGACTCTCGAGCTCGGCTTCACCGAGCCCGAGGATCGTATTACGTCTCGTGTGGCATCCTCGCGGTGCCTGGCGCCCGAATCGCATTTCGTACGGAAAATAATCGAGCCTTCAATTCTCGCTTGTCTCGGGCGGACCGCGCGTACTCGGCTAACCGCGGCCCGGTCTCTGTACCATTAAAGCCCGGAGTTGGCCATTTTCTCGAGCCCTACAGCGCGACGAAAAGGGACAACGTGACACTGTACAACAATTATATATGGTTAAGAATAAAGAAAAAAACGAGATTAACGAAATAGAAAATCATTCGGTGTGGGATTTTATCCAGGGCCGGAGATTCGATTCGCAGCGAGTTTTGTTTGATTGGTTATATTTAGGTTTATAACAAAATGAAAACAACAATTGAGTTTGCACATAGTACCTACAATTTATGCTAAACCTACTACTATTGTTAGTCAGTCAATACATATACTATCTCTTAATTCTAGTGTATTTGTTTAATACAGGTGCGGTACTTAGTACATGTTTTGCTTTTGAGAGGGAGAATTATATTAGGAGAAAACCCTCCTTTATTTTCACTTTTACACCTGAATGTATACCTGTCAGTATGTACTAATATTGCATGTTGTCTAATTTAGATTAGATCCTATTGCGCATAGCTTATAATTTAGATTTCCTTAAGTCCTAGTTATTGCAGTATCTATCACATATTCTTCAGTCAATTTCATAGTAAATAGATAACTTTTGGTAAGGTACTTTATGCTTAAAGTTAAAAGGCACATTGTGGTCCCTAATTTCTGTAAGATTTTTAGTTAAGTCACTGTTGGCTATTTGATATTTATAGAAACTTAATGCTAAATCTTTAATATAGTGTTCAGCGGGTGGGATCTCTGTGTGTTTGTGTAATTCTGTGACTCTGCTGTTTCTGCGGGTTGACAGTATTAGTCTTAGCATTTTGTTTTGAAATATTTGTAGTTTGTTAATGTTTGTTATGGCGGCACTACACCAGACCAGACCGGTGTTGGATACGTTATAATTGGCCTGATTATCATTTTATAAATTAGTTTTTTGTTATGTACAGATAAGTGGGAGTTGTATACCATTAGTGGATATAGTTTCCTAAATACTGAGTGTGCTTTTCTTATGCTTTCTTTGATGTGACATGCATATGTTAGTTGTATATCAAGGTGCACTCCTAGGTATTTAACTATGTTTGTTGGGCTTGTTTTGTGTGCATTTACTGTTATCGGTTGGAAGATTCTGTTTTTATGTTCCTTTTTCATTGAAAATACTATTACTTCTGTTTTGGTTGCGTTGAGTTGTATTTTCCATTTACTATAGAATGGCTCTAGTATTGTCATATGAGTTTGTACTTGCTTCACACCTATTATGGCATTGTAGGAGTGTGCGTAAATGGCTGTCTCATCTGCAAATAAAGCTAATTTTGTTTTAGTGAATTTGGGTATGTTGTTCAGGTATACGTTGAATACCTTGAGCCTAATCAGTTTTCTGTTAGATTTTGTATTATTTATACTTGTACTCTTAGATGTCTGTCCTCTACGTGTGAGAGGCTATGAATTTAATGAGCGTGGGTACTTTTGTAATATTAATTTGTATAATAGTCCTTCTAACCAAACTCTGTCAAATTCTTTCTCTATATGGGCCCCTCAAACGCCTGGTTCCCCCACCAAGCTTCCTTTCCGTGGCGCTCCTCGCGGCTCCAATGCACGAGGCCTGCGCACTGCTTGCGACGGACGAAGCGCGTCTTTCTTTCATAGTTAACGACGGAAGCTGGTGGGGGACAGTAGGTGCTACGGTGGGGACAGCTTAGCCTCAATTGAGGCAAAAATGCCCATCCCTGCAGTAGGAGCATGAATGTTACCCATTTCTTTATTAAAACCGATTGAGATGTCGTTTGCAATTCTTGTTAACTGATTCACAGCAGGAGACCTTGCCGTCTACACTAATCGTATCTGCTGGAAGTCTTGTTCATATATTGACATATAGGCAAATAAAATATTTTTTAAATTATGTTTTTGAGAATTGCATTTTTTTGAGTTTGTACTTTATTTTTCTGAATACAAGAATGTTCACTATTACATAATACACCTACAAAAGGTAAAGAAATATCGAAAAAAATTGATTTTTATTCTTTTTACACTTTACAAATTTCTATAGGAAATATGCATTTTTTTTAAACCTGTTCGCAAAGTCTGTAAAATCTGAAAAAATACACATTAATAATCACGATAAGACACATCCAACAGAATAATTTAAACGTGGTACTGCGAGAACTTCAATGTCGTATTACGTCATGCAAGCCGTTCGTTTCGTACGAGTCGCACGCACGGTCACGCACGGTGCGAGCCAGTGCGAGCCGCGTCGAGTAGGAGTCAGTGTCGCCAGATCGAGAAAATCGAGGGGAATACAGGTACCCCCTCTCTGATGATCAGACCAGTCTACGGCAAGGGCACCGTGATCTACGTCTTAGTGGGGGATGTTGGAGGGTGACAGCAGTCACTGCATCAGTGAATGCTGCCGGTATGCAAGCGAGACTTTACTATACGGCTGACGATGACGTAGTGACGATGTGCTCGAGTGAGAGTATGGGGTACACACTCGTCGCTCGGGCAGCGCGTACGTGTGCCTAGGCGGATCGCAAGGCTTCGGTTTATGACTAACCATTTCTCTATAATGCACATTTGTGACCCCTACGTAGTCAGAATCGCTAAATGAAAGATCAATCTAGCGAGCATGGTCCCTAAGATGGCCGAATTTTCAGATTTCGAGGCGTAATTTTGTAATTTTCAGTATTCGACAGCAAGATACTCTGCAAGCAGGCTTGACGAGCCGTACCGCGCGGCGCATTAACACACTCACCGCTCGGGCAGCGCGTACGTGTGCCTAGGCGGATCGCAAGGCTTCGGTAACTGTCTAACCATTTCTCTATAATGCACATTTGGAACTCCTACGTAGTCACAATCGATAGATAAAAGATCAATCTAGTGCGGATGGTGTCTAAAATGGCCCACTTTACAAACAAGCGAAACGTTGCTAATGAAAATACGAACGTCGAAAACGAAGCGAACGTCGAAAACGAAACGAACGTCAAACAGTCTCGTCAGGTCCGTCGGCGGAAAAAGACATTGATAAATAATACAATAATACAATAGAATTAATATTTAATCATGTGCGAGACAAACAATTCAGACAGTGCTGATACCGTGATATTACGCGATAGTAGTGAAAATTTGGGACCTACAAGGCAGAGACAGAAGATTAGGAGCAATGTTTGGCAGCATTTTGAAAAATTAAATCCAGATGGGGCACGATGTAATGTTTGTTTAAAGGAATTTAAAATAAAATACAGTTGCACATCTTCGCCTACACGTCACTTAAAAACTGTGCATTGTGGAATAGTTACTACAACACAAAACACAGAAGAAGAGCCAAGTTCTAGTAGCAATAGAGAAACAAATATTGTATACTTAGACAAAAATTCTGTTAGATCTAAGGAATTGTCAAATGGGATAGCCAATATGATCGCAATGGATCTACAGCCCTATAGTATCGTGAACGATGCTGGATTTCGGCATTATTACATATCGCGGAACCGCGATATCAAATACCAAATCGAACGACATTTTCGCGGGAACTAATTCCAAATATGTTTAAAGATTTGAAGTCGCAAATAAGGAATAAAATATCGGCGGACATACAAGAAGGTAAATTATATTTATATGAATTATATTTTCTTTCCTTTATGACTGTTATACAGAGATGGGCAGTATCTAAATAAAAAATTATTCAAATAAGTTCTAGATAAAATAACCTGTATCTTTTGCCTTCTATTCGAAGTCGATTGCAACGCCACAATGTATCTGTAACCACAGACGAGATATAGGAATAGACTGGAGACCCAATGCATTTTGGTGTCCGTCGGTAACGGTGCGCAAACGCCCCGTTACCATTCAGTGTCAACACCCAACGTTACCAATAAATCACATGTTTTGAGCATTTATTAGCAAGAAGAAAAAATTGTATACTCCATTCGCATTGCGTGTATTTAAACGACACTGCTTTCAATGCCTGTCGTTTTTTCCCGCATCTACCGATTTCGATGAAACTTTCACATTGCATGTAATTGACACAGATCTACAAAATTTGTTTTTTAAATTTTCGATATAGGCCCACATAAAAAAGTTGAAAATGCGACTTTTAGTATTTTTTAACTTCCCGATTTTATAGGGAAGTTACTGTAATTACCCCGAAAATCGAAAATCGATTTTTTAGCAGATCTTCACGTTTCATGGTCATTGGAGTCATTTTAGTCTATTTTCAGCAAAATGTTCGTATGTGTGTGTGTGTGTGTGTGTGTGTGTGTGTGCGTATGGCCGTTTGTATGTTATCAAATTTTTCGTTAACGTTTTCTGAAAAAGTAACAACGCGATCAGAATGATGAATGATGCAATCGATGTGCCCCGCTGTAACTTAGAGCTGATTAGATTTTGGTCCATTTTGGTCAAGTAGTTTTTTAGTTTTTTTCGAAAGTAGTTGATTCAACATTGCAATTTATACGAAAGGCGTATCCACCGAAGAAGCAAACGTAACTATATATATATATATATATATATATTTAGACATACTTAAAAAAAATTTTTTTTATAAAATTAAAAAACAAATTTTTTCCTTATTTTTCTTAACTTCAAAAAATTTTTTCCCCAATTATGCAACTAATGCTAATGTAACCGCTTACAATAATCGAAAATTATTCCAATGCAAGAGTGAGTCAATCAACGCCGAGAATACATTTTCAAAGAATATCGATGAAAGTACAAAAACATTTATATTACAATCTTTAAATAAACAATCAGTTCAAAACGAATTGTTAACTGAGATTAAATTGAAAATTAATATAAAAAAATTTATGATAATTGACATTGATAAATTTCAACATTGATGTTGACGACGGATTGGTTAAAGGACGGTACAGCTTGGCACGAACGATCAAGCCCGGAAAATGGACCCCATTCAGCTTGGGCCTGAGCCTTCCTGCGCTTTCCTGACAGTAATTTGAGCCGTTTCCCGAGGCTCGCACAAACGCCAAGCGCCTAAAATCGCGTCTAACCGCAGAGGTTCGCCGGCTCACCCCAGGGATCCCCCAGAACCTTCCACTCCCCTCTACACCCCAGGAGATGCCTATGCTAGATGCCGTCCGGTCAACGGGAAAATTCCGTTCTCTTCAGAATTTTTCCGGTGACCGGTGACAGGCAGGCCCGACTCTACCATCAAGAAGAATATAACATGCTGTAATTATTTAAAAAGATGTTAACTAGAAGTTTTCAGAGTTCGTCGTGCCAATGGCGAATACGTTGTTAAGGAATTTAAACGTTATAACAAAAAAATAAGAATAGGTTTTTGATTTCGTAATGTTACAGCTGACGATAATAAGCGAATTCAACGACCTACTACACTATTACGTTGAGCCTTTAAATAACGCCAAAATGCGGTACGGAATCGCAATACATACTACATAAGTATGTAGAACACGCGTAACTGTGCAATAAGTCAATAAGTAAATAATATTATTTCACAGTAACAATAAGTAATAATTAGACTGCGAGAAGTGTATGAAAATTTTATGTCAGAATATGCAAATATTTCCTTCGCACCGTTGATATTATTAAGTTTAAACAATATTTCAAACCGTAGATTTTTCTGAAAAACATTTATATTTTGCTCTCACTTTTTCTTGGCAGCCAATAGGTACCTTATCTAAATTTTGAGCAAAATCTGTAACTAATTTAATTGAATCTTTTATTCCTAACTTAAAATCGGGAATCGGAATAGGTGGCCCGTTCGGCAAATGAATCGTACTAAAATTTTCTTTCCCAAACTGTTGGAGATCGGAAAGAGTATCAGTGGGAGATTTGGTGGGTGGTGAATAAACTCTGCGCACTTGGTGGAACACGCACGTTTAATTAACAAGGTATAACAAAGACGCACCAGTAGACAAAAATGAGACGCGGAACGAACAAGAAGCGGTTTAACTAAAGCGGTGAACACAAGGCGGTTTGAACAAGGCGTTGTTGATCGTTGCGATCGCGGTGTTTACACGAGAATTGCTGATAGACGAGTGCCCGCGATCCCGTGCGTAACCGAAAATTCACCTATTCGGCGGATCGCAAAGTGGGGGGCCGCGAGGATGACATGACGTCATCCGCGCGGCTACGCAACGTCGGTTGAAGCGGGTCCGCCGAGTCTAGGTCGGCCGGAACATTACTCCCCCCCTTGCCGAGACGGCGTCTCGGCAATAGACGCGGGGTTGTCGCATGCCGTGAACGGAGACGCGAAAGCTGAAGCAAACGAGCGGAGGCGCAAGCGGAGACGAACGGGCGCACACGCGGATGCGAACGAGCGCACGAGCGGAGGTGCGAGGACGCAGGCGCGGCGGCGCGAAAGCGGAGGCAAAGGAGCGGAGGTACAAGAGCGGAGCCGCGAGAGCGCACGAACGGGGCCGCAAGAGCGACAACACGAAAGTACACGAGCGGATGCGAAAAAGCGCACGAGCGGATGCGAGAGAGCGCACGAGCGAAGGTGCGAGGACGCAAGCGCGGCGGCGCGAAAGCGCAAGAGCGGAGGCACGGGAGCGCACAAGCGGATGCGAAAGAGCGCACGAGCGAAGGTGCGAGAACGCAAGCGCGGCGGCGCGAAAGCGCAAGAGCGGAGGCACAGGAGCGCACAAGCGGATGCGAAAGAGCGCACGAGCGGATGCGCGAGAGCGCACGAGCGAAGGTGCGAGAACGCAAGCGCGGCGGCGCGAAAGCGCAAGAGCGGAGGCACAGGAGCGCACAAGCGGATGCGAAAGAGCGCACGAGCGGAGGTGCGAGAGAGCAAGCGCGGCGGCGCGAAAGCGGAGGCACAAGCGGAGGTGCAAGAGCGGAGCCGAAAGAGCGCACAAGCGGATGCGAACGAGCGCACGAGCGGAGGTGCGAGGACGCAAGCGCGGCGGCGCGAAAGCGCAAGAGCGGAGGCACAGGAGCGCACAAGCGGATGCGCGAGAGCGCACAAGCAGAGACGCGAGACCGCACGAGCGGAGGCGCGATAGCGTATGAGCGGAGGCACGAAAGCGCGCGAGCGCGAGAGCGGCGGTGCAAAAGTGCGAGAGCATGAGAGTGCGAGAGTGGTGACGCGACCGGAAGCGCAAGAGCACGAGAGTGCGAGAGCGGAGGCGCGAGCGGAGGCGCCAGAGAACGAGGATGCGAGATCGAAGGCGCGACCGGAAGCGCAAGAGCACGAGAGTGCGAGAGCGGATGCGCGAGCAGAGGCGCAGGCGTAGGCACGAGCGGAGGCGCCAGAGAGCGAGAATGCGAGTGCGAAGACGCGAGCGGAGGCGCCAGAGAGCGAGAATGCGAGTGCGAAGTCGCGAGCGGAGGCGCCAGAGCACGAGAATGCGAGTGCGAAGACGCGAGCGGAGGCGCGAGCGGAGGCGCCAGAGCACGAGAATGCGAGTGCGAAGACGCGAGCGGAGGCGCCAGAGCACGCGAGTGCGAGAGCGGAGTCGCGAGCGGATGCGCAGGAGCACGATAGTGCGAGAGCGGAGACGCGAGCGGATGCGCTGGAGCACGAGAGTCCGAGAGCGGTGGCGAGACCGGAAAAGCCCGAGAGTGCGAGAGCGGAAGCGCCTGAGCACGCGAGTGCGAGAACGGAGGCGCGAGCGGAGGCGACAGAGAACGAGAGTGCGTGATCGAAGGCGCGACCGGAAGCGCAAGAGCACGAGAGTGCGAGAGCGGGGGCGCCAGAGCACGCGAGTGCGAGAGCGGATGCGCAGGAGCACGAGAGTTCGAGAGCGGTGGCGCGACCGGAAGCGCAAGAGCACGAGAGTGCGAGAGCGGATGCGTGAGCAGAGGCGCGAGCGGAGGCGCGAGCAGAGGCGCGAGCGGAGGCGCCAGAGAACGAGGATGCGAGATCGAAGGCGCGACCGGAAGCGCAAGAGCACGAGAGTGCGAGAGCGGGGGCGCCAGAGCACGCGAGTGCGAGAGCGGAGTCGCGAGCGGATGCGCAGGAGCACGAGAGTCCGAGAGCGGTGGCGAGACCGGAAAAGCCCGAGAGTGCGAGAGCGGAAGCGCCTGAGCACGCGAGTGCGAGAACGGAGGCGCGAGCGGAGGCGACAGAGAACGAGAGTGCGTGATCGAAGGCGCGACCGGAAGCGCAAGAGCACGCGAGTGCGAGAGCGGATGCGCGAGCAGAGGCGCGAGCGGAGTCGCGAGCGGATGCGCAGGAGCACGAGAGTTCGAGAGCGGTGGCGCGACCGGAAGCGCAAGAGCACGAGAGTCCGAGAGCGGTGGCGAGACCGGAAAAGCCCGAGAGTGCGAGAGCGGAAGCGCCTGAGCACGCGAGTGCGAGAACGGAGGCGCGAGCGGAGGCGACAGAGAACGAGAGTGCGTGATCGAAGGCGCGACCGGAAGCGCAAGAGCACGAGAGTCCGAGAGCGGTGGCGCAACCGGAAGAGCGCGACAGCGGAGGCGCCGGAGATGCGAGCCAGGATGTCAGCCTGGAGGCGTTCTCCGGTGGCGGTGATGACCTCGATGAGTGCGGTGGCCTGGAGTATCGGACGGCGCAGCGATCCCTTTGGGCGATGCTGGAGAGTCCTGATGCGCTGCTGCGGATGACGACTCGCCCGTTGGTGCTGTGGCGGAGGTGACGGTGGAGGCTTCAGACTGCGGCGTATGCGGGAGCGTCCTTGCGATGGACGGTCCCGGCTTCTCCGTTTCCGTGACGGGTTGGGCGTGGGAGCTTGGCTCATCGTTCAAGGCGGAAGTGCGGGCCGAGAGCTCCTCGAGCATGTTGCGCAGCGTGGCGTCGGTGTCCTTGACCAGGGTCTCACACGCTTCACGAAGATCCTGGACGAAGTAGGCATGGGATCGCTGGTCGGCATTGCATAGCTCTAGGAGCAGTGCATGGTTCGACCGAAACTCGTCCCGATTGCGCAGGAGTGCAGCCAGTCGTACCTGTAGGTAAACCTCGGTGAGGTTGGCCATTCCCTTCTTCTTTGTATTGGCGATGGTTTTGCCGATGATCTGGTGCAGCTCGACTTGTAGAGCGAAGAGCGTGTTGGCCGTTGTCATTTTGAACGACCGGTGTGTAACGAACGCGAGGTCACGAGACAAGCGAGCGAGACACAAACACCACGCGCGAGCGGTTGCCGACGGTTAACGAGCCGATTTGAAAGTACAATGCGATTTGCCTGTGAATCGCACACGCGGTTTCTGACGCACTTTCACCACTGCGGTCCCCACTGGTTGTGATCTCGACGTGAGATGCTGAGAGCCGCCGATCTATCCGGCTCGAAGGACCAAAAATTGTTGGAGATCGGAAAGAGTATCAGTGGGAGATTTGGTGGGTGGTGAATAAACTCTGCGCACTTGGTGGAACACGCACGTTTAATTAACAAGGTATCACAAAGACGCAACAGTATACAATAACGAGACGCGGTACGAACAAAAAGCGGTTTAACTAAAGCGGTGAACACAAGGCGGTTTGAACAGGCGTTGTTGATCGTTGCGATCGCGGTGTTGACATGTGAATTGCTGATAGACGAGTGCCCGCGATCCCGTGACATGACGTCATCCGCGCGGCTACGCAACGTCGGCTGAAGCGGGTCCGCCGAGTCTGGGTCGGCCGGAACACAAACCGATGGTCTACGGTCTTTTACTTTTAATTCAAACACTGCGTGTGTCAAACGCACTACAAATATGATTTCTTTAATCACTGCGGAAGCGCTCGGACACGTAGCTTCTACCGAGAGGTACAACGATCTTCTTTTACAAACACGCTAATCTCTAAAATTCTGTCTCTGTTCTCGAGTAATCGAATCACGACAAACGACAATTGCCGATCCTCCGGATCGGATCGACACGCATGGGTAGGTCGCATCCCCATCTCTTACGATAGGGGGGAGCCGAGGTTACACAAAATCTCGGGTGAGCGAAAGATGTCGACGTCGGGCTTTCATGTTTTTCTAATAATTACTATCTGCAAGATTGCACATATACCTTGGACATTCGCGATTTGCCAAAAAGTTTTACCTGGAACGGAGAAAACCTAGCTGATACAATGCATATTCGGTCCTTCGCAAGCGAAGCGGAAAATCCGACGCCCAAAAATGCTTAATTGCTGCCCGCGCATGCCGCCAGCAACGTGCAATCGGTCAGAAAAGTTTCCGTACACCCTTCAAAATATACGATGTTAACAGATTTTATAGCATCGTGTACACTACCAGTAACCCCCGACTCAACGATGTCAAGGGTGAGGGTGGAATTTCCCGAGCGAGAAGAGTCGCAAGCATTTATGTATATTGGGCGTTACGGCATTGCAATACAAAGACCTACAAACAAAACAGTTTTTCCCGACATTTTGGGCCAAACACCCCACTGGCCGGTGGCTTGGTTTAACATTGGACACCGCGAGTTTAATTTTTTGAAAAGTGAGTACAATTAATTGACTACATGACGTGGAGAAAGATTTGTGGAAAATTGCAATTGGTCGGAATTGCAGAGGAAATACTAACAGTTGTATTTCGCAATATTTTTGGGGTGGTCCTTTACTGAAAATTTGAAGAGGCACGTTGTGTGGATCTACTACAGGGTGTTCACACTATTCCAAGCCAGCGTTTCTCTTGCAAATATTATAAAATTGAAGGTCACCTTCATATTTAACTGTAACAGACCTGCATAACGCAGATCTGTTACGAAGCAAACCCCTGTCAAACCTCCACCCGTCGTACACGCGATCCTGAATCGCGTAACGTACCACCGGCGTTCCTGTCACAACAATAACACCGCCCGTACCGCACCTGTCCCGCACCTAGAGACGTATCCCCAACGGGAACCCAAAACCAAAAACCAAAATACGAAATAGAAAAAGGGATACGTCACCACCTAATTTCCTCGCCGCACCACCGCCCCTCGTCGCCAAACTATCCCTATAAAAGGCGCCCGAAATCAACCAAAATCACCGGAGTTTACCAGTGAGTTTCCTGGAAGACAGAGCATTCCCGTAGACCAGTTGTAAGTATTCTACGAGCACCCAGTATCCTAGTCAGCGGCACCCTGGTTCACCCTGGTGAGAACCGTGTTCCATCGAGGGAAATATCCGGTGAGTCACCGGTAACTTTTCGCGAGCCGCGTCGCCTCCGAAAACCGACGGATAGGAAGTGGTGCGTCACCCTACGACTCCGCCGAGGAACCTCCCGTCCTGAAACTTCCTCCAGAGCGAGCCGTGCTCCTCCGGTCCTCCCCGGTGCGTCACCGGTATCTTTCGTACGACGCGTCGCCTACGAGAGCGACAGGACGAGAAGCGGTGCGTCACCCTTCAAAGCCGTCGGAACCCTGTCCTGCAACCTGCATCCTGCCGGTGAGAACCGTGTTCTACCGTAGCTACCCCGGTGCGTCACCGGTATCTTTCGTACGACGCGTCGTCTACGAGAGCGACAGGACGAGAAGCGGTGCGTCACCCTTCAAAGCCGTCGAACCCCTGTCCTGCAACCTGCATCCTGCCGGTGAGAACCGTGTCCTACCGTAGCTACCCCGGTGCGTCACCGGTAGCCTCGTACGACGAGTCGTCGGCAAGGCCGGAGGAACGAGAAGAGGTGCGTCACCCTTCAACTTCCCCGCAAAACCACCTGCGAGTCCAGAACGCACGGTATACCGCCCGCGCCTCGTGAGGCGAGTCGTCCACGAGGACGGTTGAGTGGAAACTAGGTGCGTCACCTGGCCGAAACTCACCCCTGGACCGTCCGGAGGAGACTCGACGATCGGTGCGTCGCCGACGTCGGGGACTCGTCAAAACCCGGCCTAGGAAGGGAGATCACGGCGACAGCCACGATCGAATCCCGTCCCCCGCTCGCCTCGAATCCGTCCTCCACCTGCGACCTCTCCAAGCCGCACCACCGCGTTCGTATCCTCGAGACCGCGCACCGCGACACTCTATCAACCGCGTATCGTACGCGCTCTAAGGCAGCGGGCACTATTGTGTCACAAAACACCGGTCTCACTTATTCACCCCGCTACGACCCCGCTCCTCACATCGAACACGTCCCTCGCCGTATAGGACCCTGGCTCGGCGAGCCATTCAGCAACGAGGGACACCACGACCAGGAGACCGCACGCGGAAAACCGGACCCGTTACATAACAAAATATTATAAACACAAAAAAATTACTTATGCCATTGCGTTGCGTATAAAAAACAGTATGTACTACTTTTTCCTTTTTCATGTTTTTCTAATAAGTTATATTTGTAAGAGAAACGCTGGCTAGGAATAGTGTGAACACCCTGTAGTAGATCCACACAACGTGCCTCTTCAAAGAAATATTGTTTAAAATAGTTTAAATGATTCAAATATCAACGGTGCGAAGGAAATATTTCCATATTCTGACATAAAATTTTCATACACTTCCCGCAGTCTAATTATTACTTATTATTGCTACTGTGAAATAACATTATTTACTTATTTACTTATTGCACAGTTACGCGTGTTCTGCATATTTATGTAGTATTGCGATTCCGTACCGCCCAAGAGAACCGCTTGCGACTCTTCTCGCTCGGGAAATTCCACCCTCTCCCTTGACGTCGTTGAGCTGGGGGTGGCGGTAGTGTATTTAAGGGACTGCAAGGCAGGCCACTTTTCAGCACCATTTTTGGCCTAGCCTTGTACCCTTGTACTACAGTTTTCACGCGCGTGCTACTCTTAAAAACATGAATCGGAATCAACGGCTAGCGGTAATTGTTAACGCTCAAGTGAACGTCCGACGACTTTACTACCGGGAGCTCGAGCTCCGAGGGCAAGAGGAATCAAGTGGTGCAAGAAGAAGACGTCGTTACAACGTTCATCCCCTTTGGAGAACTCGAGAGACCGAAGGCGAATTGACGCTAATTCGCCAAATGTCAATGGATTGCGAGGAGAAATTTTACGGATATTTCCGAATGAGCAGGGACTGCTTTGCCCTGTTGCTCAGCAAAGTCGGCGACCAGCTAGCGAAAAAAGACACGAACTGTCAAAGTCCGTTTCCCCCGAAGGACCGATTGGCAGTTTGTCTGCGGTAAGTAATTTTTCACCTAATTTATTGTTATTAACACTTACATATAACTAGGGGGCTCCGCCCCACTGTGTTCCAAAACGTCGGAAGCTTGCCACAAGCATTAAAACCACGAGAGGAATATTAAAAACCTTTCTAAAAGTACTGTGCACAGAGGTTTATCGGGTCGCTGATCACGAATGTGTTGTTAGATTTGCATTGTAATTAACCGTTCGTGAAGAAAAAGTTAAATTTCTATTTAAAAAAAATTATATTTTGTGTTTATGTATGAATATAAACGTTTCTTTATTAAACCGTGTATTTCAAACTCTATACCTGCTCGTTCTTCACTTCGATAAATGGTCTTGCGGCCAGCTTTTCGGCGTTTTGGAAGACTGCGCACCCCCCCCCCCCCCGCTTGCTCAACACTACTATTGCTTTTTTTTTAAATTTATTTATACAGGCTGAGTCACCTAACGTTGCCACTAGAGATCACGATTCTGAACGTGTATTGAAAATTCACGTGTACACGTGTACACGTGAAACGAATATACACGTGTTGAAGTTCGTGTAATGTTTAATACACGTGTACACGTGTACTTAGATACACGGATACACGTGTATTTAGGTACACGTGTACACGTGTATTGAAATACACGAATACACGTATCGAAATGTATAATTTCACATGTATTAACCCATCTTTCTATTATATAAAATAGTTCTGTAGTTCTGTCACGCAAAAACTCCGATCAGCGAAGCTTTCTGACGGGAACCGTAAATTGAGCGACGTGACAGTGTGTATTTTTCAGAGAGAGAGCGATAGAGAGAGAGAGAGAGAGAGAGAGAGAGAGAGAGAGAGAAAGAGAGAGAGAGAGAGAGAGCGAGATATTGTATAGCGATAGAGAGAGCAAGAGGGTAAGAGAGAGAGAGAGTGAGACGCCGCGGGGTTGGTGAGCGAAACGAACAGGGGGCAGAGCCCTCTTGTATCCCATATTTTATTTCGTCATTAAATATCAGAATATTTAGGTATGTAAATTGTTCATGAGACTTAATTTATACTGAGTTGCAGGTGAAAATAAGAAACATTATGGTTTTGGTTAATAAAGTTTAATTTATTAATCTTTTGTTCTGAGATAAGAAAACTAAGGTATTAACATTTTGTGGAAGTAAACGGTTTCGTTTTTTTGTTACAATATTTCCAGCACATGAAAAACACCGTTCCGACGTCGCCGAGGTTGCTGGAATTGTTAAATATTTTTTGGCAAATTCAGAAATTGCTGGATATTTGTTTGCCCTAGCCTTCCACCATTTAAATGGATTTAAATCGAAGCGTAATTGTGGCTCGGTCATATATGTCTGAATTTGAATATTAATATCATTGCTATCGGTGATCTCATCATATAAAAATGCAAGAGCAGATTTTTCTTTTTCCTTTGCTGTATTTACTGTAGCTACTGCATTTGCTACATCCGAGTCTTGAAGAAAACGTTTTACTTCTGTACAAATGATTTCTCTTACGTCAGATGTTTCGTGCTCTAGATTTTTATACCTTGGATCAAAAAAAGAGGATATATGGTGTAATGAAAGAGTGTCGCCTTCATTCCATTCAAGTTTGAAACGTTTCGTAATTTCCGAAATTAGAGTTTTTTTTAATATACACAAAACCGTGTCATCATCATTGCTTAAATTTAAGTGTTTTTCGATCAATTTTTTGATTAGTGGTCTCACCATTGAGATAGGAGATTGACTTTCTCCACAAAAAAGTGTTGTTATAATTTGTAGCGGTTTTAAAATATTCAAGAGAGACTCTATCATTCTCCATTGTGTTTCATTTATTTCCAGAGTTTGTGCTACCTTTGGATTAGTAATAGCTCTGTCTACAATAACATTTGATATTGCACATCTGTTTCTATATAAACTATCTAACATGAAATATGTGGAGTTCCAACGTGTTGAAAGCTTTCTTTGCCAAAAAGCACATTAATACAAAGCTGCTCTACACGTTGGAACTCCACATATTTCATGTTAGATAGTTTATATAGAAACAGATGTGCAATATCAAATGTTATTGTAGACAGAGCTATTACTAATCCAAAGGTAGCACAAACTCTGGAAATAAATGAAACACAATGGAGAATGATAGAGTCTCTCTTGAATATTTTAAAACCGCTACAAATTATAACAACACTTTTTTGTGGAGAAAGTCAATCTCCTATCTCAATGGTGAGACCACTAATCAAAAAATTGATCGAAAAACACTTAAATTTAAGCAATGATGATGACACGGTTTTGTGTATATTAAAAAAAACTCTAATTTCGGAAATTACGAAACGTTTCAAACTTGAATGGAATGAAGGCGACACTCTTTCATTACACCATATATCCTCTTTTTTTGATCCAAGGTATAAAAATCTAGAGCACGAAACATCTGACGTAAGAGAAATCATTTGTACAGAAGTAAAACGTTTTCTTCAAGACTCGGATGTAGCAAATGCAGTAGCTACAGTAAATACAGCAAAGGAAAAAGAAAAATCTGCTCTTGCATTTTTATATGATGTGATCACCGATAGCAATGATATTTAATATTCAAATTCAGACATATATGACCGAGCCACAATTACGCTTCGATTTAAATCCATTTGAATGGTGGAAGGCTAGGGCAAACAAATATCCAGCAATTTCTGAATTTGCCAAAAAATATTTAACAATTCCAGCAACCTCGGCGACGTCGGAACGGTGTTTTTCATGTGCTGGAAATATTGTAACAAAAAAACGAAACCGTTTACTTCCACAAAATGTTAATACCTTAGTTTTCTTATCTCAGAACAAAAGATTAATAAATTAAACTTTATTAACCAAAACCATAATGTTTCTTATTTTCACCTGCAACTCAGTATAAATTAAGTCTCATGAACAATTTACATACCTAAATATTCTGATATTTAATGACGAAATAAAATATGGGATACAAGAGGGCTCTGCCCCCTGTTCGCTTCGCTCACCAACCCCGCGGCGTCTCACTCTCTCTCTCTCTCTCTCTTACCCTCTTGCTCTCTCTATCGCTATACAATATCTCGCTCTCTCTCGCTCTATTTCTCTCGTACTCTCTCTCTCTCTCTCACTCTCTCTCTGAAAAATACACACTGTCACGTCGCTCAATTTACGGTTCCCGTCAGAGAGCTTCGCCGATCGGAGTTTTTGCGTGACAGAACTACAGAACTATTTTATATAATAGAAAGATGGGTTAATACATGTGAAATTATACATTTCGATACGTGTATTCGTGTATTTCAATACACGTGTACACGTGTATTAAACATTACACGAACTTCAACACGAACATCCGAACTACACGTGTACACGTGTATTTCAGATACACGTGAAATCGAGAACTCTAGTTGCCTCGTCAAATATTTTTGTTGTTTTTAAAGACGCATCGAATTTAGTGATTTTAGCGATTACGAAAGTATCGATTACCAGTTCGCTAGCCATTTCATACTTCTACGCAAATTTCAATAACCGACAACCGTTTCAAGTCTTCTGAAATTTTTGATACATATAGCAAATTTTGATGATTCACATTTTTCTTTATCGTTAGCATTGTCACCTACGTTCGTATTAAATTCAGCCTCATCCGTCGAAACGGTGACGACCGAAGAAGGTGAATCAAATTTCTGGACTGCTTTTGATTATTCCGTAGAAATGAAAAATAGCATAGCCTTGCAAAAAAACAGTGGTACATAGTATAAATGCAGCAATTGATAATTATTTATAAGAACCCCTTTTGGGAAGGAACTAGATCCTCTCATTTATTGGAAAGAAAACAAAAAATTATAACAAAATGTTACATTATACAAAATGTAATAGTCGGTAGTAATAGTCTTTAATTGGCGTTAATGTGGCTGGCTTCCTCCTCCAGCTTCTCCATCATGAGCTCGTCCACATATTGACTAAATTCTTGAAACTTCTTTTTTGCGAGCATTTGCCGTTTCGCATCCAGCGACATAATTGCGGCTACTACGCTCCTGCCGTATAGTTCTATGTGGCTTTCCTCTTTCTCCACGAATCCGCGGAGCAGTCGGTTCGACTCCTCAAAATTTTGGAGCATAGCGTCGTCTTTGTCGTTGTCGTCGTCCCTAGCTTTCCTTTTGCGATTTCTCGTCGTCAGCGTCCGCGGTTGTTGCCGCCGGACCTCCTCGTCGCGTTCGTCATTGTCGTCCGTTGACTTTCTTCCTCTGCTGCTCGTCCCTGGTTGTTGCCAATCCTCCCTGTCGGCGTCCGACTCCTCACCCGAGGATTCGGCAGCGAGGGTCGTAGGTGTAGCAGTCGTCGGTGTGGCCGTTGTGCCCTGGGCTCCAGGTGTTGGCGGGTAGCCGCGGACACTGGAGAGCGTCTGTCGCATCTTCATGAACGGGCGTAAAAATTCGAGCTGCCTTCCAAACTTATACTCTTTGCGACCCGTTGTATCCGCCGCCTGGCCGCTCCGCGTATGACGGGCATCGAACTTCCGGAATGCATCCCGGAGGTTTGCCCATCTGCTTTTGCAGAGGGAAACTACAAATAAAAATATTTTTTAATTAATCGTTGTGACGTGGCAGACCAGCCTACGTCACTCTCAACCCTCAGTCGGAAGACCGAGCCATCCCCTGGTCGAGCAAAACGATAAGGGCCGCTGTGAGCGCTCTCCCGGGACACCTGTGTACCCTAAGACCACGTATTCATTCTTTTGAATGTCGCGCCCTTTTGTGCGACGAGCGTTTCCAGGACCGCATCCGGGCCCCAGGCGGGACCCGGAATTCTTCTTACCACCGCAAAAGCAACGGACAGAGGAAGGAATGAGGCGTGATCCCGCAGAAATACGAATGCAGAACAACACGGCTCGGAAAGATCAGCCAGGAGGCGCCGACGAGGACATCCGGCCAAGGAAACGAGGCCGACATCGTCCTGCCGTTGCCTCATCCGGGAAGGAGCCAGCGTGCGACCGGATAGGCCCACGCCGATTGCCTCTGCTGGGATCAGCCAATGAAAATACAGCGCTGCCGACTGCGTCGCGAACAGCCGGAAGCTGACCGCCGTCGCCTAGGATTCGTCCGTGCGGAATTCCTCGCAAGCGATAGGCTAAGTTGTTGCGCGAAGTAAGAAGAAGGCGAGAGTGGGGGACGCCCTGCTCTAGCCTTCCCGAGACAGCGCGGGCATGTTCACTGCGCCATTAGATCTCGCTTGAGAAAGTTATCGAAAATCACCCATTGTTAAATACCTCAGTTCTTGCGTCTGCGGAAACCAGCAAGTTATATTTTTCGCTGCCGAACATCCGCTGTACTACGTTGCCGTTGGTAAGCGCCGATCAGGTTTTTCTATTGAAAATTGTCGCGAGAATCGTGTTGGCTCGGGTAGCGCTTTAAGGTTAGGACGCGCGTCGCGCGGGGAATAGTCCACGAAACAGTTCGCGAGTTTAGTGAATGATCGGGTACGATTGTTGAATTAACGACTCCTCCGGGTTGTGGAGGATGTCGTATTAGTGGTTCGAATCCGGTCGGACAGCGGGGGCCGCGTGGCCGCCTCGTGGCGGTTGTACGACGCCAGTAGTAACGCGAAGTCGCGGATTCGAGAATTTATCGCTGCCGTGGACTATTCTAATTACGCCTGCACTCGTTCTTTGGTGGGAGATCGTCGCGTGTCCGATTCGTGTTCGCAAAGTTCATTCGAGGGGCGCAAGTCGAGAGAAAATCGCATATTCCATCGGAATTCGGTTAAAAGACGGCCATTGCTGCCGTCCGCGTTTGTAACATCTTTTCGCTGCCGTATTCCACGCGCCGGCTGCCTATTGTAATCGCTGCCGTCGAGAACGGCCAATAACATCGTCGTTGAATAAACGAATTGCTAGCCGAATCAGTTATTGATTTCTTGTGCGAAACCTTCCCGCCGCAGGGAACGCCACGTGTTCTCCCGTCGTAGAATCCGAGACCCTTCGCGCCGCTACTCAGGCCTCGCGTTCCAACGTCGCTGGCTCGCTGTTCTTTTAGAAGTTCCAAATATCGAATTGTTGCTTTCGCGTGACACCCGTGAGTGTCTGGCGCCCGAATAGTCTTCGCGTACTTGAAGCGAATACGCGAGCCAGCGGACGTCTTTTGTCCCGGGAGGACCACGTGTCGTGCGGCCGAACGTGGCCCGGCTCATTGCTTGTAAATTCCCGATGTCGCCTAGAGTTTGAGATCATTCCGGGTAAGATCTTCGCGAGCGACGTGACATCGTCTATCATTGTTGCAGATATCTAGCTACGGGAGACAGTATGAAAACAATAAGCTACAGTTTTCGCATGGGACATTCAACTGTACAACAAATCATAACGGAAACATGCAGAGTCATCACAACGACACTGAGAGAGGAAACGATGCCGTCGCCCAGCAAGGAAAGGTGGGAGCGGACCCGGAGCCAATTCTGGGAAAAATGTAATTTCCCCAACTGCTTGGGGGCCATTGACGGGAAGCATGTCAACATACAGGCACCAGCGAACTTAGGATCTCAATTCTTTAATTATAAAAAGACATTTTCGGTGGTGTTGATGGCTCTGGCGGACGCAGACTCTAATTTCATCGCCGTCGATGTAGGGGGCTATGGAAAAAACAGCGATGGCGGGCTATTTGCCGAATCGGACCTAAACGAACTAATCAACGACGGAACGATGAGGTTGTTGCCCGACGGAAATTTTCCGGGCACATCAATTAGCGCGCCCTGCGTAATTGTGGGCGATGAAGCTTTCCCGCTTCAAACAAATCTCTTAAGACCGTACCCGGGAAACCAATCACAAGGCGACGAAATGAGGACAAACTTCAACACGCGGCTATCCATGGCACGGCGCGTCGTGGAGAACACCTTTGGAATTTGGTCACAAAAATTTCGCATATTTAACAGGCGGATCCAGCTCACGCCTGAAAATGCAGACTTCGCCATAATGGCAACATGCATATTGTTCAATTTTATTCGAGCCCATGAGGGGTCTTCGTCAGCATCCAGGGTCCAAGTAGAAGAAGATGCGGAGGTTCCTGCGTGGCTACCATACAACCATCGAGGATGCAACGCGACGAGGGAGGCTTTTCTCGTTAGGGATACATTTACCAATTATCTTTTCTCATCAAGGGACCGACACACCGTCGAATGAATCTCTACAGTGATAATCGGGCCTTGCTAAAAAAAATTTAAATTTTGTTGTTGTTTTGTCCAAACATTTTTTCATGTCGTGCATTGAACCAATTGTTGTATAGTCATTCCACACACAAATGGATACTGTTTGGATAAATATTTCGGATTTTGTTCTAATTTAAATGCGTTGGATTCTTATGTTTTCACTAAAAGCTTCCACGAACTCATTTTCATCGGTTTGTTAGTTCCTAAAGTTTTGATTGAATGAAAAAATGGTGACACGTTTTTGACACGTCTGCAAGGTCAACAATTTCTAAGATCTCGAAAAATCCTTCGAGATACATTCATGGGTCACTAAAGCCTACAACATATTTAAATGTGAACAAAATCAGAAATTTTGCTCCGGAGTTCCTGTTTTTACGTGGAATGATACTAAAACACTTGATTCATTGCACGACGTGAAAAAAGTTTCGGAGAAAAAAATTTTACGTTCTCGCTTTTTTAGAAGCTGGAGCAATTAGATTACTACAGGATGAAAAGAGAATTTTCAAAAATTGCAAACGGCCGGAATTGCAGAGACTATACAGGGTGGTCCACCTAAGTCAGGCCACCTAAATATCTCCTCAAATTGTGGGGATCCAAAAATGTTTTGTATGCTATTTGAATGGTTTGAAAAAACCATTGTTAAAGTTTCATAGTAACGTTCGATTCAGGGCAAAACGATAGACATCGAAAGATCCTCGAATTTATTGCAATTAAAGGCCAAATGTGGTGAAAAGACAGCAATTTTTACCGTCTTTGGACGTTCATAGCTCATTACAACGCCGACAGACTTCGATGAAACTATTATAATCCATATCATCAACACAACGTATTTTATCAATTTTCCATATCCACACACACCCGCAAATACACACACAAAAAAATCGTGAAGTGTAACTGTCAGTATTTTCTCTGAAATTCCGATCAATTGTAGTTTCTGAAAAAATCTCTTGTAACATCCAGTGGCAGACTAATTGCTCTAGCTTTTGTAAAAAAGTTGAAGGTGTACATTCAAATAGTGCCAGCCTTTTCTCACACACATTGAATTGTCAAATTAGAAGTAACAAACCGATGGAAATGAGTTTTCTGGAGCTTTTAGCTGAAAGATGCGACCATCTACTAAGAATGTTGTCAGTTGAAAAAAAATGATTTTTTCCGCATGTATTCAGCGAGTTTTGATAACTATTCAAACACTTTTCGACACTACATTTCGACACTATAAAAATATTGAATATATTTAAAACGGTTGTAGGAGAGACGATCACAAGAACAATTTTCTCAACTGACAACATGCCTAGTAGATACTCGAATATTTCCACAACAAACTTCTAAAAACACATTTCCAAAAACGGTTGGCACTTTTTTTTACACCACGACCCGCGACGATACAACATCTCGAAGATGTCGAGGAATCCTTTGATAATCGTTCACCACATATCACTACACACAAGCACATATTCAGGGGACTGACGTTGGAATGATCAACAGGAATGTACAAACTAAGTTGTTATTAAAATGCAGTGAATACTGACCTGGCTGATTCAGTTCCTCTGCGATCTGCGTCCACGCGATGTTTTTATATTTCGCGTCCATATATTTCGCGTGTTCTAGATTGTACAAAAACTCGCGAATGCGCACGGCTTCTATTAATCTTTCGTCTTCCATGATGGATGCAGGTAAACGAACTGTCCGATGGTCGAAACTAGAAGATCTCTGCGACGAACCTTCGTGAAAAAAGTAACCTCGCAATTAGCCGCTGCGGGGGTTGGTAAAGATACCTGGTCCGAAATATTATTGAAGTGGGGGGACGCGGTTGACGGTAGGGCCTGCAAGTGACCCACCCGAACCCGCGCGCTTCGATGAAATGTACCAAGCGTATAACTATGTATTTTGCATGCATTTTGAAAAATGCATATATTTACTTTTAATAATGGGCTCCAATTAAGGGTTTTACCGGATTGCAAGGGTGAGGTATTCGGGTTCTGATTTCTCGATACTTAATACAAAAATGGGATTTTTTAGTAGTTAAAAACCCGAAGTAAAAGATAGATCGATCTAGGATGTTATCGATCTCGGAAGTCCTATTTTGACGTTTTTTAATTTTACTATATTTAGTTTTGGCAATTTGCATTATTTGGCAGCGTTATATGCATTATTTGAAAGCATACACTCCGCGAAAAAACAATAGCATATTGTCAGACAAACGGGTTTTTAGCTTTTTAAGTAGTACATTACATTGTTTGTGACCTGGAATAATAAATTATTTCAATATGTTTTACAAAATCGATATTTATTACGAGAAGAAACAATTTTATTGAAAAATGTATAACATGAAACGAAAAATCGATGCGTCAAAAAGACATTCCATAAAATAACTGAAAAAATGAAGTATATGTATTAAAAATTGTCTTGATCTTGTGTGAGTCCGCCTTTTGTTGGTACTACTTGGAATAAACGTCTTGGCAAAGATTTATATAATTTTTTAACCACGTTTCCGTTTAACGATACCCACTTTCGTTCAATACAGATTTTTCATTCGTCGAGGGTTCGAGATTTGGCTAAATGGGCCCAGCAATTATGTGTATAATATTTAAATCTGGAGACCTGGCTAGCCAGTCCAAAGTTTGAATATTTCCCGGGTAAAATATTCTTTTACAATTTTCGCGTTATGCACACTTCTATTATCTTGCTGATAAATAAAGTTTTATCCTGCAATTTTTACAGCTTGTCTCTTCAATTGTTCCTCGATGAAACTGATGTAAATACACCCCCTGGGAGAATGTTTCCGACCGGAGGTAACATTTTGTTTATTTTCTCGTTTCTTTGTTATAGTATATGGAAGCTAGTGTTATTTTGTTGTTTTTCATTCTTCAACAAGCCCCTTTTCATTTCCCATCAGTTCTAACTCCATAAAGTAATATTTTATACTTCTAAAAATATTGTGAATGTTTTCTCTAGAATCCGTATCAATGCCTCCGATCGGAAACATTCTGCCAGGGGGTGTACTTTGAACTATTCATTTTTCTAATTATCAAATTAATTTCCATGTTTCCATGGTACCCAATTTCCATGGTACCGAATTTTGCATGGTACCCAATTCCCGCTAACACCATTACGCCACCATAAATTGTTTGTCCTGTACGCAAATCGTGGAAATAACAACGTTAGCCATCCTGCCCATCTAAAGTAAATCTGTTTTCATCACTAAAGATCGCCATTTTTTCTTCCAATGAACATACTTCTCAGAACATTGTAAACGAGCTTCTTCATGTTGTCGAGTAAACGGTGGCTCACGCATTAATTGTTGGCATTTCATGTACTTACACTCTCTTATAATACGTTGTACATTACGTACCTTAGTATTTATCCAAGCTTCTGCTCCAATTTGTCCTTGCAGTAGCAGCAGAATTTGATGCAGTTCTTAAAATTGTACGCTGTTAACGATGAATTGTCACTCTTGGACGACCTGCACAACTGTTTTCCATATTCGTCTACATTTTTTCAGAAATTGTAAATAACTTTGCGACAACGATTCAACAGTTTCGCAATTTTAGCAATGGAACCATTTTCTTTGCGTAAATTTTGAATTGTTAATATTTCAGGTCAATCTTTTACCGCGACCCATTGTTGAAAACTTCACAATATTTCAATTCCAGAACACGCACAACATTAAACACTTGTCGACTTGAACAACTTGTCGACTTGAACACTTTAACGTCTTGACGCGAACTGTAAACATTAAAGAAATTTCGATATAAAATTTTTAACAAGCGTAGATAATAGCCACTCTTCTCCTCATTCCTGTTCCAAATTCTTAAGTACTTACCTGCCAGGAAAACATCTCATTTGTTTAAAATATTCGACAAATGAATGGCGAAAAAAAACATGTGTTTTCAACTGAAACAACATGAAGCTCTGAAAATATCTTTATCGGTTTGTTAGTGCAGCCGTTATAAACACAATGAAAAAAGGTAGACAATTCACTTTGCAGGTATGTAGAAAACAGCGGACATTTATGACAGGGACGACTAAACATACTACTTTTTAGATTTCTCGGATGTAGCATTTTCGCCGGAGTATTCGGTACCTACACAAATTACTTTACAGTAAACACGTGTTGCCCGAGAAAGTACCGACTCCCAGCTGAATAGTAATGACTAATGACCTGTCATAAACCTCTCCATAGAGAACAGCCCCGGCGGGAACGGCACATAAACAAAGCGGGTCTATCGCTAGGTCTGCCTGCCCCACCACAGCCGCGCCTGTAGCCCCAATGTTTTGACTTTGACGTTGCGCGCTACGTAGTATGCGTGGCCGCTGTAGCCAATATTTCGACGCAGCCGAAAATGCGTGTGAAACGAGGTCAGCCTCCACTCTGATCCAATCGGCCGCGCATTCGTTCCGTCACCCTGATCCTCCCTGGGAACCTTCTTCTCAGGCTCGCATCAATACAATGTCACCAGTTCGGACCCATACGAGATGGCGCATTGCCACCCCGTACAATCACGTAGCAGTGGGCGGTAACGGTTTATAATATCTTAACTCACTGCTCTGTTCCGCTATCGCTCGTAAGGGGCAGTGTATTCGACTACTTGTTGGACATAAACAAATTGAAAATGTTTTTTCACTACGTGAAAGGTGTAATATTAGGACAAACACTGTCGACCCTTATTTCAGAATGTCTAAAGAATATTCAGCAATTGTATGGACCCGAAATAACAAACAATTAAACCTAACAGCTGTTTGTAGTTACTGGAGTGTTGCACATCTCATGTGTGCCGATATGATACATGATGCGTACAGTTGCAAAGTATCGTAATGGGCGAAATGACACTATTGGTTTCCCTAAAATGAACATTTTATTATTTACCGGTGTAACTGAAATAATTTTTGATATCATTTATTATGTTGTGAAAGGAAAGTTCTGTCGCGTTTTGAATAAGCAAGTAATTTTGCTTGTTACCTGAATGATGGCAACAAGTTGTTACAAATAATTAAAAAAAAAAACGGCATTCCAAAGAGCAAGAATCGTAGAATACGACCATATATTTATACATTTTTTTTCACAGTAGATCCGGTGGAAAAATTTGCAGAACAGAGATATGTGTCACTAATATATTTTCTAGTAATTATTTAAAATCATTATTTAAGAAGAATTCACCAAGCGGCAGCAGGAACGTTTCCTACGTGATGTTGAAAAGGAGAGCTACCGACAGTTTACCTAAGGAGTTGTGAAGCCCATAAAAACCTTTTTTTTGTACCGCGCACAGCAGACAGCCCTGACCCCCGTCGAGAGAGACGTCGGAGTCAGGAAAGGCCCGGCGAAAAATAAATTCCGTTGAGAAATCCGGCCCGAATTTCCGTGACCGGGCTCCCTATCCTTAAGCATTGGTGACCGGTGCTTTCCTGAGCAAGCTGTACCGTCCTTAATGGAGCATGCGGACTATTAAAATTTATTACTTTTCAAGAAAATACTAAAATTACGTCTATACTGTGGTTAGATTTTCAATTGCCCAGAGTAGAAGTGAAAGTAAGAACTCGTTATCGTAATTATATGAAAAATACAAATATTGATCAAAATTTAACACCAATAATAAAAATATCGAATCAAGTAAATATGTCGAGTGAGGAAAAATATCAAATCACACGTAGTCAATTTCCAGTGGTTCCTGCTGAAGCGATTACGATTCATAAAAGTCAGGGACAAACATACGAGAAAGTATGTTTGGATTTTAAAAAATCAGAAAGGCGAACTTTACAAATGTTGTATGTAGCACTGAGCAGAGTTTCAAAATTTAGCGGTTTATATATTTTGGGACAATTTAAATTAACAGTATCGAAAAAAACAAAGATGAATACTACAAACCCGGCTAACGATGAATTGTATCGTTTGCGAAAAACTAAACAATTAAAATTATCATTCAATAATTTGGTCAATGAAAATGGATTAATAGTTATATATCAAAATATTGGTACTTTGACAAGTAAATTAATTCATATAAATAAAGATTCATGGTTTCATCGAAGCGATATATTAATTTTTAGTGAAACATTAACGAAAACCGATGATGAGTTGAATATTTTAAATTATAATATATTATTCCGATCCGACATTGACAACAACAGCCGCGGATTAATTTGTTATGGAAAAACAGAATTAGCAATAGAAAAATTATTTGTTGAACAGGAATTTAGTTCAAATGCGCATGTAGAACTGTTTACTTTTAAAATCAGAAATTATTATATAATAAGTGGTTATAAATCACCAAAAGCTACTAATTCTATGTTTGGTAGCGTTGTACAACGAATAATGAATAAAATTACAATTGAAAGTGAAAAGGTTTTGATAGGTGATTTCAATTACAATATATTAAATTGCAAGGATAATGGTAATAATTATTTGATTACCCTTTGGAACAAGTACAATTTAAAAACTAAATTACCATCCAATAGTATAACGACCAATTTGAATACGCAAATAGATATCATTTTCTCAAATGTTGATGATATAGATTGCGGTGTTTATGAAACATATTTCAGCTATCATAAGCCCATTTATGCAATCCTCGATAAGAAGGTTGTCAAATATAAAAACTAGAGGGATATTGTTGCTCGCTCGCTCCGCTCGCTCGCGAGTGAGGTTCTTGTTGCTCACTCGCTTCGCGAGTTCGCGGTTCGCGGGTACGACTGCTCTTGCGAGAGGGTTATTAGTACTCATGGCTAGTAGGGTCTACAGCTATTAATGTTTTATATTTGGTGTGTGACTCTTGGAGAGTCACACAAAGAACTTCCCGATTCGATAGCATTAGTTGCATAATTGAAAAAAAAATTTTTTTAATTAAAAAAAAAATTAAAAATGAAATATATATGATTACGTTTGTTTATTCGGTGGAAAATGTCCATCCTCTCGTATAAATTGCATTGTTGAATGAACTTCTTTCGAAAAAAACTAAAAAAACTAAAAAACTACTGGTCCAAAGTGGACCAAAATCTAATCAGCTCTAAGTTACAGCGGGACACATCGATTGCATCATTCATCATTCTGATCGCGTTGTTACTTTTTCAGAAAACGTTAACGAAAAATTTGATAACATACAAACGGCCATACGCACACACACACACACACACATACGAACATTTTGCTGAAAATAGTCTAAAATGACTGCAATGACCATGAAACGTGAAGATCTGCTAAAAAATCGATTTTCGATTTTCGGGGTAATTACAGTAACTTCCCTATAAAATCGGGAAGTTAAAAAAGAAGAGAATGTAGAGAAAACAGATGTAACAATCACAAATCAAAAAATGAATCCTGAAAATTTTACAAATTTTGATGAATGTATAATGATCTCGGACCAGCATATCGACCAAAATAATCATGAATATGCAGTGCCTGCAGAATGTTTCCTCAATGATGGTTATAACTATTGTTTGGGAACCCGGGACGAATTTAGGATTAGTAATGGAGTGGACTGTATGGGAAATTAAATGGATCGGGTACAAACACAGACGGGAGTCCGGATAGGGAAATCGTGAGGGAAAACGTGAGTGGGAACGGTCGAGAGAAAGAAGCGATAGAGAAACGTTGTACGTTGACGAAAACCACCGTGATTTATTAACTGGTAACTCGCGTAAGCGATAAAGGGCGCGTGATCGAGTCGATATAGGGATCGATCCCGATTAGCAGAATAGCTATAGCGATAGTTATAATAACTGGGCGCGAGATACAGCGTGTAAATCGGTTAGCGGTTAGAACGAGTCTGATCGTCGTGGTAATGCGAGCGATCCACGGGGGTCCTCGGTGAGCACGTGATCACGCATCACGAGCGCGATACCGGGAATCGCCAAAAACACGGAATCCGCGTACAGCCAATTGTCAGGAGCGTAAATCCTGGGGACGTGTCACGCGGGGGGCGACTAAGGGCCGTATCGCTCGATCTCGACATCTTAAACTAACTTATTTCTAAGCTTAATCCTAAACATACCGCCCGCCTTGGATTTCTTGAGAAATCCGAAATCACGGAAACGCACGGTACAGACGAACACGCTGACGCGAATTTAAATATCCAGTGCCGCCCGCCGTGAACGGTCGGCGAAAAGCAATAGGGTGTGTGTACATAAAGGTCGTCAAAACACGGGCGTATCGCGAGTCGCGGGCTAGACAGATGCGTCATTCGCTTATATCTACTTATATACACTATATACATATGTTACATCTGTTTACCGTCAAGCCTCGGTACGGCTTACGAAACAATGTCGACGGATCGCTCTTTGCCGCGCGGCGGACAAGATGGCTCGGACGGGAGGTCAACCGGCAAAATACACAATTTCACGATCGGTCGCTTATATTCGGATTGCGCGGTTTTCACCGTCACAACACGCACGATGCCGTCATCGCCGGGATGACACACGACGACGCGGCCGAGTTCCCATTTGCATGGGGGGAGATTAGCGTGCCGTAATAAAACTAATTGCCCGACGACAATATTGGGCTTTTGAGTTTTCCACTTAACGCGTTGTTGGAGACCTTGCATGTAGTCTTGCGACCATCGTTGCCAAAAACTTTCCATCATTTGTTGCAACAGTTGCCAGCGCGAGAGACGTGATTCTTTTACGTCGAGCAGAGATGGAGTAGGAACTGCCGTGAGGGCTGACCCGGTCAGAAAATGTCCCGGCGTCAGGGCACAATAGTCGTCAAAATTCTCGGAGACTGCTGCGAGTGGACGCGAATTTAAACATGCTTCGACTTGGCACAGCACAGTCGTTAACTCCTCAAAGGTCAATGTGTGGGCTCCAACAACTCGTTTAAGATGGTACTTCACGATACGCACGCTCGCTTCCCACAATCCTCCAGAATGAGGGGCGGAAGGTGGAGTGAAGTGCCACGTGACACGATCGAGCGCTAATCGGTTCAGCATCGTAGGATCGCGAGTGGCTGCACGAAACGCGCTCGTGAGCTCGTTGTCCGCGCCCGTGAACGTTGTGCCGTTATCGGAATAAAGGGCATTAGGAATGCCGCGGCGCGAGCAAAAACGATGATACGCTGCAAGGAATGCATCAGTCGAATAATCACTGACGAGTTCCAAATGAATGGCCTTTACGACCATACAAATAAATACGGCGATATAAGATTTGCGAGAACGATGACCGCGGCCGGGAGACGTACGAATTTGAATCGGACCGGCATAATCGAGACCGCAATGTACAAACGCTCGCGCCGAACGTGCGACTCGGAAGTCCGGTAACTCTCCCATCAATGCACTCTGCGGTGCGGCCTTTTCGCGTGCACACTTGACGCATTTATGGAGAATGTGTCGAATTGTGGGACGCGCTCGCAAAATCCAATATTCTTGGCGGAGGATGCTCATCGTCAGCTGCGATCCAGAGTGGAGACCTCGCAGATGCGCGTGAATAATTATCAGCGTCAAGGTCGGGTGTGATTTTACTATTATCGGATGCTTCTCTTGTTCCGATAATTTAGCGTTTTCTAAGCGCCCGCCAACTCGAATTACGTTCTCCTCGTCTAGATACGGATTAAGGGAGAGGATAGGGCTGGTTTTGTTGAGCGGACGTTGGTGACGAAGAGCATGCAGCTCTTCCGGAAACAGCTCCTGCTGCATTTGTCGGAGCCAGAAGGTTTTTGCGAGTTGGACTTCCGACGCATTGAGGGCTTGACTTACGAAGTTTAATGTCACTCCGGGCTGTTTTCGAATTCGGGCTACGAATCGAAAAATATATGCGCTAACCCTTAATAACTTTGGCCACGATGAGAACCGATCACGAAGGTCCCATGGCGTACAAGGCTGGCAAAGGTTGACCGGAATGGTTGGACGTTCCTCGGTGAACGCGCCAGATGGAGCAACGGGAATTTCGGAAGGCCAATGTTCGGTCGAGTTTTGCAGCCACGAAGGGCCTGTCCACCAAAGGTCATGAGCCAGTAGTTGGGACGGAAGCAGGCCGCGAGAGGCGCAGTCTGCGGGATTCTCCTCCGACGGTACGTGACGCCAAATGGCATCGGGCAGAGTGGAGTTGATCTGGGCAACCCGGTTCGCGACAAACGTTTTCCATTTGGACGCGGGTTGCCTCAACCAACACAGCGTGATTGTTGAGTCTGTCCAACAATAACACGGGATGTTCCCCGGCAACTCGTGCAGTGATTGTCGCACGAAAACGACGAGACGAGTGAGGAGAAGGGCGGCCGAAAGTTCGAGCCGTGGAACAGTCAATGGTTTGACTGGAGCTACTTTCGATTTGGCGGCGAGCAGCGATATTACGATTTGACCGGAGTGAGTTTTTACGTGCAGATACACTGCAGCGGCATACGCCAAGGTGGATGCATCGGCGAATCCATGTAATTCACAGGAGCCGATGTTGACATCCTGGTGCGTCCAGCGAGAAATTGACAGAGAATTAAGCATTGGCAATTCTAAATGGTATCTCTCCCAGCGTTCGAGAAGGACCGGAGGAAGTGGGGAGTCCCAACTGCATTTCTGCACCCACAGCTGTTGCATGAGAATTTTTGCATACACTGTAGTGGGAGTGACCCATCCTAACGGGTCGAAAAGGCGAGCAATGGTTGACAGAACCGCTCGTTTGGTGCCCGCGGCATCCGAAGGAAGCGTGACTTTGAAGCGGAATGCGTCGACTTCGGGACTCCACGCGACACCAAGGACCTTCACAGTGTCATCGGACTGTAAGATTTTCTCCTGGACTACGCCATGATCATGAGGACTGATATCAGCAAGCAAATGCGACGCGTTGCTTGTCCACTTATGCAGACGGAAATGGGCCTTGCTGAGCAGGGAAATCAATTGATTTCGTGTCTCGATTAAGGTCAATTCATCGGACGCGCCAAAGACACAATCGTCAACATACAGATTATGTTGGAGAACGCGTGTAGCCAACGGAAATTGGGACCCTTCGTCCTCTACAAGTTGTTGTAGGACTCGAAGAGCGAGGAATGGGGCTGGGGCTGTACCGTATGTCACGGTCAGCAACTGATAGCGATCGACAGGATCCGACGAGGATGAGCGCCACAGGATACGCTGATAGTCAACGTCTTGCGGATCCACCAATATTTGGCGGTACATTTTTGTAATGTCGGACGTTAATAAGTACCGATATTGTCGGCACCGAAGGATTATCGCCGGAAGATCCGATTGTAATTTCGGACCAATCAACAAATGGTCATTCAGCGAAGTTCCGTTGCTCGTGAGGCTGGACGCGTTAAATACAACACGCAGATGTGTTGTTACGCTACTATCGCGTATTACCGCGTGATGCGGGATATACACGGCGTGGGGGTCGTCAGACTGCGACGGAGGGATCTTACGCATGTGCCCAAGGTGGAGGTACTCGCGTAAGAAGTCATCGTACTCGGCATGGAGTTTCGGTTTGGATTGCAGTCGAAGTTCCAGTTTGGAGAGCATTCGTTCTGCGATTCGATAGGAGTGCCCGATTTCTACTGGAGGGTTTCGTTTGAAGGGTAAACGAACGACGTAACGACCGGACGAGTCACGCGTATGCGTGTTACGAAAATGATCTTCGCATTGTTGTTCCTCGTCCGTGAAATGGGAGGTAGTCGGAATCTCCTCAATCTCCCAGAATCGACGAAGGTCGAGATCCAGCGGGTCGGACGGGGAGCAATGGAAGATCGGAACGACGGGAGAGACTGTGGACGTGGTCGAGCCGGCGGGTCCGGATAAGAACCACCCGAAAATCGAATTTTGCGCTGTCGGCTCGTACATCGATCCAGTGCGGAGTCCATCTAATAATATGAAGCCGTACAGATCCGCTCCTATGATGATGTCGATAGGATCGGAACTCGTGGGATTTTCATCGGCTAGATCGAGATCGAGAGTATGAGGACACGAGATCGACGAGTCACTTCGCTCAGGGACGTATCGCGTTAATGACGTTAAGATCAACGCAGTGGTTGATAGAGTCGGGCCGGTTCCGCGCTTGGACTTTATCTCGATAATCGCGGCATGTCGTGCTTTAATTTCGCGGTTTCCTATGCCGGTTATGGCTACGGAGACGCAGCGTCGGGATACGCGTAATCGTTGCGCGAGCGACTCCGTCATCAAGGTGGTAGCGGAACCTTGATCAAGCAATGCTCGTACACATTCAGTTCGACCGGCGACGGAGGTTACGTTGACCCATGCTGTAGCGAGCAAAATACGAGGGGCAGCGAATGCAGTATGAGACGCGACATTCGAAGCAACCTGATTACTCGCCGACGGTGGAGAATCAGGCGTTGATGCTGGAACGCGCCCATCGGAACCGGAGGCCGCTGAGTCAAAATGCAAGAGCGTATGATGTCGGCGTCCGCACTTTTGACACGCATACTTGCTTGGACACGAGCTGATATTATGTTTTTGGCTCAGACAGTTGAGACACCGGCGCTCTCCTTTTACAAAATCAAACCGCTGCGAAGTTGTTTTGATTTTGAACTGCGGACACGCGTTCAAAAAATGCTCGGTCTTACACAACGAGCATAACACAGGTGTGTTTCGAGGACGTAATAAACGGCTTGAGGTCGCGGCGTGAGTTTGAACGACTCGTTTCGACGGTTTTGGAATTGTCTGTAGGGCGCCGAGCGCGCGAATTCGCGTCGCGAAGAATTTCTCGAGCTCAGCATATGTTGGATACTCGGTGGATTCGCCTAACTTCAATTCCCACGCCTTTCGAGAGGATCGATCTAATCGCGATACTAGTAAATATACGAGCATGTCATCCCACGTGTCGACCGGGCGATTCAAGTTTCGTAAAGCTTGTATCGCTTTGTTAGCTTTGTCGCGCAGCGATGCTAGCTCACTCGCATCCGATATCTGGGGAAGAGTGTGAAGCACCTTCAAATGCGCTTTAATCAATTCGCGTTTATTGTCGTACCGCGTAACTAAGATATCCCACGCGATTTTAAAATTCGATTCCGTTATCGGAATGTTACAAATCAAATCGTCCGCTTCGCCTTTCAAACACGACCCGAGGTGATGAAGTCGCTTGACATTAGACAGCGATTCATCGTTAATGATAAGGGATGTAAACTTATCTCTGAAGCTCTCCCATTGGGTCGGTTCTCCGGAGAAGGTCGGTAGGCTCATGCGGGGAAGATCGCTGCGTGAATGGACGGCGGCAGGCGTGGTTGGAGACGACCATGCTGGAACGGAAGGGTTCAGATTCTGGAGCGCTTCGGCGATGAAATCCGCGGCCTTGTTGTACTCGTCCTCGCAGAGGCTGAACTGCTCGTCTTGGAAGTAGGCGACCTTTTGGGCACCTTCGAGGCGCCGGAAGGGTTGGAGGCGCCGATCAATGGCCCGACATTGGGCGAAGGCATCCTTCAAGAAGTCCAATCGCTGCTGGAGTTTGGCCACGGTAAAATTGTTCTGTCCCATTTTCTTGACATTGGGAAGAACTCGAGCGAGGGATCTCATGGCGGCTTCCTGCTCCGACATCACGTCTTCGAATATGGCGGCCATCTTTTTCTCTTGACACGTGCTCACGTTTCACGAAATGACGAACTAATTAATCCGGCTCGAAGGACCAAAATGTTTGGGAACCCGGGACGAATTTAGGATTAGTAATGGAGTGGACTGTATGGGAAATTAAATGGATCGGGTACAAACACAGACGGGAGTCCGGATAGGGAAATCGTGAGGGAAAACGTGAGTGGGAACGGTCGAGAGAAAGAAGCGATAGAGAAACGTTGTACGTTGACGAAAACCACCGTGATTTATTAACTGGTAACTCGCGTAAGCGATAAAGGGCGCGTGATCGAGTCGATATAGGGATCGATCCCGATTAGCAGAATAGCTATAGCGATAGTTATAATAACTGGGCGCGAGATACAGCGTGTAAATCGGTTAGCGGTTAGAACGAGTCTGATCGTCGTGGTAATGCGAGCGATCCACGGGGGTCCTCGGTGAGCACGTGATCACGCATCACGAGCGCGATACCGGGAATCGCCAAAAACACGGAATCCGCGTACAGCCAATTGTCAGGAGCGTAAATCCTGGGGACGTGTCACGCGGGGGGCGACTAAGGGCCGTATCGCTCGATCTCGACATCTTAAACTAACTTATTTCTAAGCTTAATCCTAAACAACTATGCTTTAGAAACAGCCGAATGTGAAGAAGTCATAAAACCTGATTGTTATTTACAAGATAAACATATTAATTTATTTCACGAAATTATGAACAGAAATCTAAACGAGCGTGGAATATACAACTTTGCTCAAGATACTGGTTACGTTCGAGCTTTTTTGAGTAATTTACAAGAGATCCCAGAACATGAGACGAATATTCAGATAATATACACTGGTGAAATTGGAAAAAAGGTAGTAGGATATTGGATTTGCACAAGATCTGATGGTAACGGAAATGTACACATTTATGATAGTTTTAATGCTAATCATTTGAACCATGATGTAATACATTATCTGAATGCCCTGTATAAATATAAGAAAAAGTATATATTTCACAGAGTACAATATCAAAACAATGCGTTTGATTGTGGAGCATTTGCGATTTATTTTGCAACATTACTATGCTATAACAGGGAACCAAGCGAGCAACGAGCATACGATGTTGGTTTAATGCGACGTCATATAGCAAACATTTTGATAAGTAGAAAACTATTGAACTTCCCTGAAAACGTATAATCTTCTTAAAATGTACACTAAATAATGATAATAAATAATATCCTGCAACTAACGAATCGGGAAGTTCTTTGTGTGGCTCTTGGAGAGTCACATACCAAATCAAAAACATTAATAGCTATAGGTACTACTAGCCATGCGTACCACTAACCCTCGCGCAAGAACAGTCGTACTCGCGAACTCGCGAAGCGAGTGAGCAACAACAACCCTATTCGCGAGCGAGCGAAGCGAGCGAGCAACAATAACCTCACTCGCGAGCGAGCGGAGCGAGCGAGCAACAATATCCCTCTAGTTTTTTTTTTTAAATGTGCGTAATAGACCGAATATGGTTATAGGGTAAGAAAAATTGGAAAAGTTGCCCGCAAAAATGGAAAATTCTGGAAAAAATAAAAGTGCTTTTTTAATCATATTTCAATACAACAAAAAAACGAACGTCGCAGCTTTAATCAATAAATCAATATTTCAATAGGAATTTACATTAACGACGTCTGTTTGCATTATCGACATTATAAACATCCGCCAGTTAGGTTATTCCTATTCAAATTGATTTCGCTACGTGCGCAAATGTCGTTTGACGTTTGAATTGAAATATTTGGTTAGTATTTTTAAATTATTAAGGCCGCGATTGACAATTCCACAATATCGTGGAACATTCTAGAATGTTCCTATGCAATATTGTATTTTTGGCGTAGACGCACGCGTCTAGACGCAGTGGCTCACGCCTAGACGCAGTTCTGATGTGAAGTATGACGAATGGAGTATAAATGGCGCTAAAGTAGCAAAACGTCGCGGCAAAACGCGTAAACGAAATCACACCTTTATTCGACTGTCTCTCCGACGATTTTCTGATTATCTTCCACTTTTATTCGACTGTCGAATACAGCGCCACGATTTATCTTACGGTTGTATCTGTCGTTAAATTGGTCGCCGAGTATCCGTCAGATTTTATTGGAAGAAATAGATTCGTAATCTTATGGATTATTCGAATCCCCAGATGTCGCGCGAGATTTATCTGTCATCTTTATTCGTTATTCGAAGCTCGATTTAGCGAGACGATTTATTTGACGCTTTTATTCGTGACGAGTAACGGGTAGAGATGAAAATCACATGTATCTTTATTCGTTATTTTTATTCGACATTCGAATAACTGATATTTTGATCTGACGTTGCCACGTCGTACTGCATACATAATGTAATACGTGGTACGTATTTACTTTCATTATTATTCCATATTCGGACACTCTTAGAAGGACGATAACAATTGTTTAAACAAATAGATTTTTATTATTTAAACAAATGTTTAAACCAATAATTTCTTATTGCTTAAACGATTGTTTAAACAAACAAATTTGTATTATTTAAACCATTTTCGTCAGTTTTTGCAATGAGTAAAAGTCTGTAAAATAAATGGAAATGTCATTGGGTTTCACCATCTTTAGATGACAGTATTATAAACATTGCATAGCGGACTCTATCGAAATGGAACTGTCAGCTATATATAGTGAAATACATGACATAAAAATTTGGAAAAACGGTGCAAACTATTTTCATAAAGTATTGTAAAGAACGACAGAACTGTAATACAAATATATCTTTTTCACAAGTAAGTATTTTATACTTAATATCGCATAACCTATATGTATAACCTATATAACCTGCTACGTATTAGCCCGAGGTGGTCAGGAAGCGTGGGTGAGGTAACCAGTAAGTCCCTGCAGGTACTATTTGCGCAATTACGTATATTTGTTCACACGTGTGTTCGCTTTGCCGGGCGCACAGAGAGTCCCATGCCGCCCCACAGCAGTGCCGTACTCGGAGCGGCTCGGCCCGGCAAACCTCTCGCCGAGGCTTGCGTGACGTCAGCGACCACGCTATTGTCCCTCGTCCCAATACACCACATAACCTATGTAAACAAATTTATTTATAGATTTCCGCAAGATCCACAATTAGGAAAAAAATGGATGAAAGCAATTCATTGTGTGTTTGTTCTAAACATTTTGGAAGTGATGGCTTTGTTGGAAATTCTTGGAGTTCCAAGCGTAATGATACCTTATGTACCTTAAGTGTCACGTATACAACCAATAGCAGTAATAAAAGTGCAAGGTATAAATCTTTTTATAATCAAAACTTGAACTTACAATTAGTTTGCAATAGATGAAATTTGTATAATTTCCATATAATTTGTTATCCATATTATGGATGTGAGATTTTCTTAAGATCTATTAGCTTTTATTGTCCTACCATCAAATTGGAACATTTGGACATCTCACATTCAAAGTTGCTCCATCCACCAATTCATATTATTGCTCTCACTGTACTTTTTTTTAAATAAAGTAAGTTGTAAAGAAATAAATACAGATTTCATATTATCAACGTCTACATTAAAGTTTAACTTTTTCCAAATTATATTCGACAAAATAAGTTAGAGCCATATTTAAAATAATAAGACTGTATAATATCGGAATCAAAATCAGCGGGAGACTGGGCGGTTAGACAATGAATAAATGTATTTAAGTGACACGAACAGTTTATTGCACAAACGTAACAAAGAACACAACAAATCACGCGAACGATGAGCGGACAAACAAGCGGAGCGAACGGTTAACGGACGCGAGAACGAACGCGGTTTCAACGTGACGTCATCCGCGCGACTAGGCGGCGTTGATGACGCGGCACAGCCGACCGTTGGTCGGCCGGAACAAGACTAAAGTAAAAATGACCGAGTAATAAAATAAAATACATGTACACTAGTGGCCAAAATAATAAGGCACCTCAAGATTTGTAGCAATGAACATTTATTGTATATACAGGGTGTCTCAAAATTCCTGCACGTCCCTGAGACCATTTGAAGCGACATTTTCCTTTGCCAAAATGTTATCCGCGGCTTTGTTTAGCAGTTATTAACGAAAAGCACGGACTAATCAGAGCGCGACCTAGCTGCGAGTTGACACAATCTAGTCGACCCGGCGCGGCGCGGCGCGTCAATTGTCAATCTTATTATTATCGTTCATTCATCAATGATTATTATTGTTATGAAATTTTTAATACATATGCGTAAGGCGTATACATATAAATCTAAAAGTTCAACCACTTAATATGAAAACCACACGTATATACTTTCAAAAATTTCTGTTATGTACATTTTAATAACAAACGTTAACATAACAACGTAATTAATTTGAATTTTCGTACGAAGGGTATTATTTTCCGACACAAAATATTCAGAAAGGGGTAAACAATCACGGCATGATAATTGCTGGAATGAACAGATGTACAATGTACAGCGACTCCCACTAATGAATATATTAATGGACACTCTTAAAAACGCCATAACTTTTTAAATATTGGAATATAAAACTTTAAAATTTTTTAGAAGTCAGAAGAATTGGTTTGCTATACAACGTGACAAAAATTTTTGAAAAACTTACAATTTGTCGGAATTGCAGAGGAAATACTGAAAGTTATATTTTTCAACTTTTTTATGTGGGCTTATATGGAAAATTTAGAAAACACGTTTCGTAGATTTGTATCAATTAAACATGTTGTGAAAATTTCATTAAAATCGGCCGACGTTGTAATGAGCTATAAATGTTTAAAGATGGTAAGAATTGCAGTTTTTCACGATTTTCGGCCTGCAACTGCAGTAATTTTAAGGATTCTTACATCTTTCAATAACTGTCATTTTTTTCTGTATCAACCAATTTCTACGAAACTTTCACAGTGCATATAATTGACACAGATCTACAAAACTTATTTCTTAAATTTTTAATATAGGCCCACAAAAAAAGTTATAAAATGTAACTTTTACTATTTTCTCTACAATTCCGACCAAATGCAATTTTCGAAAAAGTTTCTTTTCTTATTCTGTAGTAAACTAATTGCTCTAGCTTCCCAAAAAAGTTCAAATCGCATAGTCCAATATTAACAAAGTTATCGTTTTTTTGAGAGCGTTCGAATATTAATGGGAATCACTATATGTGTACGCTGATATTTGTATTAAAACGTCGCGTCGCGTCGCCGAATCCCACAAATGAAGTTCGTTGATGAACTTCGAAGGAAACATTTCAAAACTGGCACCGTCTAACTTATCCGATTTGTGGCGTGTTTAACTTGTTTTCATCAGCAAACTATTTACAATCGACTTCCATGGCAGAATTGTAACAAACATTTTATTGTTATTAGCATTAACTCGTTCCGTGCGACCGATGGTACACGTTAAATCCATTCAGACCGCGTGTACCACTGGTGGCACAGAACGTATTCATAGGTGATGACGAAACGCTTACATTGTTGTCTCCAAAAGGCACAACGTTCGATATGGTCGTAACGTGTTTTCAGCATCAGAAGCAACTTTGTAACGAATAGTGTGTTGGCATTTACCAACTAAATCCAATATTATTTCGATTGAAAATGTATTCCTGAACAAAATAAGCTCAAAGACGGTATAAATCGGATAATAATATAGTCGGGTTGTACACTGCCTTTTTGTTGCGCCTTCGGCCGCGCGGACCGTGTCCTATTCTAAATATCTACATACGTAAGATCATACTTCGCAGGATCATTTCTGTAGTATATCTTAAGATAAGATTAATTGTTTCTCTCAATCTCCATACGTTCGCCGCGGGCGAAGCGGCCACAAATACAGGGTGGTACACGCAACTTGTTCAGCCTCAATAACTTCCGAAGTATGCATTGTATGAAAAATCTTTCTCTAGAAAAGTTGTATGGTTTGAAGGGATACATTATGTAATTCATATACTTTTTTGTAAGTGCAGGCGTTTCGGTGATTTCAAGATCAACTTCGTTTTTTTATATGGAATGCTATATTTTTTATATCAAAATGTCGAGGAGCGTAAATTTTTTAGTAGAAAAGTACCGACCTAGATTAGCCGTAAACCTAATAGTTAACGAATAATTTCACTTTGTTTCTTGAAAAGGGTCTGTACATGATATCAAAATACCAGCAAAGATTTTCGTAACATTCCTTCCTTCTTCTTCAGCTCTGCACGTTCAAAGCAACTGGATTACATACTACATACCAAATAGATAATAATTTATAGGAGAAAGGCAAAAATTTTTGTTCCCGTAAAGTAAAGAGCAGTCTTCATTTTTGCTGTTATCTTACTGAGATAGTCACGTGTAAACGTTGATGATAACTTCAATAGTGAATCACGAACAGAATAGACGATTACGATTCCATATTTGATAAACATTGTCACGTCAATTCCGTGGTCTTACGGAAATCTTTGCTGGTATTGAAACTATTACAGTAAAAGCTCCTTCGTTGTCCAAAGGCCGGGGGTGAGCGGACAACGACCGTGCTCGGACACTATTTCTGATTTCTGACTGCGTCTTTAGTGAAACGGCTAGTTAAATGACAAAAAAAAGCATTCGCAGTCAAAAGCAGTCAACTGTCTGGCTTTAAAAAACTCCTTATTTCCTTGCCATATTCCTTTCCTATTGTTCTCCGTTCTGCGCGGGTCTATACAGTCCTGGGACACATCTGGCGACCAGATCCACGCAGGCCTAATCCTCTCGTTGACAGGCAGTGGAGTGGGTAGGCACTGGACAACGATCGTGCCCACGATTCAGGACAACCAAGGAGCGATTACTGTACTTGACATATTGACCCTTTTCAAGAAACAAAGTGAGTTTATTCAATAACTATTAGGTTTACTGCTAATAAAGTTCAGTACTTTTTTACTAAAAAATTAACGCTCTTCGATATTTTGGTATAAAAAATATAGCATTCCATTTAAAAAAAACGAAATTGATCTTCGAATAACCGAAACGCGTCCACTTACAAAAAAAGTATATGAATTACATAATATTTCCCTTCAAACCATACAACTTTTCTAGAAAAAGTTTTTTTATATAATGCATACTTTGGAATTTGGAAGTTATTTACGATCATTGGACGGACGACGCATAGCGGAGCCCGGGGCAGTTACATTGACGGGAAAGTACCGATATTTTACGGGGTGTTCAAGGTAATCAATCTTTTCGAGAATTTTATCCTTTCGAGATTTTTTAAAATCGCCGCGCATTCGCTAGACATCTTGCACGATGTCTCACAACTGCCTGCAGAAGCAGTGTTGGGATATTGGGCGGGTTGCACGCGCACGGGTTGCTAGCGTCAGTGAAGTACAAAGTTGGGGTACCTCGATCACCCCGCATAATTTGGCAAAATGTTTTTTTTATGGAAAGGTCCTTGAAGCGCAGGGTTTTTGGGGAATAGCAATTACAGTTGTTCGGTATTATCCACGAAGGCCAAGGTACATACTGTCGCATAGTTTAACGATGTTTTGAACCATTCCGGCAGTTGCTTAGGACTGTAGGACGCACATACGTTCCTGCATTTGGTCGCGCATGCGCGTGCAACCCGCCCAATATCCCAACACTGTGCAGTAGGGCTGTAGCGGTTCCCCCCGTTGATTGGTCCGAGGCGATCTGGCGCGAATGACAAAAGTCGATCGGCAAAGGTTTCGTGGTCGACGCCGACCACGAGGAACGCAGTCTCTGCATAGTCGCCCTATTTACTAGGTGTTCGTTCCTTGAAGACCTTGAAGTCGACTTTCTTCGCTTACAGTAAGTACTGTGACGTGGCAATGTTTGCCAACGTCTTCCGAATCATATTATCGGAAGACCGGGTCATCTTCCGGCATGCGAAGAGCGAAAGAGTAGGGGCGAACGCTCTCCCTGGGCACAAGCGAGACCTATGGGCGAGTTCTTATATTTTGAGCGTCGCGCCAATTTGCGCGACGCGAGTTTGCAGGACCGTAATCAGGTCCCCGGGGGGACCTGACAAGACTTCTTCCCGCCAAATGAAAAGGAACGAGGATGGCTCCGACGAAAACCCTGCCGGAGAATAGCAGAGGGATCGACGCGGCTCAGGATGGACAACCTGGAGGCGCCGACAAGAATTCAACGGCCAAGACAGAAATCTCAGCCGTCTTGCCGTCGCCTCGCCCGGAGAGAAACCTGGCCAGTTACCGGATTGGCTAACAGCGATCATCTCAGCGGGGAGCGGCCAATCGACGGGCACCGCTGCCGGACAAGCCGCCAATCGCCGGAGACCAGGGGCCGTCACGCAGGGGCGAGGCCCCTACCGAAAATCAGCGCGCGATAGGTCCGAGCGTTAGGGTACGCGTACAGTGGACCCGTTTTCGTCCGACGACCGACCTCAGCCCACACAGACGAGCGTTCGGGAAGCATGTGTTGGTGTCTTTTCGTCCGCTTTCAACCGAAAATGTGCGTACAGTGGGCCCGACATCGGTCGAAATGGTCAAGGTCCGCAGGTAGTTCGACCTTTTCGAGCGCTTCGAGGAGGGTAACAATGGACAACCCCATGGGGTCCCGACGTCTGAAGAAAATCAAATGATTTTGTTTTTCGTCCTACCGTCGGTCGAAATCTCTATAGTAGAAGTTATGATATTTTGTGATTTGTAACATAAAATAAAATATACAGGGTGTTCGCGCTATCACTAGTCAGCGTTTTTCTTGTAAATAGTAAATTTAGAAAAAAATGAAAAAGGTAGTACTGTTTTTTATGCGCAATACAATGGCGTATATAATTTTTTATGTTTATACTATTTTGTTAGATATGAAGGTGACCTTCAATTTTTTTAATGGAATCCTGTATATTTTTTATATCACATGAAAGCGTGTGTCTAGACGAATTCATCCGTATACGTACTGCAGAGTGACCGTCATGCAAGCTCAGAAATGGAAGAAACATTTTGAATATTTGGGTTTGCAATTATGTAATTTTAGGATGTTATGAGTTGAGCTAACTGAAATACCACACGCGGAAGCCACTTTTCGCACCGAAGTTGTCGGATTTTCTTCAAAATGTAGGAGGACTTCCAATTGTTTATCTTCAGAAAGAAGACATTTCCGATCATGACACATATTCTGCAAAGACGCTGTTTCCGTCAAACGCTTTGCAAGCAAAACAAACTGATTTTCATTTGGCTGCACTCCGTCCGGATATTCTTCTAGGTATTTCAATTTACTTTGTCTTTTATTTCCATAGCAGTGGTGATACATGCGCACCATATCCGCCTTCTCGTCCATCGAATAATAATACATTACTATGCGATATTACTAATCGGTTTCGGAATACTGAAATTGTCTCATCATAGAAAAAACTAGAAGTAAACATTCTGATAGTGAATGACAACATTATCTGATTCGGATGAATAAAGAATACTTGTAAACACATTGGTATGAAATATTCAAAATGTTTCTTCCATTTCTGACCTTGCATGACCTGGAAGGTCACTGTGCAGTATACAGACGAATTCGTCTAAACACACATTTTCATGGGATATAAAAAAATATACAGCATTCCATTTAAAAAATTGAAGGTCACCATCATATCTAACAAAATAGTATAAACGTAAAAAAAACAGTACTACTTTCTCCTCTTTCATTTTTTTCTAATATTTACTATTTACAAGAAAAACTGATGCTGTCGATCATTATATAATCAAGAAATGAGAAAAAATTTTTTCCTTCAAATGTATGTCACAGTTGTTTCCAATGTCAGTGTTTGTGCTTAGGTTCTATTCCAATCTAAGGTCGATGCATTAATACTGTAATGTATTTCAATGCACATAGATTTTTAAAAATGACGTTACCACAATAAACGAATTATTGCCACGTCTTGGGGATTTTGCACCACTGTGCGACGTACGATAGCGTAGCCGGTTTGGGAACGTGCAATAAAGCATTTGGCGTGCAAATGGTCGGGTCATTATTGGGCGATCGACAGCGAAGCTATTTTTCAGAAAGCTGTTTTTAGCGCGTGCAATTCATAATTGTTTACTGCAAATTTAAAAATTACTTTATAGTCAATTCGTGTTGTACGAGAAAGTGTCGACTTCCAGCTCAATAGTAATAATCTATCATAAGCCTCTCCATAGAGAACAGCCCCGGGAACGGCACGTAAACAAATCGAACCTATCATCGCAAGGTCTGCCTATCCCCTCCACAGCCGCGCCCGTAGTCCCAATGTTTTGACTTCGACGTTGCACGGTACATAGTATGTGTGCCCGCTGCAGCCAATATTTTGTCGACAGCCGAAAATGCGCGTGAAACGAGGCCTGCCTCCTTCGCTCTGATCCAATCGGCCGCGCATTCGTACCTTGAGCACGTCACCGTAGTCCTGCCTGGTCCTTCTTCTCAGGCTCGCATCAATACAACGTCACCAGTTCGGACCCATACGAGATGGCGCCTTGCCACCCCCTACAATCGCGTAGTAGTGGGCGGTAACGGTTTAATATCTTAACCCACTGCTGCTCCGCTATCGCTCGTACGGGACAGTGTATGTTTTGGACTACTTGGTGGACATAAACAAATTGAAAATGTTTTTTCACTACGTGAAAAGGTGTCGCATCCCAATTTGGCCACCATGGAGGTGGAAGACAGGGAAAAGAGTCATTGCAAACGGTGTGCGGTTTGACGGAAAACCCCAAGATGAATAGCTGCAGCCCCCAACTGACCGTGGAGGTCTGCAAGGTTTATAACACATAATTGCTATTGAGGCATAGGAAGATGTCCTTTCTTCGTGGCTCCGACAATAAAGTAATAAAGAACTAAATGTATTTAAGAGAGGCTTTTTCTTTAAAATAGCAAGGAAGTCACGTCCGTAAAACAAGACACATTTTCCAACTATAACAAATATTGTGATGTTATTATAAAAGATATTGAATTGTTCTTTGCAGCGGAAGATTCTGTAGACTTTCCCGAATACAGTGATATCCAATATTAATATTATACATTATGATTGCTTAAACATGTTTAAACAATGGTTTTGGAAAGAGCGAGACAAACGATTTTTTCGAATCCATATTTATTAAGCTTAAGATTTTTCAAACTAAGAAAATGAAAACACTATCCGAATACCCAAAATTTCATCGAAATCGGTTGAAGCATAAAACAGATATAGTAGTAGGCATTGAAAGATGTAAAGATACGAATCGTTGAATTTTTCTGCTTACGATTGATCTAAATCGCAGTCTCTTATAATTGTTTTAATTTTTAATTGTTTTCGAGTATCCATATTTCCATGAGCGTTAAGCTACATACAATTAATGCACATGAATTTTTTTCAAATTTGGATATGTTGCAGTCTTTAGTAAAATATGAACGTATCTCAAAGAGAATTCTTTGAAATCTTGAAAATTGTTGGTTTTACGGACGTGTAGTATGAGGTATCACAAGTTTTTCGTTAAATTATAACGGCCAAACAAACAAAACGATGAAAATTAGTTTTGGGTGCTCATAGTGAAACCATAAGAGTATTTAATAAAAATTATTTCAGTTGAGAAAATATTTGCTTTCATAGTTCATTTTGCAATTGTTTTAAACAGGGGCATTGCTATCAAAGCACCAGAAAAATGAAAAAATAAAAATAATGATAATATAGGCCCAAGTGTCCTCTTTACGGACCTGTTTTTAAAAATGTGAATACTTTAAAATTGGCGACATGAAAATTATTTGAAGTGAACGCTGCACCGAAATATATCGCGCGAGGCCCGTCCCGTCGGTCGAAGCTAGAAGGGCCTCACAGACAGGCCTACCCACACATTTGAAACGTCTGACCGAAGCCTCTGACGTCACCACATCGGTCGGTCGTCGGATGCACTGTACGCGTACCCTTACGCGGGGTGAAGCGAGCGGAAGATCACTTCTTCGTTGGGTCTAGTCGAGACTAGCTCTAAGATTTTTGCTTATCGTTCATAGTAGTTTTGCGACATTACCTGCCGGGACGCAAACGAGACCAAGCGATCCGTTATCCACGGCCTGCCGAACAACATCTTGGGTAAGCCTTTGTCGGAATCTCTTTCGTATTAACAAGTGATCTCTCTTTCGCGTTGGCTCGGGAAGTGTATCGGGTTCGCGATCGCGTCGGCGAAAGCTCGACGTAGCTACGGGCTGCCGGAAGCAGCGTTAATTCGCGAGCGGCCAGTAGTTGTCGAGCGGCGAACGCGCGGGGAAAATATTAGCGGGTGCAAGGCACTATTTTCTTTGGCGAGGATCCGCGCGTCGTCGTTCCTTTCACGCCAGCCTCGTCTCGTCCCGCGGTGGGACGCCGCCTCGTGCTCGCGTCGTACTTGCGACAAGTGTTAGTTCGACGAGAAGCCATTGTTACGCGTTTTCCATCGGAATTCGGGCGTAGAACGCGGGTTCCGCGGACGCCAACGCCGTCATCGCGTTGCTGCCGAATTCGACGCGACGTTCGAATCAAATTCGAGAGAAGAAGAGCGCGTGCGACTAAGATCCGTCGACGACCACCTGTCACGCGCCGGCTAACCTCGAAAAGCTGCCGGTCACGGCCGGCAGCCACGTTGTATCACCAGTCGAGCAATAAAATCATGTTAGCCGAAATTCTGAGGGAGATTATTGAGTGAGAAACCTTCCCGCCGCGGGGAACGCCTCGTGTTCACTCCGCGTAGTACCCTGTGCCCGTTCGCGAAGCATTTCGTCTCGTTATCGGTTGCCGTCGGCTCGTAAGAACGTTTCTCGAAGTGTTCGTCGCTACGGCGACTTATCGTGGCACCTTCCGTGCCTGGCGCCCGAACACCTTGGCGAAGGCTTCGAGAAGCGACGAGTCGACGAGCAACTTTTGTCCCGGGTGAACCGCGTTTCGTGCGGCCGAGCGCGGCCCGGCCGTCCGGCCCATAAATACCCGGTGTCGCTACGTTTTCGCCGTCCTGGGGACGAGGGACAGCTAGACGACGTGACAGTACTCTACAAATCTTCGTCCTAAATGAATTTGTTAATTGTTTACTCGATAAATATTCAAAATAGCTGATCTATTGTATAATTACTTCTTTATTAGTTGTTCTTCTTCTGTACTAGAGTTCTTTATTTTTCATTATTTTTTTGTGAGACTGTCATCAACATATTCGTGGAATTTTTCTAATGAAAATGATACCAAATATGATATAATTTCGATGATACTTGTGTAACGAACGATGAAAGTTTCGGGCTTTGAACTGTGTCGGCGCGTAACGTCACGATTCTCCGTGCTTTTTCCTTGCGCCCAAAACTTTCTTCATTCATTACACAAGTAAGTATTATCGGAATTATATTATATTTGGTATCATTTGCATTAGAGAAATGCCACGAATATGTTGGTGAAAGTCAGATTGTTATTGGATTTTATTAATGGTCTTCCTGGGCTCACATTCACACCGATGTACCCGACCAGAATTATGATTACACTCTTGCCAGATATTTTGGACATTTATCGAGTGAACACTGTATGTACTATGTGATAATATTTTCATTATTTTGTATTTGTTCACAACAAAGATGGAAAATCTAACTGCATCGTCGGCCCCGGCACCGGCAAATACGGCCTCGACACCGGCATCGACGGCCTCGGTACCGGCGACGATGACCCCGGCACCGACGACGACGACCTCGGCATCGACGGCCCCGGCAACGACGGCCTCGGTACCGACGACGACAACCTCGGCATTAACGGCCCCGGTATCGACGGCCCGGGCATCGACAGTGCAGCGGAACGATCTCATGATGAGTTACGGAAATTACAGTAATTGTGCATAAATGGTTACACCTCACCAAAGGGTATAGCCGGATAAGATAGTCAAAAATGCCCTTGAACCGAATTGTATCGACGATGTGACATTCGATAGGGCACCAAGAAAAAACATACTGTGCAAAGTTTCAACCCTGTATCTCGATCCGGAGGGTAGTTATGGGGTAAAATCGAAACATCAGTTTTTGGCCTATTTTCCCTAGTTAATGATTTTTAGAAATTCTGAAAAAAATCTGACACATGTCAAGAAACCAAATACATATTTTGCAATTGGTTTCAGATTTTTAGAGTGAAAATCCTACTTGTAAAAAATCAAAAACCTCAAAAAAATCGAAAAAATGCAGATTTCACATGGAAGTTCTAAATTGGCAAGATTTATATTTTTACAGTAGCGATATATTGCTACAGGTATTGTTCATGAATTTTTTCAGATTTTTTGGTTTGGTGCGCCGTTGTTAAAATAAATAAAAACCGATTTTTTCGACGTTTTTTCCGCGAAGAACTAAGCTAACCTTAAAATTATTACGTTCTATTTATTCTGTAAGTCTATCAGGCACTAATAAACCTTGAACATTGTACAGAAGTAATGAAAAAATGAAATCAACTTAATTGATAATTCTACTGTATAAACATTACATCTAGAAATATTAATCAGGTTTCCAACAGCTCAGTTGGCTCAATGCGTTAGGCGTTCGATTGTCAACTTGCCTATACTAGGTTCGCGCCCGCGTCGTAGGTCTTATTTTTTTATTTCATTAATTCTGGTCTTTTTTTATTTCTAACTACACAATAGTCACGCGTATTATTGTAGAATTATTTTAAAAGCAATATTGAAATATATAAAAAGTATTTTAAGGTAAAATACTCCAAAAATAGTAGTTGTGTCTGATAGAGTCATAAGGCGAGTGAAAAAAAGAAAAGGTAAACGTAGTAAAGGTAAACAAAGGTAAAAGTTAATGAAACATCGAAAGTTTGTCATTCTAAATATGCTTTTAAAGTTCAGTTAGTTTACTTTTCCAAGTATCGGAACATCTGCTTTCACTGAAAATGTTGGAGAAGGCAAATAACAACAATTGCTGTTCCGCATAAGAGACGAGGTACCAAAAGCGAATGCCTCAAAAGAAGTGAACAACAATAGAGCCATTTCTACAAACTGAATTTTTTCTTTTCTCTAAAACAAAGTATTTAAAACTTGAAGACACATGTAGAATTACTGCTGAAAATGTCGAGTACTGCCAGAATTAAGAGGATGCCTATCCAAAAATTGGTGAAACAACAATTGCTCCAAAATTAATTTTTTGCTCATTTTACGTTAAATTGTTTTCTAAATATTTAAATAATGCTGTCAAACGGATTCTACAATAATACGCGTGACTATTGTGTAGTTAGAAATAAAAAAAGACCAGATTTAATGAAATAAAAAAATAAGACCTACGACGCGGGCGCGAACCTACTATAGGCAAGTTGACAATCGAACGCCTAACGCATTGAGCCAACTGAGCTGTTGGAAACCTGATTAATATTTCTAGATGTAATGTTTATACAGTAGAATTATCAATTATGTTGATTTCATTTTTTCATTACTTCTGTACAATGTTCAAGGTTTATTAGTGCCTGATAGACTTACAGAATAAATAGAACGTAATAATTTTAAGGTTAGCTTAGTTCTTCGCGGAAAAAACGTCGAAAAAATCGGTTTTTATTTATTTTAACAACGGCGCACCAAACCAAAAAATCTGAAAAAATTCATGAACAATACCTGTAGCAATATATCGCTACTGTAAAAATATAAATCTTGCCAATTTAGAACTTCCATGTGAAATCTGCATTTTTTCGATTTTTTTGAGGTTTTTGATTTTTTACAAGTAGGATTTTCACTCTAAAAATCTGAAACCAATTGCAAAATATGTATTTGGTTTCTTGACATGTGTCAGATTTTTTTCAGAATTTCTAAACATCATTAACTAGGGAAAATAGGCCAAAAACTGATTTTTCGATTTTACCCCATAACTACCCTCCGGATCGAGATACAGGGTTGAAACTTTGCACAGTATGTTTTTTCTTGGTGCCCTATCGAATGTCACATCGTCGATACAATTCGGTTCAAGGGTATTTTTGACTATCTTATCCGGCTATACCCTTTGATAAAACTTATATACGTTGTAAAACTACGGCTGAGAGGCGGTTACATGTATACGAAAAAGTTGTGCAGAATTTTCACGCTCACGACATATTAAACAATCATCGAAATCGGTGAGGTGTAACCTTTTATGCACAATTATCGAAATGAAATTACATAAAGTGATTCGGATTAATATTCGGACGCTCTAAAAAGACGATAAAATTTAGATATTGTACTATACGATTTGAACTTTTTTGGGAAGCTAGAGCAATTAGTTTACTACAGGATGTGAAAAAAAATTTTTTCAAAAATTGCTATTGATCGTAATTGTCGAGAAAATACGAAAAGTTGAATTTTACAACTTTTTTATGCGGGCCTATATTGAAAATTTTAAAAAATGCGCTCTGTAAATCTGTGCCGATTATATGCGCTGTGAAAATTTCATCGAAATCGGTTGATCCGAGAAAAAATGACAGGCATTGAAACATATAAGAATCCTTAGATTTATTGCAGTTAGGGGCCGAAAATCTAAAATTTTTATCATCTTTAAACGTTTGTTGCACATTCCAACATCGACCGATTTTAACGAAATTTTCAGAATATGTTTAATTGACACAGATCTACGAAACGTATTTTTGAAATTTTCAATATAGGCCCACACATACATAAAAAAAAGTTGTAAAATGCAATTTTTTAGTATTTTTTCTACAATTTCGATTAATTGCGATTTTTGAAAAAAATTTTTGTAGTAAACTAATTGCTCTAGCTTTTTCCAAAAAAGTTCAAATTGTATAGTACAATATTTAAAAAGTTTTCGTCTTTTTTAGTGAGTCAGAATATTAATCCGAGTTACTGTATGTTCCTACTAATAGGCCTGCCGTCTGCAGGCACGCTAGAATATTCGAATCGAGTTCAGTGCGAGTAGCTCGTATAGTGCGACATATCTGTTATTTTTAGTTATATTTTTAGTTACATACATATATTTTGGTATTTTTTAGGTGTTGGAGAAACGGTTACTGCGCGTGGTGCGCAATGATATGTACCGGCAGTTCGGGGGACCGCGGCCGACGAGGCGGACGAGGTGGACGAGGAGGCGAACGAGGCTTCGGCCGTTGGGGCGGACGAGGCTTCGGCCGTGGAGAAGGAAGGGGCAGACGGGGCCCCATTTATAATTATTTCAACTTGCAACCCATGTAATTTGTAAGTTAGGAGTATTGATCGCACACACTTTACATCAGAATAACTTTTTCATGAATGGACCAAATGACTTCAATTTCTCTGTAAGCTCTGTAAGGCTGGAAGAATTTGTTTAGTAAATGACGTCTATAAAGTAATGCAAAAAATGTATGTGGGCAGAGTTGTGAAAAACAATAGTGAAAATTGATTTTTACGACTTTTCAGCTCGGTCAATGACGAAAATTTAAAAAATGTATTAAGTTAACTCGTATAAATTATATACGTTCTGAAAATGTCAATGAAATTGGTTTACGAATTATAAATGATTAAAATTTATAATTAATTCTCAGCTGTCATCTTACGGATAATGCCTCTCGAATAACTTCTCGCCGCTAGAGGCGTTGAATACGCATACGCAGTTACTTCGCAATTCGATAAAAAACAGATGACGAATGAAATTTCTGGAGAGTATCTTACAGATAAACTGTGTTGAATATGTATTTCAGGAAACTCAGTACAAATAAAAGATAACTTTCGTTTATCTTGTATTTGAAAATTTTAGATAAATTTTTGCCCATCTCTGCTGTTATACAATATATAATGCACATAACATTATTAACAGGATGTAACATATTAGCATATACGACAGACGGATGGACATCCAGAGCAGTTCAAAGTTACATATCTTTAACTGTTCATTATGTAACAAAAGATTTTAAATTAGTTCATTACATGTTAGACTTGCACCATGTTCAGGAGAAACACACATATAAAAATATACAAAACATATTACTAAATTGTCTAAGTGAGTGGAATTTAGACTTATAAAAACCCGCCTTCTTTACAACCGACAATGGACGCAATATTGTTAAAGCCGTAAATACTTATAATAGTTGGATCAGAATACCGTGTTTTGCACACTGTTTACAATTAACGATTAAAACGGCTGTGAAAATTTTTGAATATGAACAACTCCGTAAAAAGTGTAGAACAATTGTCACATTCTCTTCTCGATCAAGTACTGCTAGGGAAAAGTTCGTTAAAATACAAAAAAGTATCAACCCACATACCACTCCTTTGCAATTGGTTCAGGAAGTTGATACGAGATGGAATTCCACATACGCAATGCTGAAAAGATTATACCAATTACGGACACCATTAGATATGGTATTAACATCGATAGAAGGAAATATGCCGAAAAATTTGAATGCGGCAGAGTGGAATTTCCTCGAGTCTGTATTAAGTGTACTCGAACCGATCAAAGAAGCGACGGAGATTATGAGCGGCGAGTTGTACCCAACTCTTTCGCATTATTACCCGTTATATTTTGGTTTGCTTAACGTACTGGAAGTACAATCATGTACTGGTACAGGCAATACTTTGCTTCCACACATTACTGTAGGATTTCCCTACTAGACACGATACTTGCGATCGAGTTAACTAATCGATCTACGCGGGCAAGGATCAATTAATGAGCCGATTCGTAACGACCGACTCGAGACTTCGCGAGCTCGTCTCTTCCTCGCCTTTTCTAGCGACGCGACGTTGCTCGCTTGTCTTTCGTCTCGACGTTATTCGTCTGTTTTCGGGGAACGCGCGTTTCGCCTGTTCTTCGCGGGTAGCGCGTTTCGCCTGTTCTTCGCGGGAATTTAGACTTCCCACACTCGGCCATCCTGCAAATCTTCGGACCCCGAAGATGTCCCCAGATAAGGCTTCATATAATCGGCAGCGGTCGACGTTATTCTTGGCCCTTCGGTTTCGCCAATTCGCACGACTTCGTATCGATCATTCCGTTTAACTTTTACAACTTTGTACGGCCCTAAAAATTTCGGTTTAATTTTTAGTCCAGTTCCAAACTGCGTCCTTTGGATTGCTACCAAATCCCCTTCTTTATAGTTAATCACTTCTTTACATTTTCGGTTATGGCCGCGACGATTTTCCTCCTGAATCTTAATAATATTTTCGGTTGCCGCGCGCCTCAAAGTATCTCGGTTCGCATCGAACATCTCAACGGTTTCTTGTTCGATAAGCGAAAGAATTCTCACATCCTCTTTTTGTGGCATCTTGACACCAAAAAGTATATCGAATGGAGTCATACCCACCGCACCGTCGGGGTTATCTAACGAGAGTTTTGTCAACACCGGGATAATGGTACGGTTAACGCGCTCAACTTGTCCGTTCGCGCGTGGTACACCTGTCGTAGTCGTAAGGATGTTCGATTGACTCCGACGCACAATACTCCTTGAAATCTTTCGACGTAAACGCGGTTCCCTTATCAGAAATAATACGCTCCGGATTTCCGAAAATTTTTTGTTGCGCGACTAACCTATTTAGTACTTCCGCTGTATTTGTCGTCTTCGTTGGGTAAATCCACACAAATTTAGCAAAAGCATCTACTACAACTAATATATACTTACAATTTTTACCCGTCGCTACCATCGGGCCGTGGTGGTCGATATGATAAGTGCGCAATGGCGTATCTCCTTTGGGAATGGGGAAGAGCATCCCTTCCTTTTTACCTTTTTTCTTTTCGGCTAATATGCACGCTACGCAACAGCTGATTACTCTTTATACTCGCTCGCTTAAATTCGGGATATAAAATTCTTCATTAATTCGCTCTACAACTTTCTTCACTCCAAAATGTCCATTCTCATGCATTCGTCGAATAGTATCTACAAACATACTCGCTGGTAGTACTACAACAGTTTCATCACCGTCCTCTTTAACAATAAATCATGTTCTACTAAATAGTCCTCGTACGCTTCCCTTTCCAATACCTGTTTTATGGCTCGAATGCGTTCATCTTCGTTTTGTTCCTTCCGAATAATTTCGAGCATCTTATCTTCCACGATAAACACAGGATATCTACTTAGCGCATCAACGTGTTTCAGAGGTTCACCCGATCGGTGTTCGATTTTGTAATGGAATTCTTCGAGGGTCAACGCCCATCTCGCAACTCGCGGGAGTTCCGTTTCCGGTTATATGGAGAAAAGGTGTGATCATTGCGAGCAGCAGATACAGAAGTGATAATAGCGAGTGAAAGTAAAGGATAAGTGGAGTGAGTGGGATCCGTGAGTGGAGGAAGAACGGAGGAGCAGCTAGAAGAAGGAAGGAGGTGTGAAAGAGTAGAAGGAAAGTAGAGAAAGAGAAGAGGAGAAGAAAGTGAGGTTAGGTACACAATAGAAAGGTGAGCAGAGGAAACAAAGTTGAGGTAGAGCGCCATCGTGCACATAACGAAAGAAACTTAGTAGAAGATGACAGGAAGGCCGGTAAAGAAGGTAGACGAGAAGATAAGAAAGGAAATAGATAAAATGGAAAATGAAGAAGAACAAAGAAAGATGGCAAGAAAGTTAATGAAGATAAGAGATAAGGAAAGAAAAAGGAGTAACAGTTTATCCAAAGCGGAGGGCATAGGAAAATGGCTAGACAAGAAGAGAAAAGAGAGAGAGAATGAGGAAAGAGAAGAGCAAGAAAAGGATCCGTTCAGTAAAAGTAGAAAGACAGACAGATCGCCGGAGACGGTGAAAGGAGAGGTTAGGCAAGAAAAGGTATGAAAGCAAGAAGATATTAGAGTGATCATTAGAGAGGAGATAAAGGGAGCACTAAAAGGGACGATAAAACAGATGAGTGAAGTCTCAGAAGGATGGAAGGAGCTGACGGAGTTAATGAGGCAGATGAGAGAAATGAAAGAAGAATGGGAGAAAGAAAGAGAGAGAGACAGAAAGTCGTTACAAGAGATAGAAGAGAGAGTGAAAAAGATTGAGCTGGAAGGGAGAATAGAGGACAAAATAGACAAAAGGTTGGAAGAAATAGAAAAGAAGAGAGGAAGAGAACAAGGAGAAAAAGAAGGTGGAGAAATAGAAAGAAGACTGAAAGAAATAGAGATGAAGTGGGAAAAGAAAGAAAGAGAGATAAGGAGAAGGAACATAATAGTGAAAGGGTTGGTGATAAAAGAGGGCGGCGATGGACACGAAGAAGTGCAGAAGCTACTAGAAGAAATAGGAGAAAAAGTCGAAGTGGAAGAAGTAAGGAGAGGAGGCAGAAAAGGAATAGGAAAGGGAGAATGGGCAGCGGTAAAGATGGCGACAATGGAACAGAAAAGAAGAGTAATGACAGAAAAAAAGAAATTAGCGGGAAGACAGGAAAGGATAGAGGATGACCTAACATGGGAAGAAAGAAACATCCAATGGAGGTTAAGGCAGATAATGGAGAAAGAGAGAAGGGAAGGGAAAATGGTAAAAATAGGGTACATGAAGATATGGATGGAAGGAAAGATGTGGAAATGGGATGAGAAGAAGAAAATTCTGAAAGATAGTGAGGGAAACGAATGGGGAGAGACAGAGCTCGGGAGGGGGAAATAAAAGAAAGTATTAAAAGGGAGATGAAGACAGATGAAGGGAAAAAGGAAAAAGGAAGGGAAGGGAAAAAAACGATAATTGGATTTTGGAATGTAGCAGGAATGATGGGCAAAGATGAAGAATTCTGGAAGGACCTAGAACGGTGGGATGTAATGGTGCTACTGGAGACATGGATGGAAGAAAAGACGTGGGAAAAAGTGGAAAGAAGACTACCGCAAGGATACGTATGGAAAAAGCAATGGGCAGTTAGGGATAGCAATATAGGGAGAGCAAAGGGTGGAATGGTGATAGGAATGAGAAAAGAAATTATGAGCGAAAGGAAGAGCTGGGGAGAGTCAAAAGAGATAGAAGGAATAATAGAGGGAAGGATAAAGATAGAAGAGGACGAATGGAAGATAATAGGGGTATATGTAAACAAAGATATTGAACGGAAAATGAAAGTACTGAGAGACGAATGGGATATAGGAAGAGACGAAAAGATAATAGTAGGAGGGGACTTTAATGCAAGGACAGGCAAGGAAGGAGGGGAAATAAGTCAGGAAGAAGATGATGGGGAAGGTAGCAGGGAGTCAAGAGACACGAAAGTAAATGGCGAAGGGAGGAAGCTAATAAGAACGATAGGAGCATTGGGATTGCAAATAATGAATGGAGGGATAAAAGGAGACGAGAGAGGAGAGTACACATATATAGGACAGAGAGGAAGAACAGTAATTGATTATGTGATAGGTGACAAAAGAACGAGGGAAGGGATAGATAGTATGATGATAGAAGAGAGGGTAGAATCAGATCACCTACCGGTAGTGATAACAATGAAGAAAGGATGGAAAGCGGACGACGAAGAGGAAGGAAAGAAGAAAAAGAAGAGCATGCGAAAAATAGAATGGGGGAGAGAGGAAAGAGAAAAATTTAGAAGTCAAACGGAGGAAATAGAAATAACGGGGGAAGGGATAGGAGAAAGACTAAGAGAGCTAGAAAAGAAGATTAAGGGTGTAATGGAAGAAATAAAGAGCGTGGAGATCAAGAAAGAGAAGAAAAAGGGAGGCTGGTGGGATAAAGAGTGCATTGAAAGAAAGAAGGAACTAAGAAGGGCATTAAGGAGATGGAAAGAAGGGAAAGAAGAAGGAGATACATACAGAAGATTGAAAATCAATTACAAAAAGCTATGCGAAGAGAAAAAAGAACAGGAAAGAGAAAGGATCTTACTAAAAGCAGGGAGAGCGAAGACAGAAGGAATGGTTTGGGACTTTCTAAGAAAAATGGGAGGTGGAAAAGGAAAAGGACTAGTGAAGGAAATAGAGATGGAAAAATGGAAGGAGTATTTTATGGGATTACTAGGAGGAGTAGAAAACAAGATAGAAGGAGGAGGCAAGAGAAGGAGAAGTGAGAGAAGCATTGAAGAGATAGGAATGGAAGAGATAGAAAGAGTAATAAGAAGATTGAAAGATGGGAAAGCAGCAGGTGAAGATGAGATGGGAAATGAAATATGGAAGTATGGGGGAGAGAACATAAAGAGAGAAGTGTGGAAGATATGCAACAGGATATGGAATGGAGAAGGATGGCCAGAAGAATGGAAAATAGGTGTAGTAGTGCCTATAAAAAAGAAAGGTGATGGAAGAACAGTGGAATGTTATAGAGGCGTGACATTATTGAACACCCTGTATAAAATTTACACGATAGTTCTAGAGGAGAGGCTGGAAAGAGAAGTGCAAGAGAAAAGGATGGTGCCAGAGAACCAAACGGGATTCAGAAAGGAGAAAGGGACAATCGACAACATATACGTGTTGAACTATGTAATAAATAGGGAGCTGGCGAAGAAGAAAGGAAGAATAACAGGATGTTTCATAGACCTGAAGGCAGCATTTGACAGTGTCAACAGAAGAATCTTGTGGAAAGCACTGAAGGAAAGAGGTGTGAGTGAGGGAATTAGGGAAAGAATAGAAGGAGAATAGAAAAAATACAGGGAGACAACATCAAAAGTCAAAGTGGGAGGTGAAATGGAGGAAAAGTTCTGGGTAGGAAGAGGGGTGCGACAAGGATGCCCACTAAGTGCGAAACTGTTCATCTTACTAATGGCAGATTTAGAGGAAAGGATGAGGAACAGAGGGAAAGGTGGGGTGGAAATAAGAGGAAAAATGATCTATACGCTGCAATATGCAGACGATCTTGTGCTGCTGGCGAAGGAGGAGAGTGGGATGAAGCTAATGATTGAAGAATTCAGGGACTATATAAAGGAGAAAGGACTAGAAGTGAACAGGGAAAAAACGAAGATAATTAGATTTGAAAGAAGGAGGCAAGAGAAAAAGACGTGGAGATGGGGAGATGGAGCGGTTGAGGAGGTAGAGGAGATAAAATATCTCGGATATATTTTTAAGAAGAATGGAGGACAGGAAAGACAAATAGAAGACAGAACAAGGAAGGGAGGAGGCGTGATGAAAAGTGTGTGGGGGTTAGGGAAAAGATATTTTAAAGACAGATACAAGAGAAGAGAGTGGTTTTTCGACGCGCTGGTATGGCCAGTGATGGCATACGGTGTGGAGATTTGGGGGTGGGAGGAAAGAAAAGAAGTGGAAAGGATGCAGGAAAGATATATCAGATGGGTGTTAGGGCTAGAGTGGGCGACGCCAGGGTATATGATACGGGAGGAAACGAAGAGAGAGAAAATGAGAGCGAGGGGCGCGAAGAGGGCATGGAAGTTTGAAGAAAGGTTAAGAGCTGGAAAAGGAAGTGAATGGGCCAGACAATGTCTAAAGGAGATAGAAGAGAGAGCTAGAGGAGGAAAGAAGATTTCAAAATGGGAAAAGGGAAGAAAGAAATATATAGAAGAAAGGGGGAACAGAAGAAAGTTAGAGGAGGGTAATAAGGAAAGTAGGGAGGAAGAATGGGGAAGAATAGAGATCAGAGAGAAGGAGAAAGAGAAAGAGGAAAACTGGAGGATGGCGATGGATTCAAGATATAACAAGTGGTTTAAAGAAATAAGAGTGAAGGAAAAACCTGAATACCTAGAGAAAGGAACAAAAGAAGAGAAATGGAAAAGAATAGCACGATACAGGCTGGGGAATGAAATGAGAGGGGGCAGGTACTGGGACGAAGAAGAGGAAACTCGAAGAAGGAGACGGTGCAGAAAATGCGGATACGAAGAAGAGACGTGGGAGCATGTGCTGGATAGATGCTCAACAGAAGAAGGATCCGAAGGAGGGATACAAGATAGGGTGAAAGAAATACGGGCGGAGGATGGGAGGGGGGAAGAGTGGATGAAAAAATTAGACAGCGAGAGAAAAGAAATACAGGACGGAAAGTACAAAGAAGAGGAAAAGAAGTGAGAAGACAAGGATGAATGGAAGAATGAGTGAGAGAGAGTGAATGCGAAAAGAAAGAGAAGATATTTTATTATAGATTTTGTATAGGAAGATAAATGAAATGAAAATATTGTAAAGGGAACGGGATCTCTTTGTAACCCGTAAGGGAACAAATAAATATACAGTAATCTCGTGAATGCTGTCAATCGAATGCTGTCGAGCACCTACCCCATCCACTCCCAGCCAACGTCGCGCCGAGACGCACGGCGGCGATGATTGATCTCGGCTCGGGTATATCGGTGTGAACACCACACATTGACTCGAGTGAATCGAATTTTCAAACTTCTTAATTTTCATTATTTTTTCATGGGACTTTCACTAACTTATTTCTGGCATTTCTCTGATTAAAATGACACCAAACACGATATAATTCCAACTGTGCTTAGTGGTTTAATCGACGATCGAAGTTTCGAACGCCACGAATAACAGCAACAATGTGGGCCTTTAAACTGTGCCGGCGACGGCGACACGCTACGGTCACCCGATCCGTATCTCATTCTGTCCTTCTCTATGTTCGGCTTTCTATTGAAGTCTCGCTCGGCGCGATCGACGTAGAAACGCAGTCAAAAAATATACAAGCACGCGAACCCTGTCGCTCCAGTCCCCGGCTGCTCGACAGCATTCGAAAGATTACTGTACATACATACATACATCTCGCAACTCGCGGGCACAAATCTTTCTTATACAAAGTCTTTTGCACCACTTGGCAATCAGTAATTATTGTGAAATCCAATCCTAATAGGTACACCCGAAACTTCTGCACAGCTCTTACTATCGCTAACAATTCTACTTCATACGAGCTGTACTTTCTTTCTGCATCTGTAGTTGTTTTGCTCATATAATGAACAGGGTGGAACATCTTTTCGTCGCACGCTTTTTGCAGTAAAACTGCCCCGTATCCGTCTGAACTAGCATCGGTGTGTAATTCTGTCATAGCTGTGGGCTGAAAAATACGTACTAAGTTTGCAACATAACGCGGTTTTCAACGCGATAAACGACCGTTTTTGCTCTACGTCGAACAGAAATTTAACACCGTCTTTTAGTAAATCTGACAATGGGTACGCTATCTTTGCATAATTTTCTATAAACTTTCGGAAATATCCTGTAAGTCCGAGGAAACTCTGCACGTCTTTTTTCTTAGTGGGCTCTGGAAAAGCCTGTGCCGCTTTAACTTTATTCGGTGACAGGCCGACATGACCATTCGTAATAGTATGACCTAAAAATTCAACTTCTCGCTGGAGGAATCTACATTTTTTCTAATTTATCCGTAAACCATTTTTTTTCTGCGACCTGTAACGTGATTTTCAAATTTTCAAATGCATGCTCATCAGTTGTGCCCGGCACGATTAGATCGTCCATATAGGTTATGACTGTTTTGTTTCTAACTAGTTCGCTGAAAATAGGACTTCCGCTTCCGGTTGTGTGAGAGAAGGTTGCGAAAAGTTAGCTGAGCGAGATTGTGTGTGAAAGAGTGGTTTAGAAAGTAGTGGAGTGGTGAAGGTTGTAGTAGAGAGGGTAGTGGGGTGTAGGGTTAGGCGAGCGAGAAAGGGCGAAGGGTGTGAGAGTGAGAGGGAGAGCAATAGGCAAGGGAAAAGTGAGGGGAGTTTATAGGTTAGGTATAAGTGGCGGCAGACAGGTGCGCGCGGGAAAAGAGTAGTAGTGAAGGCAGCGCGATCTAGGGAGCAAAAAAGTAGGCTGGGAGAAAGAAGGCTGAGAGGCGGGAAATTTTAAAATTAGTTTCTGTTTAAAAATTCTGAAAAAAGAGTAAGAGGGAAGAAAGAAAGAGCAAAGTAGAAAATGAGTGATAGAGGAGGAGTAGGGAAGGGGACGGGTAGAGAGGAGGGGAAGATAGGGAAGGGAAGTGTGGGGTCGATTTTGAAAGAAGGTAGGATAGAGCGGTGGTTCAGCGTAGAAAGCCTGGATGCGGTGGGGAGAAAAAGGGGGATAGGGGAGGTAGAGGGAGGGGGAGAGGGTGAAGGTGAAGTATTCAAAAAAAGCGATATGACGCTGTAGTAGTGTTCCACGGTATTGTCAGGATTCGTAATAAAGCACAATCGAGGTATTTCGTGATTTGATAATTGTAAATAGAATATATATTTAGATTAGGAACTACACACACAAACATAAAGTACGATAATGAGGATCGCTAATCCGACATAAGGAACTAAACCGTAAAACATAAAAGCAACACGTGGCTCATGCCTCGCATGTTCATAACCGACTCGATTCGCTTTCCGTTGATCGGCGCTCGTCGACGATCATCGGGAACCTTCGTCAAACATCGTCGCTTTGTGTCGAAGCGTCAACAACGGTTCGGCACGCTCGTCGGTCGAACGCGTCGTATCTCGCATTTAACGTACGACTCTCTGAAATATTGACTATAGTTCGGCCAACCTGACCAACGATTGCCCTCAATCGTCATGGCACAAACTCGCAAAACTGACGCATAGTACAAGTGTACAATAAAAATTATGAAATACATATGATAATACAAAATAAACAATATGAATCTTAAGACATATACTATACGACGCACAAAACAAAATGAACAATTTGAATCTAAACTGTGAGATAGAAAAAAATGTAATAACACTTAGATTATTTATCCATTATCATTATCTGATTTAACCCATCTTCGCATGTTCTCTGGGGAAGATATACCCTCAAACGGAAGTTGCGTTAGCTGATGTCCGTCCGGATCACAAATAACATATCGATTTCTGTCAAGAACTTTCTTGACGACGTACGGACCTTTAAATTTTGGCAACAATTTTTTGTTAACTCCTGCCGTAACATCTACGTTTTTTATTACTACATAATCGCCTACACTGTACTGTACTGGTGATTTGTGTCGTTTGTCATAACATTTCTTATTATATACGTTGGTTGTACGAATTTTCGCGACGGCATTCTCTCTTCTCGCAGATAGTTCATCCTGATTATCAACATCCTGTTCATTCAACACTCTACGCAAATCATCGCACTCAGTACCTACTTGATCGATTCCGAATAATAATCGACTTGGCGTATCTCCCGTAGAACGATTTACCGTATTATTAAATGCATATTCCACGTCGGCCAGTACTTGATTCCATGTACCGATACTCGAACTTAATTTGGCTAACATCGGTGTAAGAGAACGATTTATCCTTTAATTTGACCGTTTGCGTGTGGCGTTGCAGTTGCAATCAACACCTGCTGGATATTCAGCTTTGACAAAAATTTCTTAAATTTGTTCGAGGTAAATGCGCTGCCTCGATCCGAAACAATTTTGAACGGTTTACTATAAACGGAAAAATAAGTTCGCAAATGTTTTATCACCTCGTCCGCATTTGTACTGACAGTCGGATAAAATTTTACAAATTTCGTAAATGCGTCAATCACTTCAAAAATATACTTATAACGGTGATTTGTTCGTTGTAACGGACCATAGTGATCCACGTGCACACAGTAAAACGGAACTGAACCTTTATCCGGACATTCTAATATGCCTTCTACCCGGTTCGCATTGGCCGAATACGTAATACATTTTAAACAGTTCGCTATACATTTTTGGATTTTCTGTTTCTTCTGCGGAAACCAATAAATTCGCGAAATGTCGCGACGTACGACTCTCTGAAATATCGACTATAACGCAAAGATCCCCGCAAAAAGATATAAGAGAAGGGGAAGGGGGAGGGAGTCTTAGGGAATTGGAGGGCTTGTTCAGAGGGTTATGGGAGGAGTTGAGGGGGCTGAGGGAGGAGGTAAGGGCAGAAAAAGAGGAAAGGGTAAAGATGGTAGAGGAATGGGGAAGGGAAAGGGAGGAGGGGAAAAAGATAATAGAAGAATGGAAGAGGGATAGGGAGGAAGGGAAAAAATTATTAGAGGAGTGGAGGATGGAAGGGGAGAAGTGGAGGGAAGAGAGGAGGGAAGAAGAGGTAAAGAGGGAAGGGATGAGGAAAAGGGTAGAAGGCATAGAGGGTAGGGTGTCAAAGGTAGAGGGGAGCATAGAGGAAGTGAGGAAGGGGGTGGGGGAAGGGGGTGGGGGAAGGGGGTGGGAGGGGATTAGCAGAAGAGAGGTTGGAAAAGGTAGAGGGTCAATTGAGAAGAGTGGAGGAATGGATAGGGGGAAAAGAAAAGGGGGGGAAAGAGGGGGGGAAATAGGTTAGGGGAGGATAGGGATATGGCGGAGAATAGGAGAAGGCTAAGGATTCTAGAGATAAGGCAGGATAAGAGGGAAAGGGAGGAGAAAAAGAATAACATAATAATAAGGAGAATAAAAGTGGAGGGTACTGAGGCAAAAGTAGAGGTTAAGAAGTTGTGGGAAAAGATGGGGCTAAAGGAAGAGGGGATTAAAGAGGTCAGGAAGATAGGGAAGGAAGGGAAAAACGGAAGGGGAATGGTGCTAGTGAAACTGGCGGGAAGGGAAGATAAAAGAAGGGTAATGGAGGGGAAGAAAAAGCTAAAGGGACAAGAGGAAAGGATAGACGATGATCTTACGGAAGAGGAGAGACGGGCAAGATGGAAGATAGAAAGGGAAGCGGAAAAGGAAAGGGGGGAGGGTAGGAATGTACAGGTAGGGTACATGAAAATGTGGGTGAATGGGAAGGTTAAGAGATGGGATGAAATTGAGGAAAAGTGGATGGAGGAACAGGGAAACGAATAGGGGAAGAATCAGGGGGGGTGCTCAGTGGGGAAAGAAAGAATAGGGAGGGGGTCAGGATTGGTTTTTGGAATGTGGCAGGGTTGGCAAATAAGGACGAGGACTTTTGGAAGGGGTTAGTAAAGTGGGAAATGATAGTGATGATGGAGACGTGGGTGGAGGAAAAGGGGTGGGGTAAGATTAGGAATAAGTTTCCAAAAGGGTATGTGTGGGAGACTCAGTGGGCGAGGAGGGAGGAAAAGAGGGGAAGGGCAAAGGGGGGTATGGTAATGGGGGTGAGGAAGGGACTCGATATAGAATGTGGGGAGATGTGTGGGAGGAAGGGGATGATGATGATGAAAGTGAAGGCGGAGGGGGTTTGGTGGAGGGTGGTGGGGGTATACGTGAATGGGGATTTGGACAAGAAGTTAGAAGAGTTGGGGGACTGGGTGGAGGGGAGGGGAAAAGGGATAAGGGTGATTATAGGGGGGGATTTCAACGCGAGAACGGGAAGGGAAGGGGGGGAGGTGGTAGAAGAGGGGGATGGGAGAGGGGTAAGAAAGTCGAAGGATATAAAGGTAAATGGGGATGGGAAGAAGCTTTGCAGGTACTTGGGGGAGAGAGGTTGGGGAATTATGAACGGGAATGTAAAGGGGGATGAGGAAGGGGAATGGACGTATGTGGGGGCGAGAGGGAATTCGGTAATAGACTACGTGTTGGGGAACGAGGAGACTAGGGAAGGAGTGGATAGGATTGAGATTGGGGACAAGGTAGATTCGGACCATTTGCCCATAACAGTGTGGTTAAAGAGGGAGAAGGGTGGGTTAAAGGGCTGGGAGGGAAGAAGGAAAAGAAAGGGAGTGGGGAGATGGTCGGAAGAGACAGGGGAGAAGTTTAGGGAAAAATTTGGAAGGGGAACAAGTAATGGGGAAGGGTCACAGGAAGGCTGGGAAGGGTTGAAAGGGAAAATAAAGGAAGTGCTAGGGGAGTTGGGGAAAACAGTAAAAGTGGAGAAGAAAGGATGGTGGGACGAAGACTGCAAAGTAGGGAAAAAGTTAGCGAGGGGGGAGCTAAGGAAGTGGAGAAAGGAAGGAGGGGAGGGAGTAGAGTATAGGAAGAAGAAAAGGGAATACCAGCGTTTATGCGAGGAGAAGAAGGAAAAGGAGAGGGAAAAGTGGGAAAAAGAAGTGGAGGGCATAAAAACGGAAAGCCAGGTGTGGAAGGTTGTGAATAGGGAAAGGAAAAGGGGGGTGAGGGTAGACGAAAGAATAAGAATGGAAGAATGGGATCAGTATTTTAGAGAGTTGCTGGGAGGGGTAGAAGGGAGGGTGGGAAATGTAGAAGTAAGGGGAAGAGGGGTGGATGGGGAAAAGGAAATAGAATTAGGAGAAATCATCAGGGTTTTAAAGGGATTGAAAGACGGGAAAGCGGCAGGGAGGGATGGAATCCCAAACGAGGTGTGGAAGCACGGGGGTAGCGAGGTACAGGAGGGCTTATGGAAAATCTGCAATAAGGTGTGGAGGGGGGAGGGTTGGCCAGAGGATTGGAAAGAGGGGGTGGTGATTCCAATAGCGAAAAAAGGGGACAGTAGAAGGGTGGGGAATTACAGGGGGGTAACTCTGACCCAGACAGCGTGCAAGATTTACGCGGCAGTGCTAGCGGAGAGGGTGAGGGAGGAGGTAGAGAGGAAGGGGCTGTTGCCGGCGAGTCAGGCAGGATTTAGAAAGGGCCTAGGTTGCATTGACAACATATACGTACTTAATTACCTGATAAACAGGCAGGTGAGGAGGAAGAAAAGAAGGCTAGTGATCATGTTTGTAGATCTGAAAGCGGCGTTTGACTCGGTGGATAGGGATGAACTAGTAGAGGCATTGAGAAAAAGGGGAGTGAGGGAAGGGTTGGTGGGAAGGTGTGAAGAGATTCTGAGGGAGACTAAAAGTAAAGTAAGGGTGGGGGATGAAGAAGGGGAAAGCTTTTGGACAGAAAGGGGGGTTAGACAGGGCTGTCCGCTAAGCCCTATGTTGTTTACGCTGCTGCTAGCAGACATGGATGAGGTGCTGGAAAGGGGTGGATGGGGAGGGGTTAAAATAGGGGGGAGAAAGATTTTCACGCTAGCGTACGCGGACGATGTGGCGATGTTAGCGGATGAGGAGGACGAGATGAGGGGAATGATGGGGGTGCTAGAAAGGTATATAGAAGGGAAAAAGCTACAGCTTAACGTGGGCAAGTCGAAGGTGATGAGGTGTAGAAGGGGAGGGGGAGGTGGAAAAAGGTGTCGTGGAGGTGGAAGGGGAAGGTAATTGAGGAGGTAGGGGAGTACAAATATCTAGGTTATACGATAACAAGGGATGGGGGGCAGAAGGCGCATGTGGAGGACAGGTTAAGGAAGGGGGCGGCGGTTATGGGGCAGATTTGGGGTATAGGGAAGAGGAGGTTTGGAAAAGATTGGGGCAGGAGGGTGTGGTTATTTGACAAATTGATATGGACAGTGGTAAGTTACGGGGTGGAAATATGGGGGTGGAAGGAGAGGGAAGGTATAGAAAGGCTTCAGGAAAGATAGTTCGCTGAAAATATTGTCGATAAATCGGAGGAAACTGGTAAGACTGTTACATAGGCCGAACGGGGTTCTGACAAACTCGTATTGCCCGTCGGGCGTTACAAACGACGTGTACTTTCTGCTTTCTTCGGCAACGGGAACATGGAAAAATCCGTTCTTTAGGTCAAGTACTGAGAAAACTCGCGCGCCCGATAAAGAATCAATACAGTCCTCGATCAGAGACATCGGAAATCTATCTTTGATTATTTTCCTATTTAACTCGCGATAGTCTGTACATACACGGTACGAATTGTCTTTTTTCGGCACGATAACCACAGGACTAGCATATTCGCTACAACTTTTTCTAATTATTCCCTCCTGCAACCACTCGCGTATTTGTTGATTTAATATTTCCTTTTCCTTAAAATCACGACTTTTCGTACAATATACGTACCTACAATAGATTTTTCAATATTCACTTCTTTTTTTATTGTTTGTTTTCTGAGAAAAATGTGTAGTCTGTCTTACCTACCACGACCGTTCATTTGACCGGTTGAACGATTTATATCTTTTTTGTAATAGTATTCTCTCGAAGACAGTATTCTGGAACTATAAAGTCGTTACAAACGAAAGGTAATGCAGGTGTGGCATGATTTTAGCCGGAAAGTGCCTTCGAGGGACTACTTTACGACACCCCAAATGTTTACAGTTCTCGCTCGCCTATCGGCCTCGCGGTAACATTTGCACATGGGTATCCGAAGCACTCCCCGAAACCTCGGGTTTTCTTACACCGTCTTATCTACTTTGACTATAAAATAAACTGTAGATTATATTTTTAGACTGTCAAATTGGCTATTATCTTCATTCTATATTAAAAAATATAAGACCGGTCATTTGACCGGTCGCGGTAGGAATTGGTATACATGAAGTGTCGGTACGTTTACTGTTAAATATATTAATTTTTAATACATTGCGAGGCAGAAGAAATATTAAATAGGGTAATCAGTACACCTCGAAACAAACAAGCAATTTCTGGCTGAGAAATACTGCATTCCAAATGTCTATGTTTATGGCTTCATAATAATTATAGTTTTTATGGGAAAACATTAATTTTTTCAACTTCGATGTTGATGGACATTCAGGAAGCAATACAAATTTAAGGAAGGTCATTTAGTCGCAATAAAAAGAACGCTTTGGGACCCAGGCCTGGGCGACACTGGCTTGCGGAACAGATGTGGCTGACCATTCCTTCAGCATGAGCTCGAAAAGGGATAGCAGAGCGATGTAGAATGCATTGTCCCTCAAGGACACGGAGAAAGTTTCATCCCCCAATTAACGCATCTGGGAACCATCACTGCCAAGGACCTTTTAGAAGCCTGGCATTTTGGTTCTAGCCATCATCACCATAATGACTTTTCAGTTACCTGACTTCTTAGCTCTGGCAAGTAACCCGAGACATCTGAATAATCGGGTAGCTTGATCGTTACGGGTAGCTGGAGACATTCCGATTAGATTGGCCAGACTCGGACGCGATCTTTTTATACTCGAGATTGAACATACGATTCGTAATTCGCACTAATTCTGTCCTGAATGATATACTTGTTTTTATAAGACAAAATACAGTGAGTGTAAAAAGTATTCGTACGCCCTTCAAAAAAAGAATAACTTTTTTATAAATGTACTAATTTTTTATAATTAATTAGAAGCATTGGTTTACGAAATGATATGCGAAAAAGATTTTCCCAAAATTATAATTTACGAGGAATTTCATCGAAATCGACATACAGTCAGGGACAAAAAAATAGGACACCCTATGCTTCTTTATGTTTTGATATAATAGCTGTAGAAAACATACGTTTTAGTACTTCAACTACATTCTACATATCGTCAACTGTATGCACATATACCGAAGATCGTATACAGTAGACGTTTCTAAGAAATATTATGAAGGTAAACGTAAAAATTGCTGTCCTGAGGTGGACTAAAATGATAGAACATGTCGACAGAATCGTATATCTTTCAATGCGTGTCGTTTTTTCTTGCGTCAACCGTAGTGCGTAAGAATACTTTTTACACTCACTGTATATGCAATAACTGTTATTTTTCGGTTATGGATTTCGGTTCCGGTTTCGGTTCCGATTTCGGTTATGATATTCGGCCCTGTCATTCTATATTCTGTTCGGCCTAAGAAGATACAATGTCGACCGAGTTATCGCGATAACCGAAATTCAACTTTGCGTTCTAACGAAATAGATAATGATGACAATGGTATTTCGTTCATAATTGACAATGTGATTTTTAATATTGTTGCGTCGCCAGCTACAATTTCAGTCTGGATTTACGCTACGGTCGCATTAGCTGAGATCTTTTTTGAGAAAGTCTCCTGTTGCCTCTCTAACAAATTTATTGCTTTACGACGACCACAACACAACTGGTTAGTGTTCGCGGATTTTCATGGGAAAATCAGCTCGACCGTACCGCTCTCGATGGCACGCCATGCAGGGGGCCCGTAATTTATGGGACGGTTACGAGATACGCGAGCAGTGTAGCCAGACGGTGCGGCTCAACCAGTGATGCCAGAATCGTGGGACGTGGTATTTTTCCCCTTCGCTCGCTCAGGCGACTCGACCCCCCACTCCGCCGTACCATCGGCTTCTTACGTTGCTTCTACTGCGCACGCGCTACACACAAGCGTACCAAAACGAATAGGCAGCTCACACGGACAGACTAGAAGTACGCTTGTGTGTAGCGCGTGCGCAGTAGAAGCAACGTAAGAAGCCGATGGTACGGCGGAGTGGGGGGTCGAGTCGGCTGAGCGAGCGAAGGGGAAAAATACCACGTCCCACGATTCTGGCATCACTGGGCTCAACGGCTCAAGTGGCCCCTTACGTCTCCGTCCCTCGCCTAGATGCATGCCTCCGCTATCCCCACTCTTACCACTACCGCTGGCGCGACCGAGTCGGTAGCATGCTACCGCTCTCATTCTAGCACTCGGTCGCGCCAGCGGTAGCGGTAAGAGTGGGGATAGCGGAGGCATGCATCTAGGCGAGGGACGGAGACGTAAGGGGCCACTTGAGCCGTTGAGCCGCACCGTCTGGCTACACTGTACGCGAGACTTCGTGTCGTCTTCCTTGGACCGACTCCGCCAAGTGTTTACCCTCAAAACAATGTACCAGCTCGTGGCCGTTGCATAATGTCGAAAACCGCCCTGAATGCGTTTATTGGTCGCCCACTAGTCGAACCCTATCCGTGGAGGGAATTTTTCTACTCAATATTTTTCCAATTCTTTTACATTTTCGTTAGATTACATTTTTCGATGATAGTGTGCCGGAATTTTTTCGGATTGTATGCGAGCGTGACGATGTAGATGTAGCAAATATAGGGGATATTGCGATTCGAGAACGAGTGAAGAATGTCGTGCCGCGCCGGCAGAGAAAAGTGCGATAGACGCTGAGCCTTAGTTCAGATACAGCAGAAACCGCGCGATTTTTGTTTTTGATTGTTCGACGAAGGCGCGAATGCGTGTGAACGAATACATAAACGCTGATGTAAATCAGGTTTATTGTTTAATATATAGTTTATCGTTCCGTCGCGGAGTAATGACACCTAATGACACCTTCAACAAATTCGTCGAATATTACTTTATGGTGCGGACACCATCTGCGAGTTTTCACTTTCTCAATCAGCCCGTTTCTTTGCAGCATCGAGCTATTGTCCCTTCTTTAGCAGGCCCGGCCTGCACCCAACATGCGGTGCCTAGTAATAAAGTCATTTAGAAGGTACGGGATTTTACTTGTGTAAAAATCTGTTTTCCAGCTGGTTATACAGGGTGTTCATTTGAAAACTTTCCAGCCGAATATCTCGAAAAATATGAAGGATATTAATAAAGTGTAAAACACGTCTCCAAGGATTTCGAGGGGGAAAGAGGGGGGGAGTATATTTTTTTTATTGGTGGCGTTCGCAATGTCATTTGAAGTAGGAACTTTGTCAAGAAACTTTGATTTTTCGAACAGGAACCTTTGTTTTTTATTATGGGATCGTAGCGTACGTAAAAAGACTAGCAATTGTCGTAGGATACTTTTTTTTATCCGCGCACTAGTTTCGGAGATATTTAAAGAGAAGTAGAGCGAGTCATATTTATACTGCGAGAGTTTTTGTACTTCCAATATGATGGTGCTCCCCCGCATTACACGTTACCAGTTCACCAGTGGTTAAATAATCGCCAATGGTTAATAATTAGTAACCTTATTTATTTACATTAGCGTATATGGATTCGTTCACACGTGACCGCGCGGTCCAAAGATCCGCGCGCGGCTGCCGCCTCTGAACCGTAGGAAATCAAATCCGCGCTGTTTCCGCTATTTCGAGCTAAATCTTTGCCCCTCTCCTGCATGTCCTCACGGTTACCGCCACATCCTGAACAACTGTCAATTTTGACGCGGTCGAAAACGCGCGGATTCCGCCGTGTCTGAAGTCTGAAGTCTGAACGGGCTCTAATATTGTCGAGCCAATATTGACGGACGATCGTGGAAATTAAGAAAATAGAGGAGCAAAAGGAGTTCCAGTCGCAGTTGGATAGAGCTTACGAGGAATTTTAAACGGAGAAAGATAAGAGCAGCCAACGAAGGACCGTTTGCGACAGGTGGAGGTGCAACTGCAAAAGGCGAAAACAAAATTACGCGAGATGGAGACAAAAGGGGTTTCCAACGAAGAAAAGATTCAGATGCTGCAGGCGAACCTGAAGAGTCTGACCACTAATTGTAAGATAAAACAGAAGGAGCAGCTGATGGAAACGAAAATGAAGGACATGCAGAAGATATTTTAATGATATTATCGATACATATGTCAGTTCATTCGGAACAAAGGGTCTAGCAGACTAAGCATGGTGAATCGGCCCCACCCTGGATTTTTACTGAAATTGTGTGAAAAACATTGGTTTTAGGTTGAAAGATAACCCCCCAAAATTTCAAGTCGCTAACCTTTCATATAAGGATTATACGAGGGTTGTTGGAGATCGGAAAGAGTATCAGTGGGAGATTTGGTGGGTGGTGAATAAACTCGGCACTCTTTGTGTACACGCACGTTTACTTAACACAGACTGACGAAGAGACGCAATACTCTACAAAAATGAGACGCGGTACGAACAAGAAGCGGTTTAACAAACGCGGCGGTACGACGGCGGTTTAGACAAGGCGGTGTTGATCGTTGCGATCGCGGTGTTTACAGGTTGACTTGCTGATAGACGAGTGCCCTCGATCCCGTGCGTAACCGAAATTCACCTATTCGGCGGATCGCAAAGTGGGGGGCCGCGAGGATGACATGACGTCATCCCGCGCGGCTCCGCAACGTCGGTTGAAGCAGGTCCGCCGAGTATAGGTCGGCCGGAACATTACTCCCCCCCTTGCCGAGACGCCGTCTCGGCAATAGACGCGGGGTTGTCGCATGCCGTGAGCGGAGACGCGAAAGCTGAGACAAAGGAACGGAGGCGCAAGCGGAGACGAAAAAGCGCACCAGCGGATACGAACGAGCGCACGAGCGGAGGTGCGAGAAAGCAAGCGCGGCGGCGCGAAGGCGGAGGCGCGAGCGGGTGCGAAAGAGCGCACGAGCGAAGCCGAGAGACCGCAAATACGGCGGCGCGAAAGCGGAAGCACGAGAGCGGAAACGAAAAAGAGCGCACAAGCGGATGCGAACGCGCGCACGAGCGGAGGTGCGAGAACGCAAGCGCGGCGGCGCGAAAGCGGAGGCACAAGGGCGGAGGTGCAAGAGCGAAACCGCGAGAGCGCGCGCACGGGGGCGCAAGAGCGCACAAGCGGATGCGACAGAGCGCACAAGCGGCGGTGCAAGAGTGTAGTCGCGAGAATGCACGAACGGAGGTGCAAGAGCGCACGAGCGCATGCGAAGGAGCGTACAAGCGGCGGTTCGAGAGCGCAGAAGCGGAGGCACAGGTACGGAGGCGCAAGAGCGCGCAAACGAATGTGCGAGCGCGTAGGAGCGGCGCTGCGCGGGTGCACGAGCGGAGCCGAAAGAGCGCACAATCGGATGCGAAAGAGCGCACGAGCGGAGGTGCGAGAACGCAAGCGCGGCGGCGCGAAAGCGGAGGAGCGGAGGCACAGGAGCGCACAAGCGGATGCGAAAGAGCGCACACGCGGATGCGAAAGAGCGCACGAGCGGATGCGAGAGAGCGGAGGCACAGGAGCGCACAAGCGGATGCGAGAGAGCGCACACGCGGATGCGAACGAGCGCACGAGCGGATGCGAGAGAGCGCACGAGCGAAGGTGCGAGAACGCAAGCGCGGCGGCGCGAAAGCGGAGGCACAAGCGGAGGTGCAAGAGCGGAGCCGAAAGAGCGCACAAGCGGATGCGAAAGAGCGCACGAGCGGAGGTGCGAGAACGCAAGCGCGGCGGCGCGAAAGCGGAGGCACACGAGCGGAGGTACAAGAGCGGAGCCGCGAGAGCGCACGAACGGGGGCGCAAGAGCGCACAAGCGGAGGCGCGAGAGCGCACAAGCAGAGACGCGAGACCGCACGAGCGGAGGCGCGATAGCGTATGAGCGGAGGCACGAAAGCGCGCGAGCGCGAGAGCGGCGGTGCAAAAGTGCGAGAGCATGAGAGTGCGAGAGTGGTGACGCGACCGGAAGCGCAAGAGCACGAGAGTGCGAGAGCGGAGGCGCGAGCGGAGGCGCCAGGGCACGAGAGTGCGAGAGTGGAGGCGCGAACGGAGGCGCGAGCGGAGGCACGAGCGGAGGCGCCAGAGAGCGAGAATGCGAGTGCGAAGACGCGAGCGGAGGCGCCAGAGCACGCGAGTGCGAAGACGCGAGCGGAGGCGCCAGAGCACGCGAGTGCGAGAGCGGAGTCGCGAGCGGATGCGCAGGAGCACGAGAGTCCGAGAGCGGTGGCGAGACCGGAAAAGCCCGAGAGTGCGAGAGCGGAAGCGCCTGAGCACGCGAGTGCGAGGACGGAGGCGCGAGCGGAGGCGACAGAGAACGAGAGTGCGTGATCGAAGGCGCGACCGGAAGCGCAAGAGCACGAGAGTGCGTGAGTGGAGGCGCGAACGGAAGCGTAAGAGTACGAGAGTGCGAGAGCGGATGCGCGAGCAGAGGCGCAGGCGTAGGCGCCAGAGAACAAGGCTGCGAGTGCGAAGACGCGAGCGGAAGCGCAAGAGCTCGAGAATCCGAGAGTGGAGGCGCGAGCGGAAGCGCTAGAGCACGAGAGTGCGAGAGCGGATGCGCGAGCAGAGGCGCAGGCGTAGGCGCCAGAGAACAAGGCTGCGAGTGCGAAGAGGCGAGCGGAAGCGCAAGAGCTCGAGAGTGCGAGAGCGGATGCGCGACAGGAAGCGCAAGAGCGCGAGAGTTCGAGAGCGGTGGCGCGACCGGAAGCGCAAGTGCACGAGAGTGCGAGAGCGGATGCGCGAGCAGAGGCGCGAGCGGAGGCGCCAGAGAACGAGAGTGCGTGATCGAAGGCGCGACCGGAAGCGCCAGAGCACGCGAGTGCGAAGACGCGAGCGGAGGCGCCAGAGCACGCGAGTGCGAGAGCGGAGTCGCGAGCGGATGCGCAGGAGCACGAGAGTCCGAGAGCGGTGGCGAGACCGGAAAAGCCCGAGAGTGCGAGAGCGGAAGCGCCTGAGCACGCGAGTGCGAGAACGGAGGCGCGACCGGAAGCGCAAGAGCACGAGATTCCGAGAGTGGAGGCGCGAGCGGATGCGCCGGAGCACTAGAGTCCGAGAGCGGTGGCGCGACCGGAAGAGCGTGACAGCGGAGGCGCCGGAGATGCGAGCCAGGATGTGAGCCTGGAGGCGTTCTCCGGTGGCGGTGATGACCTCGTTGTGTGCGGTGGCCAGGAGCATCGGACGGCGCAGCGATCCCTTTGGGCGATGCTGGAGAGTCCTGATGCGCTGCTGCGGATGACGACTCGCCCGTTGGTGCTGTGGCGGAGGTGACGGTTGAGGCTTCGGACTGCGGCGTATGCGGGAGCGTCCTTGCGATGGCCGGTCCCGGCTTCTCCGTTTGCGTGACGGGTTGTGCGAGGGAGCTTGGCCCATCGTTCAAGGCGGAAGTGCGGGCCGAGAGCTCCTCGAGCATGTTGCGCAGCGTGGCGTCAGTGTCGATGACCAGCTCCTCACACTCGTCACGCAGATTTCGGACGAAATAGTCGTGCGCTCGGTGTTGCTCAGTGCATAGCTGGTGGAGCTTCACATGGTTCGCACGGAATTGATCCCAGGTGCGGAGGAGTGCCTCAAACTGGGTCTGTATGTAACCCTCTGTGAGGTTGGCAATTCCGATCGTCGCTGTACGGACGATGATGTTGCCGAGGGTCTTGTACAGGTCGGCTTGGATGTCGAAAAGCGTGTTGGCTGTTGTCATCTTGAATGACTGGTATAACGAACGCTAGGTCACGAGACAAGCGAGCGCGACACAAACACCACACGCGAGCGGTTTCCGACGGTTAACGAACCGATTTGAAAGTACAATGCGATTTGCCTGTGAATCGCACACGCGGTTTCTGACGCACTTTCACCACTGCGGTCCCCACTGATTGTGATCTCGACGTGAGATGCTGAGAGCCGCCGATCTATCCGGCTCGAAGGACCAAAATGTTGGAGATCGGAAAGAGAATCAGTGGGAGATTTGGTGGGTGGTGAATAAACTCGGCACTCTTTGTGTACACGCACGTTTACTTAACACAGACTGACGAAGAGACGCAATACTCTACAAAAATGAGACGCGGTACGAACAAGAAGCGGTTTAACAAACGCGGCGGTACGACGGCGGTTTAGACAAGGCGGTGTTGTTCGTTGCGATCGCGGTGTTTACAGGTTGACTTGCTGATAGACGAGTGCCCTCGATCCCGTGCGTAACCGAAATTCACCTATTCGGCGGATCGCAAAGTGGGGGGCCGCGAGGATGACATGACGTCATCCCGCGCGGCTCCGCAACGTCGGTTGAAGCAGGTCCGCCGAGTATAGGTCGGCCGGAACAAGGGTAAATACCCTTAACTATATCATTTTTTTTCTCGGTTGTTAATTAAGATATTCAGATAAAAAAAATACGAAAATACTCGTACTTACGTCCTTTATATCATATATTTTTTTCACAATTGTGATCAAATTATTAAGGGTAGAAAAAAATTATTTAATTTTTCAGGGGTGGGAATTGCAAACAACCCTTCGAGTGACCACTATCAAAAAATTCAACAACAATGTTCTGTTACCTATCTAATACATACCAAAGTTGCAAGATGATCGGAGCGGGGGAACATTAAATATTGAAAAATAAATGAAATTACGCCATTATACATAATAGTACAATATATAGTGTCGTCTTTCTTACGACACTAATTTATAATTCTTATCAGGAGATTAAGTCCCTTCTTAATCAATTATTTCTTTTGTATATCGTGTGATAGCGGTATAACTAATCGAATGTGGTAAATATTCAATATAGCATTGATATCATTCACGGTTAATATGCCTCGAGCGAACTTTCACCCTTATAATATTGTTGGATTCCGAAAAAGCGCAACCTCTTACAAAATGTTTTAATAAATGTTCATATACATGTGACTGTGCTAACGGCAACAGAGCAGTGGGTTGCTGTTCTCATGTCGCTACGATTATTTATTATTTATCTCATGGGCGATTTAAAGCGAAAATTATAAAACCATCGGAGATATTAACGAATATATTTGGTGTAACACATACAGTACCGGTTATTGATGAAAATAGTGACGAAGATTGAATAAATCTGTGTATATTGTGATTCCTAGAATTCTCATTTACACCTACATAATGTCTCTCGCGTTTCAAAAGAAATAATTGATTAAGACGGGACTTAATCTCCTGATAAGAATTATTAATTAGTGTCGTAAGAAAGACGACACTATATATTGTACTATTATGTATAATGGCGTAATTTCATTTATTTTTCAATATTTAACTATGTTCCCCCGCTCCGATCATCTTGCAACTTTAGTATGTATTAGATAGGTAACAGAACATTGTTGTTGAATTTTTTGAAAGTGGTCACTCGAAGGGTTGTTTGCAATTCCCACCCCTAAAAAATTAAATAATTTTTTTCTACCCTTAATAATTTGATCACAATTGTGAAAAAATATATGATATAAAGGACGTAAGTACGAGTATTTTCGTATTTTTTTAATCTGAATATCTTAATTAACAACCGAGAAAAAAAATGATATAGTTAAGGGTATTTACCCTCGTATAATCCTTATATGAAGGGTTAGCGAATTGAAATTTTGGGGGGTTATCTTTCAACCTAAAACCAATGTTTTTCACACAATTTCAGTAAAAATCCAGGGTGGGGCCGATTCACCATGCTTAGTCTGCTAGACCCTTTGTTAGAATGCCAGAAATATTGTCTTTTAATTTTTTCACGCGAAACATGCATTGTTCGATTCTTTTCGAGCCACCCACACTCGGCCGTCGTGCAACAATGTGTGATCTCGGACATTCGTTTGACACTCGTCTTCAGTCTCGCTGTCATTAATATAGTACTAACAATCCATGGTTTTATATAATCCGGGTAATGGCTGTCTCGTTCGGCCCTTCATGATCATCGACTTTTTTTACCATGCAGCAATCGCCTCTCATTGCCAGCACGCGAACTACCTCATACGGGTCCAGATACTTTGCCGCGAATTTTAAATCCGGCCCAAATTGCATTGTAGCGATTCTGCACACGGGAAAGGGACTTTCCGGGCGCGAAAATTCACCCTTCCCCAAGTACACACCGTTGTTGGTGCCTGGGCGAAAGAGGATTGGCCAGAACATTGGCCACAGGTCACTAACTAAGAAGGCCCGCAGACGCCTATATAAGCGGGCCGAGGATCAAGGCTCGAAGACAGTTGGTCTGAGACCAGTGAGACAACGAGAATGGATTTTAATGGTACGTTTTATTTATTTCTAAATTTTTGTAGAGAAAAAAGTGCAGTCAAATCTGTTTTTGTGCGGTCTTTTTCTGTGCGATTTTTGTGTGTGCGATGTTTTTTATGCAGTATACGAATATCAGATCAGATCAGCAGGATATCTCGGAAGACGTGGACGTTATCAAAAAAAGTGTTCCTACAACAGTTGTTTGGTATGACGGGCTACATTACGTAGTATTAATTGTTTTTTTGTGAGTGCAGTGGTGGAGGCCATATTACATTTAAACAAATAAAGGTGACCTTGAAATGTCCTTCACCACTCCACCCACAAGAAAACAAGAAAACAATTATGTAATACTACGTAATGTAGCCCGTCATACCAAACAACTGTTGTAGGAACACTTTTTTTATAACGACAACGTCTTCCGAGATAGCGTCGTAGCGAATTCCGTGCGGGAGACCTCGCGGCCGTCGCGCAGTTCGCCGACCATCTGCGTCTCGCACTTCCGAAGTCGCGTAGCGACGGAACGGCGATAAATTCCAGCGGTATCGTTGCGAGTAGACTGTAGGACAACCGCGCTGCGACCGAACATCAAATCGCTGCTTGTACGAAGAGCGCGGGCTCTCGGGTTGCGGCCACGTGGCCGCAGGCTTTGTAATATTGACTGCTGCAATAAACGGCTCGAGACAATAACGTTGTTAATCACTCGATTCCCTGTGAGATCCGTCCTGCCGAGAGGGCTGTCCCTCGTCATCCTGTGTTCGAACCAACTGGCCCCGTCGCGTCGACGTTTCGTTCCGCGGCTCTCGAAGATTCGACTCTCGAGCTCGGCTTCTCCGAGCCTCCGTAGCTTATCGAGTTTCGTGTGGCATCCTTGCGGTGCCTGGCGCCCGAACTTTTCGTGTTCCGCGGAGAATCCGTCGAATCTTCGAGCCCCGTCTAGTCCCGGGCGGACCGCATGCACTCGGCCTGCACGCGGCCCGGTCTCAGAGCCTGCAAGGCCCGGAGTTGACCCCTTTCTGCGAGCTTTCCCGTTCGAGAGCAAGGGGTTAACGTGACAGTACATTTTGAAAATTTCTCCATGTTTAAAATGAGAATTTAAAATTTTTTTAAATGTTTCTATGTGTAATTTAATTATTTATTTTGGTTGGGGAGCACTTTTTCGCTATTTCGTAAAGCTTTGACATATTTTCTAAGTGAGACTTTTTTTATACGGCCCCTCTCCACCGCATAAAAAATTTTCTTTAATATGTTGTGAAAAATTATTTCTTATAGCTATTTATGAAGTTCGTAAATATTTTTTTGTGCGGTTTTTTTTCTGCGGTCCCTATCTACTGCACAAAAACAGGTTTGACTGTATGTATGTATATGTTAGTAATGATCATTGATAATTTGTTTCATTTGCAGTTCCATTTATTATTTGGGAGCGGCAGTTGGGGTATGTCCCAATGGGGTATATTCCACCACCGCCACCGCCGTGGCCGCCGCTGCCGGCGCTACAAAATGTGGTAAACAATTCACAATGTAGTAATTGATTAAACTTCGTGTTGAGACATTATGATATTTACTTCGTGTAATGAACGATGGAAGTTTCGAACGCAAGGGAGAACAGCGTATGGGAAGGCCTTTGAACTGTGGCAGCCCGGCGCGCTGCAACTCTCCGTGACTCTTTTTTTTCCCATACACTGTCCTTTATGTCCAAAATTATTATCCTTCATTACACAAGTAAATACAGTGACTCGGATTAATATTTGGATGCCCTAAAAAAACGATAACATTTATAAATGTTTGACTATACGATTCAAACTTTTTTGGGAAGCTAGAGCTAGTAGTTTACTACAGGATATGTGAACAAAATTTTTTCTACATTGAAAGGAATTGTAAAAAAAATACTAAAAGTTGTATTTCACAACTTTTTTATGTGGGCCTATATTAAAAATTTTAAAAATACATTTTGTAGACCTGTGTCAATTGAATATATTGTGGTGTGAAAATTTCGTCAAAATCGGTCGACGTTGCAATTAGCTACAAACGTTTAAACATGGTCAAAATTGCAGATTTTCACGATTTTCGGCCTCTAATTGCAATAAATCTAAGGATTCTTACATCTTTTAATGCTTGTCGTTTTATATAACATGCATATGTTACGGTAAATGTAATAAACTGGTATTATATACGTAACTGTGATTACACTGTCCAACAAATTTCAACTTTATTTTTGTATTTCGATTCCCACTATGTGATTCTTATAGAGTTTTTCGCGCTGATTCCGAATCTGTTTTTAATTTTTCTCCTATACGTACAGTTTTTGAGAAAATGGAGTTTTAAAAAAAGACATATTTTTCAACTTTGAACAAATATTGTGATGTTATTATAAAAGATATTGAATTGATCTTTACAGCAACAGATTCCTTGGACTTTCCCGAATACAGTGATATATAATATTAATGCATTATGATTGTTTAAACATGTTTAAACGATCATTGAAGACGGAAAGACATCACTTTCGCACCAATTTTTGACGATATTTTTGAATTTATCTCAAAAAATAAGCGTCCAGCGGAAAATCAAACTATACCACGCGATAGAGCTGACTTTTATCTTGAGAAACCACTCTTTCAAGTTTCAAACGTCGACGTTTTTTTCGAACCAGAAATATCTTCGCTCTCCGTCTTTAATGATCGTTTAAACATGTTTAAACAATCATAATGTATTAATATTATATATCACTGTATTCGGGAAAGTCTAAGGAATCTTTTGCTGTAAAGATCAATTCAATATCTGTACAATGTGAAGGTAGTTCTGTCCGTTTACGTTGAGCGCTGGTTTTAGAATGAATTCGTGGGAGCCGTTTGGGCATTATGATGAGGCTCCCCTTCTCCGATACTTCTAATTGTAATTGCGATACCAACTCCGTCGCTTTTGCTTAGTGGTCTAGGGGATGACCTTGTGCCTTCCCTCGCACTATGCGATTCATATTCTCAGATACCTAGCTCTGAGGTGCCTAGTGGTCTAGGGGATGACCTTGTGCCTTCCCTCGCACTATGCGATTTATAATCTCAGGTAGCTAGGCCTGAGTTCTCTGGAGGCCTAGGGAGACCCTTTGTCTTCCCTTTCACGCGGGTAACCCAGCGATCATAACCACCATTCAGCCACCCACGCGCCTAGCCTAACATCGTTAAGAGTTGGCTCGTGTCATTATTTCGATAACAATAGCATTCTTTCTCGAACCAGCCCTGCCGTTTTACATATATTTGATAGAAAAATACCATATCTCTATAGTATACAGCATTTCTTACAATGATCTCGCAAAAACTCCAAATATCGCCACCTTCTCGCTACAATAGTGAACGCTCTTAATTCTATCCGCAACAATATCTTTTATAATAATGTTACGAGCCAGGGCCGCGAGCAGCACGAGTGGCCGGCGAAGTGTTGTTGCACTAGGAATATGGTATCAGTTTGTTAGTTAAAGGTACGCGGACGAACCCAATGCGAAATTGGGGAGCCGCTAGGATTATAGACAGCGAGGACGAACCTGACGCGAAGTCAGGGAGCCTCTAGGAATGGAGTCAAGCGCAGACGAACCCGATGCGAAACCGGGGAGCTGCTAGGGAGTTGTAGAACGACGCGGACGAACCCAATGCGAAACTGGGGAGCCGCTAGGAGTTTGGATAAAAGCACAGACGAACCTGATGCGAAACCGGGGAGCTGTTAGGATAGTTAGTAAGCCTCGTAACTAGTATAATTTAGTGATACAATCCGAGCGGTAAGATTGTATCGTGTGGGGACGTTCAATTACTCGATTAGGATATTGGACGATAATTATGGGTTTAATGAATTTGCGTTAATTATCAAAGAACACAGATATATTCTGATTATAAGAATTCGTGTTACAATTGTGTAATTGTCGCGAATGAATTGAGTTTGGAATAGAAAGAATTGAAAGTAGAAGTGTATTACCTAAACTAGATGCACGGTGTTGACGCACTGGCAATGCGGGGGTCTCGGAGCAACCTTATCACTGCCTAATAGATTTTACACCGAACTCGCGGAATCTATACGGTTAACTTTTGATTCGAAGGGGAACTTTAGCCCGATCTCACTGGTAGTTGACTTCCGAGATGCAGCACGACGCGACACGATTCGTGATTACGACAGTACTAGCCCACGAGAGTAGAAATGCAAGGGCTTATATACTCCTGCAATGACAGGTGGTACTTGTCAGTACCCTTTCAGTGAACATTCGTATTTTGTCAACGACCAGTTGGTCGTGCGTATGTTTAGGCCCTAAACTAAACTAAACAGCTATGTAGATTTATCTAGGGTGGCTCTGTTCGTTTATCTAGGACGGTTCCTGCCAGAGATGATATTGAAACCCTGTTCGTCATCCGTAACAATAACATCATAATATTTGTTCAAAGTTGAAAAATATGTCATTTTTTCAAATTCAAATTTCTCAAAAACTGTGGGTCTAGGAGAAAAATTAAAAATAGATTTGGAATCAGCGCAAAAAACTCTATAAGAATTGCATAGTGAGACTCGATATCCTTTTTGGCTGTTGGACAGTGTTATGTATAATTACCGGTTATTATATATAATCACCAATTGATTTGGTAAATGTGATAAATTATTGAATATTTATCAAATTAACCGAGGAGTTTATATAATTCCCAACTCGTAATCATCTCTTTCTGGACCCAAATCATCTCATTCTGGAGGTCAGAAAGGAATTAAATGAATGTGATAAAAGTCCATAACTTGGTAATTATGCATAAAGGATCCCACCTCACCGCTTTTTATAAAACACATAATTGACACAGATCTACAAAACTTTTGTTTTATTTTCGATATAGGCACACATAAAAAAGTTGTAAAATGCAACTTTTAGTATTTTTTTTACAAATTTCGATCAATTGCATTTATTGAAAACATTTTTTTTCACATCCTGTAGTAAACTACTAGCTCTATAGCTTCCCAGAAAAAGTTTCTATTAGTTCAAAACATAAAGAAGCATAAGGCAGGGATGGGCACGGGTGGGGCCCCTCAAACGCCTGCTTCCCCCACCAAGCTTCCTTTCCGTGGCGCTCCTCGCGGCTCCGATGCACGAGGCCTGCGCACTGCTTGCGACGGACGATGCGCATCTTTCTTTCATAGTAACGACGGAAGCTGGTGGGGGACAGTAGGCGCTACGGTGGGGACGGCTTTGCCTCAATTGAGGCAAAAATGCCCATCCCTGGCATAAGGTGTCCTATCTTTTTGTCCCTGAATGTGTGTGTGTACCTGCAAGTAATATTTTATGCTAATATTTTATGCTATTATGGCATTTCCAGGGAGGAGGGCGCAGACGACGAAATATGTGCCGTCGCCACCGCCTCCTTCGGGAACGGCAGGAACTCAGACAGTTGGTGCAACAACTGCAACAACCACGACCACAACCACGACCACGACGACAACAGCAACAGCAACAGCAACAAGAAAGAGGAGGAAGGGGCCGTGGCCGTGGAGGTGGAGGAGGAAGAGGCCGTGGTCGTGGAGGTGGAGGAGGAAGGGGCCGCGGTGTGGCCATATATAAAAATTATATAATATATAAAAATTGAAAAAATAAACTTATTTTAACATAAAGGTTTTAGAGTTACGTTCCCCCAAATCCTATCCCAGTTCTAGTAGTAAATAGGTATATTTTTGCCTTTCGGCCTTACAATGAGGGTACATGTGTTTTGTGTGTAAGCGTGATGATTTTAATTTGTCTTTCTCCTTCCTCTTGGGCTTCTCTTCTTTTTTCAAGTCCTTGCGATCATGCTATGGCCTCCCTTATAGTCTCTATTCAGGTAGTGTGCTCGCTAGCTGTCCCTAATTTGTATGTAATTTACATTGTATCTGCCCCTATTATATCCTATTACCATTTACTATTGAACCTGCTTAGCTCTGTCACTTTGTGCTAATTCTTCAGTAAACTCCCCTCCTCTCCCTCTCTCTGTTTCTATTTCCTGGATAATTTTGGTGTTGAAATATTCTCTGAATTATCGCGGGGTATCGTACAGAGCCCCTTTTTGCAATTTGTCTCTTGAAGGTTTATAGACAATAATAGCGTACGTTTTTATAGAAGAAATTGTTTCCTGCACACTTTTTCCAAGAAAGGGCACTGTACGAGACACCGCAATACATAATACGGAGAATATTTCAACACGAAGAGCATCAAAAAATATTGCTTCCTCGCTTCAGAAAGTTCATCGAGAAATCAACCTGCGTGGTGATCTCTGTCTTTGTCTCTCCTGCGAGCGACATATCTCCCTCTCTCTGTCACAGCCCCGCAGGAGAGACGAGGATCTCTCTATCCTTCTCCTACTTCAATCGTAGGTCAGTTACGCTCACGATCAGAGTAGAAGCCCAGGCATGATCAATTCGTAGCTCGAGCGGAGGCATTCTCAAGAGATACCCCCACTCCCACTTTCCCGCCCGCGCGTCTTGCTCCCCGTGGCGACCTAACTATGTAGTGCTCAGAGCACTACGGCCGCTACGGGGAGCGAGACGCGCGGGCGGGACAAGTCGGAAAGCGCGATACCGTAGGTAGCCATGTTGGAATACGAATTGTTCAGTTCTATAACGATCTCTGTCTTTGTCTCTCCTGCGAGCGACATATCTCCCTCTCTCTGTCACAGCCCCGCAGGAGAGACAAGAATCTCTTTATCCTTGTCCTACTTCATCCGTAGTTCACCTCTACGCCGATAGAGGCACCACTTTACCTCCTGTAGTTCACCTCTACGACGATAGAGGCACCACTTTACCTCCTGTAGTTCACCTCTACGCCGATAGAGGCACCACATTCTGGCACTTGTAGTTCACCACTACGCCGATTGACTTGATGAGGGCGCTAGTGTCGCTGAGGATCTGGGTCCGGCGCACCCTTAAGGGTGCCGGTCCGTATTTGACCTTGACAACTTTTCGATGGTCATGCCAGAAACAAACGAGCGGCCGCTAGATGAAGCTAAGCCATAACATTTCTGTCCAGTAGGGGAGCTGGGTACATTTTCTAGAGTCGCTGCATCAGAAAATGTTGCCGGTAAGTCAGGCGCAAGCGTGACGTCACACAGTGTCGGTGTACTCGACGCTGAGTGTGGCACACACTCACCACTCCGGCAGCGTGTACGAGTGCCTAGACGGATCGCAAGGGTTCGTCTGTTTTCGAACCACGTCTCGTTAATGCACATTTGGGGCCCCTACGTGGTCTCAATCGCTAGATAAAAGATCAATCTATTGCGCTTGCACCCCAAGGTGGTCGACTTTTACGTTTTCGAAGCGTAATTTTCATTATTCGGCAGAAAGATGTCTGTTCGGGAGGCTCTGCAAGCAGACTTGACTAGCCGTACCGCAAGGTGCACTCACACAGTCGCCGCTCGGGCAGCGTGTACGTGTGTCAAGGCGGATCGCAAGGGTTCGGGAAATTACAAACCATTTCTCGTCCTTCGCCGCATCTTCCGCCGTATCATCCGCCGCATTATAAGTTATTATTATTGGGACCTTCAGTGTTACAGTCAGAGACGCTGTAGCGTCGCTGAAACACTTCATTAAGTTATTATTATTATCCTGCATATTATAAAAATTGACTCAATTAATTTAACAATAAATTATTAGGTTGGAACGAAAGTTCGTAGCGGTTTTAAATAAAAATTCAAAGATGAAATTAAGATATTTATTCATAGGTTCATTGAATAACACATATGTATTGTGACGTTGCAAGTCTGCGACGTCCCTTTTCTGTTGCTTTTCGAAGACGGGTTGTACGCGATAAAGGACCGGACCGCTCTCTAACGGCACACGACACCGTAAACACAGGATTCGAGAGCGCTCCTCCGAGATTCCGACTTTATCGAGGACTGTCTAATGACATCTGTCGCGCGTGCCGAGAACGGCAAGTTTCAGGGCCGTATATGGGACGCGCCGAAAGAACCACCGACCATCCGAATTTTCACGGGAGCGGAACAGCATCCCGCAGCTCAGGAAGCGCCCGACAAAAAGCAAATGGCCAACGTTGCGAGATGAGAGCTTGGTACGAGCACACCCGGCGAACCAACCGGAGGCGTCGCAGGGACAAAAGCTCCACCGAACATCGCGTCCATCGCCACGCACTCAGAATCCCGACGCCGCCTCGCCCCGTAAAAGAGAGCTACTCGGGGACGGTGCTTTCGTCATCAAAGGAGGAAGCGCCTCCGCCGAACAAGAGAGCGGAAGGCTCCTTGACAATTCCGTGAGAGTCCGGGGCCCTAGGACGCTACAGGGTACGCTCCTGATGCCGAGAGTTCGTGCGATAGAAATGCGCCATAGGGAAATTCGGAGGTACGGTCGAGTGGGGGGAACTAGGTTCGATCCGCTAGACGGCCGAAAATCGATGGATCACTGTCGCGCTGGCTCCCGTTTACGTTGCACGTGTCTCGCTTCCGATCGCGTTACGTCGTACAAGTCTCGTGGGGGTGAATCGAAAGTGCCGTCCAGAGGGTCTCGTGGCGTCTAGGACAAGTTCCCGTAGGGTTCCGACCAGTCCACACGCTCTTCCGTGAGCAAGCTTCCTTAAGACTAGCAGAGGAAACGACCACGAGAAAACGGTAAGTCGCAACTGTGATCCTTTCGATATTTCGTAGTCCGACGGCTCGACTTTCGTCGCGCGAGGACGAACGCTTCCCGTTCGGTCCTCGATAATTCGCTCGTACTCGTGTCGGGAGTACTTTGAGTGTTCGAGTAATTTCGGGAGAGTTTTCCTCTACGAATTGCGTGCGTAGGAGTGTCCTCGGAGGAGTCGCGTTTCGTGGGAGCAATCTGGGCGGTAACTTCGCGCAAGTCTCGAATCCTGCGGTTCTCGCCGACCACCGTAATCGTTCTCGTCGACGTTCGAACGCGTAGCCGTTAGCGTACGCGTCGTAGCGAATTCCGTGCGGGAGACCTCGCGGCCGTCGCGCAGTTCGCCGACCATCTGCGTCTCGCACTTCCGAAGTCGCGTAGCGACGGAACGGCGATAAATTCCAGCGGTATCGTTGCGAGTAGACTGTAGGACAACCGCGCTGCGAGCGAACATCCAATCGCTGCTTGTACGAAGAGCGCGGGCTCTCGGGTTGCGGCCACGTGGCCGCAGACTTTGTACTATTGACTGCTGCAATAAACGGCTCGAGACAATAACGTTGTTAATCACTCGATTCCCTGTGAGATCCGTCCTGCCGAGAGGGCTTTCCCTCGTCATCCTGTGTTCGGACCAACTGGCCCCGTCGCGTCGACGTTTCGTTCCGCGGCTCTCGGAGATTCGACTTTCGAGCTCGGCTTCTCCGAGCTTGCGTAGCTTATCGAGTTTCGTGTGGCATCCTTGCGGTGCCTGGCGCCCGAACTTTTCGTGTTCCGCGGAGAATCCGTCGAATCTTCGAGCCCCGTCTAGTCCCGGGCGGACCGCGCGTACTCGGCCTGCACGCGGCCCGGTCTCAGTGCCTGCAAGGCCCGGAGTTGACCCCTTTCTGCGAGCTTTCCCGTTCGAGAGCAAGGGGTTAACGTGACAGTATGTAGAGGTGTGAATGTTTAGAGTGACTGTGGACGCGACATCGTGGCGCCAACGTGTTTGGGTCCTGCATGAAAGGAGGTCTGTTTGGGCCAATTAGGCCGAGGTGTGAAAGAAGAGTGTTTGGGTCTTAGCGACAAGCGTCAAGTGGCTAGGGGTGCCAAACGCAGGGCGTACGTGAGCGACTGACTTTTCCGAATGGTTGCGAGACTGATAGAGAGAGAATGAGAGTGCGAGAGAGAAGAATGAAATTGAATAAAAGGAACGAACGCAAGGGCTGAGAGATCAGAACTGTGAAAGTCGAAAGAGAGTGAAGTTGCGAGTTGCGAGTTGCGAGAGCTGAGCTGTGAAGGGCTAATAAAGTGCAAGTATTAGAAATATTAGAGTCAAATTAATTTACCCGATACGCCACACTCAAGGTGTAGGAGTTCCTAAAATATTCCTACACATACATTATAAAAATTAATTGATTTATTAATAGTATATTTAAATATATATAGAGTTTGTACGCGCGCCGAGGAATAGCAGGGGAACGCAAAGTGCCCATTTTATAATTTATAATTTATTATAAAAGGTATTTATTATATAATTTATTATAATTTATTGTAAAAGTAAAAATTATACGGGCCGCCTCCTCGGCCTCCGCCGCGCCGCGCACGCACAGTGGGAACATTGGACCAAACTCGATTCAAAATCAAAGAACTTTCGATAGAAATGAAGTAGAGTAGCGCTCGGAATTGTTTCATCGCGAGGAGCTCGAATCGAAGCCTCCGCCTCCTCGACCCGGCCGCGCGTCTCGCTCCCCGTCGCGGCCATAGTGCTCGGAGCTGCTCAGGCGCGTACCATTTTATAGGCTGTAACGAGTCCGGTTTTCCGTGTGCGGTCTCCTGGTCGTGGTGTCCCTCGTTACTGAATAGCTCGCCGAGCCAGGGTCCTACACGGCGAGGAACGTATTCGATGCGAGGAGCGGGGTCGTAGCGGGGTGAATAAGTGACGAGACAAGTGTTTTGTGACACAACAGTGCCCGCTGCCTTAGAACGCGTGAGATACGAGTTTTATAGAGTGTCTCCGGACGCAGTGCGCGGTCTCGAGGATACGGTACCCGTGTAGAGTGATCGAACGCGGTGGTGTGACTTGAAAAGGTTGCAGGTGGAGGACGGATACGAGGCGAGCGGGAAACAAGGCTTGATCGTGGTGATCACCCTTCCTAGGCCGGGTTTCGACGGATCCCCGACGTCGGCGACGCACCGATCGTCGAGTTTCCTCCGGACGGTCCTGGGGTGAGTTTCGACAAGGTGACGCACCTAGTTTTTATTCCACCGTCCTCGTGGACGACTCGTCTCACGAGGCGCAGGCGATACGCCCAGTGATGCCAGAATCGTGGGACGTGGTATTTTTCCCCTCCGTTCGCTCAGCCGACTCGGTCCCCCACTCTGATGTACCATCGGCTCCTTGCGTTGCTTCTACGCGCTCGCGCTACACACAAGCGTACCAATACGAATAGGCAGCTCACACGGTCAGACTAGAGGTACGCTTGTGTATAGCGCGTGCGCAGTAGAAGCAACGTAAGGAGCCGATGGTACGTCAGAGTGGGGGACCGAGTCGGCTGAGCGAGCGAAGGGGAAAAATACCACATCCCACGATTCTGGCATCACTGGATACGCCGTGCGTTCTGGACTCGCTAGGCGGTTCTTCGGTGAAGTTGAAGGATGACGCACCTCTTCTCGTTCATCCGGCCTCGTCGACGACTCGTCGTACGAGGCTACTGGTGACGCACCGGGGTATCTACGGCAGAACACGGTTCTCACCGGTGGGATGCAGGTTGTAGGACAGGGGTTCGAAGAATTTGAAGGGGGACGCACCGCTTCTCGTTCTGTCGATCTCGTAGACGACGCGTCTTACGTGATTTACCGGTGACGCACCGGGGTAGCTACGGCGGAACACGGTTCTCACCGGCAGGATGCAGGTTGCAGGACAGGGGTTCGACGGACTTGAAGGGTGACGCACCACTTCTCGTTCTGTTGATCTCGTAGACGACTCGTCGTACGAAATATACCGGTGACGCACCGGGGATTGCCGGAGGAGCACGGCTCGCTCTGGAGGAAATTCAGGACGGGAGGTTCCTCGGCGGAGTCGTAGGGTGACGCACCACTTCCTATCCGTCGGTTTTCGGAGACGACGGGGCTCGCGAAAAGTTACCGGTGACTCACCGGATGTTTCCCTCGATGGAACACGGTTCTCACCAGGGTGAACCAGGGTGCCGCTGACAAGGAGTTTGCACGGCAAACGAGCTCGTAGTCGACGGTCGGGAACTAGGAAATCGGGTGCTTGCAGAATACTTACAGCTGGTTTACGGGAACGTTCTGGCTTCCAGGAAATTCACTGGTAAACTCCGGTGATTTTGGTTGATTTCGGGCGCCTTTTATAGGGATTGTTTGGTGACGAGGGGCGGTGGTGCGGCGAGGAAATTAGGTGGTGACGTATCCCTTTTTCTATTTCGTATTTTGAATTTTGGTTTTGAGTTCCCGTTAGGATACGTCCCTAGGTGCGGGAACGGCGCGGTACGGGCGGTGTTATTGTTTTGACAGGAACGCCGGTGGTATGTTACGCGCTTCAGGATCGCGTGTACGACGGGTGGAGGTTTGCCAGGGGTTTGCTTCGTAACAGATCTGCAGTATGCAGGTCTGTTACAAGTTGCTATTCGTGGCGCAAGAGAACGACACTCATGTCAATAGGTTTCCGCATTACCATTGAGGTACGTACTATTGCCAATGCGTTTTTTTCGTTAGTGGTATCCCCTGTAGGCCTACTCCACTATGACGCACGATAATTTCGGACAATAGCAGTAGAGAATTAATTAGAAAAATAAATTTGTAAGATAAATTTAAAAAATATTTGTTAATTCTATTGTTCAAATTTTAATACCATCCGGGACAACTTGATGTTCGCGCACGTTTAAACTAGAGATCGCGGTTTTGGACGGGTACTAAAATACACGTGTACACGTGGCCCGTGAACCGTGTAGTACGACTTTAAGGATCCGTGAATGCGGATCCGTGTACACGGATCTGCGACACGGATCCGTGTACACGGATCTGCGACCACGAATCCGTGTACACGGATCTGCGAAAACGGATCCGTTCGGTACGTCCGAGTCCGACAACTGAGGCGTTATTGTTTTCCGATCGGATCCGTACCGAACGGATCCGTTTTCGCAGATCCGTGTACACGGATCCTTAAAGTCGTACTACACGGTTCACGGGCCACGTGTATTTACATACCCGTGAAACGGGGATCTCTAGTTTAAACGTGCTTGGCAAATTGTTAAGATCTACGGCGCGGCGGGAAGTTTGAACGTAGCTGTTCACATTGCCGCGCCGACGCTTACATTGTAACTCATTTTAAAAATCAGTCGTTTGTCATTTGTCATTTTGCCTCTTTTATCCGAGTGGGAACGTAGTGTGAACAGTCACGAATTGGTTATTGAAAGGTAAGGATCACGAGTTTTTGTGGAAAATTAGTGTTAGTAAGTGCGTTTGTTTTCGAACGTATAAATTCGGACGATAGACTTTCAAGCAGTATTAATAGTGAATCTTGTTGTACAGACAATATGCCTAAATCACAGGTACATAAACAAAATTTTGATAAGGTCTGGGAATACTTATTTTTCGCGCAAATTGATAATCGTACGAGATGCCTGCTGTGCGGATTTGAGCCTGCGGTAGTCATGAAATGTAATCTCGTACGGCATTTTTCGAAAACCCATTCACAACAGTATTCGTCATATGAAGGCCGAGACAAAATTGATTTGATAGAACGGCTCAAGTTAGTGCATATGGAATCTCGTACGAATATTCAGGAGTATTCTTCTTCCATGAAAGCTCGCATAGCTTCTTACGCAATTTCCCATTTAATAACTAAAAAAGGTAAACCGTTCACTGACGGCGATTTCATAAAGAAATGTTTCATTGAAGCGGTAAAAACATTTGGTAATTCCATAACGCTTGAAGAAGCTGCGAGCATCCCACTTAGTGACAAAACTGTCAGTTCCCGGATTTCTGATATAGGCACGTCTATTGAAGAAAAGTTAACTGCACTGTTGAGCTCGTGTCGTTATTTTTCATTATGTCTGGACGAAAGTATCGATAACCGACATACGAGTCAATTGAGTATTTTTGCTCGAATTGTACATCCTGATTTTTCGTATGTCGAGGAGCTTTTGGACTTCGTGCCTTTGCATGGCACAACGACTGGAACACATATTTTCAATGCAGTGCAGAACACTCTTCACAAGTTCCAAAGTAATTTTTCTAAATGTTCTGCAGTGGTAACCGATGGTGCGAAAGCCATGACAGGTTCCAAGAAAGGGCTATATATGGCCAATTTAAAAGTCGCGGTTTTCAATTCCCCACATTACACTGCATTATTCATCAGGAGGCGTTATGCGGAAAACACATAAAGTTATCTTTCGCTATGCAACAGGTAACTAGAATAACACTGTCCAACAAATTCAAACTTTTTTTTTACCTTTCGATTCCCACTATGCGATTCTTATAGAGTTTTTCGCGCTGATTCCGAATCTGTTTTCAATTTTTCTCCTAGACCCACAGTTTTTGAGAAATTTGAATTTGAAAAAATGACACATTTTTCAACTTTGAACAAATATTGTGATGTTATTATAAAAGATATTGAATTGATCTTTACAGCAAAAGATTCCTTAGACTTTCCCGAATACAGTGATATATAATATTAATGCATTAGATTGTTTAAACATGTTTAAACGGTCATTAAAGACGGAGAGACACCACTTTCGCACCAATTTTTGACGATATTTTTGAATTTATCTCAAAAAATAAGCGTCCAGCGGAAAATCGAACTATACCACGCGATAGAGCAGACTTTTATCTTGAGAAACCACCCTTTCAAGTTTCGAACGTCGACGTTTTTTTCGAACCAGAAAGCAAAATATCTTCGACCGACATGAGTTGCGGCCAGTGGCGCTCACCACTAGAACGGTCGTTCGCCGCTCCGTATCCCGTCGCTGCGCTGTATACCGTCCCGAGCGCCACTGGCCGCAACTCATGTCGGGCGAAGATATTTTGCTTTCTGGTTCGAAAAAACGGCGACTTTTGAAACTTGAAAGGGTGGTTTCTCAAGATAAAAGTCTGCTCTATCGCGTGGTGTAGTTCGATTTTCCGCTGGACCCTTATTTTTTCATATAAATTAATAAATGTCAGCTAAAAACGATGCAAAAGTGGTGCCTCTCCGTCTTTAATGATTGTTTAAATATGTTTAAACAATCATAATGTATTACTATTGCACATCACTGGATTCGGGAAAGTCTAGAGAATCTTTTTATGTAAAGAACAATACAATATCTTTTATAATAACATCACAATCTTTGTTCAAAGTCGAAAAATATGTTTTTTTTCAAACCCAAATTTCTCAAAAACTATGCGTCTAGGAGAAAAATTAAGGCCAGATTCGGAATCAGCGCGAAAAACTCTATAATAATCGCATAGTGAGAATCGAAAGGATTTTTGGCTGTTGGACCGTGTAATCAATGCAATCAAAGGTGGCAACAAATTTCTATCACACAAAAAATTTATAAGTTTTCTGGAAACGCATAACACTGCTTATACTGATGTGTCATTGCATTGTGACGTACGCTTGCTCAGTGCAGCGAAATGTTTAACACAGTTCGTTGCTATAAGAAAAGAGATCTTCCTTTTCTTGCAAGAAAATCCTAAACTGAGCTTAGGAGAAGATTCCTCCTTCTCAACATTGTGAGCTTCCTTTGTGAACTCTCATTTATAGTCGATTTAACGAGTCATTTTAATACGTTAAATTTAAAATTGCAACGCCCCACCCAAACTATTTCGCAATTATGTAGCCACGTCGATTCTTTCCGTAGGCAGCTTTTACTTTTTAAAACCCATCTACATTCTGAACCAAAAATTTGATTCTTCTTTCCTTCGTGCAAATTAATTTTCGAAGAATTTGGCACTAACTACGATTTTGATAGTCACTTACACATTCTTCGTTTGGTAATGGATCAATTCGATAAGCGTTTCATCGACTTCGACTCGTTCAGGAATGATCAAATTCTCTTTGAGAATCCCCTCACTGTCAATATTGTAGATCAAGTCCTCGAGTTTCAACAAGAACTGTGCGATCTTCAGCACGACATTTCTCTGAAAACGAGGCAAGAAAAAGGAGCCGACTTCTTCAAAACACTGGAAGAATCGACATACCCTACTCTTAGAAATTTCGCGATCCGCATATTCTCAAAGTTCGGATCAACTTAATTGTGTGAATGCTCATTTTCAAAAATGCGCTATATTAAATCGGAACACCGCACATCCTTAAATGATTCTTCGCTCGCGTCTGCGATGCGAACAATCACATCTAAACTTCTCGTAGATGTTACAAATTTGTCAAGCACGTCTAAATTTGCGAGAAAATCAAGCTATTCCGGATGATATTAAAATTGGAATAGAATTAATTTTTAAAATTTATCTTACGAATTTATTTTTCTAATTATAATAATCTACAGCTGTTGTCCGAAATTATCGTGCGACATAGTGGAGTAGGCCTACAGGGGATACCACTAATAAAAAAAACACATTGTCAATAGTACCTCAATGGTAATGCGGAAACCTATTGACATGAGTGTCGTCCTATTGCGCCACGAATAGCGCCTATAAAATGGTACGCGCCTGAGCAGCTCCGAGCACTAGGGCCGCGATGGGGAGGAGCGAGGCGCGCGGCCGGGTCGAGGAGGCGGAGGCTTCGATTCGAGCTCCTCGCGATGAAACAATTCCGAGCGCTGAGGTAGAGCGATGAAATTTTTTAAAAATTAAAGCTGAAACTTTGCAGAATATGGGAAAAATAGGGACATTATGGTACGAACCTTTATTGACCTTTAAACATTCGTTACACTTGTAGAATTTCAAGAAAATGTGGTTTCTTCGTTACTACGCGCGGAAAAATTTTTTTTACATACTATTGTGACGGCGCCAAGCCGGCGCGGCGCCACGTTTCCGCCATGTGTTTAGGTTTAGGGCAGGGTTGCCATATGACGCCCCTTACGTTTCCGTCCCTCGCCTAGATGCTGCCTCCGCTATCTCCACTCTTACCACTACCGCTGCCGCGACCGAGTGCTAGCATGAGAGCGGTAGCATGCTACCGACTCGGTCGCGCCAGCGGTAGTGGTAAGAGTGGGGATAGCGGAGACATACATCTAGGCGAGGGACGAAGACGTAAGGGGCCTGGTGGGGCGTGCATATGGCAACCCTGGTTTAGGGCGAAAGTATGTTTGAATGAATGGATCGGGTCGCATGCTGCGCGATAGCGGCGAGAGGATGTTTGGACGATTGGTTCTAGGTTCGAGTGTTGCGTAGGGTGTGAGTGGATTTCTTTAGTTCAGAGTGAGAGCGAACCGTGTGAGTGAGAAAGAATGATTTTCGTGAGAATGTGTCAGCGAGCGAATGACTAGTTGGTAAGTCAGTCCGGCTAAAGGATTCAGCGAGAGCGGTCACGCGAGCGACGCGAGTTGTACCGACCGTCTACGTAATAAAAAGCAAGTTCGGCTACGAGCGGTTGTCAGCTTTATTACTCCCGATATCGATCCACCTCACTATATATCATTTCCCGTAGATTTTGTGTAGATGTCATTTCCCGTAGATCTATGTGTGACTATAATGTAATTTAAATTAGATATCTATTTTTCATAATTATATTTTCAGTTACACAGGAAGTATGGTAAGTATTTCATCATTTTAACTTACTTCTGATCAATGAATTTTTTATCTACTGGTGACACCTTATGTTTTAGTAAATAACGTAGTAACGGAGAAACCACATTTTCTTGAAATTCTACAAATTTAACGAATGTTTTCAATATCAATACACGTTCGTACCATAATCTCACTATTTTTCCCATATTCTGCAAAGTTTGAGATTTAATTTTTAAAAAATTTCATCGCTCTACCTCATTTCTATCGAAAGTTCTTTGATTTTCAATCGAGTTTGGTCCAATGTTCCCACTGTGCGTGCGCGGCGCGGCGCGCCGGAGGCCGAGGGGGCGGCCCGTATAATTTTTACTTTTACAATAAATTAGAATAAATTATATAATAAATAACTTTTATAATAAATTATAAATTATGAAGTGTGAACTTTGCGTTCCCCTGCTCTTCCCGGCGCGCGTACGAACTATATATATATATAAATATACTATCAATAAATCAATCAATTTTTATAATATATGTGTTATTCAATGAAGCCCTATGAATAAATATCTTAATTTCATCTTTGAATTTTTATTTAAAAACGCTACGAACTTTCGTTCCAACCTAATAATATATTGTTAAAATAATTGTTTCAATTTTTATAATCTATAGAATAATAACAATAATTTATAATGCGGCGGGAGATACAGCGGAAGATGCGGCGGAGGACGAGAAATGGTTTGAAGCAGTGATCGGCAACGCTGGCTATTGATCAACCAGTTTTCGTGCCTCCCGCGCGTCTCGCTCCCCATGACGACCACAGTGCTCTATGCCCTATACTATAGCAGGTACAGGTAGGTATGGCATGGTATAGATATAGTATACCTATTATTACCTTCGTAATAAGTATTACCTTCGTAATAAATATTACCTTCGAAAACGTAAAAGTCGACCATCTTGGGGTGCAAGCGCAATAGATTGATCTTTTATCTAGCGATTGAGACTACGTAGGGGTTCCTAATGTGCATTATAGAGAAATGGTTTGTCATTTCCCGAACCCTTGCGATCCGCCTTGGACACGTACAGGGTGTAACAAAATTTAGTGTCATGGCTTTGGCAGGTGGTTGTACACCTTCGGATCGGTGGAGATTTGTTAAAAGAAATTGCTGCAAAATTGACTTTGACCTTGACATTCAAGGTCAAATTTTTTATGCTTGTATCACATTCTACTCACCATGGGGGCCAAACTTGTCAAAGGAACCATAGGTCGCAACTCTACCGTTCTCTTATAAAAGAATGTTACAGGTTTTAACGTCGTCTTCCGTTCTCCTCGAGTTTCTCGTTCTTTGCCATACAAGATTTATCGCTCTTAATAGTCGTGCATGATCACCGGCTTCGATATGACCACCATTATTTCGTAAACAGATCCTTAGTCTTTCTTCCAAACTTTTACGAACATTTTCGTAAATGTTCGGTATAAATTGCACACGGTGAAAAGCGTCCTCGATTCGTGATTTCAATTGCTGCATAGTTCTTATTGGCGGTCCTAACCGGTTAACAATATTCACTGCTCCCCAGAAAAAGAAGTCAAGAGGCGTAAGATCTGGGGAACGTGGCGGCCTCAAATAAAGTGCAGGTCTTCGCCCTATCCATCAACTTCCAAACATTTCGATTAAAAATTCAGGTACCGGTCTAATATAATCTTGTGGTGCTCCATCATGCACAAAATAAATTTGGCGACGCCTGTCTTGTGGTATAATTTGCCAGAAAAAACTGTGATTATTGGCAGTGGTCATCTAAAAGTTGTGATGTTTACTGTCCTCTATTTGTTTAGATCCGTTACGTTTACAAAACAATGGTGGCCAAATCGGACCCGCTGTTCAAGGACGATTGATAACAGCCATAAATCATGATGGTTCTCAACTCAAGGAACGGAAGACGACGTTAAAACCTGTAACATTCTTTTATAAGAGAACGGTAGAGTTGCGACCTATGGTTCCTTCGACAAATTTGGTCCCCATGGTGAGTAGAATGTGATACAAGCATAAAAAAGTTTGACCTTGAATTTCAAGGTCAAAGTCAATTTTGCGGCAATTTCTTTTAACAAATCTCCACCGATCCGAAGGTGTACAACCACCTGCCAAAGCCATGAAACTAAATTTTGTTACACCCTGTACACGCTGCCCGAGCGGTGAGTGTGTGTCACACGCTCTCACTCGAGCACACCGACGCAGCATCATCGTGAGCCTTATAGTGACGTCACGTTTACGGATGAAGCCTAACTTACCGGTAATATGTTTTTTCTCGTCCTCTGTTTTACCGATACAGTGACTGAATGATCGGAAACAGATACCAGCACTCGTAGCGAAAAATTCCGGAACTATACTTGTTACTCAACCCTCCGTTTAGGGGTAAATTTCGTCTGTTTTCGAATTGTGTGTTTAAACACGTATAGTTTAACATAATAAACGTTGCATTGACATTGTATGTGTCCCAGCAATTGCGCTTGGTGTCGACTTTTTCTATAAGAACCCTAAATCTCTCGATATTTAAGAAAATGTATGTGTCTTGACAGTGGCAGCACTGTCGCGCCGCTCGATGCTCTCGCCTTTCCGCTACATGCTGCCGAATAATGAAAATTACGCTTCCAAAACGCAAAAGTAGGGCATTTTCGACACCAAGCGCAATTGGTTGATCTTTTATCTAGCGATTGTGACCACGTAGGGGCCCCAAATGTGCATTAGAGAGGCGGGATTCGAAACCAGACGAACCCTTGCAATTCTCGTGTACGTATACAGTTGTCTAGCGGTGTGTAAGTGCGCCACCACACTCTCGCTCGACCAGAACCGGCACCCTTAAATGGACCACTACGTTCAAGTCTAATTGCAATATTATAGGACACAATATAAATATTAAGGTATACTTATTTTTTATCGATAAATATAATTCCTAATAAAAGAAATGTTAGAAACGCGATAAAGAAAACTGGAAATACGTTTGTGGCTGTTTGTTAATTGCAAAATGTACCCACCAAGATGGAATAAATGAGGAATAGATGACCTCACAAGTTCGTAAACGCGTGCAAAGGTAATTGTATAAAACTTTGTGAACGCGAAGAACTTGTGTGTTAGAAACACGATCGTTCTTATTCAAAGGTTCTGGGGTAAGTGCCGTGCGGTTCCTCACAGTCCTCTTACCAAAAGGCATCGCCTTCCCCACTCCGTGGCCAGATCCTTCAGAACCACATGTTCTTATTGTTTGGCAATACGACGTCGGGTCGCTTGCCCTTTTTTCTAAAGGTCTTACTTTCAATAAGCAGTCAATGGTACGACACACAATAGCTAAGTTGTTTATTTACTTCACGGGTGACATCCCTAAATACCTGCCATAAATACCTCAAGGTACCAAACATCTGTTTGGTCGTTCTTCTCGAAACTCTCTTCTAACTGCGTCACCGCTAAAATGCTAACATGTGTATAAATTGTCACGTCGCCTGCCTTTCGCAAGAACGAAGGGCAGCCGGACTCGGGAAATTATGGCCGCACGACCGGGCCACGCTCGGTCGCGCGAGACGTGGTCCTCCCGGGACAAAAGATCTCTTACCGATTCGGATCGAAATGAAGGAAATCTCTTGTTTACGCGAATTCGGGTGCCAGGCACGAGGTCGTGCCAGTTCAATCGATAGTTCACGTCACTGTTCTCGATCGAATTCCGAATCGGCGAGGATCGACACGGCCAGAGATGGCCACGTGAACGGCCAGGGTTCCGCGTGAGGAGAAGGACGGGGCATTCCCCGCGACGGGAACGTTTCTTAGAGGGAGAGTAACGACTCAGAATTTGCAGGGCAAATATTTAACGTTTATTTCAGACGTCGCGTTACACAAGCCCCCGGTGCACACCGGCGGCAGTCAACGTATTTGCCGGCGCGTAGGCGATAATATTCGGCGGATGTTCTACCGAACGCGCGTAGCCTATTCGTTCGTGTCGAGCTCGGCAGTCACAGGACTTCGCGTGAGATACAAGCCAAGAAGGCACGATTTCTGCCGAGCTCATTGTCAGATGACATACGCGGTCTAGTGAATTCCGACGGTGCACGCGCGAGATGTAACGGCGGGCGAACGGAACCGACCGCGTGACGTCGTCCCACCGTGGAACGTCTCGAGGGAAGCCAATTTTTCGTATTTTCGTTACTCGTTCGTCCCGGATATTCCGTGCACGGATAACCGACGCCCGAACGGCCCACGGCCGGGCGAACCTCTCCAGAGAGCTACTCTCGGTCAACGGAATCGCCTGCGGAGACGTGGTTCGCAAAGTCGCAAAGTCTGAGATTCTTCTCCTAATATTTCGCCCCCGAACCAACACGAACTGGTCACAAATATTACAATAACGTCCGTAAGCCTGACCGACACTCACCGCTTGCTGGACGGGACGGCAGCCGTTGCAAAAGAACTCGGTAATTATTAGCGCGGTTAAAATCGCACGTGCGCGTACGTTAATTCTCAATGTCCTAGTGACCCAGTTCGAGCCGGGTCGGTAACGCAGAAGCGAGGTGCCCCCCTCTCCCACGATTATCTCCGTTGAGGCGACGCTCGGGCCTATCGCGTGGCTCCTTGCCGCGGGGACGGAGCGATGACATTCGGACCCGGGCCCTCGGTAATTCTTGAATTCACCGAGGCTCGGCCGATATCGTGAGGTCGGCGGGCAGAAGCGGATCCGAACCGCCTGGGGTTGCTCTCGTGGCTTATTCCGGGTGATACGTCGACGAGGGTGGGCAGGTGGTCATCCCTTGATTACAGTAGCCTCGTCGATTTCTCCAGGTTGGCGAATCCGGGCTCGGTCCAATCCTCGCCGTCTTCCTCACTCGCGGCCTGCAGCGATAGGTGCTCCGAGCGACTTTGCCTCGGGATCCTGGCCAATCAGTGGCCGGAGACAGGCTGTGGTTCCTTTCGTGATCGTTATATCTTAAACTCCGTGTCGCGCCCAGCGGCACTATAATTTGAATTATTATTTCCATAATAAAGTTTATTTAAACAATTATTTTAACAATAAATTATTTTCGAAATAATAATTAAAATAATATGAATATAGAAACAAATTTCTATACCTTAAAAAATTGATTTATTTAAAAATTGTTTACATTACAAATAACAATAAATAACGAGATAAGAGACATAATGTCAGTCATCGACAGATATGGTGCCCGACGAGATGCGGGAATAGATGCGCCAATTATCCTATTCATCCCGCCTTTTTCTATGCACCTGCGTATAACAAACCTCCTACGTCAAGAAACAAGTGCATCGATTGCGTATTGATGATGCGCGTGACGGCGTGACTAATATCCCGCGCGATCTTGACACCTCAACGGTCAGAACTGTCGCACGTGCTACGCTCATTATATTTTGTGTACTGTTTTATGATAAGTGTTTGTGTAAAATAGTATAAGTGTTTGTGTTTAATAAGTGTTAATTTAATAAGTGTAGCGTTGTGTATTAGATACTTAATCCGTTAATCGTATATATATATACATATATATATATATTTGGGTTTTTTAAAGGGTCTGTGGCTGTAGGTACACAATGACAAGTGTACCCACTAAAAGGTATAGAAAGAGGTTTCAGCGTCATTGGTATGACGCTGACGAATCTTTGAAGGTTTGGTTAGAAGAAGTTGCTTCGGACGATTCGAAATGCTTCTGTAAAGCCTGCAACAGGATCTTCGATTGCGAGTTTAGAGAAATACGCAGGCATTCGTCCAGGCAGGCTCATGTGCAAAATATGAAGCAATTGCTTCATGGTAATAACACTCATGCCGATCCTGACGATCTTGACAAGGGAGGAAGTTCTTCGCTCGACGATAAAATAAAAATCGCCGAAATTAGGTACGCGGCTTTCTTCGCTGAAAACAATGTACCTCTCTCCATCGCCCCTCATCTCCTCGCCCCTATGCAGGATATAGGCAAGGAGCCTAAAGTTTTGCAGGGCATGAAAGTGGGCCGCACAAAGTGCGGTAAAATCATTTCGAATGTGCTGTGCGTTCGTGAAACGCAACGCATTGTCGACGACGCACGGCATTGTAAATTTTCGATCCACGAGGATGACCTCTGACTCGACAAACGACAAGTGGTTGACATTAGCGATTCGATATGTTGAGCCACGTCGTTTGACTGTAACGACAGCATTATTGCAACTAATTCATTTAGATGCCAGCGATTGTTCAGCGGGGAAGCTTTTCTCAGCTTTCGAAAATGAAATGCTGAGGATGCAGATTCCCATGAATAATATCGCGGCTCTTAGTTGCGATAATGCTGCCGTTATGACTGGGAAATTTTCTTCCGTCAAGACAAAGTTGCTTGAAAAGAATCCCCGAGTCGTTACATTGCCGTGCGTTTGCCATTCAGTAGCATTGGCGGGCAGTGCTGCTTGTGGTAGGTTACCAAAGGAATGCGACGAATTACTTCGAGGCGTCGCTTCCTTTATAAATAGCAGCCCCAAACGGGCTGCTATTTTTCGGCAATTTCAGGAGAGTTTTGAGAACTCTCCTTTGAAACTCTTAAAGTTGTCAGAAACACGGTGGCTTGGCAGGCACCGATGTGTGAAACGACTTTTAGATTGTTGGAACGATTTATTTCGTTTTTTTAATGAGCAGTCCTTTTCGGAGAACTCAGAAACAGCCAAGACATTGTTTCGTCTTATTGGCAAACCTGAGGTTAAAGGGTATTTCCATTTTTTGGAAGATGCCCTTAACATTCTCAATGGATATAATGCCTTCTTCCAAGGTAGAAGTACATTGGTATAGGAGTTGCAGCCTTTTTCGGAAAGGCTGCTTCGAATGTTCTTAAGCAGGTTTTTAAAACCTGCTCTTGTGCAGCACTTCAATTTAATCAGGAAGATTGAATTTTCCTGCATAACGAACCAAGTTCCACTAAACCAAGTGTATCATGGTTCGCAATGCGAGGATTACTTGGAAGAGGCAATTGCTCAGGGGATGTCGGAAGTTGAGGTACACTCCTTTCGGGAAAATTGTTCAGGGTTTTTGGTCACCCTAAGCAATGAAATAAAAAATCGTCTTCCTCACGACGATGTGTTCTTAAAGCAATTAACGGTATTCAAATCGTGTAATTCCCTTTTTAATGGCAACAGAGATTTTACTCTTCAAAATCACAAAGCTGTTGCTACTAAATTGGGAAATTTCAATTGCTCTGAATTACAAAAAGAGTGGGACTTTTTGTATTATCAAGTCGAAAAAACGGAATAAAATAGGCACCGACCTGTTAAATTCCATATGTGTGGTGCGCACATCTCTCAAGGCTAGACAGGAGTCTAGTCGCACCATGTCTGTTGATGATAGACATTTAGAATTGATGTCGGGAGAGCATTTGTATGCAAGTTCGTCACGTTCACAACGTTTTCGGCAGTTAACTTTGCACGCGTGTACGAACTTGTAACATCGTTTATAGTTTCGTCTGCCTTGTTGGGTACACTTTCTCATTAAAACAGCCAGCATCATATGTACATTTTTTTTGCGTCAACATTTTTTTTCTTTACCAGAAGTTTATTTTATTTATATAGCTATATTATAGTTATTTATATTATAGTTATATATTATATATATTAGTTATATATTATAGTTATATTATAGTTATTTAATTGATACAGTTATTTCATTTATATAGTTTATTTTTATTTATATATTACGCCGATGAAAAAGATAAGTAACGTTAATACCTATATTATAGCGCACTATAAAGCAATCAGAATTACAATTTTAATTATGTTTAATTCTTCTTCAAATATAGGAACGAAGAACATTCAACATCGCGCATTTGCCAGCAGCAGCAGAATTTTTGAGGAACGCGAAACAACGACCGACAACCTAAAGGATAATTTGGAAGAAAAGATAAGTGTGCAGTTACATTGATATTTTAGTCTGTACTTTGCAGTCATAAATTTAATCATGTGTTTATATTGTTTTTTTAATTATAGAAAAGCAGAAGACTGCCTCAAATCGCGCGTTTGCCAGCAGCAGCGGAATTTTCGGGCAACGCAAATTGCATCATTCCTTTAAGTAAAAAAAAAATTATTCGGTGGGTATTAGTCGAAGACCTTACCGCCTGCACCAACACTAACTGTTGAGAATCATGCTCATGTATTGAAATATAACGTAAATAAAAAATTCGATGTTGCAGTTTAAAGTTTGTACATTCCTTTTATTATTTGATAATGCACTTATCATAAGGTAAAGAGGCATCGAAAGAATTGATTTTATATTATTGTAACGACGATGCAATTTATAAAAAATTATGAAAAAATTTAGAACGATTTGTTTCAATTAACTACTGAATTTTTATAAAACGTGCATCTCTGAAATTTCAGTACGAAATATGCACTTTCTTTGAATGTTTGGAGATTTCTAATTTTTTTACGATTGGAATTGATAAAGTGTTACTCGCGGATCGCCGAAACAATAAACAGCTGACAGGTGAATGCCCTAGCGAGTGCGTGCGAAAGAGTGAGAGCGTGAATGTGTGAGAGAGAGAAAGAGACGAAGGTGCGTCGACCGCGAACTGCATATCTGAGCAGTTGATTCGTAGGTATGTGTTGTGACGATCGGTCTATACAGGGTGTCTCAAAATTACCTTAGTTTAACGAAATGCTAGGTTCCCGAGATCATGTCAAGCGACATTTTCCTTTACAAAAATAACGTACGCGGCTTCGTTAAGGAGTTATTAACGAAAAACACTGACCAATCAGAGCGCGAGCTAGACGCGTACTGGCCGGCGCGCCGGCAGGTGAGCGTGGTGTAACGCCGCGATGCCGCAAATTATATATATGTATATATATAATATATATATCTCATGTGTGCAGTGTGCATACGGATGCTAGCTTGTACGGACGATTCTTGTCGCACGCGTCGAAGATTTCCGTTCGCAGAAATCACACGACCTCAAGATGTCCGTTTCGTCTGTGAGCGAGTCTCGCAACGTAAATCAAGTTCAATAAAGTGCAGTGTTTCAACATTAAAGGATTACCAGTTCTTTACATTCTCCTCATTCCCCTCAGTACACTCGTAGTGCGTGTGTATGATATTGAAAATAGTGCTAGAGCATATGTGTGGTTTGTTCCAGTGTATTATGTACGGTGTTATGAACAGTGCAGATTAAGAATTTGTGGATATGTGTGAAAACAGTTTAAAAGTCAATGGGCATTGACCCCTTCTGCTCGATAATTCCATAGGGCGGATATTATAAATGCTCTTGTGAATTTTAACGAGTAGGTAGGTTCAATGTCGTCCAACGATCTATTAAACATTTTCACCTCGCTGGGGCCCCAAATGAGAACCAAGGTATGATGCGTTTGTCACTTGATACGAGTCTGTCGCGCGCCTGTGTGACGTACGCAACGTACACTTTTGTTAGAAGTGTTGCAGCATTTTAGGCGGATCTTTAACTGTTAATAACTAAATAACGAAGTCGAAATCGTAATTTTTTTATTCTTCATTTTCGTCTTATATTATCGTCGAGAACCACCCCTTAAATTTTCTCCCACCTGTTGCTAAACACCCTGTATACAGGCAACATGGAATATTTTATTTGCGTTATATTTTAATACATGAGCATGATTCTCAACAGTTAGTGTTGGTGCAGGCGGTAAGGTCTCCGACTAATACCCACCGAATAATTTTTTTTTTACTGAAAGGAATGATGCAATTTGCGTTGCCCGAAAATTCCGCTGCTGCTGGCAAACGCGCGATTTGAGGCAGTCTTGTGCTTTTCTATATTTAAAAAAACAATATAAACACATGATTAAATTTATGACTGCAAAGTACAGAATAAAATATCAATGTAACTGCAAACTTATCTTTTTTTCCAAATTGTCCTTTAGGTTGTCGGTCGTTGTTTCGCGTTCCTCAAAATTCCGCTGCTGCTGGCAAATGCGCGATTTTGAATGTTTTTTTTTTTTAATTAGGAAATCTCCTATGAGATTTATTTCAACATAATGCATAGTACATAGAATTACAAAGTATATATAATGGAATAGCGATAAATCATTAGTAACAAAAAGGAAAAACCAAGACCCTTAGACACGCAAGTTACATGTATTTAGAAAAGCTAACATATATACGCAAGCGTTAATATTAGGATCAGCTATTATCGACAGCATTTTTCCAACCTTACCGCACAATTCAACAGACTCATCAGGTGTCTTAATTCTAATCATTTCAGTATATATATATATAAGGTTTTTGCGAATAGCTATGAAAATCCCACCACTCCTAGAGTGAGGTCTGTCTTTTCTAAAGATAACGAAATCAGGAAAGTTTATTTTGTCTGTTAAGGATAGCCAGAATTCCACGCAAATGAATATATCCACATTAGAGAAACGAAAGCGAATTTCTTGAGATCTTCGCAGAATACTTCTGGCATTCCAAAATAAGATATTAAAACATTTATGATCCATTTTCTAAGCTTAGAATGAGGAAAGAATAGTATGTATTAACAATAACTATAACTAATTTACGCAACATGAGCTTCAAGGGAGCATGATTCCGCGCTGGAACTCCCTTCAAGGTCGGAAATCACAAGCTTTTTAATCATTCTCGCAATACGGCTTTTAATCTTGCGTTCAGTAAGTATATCTTTAATATCCGTAAGCAAAGCCGTAAAAGCCGGAATGTCATTTGTATATCTAAGCGCATTAGCAAGCGGATTATCGTAGCTGGTATACAAAAAATCTACCATGTTGTCAAAATCTATCTGATACTTATATATTTCAGCGAGAATTTTTTCCTTAGCGGGCTGTAACTGTATTATAATGTCTTGTTTGGATATTTCGGATTTCGAAGATTTTCTTGGTTTTTTAACACTGTTTCCCCAAATAACTGGATATCCTTTTTCTTCTTGTGTATTACCAGCCAAGTAACTAGTATTGTCATTAGATGAGGATGTACTTGGGAGCGGCCGCTTAGCTAGAGGGGTTGATCGTAGTTTTCTTGTGTCAATGAATCTTTATCCTTCGTTTGAGTTGCGTTCTCGTTCACTGTAGCATCATCCAACGAAACCTTACAGTCTTGCGCCATTGATGTCTTCTTTACTGGCTGCGCAGGGGTGTCAGTATTTTTGAAAAATTTAGCTAAATGTCCCTCCTCCTTGCAAAGGAAGCAGGTTAGCTTGTCTGTAGACAGATATATCCAGTAATTAGTACTGTCATGGTTAATCTGCATAACTTCAGGCAATTTGCCTACATCATCAGGGTGAATAAAACACTGCCTCCGAAAACTTAGTATGTGGGAATATCCAGGGTCATTCATACCAGCTCTAATAAAACTGATCTGAGATGACATTCGAATATTATGCTTAGTAAGTTCAGCCTGAATCACATGATGCGGAATAATAGGACACACGTTAGACATAATAATACGTTTAGCCTTGGAGATAAGAGGTCGAATTTCCAAACTGTGTTGTCCAATAATCACTTTAGTATGTGTGTCCGTAAGTTTATCCGCATTCTCCTTGGTGTTTAAGTTTAAACACACACGCCCGTGAGAGATTCTTGACACGAAACGAATGTTCTTTGGATCAATAATTTTTCCAATTGCCACTGTATATTCTTGGATCGGTATTCCTTCTAGCGAATCGAGTACAATAGCTTGTTCCTTAGTCGGAAATTGCGCTTGCTGCGCAATTTGGGCATAGGACTTGGTTTTTTGTTGCTCCATTGTAAACATGATCGATAACGTTATAACTTTTAGCGAATGCCCCTGTTATCAGAAGCACTAGCTATAGCCACAAGGCTAAAGCAGACGGATATTCCGCCGTAAAAGGCGAAATTCCGAACCAAAACAACCAACTCACACTCGTAGACCGCTCCAAAGCAATAACACGTCTGTACTCGTCGACGGTTCGCACCAAACTCCGATTTTGAATGTTCTTCGTTCCTATATTTGAAGAAGAATTAAACATAATTAAAATTGTAATTCTGATTGCATTATAGTGCGCTATAATATAGGTATTAACGTTACTTATCTTTTTCATCGGCGTAATATATAAATAAAAATAAACTATATAAAAAAATAAAATATATATAACTGTATAAATTATGTTACGAGCCAGGGCCGCGAGTAGCAACGAGTGGCCGGCGAAGGGTTGTCACCCCAGGAATGTGGTATCAATTTGTTAGTTAAGGTGCGCGGACGAACCCAATGCGAAATTGGGGAGCCGCTAGGAATGGAGTCAGACGCAGACGAACCTGATGCGAAATCGGGGAGCTGCTAGGAAGGTGAAACTTCGTGAACGAACCCAATGCGAAATTGGGGAGTCACTAGGAAAGACGCGCAGACGAATCCGATGCGAAATCGGAGAGCTGCTAGGAGGTTGTAGAACAGCTTGGACGAACCCAATGCGAAATCGGGGAGCCGCTGGGAGGTTGGATAAGAGCACAGACGAACCTGATGCGAAATCAGGGAGCCGCTAGGATGGTATAGTTTTCGTAGACGAACCCAATGCGAAACTGGGGAGCCACTAGGTAGGAAAAATCTCTATTTGGACAATTGGTAAGTAGCGAACAAACCTGACGCGAAATCAGGGAGTCGCTAGGATAGTTAGTAAGCCTCGTAACTAATATAATCTACTTGATACAACCCGAGCGGTAACGTTGTATCATGTGGGAACGTTCAATTACTAGATTAGGATATGGAACAATAATAATGGGTTTAATAGACTTCGCTCTTATCACCATAGAACACAAATATATTCTAATTATAAGAATCTGTGATACAATTGTGTAACTGTCGTGAATGAAATGAATTAAATGAAATAGAAGGTAGAAAGAAGAATTACCTAACAATGATGCACGCTTTTGACGCACTGGCAATGCGGGGGACTCGGAAAGAACTTTAACACTGCCTAATAGATTTTACACCGAACTCGCGGAATCTATATGGTTAACTTTGATATGAAAGGTACTCTAGCCCGATCTCACTAACAGTTGACTTTCCGAAATACAGCACGACGTGACGCGATACGTGTCTACCGAAGTACTAGCCCGCGAGAGTGCGAATCTAAGGGTTTATATACTCCTACAATGAATGAAATGCTCTGTTCATAATCTAATCGTGCTTAGGGCTTAGGGCCAGACTAATAACTCTAGTTTTTTGTCACTTTCAATTAAATCGGGCCAGAGCTCGGTCTTCGCTAAAAGGTTCAACTACGATATGAAAGGTTATCTAGGACGCTTCCTGCCAGAGACGATCTAGAAGAGATTCCTGTGAGAAACCGAACGGAATATATTCTCTATCAGTAACAATTAAATAACTATAATATAACTATATAAATAACTATAATATATAACTAATATACAGGGTGAGTCACCAAACGTTAGCACCTCAAATATCTTTGTTGTTTCTAAAGATACGTAAAATATGGTAAGGACAAAGTTAATGGTACAATGGGGCTGACACGATGCAAAAAAAAAATTTTGTTTTTATGTCATTTTTTTGGAGATATCAAGGTCACCTTGACTTTTTTTAAATGGAACCACCCTTTTTTAAACACCTACAATGATAGTCCCTTTCATTAGGAATTCAGTGACTATAATTAGTCCAAGGTCATTCGAGGTCAAGGACAGAAAAAACGTATAAAACTTGTGACGTTGCAATTTTGCCACGTCCCTTCTCTGTTGTTTTTCGAAGACGGGTTGTACGCGATAAAGGACCGGACCGCCCTCTAACGGCACACGACACCGTAAACACAGGATTCGAGAGCGCTCCTCTGAGAGATTCCGACATTATCGAGGATCTTTAATGACATCTGTCGTGCGTGCCGAGAACGGCAAGTTTCAGGGCCGTATATGGGACGCGCCGAAAGAACCACCGACCATCCGAATTCTCACGGGAGCGGAACAGCATCCCGCAGCTCAGGAAGCGCCCGACAAAAAGCAAATGGCCAACATTGCGAGATGAGAGCTTGGTACGAGCACACCCGGCGAACCAACCGGAGGCGTCGCAGGGACAAAAGCTCCACCGAACATCGCGTCCATCGAGACGCCCTCAGAATCCCGACGCCGCCTCGCCCCGTAAAAGAGAGCTACTCGGGGACGGTGCTCTCGTCATCAAGGGAGGAAGCGCCTCCGCAGAGCAAGAGAGCGGAAGGCTCCTTGACAATTCCGTGATAGTCCGGGGCCCTAGGACGCTACAGGGTACGCTCCTGATGCCGAGAGTTCGTGCGATAGAAATGCGCCATAGGGAAATTCGGAGGTACGGTCGAGTGGGGGGAACTAGGTTCGATCCGCTAGACGGCCGAAAATCGATGGATCACTGTCGCGCTGGCTCCCGTTTACGTCGCACGTGTTCAACTTCCGATCGCGTTACGTCGCACTAGTATCGTCGGGGTGAATCGTAAAGTGCCGTCCAGGGGGTCTCGTGGCGTTAGGACAAGTTCCCGTAGGGTTCCAGCCAGTCAATACGCTCTTCCGTGAGCCAGCTTCCTTAACAATAGCAGAGGAAACGACCACGAGAAAACGGTAAGTCGCAACTGTGATCCTTTCGATATTTCGTAGTCCGACGGCTCGACTTTCGTCGCGCGACGACGAACGCTTCCCGTTCGGTCCTCGATAATTCGCTCGTACTCGTGTCGGGAGTACTTTGAGTGTTCGAGTAATTTCGGGAGAGTTTTCCTCTACGAAGTGCGTGCGTAGGAGTGTCCTCGGAGGAGTCGCGTTTCGTGGGAACAATCTTTGCGGTAACTTCGCGTAGATCTCGAATCCTGTGGTTCTCGCCGACCATCGTAATCGTTCTCGTCGACGTTCGAACGCGTAACCGTTAGCGTACGCGTCGTAGCGAATTTCGTGCGGGAGACCTCGCGGCCGTCGCGCAGTCCGCCGACCATCTGCGTCTCGCATTCCCGAAGTCGCGTAGCGACGGAACGACGGTAAAATACAGCGGTATCGTTGCGAGTAGACTGTAGGACAACCGCGCTGCGACCGAACATCCAAATCGCTGCTTGTACGAAGAGCGCGGGCTCTCGGGTTGCGGCCACGTGGCCGCAGGCTTTGTAAAATTGACTGCTGAAATAAACGGCTCGAGACAATAACGTTGTCGGTCATTCGAATCCCTGTGAGATCCGTCCTGCCGAGAGGGCTGTCCCTCGTCATCCTGTGTTCGGACCAACTGGCCCCGTCGCGTCGACGTTTCGTTCCGAGGCTCTCGAAGATTCGACTCTCGAGCTCGGCTTCCCCGAGCTTCCGTAGCTTATCGAGTTTCGTGTGGCATCCTTGCGGTGCCTGGCGCCCGAACTTTTCGTGTTCCGCGGGGAAACCGTCGAATCTTCGAGTCCCGTCTAGTCCCGGGCGGACCGCGTGTACTCGGCCTGCACGTGGCCCGGTCTCAGAGCCTGCAAGGCCCGGAGTTGACCCCTTTCTGCGAGCTTTCCCGTTCGAGAGCAAGGGGTTAATGTGACAAATTGGCGCCCGAACAGGGACCTCTCTCTCGAAAGGGATTTCTCCCGAAAACAGAGAGAGGCACGGGATAACGTGGGATTCTCACAGGGGAAAACCGCGGTAAGGTCTTCCAGCACGTCTCGAGAGCGCGAACAAAACGTAGTACAATCGGCGAGGACGGCGAGACGCAGGGTACGCGCAAGGAGATTGTTAAGAGGCGAAGCGCGGGATTGTTCTCACTAACGCCGCATAAGGAAACCACGTTCAACCACGTCTCGTTGCGTTTTGCGTGCTTTCCGTGCGATCCTCGCGAAACGAGGGATATTTTCGGCGAGCCAGTCCGACAGAACCTTCGTGTTTGCTTCCGTCGTGCCATATTTGGCCTTATTTAATTTGTTTCTTGGATAATTTATTATATTTCGCGATTGTTGTACGTTTGTGTGGAGTGTACGTCCTCAGGTGGCGGTAACGTTCGCAAAAGCGAGCGTTGGGTTCTTTTCGTTTCGCGCCCGAACCGCGAATTCCTTCGTGTTTGTCGTGTAAAAATTTTTTTTTCTCGTACTTTTTGTCCTGTTATTCGAGCAAGCCGGCGAGTTCGAGGCCATCAGGGACACACAAGACCCTGTAACGACCTCGAGAATTATTTTGAATTCCGAATATTACAAATTCAGCACTGTGTGAGGCGGTTAGAAATCGAGGACGAAAACATTCCGGGTCGAATAACAAGCGTTTTGGGTAGCAACCGTGATCTGGTCCGGCGAGCAACGAATCTCGTATCGTAGCGAGGCCCCGGGAAGGCCGCGTCCGGACACGCAAATAAACATCGCTCGCTCGGGAAGTCCTTGAATTCGAGAGCTCCGGGTAACGTTACCGTAACGGTCGCGTTCGAAAAATACCGTCGGGTTTGAAGGAGTTTCGAGGTCATCGCTTAACGGTCGTAGGATACCCAGCTGGACATGTTAGGGGACGAAAAAGTTTACGTCTCGAGGTGGCCGGAGGAGGATCGGTCGTTTCATAGCGCCTATGAATGGGGCCCAGTGGCCGACGAAGACGGGCCGGCCATAAAACCGGATTCTGCATTTCCCGGCCCGCAAACGCTGCAGGTACCGACGGGGTGGAAACCCCCGATGGTCCAGCGGCCGATTGTCACCTCGACCCCTCCTCCTTCGACCGACCACGATGCTCCGAAGACAGCGTACGAAGTAATGCGGAAATGGGACCTGTCGTTCGACGGGAAACCCGACGAAGATCCGGAGGTCTTTTTCGAAAGGCTGTCCGACATGCGACGCGCCTGTCCGCTACCGGACATCGAGATCATACGCTGTCTTCCGATTTGCTTCACCGGTACCGCGGCGAAATGGTTCAAAACCTGTCCCCCCATGTCCACCTGGGCAGAATTTGTGGCCGAATGGCAGCAAAACTTCCGCGACCCGGATTACCAGCAGCTGCTCGAACACGACCTTCGAGTTCGAAGACAGGGCCCCGACGAGCCGCTACGCGATTACCTCGCGAACATGCGAAGCATGATCCTGCGCCTCGAGCAACCGTGGTCGGAGCAAAGGAAAATAGATTGTATTTTCTGGGGCGCGAGGGAAAACTGCCGAGCGGGTATCTCGAAAGAGGCCGTTACGTCAGTTGTGCATCTCGTGCGCTTGTTAAGGTAAGCGGAGCGGCGCTCGACGCCCCAGAGCGGGGACAAATATATCGTATCGACCTTGGCGAACAAGGATTTCGCTTACGACGCGCAAAGATACGCGAAAAGCGATGGTGCGGGCCAGTCGGTAAAAGGGTATAGCCGGATAAGATAGTCCAAAATGCCCTTGAACCAAATTGTATCGACGATGCGTCATTCGATAGGGCACCAAGAAAAAACATACTGTGCAAAGTTTCAACCCTGTATCTCGATCCGGAGGGTAGTTATGGGGTAAAATCGAAAAATCAGTTTTTGGCCTATTTTCCCTAGTTAATGATGTTTAGAAATTCTGAAAAAATCTGACACATGTCAAGAAACCAAATACATATTTTGCAATTGGTTTTAGATTTTTAGAGTGAAAATCCTACTTGTAAAAAATCAAAAACCTCAAAAAAATCGAAAAAATGCAGATTTCACATGGAAGTTCTAAATTGGCAAGATTTATATTTTTACAGTAGCGATATATTGTTACAGGTATTGTTCATGAATTTTTTCAGATTTTTTGGTTTGGTGCGCCGTTGTTAAAATAAATAAAAACCGATTTTTTCGACGTTTTTTCCGCGAAGAACTAAGCTAACCTTAAAATTATTACGTTCTATTTATTCTGTAAGTCTATCAGGCACTAATAAACCTTGAACATTGTACAGAAGTAATGAAAAAATGAAATCAACTTAATTGATAATTCTACTGTATAAACATTACATCTAGAAATATTAATCACGTTTCCAACAGCTCAGTTGGCTCAATGCGTTAGGCGTTCGATTGTCAACTTGCCTATAGTAGGTTCGCGCCCGCGTCGTAGGTCTTACTTTTTTATTTCATTAATTCTGGTCTTTTTTTATTTCTAACTACACAATAGTCACGCGTATTATTGTAGAATTATTTTAAAAGCAATATTGAAATATATAAAAAGTATTTTAAGGTAAAATACTCCAAAAATAGTAGTTGTGTCTGACAGAGTCATAAGGCGAGTGAAAAAAAGAAAAGGTAAACGTAGTAAAGGTAAACAAAGGTAAAAGTTAATGAAACATCGAAAGTTTGTCATTCTAAATATGCTTTTAAAGTTCAGTTAGTTTACTTTTCCAAGTATCGGAACATCTGCTTTCACTGAAAATGTTGGAGAAGGCAAATAACAACAATTGCTGTTCCGCATAAGAGACGAGGTACCAAAAGCGAATGCCTCAAAAGAAGTGAACAACAATAGAGCCATTTCTACAAACTGAATTTTTTCTTTTCTCTAAAACAAAGTATTTAAAACTTGAAGACACATGTAGAATTACTGCTGAAAATGTCGAGTACTGCCAGAATTAAGAGGATGCCTATCCAAAAATTGGTGAAACAACAATTGCTCCAAAATTAATTTTTTGCTCATTTTACGTTAAATTGTTTTCTAAATATTTAAATAATGCTGTCAAACGGATTCTACAATAATACGCGTGACTATTGTGTAGTTAGAAATAAAAAAAGACCAGAATTAATGAAATAAAAAAATAAGACTTACGACGCGGGCGCGAACCTACTATAGGCAAGTTGACAATCGAACGCCTAACGCATTGAGCCAACTGAGCTGTTGGAAACGTGATTAATATTTCTAGATGTAATGTTTATACAGTAGAATTATCAATTAAGTTGATTTCATTTTTTCATTACTTCTGTACAATGTTCAAGGTTTATTAGTGCCTGATAGACTTACAGAATAAATAGAACGTAATAATTTTAAGGTTAGCTTAGTTCTTCGCGGAAAAAACGTCGAAAAAATCGGTTTTTATTTATTTTAACAACGGCGCACCAAACCAAAAAATCTGAAAAAATTCATGAACAATACCTGTAACAATATATCGCTACTGTAAAAATATAAATCTTGCCAATTTAGAACTTCCATGTGAAATCTGCATTTTTTCGATTTTTTTGAGGTTTTTGATTTTTTACAAGTAGGATTTTCACTCTAAAAATCTAAAACCAATTGCAAAATATGTATTTGGTTTCTTGACATGTGTCAGATTTTTTTCAGAATTTCTAAACATCATTAACTAGGGAAAATAGGCCAAAAACTGATTTTTCGATTTTACCCCATAACTACCCTCCGGATCGAGATACAGGGTTGAAACTTTGCACAGTATGTTTTTTCTTGGTGCCCTATCGAATGTCACATCGTCGATACAATTCGGTTCAAGGGCATTTTGGACTATCTTATCCGGCTATACCCTTTGAGAGCGTTAACGCGGTAATCGACGCGCGGGAAGAGCAACCGCAATATCGGGCGGGACCCTCTCGCCCGCGCGAACCCCCGCAACCGCGCCGAAACGGACCACCGAACAGCCGCCAGTATGACGAGCAGGACCGAAACAGCCCGACCGGAGCCGGAGACAGCCGAGATGTCACGTCGTCGGCTCAACAACCGGCGGCGGACAGCACGTGCTGGAACTGTCACCGGCCGGGACACCGATCGAGACAATGCCGAGAACCCCAAACTCGCCATTGTTATCGGTGCGGGGAACCCGGGGTTACCACACGCGATTGCCGTCGTTGCCCTCCGAAAGCGGAAAACTACTATCGACGCCGCTCGTACGGGTCCGAACGGCCTCGTACCCAGTAATTTCGGCCCGCGTAGCTAATACCGAGCTCGAATCAGCCATCGTATCGAGACCGTCGCTTCTTATCGTGAGCGCGCACCTAGAATATCGCAGCGTACACGCGTTGATCGACTCGGGTTCGTCATTATGGTTCGTGAGCCGCGAAACCATCTCGTCCGCGGGAAAGGCCGCGAAAATTTTATCGGCAGAAAATGAATGCTATTTCCTTCTGGCCACGGGAGCGGTCGACCGGGCGACAGAGAGAGCTAGATTTTCGCTACGAATTAAAGACCAGACACGGGAAATTTGCGCCTACGTCCTCGATAATCTCGTGAATCCGGTATTACTGGGGGTGGACGCGATCGCACAATTCGGTATCGTGGTCGAATATCATCGGGAAAAATGGCATTTTGCGTCACGACCGCAGGTCGAATTTTCGTTCGGTCGTACGTCTCAGGATCCTCTCTGCTGCGGCCTACAGATACTTTCCGCGTCGGAAAAGGAACGGTTACGCGTGTTTCTCGAGAAGGAAAGGAGAGATTTCGAAACGGTACCGGGCGTGACGACTCTGACCACTCACCGAATTGACGTCGGAAATAACCGACCTATTAAACAGCGATATTATACGGTCTCGCCGGTCGTCCAGGAAGCGATTTACCGAGAAGTAGATTCGTTACTGGAGAACGGAATAATTGAACCGTCGGAGAGCGAGTGGTCTAGTCCGATCGTCATGGTAAAGAAACCGAACGGCAAATATCGTTTTTGTTTGGACTTTCGGAAAGTCAACGAAGTCTCGAAGAAGGACGCGTATCCGCTACCGATTATGTCGAGCATTCTAGACAAATTACGAGCCGCAAGATACATTTCCACCCTCGATCTCTCGCAAGCGTACTTCCAGATCCCGCTCGAGGAATCGAGCAAAGAAATAACAGCATTTACCGTTCCGGGGAAGGGATTATTCCACTTTAAAAGAATGCCATACGGGCTCACGGGAGCCCCGGCAACGTTTCAACGCCTTTTAGATCGTCTGATAGGACCGGAGATGGAGCCTCACGCGTTCGCGTATCTCGATGATATTATCATCGCGACCACGACTTTCGAAGGTCATCTCGTGGCTCCGTCGGGTCCTAGCCAGAATTAAATCAGCGGGATTAATCGTGAACCCGGAAAAATGCGAATTCTGCAAGGAGGAGGTGCGGTACCTCGGATTCGTGGTCAGCAGGGAAGGGTTAAAAGTCGACGCGGACAAAGTCGCACCTGTCATATCGTTTCCGGTTCCGAGAAATATAAAACAACTGCGGCGATTTCTGAGAATGGCCTCGTGGTATCGACGGTTCATCCCGGACTTCGCCACGGTCGCGGATCCGTTGAACATCCTTTTACGGAAGGAAGCGAAATGGAAATGGGAAAGCGGACAACAATCCGCTTTCGAGAAATTGAGATCTTTAGTAGCGACCGCGCCGACCCTTGCCTGCCCGCGGTTCGAGGAACCGTTCGTAGTGCAGACTGACGCGAGCATGGTAGGACTGGGAGCAGTGCTTGTACAGGAGATCGAGGGAACGGAAAGGGTTATCGCGTTCGCGAGTCGGTCTCTTAGCGCGGCCGAAAGAAAATATTCCGCGACCGAACTAGAATGTCTCGCTATCGTGTGGGCCGTAGAGAAGTTTCGACCGTATCTCGAGGGGTATCATTTCACGGTCGTGACCGACCACAATAGTTTACGGTGGCTACGGCAATTATCGAACCCCTCCGGTAGGCTCGCGCGATGGGCCCTTCAATTATTAGGGTATGATTTCGACGTCGTGTACCGAAAAGGTGCCCTGAATCGCGTACCGGACGCGTTGTCGCGTATGTTTGAGGGAACCGAACCGGGGGAGGGGAGAGCCGGAATCGTGACTGCGGCCGTGACCAAGCTTGAGTGGTACGAGCACAAGATGAAAGAAGTAGAAAAGAGCCCAGAAAGGCATCCCGACTGGTCCATACGCGGGGGGCAACTTTTCCATCGCCGTACCGACCCGTTGATCTCGGAAATTCTCGGCGGTGATTTAGAAGAGTGGAAACTCGTCGTACCGGCCGAGAAACGAACCGAGATATTAAGAGAAAACCACGACGAGGTGCAAGCGGGTCATCTGGGGGTAGAGAAAACGTACCACCGAATAGCCACCCGATACTATTGGCCGGGAATGTTTCGTACGGTAGTAGAGTACGTGCGACGCTGCCCCACGTGCCAGTTAACGAAAGTTGAGCAAGCACTCCCGTCGGGGCTCATGGGAAGGCGTCGCATCGGAGCACCGTGGATGGTGATCGCCACGGATATAATGGGCCCGCTTCCCCCGAGTCGTGCGGGATTCTCGTACTTGTTAGTAATACAAGACCTGTTTACTAAATGGGTCGAGTGTTGCCCCTTGCGGAAGGCCACCGGGGCCAAAATTTCGGAGGCGCTAGAAGACCTCGTTTTTTCTCGTTGGGGGACGCCGGAAGTACTGCTCACCGACAACGGTACCGAATTCGTGAACAAGGCAATCCACGAGCTCGCGAAGACCTACGGCATTGCGATCACGACCACACCCCCGTATCACCCCCAGGCGAACCCTGTCGAGAGGGTAAATCGCATATTGAAGACGATGATCGTGTCTTATATCGAAAAAGATCATCGCACGTGGGACGCGAATCTAGCGAAATTCCGGTTCGCATACAACACCGCATACCACACAGTGCTGCAAGCGTCGCCGGCATTTTTGAATTTCGGGCGCGAACCGATGCCAGCGGTGTGTCTTCGAGCGAGCGAGGAAGCGCCGGTTGACCTAGAGGTGGCATCTCTCGAGGGATGGACAGAACGAATATCGCACCTAGCCACGTTACGCCACTGGGTCACCGAAAACTTGGAGCGAGCATACGAAACGCAGGCGAAACATTATAACCTGCGCCGGAAAGACACACGTTTCGCGGAGGGAGACCTCGTCCTTCGCCGTCAACGCGTACTCTCGTCCGCGGCACAGAACATTGCGGCCAAACTGTGCACGAAATTCTGCGGCCCTTTCCGAGTCACGAAGGTACTATCCTCGGTTGTTTATCGACTCGGGACCCCGGAGGGGAAAGAGGCTGGCAAAGCTCACGTGTCCGACTTGAAGCCGTACACTCCGCCGAACAACGGAGAACAAACGTCCGTCACACCCCACCCTGACTTGCTTCCAGATGACGCACCAGCCAGCAGCAGCCGAGGAGGTGCACAGGTCCAAGGTGTTGCTCGTCGACCTAATCGACGAGGCGGTAAAGGACCTCTGCCTCCTGCAGGGAGTGGTCCGTGACATAGAGGAGGAGGAAGAGGCGAGAGACGCCGCGGAGCGATGCCAGTCGCTCCGCCGCCAGATGCGTAGCATAGCATCGGAGGCAAAGGAGTTGGGGCGCCTGATCCGCACCCCACCTGCGCCGGAGGTATCGTCGCGGGAGGAACCGCGAGACGTGGGAGACGTCACAACGCCGGCGCAACCGACGCCAGTGCCCGAGTCACAGCACGACCTTCCGGTGGCCGCCACAGTACCCGAGCCACCAACAGACCTCCCGGTGGCCGCCACAGCGCCCGCACAACGCCTAACGGCCGCAGTAACACCGCGGCCCGTACCGAAGACCAGGAGAGAGAGGACGGCCAGTTGGGACCAGTTCGAGCAGTGGACGGCGGGCAAGGCCATTAAACCAAAGGACCCAGACGCGTGCTGGAACTGCGGCCAGTACGGCCACGACCGTAACCGCTGCTCGGCCAAGAGGAACCCTCACTGCTTCCGCTGCGGACGACCGGGCACCTCGGTGAAGAAGTGTCCCGTCTGCGGCCCATCGTGGCAACGCCAACACCAACAGGGGGCACAAGAACAGGGCCGTTCCCAGCAGCGCCCTTATCGTGGGGCTTGAGAAGAGGCGTCGCCTCATCACGCGACGCGAGGAGATAGGAGGCCCAGCGGCGAGCATGGAACCCTCTCGTTGAGAGGACAATAGTTTCTTTCTTTTCCTGTTTTTAGTCCGCTCCGCCAGCACTTTGGTTATTTTTCGTTCCGTTTTTTTAATACCACAGAGTAATTGCTCATTTTGTTTTTTTATCTTTTTTATTGCTATCCATTTTTGTTTGTCTGTCCGCCGAAACCAGCTCTCGGGAGCGGAATAAAGATTACGGCGATTTCCCTCCCGAAAGGGATAATTAACGTGTCATTTTTGAAACACCCGATCCCCTCCACAGGTCAACAGACGCCCGCGTCTCGCTCGAGGCTTCGATTCCATCTCGATTCCGTGTTGCTCGTTTGTTTTTGTCTATCACAGCGGCTCGTATTCGTGGGACGTGGTTGTCACTCAGTGGTGAAGGCTCTTCGTGTACAGGACATCTCCAAGGAGGAACGCTCTCTCACCTGTCGAGCCACAGATCACAGGGGCGACGAAACCGTGTCGGTCCGGTCCATTTTAAAGGGGGGGGAGTTGTGACGTTGCAATTTTGCCACGTCCCTTCTCTGTTGTTTTTCGAAGACGGGTTGTACGCGATAAAGGACCGGACCGCCCTCTAACGGCACACGACACCGTAAACACAGGATTCGAGAGCGCTCCTCTGAGAGATTCCGACATTATCGAGGATCTTTAATGACATCTGTCGCGCGTGCCGAGAACGGCAAGTTTCAGGGCCGTATATGGGACGCGCCGAAAGAACCACCGACCATCCGAATTTTCACGGGAGCGGAACAGCATCCCGCAGCTCAGGAAGCGCCCGACAAAAAGCAAATGGCCAACATTGCGAGATGAGAGCTTGGTACGGGCACACCCGGCGAACCAACCGGAGGCGTCGCAGGGACAAAAGCTCCACCGAACATCGCGTCCATCGAGACGCCCTCAGAATCCCGACGCCGCCTCGCCCCGTAAAAGAGAGCTACTCGGGGACGGTGCTCTCGTCATCAAGGGAGGAAGCGCCTCCGCAGAGCAAGAGAGCGGAAGGCTCCTTGACAATTCCGTGATAGTCCGGGGCCCTAGGACGCTACAGGGTACGCTCCTGATGCCGAGAGTTCGTGCGATAGAAATGCGCCATAGGGAAATTCGGAGGTACGGTCGAGTGGGGGGAACTAGGTTCGATCCGCTAGACGGCCGAAAATCGATGGATCACTGTCGCGCTGGCTCCCGTTTACGTCGCACGTGTTCAACTTCCGATCGCGTTACGTCGCACTAGTATCGTCGGGGTGAATCGTAAAGTGCCGTCCAGGGGGTCTCGTGGCGTTAGGACAAGTTCCCGTAGGGTTCCAGCCAGTCAATACGCTCTTCCGTGAGCCAGCTTCCTTAACAATAGCAGAGGAAACGACCACGAGAAAACGGTAAGTCGCAACTGTGATCCTTTCGATATTTCGTAGTCCGACGGCTCGACTTTCGTCGCGCGAGGACGAACGCTTCCCGTTCGGTCCTCGATAATTCGCTCGTACTCGTGTCGGGAGTACTTTGAGTGTTCGAGTAATTTCGGGAGAGTTTTCCTCTACGAAGTGCGTGCGTAGGAGTGTCCTCGGAGGAGTCGCGTTTCGTGGGAACAATCTTTGCGGTAACTTCGCGTAGATCTCGAATCCTGTGGTTCTCGCCGACCATCGTAATCGTTCTCGTCGACGTTCGAACGCGTAACCGTTAGCGTACGCGTCGTAGCGAATTTCGTGCGGGAGACCTCGCGGCCGTCGCGCAGTCCGCCGACCATCTGCGTCTCGCATTCCCGAAGTCGCGTAGCGACGGAACGACGGTAAAATACAGCGGTATCGTTGCGAGTAGACTGTAGGACAACCGCGCTGCGACCGAACATCCAAATCGCTGCTTGTACGAAGAGCGCGGGCTCTCGGGTTGCGGCCACGTGGCCGCAGGCTTTGTAAAATTGACTGCTGAAATAAACGGCTCGAGACAATAACGTTGTCGGTCATTCGAATCCCTGTGAGATCCGTCCTGCCGAGAGGGCTGTCCCTCGTCATCCTGTGTTCGGACCAACTGGCCCCGTCGCGTCGACGTTTCGTTCCGAGGCTCTCGAAGATTCGACTCTCGAGCTCGGCTTCCCCGAGCTTCCGTAGCTTATCGAGTTTCGTGTGGCATCCTTGCGGTGCCTGGCGCCCGAACTTTTCGTGTTCCGCGGGGAAACCGTCGAATCTTCGAGTCCCGTCTAGTCCCGGGCGGACCGCGTGTACTCGGCCTGCACGTGGCCCGGTCTCAGAGCCTGCAAGGCCCGGAGTTGACCCCTTTCTGCGAGCTTTCCCGTTCGAGAGCAAGGGGTTAACGTGACAAACTAAAATATGGAAGCAGAATACGTTTATCACGGTTGAGACTTGTAGGAAATAGTAAACATTCTATGGTCGTAGTTAAAGTAAACATTCTAAGGTCCTTCAATGTTATTCAGCATTCTTATTTACTATCAGTATTTTTCCAAACGCGATTCCGCTATGTTATATTCGATGACTGAAAAGTGTGATATGATCACGATTTACTGTGAATGTAGAAAAAATGCAGTGCAGGCCCGACTACCTAATGAAGAAAGGTACCCCGAGCGAAACACTCCTTCTAGACATACTTTCTCTAATACGTACAGGGTGTTTCGAAGTGCTGGAAGTGTACATGCAAGACAGTACAAACGGAAGAATCCCACGACTAACGAAGACAATGAAATTAATATTTTAGCAGCTATAGCTGTCAATCCTCACGTGAGTACGAGAAAAATTGCCCGGGAAGCAGGCATAAGTCAAAGTAGCGTAATACGAATTCTGGCCCGACATAAATTTCATCCGTTCCACATATCGCTCCATCAAGAATTGCACGGGAATGATTTTCAAAATAGAATTAACTTTTGTCAATGGGGATTGCTTCAAAATCATTCATTTTTTTCTAATGTCTTGTTTACGGACGAAGCAACATTTACTAATCATGGCTCAATTAATCTACGGAACGCCCATTATTGGTCTGTGAATAATCCGCACTGGCTGCGAGAAATTGATCATCAAAAACAATGGAGCGTAAACGTGTCGTGTGGTATTTTGAACGACAAAGTAATTGGACCATATTTCGTTAACGGAATGATGACGGGACAGAAATACGCTCAATTTTTGCAAGAAGATCTGCCAATTTTGTCAGAAGATGTCCCTTTACAAAATCGCTACGATATGTGGTACCAACATGACGGTTGTCCTGCTCATTATGCACGAGTAGCAAGAGAAACGTTGGATTCTCGATATCCAAACCGATGGATTGGACGAGGCGGAACAGTTTCATGGCCAGCACGTTCGCCTGATTTAAATCCACTGGATTTCTTTTTATGGGGTCTGCTAAAAGAGACCGTGTACATGGATGCAACAACAATAGTTGAAGATATGCGTCAGCGTATCATCACAGCATGTACGAATATCACGCCGGATACACTTATCAGAGTTCAACATTCCTTCAGAGCTCGTTTACAACAATGTATCGACGCAGACGGCCATCATTTCGAACATTTATAAAATACATGTATTCTGCTTCCATATTTTAGTTTTATACGTTTTTTCTATCCTTGACCTTGGACTAATTATAGTCACTGAATTCCTAATGAAAGGGACTATCATTGTAGGTGTTTAAAAAAGGGTGGTTCCATTTAAAAAAGTCAAGGTGACCTTGATATCTCCAAAAAAATGACATAAAAACAAAATTTTTTTTGCATCGTGTCAGCACCATTGTACCATTAACTTTGTCCTTACCATATTTTACGTATCTTTAGAAACAACAAAGATATTTGAGGTGCTAACGTTTGGTGACTCACCCTGTATATAAATATATAAATGTATATATATATGTTCGTCTCCGGCGACGACTCGCTGGTCTCCCCTGTTCCTCTTCCGAATCCTCTTTGGCCCGCTATTGGTCCCTTGCTCCACCTCGGCTTCAAAAAAGAATACACACGCTACGGGCTTTTTTGCGGCTACTATCTTGGATCCCAGGGCGCGGTTCGTGCTCCCAGATCGCTCTTCGCTAAGGCGATAATCGCTGAGGCGGATGGCTCTCTTTCCGACAAGATCCCATCTTACTTGTCCGAGTTCGTGATCGGCCACTCCCTTGGGGACGACCTCTGGAACCTGTTGCCTCTTGAGCAGGTCGAGTATCAGGCCGCCCTCTTCGATTTCTTTTGCCGCCGCGCCTCCAAGGAGCAGAAGATCAGCATGAGGATAGGCGAGGTTCCCGAGGAGGCCTGTCGCGCCATGTTGGCTTCCGGCGTCCGCTGGCTGACTCGCCCCCTCTACGCTCTGCTGGACCGCGCCTCCCGACTCCGCCTCCTGATCCGCAATCCTAACATCCGCTCTTTTTCAGATCCCCAGTTAGAGGGTGTCTTGCAACAGCACTTTTCCAATGATGTGTAATCTTCGCCCTTTCTCGCATCTGACATGGCTTCTAAATCTCCTCTTAGTAATTACACTATTCTCGTTTTTTCTGAACCAACTTCGATGCCTTCGACGATCCCCATCTCCTCCGTGGGAAGGGATTCTCCCTCTCTGACTCTGCCTGTCCAGCACAACGTCTACGATATAACAGGGACTGAAACCAAGCTATATATATATATATATATATATATTTGGTTTAGGTGTTTTACATTGTGGATTGGGATGGACACAACTTTCAAAATTATTTGTCTGTTTGAATATTCCATGCTTTGATTTTAAAACATATCAAACATATGAAACACAGATTGGACAAGCAGCAGAGAAAGTTGCTAAAAAGAGCTGCCTTGATGCCGCACTGCTAGAACAGAAATTGACGTAGGAGCAAATAGAAAATATTGAAAAAATACTGTAATTAAGATTTATATTGTAAGGAATAAGCCGTATAGGAATAAGCCGTATTTATTTGTAGAACAAGACACACGGATAACCAATCGTTGACAGACGTGTTTGTCGCGGGGGCTCGTTTCGATCTGCCTTTTTTTGCAATTCGTTGGCGATCGTAATTTTACAATTCTTCTGTTATTTCTGATTCTCTATTTTTATAAATTTAGCTATATATAGGGTTGTCTATTAATATACACACATACATATGTTACGAGCCAGGGCCGCGAGTAGCAACGAGTGGCCGGTGAAGGGTTGTCACCCTAGGAACATGGTATCAATTTGTTAGTTAAGGTGCGCGGACGAACCCAATGCGAAATTGAGGAGCCGCTAGGATTATAGACTGCGAGGACGAACCTGATGCGAAATCAGGGAGCCTCTAGGAATGGAGTCAGACGCAGACGAACCTGATGCGAAATCAGGGAGCTGCTAGGAAGGTGAAACTTCGTGAACGAACCCAATGCGAAATTGGGGAGTCACTAGGAAAGACGCGCAGACGAACCCGATGCGAAATCGGGGAGCTGCTAGGAGGTTGTGGGACAGCGCGGACGAACCCAATGCGAAATTGGGGAACCGCTGGGAGGTCGGATAAGAGCACAGACGAACCTGATGCGAAATCAGGGAGCTGTTAGGATGCGGACGAACCTGATGCGAGAACAGGGAGCCGCTAGGATGGTATAGTTTTCGTGGACGAACTCAATGCGAAATTGGGGAGCCACTAGGTAGGAAAAATCTCTATTTGGACAAATGGTAAGTAGCGAACGAACCTGATGCGAAATCAGGGAGTCGCTAGGACAGTTAGTAGGCCTCGTAACTAATATAATCTAATTGATACAACCCGAGCGGTAAGGTTGTATCGTGTGGGAACGTTCAATTACTAGATTAGGATATGGAACAATAATAATGGGTTTAATAAACTTTGCTCTAATTACCAATGAACACAAATATATTCTAATTATAAGAATCTGTGGTACAATTGTGTAACTGTCGCGAATGAAATGAACTAAATGAAATAGAAGGTAGAAAGAAGAATTACCTAAACAATGATGCACGGTTTTGACGCACTGGCAATGCGGGGGACTCGGAAAGAACTTTAACACTGCCTAATAGATTTTACACCGAACTCGCGGAATCTATACGGTTAACTTTGATACGAAAGGTACTCTAGCCCGATCTCACTAACAGTTGACTTTCCGAAATACAGCACGACGTGACGCGATACGTGTCTACCGAAGTACTAGCCCGCGAGAGTGAGAATCTAAGGGTTTATATACCCCTACAATGAATGAAATGCTCTGTTCATAATCTAATCGTGCTTAGGGCTTAGGGCCAGACTAATAACTCTAGTTTTTTGTCACTTTCAATTAAATCGGGCCAGAGCTCGGTCTTCGTTAAAAGGTTCAACTACGATATGAAAGGTTATCTAGGACGCTTCCTGCCAGAGACGATCTAGAAGAGATTCCTGTGAGAAACTGAACGGAATATATTCTCTATCCGTAACACATACATACATACATACATACATACGTACTTTAACCCTATAATATTCAACAGTATTAAAATTCGGATATATGCACTGTTTTAGTGCTCAAACACTCTACGTTTCTTTTTCTCCTGTCATCGTTCCTACTCCTCAACTTCCTTCGAGACGCAACTCGTCTCAACCGCTTTAGGTTACACAATCTGTGTTTTTACTTTTAAATTTAGTTTAAATTATTTTCCTACTTCTTTTTCTTAGGCCGGAAGTAATTGATAGAAATTTTCTTTTGCCATCGACAAGTTCATGTCATGATGATGTTCTTCAAGAAGTATCTACATAGTCAGAAAATATTACATCATTCAACGACATTGTACAAGTATTTGTTTCATACGACATGGGGTGGACTACCCGAGGTTCAGGACGCAATTATGATAGTTTGAACGGATTTGGAGCAATACTAGGCCATTTTAGTGGTTTAGTTTTGGATTACGGAACATGTAATCGCAAGTGTAGAAAATGCGATAATGTAGATAATCCTTTCGGGCATAATTGCCGCAAAAATTTTTACGGTTCTGCAAAAGCGATGGAACCACATGTTGGCAAAAATCTTATTGTTGAAAGCAACATATTAAAGTCTGCAAATTTGCAAGTTGGCGTTTTTATTGGGGACGATGGCAGTTCAACGATTGCAGCGTGTAAAGCAGCAAGCAACCATCCAATAATTAAACAATCGGATGTCAATCATTTGTCAGGAGGTGTAAAAAAACAGTTATATAAAATAGAGAAGAGCCACAAGGAGTTAACAAAAGATCGAATAAACTATCTCCATCGCTGTTTTATGCACTGCTAATGGACCGAGCGGCCAGGATTGTGCCGAGGACAACTTGTGCCGGGATGGTGTCGAGGCAAGAATACGAGCACACGCGATCTTTTGTGACATGGCCAGAATCTAGCATTTTTGCTGACTGGGATAGTTTCCATATATTTATTTATGTATTTTTACAAATATAGTTTATATTATATTATAGTTATAATATATTATAGTTTTTTTTTCTTTTTTCAAAAATCTTTGTAGTATTTTAAATAATAAACTTTTTTACAATCCAAATTGAATCCCTTGTTTATATTATTTTCTTTTAATTTTAATAATCGTTTATATTATTGAAATTAATTTAATTTTTTTAGTTTACTTCAAACGAGTAAGTTTTGTGTGCATGTAAAAGAATGGCAAGTATTCAAACGTCGCGCGTCGCGCGCAATCATCGTCTGTATTATAGATGATATAGTAGCTATATTCAGTGGTCTACACTGTTGTCGCGTTTCCATGCTAGTGAGATGACAACACGATAAATTTAACGTTTTGTAACAGTTTATAATTTTTTTCTCTGTAACTGTTTAGTGACTCCTAATAAATTTTGAACATAATTAATTACATAATTTTTACTATATATAAAAAAACTGGAGTTTTTTCACGGTTTAAAAAGGGTTTGAAGTGGAATTTTATGAATTCTCCATAAGAAGACGTGTTAAAATGTGCAAACTTTAAGTTGCTCTAATTCTTAAACGGTGTAGTGAATCGAACTCAAACTTTGGTAATTGCATTAGTTCAGTAAAAATTATATCTTGTCAAATTTTCAAAAATTTAGTTGCGTTTTTATATACCTCCAGAACATCCTTAAAGGGCGTTCGAATACTTTCGTTACCCACTGTATTTAAATTTCTAAATTGTGATTTTCAAACTTATTGGCAATCACTGCCATTGAAATGCATTCTTGCATTTCATTCTTGCAAGAAAGTCCAAGTCGCAGGGTCCAATATTAAACAAACAAGCCATCGCACAGTAGTGGTCGTAGAAACGCTTGCGACTGTTCTCGTCCGGGAAATTCCACCCTCACCTCTGACGTCGTTAAATTGGGGGTTGCCGGATATTTAAGGGTGTGGGTCCTTATTTGACCTTGACAACTTTTCGATGGTCACGCCAGAAACGAACGAGCGACCACTAGAAGAAGCTAAGTAATAACATTTCTGTCCAGTAGGGGAGCTCGATACATTTTCTAGAGACACTGCATCAGTAAATGTTGCCGGTAAGTCAGGAGCAAGTGTGACGTCACACAGTGTCGGTGTACTTGACGCTGAGTGTGGCACACACTCACCACTCCGGCAGCGTGTACGAGTGCCTAGACGGATCGCAAGGGTTCGTCTGTTTTCGAACCACGTCTCGTTAATGCACATTTGGGGCCCCTACGTGGTCTCAATCGCTAGATAAAAGATCACTCTATTGAGCTTGCACCCCAAGGTGGTCGACTTTTACGTTTTCGAAGCGTAATTTTCATTATTCGGCAGCAAGATGTCTGTTCGGGAGGCTCTGCAAGAAGGCTTGACTAGCCGTACCGCAAGGTGCACTCACACAGTCACCGCTGCTTACAGATTCTCCCGAACAGACATCTTGCTACCGAATAATGAAAATTATGCCTCGACAACGCAAAAGTCGGCCACCCTGGGGTGCAAGCGCAATAGATTGATCTTTTATCTAGCGATTGAGACTACGTAGGGGTTCCAAATGTGCATTATAGAGAAATGGTTTGTCATTTTCCGAACCCTTGCGATCCGCCTAGGGACACGTACACGCTGCCCGAGCGGTGAGTGTGTGTCACACACTCTCACTCGAGCACACCGACGCAGCATCATCGTGAGCCGTATAGTGACGTCACGTTTACGTATAAAGCCTAACTTACCGGTAATATGTTTTTTCTCGACCTCTGTTTTACCGATACAGTGACTGAATGATCGGAAACAGATACCAGCGCTCGTAGCGAAAAATGTCGGAACTATACTTGTTAGTCAACCCTCCGTTTAGAAGTAAATTTCGTCTGTTTTCGAACTGTGTGTTTAAACACGTATAGTTTAACATAATAAACGTTGCATTGACATTGCATGTGTCCCAGTGTGACGTCGTACCGACGCACAGTGGGCTGGATCGAGAAATTTAGTGACATTTCACGAAAGAGCCGACTTCCTCATATCGATTTCTAATAAATTTGTATTGCTTCCTAAAGTCCATCTACATCGAAGCTAAAAAAATTAATGTTTGTTCACAAAAACTGTAGTTAATATAAATTCACAAAGATAGACATTTGGAATGCAGCATTTTTCAGCCAAAAATTGCTTCTTTTCATCGAGGTGTCCTGATTACCCTATTTAATATTTCTTATAGCTCTTTTGGGTAAATGAAAAACAGTCCTATGGAGTAACAATTACCATTGTTAGTTGAGGCTGTTTGCTCGCAATGTATTGGAAATTAATAATTAATGAAATGCATAAAATCTATACACTTTCTTAGACTTTGCAAGGTATATCTTTTCGGGAACTTCCTGGAACTTCATGGGATAAATCAGATCATTTTCATTAGACCTTCCTCTACATATCCCCACAAAAATCGTATCCGACCCGATCCGACCGCGGAAATTATGATTGTTTAAAGTTATCGAGACGTGCCACCTAACGCATAGCAACTCACATATAGTACTTAAATACCATCCAAAGATGAATATTTTTGCAATTGCATTAATAGTTCATACCTACCTAAAACAAGTATGTAATTTTCAACAATAATATAAGTAATCTATTAATTTTATTGTTAAAAATATAATGAACGATAATAATATAACTGGAATAAGAGTTTCTTAGTTTTTCTTAGTGAGTATCGCTGTTTTTGGGTAAGTATATATCTGTCATTGAATAATAGTTAACAATTGAGAGACTCTTCTAACGAACTGTTTAGATTATCGAGACGCGAAATGTTTATGCTATGCTGCAGATAAGGTTTCGACTAAAATCCACCGTTGTTCCGGCCGACCAACGGTCGGCTGTGCCGCGTCATCAACGCCGCCTAGTCGCGCGGATGACGTCACGTCACCGGCGGATCGCGATCAGACGTTTGTAATCTCACCGAGCGAAAACAATACTTTGTCGCACCGCTTAATATAACCGTTGAAACCGCGTTCGTTCTCGCGTCCGTTAACCGGTCGCTCCGATTGTTTTGTCCGCTCATCGTTCGCGTGATTGATTGTGTTATTTGTTACGTTGTTCAATAAACTGTTCGTGTCTCATATATACATTTATTCATTGTCTAAACGCCCAGTCTCCCGCTGATTGTGATTACGATATTATACATGTAAGCGTAAGGCACATGCATGTACGCCTTGGGGAATCGGAACGTTACGGAGGTGGCGCCACGAGATGGGAAAGAGTGAAGTCTGTCGAGGAAAGACGGAAAGAAGGAGAGATAGAGATTTTGAAGACTAAGAATTGAAATTGATAATAGCAGCTGACGGAGAGATTGTGGATTGGGAGACGAGTGCTTGTCCAACATCTGTTGTTAGCATCGGTTGAGATTTGTTCAACAAGCACCAATTGACAGAGAAGTGGGAGCATAAACATTAATTGTCGATTCTCTTATTTTTAGGTTAGTCAACCACGTGCAATTATTGTAACTCTAGTCTGATTCATTGCATTAAATTAAGTTATTCTCTTATTTTTAGACGAATCAAGGTGTGTTTATTGCCTCAATAACCCTTCCACATATTATATACATTTTTTGGTCCTTCGAGCCGGATAATACGGCGACCCCCAGCATCGTACATCGAGATTATAATCAGTGGGGAGCGCAGTGGAAAAGGTGCGTAAGAAAACGCGTGTGCAATCTCCGGTGAACTCGCATTGTTCCTTCAAACCGACTCGTTAACCGTCGAAAACCGCTCGCTCGTGTGTTTGTGTCTCGCCGCTTGTCCCGTGACCTCGCGTTCGGTAGCACGTTCAAAATGACAACGGCCAACACGCTCTTCGCTCTACAAGCCGAGCTGCATCAGATCATCGGCAAAACCATCGTCAACACAAGGAAGAAGGGGATGGCCAACCTCACCGAGGCTTACCTACAGGTGCGACTGGCTGCACTCCTTCGGAATTGGGACGAGTTTCGGTCGAACCATGTCCTGCTTCTAGACCTATGCAACGCCGATCAACGATCCCATAACTACTTCGTCCGGGATCTGCGTGAAGAGTGTGAGACACTGGTCATCGACACTGACGCCACGCTGCGCAACATGCTCGAGGAGCTCTCGGCCCGCACTTCCGCCTCGAACGATGGGCCAAGCTCCCACGCCCAACCCGTCACGAAGACGGAGAAGCCGGGACCGGCCATCGCAAAGACGCTCCCGCATACACCGCAGTCCGAAGCCTCAACCGTCACCTCCGCCACAGCACCAACGGGCAAGTCGTCATCCGCAGCAGCGCATCAGGACTCTCCAGCATCGCCCAAAGGGATCGCTGCGCCGTCCGATGTTGCTGGCCACCGCACTCAACGAGGTCATCACCGCCACCGGAAAACGCCTCCAGGCTCACATCCTGGCTCGCATCTCCGGCGCCTCCGCTGTCGCGCTCTTCCGGTCGCGCCACCGCTCTCGGACTCTAGTGCTCCGGCGCATCCGCTCGCGCCTCCACTCTCGGAATCTCGAGCTCTTGCGCATCCGCTCGCGCCTCCACTCTCGGAATCTCGTGCTCTTGCGCTTCCTGTCGCGCATCCGCTCTCGCACTCTCGAGCTCTTGCGCTTCCGCTCGCGTCTTCGCACTCGCAGCCTCGTTCTCTGGTGCCTTCGCTCGCGCCTCCGGTCGCGCCACCGCTCTCGCACTCTCGTGCTCTCGCGCCTCCGTTCGCGCCTCCGCTCTCGGACTCTAGTGCTCCGGCGCATCCGCTCGCGCCTCCACTCTCGGAATCTCGAGCTCTTGCGCTTCCGCTCGCGTCTTCGCACTCGCAGCCTCGTTCTCTGGTGCCTTCGCTCGCGCCTCCGGTCGCGCCACCGCTCTCGCACTCTCGTGCTCTCGCGCCTCCGCTCTCGAACTCTCGTGCTCTTGCGCTTCCTGTCGCGCATCCGCTCTCGCACTCTCGAGCTCTTGCGCTTCCGCTCGCGTCTTCGCACTCGCAGCCTCGTTCTCTGGTGCCTTCGCTCGCGCCTCCGGTCGCGCATCCGCTCTCGCACTCTCGAGCTCTTGCGCTTCCGCTCGCGTCTTCGCACTCGCAGTCTCGTTCTCTGGCGCCTCCGCTCGCGCCTCCGCTCGCGCCTCTGCTCGCGCATCCGCTCTCGCACTCGCGTGCTCTGGCGCCCCCGCTCTCGCACTCTCGTGCTCTTGCGCTTCCGGTCGCGCCTTCGATCTCGCATCCTCGTTCTCTGGCGCCTCCGCTCGCGCCTACGCTCTCGCACTCTCGTGCTCTTGCGCCTCCGGTCGCGCCACCGCTCTCGGACTCTCGTGCTCCTGCGCATCCGCTCGCGACTCCGCTCGCGCACTCTCGTGCTCTTGCGCTTCCTGTCGCGCCTCCGCTCGCGCCTCTGCTCGCGCATCCGCTCTCGCACTCTCGTGCTCTTGCGCTTCCTGTCGCGCATCCGCTCTCGCACTCTCGACCTCTTGCGCATCCGGTCGCGCCACCGCTCTCGCACTCTCGTGCTCTCGCGCCGCCGTTCGCGCCTCCACTCTCGCACTCTCGCCCTCTGGCGCCTCCGTTCGCGTCTCCACTCTCGCACTTCCGCTTGTCCATTCGCGCACCGCCGCTCCTGCGCGCTCGCGCATGCGTTTGCGCACTCTCGCGCCCTCGCTCGGGCGCTCTTGCGCCTCCGCTCGTGCGCTCTCGTGCCTCCGTTCTTGTTCCTCCGCTCCTGTGCCTCCGCTCTCGCGCTTTCGCGCCGCCGCTCGTGCGCCCTTTCGCATCCGCTTGTGCGCTCCTGTGCCTCCGCTCTTGCGCTTTCGCGCCGCCGCGCTTGCGTTCTCGCACTTCGCTCGTGCGCTCTCTCGCACTTCGCTCGTGCGCTCTCTCGCATCCGCTCGTGCGCTCTTTCGCATCCGCTTGTGCGCTCCTGTGCCTCCGCTCTTGCGCTTTCGCGCCGCCGCGCTTGCGTTCTTGCACCTCCGCTCGTGCGCTCGTTCGCATCCGCTTGTGCGCGTTCTCGTCTCCGCTCTTGTTCCTCCGCTCGTTTGCCACCGCTTTCGCGCCGCCGCGCTTGCGTTCTTGCACCTCCGCTCGTGCGCTCGTTCGCATCCGCTTGTGCGCGTTCTCGTCTCCGCTCCTGTACCTCCGCTCGTTTGCCACCGCTTTCGCGCCGCCGCGCTTGCGTTCTCGCACCTCCGCTCGTGCGCTCGTTCGCATCCGCTTGTGCGCTTTTTCGTCTTCGCTCTTGTACCTCCGCCCTTGTGCCTCCGCTTTCGCGCCGCCGCGCTTGCGTTCTCGCACCTCCGCTCGTGCGCTCGTTCGCATCCGCTTGTGCGCTCTTTCGTCTCCGCTCGCGCCTCCGCCTTCGCGCCGCCGCGCTTGCTTTCTCGCACCTCCGCTCGTGCGCTCGTTCGCATCCGCGGGTGCGCTTTTTCGTCTCCGCTTGCGCCTCCGTTCCTTGTCTCAGCTTTCGCGTCTCCGCTCACGGCATGCGACAACCCCGCGTCTATTGCCGAGACAGCGTCTCGGCAAGGGGGGGAGTAATGTTCCGGCCGACCAACGGTCGGCTGTGCCGCGTCATCAACGCCGCCTAGTCGCGCGGATGACGTGACGTCATCCGCGCGACCCCCCACCTCGCGATCCACCGAACACGCGATCGTCGATCACGCACCGGCGGATCGCGATCAGACGTTTGTAATCTCACCGAGCGAAAACAATACTTTGTCGCACCGCTTAATATAACCGTTGAAACCGCGTTCGTTCTCGCGTCCGTTAACCGGTCGCTCCGCTTGTTTTGTCCGCTCATCGTTCGCGTGATTGATTGTGTTATTTGTTACGTTGTTCAATAAACTGTTCGTGTCTCATATATACATTTATTCATTGTCTAAACGCCCAGTCTCCCGCTGATTGTGATTACGATATTATACAACCGTTCTGTCTGCATTTAGTTGAAACAAAATCTTTGGAGAAACCACAGTGATCTATATTGAGAGAACTTTTACATATTTAAACGTTTTGTTTTAGTTTTTTACGTTTTCTACAGTTTAAGTTCGGTTTAAAGTTACAATTTAAGTCTTACAGTTTAAGTTTTGTGTTTTTTGTGTAGTTTATAAGTGTTTATTATGTGTTTAGTTTATTAAGTGTTTCTATTGACATTTGTGTTATTAATATATATATACATAAATATATAAATTTGGCAATTTGGTAAGTACAGTGACGCATAAGCATTTGTTATATTGTACGTATTAGTTATTTTCTGCATTTAACATCGTGTCTTTATCATTTAGATATTAATTACGAAAAATGGAAAATTTACGTAAAAATAAAGGTTTATTTTTTACGTTAAGAAAGTCCTCAAAAGGTGTGGGTGATTATGACAAATTGACCAAAAGTTTACCTGTTAACATCAATTGAAAAACGTTTTGGTAAGATTAATTGGCTTATCTTTTATATTTGTTATATTTTTGTTGATATTTTTAACTTTTATAAACACATTACACATACATGAAATAATACGAAATAACAAAGGTCGTAATATATAGAAAAGAGTTGATTTTAAAACAATTAAATTGAAAAAATTATTTATAATTATTGTAAATTATTATAAAAAATATCTTTTGACACGCTTGTGAGGCGTTTTTACTGATTCTAACCCAACGCCTAACCCTAACCCGTAGCCGGTTAACCAAGGAAGGTTACTGTAACCCATACTAACCATGAGGGATCGGTTTCGAAATTCCAGAAAGAGCAGTTTAACCCGCTCGTAGCGGGTTACTATGTAGTAGGTACGGATATATGAATGTGTAGGTAATATTTATATCAAATGAAAACAATTATTTAATCTTTGGCGATTGCTAAAAATAATATTTATGTCTACTTTTATACTGTAGTAAGAAACTTAAAATTATTAAAATTATTAAAAAAGTAACACTAATAAATACATAAAGAAACTAACAAACTATACATATAAAACATATCCATATAAACTATATAAACGTAGCTATTGTAAAAATGCATTTGTCCGGATAACCATTATATGGTCTATAATTGAATGATGCAATCTTGATCTCTGATCATTGAGAATGAATTTTAAACCCGAAAATATTCTCTCGACGGATACTTGCGTTGCAGGACATGCGTGAACCGTATTCGCAAGTAATCGTAATTCTGAAAAATTATTATCCCAAAACTCCAAAATATTTTGTTGTTTATTAATTCTCGAACTTTGAGAAAATGAATTTAACGCCGCAACGATATTGCATGCTGAGTGTGACGAGTTTTGCCATTCCGCATCTTTTTTTAGTAGTAATGTTTCGATATCATCAGATGATGAGATGAAGATGTTATCGCTGGAATTTTCGGTTATTTTTTTACAATTCAAAGACTCACAATGCTTCCAAGTATTTAATAAATGAGCAGTAGCAGTATTCTGTTCGTTTTCAGATAATAAATTTTTATATCTCGGGTCTAAAAATATCGAAGCTAATAAACATTTATTACCCAAAATTTCATTTTCGCGATTCTTTATTGTATTTAATAATATTTTGGCAAAATTGTTATCTATTTTTTCTAAATTTAATCTACACTGTAACCATACTACGTAAAAATCGCCCATTAATAACTGTTCATACTGCATTTGTTTAGTAGCTATTTTTGGTGGTTCAAGACTACTTATCAATTTCTTAATACTATCCCATTCATCTTCAAGTAATGTTGTATCATTCATTTCACAACAAAAATCTTTCAACTCATATAATCTTTCCAACATATTCAGTGTAGAATTCCATCTAGTTAGGCAATCTAAGATGGGCCTACGGAGTTTCATATTTTTCAATACAATTCCTAAAGTAGGGCTGCGGAGTTTCCTCACTAGTTGGCGTATTTTTAGCAATAAATCCTGTATATTGAAAATTTTTATTGCATCCTGAACTGCAAGTTGAAGAGTGTGTGCAACGCACCTCACTCCTATTAATTCAAAATTATTATCATCCGAAGGAAATAACTGTTCACCTTCTAAATAATATTCTTCGTGATATTCGCTAAGAAAATCTTCATCCATGTCATTATTTTCGTTAGCATCATCATCATACTTTCCTTGTTCATCTCCAAGGAGACGAATCATCTTCACCATATTGGCACCGTTATCTGTCGTTATGGAATATATATTTTTAGCAGTAAGATTATACTCTTTTAATACCTCGAGTATTAAAGTTTTTAAATTTTCGCTAGTATGCCTGACAAATATTTCTTTTAATCCTAGCGTCCTTATAACTATTTTTTTATTTAATATATATTGGGCATTGATCCCTATGAAGGATCTAAATTGTCTTGTTACACCGTCAATTTTTAATGAAATTAATTTGTTACTCATTTCCGTTTTTATTTGACGTCTCACATTATTACCTTTATTAATAATGGCTTCGCGAATATTAGTTTTATTAATCGCGGTGCATGGCTTTAGTACCTGGAGGATTGGATCGAGTATTTTTCGAAAACCTGAGTCCTCCACGATACTCAAAGGTCGACCATTTATTGTTACTAATTCTACGCACGAGTCAACAATAGATTCTATTGTTATTGGAATCGCCGTTGAGGTTGAAGTTGAAGCCAACGTCGACGGTGAAATTGAAATTGTTGAGGAATCTTCAATTCTCCTGCTTTTCCGTCTTTCTTTCCACATGGTAACGATCGTAAATTCGTCAGGATGATGGTATTGTAAATGTCGCGTTAAATTAGCAGCATGATTTCCCTAATGTAATAAGCCTTGCTTTTAAAATATTTTAAAATATTTTATCATTATAAGTTATTATTAATCGATATAACTTACTCGTAATTTTATTCCACATTCACTAATAACACACTGAGATTTATTTTCAATCTCATCGAAAAAAAAGTATTGTCGCACAGGATGATCCATTATACAATGCACTTTGAATAAAGTAGAAAAAAAACAGAAACCGAAGTCACAAATAAATATTCACGTAGAGTATAAATATGATATATTTACTAGTGTAAGAAAAAACTTCGTGCCGTATTCAATCTGTATTCCTCTAAATTCGATCGAGAACTAAGTCAGAATCGCATCTTCACAAACATTACTTTGTCGCCGAAAAAGTGACGATCGGCGACTGATGACGCTACACAAAAAAAGAAGATCGGGCTGACGATCGATACGAGTGTCGATAGACAATATTAAAACAATACAGTCATGTTCATTTATTTATTATATCAGGTCATTCAGTATGAAACTTAACAAATAAAACACTTTCGAATACATTTGTCAAGTTTCATACTTAACGACCTGATAATTCATGTATTAGTTGGAAACATGATACACGGGGTTTATTTACGGAAACCCGTATTTTTTTTCTTTTCTTTGTTTTACGTCGCATCTCAACCGCTAGGTTATTAGCGACGGGATCTATGGTTTATTAATATTACCACCTTCGGCACCAAAGTTCTAAATGGCACATGTAATATTTCCAGAGGTGCCGGCGGCGGGATTAGAACCCGCGACCACGGAGTCCGCAATCGCGCGCTCTATCCACTGAGCCACTGCGCGCCCAGAAACCCGAATGAACCGGGTTAACCGGGTTACTTGGGTTATAGCTTCTTTGTCTAACCCGGTTAGTCGGGTTATTCTACGGTTACGGGAACAGAACCCGGTTAAGGTTAGGATTCCTATCCCTGTATTTTATCCCTCCTAGTAATCGGTCGCGGCAGCGGTAGTGGTAAGAGTGGGGATAGCGGAGGCCCATCGAGGCGACGGACGGAAAGGTAAGGGGCCGGAAGGGATAAAATATGGTAGCCCTGCCCGCGGGGCTGTTCTCTATGGAAAGTTTTATGACAGGTCATTACTATTGAGCTGGAAGTCGGCACTTTCTCGGGCAATACGTGTTTACTGTAAAGTAGTTCGTGCAGGTACCGAATACTCCGGCGAAAATGCTATATCCGAGAAATCATTTTACAACAGATTCATGTGGGCCAGTGTTGATAATTTAAGAAGTACATTTTGTAGATCTGTTTCAATTGTGTGTAAAAGTTTCATCGAAATCGGTTAAAAATCATCACAAATTGCAATTTCCATCATCTTTGAACGTTTGTAGCTTATTGGAACGTCGACCGATTTTGAAGGAATTAGTCAGAGTATGTTTAATTTACATAGATTTACAAAACGTATGTTTTACATTTTCAATATAGGCCCAAATAAAAAAGAAAAAATTTCTTTTCGCGTCCTGTGGTAATCTAATTGCTCTAGCTTCCCAAAACAGCTCAAATCGTTATAGTCCAATATTTTAAAAGTTATCGTCTTTTTACGAGTGTCCAAATACAGGGTGGTCATTTTATCTGAAGACATTGACATATCTCGAGAACTATGCATCGGATCAAAACAAGTGGGTAATGAAAGTTGTTTGTCGCGAAGGGGGACATCCAATGATACCAAACTCGACCCCCCACCGCCGCCCCCTGGGGGTGGGGGTGGGGGAAGATAAAAAAATTAAATGGGAACCCCCATTTTTCATTGCAGATTTGGATTCCCCAGAAAAAAATACACAAATTTGACCTAGGAGTTTTTGCATTTTGGTCCACAGATGGCGTTGTAATGGACAAAAATCAAAATGGATAAAAAATCGTTGAAAATTGGGGATATCTCGAGAAATACACATCAGATCAGAAAAATAAAAGTGGACGTATTTGATACTTTTAAAAATGCTATTCAACAACACCATAATTGACCCCCCACCCCACCTCCTGAGGGTGGGAGAGGGAATTATTTCAACATCTTCAATGGGAAACCCTTTTTTTATAGCAAATCGCGTTGCGTATAAAAAGCAGTATGTACTACTTTTTCCTTTTTCATGTTTTTCTACTAATTTATATTTGCAAGAGAAACGCTGGCTAGGAATAGTGTGAACATCCTGTAGTAGATCCACACAACGTGCTCTTCAAATTTTCGATAAAGGACCACCCCAAAAAAATTACGAAATGCAACTGTTAGTATTTCCTCTGCAATTCCGACCAATTGCAATTTTCCACCAACCTTTCTACACGTCATGTGGTCAATTAATTGTACTCACTTTTCAGAATATTAAACTCGCGGGGTCCAATGTTAAACAAGCCACCGGTTAGTGGGGTGTTTAGCCCGAAACGTCGGGAAACACTATTTTGGCGTTAGTCAAAGGCTCAACGTAATAATGTAGTAGGTCGTTGAATTCGCTTATTATCGTCAGCTGTAACATTATGAAATCAAAAACCTATTGTTATATTTTGTTACAACGTTTAAATTCCTTAACAACGTATTCGCCATTGGCACGACGAACTCTGAAAACTTCTAGTTGATAGCTTTTTAAATAGTTACAGCGTGTTATATTCTTCCTATGAGATAGAGCCGGTTCCGGCGTCCGGCAAAATTTCAAATGGAACAGAATTTTTCCGGCGACCGGACGGCATCTAGCATAGGCATCTCCTGAGGTGTAGAGGGGAGTAGAAGAGGAAAAAAGGTTCTGGGGAACCCCTGTGGTGCGCCGGCGGACCCCTGGGGTTAGACACGATCACCGGCGTTTGGCCTTTGTGCGAGCCTCGAAAAAGGTCTAAAATTCTTGACGTGCCGGCGTGCCCAAAACTAAATGCTGTCCCCCCGCGGGACGGCGCCGGTGCCGGTAGTCCTGAAAGAACTAAACCATCCTTTACTCGTCCTTATTGACAATAATAAAGAAACAGACTCCAAAACCGATTCTTCCAAAAAACGCGTAAAACGGCCGTGGCCTACGTGACTAATTGCACGTGTTACCAAAATTCGTATGGTCCGCGCTCGACCTTTAAATAAGGCAAGGATCAGGGCCTCGTCCTCTCAGTTCGAACTCAGTATCCAAGCTAATCAGGTCGTATTACTTCTCATTTGCTAACTCAGTTTCGCGCTTATCCTTGCCACGCCATTTCTACTTCATTCTTTTGCGCCTCGTGTTGCATCACACCGCTTATTTCATTTTCTTTTTATTTCGTTACATTTTATATCGTTCTCTCGCGCCTCGTGCTGTATTACACCCTTTATTTCATTTTCTTATTATTTTGTTATATTTTGTATCGTTCTCTCGCGCCTCGTGCTGCACCACACCGTTTATTTCATTTTCTTATTATCTTGTTATATTTTGTATCGCTCACTCGCGCCTCGCGCTGCATCACCCCTTTTGTTCACTTCGCTGCGATATTGTTGTACATTTTTTACATATTACATCCCTTTTCATTACACTACATCATCATCCTCTTCATTCACCATTGTCACCATCCTGCACCATCCTGCGCTATTTCACATCAGTGTCGTCGTGCTCGCGAGTGTGTGAGACCCTTCAGTGCCATTCGTGTCATTTAAGAACCCGGCATTCCGTCGCGCGTCTGAGCCCACCAGGTTGCTCGGTACGAAGGAAGGCCGCCGACGTAGATTGAGGAAAACTTCGATCGTGAAGATTGACCCCTTTTCGCTGGTGTCACATGCCGCGACGCGCCGGCCGTAAATACCAACTAAAGAAGTTGGTACGGGAGCATCTCCACGAGGTTCCCGGTACCACGTACAACGAATTCCTGGGAATCCCCAAAGGGCCGAGAATCGTCCGCGACACCCCTTTCTTCGGGTCGGTTCGGTTAGTGGAATCAACCGTCGAATCCTCAAGTCCAGGACCTTCCATCGGGAAGGAGACCGAGGGTCCCAACCCCTGGAAGCTAGTCCGCCTCTCTGTCATTCCGAGTCTGCCTCGATTAGAGGACATTTGTATTGACGACACCCCTTACAAGCATTACGCCACGAGAAGGGCCCTCATTTTGAAGTGGTTTTATTGAACCATCCAGTCCGCCGTGTCATACGAAACAACTAGTGTCGGTGACGGTTCATTCGCGAGTGTGTGGTAGTTCGGTAGTGCACGTAACCGTGTTCTCAGTGACTCCTGTGTTCCTCCGCGTACGTCTGAGCCCACCAGGTGGCTCGGTACGGTGAACACAGGGTCGGTAGCCTCCAAATCGCGATTGTGTTCCGGCGACTTCTGTGTTCCTCCGCGTACGCCTGAGCCCGCCAGGTCGCTCGGTACGGGGAACACAGACTCGGTAGCCCTAAACTCCCTCCGCGTGACCGGTGAAACTCTGGTAAATCACCGTACCACACACCGCGAGGTTCCGAACACGCATCGCATCCGTTACAACTGCGCTATTCAAATCATATTTTCGCGCCGCGCCCCATTTCACGGCGACCGGAACATTCCGTCCGCTCTCGCCAAATCATTCGCAGCACTCTCGGCTGGCACCGGTATCGGTCCTGATCAGACGTGGGCGTACGGACCACGTGGATCAAAGATCGTCCATTAAATCTCCGTTACGATCCTTTCTTGTTCGCCGGAAATTCCGGCCGCGGGTCGTAACACCAGCAATTGCACTGGGTGTCTACTTTTTCTATAAGAACCGTAAATCTCTTGATATTTAAGAAAATGTATGTGTCTTGACAGTGGCAGCACTGTCGCGCCGCTCAATGCTCTCGCCTCTCCGCTACATGCTACCGAATAATGAAAATTACGCCTCCAAAACGCAAAAGCAGGCCATTTTAGACACCCAATGCAATTGGTTGATCTTTTATCTAGCGATTTTGACCACGCAGGGGCTCCAAATGTGCATTAGAGAGACGTGGTTCGAAAACAGACGAGCCCTTGCAATCCATGCAATTCTCGTGTACGTATACAGTGTCTAGCGGTGTGTGAGTGTGAGACCACACTCTCGCTCGAGCAAGGTCAAATAACGACCGGCACCCATAAGAGAGTGCGAAGCCAGATTTCCGCACCACTGTTTGGTCTACCTCTCGTAGAACAGTCACCACGCGCGCGTTTTAATTCTCGACATGGTTATCGATATGGATTTGGGTGATAGTAGTGTGGTGCAATTAGCGAGCATTGTCGTCATGCTACTGAGTTCGTTACGAATCGCGCTGGACCATCCGGTCGAGGAGCAAGTGGGACCAGGGCCTACAAGGAGAAGAACAAGACATCGTCGCTACGGCATCCATCCCCTCTGGAGAAATCGAGGTGCCGAGGGCGAATTGGTTTTATTCAGGCAGATATCAATTGACTAAGAGAACAAATTTTATGGCTACTTTCGAATGAGCACGGGATGCTTTGCTGAGTTACTAAGCCGAATTCAAGACAAGCTAGTGAAGAAAAACACGCAATCCCGAATACCAATTGCCTCGAATGAACGATTGGCAGTTTGTCTGCGGTAAGTGATTTTTCAACTACTGAGTGACTGACTGAGTCAACGACTGAGCTTCTTATGTTTTGCCATCGGTGTTTGCATGTGGCAGCTGCAAATCGAAATATTTTTTAATTAATCATCTGTCATTGTTTTAGATATCTAGCAACGGGAGACTCGTTCAAAACAATCAGTTACAATTTTCGGATGGGGCATACGACCGTACGTGAACGAGAAGGAGGTGATGGAACTGCCCAACAGGGCAAGATGGGAAGCCATCAGACAAGAATTTGGGGAGAAGTGCCGGTTCCCCAATTGTTTAGGTGCGATAGACGGAAAACACGTGACAATTAAAGTACCACCGAACTCGGGGTCCCAATATTTCAATTACAAAAAAACCCATTCCATGGTGCTGATGGCCCTAGCCGACGCCAGTTGTAATTACATTGCCGTGGAGGCAGGTGGGTTTGGCCGAAATAATGACGGAGGGATACTTTCCCAATCGAAACTGGGACAGTGTCTCGAAGACGGCAGGATTCAATTGTTGCCCGACGAGGACTTGCCGGGCACAAACATTTCCGCGCCCTGTGTCATTATCGGCGATGAGGCGTTCCTGGTGAAGCGGTACTTATTAAGGGGGGCGATCCAGATTAGACCTCGAAATTACTTTGAGCTCCATCCAGTAGGGGAGCTGGGTACAATTTCTACAGTTGAATGTCGAGAAGTACAGCAGGGCCAAAGGGATACCATCTCGGCGGTGACAGCAGTCACTACATCAGTAAATGCTGCCGGTATGCAAGCGTGATGTCACTATACGGCTGACGATGACGTAGTGACGATGTGCTCGAGTGAGCGTGTACGTGTGCCTAGGCGGATCACAAGGCTTCAGTATCTGACTAACCATTTCTCTATAATGCACATTTGTGACCCCTACGTAGTCAGAATCGCTAGATGAAAGATCAATCTAGTGCGCATGGTCCCTAAGATGGCCGAGTTTTCAGGTTTCGAGGCGTAATTTTGTAATTTTCATTATTCGGCAGCAAGATGCTCTGCAAGCAGGCTTGACGAGCCGTGCCGCGCGGCGCACTCACACACTTACCGCTCGGGCAGCGCGTACGTGTGCTTAGGCGGATCGTAAGTTGTCCTGCTTGCAGCGTCTCCCGAACAGACATCTTGCTGCCGAATAATGCAAATTACGCCTCGAAAACGCAAAAGTGGGCCATCTTAGAGATCATGCGCAATAGATTGATCTTTTATCTATCGATTGTGACTATGTAGAGGTTCCAAATGTGCATTATAGAGAAATGGTTAGTCAGATACCGAAGCCTTGCGATCCGCCAAGGCACACGTACACACTGCCGGAGCGTGTTTGTGTGCGAGGGTGCCGCGCGGTACGGCTCGTCAAGCCTGCTTGCAGAGCCTCCCGGACAGACATCTTGCTGTCGAATAATGAAAATTACGTCTCGAAATCGGAAAAGTCGGCCATCTTAGGGACCATGCTCGCTAGATTGATCTTTCATCTAGCGATTCTGACTACGTAGAGGTTCCAAATGTGCGTTATAGAGAAATGGTTAGTCAGGTACCGAAGCCTTGCGATCCGCCTAGGCACACGTACACGCTGCCCGAGCGGCGAGTATGTGCCCCACACTCTCGCTCGAGCATACCGTCACTACGTCATCGTCAGCCGTATAGTGACGTCACGCTTGCTGATGAGACCTAACTTACCGGCAACACTTCTCATCCTCTGTTTTACCGATGCAGTGACTCCCTACTCCGACACCTAGTCCGTGACTGAATCACCGACGAGATACTATTAAAGACTGCCAGCGCCTGTGCTATTCAGCGAGACGGGTAACCGGTAGGGCTGCAGGCGAGCTCAAAAATGCGAGTCGAGTACTCGCACGAAGCGAGCGGATAGCGCATCGGTGCGAGTTACTTGCATCGATCAATCCAGTCGAGCTTAGCACGGCTCGCACCAAGCGTGCGACCACGTGCGACTCGTACGAAACGTACGGCTTGCATGACGTAATACGACATTGAAGTTCTCGCAGTATCACGTTTAAATTATTATGTAGGATGTGTCTTATTGTGCTTATTAATGTGTATTTTTTCAGATTTTACAGACTTTGCGAACAGGTTTAAAAGAATTGGAAATTACCAGAAATTCGAAAAGTGCATATTTCCCATTGAAGTTTGTAAAGGGTTTAAAAAAATAAAAATCAATTTTTTCGATGTTTCTTTACGTTTTGTATGTGTATTCTGTAATATTGAACATTTTTGACAAAAACTAAATTTTACATGCTTTCAGCGCACTGGTTCGATCAAGTATTCTACATAAACACTATTTGCAAATTTTCACAAAATCATTATTTCAACGTTTCGATCTTTTTTTAGATCATTCTCAAGATTTTTGACACACGTAAAAATGGAAAATAAATGTTGCTTTGACAATATATGTATTGTGACGTGGCACATTCTGCCAACGTCAATCCGTACCCTAACGGAAGACCGGGCCACATTTTGGCAAAGCCACAACGAGCGCGGTCAAAGCAATCGCTCTCCCTGGGACGTCCGAAGCCATTAAAGAACGAAATTACCGCGTTCAAATGTCGCGCCGCTGGGCGAGTTTCAGCTACCACGATACCGAGAAGAACTGTCTGTCTCCGGCCACTGATTGGCCAAGATCCCGAGGCGAAGACGCTCGGAGCACCTATCGCCGCAGGCCGCTAGTGAGGAAGACGGCCAGGACTGGTCAGGGCCCAAGTCCAGCAACCTGGAGAAGCCGACGAGGTTAACGGAACGAAAGCACGACCACCTGCTCACCCTCGTCGACGTATCGCCCGGAGAATGTCATGAGAGCAACTCCGGACGGCTCAAGTCCACTCCGGCCCGCCGACGTCACGGTATCGGCCGAGCCCCGGTAAGTTCAAGAATTACCGAGGGCCCGGGTCCAAATGTCATCGCTCCGTCCCTGCGGCCAGGAGCCACGCGATAGGTCCGAGCGTCGCCTCAGCGGAGATAGTCGCGGGAGAGGGGGACGCCTCGCTTCCGCGTTCACGAGCCGGCTCGAACTGGGTCACTAGGGCATCTTGATTTACCGAGTTAACACGTGCGACTTTAACCGCGATATCAGTACCGAGTTTTTGCATCGGCTACCAGCCTTCTACTATCGTGGTGAGTACCAGTCAGGCTTTCGGAAGTCGATTATACAATTGTGACCAGTTCGTGTTGGTTCGGGGGCGAAATATCGTGAGTAGAATCTCCGGCTTTGCGACTTTGTGAGAACACGTAGCTCTCTCGAGAGGTTCGTCCGGCCGTGGGCCGTTCGGGCGACGGTAGCCCGTACGAGGGGCCCGTGACGAACGAGTAAATTACGGAAATTGGCTTCCCTCGAGACGTTCCACGGGGAACGACGTCACGCGGTCAGTTCTGTTCGACCGCCATTACATCTCGCGCGTGTACCGGCGAAATTCATCGGCCCGCGTATTTCATCTGAGCTCGGCAGAAATCGTGCATTCTTGGCTTGTATCTCACGCGAAGTCCTGTGACTGCCGAGCTCGACGCGAACGACGAAGCTACGCGCGTTCGGTAGAACATCCGCCGAAAATCATCGCCTACGCGCCGGCAAATACGTTGACTGCCGCCGGTGTCCACCGGGGGCTTGTGTAACGCAACGGCGACAATAAACGTTAGATATTTGCCCTGTAAATTCTGAGTCGTCATTCTTCCTCTAAGAAACGTTCCCGTCGCGGGGAATGCTCCGTCCTTTTCCTCACGCGGAACCCTGGCCGTTCATGTGGCCATCTTCGGCCGTGTAGATCCTCGCCGATTCGGAATACGATCGAGAAGTGTCCCGCGAGCTATTCAGAAAACTGGCACGACCTCGTGCCTGGCGCCCGATTTCGCGTAAGCTCGAAATCTCTTACATTCCGATCCGAATCGACGAGAGATCTTTTGTCCCGGGAGGACCACGTCCCGCGCGACCGAGACGTGGCCCGGTCGTGCGGCCATAATTTCCCGAGTGCGGCTGCCCTTCGTTTCGGCGAACGGCAGGCGACGTGACAGTATATTGGAAATATCTGTACAACAATTATATATGGTTAAGAATAAAGAAAAAAACGAGATTAACGAAATAGAAAATCATTCGGTGTGGGATTTTATCCAGGGCCGGAGATTCGATTCGCAGCGGGTTTTGTTTGTTTGGTTATATTTAGGTTTATAACAAAATGAAAACAACAATTGAGTTTGCACATAGTTCCTACAATTTATGCTAAACCTACTACTATTGTTAGTCAGTCGTTACATACACTATCTCTTAATTCTAGCGTATTTGCTTAATACAGGTGCGGTACTTAGTACATGTTTTGCATTTGAGAGGGAAAATTATATTAGGAAAAAACCCTCCTTTATTTTCACTTTTACATCTGAATGTGTACCTGTCAGTAGTACTAATATTGCATGTTGTCTAATTTAGATTCGATCCTATTGCGTATAGCTTATAATTTAGATCTCCTTAAGTCCTAGTTATTGCAGTATCTATCACATATTCTTCAATCAATTTCATAGTAAATAGATAACTTTTGGTAAGGTACTTTATGCTTAAAGTTAAAAGTCACATTGTGGTCCCTAATTTCTGTAAGATTTTTAGTTAAGTCACTGTTGGCTATTTGATACTTATAGAAACTTAATACTAAATCTTTAATATAGTGTTCAGCGGATGGGATCTCTGTGTTTTTGTGTAATTCTGTGACTCTGCTGTTTCTGCGGGTTGACAGTATTAGTCTTAGCATTTTGTTTTGAAATATTTGTAGTTTGTTAATGTTTGTTATGGCGGCATTACACCAGACCGGTGTTGCATACGTTATAATTGGTCTGATTATTGTTTGTAGCAACACTGATTTATTTAATTGTTTCACAACAAAATTTTGATATTTTACACGATGTACAGAGTATACATTAGTTCGACGGAGACAAGGTCCGGAAATTGTCGTTGCGCTGTGTTTCGGTATCCGCGATTGTACCTAGACTGATCCGCAATTACCGTCGCCGAGGAAAGTCGGCGGTGGTGAGGGGGGTTCTATACTACTGATACACTTATAATTGCGTACGAAGACACAAGCACGCGTCTACCGTAGCTACCGAAGTTGTTGTTCGCGGGCACGACGCGTGACGGTTTTTTTCTCGCTCGATTGGCACGAGAGTTACTGTTTGTCCGTGTCAAACATTATGATTTTATAAATTAGTTTTTTGTTATGTACTGTGACGTGGCAATGTTTGCCAACGTCTTCCGAAGAATATTATCGGAAGACCGGGTCATCTTCCGGCATGCGAAGAGCGAAAGAGTAGAGGCGAACGCTCTCCCTGGGCACAAGCGAGACATATGGGCGAGTTCTGATATTTTGAGCGTCGCGCCAATTTGCGCGACGCGAGTTTGCAGGACCGTAATCAGGTCCACGGGGGGACCTGACAGACTTCTTCCCGCCAAATCAGAAGGAACGAGGATGGCTCCGACGAAATCCCTGCCGGAGAATAGCAGAGGGATCGACGCGGCTCAGGATGAACAACCTGGAGGCGCCGACAAGAATTCAGCGGCCAAGACAGAAATCTCAGCTGTCTTGCCGTCGCCTCACCCGGAGAGAAACCTGGCCAGTTACCGGATTGGCTGACAGCGATCACCTCAGCGGGGAGCGGCCAATCGACGGGCACCGCTGCCGGAGAAGCCGCCAATCACTGGAGACCAGGGGCCGTCACGCAGGGGCGAGGCCCCTGCCGAAAATCAGCGCGCGATAGGTCCAAGCGTTACGCGGGGAGAAGCGAGCGGAAGGGGGGGACGCTTCGCTTCCGCGTTCCCGAGTCATCGCGTAGAAGATCACTTCTTCGTTGGCTCTAGTCGAGACTAGCTCTTTAAGATTTGCGACTATCAATCAGAGTTGTTACGGATCACGCGAGATCCTCGGCGGCACGCGAGCTAACATGGGACAGAGGGGAGAGAGGCGACGGAGTTGCCCAAACCATAACAATGATTCGCGACAGAGAGGCTCCTCGTCACCTCTCGCCCCCCCACCTTTTTTCTCCGTTCGAACTCCTTCGGCACAGCTGATTGCCGAGAGTCAGTTACCTTTTCGAACTCCCGCTTAGCTAGACCAAAATCGCTAACCATATTCAGCAAGGCCTTGCGCTTCTTGTGCCTTCGCGCTTATACTTCAATCGTGCTTCATACCATTTCTTTTCGTATTATAATTAGTACTAAGTTGGTGACGGGTTCGTTAGTGTAATAAGTTGGGTTAAGTTTATAATAAAGTGACTAGTTGACGAGTGTCTGAAACACTAAACTCAAGTGCCAGTGAACCAATTCTTTTACGCACCTTCCTCAATTCCTACGCTTTCTTAACATAAATTAATGGTCCTTCGAGCCGGATATTAAAGCAAAACGACTTAAACGGTTAGTGGAACGGTTCGCGTTATTTGAATTAACGGTCGCTGGTTCGGTACGTCCTAATCGACCTCGTGAGACAACAGCATTGACTTTCAACGGTTTCTACACGTTCGAAAAATATGGATGCGCTACTTAACAGGCAGGATAAGTTGGGAACGAGAATATATCGTATCATCGAAAATCTCAAAAAGAAGGGAGTTGCTAACATTACCCGGGATACCGTCGCAGCTAGATTGGATTTGCTGGAATCATATTGGTTGGAGTTTTCGTCTAACGATGAAAAGCTTCACGCTAAAGAAGACAATGATCTTCTCAAATCCCTCTACGTGACGAATAATATCTACGACGTGGTTGAAGAAGCCTACGTTACGGAGAAGGCGGAGTTGAAACAACTTCTGGGACCAACAACCGTTCAACAGGTCACCGTTTCCTCTCCGCAACCAACTAAAAGGCTAGCTTTGCCGAAAATCGCCCTCGAACCCTTCAATGGCGACTACACGAAGTGGATCAGCTTCCGAGATCTCTTCCGATCGATGGTGATTAACAACGCTACCTTAACCAACGTTGAACGATTGCACTATTTGAAAACGAACGTTACTGGGGAACCTGCCGATCGCTTAAATAACATTCCTATCACAGACGATGATTTTCCACGTGCCTGGAAGTTACTCGAAAAAGAGTATGAAAATCTTCCTGTCCTGGTCGACGCTCAACTCGGTTTGCACTTGGCGCTTCCTACTATGAAAATCGACTCTGCTGGTGAGCTCAAGGCATTACTCCATGGGACTCAAAACGCCGTTGAAGCGTTAGCCGCTCTCAAACGTCCAGTCGAGCATTGGAGCGACTGGCTCAACTACATCACAGTACAACGTCTGGATGGGCAGACCAGACTTGACTGGGAAACAACGTTGGAAGGAAAAGAGGAGCTGCCGACCTTTTCCCAACTCTCGGACTTTCTTGCTGGTCGATTGCGGTCTTTGACAAAAAAATCATTGCCTGCTTGCAACCTTTTTGCTACCGCTGCTTCATCGCACCTCGCTGTTCCATCTGATGACAGAAGGCCCCCCACTCCATCTGCTGCGAGACGGGCACCCCCTCCAGCTGCTGCTCATCGCGGGACAACTGGTCGACCCAAGGTGCACGCCGTCACGGGAACATCCGGAACTGCGAAGTGCCGTCTTTGCGAGAAGGATCATTTTATTCTCTTCTGTCCTAGGTTTAAGAGCTTGACCCCCCCGGAGAGGAGAAAAGTGGTAACAGAAAAAAACCTATGTTTTAATTGTCTGTCAAATCACCAGGTACGCGATTGCCAGTCCAACAAACGTTGTCAAATCTGCGTAGGCAAGCATCATACTGCCCTTCACATTCCTCACGAAAATCTTAATTCGGGAGATAATTTCGAAGCTTCGTCCTCCGTGTCCAAACCTGTAGCTAAAACGGTTAACTGTACGCGGATGAGCCAAACACTTATTTTGGCCACTGCTATCGTGGGAATAGAGGTGTGTCCGGGCGAAAGAATCTTTGTCCGCGCTCTAATCGACCCTTGCTCCGAAGTTAACTTGATTGGTGAAAGCATCGTGCAACGATTTAAATTGCCGCGTAAACCCTTTAACGTCCCGCTGGAGGGGGTCGATTCGATGCGAAGTCGACCTCGAGGAAGAGTGAGTTTGACCGTGTCATCGCGACTAGACCCCACGGTTTCATATTCCGTAGACGCTGTCATTCTTCCTCGACTGTCTTCCTACGAGCCGCCTACAACTGCCGGTCCGAGCACGTGGTCGCATCTCACAAATCTAGAGCTGGCTGATCCGGAAATCTCTTCGCGACAGCCCATCGAGCTTTTGCTTGGAGCCGAGATGTACGCGCTGATTATTCGCGAAGGTCTTCGTCAGGGCGCCGCGGGCTCCCCCGTCGCCCAAGCTACCACACTTGGTTGGGTCGTTACCGGATCGCCGGGAGACTCCAAAAATTCTATTTCAAACCCTCGTCGTATAATACTGCACTGCTCAGTCGACGATGATATCAGCACTCTGCTGCAAAGATTTTGGTCATTGGAGGAAGTCGCTGCTCCTCCCTCCTCTGCGGGACTGACCCCGGATGAAGACGAGTGCGAGAATCATTTTGTCCGTACGCACACGCGTGACCACGCGGGCCGATATATCGTCCAACTACCGTTCAAGAGAGATTTCGCGCTGCTAGGTGACTCTCGAAGAACAGCTGCCATAATGCTCTCTAAACTTGAGAGACGCTTCTTGAATTCTGGAAATTTTTCCGCAAGGTACCGCTCCTTCCTAGATGAATATCTCCAACTTAACCATATGGAACTTGCTACGGGTATTCGAGAAAGTAGTAATAATTACTATCTGCCACATCACGGCATTTGGCGAGAGTCAAGCTCTACGACTAAACTACGCGTCGTTTTTAATGGCTCCAGTAAAACGACAACCGGTGTTTCTCTAAACGATATTCTACATTCTGGACCCAATTTGTTGCCTGAGATTCCTGACCTCTTGCTCCGTTGGCGTTGCCATACTATAGTCTTTGCCGCCGACATGGAAAAGATGTATCGGCAAATCTGGCTTGCTGACGACGATCGCGACGCCCAGCGCATCTTGTGGCGGCGCGACTCGAACGGTGAGGTGGACGAGTATCGGCTCCGTACGGTCACTTATGGCCTAGCTTGCGCTCCCTATCTGGCTATGCGTACAATACGCCAGCTCAGTTTCGACGAGGGGAGTCGTTTTCCGCTGGCTGCCGCTTGTTTAAGGTCCGATGTTTACATGGATGATGTGCTTTCCGGAGCCTCGACTATTGATGAGGCTTTAGAAATACAAGAACAATTAATTGCCGCGCTCAAGGCGGGCGGCTTCACCCTGAGGAAGAGGACTTCCAATGAACCAAAGTTACTTGACCATCTGTCAGCGGAACACGTTGCTTCCTCAGGTGAACGCCCATTTGAAAACATCTTTTCATTACTGGAACTAAAGTGGCAGTCCGCTGGGGACTGCTTTCTTTTCAATTTAAAACCTCACGACCCTCAGGTCCCTATCACGAAACGACATGTTTTGAAGGAGATGGCCTCTGTCTACGATCCTCTAGGTTTTTTAGCGCCGGTTACTGTTACTGCCAAAATATTCCTTCAGACGCTTTGGCTTTTAAAACTCGATTGGGACGACCCCCTGCCCCCCGCGCAGACTAAATACTGGGCGACCTTCTCACACAGTCTCGCTAGCATATCAGCTGTCAGGATGCCTCGCTGGGTGGGGATGAGTTGTAAACACGTGCTCGAGATACATGGGTTTGCTGACGCCTCGGAGAAAGCGTATGCCGGTGTTGTTTACCTCCGTTCAGTTCAAACCAACGCGAGGCCGCTCGTAAGGCTAGTGATGTCAAAAACAAAGGTTGCCCCCCTCCAACAGGTATCCCTGCCGCGGCTTGAATTGTGCGCTGCTGTACTCCTTTCGCGACTAGTAAAACGCGTACTGAGTGTTTTACCGTTGCACGAGGCTAAAGTACACCTCTGGTCGGACTCTACAATTGTGCTTAGTTGGCTGCAGGGTCGACCTTCCAAATGGAAAACCTTCGTCGCAAATAGGGTTTCGGAAATTCAAAACCTCTTTTCTCCTGATGTGTGGTATCACATCCGCTCTAAAGAAAACCCCGCTGATCCCGCTTCTCGGGGTTTAACCGGGGATACGCTTGCTGGTAATGCACTCTGGTGGCAAGAGCCTTCCCTCATCTCCACCACGACCAGTGACTTCAGGGAATGTTATGCTACAATTATGGACACTGAGGAAGAGAGACGCGCCGAGAAAACGGTACTGAACACTACTGTTGCAGTAACTTCTTCCTCCCAAACGACTGATATACTTTGTCGGTACTCTTCCTTCACGCGTCGCTTGCGATCAGTGGCTTGGTGTTTGCGTTTCATCAACTGCGCGCGAAGAACTTCTACTGTAAAGGATGCATGCCTACATACTAACGAACTTGATAACGCTCGTATTACGATAATTCGATGCGAGCAACTGCGTTTCTTCGCTACTGCGATTACCGGCTTAGAAGCGTCGCGTCCCCCTCTCCGGGGACCCCTCGTCCGCCTCAGTCCATTCCTGGATGAGCGTGGAATTTTGCGTGTTGGCGGTAGATTAAAACATTCTCTCCTGGTTTATGATGAAAAACATCCTATCATAATTCCTGAAAAGGGCCATGTTACCTCGCTTATCATCAACTACTTCCACGAGAGATTGTTACATGGCGGAACTCAAGTAACCCTTTACAATTTACGTCGGATGTATTGGATCCCGCGCGGTCGTCGAGCGGTTCAAAGACAAATACACGGGTGTATAAAATGCTGGAGATGGCGCTCTCAAACTGCCGATCAAAAAATGAGCGATCTTCCGTCGTCGCGCGTCACACCTACTCGACCCTTTTATAATGCTGGCGTCGACTATGCTGGACCCTTCCATACGAAGGTTGCGCCGGGACGTGGTACCAGGACACGCAAGTCCTATATCTCGGTGTTTGTCTGTCTCGCGACTCGTGCTGTGCATCTGGAGCTAGTTTGCGATTATTCTTCTGAAGCCTTCCTCGCCGCGTATCGTCGCTTTATATCTCGTCGCGGCCTCTGAGCTTCCCTGCGTAGCGATTGCGGCACGACCTTTGTGGGTGCGGATAAAGAGTTGAGGCGAATGCTCAATGCATCCAACGAAGAGATGCTGAAAACTCAGCGAGCTCTAGCTGAAGCAGATACTAAGTGGGTTTTTAATCCCCCTGCTGCACCTCATTTTGGAGGTATCTGGGAGGCTGCGGTCAAGTCGGTGAAGTACCACCTACGCCGCGTAATCGGTGAGACTCTCCTCACTTTTGAGGAGATGTCAACGCTCTTAGCGCAAGTCGAGGCTTGCTTAAATTCTCGACCACTTACGCCTCTCACTGATGAGCCTACCGATCTCACCGCCTTGACCCCAGCCCACTTCCTCATAGGTTCCCCCCTAACGGCTATTCCTGAACCCTCGTTGTCCGATGTCCGAGCTTCAAGGCTGACTCGCTGGCAAATGATCCAGCAGCAACGCGATCATTTCTGGGATCGCTGGTCTATCGAATACTTGCAGACCTTACAGCAAAGGACGAAATGGACGAAGGAGAACCCCAATCTCAAGCCTGGAGACTTGCGCCTCATCCTCAATGAAGCTACTCCACCCACACGGTGGCCGTTGGGGAGAATCGCGCATGTTCATGCCAGTTCTGACGGACTAGTTCGAGTTGTAACCGTGCGCACGGCGACTTCCGTTCTGACTCGGCCGATTGCAAAAATTTGCCCCTTCCCACCTCGGACCGCGACCAATGACCGTTGAACCACCTCTCGTTGACGCGTTCATCTTTGTTGATGCGTTGCTTCGATCAACAAAGGCGGGCGGAATGTTACGGATCACGCGAGATCCTCGGCGGCACGCGAGCTAACATGGGACAGAGGGGAGAGAGGCGACGGGGTTGCCCAAACCATAACAATGATTCGCGACAAGAGAGGCTCCTCGTCACCTCTCCCCCCCCCCCCTTTTCTCCGTTCGAACTCCTTCGGCACAGCTGATTGCCGAGAGTCAGTTACCTTTTCGAACTCCCGCTTAGCTAGACCAAAATCGCTAACCATATTCAGCAAGGCCTTGCGCTTCTTGTGCCTTCGCGCTTATACTTCAATCGTGCTTCATACCATTTCTTTTCGTATTATAATTAGTACTAAGTTGGTGACGGGTTCGTTAGTGTAATAAGTTGTGTTAAGTTTATAATAAAGTGACTAGTTGACGAGTGTCTGAAACACTAAACTCAAGTGCCAGTGAACCAATTCTTTTACGCACCTTCCTCAATTCCTACGCTTTCTTAACAAGAGTACTTTTGCGACGTTACCTGCCGGAAAGCACACGAGATCAAGCGATCCGTTATCCACGGCCGACAGAACAACATCTTGGGTAAGCCTTTGTCGGATTCTCATTCGAATTACTAAGTGATCTCTCTTTCGCGTTGGCTCGGGAAGCGTATCGGGTTCGCGATCGCGTCGGCGAAAGATCGACGTAGCTACGGGCTGCCGGAAGCAGCGTTAATTCGCGAGCGGCAAGTAGTTGTCGAGCGGCGAACGCGCGGGGAAAATATTTGCGGGTGCAAGGCACTATTTTCTTTAGCGAGGATCCGCGCGTCGTCGTTTCTTTCACGCCAGCCTCGTCTCGTCCCACGGTGGGACGCCGCCTCGTGCTCGCGTCGTATTTGCGACCAGTGTTAGTTCGACGAGAAGCCATTGTTACGCGTTTTCCATCGGAATTCGGGCGTAGAACGCGGATTCTGCGGACGCCAACGCCGTCATCGCGTTGCTGCCGAATTCGACGCGACGTTCGAATCACGTTCGAAAGAAGAAGCGCGCGTGCGACCAAGATCCGTCGACGACCACCTGTCACGCGCCGGCTAACCTCGAAAAGCTGCCGGTTACGGCCGGCAGCCACGTTGTATAACCCGTCGAGCAATAAAATCATGTTAGCCGAAATTCTGAGGGAGATCATTGAGTGCGAAATCTTCCCGCCGCGGGGAACGCCTCGTGTTCACTCCGCGTAGTACCCTGTGCCCGTTCGCGAAGCATTTCGTCTCGTTATCGGTTGCCGTCGACTCGTGAGAACGTTTCTCGAAGTGTTCGTCGCTACGGCGACTTATCGTGGCACCTTCCGTGCCTGGCGCCCGAACACCTTGGCGAAGGCTTCGAGAAGCGACGAGTCGACGAGCACCTTTTGTCCCGGGTGGACCGCGTATCGTGCGGCCGCTCGCGGCCCGGCCGTCCGGCCCATAAATAGCCGGTGTCGCTAGGTTTTCGCCGTCCTGGAGACGAGGGAAAGCTAGACGACGTGACAGTACAGATAAGTGGGAGTTGTATACCATTAGTGGATATAGTTTCCTAAGTATGTACTGAGTGTGCTTTTCCTGTGCTTTCTTTGATGTGACATGCATATGTTAGTTGTGTATCAAGGTGGACTCCTAGGTATTTAACTATGTTTGTTGGGCTTGTTTTGTGTGCATTTACTGTTATAAGTTGGAAGATTCTGTTTTTACGTTCCTTTTTCATTGAAAATACTATTACTTCTGTTTTGGTTGCGTTGAGTTGTATTTTCCATTTACTATAGAATGGCTCTAGTATTGTCATATGAGTTTGTATGTACAGTAAATTCTCTATAATCGCAAACGCCTCGGGGGGATTTGTTTGCATTTGTTGAGAATAAAACTTGTATTTCGCGCCCAACGATGGCGATCGTGAGTCGGATGATCGACAGCAGAGCCATCTATTGTCACACCGATAGATCTTCCAATATGGCGAAGAACAGATACCGTAACGCTCGTCGTGTAAAGAACACGTTTTTGTAGTATCTCGTGTCATCCTTACTAATAAATGTAATCTAAAGAAAATATACATCCACGCTTAAACTCTAACAGGTTATGGGCCCAGGAATATATGTATTTTCTTGGCAGTGTGTAAGAATTGATAATAAGTGAAAAGTTTGTGGTGGCACGTGTTCACAATAATTCCAGAAAGTATGGCTTTTGTAACTGGAAAAGTAGCTAGAATTGAGGTCCTTAATAAGGATAATTACGACACATGGTGCATGCAAGCAGAAGCGCTCTTAGTGAAAAACGATGGATGGGAATATGCGGCCGGGACGATGAAACGTCCCATAGTCATTGAAACAGATCCGATGACGGCAGCAGCGGCAGCGGCATGGGATAGAGGTGACCAAAAAGCGAAAGCTGATATAATATTATTCGTAAGTCCATCAGAGTTAAATCAATTAAAAGGGTGTCGAACGGCACATGAAGTCTGGCAAAAGTTGCGAACGACATATGCGTCGCAAGGGCCAGCGAAGAGAGCCACGTTGCTGAGACGGCTCACGACCCATCGCATGGCGAGTGGCGATGATGTGCGACAGCACATTAATTCATTCATTGAGATTGTAGGAAAACTTGCAGAGATGGACATTGAAATCCATAAGGACTTGCAGAGCGCTATGTTGCTGAATAGTTTACCAGAAAGCTTTGAGAACTTTAGGTGTGCGATAGAGTCTCGAGATGAACTTCCTGGTTTAGATACTCTTAAGATAAAAATATTGGAAGAGTATGAAACAAGAATGCAGAAACGATCAGAGGAACATGGAGTGATGGCAGTTAAACATAATAATAATTGGAAGAGCGACAAACAAGTAAAGCGAGACAAATGGGGGAATAAAACACATGCTCCATGGAAACCACAGATTAAATGTTATGAGTGTGGAAAAATGGGTCATCGTGCAGCTGATTGTTGGAATAAAAAGACCAAACAAAAATCTACAGCAGGTATGGCAAATGAATCATATTATGTAAATGTACACGATGCGTATAATATCAGCGAAGACCCGGAGCACAGGTATTGGTGTCTCGATAGTGGGTGCACAACCCACCTTTGTAAAGATAAATCTAAATTCGATGAAATTAATCGTTCGACATATCACAAATTAAATCTAGCGAATGATACTTCAGCCGCAGTAGAAGCACAAGGGAATGTCTGTATTAATACAATTTTAGACAGCAATGCTAAGCAAATACAGTTGAAAGACACATTATATGTGCCTGATCTGAGGACGAATTTGCTATCTGTAACAAAAATAACGGACAAGAATCATGAAGTTATTTTTAGGAAAAACGATGCCATCGTGGTTGATCCAGAAGGAAGAGTTAGATTAAAAGCAAATCGTATAGGAAATTTGTACTACCTACGTGAGGAAGCAGAGGATGGAAAAATTATAACATCTAAAGAAAATTCTAACCTACAAGGAAAATCCAAAATTCAATTATGGCACAACAGATTAGGTCACCTGAACGCAAAGGATTTATTGTATTTAGCCAAAAAGGAAAACGCCATTGGAATAGATTTGAATGGAGAAAAAACGCTGCCAACGTGTGAAACGTGTATTCGAGGAAAACTAACCTCAACTCCTTTTCCAAGGGACAGCAAAAGAAGTCTCATATTTTTAGATATTGTGCATTCGGACGTGTGCGGTCCGATGAATAAAGAATCCTTGGGAGGATATAGATATATAGTATCCTTTATTGACGATTATTCCAGGTGGTGCAAACTTTATTTTCTAAAAGGAAAAGATGAGGTATTCCGTGCGTTTAAAGATTTTAAAAACTACGCAGAGACGCACACAGGGTGTAAATTGAAAAGTTTACAAACTGACAACGGACTAGAGTACTGTAACGGACAATTTGAAGAATTCTTGCGACAAAATGGAATATCAAGAAGATTGACTGTGCCATATACACCCGAGCAAAACGGAGTGGCAGAGCGAAAGAATCGTACTCTCGTCGAAATGACTCGATGCTTATTGCTGCACGCTGGATTATCGGAAGGATTTTGGGCAGCTGCAATGGATACCACAAATTATATAAGAAATAGGTGTCCTACGAAGAGTCTGAATGGTAAGACTCCATTCGAATTGTGGAATAAGAGGCTGCCCCGGTTAGCACATTTGAAGACATTTGGCGCAAGAACATACTTATTAAACAAGGATCCTCGAAAAAAGAAATTTGATCAAAGAACAAAAAGAGGAATATTCATCGGCTACTCGGAAATATCAAAGGCGTACAAGGTATGGTTACCTAATGAAAAAAGATTGGTTGTTTCTAGGGATATAAGGGTTCTCGAAGACGAATATAACTACGACAACAAAAAGGATAGTCAAGAAGAAAATAAAAGTTGGAGACCGAGAACAATACCATTGATTTGTTTGCCAAATAATACTGAAAATCAGGTGCGGACAGAGGAATCAGTTATAGAGATTCCTGAAACACCAAATACAGGAGAGGTAGAACGAGAGGAAGATCCAATGGAAATACATCAACGCCAGTGCCGAGCTCCGGGAAGACCCAAAATGGTTCGAACTGGAGGAAGAGGTCGTCCCAGAAAATTATATCAAATACGAACGGTGGAACCCAACGAAGAAGAAGAGGGTACCGCAGAAAGGGGCGAAAATGAAAGTGGGCTTGTAGATAGTGGAGAAACCGAGGCCGAAGGTCAACCAGATGGAATGGAAGACCATGAAGAAAGTCTAGTGGTAGAGCATGCTGCTGGAATAGCCGAAATATCGGTAAGAGACGCTCTAGAAGGAGAAAATGAATCAGAATGGAAGCATGCAATAAAATCCGAGATAACGAACCTAATCAAGAATAATACGTTCAAAATTGTGGAAAGGCCAGATAACAAAAGGGTTATAGGTTCGAGAATGGTACTTACAAATAAGTACAAAGCGGATGGATCCTTGGAAAAACGCAAAGCCAGGGTTGTGGCGAAAGGATTCGCCCAACGTCCAGGAATAGATTTTAACGAAACATTTGCTCCTGTAGCTAGGTTGGAGACAATTCGGCTATTGTTAGCCTTGGCGGTCAAGATGAACATGACCGTGGAACAGGTTGATGTAACAGGGGCATACTTGAACGGGAACATTCAAGAAGAAATATTTATGGAAATGCCTGATCAACTGGAAAACTGCTTACAGGAAATCGTAAGAGATAAAAAGGAAACCACAAGAATAAGAGAGACTGCCCAAAGGTTATTGAAAGATGTGGATCGCAGCAACGATGGAGTGTGCCAATTGACGAAGGCAATCTATGGATTACGTCAAGCAGGGAGGCAATGGCACGAAAAACTTAGTCAGAAACTAAGAAGTATGGGGTTGCAAGCGACAGTGTCAGACCCCTGTTTATACCACAAAAGAAATGAGAATTATAGGTTGTACATTGTTATATACGTGGATGATATGCTGATTATATCCAATAACAAAGGGTGGATCAAGAGTATCAAAGAAGAGCTGGCAAAAGAATTCGATATTAAGGATCTTGGTCGAGCAAATTATTGCTTAGGAATTGAACTTCGGCAGGATGCACAAGAAATAAGTATGTCTCAAAGAAGATATATAATGGAGCTCCTTGAAAGATATGGTTTGGCTGACTGTAATCCTGTGGCCACACCAATGGACAAAAACGCGATTTTGAATAAAGCAAAGGCTGGTGGAAATCAGAGGAGGCCGTATCGAGAATTAGTCGGGGCCCTCATGTATTTGGCGGTCGCTACCAGACCGGATATAGCGCATGCTGTCAGCGCACTTGCCCAGTTTAACGAATGTTACGGAGACGAGCATTGGGCGGCAGCGAAGAGGGTACTCCGATACTTAAAAGGTACAATTAATCATGGCATTATTTTTAGGAATTCAGATGAGGGTGCATCCGTATATGTAGATGCCGATTGGGGAAGGTGCCAGGTGGATAGAAAATCGTACACTGGGTATGTGATACGGTTTTCACAAGGTCCCGTAACCTGGAAATCACAGAAACAACGCACGGTGGCGTTATCTTCCACGGAAGCCGAATATATGGCGATGACCGAGGCTGTGAAGGGTGGACTTTATTTACAGGAGATTCTGAAAGAAATCGGATTGGAGGAATTCGCAAAGATGTCCATTTATGGTGACAACATTGGAGCACAGTTGCTGGCGAAAAATCCGATAGTTCATCCGCGAACCAAACATATAGATATAAGGTTTCATTTTTTGCGAGATGTTTAAAAGAAAGAAATTTTCTCTGTAGAATACTTACCGACTGATCGTATGCCAGCTGATGTACTAACTAAGCCAATGACCAAAGACAAACATTATTTTTGTATAGACGCAATAGGGCTAAGAGATATAACTAAAGTATAAATGTTTGTGCAATAATGTAAAATTAATTACTGTAGGGCGCGTATTAAGAGGAGGTGTTGAGAATAAAACTTGTATTTCGCGCCCAACGATGGCGATCGTGAGTCGGATGATCGACAGCAGAGCCATCTATTGTCACACCGATAGATCTTCCAATATGGCGAAGAACAGATACCGTAACGCTCGTCGTGTAAAGAACACGTTTTTGTAGTATCTCGTGTCATCCTTACTAATAAATGTAATCTAAAGAAAATATACATCCACGCTTAAACTCTAACAGCATTTATCGATTTTGGTCCTACTTTTTTAGAGCTTCAAAGGCCGAGCCGAACGTAGAGAAGGAACCAAAGGCCGAGCCGAACGTAGAGAAGGACAGCGCGTGTAAAGAGACATCACGGCAACCGTCGATGCGACGGCACCTGTTTGCATTTGTAGATCTTGGTCCTACTTTTTTGGAGCTTCAAAGGCCGAGCCGAACGTAGAGAAGGACAGCGCGTCTAAAGAGACACCACGGCAACCGTCGATGCGACGACACCTGTCCGCGTCTCTTTCTTTCATATACGCTGTCCTTCCTTGCGTTCGAAACTCTCATCGTCAATTAAACCACTAAATTCAGTTCATATTATATCGTGTTTGTTATCATTTTGCATTAGAAAAATGCCAGGAATATGTTGGTGAAAGTCCCATAAAAAAATAATGGAAAATAAAGAAGATACAATTTTGGTATAACGTTATGATGACTCACGGGCGTTTGAACTGTGCCGACGACTGCGACTCTCCGCGTCGCGTTAGTAGTGGTTCACACCGATATACCGAGCCGAGATCAGTGTATTGAGTTGGAGGGGATATTTCATTTGCGATTATCGTACATGCCCTGTTTGTTATTATAGAGAATTTACTGTACAATAATAAATTACATTATTTCACCATACTTTAACATGTAAAAATAATTTTTTCCAGCTTTTCCAACCAGTTTGGTTTTTGAAATGTGGAAATGCGTTTTCGATTTTATAATGTTACAGCTGACGATAAGCGAATTAAACGACTTACTATATTACGACCTTGAGCCCATAGATAACGCTGAAATAGTTTTTTCCTGACTTTTCGCGGGCTAAACACCCTACTGTGCGATGGCTTGTTTAATGTTGGACCCTGCGACTTGGATGTTGTTTGAAAAGTTGGTACAATTATTTGCAATTGGTCAGAATTGCAGAGAACATACTAAAAGTTGTATTTCGCAACTTTTTTAGGTGGACCCACATTGAAAATTTCGAAAGTACGTTGTGTGGATCTATACAATAAATCATATGTGTCCTACCTTTGACCTGCCAAAAAATTTATGAACATAGGGCATTTATGAACGTGTAACGGGTCCGGTTTTCCGCGTGCGGTCTCCTGGTCGTGGTGTCCCTCGTTGCTGAATGGCTCGCCGAGCCAGGGTCCTGTACGGCGAGGGACGTATTTGATGTGAGGAGCGGGGTCGTAGCGGGGTGAATAAGTGAGACCGGTGTTTTGTGACACGATAGTGCCCGCTGCCTTAGAGCGCGTAAGATACGCGGTTGGTAGAGTGGTGCGGCTTGGAGAGGTCGCAGGTGGAGGACGTATTCGAGGCGAGCGGGGGACGGGGTTCGATCGTGGCTGTCGCCGTGATCGCCCTTCCTAGGCCGGGTTTTGGCGGGTCCCCGACGTCGGCGACGCACCGATCGTCGAGTCTCCTCCGGACGGTCCAGGGGTGAGTTTCGGCCAGGTGACGCACCTAGTTTCCACTCAACCGTCCTCGTGGACGACTCGTCTCACGAGGCGCGGGCGGTATACCGTGCGTTCTGGACTCGCTAGGTGGTTATGCGGCGAAGTCGAAGAGTGACGCACCTCTTTTCGTTCGTCCGGCCTCGCCGACGACTCGTCGTACGAGGCTGCCGGTGACGCACCGGGGTAGCTACGGTTCTTACTGGCAGGATGCAGGTTGCAGGACAGGGGTTCGACGGCTTTGAAGGGTGACGCACCGCTTCTCGTCCTGTCGCTCTCGTAGACGACGCGTCGTACGAAAGATACCGGTGACGCACCGGGGTAACTACGGTCGAACACGGTTCTCACCGGCAGGATGCAGGTTGCAGGACAGGGGCCGACGGATTTGAGGGGTGACGCACCGCTTCTCGTCCTGTCGCTCTCGTAGACGACGCGTCGTACGCGAGATACCGGTGACGCACCGGGGATGACCGGGGGAGCACGGCTCGCTCTGGACGAAGGTTCAGGACGGGAGGTTCCTCGGCGGAGTCGTAGGGTGACGCACCACTTCTTATCCGTCGGTTTTCGGAGGCGACGCGGCTCGCGAAAAGTTACCGGTGACTCACCGGAGATTTCCCTCGATGGAACACGGTTCTCACCAGGGTGAACCAGGGTGCCGTTGACAGGGGTTTGCACGGCAAACGAGCCCGTAATCGACGGTCGGGAACTAGGATACTGGGTGCTCGTAGAATACTTACAGCTGGTCTACGGGAATGCTCTGTCTTCCAGGAAACTCACTGGTAAACTCCGGTGATTTTAGTTGATTTCGGGCGCCTTTTATAGGGATAGTTTGGCGGCGAGGGGCGGTGGTGCGGCGAGGAAATTGGTTGGTGACGTATCCCTTTTTCTATTTCGTATTTTGGTTTTTGGTTTTGGGTTCCCGTTGGGGATACGTCTCTAGGTGCGGGACTGGTGCGGTACGGGCGGTGTTATTATTGTGACAGGAACGTCGGTGGTACGTTACGCGATTCAGGATCACGTGTACGACGGGTGGAGGTTTGACAGGGGTTTGCTTCGTAACAGATCTGCGTTATGCAGGTCTGTTACAAACGTTTCCTTGGGAAATTTTCCTTGGAACTGGGAACGGAGAGAAGCTAATCGTGAAAGGGCATTTATGAACGTTTCCTCGGGAAATTTTCCTTGGAACTGGGACCGGAGAGAAGCTAATCGTGAAAGGGCATTTATGAACGTTTCCTTGGGAAATTTTCCTTGGAACTGGGAACGCAGAGAAGCTAATCGTGAAAATTTCTTTTCACATCCTGTAGTAAACTAATTGATCTAGCTTCCCAAAAAAGTTCAAATCGCATAGTCCAATATTAACAAAGTTATCGTTTTTTTTTAGAGAGAGCGTCCGAATATTAATGGGAGTCACTGTATACTTATTCCTTTTGCACTATGATCACGAACCTTTATCGAATGTACTATCACAATATTTACTGTGGCAGATACCAGCTGACACAAATTTACTAAACGTACATTTTAAATCTGTGTCACAGGTGTACATGAAAAATTTGTAAACAGAGCAATGTTCATAATTTTATCTAGAATTCTTGACAGTTATAAATTTGAAAAAAATTGTATATTGTACCCGCCATTTCGTAAACAAATCTTTCTAACAGGGGTGTTACCCAATTGCAACACGCCGATTTGAGAAAAATTTTGGTATGATATGGAACTCAAAAAAATATTTGACACGTACTTTTTTATAGCGGCCGACATACATGTTAAGGAGCTTTTACGGCGGGCCTCCGCGGCCCAGCGGCGGAGGCCTTTTCTCGTAAATTTTCGTGCGGGTCGACAGGCCCGCTGTTCCCCGCTGTGCGTGGCAGAAAAAAAAGGTCTCGTCTCTTCACGGTTCGTTTAGGTAAACATTTAGCTTCCCTCTAAGGCGGTAGGATACCTTCATTTTGTAAGTAACCGTGAAGAGACGAGACCTTTTTTTCTGCCACGCACAGCGAGGAACAGCGGGCCTGTCGATCCCCACGAAAATTTACGAGAAAAGGCCCCGGCGGCCCGGGCCGCGGAGGCCCGCCGTAAAAGCTCCTTTAAGGGGGTGAAAGTAGCTCTCGAAGTTGGGATGGAAAATCCATTGTATTGAATATCTCCGAAAGTATTAGGCCTATACAAAAATGTGAACATCCAATTTGTGCATCTTTGAATGGCGAATCTTTCCGTGTGAACTGATTTTTTGCTACATTTTTGGATAAGAAATTACAATTTTTCGTGAAAATTTGTATACACAGTCTACAGAGAAAAATTTGTTCGACTAAGGATAACCGTTTATCTGAAGTTGTTCTACGTTAAAAGTTGCCCTGAAAAGAACGGATTTTCCTGTGTTTCTACGGGCTTTCCAACGATAATAAATAAGGAGAAGCCACCGTTCGTTTATTGCACTAACCGCGTGGACCCAAAATCGCCCGCTACCTGCTTGTTTAACGTAGAACAACTTCACATAAACGGTTATCCTTAGTCGAACAAATTTTCCGTTACGGTTGCCACCGTGCCTCACATAAGCGTAGGAATATAATATGACTATTATGACCGCGGAACTGAAAAACTTTTCTCGCATATCTTTTTTCAAGGTATGTAGACTGTGTATACAAATTTTCACGAAAAAATTGTAATTTCTTATCCAAAAAAAGTAGCAAAAAAAGTTAATTTTTAACATACCTTTCAAACAAATTATTATTTTTTTTAATCAGTTAACACGGAAAAATTCGCCATTCGAAGACGCACAAATTGGATGTTCACATTTTTGTCTAGGCTTAATACTTTCGGAGATATTCAATAAAATGGATTTTCCACCCCAACTTCGAGAGCTATTTTTACCCCCTGTAGAACACCCTGTAGATCCACATAACGTACTTTCCAAAATTCAGTGTAGGTCCACCCAAAACAGTTGCGAAGTACAACTTTCAGTGTTTTCTCTATAATTCCGACCGATTGCAATTTTTCAAAAATTTTTTTTCGCGACATGCACTCAATTAATTGTAGCAACTTTTTAAAAAATCCAAGTCGCAGGGTTCAATATTGAACAAACAAGCAACCGCGCAGTAGTGGTTGTAGAAACGTTTGCGACTCTTCCCGCCCGGGAAATTCCACCCTCACCCCTGACGGTCATTGAATAGGGGGGTTGCCGGAAATGTATTTAAGGAACTGCGGAGCCACATTTCAGCATCATTTTGGCCTATCGCTTAGAGCAGTTATCACGTGCGCGTTTTTACTCTCGAGACCATGGATATTAGTAGTGAGATATTGACAGTCGGTGTCGTTCAAGCGGACTTGCAACGAATCGCGCTGCGCTTTGCGCTTCAGGAACAAGAGGGAGCAGGGGGTGGAAGAAGAAGAAGAAGACGTCGCTACAGCGTCCATCCTCTCTGGAGGAACCGAGATACAGAAGGAGAACTGACCATATTCCGGCAAATGTCAATGGATTGTGAACAAAAATTTTACGAATATTTCCGGATGAGCAGAGGCTGCTTCGCGCTGTTGTTAAGCAAAATTGAAGCTAAGCTGGTCAAACAAGAAACGTTCTTCCAAAAGCCAATTCGCCCGGAGTAACGATTGGCAGTTTGCCTGCGGTAAGTGATTTTTCCATTAATTTATGGCTATTAAGAGAATTCCCGAAAAATATACAGTGGCATGGATCTTTTAAAGGCTTCAGCACTAAATATATCGCTTTAATTTCATTACTTGATAGTTGTGTAATTATTGCATAATTTTGTTATGTTTTGTAGTCAACTTAGAGTTACTCGAATTAATATTTGGACGCTCTAAAAAAGAGATAACTTTTGTAATATTGTACGATACGATTTGAACCTTTTTGGGAAACCAGAGCAATTAGTTTACTGCAGGATGTGAAAAGAAACTTTTTCAAAATTATAATCGATCGCAATTGTACAAAAAATACTAAAAGTTGCATCTTACAACTTTCTCATGTGGGCCTATGTTGAAAATTTAAAAAGTGCGTTTTGTAGGCCTGCATTAATTATATGCGCTGTGGATGTTTCATCGAAATCGGTTGATACGAGAAAAAATAACAGGCATTGAAAGATATAAGAATTCTTAGATATAGGCTGAAAATCGTGAAATAAAATAGCCGTTGAAGAAGCGACGTGAAACAATTAAACAAAAGCCCGAATGTCGTGAAAATCTGCAATTGTTACCATCATTAAACATTTGTAGCTCATTGGAACGTCGACCGATTTTGACGAAATTTTCAGAATATGCGTAATTGACACCGATCTACAAAACGTACTTGTTAGATAAACACCTGCGACACTAGAGAGCGCTCTAGGAGGAGTTACCGAAAAGCGTGTAGCGTGCGAATCTAGACAATGTAAACGATACCGGGATTCGTAATGCGACCACGAGAGTCGATGTATGAGTTCCGAATACGAAGGGTACAAGCGGTGCGTGCAAGGTACAAGGCGAGTAGATGTGATGACGAGCAAAGCTATTGTGAAAATATATACCAGTTATTCCGTAACAAACTAAGTGTCTTGTTCTATACATAACAGTACTTTTTAAATTTTCAAAATAGGCCCACATAAAAAAGTTGGAAAATGCAACTTTTAGTATTTTTTATACAATTCCGATCGATTGCAACATTCCAAAAAAGTTCTTTCACATCCTGTAGTAAACTAATTGCTCTAGCTTCTAAAAAAAGTTCAAATCGTATAGTACAATATTAAAATAGTTATCGTCTTTTTTAGAGCGTCCTATTTGTTGATTCGAGTAACTGTATTACAAATTCGTAGCATTCGTTCTGTTTATTCTAATTTTTTACAAATATTTACACAAATATATTTGAAATTAAATGAAATATTATGTAACATAAACAACAATATTTGCTTTCCAATTATTTTTATTATTTGTTATAAATTCTCGCTATTATCACGCTCATTCATTTCTTCGCGCTCTTGTTCTTCCTCTAGCTCCTTGGCTAGAGAGAGAGCAAGAATTTTTTCTTTAGCGATCCTTTGACGCTTTGGAGCCAACCGCCCGAACGTCACCGCCATGTCTTTATAAAACAGCATGTGCTGAGTTCGGTCATTGTCTATGAGTTTTTGCATGACGTCGGACGAATTTTTTATGGCTGCTATTAATTCTGGAATTCCACCATCCACTCGTTGTCTCTTCCTTGGTCGACTTACCTCCTCTTCCTCAGGAGATTCACAATCGGAATTGGTGTCATCTGCGTCCTCCTCCAAGCAATCGCGAACGCTGGACAGCGTCTTCCTTTCCTGCATGCATGGAGTGAGGAACTCCATGATCCTCCGATATTTGTATGTTTTTCTTGTCGATTCATCTGCTCCCTGCCTCGTCGCATTTTCTCGGCTGAGGATCTCCGGAATGCGTCCCGTATGTAGTTCCATTTTTTTGCATTTTTCAACTGCAAACGGAAAGATTTGATAATTAATGAGTTATAGGAGCTTTATTCAAACAGATATGTAACGTTTCACAGTATGTTACAATCTGATTCCAAATGTTAATTACAAACGAACGTCGGTCGTTAACAAATCGATCGTCGGCACGTAATGCCTCGTACAGACTTGCGCCGCGCGGCGAACCGCGCGACGAACCGCGCGGCGAACGCGCGCATTTCGGCAAACGGAACGGATTTGTGGTATTACCAGAATTTCTTGCAAACAACTATAGGAGCTGCAACGGCGTATACTACACAAAGAAATACAGAAAATGTTGGCAGTTTATTGAGTGAATTAAAGTTTCAAAGTGAAATGTTCAGGTCTGTACGAAGCATTGAAGATTCAGATTCGAGATTAAATGACTTGAGATGTTATGACAGTTCGACGAACATTTCGACGAACGGCGCGCATTTCGGCGCGCACGAACGCGAATGGGTGGCACTTGCAAATCTGTTTGCAGGATAGATATCATATCCTAAACATTCATAATATAAAGAATAAATGTCAAGAAATAGAAGGAAATTTATAAACAGACATCGGTGATTTAAATTATCTGAAAAAATTATATCTCTACTTCCTAATTTGTTTCAAATTATTAAACAGGCTAATTAATAATTTTAATTGCTATGAAAACTTTGCAGTTTGTTATTCCGATGTTGCAACATGATGAATTTTCGTCTTTATATGATTCTACGATACATATTCTGAATAAAAACGGAAGGGTTAGGTTCCGAGAGCGCGTTCCGTAAACAACAACAAGGTTGGTCACACATCGAGCCTTTTTCGGTTTGGCTGAGCGTTCTAATTGTAAGTTGTGAAAATTGCACATGTCTTTTTGATATGTAAATACTAGAGGTGTCCGGGAACCCGGGAATTCCCGAATTCCGATGCCGGGAACGGGATGGGAAGCCTCGTATCATGTCGGGACAGGATCCAAAAATCCAGGGTTTTCCGAAATTCTCGGGATTCTGTCCCGAACCCAAAACTGCAAAGTTTTCATAGCAATTAAAATTATTAATTAGCCTGTTTAATAATTTGAAACAAATTAGGAAGTAGAGATATAATTTTTTCAGATAATTTAAATCACCGATGTCTGTTTATAAATTTCTTTCTATTTCTTGACATTTATTCTTTATATTATGAATGTTTAGGATATGATATCTATCCTGCAAACAGATTTGCAAGTGCCACCCATTCGCGTTCGTGCGCGCCGAAATGCGCGCCGTGTTTCCCATAGCTGATGGATACGCCGCGCGCACGAATACGCGCCGAAATGCACGCCGAAATGCGCGCGACAGCGTTCGGCGCGCCGAAATGCGCGCCGTTCGTCGAAATGTTCGTCGAACTGTCATAACATCTCAAGTCATTTAATCTCGAATCTGAATGTTCAATGCTTCGTACAGACCTGAACATTTCACTTTGAAACTTTAATTCACTCAATAAACTGCCAACTGTCACGTCGCCTGCCGTTCGCCGGAACGAAGGGCAGCCGCACTCGGGAAATTATGGCCACACGACCGGGCCACGTCTCGGTCGCGCGGGACGTGGTCCTCCCGGGACAAAAGATCTCTCGTCGATTCGGATCGGAAGTTAAGAGAATTCGAATTTACGCGAAATCGGGCGCCAGGCACGAGGTCGTGCCAGAGTTCTGGATAGCTCGCGGTACACTTCTCGATTGTATTCCGAATCGGCGAGGATCTACACGGCCGGAGATGGCCACGTGAACGGCCAGGGTTCCGCGTGAGGAAAAGGACGGAGCATTCCCCGCGACGGGAACGTTTCTTAGAGGAAGAATAACGACTCAAAGTTTACAGGGCAAATATCAGACGTTTATTGTCGACGTCGCGTTACACAAGCCCCCGGTGGACACCGGCGGCAGTCAACGTATTTGCCAGCGCGTAGGCGATGATTTTCGGCGGATGTTCTACCGAACGCGCGTAGCCTCGTCGTTCGCGTCGAGCTCGGCAGTCACAGGACTTCGCGTGAGATACAAGCCAAGGAGGCACGATTTCTGCCGAGCTCAGATGTAATACGCGGGCCAATGAATTTCGCCGGTACACGCGCGAGATGTAATGGCGGCCGAACAGAACTGACCGCGTGACACTGTTCCCCGTGGAACGTCTCGAGGGAAGCCAATTTTCGTTATTTTTCCGTTCGTCCCGGATCCCTTGCTTGGGCTACCGTCGCCCGAACGGCCCACGGCCGGGCGGACCTCTCGAGAGAGCTACTCTCGGTCAACGGAATCGCCGGCGGCACGTGTCCTCGCAAAGTCGCAAAGCTGGAGATTCTACTCCCGATAATTTTGCCCCCGAACCAACACGAACTGGTCACAATATTCTAATGAATTCCCGATAGCCTGACCGGTACTCACCACTTGTCGCACGGGATGGCAGCCGATGCAAAGACTCGGTAATTAGACTCGCGGTTATAGTCGCACGTGCGGTAACTTTCAATTAAGATGGCCTAGTGACCCAGTTCGAGCCGGCTCGTGAACGCGGAAGCGAGGCGTCCCCCTCTCCCGCGACTATCTCCGCTGAGGCGACGCTCGGACCTATCGCGTGGCTCCTGGCCGCAGGGACGGAGCGATGACATTCGGACCCGGGCCCTCGGTAATTCTCCAATTTACCGGGGCTCGTCCGATATCGTGACGTCGTCGGACAGGAGTGGACTTTAGTCGTCCGGAGTTGCTCTCATGACATTCTCCGGGCGATACGTCGACGGGGTGAGCCGATGGTCGTGCTTTCGTTCCGTTAACCTCGTCGGCTTCTCCGGATTGCTGGACTTGGGCCCTGACCAATCCTGGCCGTCTTCCTCACTGGCGGCCTGCTGCGATAGGTGTTCCGGGCGTCTTCGCCTCGGGATCTTGGCCAATCAGTGGCCGGAGACAGACTCTGGTTCTTCTCGTTATCGTGGTAGCTGAAACTCCATGTCGCGCCCAGCGGCGCGACATTTGAACGCGGTAATTTCGTTCTTTTAAGGCCTCGGACGTCCCAGGGAGAGCGATTGCTTTGACCGCGCTTGCTACGGCTTTGCCAAAATGTGACCCGGTCTTCCGTTAGGGTACGGATTGACGTTGGCAGGATATGCCACGTCACAACTCCTCCCCCCCCAAGGGAGACCGGGGCACCGGTGAAAGCACCCGCCAGGCTGTTCGCTAGTTCGGGGGCGCACGCTCTTCCTCGAGACGTTCCACGGGGAACAGTGTCACGCGGTCAGTTCTGTTCGGCCGCCATTACATCTCGCGCGTGTACCGGCGAAATTCATTGGCCCGCGTATTACATCTGAGCTCGGCAGAAATCGTGCCTCCTTGGCTTGTATCTCACGCGAAGTCCTGTGACTGCCGAGCTCGACGCGAACGACGAGGCTACGCGCGTTCGGTAGAACATCCGCCGAAAATCATCGCCTACGCGCTGGCAAATACGTTGACTGCCGCCGGTGTCCACCGGGGGCTTGTGTAACGCGACGTCGACAATAAACGTCTGATATTTGCCCTGTAAACTTTGAGTCGTTATTCTTCCTCTAAGAAACGTTCCCGTCGCGGGGAATGCTCCGTCCTTTTCCTCACGCGGAACCCTGGCCGTTCACGTGGCCATCTCCGGCCGTGTAGATCCTCGCCGATTCGGAATACAATCGAGAAGTGTACCGCGAGCTATCCAGAACTCTGGCACGACCTCGTGCCTGGCGCCCGATTTCGCGTAAATTCGAATTCTCTTAACTTCCGATCCGAATCGACGAGAGATCTTTTGTCCCGGGAGGACCACGTCCCGCGCGACCGAGACGTGGCCCGGTCGTGTGGCCATAATTTCCCGAGTGCGGCTGCCCTTCGTTCCGGCGAACGGCAGGCGACGTGACAAATTGGCGAAAGCTTTTTATTTATTGTTACTGGCCCGATAAATTTCGGCGCCAGCTTCGATGCGACGTAATTTGCCGCCGAAGAGAGAACGCGCTGTCTCTTCATAACCCTGTCTCCTACGTTAAACTCTCGGTTTCTCCTACGCAAATTGTAATGGTGCGACTGTTTTCGATATGCGTCCTCGAGGTTTTCCAATATCCAATGCCGTAATGTCGGTAGTTGCGTTATCCGCTTTTTCCAATTGTCATTGGATGTAACCTCGAGGTCGATAGGGGGCTCTGCCTCGGCCCTCGCACACTTTGCTGGTCGCGGTTCCCGCCCGAAATTGAGAAAAGCTGGGGAGGTTTGTAGGACGGAATGATGCGCGGTATTATATGCGAAACGAAACTGCGGTAAATTCAGATCCCAATCTCGGTGGTCCCTCTCGATATACGCTACCATCATTGTCTTAAGGATTCGATTCACGCGTTCAACCGGGTTAGCCTGCGGGTGGTATGGGGGGGTTGTACTAAGTCGGATTCCGTATTCGTCTGCGAGTTCCCTCAGACACTTGTTTGCGAACTCGGTACCGTTGTCCGTCAACAAGACGTCTGGGGTTCCCCAGCGTGAAAAAACTAAATTCTCGAGAGCCTCCGCGATTTTCGGGCCGGTAGCTCTCCGGAGTGGGGCACACTCTATCCATTTCGTAAAGAGATCTTGGATTACTAAAAGATAGCAGTGGCCGGACCTGCTCGGAGGGAACGGACCCATAATATCGGCTGCTACTACTGTCCAGGGCATGTCGACTCGGCGCCGACCCATCAACCCCGGCGGGAGTGCTTGCTCCACCTTTGTGAGTTGACAGGTATTACAGCGTCTTACGTATTCGACTGCCGTTCTATACATTCCTGGCCAGTAGTAGCGGGCGGCTATACGGTGGTAAGTCTTTTCGACTCCTAAATGCCCTGCCTGTGGGTTATCGTGCGCCTCCTGCAGGATCTCGGTCCTCCGTTCTTCCGGAATTACGAGTTTCCACTCGTTCCCATCGGACCCTAGCGTTTCCGCAATTAAGGGGTCCGTACGTCGGCAATATAATTCCCCGCTCCGGATTGCCCAGTCCGGAAACTTTTCCGGATTTTTCTCGACTTCCGTAAATTTTTCCTCATACCACTTCGCACGCACCGCGGCTACGATATGCGTTTCGGTCTCTCCTTCATTTTCATGAATTCGCGACAATGCATCTGGTACTTTATTCAGGGCTCCCTGCCGATATACTACTTGGAAGTCGTACGCTAGTAGTTGCAGGGCCCAACGTGCTAATCTACCCGATGGGTTTTTCAACGTCCTCAGCCATCGTAAACTGTTGTGGTCTGTTATTACCGTAAACTCGTACCCCTCTAAATATGGTCGGAATTTTTCTACTGCCCATACTATTGCAAGGCATTCTAGTTCGGTAGCTGAATATTTCCGTTCTGGTAACGTGAGCGATCTACTTGCAAATGCGATAACTCTTTCGACTTCCTCGACCTCTTGCGTCAATACCGCGCCTAAACCGACCGTGCTCGCATCCGTTTGTAACGTAAATGGGGTTTCGAAATCTGGGCACGAGAGGGTAGGTGCTGTAGCGATCGCGTCCCGTAGGGCCTCGAAAGCGCCTTGTTGAGCGTCTTTCCATTCCCATTCGCGATCTTTTCGTAATAGGCCATTTAATGGCTCAGCAAGTGTGGCGAATCCCGGAATAAATCTTCTATACCAAGAAGCCATCCCCAGGAATCGACGCACCTGCTTTACCGTTTTCGGCGGAGGGTATGCTAGAATGGGTTGTATTTTCTCCGCGTCTACCTTTAATCCCTCTCGGCTCACTACGAAACCCAAGTACTTGACTTCTTGACGGCAGAACTCGCACTTTTCCGGATTTATTATCAGACCGGCCTGCTTGATTTTATTTAACACGCGTTCGAGCCACTCTAGGTGTTCTGAGAACGTTTTTGTGACGATAATTATGTCGTCCAAATATGCGAACGCGTGTGGTTCCATTTCTGGCCCTATCAGCCGGTCTAATAGTCGCTGGAAAGTTGCGGGTGCCCCCGTTAGTCCGTACGGCATGCGGCGGAATTGAAAAAGTCCCTTCCCCGGTACGGTAAATGCTGTTATTTCGCGGCTCCCTTCTTCCATCGGAATTTGAAAGTAAGCTTGACTGAGGTCAAGGGTCGAAATGTATCTCGCTGATCGTAATTTATCTAGTATTTGGGTCATGAGCGGTAAGGGGTACGCGTCTTTCTTCGAGACCTCGTTAACTTTACGGAAATCGAGACAGAAACGGTATTTCCCGTTAGGCTTTTTCACCATCACGATCGGGCTTGACCAGCCACTTTGAGACGGTTCAATTATGCCGTCGGCCAATAATCTGTCGACTTCCTTATATATGGCCTCCTGTACTTTCGGGGAGACGGCATAATATCGCTGTTTTATCGGGGTTTGATCCCCTACGTCAATTCGGTGGCTCGTCAAGTCCGTTAGTCCCGCTATTTCTTTAAACTCTGGTAACGTGGTCTCGAGGAATTTTTCTAGTTGTCGCTTTTCCGACTCTTCTAAAGTTTGCAGACCACAACATACGGTGTCTGGGGCCGCATTCTCAAAGGGGAATTTTTCATCCGGTCTTTCTGCAAAGTACCAGACTGCGTTATGGTATTCGGCTACAATGCCGAACTTTGCAATCGAATCGGTTCCCAAGAGTAGGGGTGCCACGAGATTATCTAGGACCCTCGCGAAAATGTGTCTCTCCTCTCCGCCTATGCTTAACGTGAACTGAGCTTCCTCTACTGCTCGATCTACAGCCCCCGTCGCGAGAAGAAAATAGCACGGCTTGCTTTTCGATAACAGCTCGATCACGCCTTCCTCGACACTCTCTAGGGTTTCTCGATTCAGAAACGTTAACGATGACCCCGAATCAACTAGAGCGCGAGTCCGGTATTTTCCTATCATCGCGTCAACGGTTAGCAGAGGTGGACGGTTCGTATCCCCATTAGCCATCACGCGGGCCGATACTAATTCGGGTGAAGTCTTTCCGGCCCCGTGGATCGACCTCCCCCCCCGTTTCCCGCCCGATTCTCGCATCTTCGGCACCGTTGTATCGTGATCCCCGGCGCCCCACAACCGTAGCAGTGCAGCCGGGGTTCTTCGCGGCAGTCTCGTGATAAGTGACCTGTCTTACGGCAATTCCAACATTGGTGCAGGTACTTTGCGCTCACGCGTTGTTTATCGCGTGGCGACCATTGTTGCGCCGCTACGGCTGCAGTCGCTGTCGCTTTTCGCGATGGGGGATCTCGAGATGAACTACGTGATCTATTTCTTCGCCGATATGCTTCCCTTCCCCTCGGCGTCGCGGGCGAAATACTTTTCTCCCTCGACGCACCAGGTTCGGGACTCCTCGACACAGGTCTCGATATATGTCTGACGGGTCTGGGGGGGCGGTCTCCTGAGTCGTCACTTTCCGCTCCACTGGAAGTGGCTATCGCGTTAGCGTACCCGAAACTAACCGATCTTCCGCGGCCCGGTGACTTCGAACGAGAGTATCTTCCCGGGTCGAACGCGAGCGCGGGATGGGCCATTTCTGATGGCTTTGGGTTTCCCCGCTTCCTCTGCTCCGCTACGCGGTCTGCTTTTAATAGTTTATCTATTATTTCGTCCACGGTAGCTGTTTTGCAGTGAGACGCGACCTGCTGTAATTGCGGTTTCGCGCCGCAGTATAGCGTGTTCGCCATTTTTGCTTCCGACCACGGCGGCTGCAACTTTTCGAACATGGTTGTCATTGCCATTATATATTCGCGGAGCGGCTCATTATCATCTTGAAACCGATCCCTCACGTTTCGTTCTAACGTGTATTGGTAATCGGGGTCTCCGAAAAACTTGCGAAATTCCTTTGCGAAATCCTTCCAATTGTCCAAGCGGGCCCCTTTGCGGACGTACCAGCGCTTTGCTACTCCCCCGAGACAACCTGCTAAGCAGCTGATTAATTCATTATCTCTTAACCCGTGATATTTTTGCTGTTCTCTGAGGTCCTCCAGAAAATCTTCTGGGTCCTCTCCTTCTTCCCCGGAAAATTTTAACCGCCATCGCCTTATTGTTTCGGCGATAGGGGTTCCTTTTACGTGCAACTCTCGGGGTTCTTCCGCGTCTGATACCCCCGCATGGGGTCCGCTGTGAACTGAGGGGTACGATCTTCCCCACTCTCGGTCGCGCTGACGTTCGGGGGACCACGGTCTCCATCTTTGTTCCCTGGGGCCACGAAACGAGAAATCGATAGGGGCTGCTCTTTCCCCTATTGTCTCGCGGTAGTGTTTGGGTGACCCCAGTTTCCATTTTGGTTCCTTCGGTACCAAAATTGAAAAATCTCTCGGGGGTGATCTTTCTCTTTCGTCTCTCCCCTCATCCGCGGAACCCGTATCACTCCGCGCGTCCCCGTAAACCGATCGTTCCCCGTCGTCATCGCGCTCCGTTATCGGAACGTTCAACATGCTTCTGTCCATTCTCGGGTTCCCCGATACCAATCTCGAAATACGACCTTTGGCAATGACAACTCTTTTCCTAGATCAGAGGGAGCGACACGATAACGTACGATATTAACCCGATACGAATTTCCGTATTCCTATTTATTTTTCCCCCAACTCTTCTCTTAAACCAATATCGCGTAAAGGAAGGAAATCCCACCGAAATTTCTCCTTTATCTTCCCGTATTTCTTCGCGCCTCGATCAGAGTTCGTCTTGCCCGTCGACAAGAGTTCTCTGCGCGGTTCTTAATCGTGATTACCGTGCCGTTGCTTCGCAAATCGAAAATCCTATCGCCAATAATGCAACCACGGTATCATTCTCATTACAATCGTATCCTAAACGGGATCGTAAACGTTTCGATAATATTCAATTCGAATATTCGACAGTATACCAAGTGTTTCGATAATAATACTCAATTCGAATATTCAACAATATTTTCTATATTCCGGTAATAGGACGGTACTTGTCTGAGTTTCCCTCATATACGGACAAACCACACTTCCCGCCACCACATAACACATAAACAAAATCAATTATCGTAAATACGATAAGCAAAAAAAAAAAATATATGTGGGGTGGGCTATTTCTTGGGGTATTTCACACGTTATATAACCATAAATTACATATAATATTGCACATTATTATTCATTTTTCATCAAATCGTTTCAATCGTGTGCCATTACGGGAAAATGGACAAGAGATCAAGAAAAAAAAATCTCTTTCCGGTACAGAGTCGATAGTTTTAAACTTTTCTTTTTATTATACCTCCACGGTAGGATCGGCCTTGCGGCGATTCCGCTACCGTAGCGGTAGTGTTCTAGTAAGGCGATGCTGTTATCCGTGCTGAAATTTGCTAAGTTGAGACCTTCCATTCGTCGGCGGGTCGCACTTGTTGGTCCGACCCTATCCTACGAAATCGGGTCTCTCCCCGCAGCCAACACTGATAACAGTTCTACCTTTCTTACCTCTGTACCGTCCGTTAAAGGAAACGTGAACGGTATTCTTTTATTGCGAGAGAGAAAAGAAATTTAAAAATGATAAAATAACTAATTAAATAAATAAATAAATAAATGAATAAATAAATGAATAAATCAACAGAGATATCACAGATAAGTAATAAATTAATAATAAATAAATATCTCATAAATAATCAATAAATAATCAATAAATAATCAATAAATAATCGGACTATGTATAAGACAAGGACGAAAGAAAAGAAAGAGAGAAAAAAAAATTCTCGCTATCACGTTTCCTTTGTGTATACTATGGCTGAGCTATTTCTCTTTCATCAGCCATTCGGTATACACAGGCGTAATGGCACACGGAATACACATAAATAATATTTCAATCATATCAATTCATCAATGACACAATAAATACCAGAATCGACACTAGTAACTCATTTTATTCTGTTTTGAAATACCAGCCGTGTTTACGCAGTGTTGGTTCGTATCGTCCGAATCTCCGTACGCGTACGTTAGAGAGAGTACTACGCGAGAGAGAAAAAAAAATTCTCTGTGATGGGTCGTGTCTTTCGTCACGCGGCGTTCTCGATCGTTCCGCTCAATTCACTCGATCACTATGTTCCGTTCGAAATTTATTTCTAAGAGCCCCGTTCTTCCTCACGCGTCTCTTTTAAAGAAGCCCAAAATGCTTTTTACGGTGAGATTTCCGCACTGTTCGGGCGCCAATTTGTCACGTCGCCTGCCGTTCGCCGGAACGAAGGGCAGCCGCACTCGGGAAATTATGGCCACACGACCGGGCCACGTCTCGGTCGCGCGGGACGTGGTCCTCCCGGGACAAAAGATCTCTCGTCGATTCGGATCGGAAGTTAAGAGAATTCGAATTTACGCGAAATCGGGCGCCAGGCACGAGGTCGTGCCAGAGTTCTGGATAGCTCGCGGTACACTTCTCGATTGTATTCCGAATCGGCGAGGATCTACACGGCCGGAGATGGCCACGTGAACGGCCAGGGTTCCGCGTGAGGAAAAGGACGGAGCATTCCCCGCGACGGGAACGTTTCTTAGAGGAAGAATAACGACTCAAAGTTTACAGGGCAAATATCAGACGTTTATTGTCGACGTCGCGTTACACAAGCCCCCGGTGGACACCGGCGGCAGTCAACGTATTTGCCAGCGCGTAGGCGATGATTTTCGGCGGATGTTCTACCGAACGCGCGTAGCCTCGTCGTTCGCGTCGAGCTCGGCAGTCACAGGACTTCGCGTGAGATACAAGCCAAGGAGGCACGATTTCTGCCGAGCTCAGATGTAATACGCGGGCCAATGAATTTCGCCGGTACACGCGCGAGATGTAATGGCGGCCGAACAGAACTGACCGCGTGACACTGTTCCCCGTGGAACGTCTCGAGGGAAGCCAATTTTCGTTATTTTTCCGTTCGTCCCGGATCCCTTGCTTGGGCTACCGTCGCCCGAACGGCCCACGGCCGGGCGGACCTCTCGAGAGAGCTACTCTCGGTCAACGGAATCGCCGGCGGCACGTGTCCTCGCAAAGTCGCAAAGCTGGAGATTCTACTCCCGATAATTTTGCCCCCGAACCAACACGAACTGGTCACAATATTCTAATGAATTCCCGATAGCCTGACCGGTACTCACCACTTGTCGCACGGGATGGCAGCCGATGCAAAGACTCGGTAATTAGACTCGCGGTTATAGTCGCACGTGCGGTAACTTTCAATTAAGATGGCCTAGTGACCCAGTTCGAGCCGGCTCGTGAACGCGGAAGCGAGGCGTCCCCCTCTCCCGCGACTATCTCCGCTGAGGCGACGCTCGGACCTATCGCGTGGCTCCTGGCCGCAGGGACGGAGCGATGACATTCGGACCCGGGCCCTCGGTAATTCTCCAATTTACCGGGGCTCGTCCGATATCGTGACGTCGTCGGACAGGAGTGGACTTTAGTCGTCCGGAGTTGCTCTCATGACATTCTCCGGGCGATACGTCGACGGGGTGAGCCGATGGTCGTGCTTTCGTTCCGTTAACCTCGTCGGCTTCTCCGGATTGCTGGACTTGGGCCCTGACCAATCCTGGCCGTCTTCCTCACTGGCGGCCTGCTGCGATAGGTGTTCCGGGCGTCTTCGCCTCGGGATCTTGGCCAATCAGTGGCCGGAGACAGACTCTGGTTCTTCTCGTTATCGTGGTAGCTGAAACTCCATGTCGCGCCCAGCGGCGCGACATTTGAACGCGGTAATTTCGTTCTTTTAAGGCCTCGGACGTCCCAGGGAGAGCGATTGCTTTGACCGCGCTTGCTACGGCTTTGCCAAAATGTGACCCGGTCTTCCGTTAGGGTACGGATTGACGTTGGCAGGATATGCCACGTCACACAACATTTTCTGTATTTCTTTGTATAGTATACGCCGTTGCAGCTCCCATAGTTGTTTGCAAGAAATTCTGGTAATACCACAAATCCGTTCCGTTTGCCGAAATGCGCGCGTTCGCCGCGCGGTTCGCCGAAATGTTTGCCGAAATGCGCGCGTTCGCCGCGCGGTCCGTCGCGCGGTTCGTCGCGCGGTTCGTCGCGCGGCGCAAGTCTGTACGAGGCATAACGTCAACCAGCAAGACGAGCCAGATCGTCCCAGCTGGTCGCCGACGATCGATCGGCACCAACACCAACGTATCTAACATATAATACCTAGACATGTTTCATTATTTTAGATACCTAGCAACGGGGGATTCGTTGAAAACTATCAGTTATAGTTTTTGTTTGGGATTGGCTGAGCGTGTCGACAGCGTGATCGTATCGATCTACCGCGCCGCCCCGCTATTGGCGGATCACCGCGAAACCGCGAGATCGAGAGTCGATAAGCAGCTCGCAGTAGCATAGACCAACACCGTCGGACTTCGATTGGGATCGATTATCGACCCCAAAAAGGGGATTACTATTGGCGGATCGCTCTATCGATCCGCCAATCATTCGTTCGACGGTGACGGTAAACTGCCAGCTGTTCGACTCCGATCTCAACGATCATCAATCGTGCTCACTCTTGCGAACGGTAAACGTCGCGCTTCTCTTTACCGGTTTCCGCGAGCAAGAAAGTCGATTCGATCGGGATTCACGAACGCTAAAAGTGAACATCCCACAGCATTATCTATAATTATCGGTGTTTAATCAAGCTACCTCTACTTAGCTTAGGTTAAAATTCTCTTTATTGTGTACACAATCGCGCTTCGGTTGTGTTCATTTCTACAAAGTTTTGTACAAGTTCGTTTGGGAGCGACGATCCCTTCGCGGGAATAAATAAAGTGACGTTTCATCGAAGTTTGTCGTTCTCCCCCTTTCTTGTCCGTAACAGTTTTCGTACGGGGCATTCGACAGTCCATCAGATTGTCGGAGAGACTTGCAGAGCGATCGAAAGTACGCTGCTGGAGGAAACCATGCCGATTCCCAGCAGGGAGAAATAGGAGGAAATCAGACTACAATTTTGGAATAAATGCAAATTCCCCAAATGCTTGGGGGCCATAGATGGAAAGCACGTCGTCATCCAGGCACCACCGAATTCGGGATCGTTGTACTTTAATTACAAGAAAACATTTTCGACGGTGCTTCTGGCCCTGGCGGATGCCGCGCCGATTCGAACTTCATCGCCGTCGGCACCGGATCTTATGGAAAAAACAGCGATGGAGGAATATTCGCACAATCAAAGCTTGCCAAAGCAATCGAAAACGGCAGGATGCAGATGTTGCCCGACGAAAATTTGCCGGGCACATCTATCAGCATGCCCTGCGTGATTGTGGGTGACGAGGCTTTCCCGCTGAAACGGTATTTATTAAGGCCATATCCGGGAAGCCAGTCAGCAGGTCACGATAAAAGGACCTATTTCAATACACGACTTTCCACCGCGAGGCGCGTCGTGGAAACAGCGTTTGGTATTTTAGGGCAGAAATTCCTGATTTTCTTCAGGCGGATACAGGCGCTGCCCGAAAATGTAGACTACATTGTAATGACGTCGTGCATATTGCTTAATTTTATAAGAGCTCAAATCTGCGCCTGTGTCGGCCCGCCAGCGAGAAGACGACGCGCAGGGTGCGGCGGCGTGGCAGCCATTAAACCGCCAAGGAGGCACTACGAATAGGGAAAGTTTCGATGTAAGGGAGACCTTTGGCGACTTCCTTTTCGCATCTAGGGACACCGTGTAGGTCACTAGATAGAATATCTCACGTGATTTCGACAATTGGCTCACACCATTTTTATACAGTTACTCGAATTAATATTCGGCCGCTCTAAAGAAGACAATATCTTTTTTAATATTCTACTGTACGATTTAAACTTTTTTGGGGAAGTAATAACAATTAGTTCAGTACAGGATGTGAAAAGAAATTTTTTTTAACATGCAATTGTTCGGAATTGTTGAAAAAATACTAAAAGTTGTATTTTACAAATTTGTTATCTGGGCCTATATTGAAAATTTAAAACATATTTTTTGAAGATCTATGACAATCATATATGCACTGTTTGACACAAATCTACAAAACGTACTTTTTAAATTTTCAATACTGGCCCACATAAAAAAGTTGGAAAATGCAACTTTTAGTATTTTTTATACAATTCCGATCGATTGCAACATTCGAATAAAGGGTATAGCCGGATAAGATAGTGAAAAATGCCCTTGAACCAAATTGTATCGACAATGCGTCATTCGATAGGGCACCAAGAAAAGACATACTGTGCAAAGTTTCAACCCTGTATCTCGATCCGGAGGGTAGTTATGGGGTAAAATCGAAAAATCAGTTTTTGGCCTATTTTCCCTAGTTAATGATGTCTAGAAATTCTGAAAAAAATCTGACACATGTCAAGAATCCAAATACATACTTTGCAATTGATTTCAGATTTTTAAAGTGAAAATCCTACTTGTAAAAAATCAAAAACCTCAAAAAAATCGAAAAAATGCAGATTTCACATGGAAGTTCTAGAGTGACATCATTTATATTTTTACAGTAGCGATATATTGTTATAAGTATTGTTCATGAATTTTTCAGATTTTTTGGTTTGGTGCGCCGTTGTTAAAAAAAATAAAAACCGATTTTTTCGACGTTTTTTCCGCAAAGAACTAAGCTAACCTTAAAATTATTACGTTTTATTTATTCTGTAAGTCTATCAGGCACTAATAGACCTTGAACATTGTACAGAAGTAATGAAAAAATGAAATCAACTCAATTGATAATTCTACAGTATAAACATTACATCTAGAAATATTAATCAGGTTTCCAACAGCTCAGTTGGCTCAATGCGTTAGGCGTTCGACTGTGGACCTGCCTATACTAGGTTCGCGCCCGCGTCGTAGTTCTTTTTTTTTATTTCATTAATTCTCGTCTTTTTTTATTTCTAACAACACAATAGTCACGCGTATTATTGTAGAATTCGTTTGACAGCATTATTTAAATATTTAGAAAACAATTTAATGTAAAATGAGCAAAAAATTGATTTTGGAGCAATTGTTGTTTCACCAATTTTTGGATAGGCATCCTCTTAATTCTGGCAGTACTCGACATTTTCAGCAGTAATTCTAAATGTGTCTTCAAGTTTTAAATACTTTGTTTTAGAGAAAAGAAAAAATTCAGTTTGTCGAAATGGCTCTATTGTTGTTCACTTCTTTTGTGGCATTCGCTTTTGATACCTCGTCTCTTATGCGGAACAGCAATTGTTGTTATTTGCCTTCCCCAACATTTTCAGTGAAAGCAGATGTTCAGATACTTGGAAAAGTAAACTAACGGAACTTTAAAAGCATATTTACAATATTAAGAATGACAAACTTTCGATGTTTCATTAACTTTTACCTTTGTTTACCTTTACCACGTTCACCTTTTTTTTTTTCACTCGCCTTATGACTCTGTCAGACACAACTACTATTTTCGGCGTATTTCACCTTCAAATACTTTTTATACAGGGTGTCCCAAAACTCCTTCAACAGCCGAAAATGGGTGGTTCCTGACGCCAATCTAAGCGACATTTTCCTTAACAATCATGGCCGCCGCGGCTTTGTTTAGGAGTTATTAACGAAAAACACGGACCAATCAGAGCGCGCCCTCGCCTGCCGCGCCGACAGGCGAGTGTCGGTGGTGCGCCGTGCATCGCAACGAACAAGAGTTTCTCTCGATTATGTGAATCTTCTCCAATTTCGATGAGCTTTGGATATGTTGTCAAGACCATGATTCTGAACAACATTTCCCTTTAAACTTTTTGGCGATCGGCTTTAGTTTACGAGATAATCGTAAAAAAAGAGAAGCAGCAGAAACTGTTTGAATGAAAAACTCACGTATTCAGCCGTAAATCAATTTGCTGCTTCGAAATGTGTGTCACTGGGTCACTCGGTGACGAACTGCACAGATGTCTTCAGGTATACGACAGTACCGAAAGCTAAGGGACGTACGGCCAGGTCGACGAACTGCACAGCTGGTGATAAATTGTTGGTATACTAAAACCTAAGACCTACGGCGTAAAGGATGCGCGGTCAAGTCGACGATCCAGCATTTCACTTTCAGTTTCGAATCGATAAATAATTCGTATGTTTATTTCACACAGATGCCTTGAAATTTTACCACACCCACGATCACTGTTCACATTTGTCAACACATAATTATGCACTAATAACAATTGCCATATCCCTTGTAATGCTGCACAAATCACAACAATCAGGTAATGCGATCACTAACTGCAGATTTCATGCATTTGCAGCAAAAATGAGTAGGTGCATATTAAGACAGTAGAGAGATGAAAATAATTTAAAAACACCAATGTATTATTTTCAACTTTTTAAAATGATTACAGTAAGAATCAAATATCTGTCTGGTTCCTGCCCCTTGTAACAGCAGCAGGCAACATCCATTTTGCATAAAGATCCGCAGTCTAGTGATTAGTTAAATATCACTATGAAAAACACAGCTAACAGCAACCGTTAGCTTTGAAATGATACGTCTTTGGAGATGTTCTCTCTATCGCGGCACGAACGGGACTGATTTTCCGCAAGATTTTTCTGAAGAATTTAGGAAGGGCATTATGCGTGTCGAAGTTCGAAATGCACGCTGTAGCACGTTTACGAAAACGACGGGACGGTTAGACGAAAAACAGGATACGAGAAGGACCGCTGTAAGATTTATGGCAATCACATGTTTAGTTTTTCCTGCAGATTGGTACGCGGAGTCGATGGGTAACCGTTCGAAAACGTCGTCTGTCTTTCTTTTCGAAAGTTTCTTAAGGGAGGTATAGGACAATAGGGATGCTACGCTGACCTGACATTTTTACCTCATGCTGGGTAAACGTGCTACAGCGTGCATTTCGAACTTCGACACGCATAATGCCCTTCCTAAATTCTTCAGAAAAATCTTGCGGAAAATCAGTCCCGTTCGTGCCGCGATAGAGAGACTTTCGGTACTGTCGTATACCTGAAGACATCTGTGCAGTTCGTCACCGAGTGACCCAGTGACACACATTTCGAAGCAGCAAATTGATTTACGGCTGAATACGTGAGTTTTTCATTCAAACAGTTTCTGCTGCTTCTCTTTTTTTACGATTATCTCGTAAACTAAAGCCGATCGCCAAAAAGTTTAAAGGGAAATGTTGTTCAGAATCATGGTCTTGACAACATATCCAAAGCTCATCGAAATTGGAGAAGATTCACATAATCGAGAGAAACTCTTGTTCGTTGCGATGCACGGCGCACCACCGACACTCGCCTGTCGGCGCGGCAGGCGAGGGCGCGCTCTGATTGGTCCGTGTTTTTCGTTAATAACTCCTAAACAAAGCCGCGGCGGCCATGATTGTTAAGGAAAATGTCGCTTAGATTGGCGTCAGGAACCACCCATTTTCGGCTGTTGAAGGAGTTTTGGGACACCCTGTATATTTCAATATTGCTTTTAAAATAATTCTACAATAATACGCGTGACTATTGTGTAGTTAGAAATAAAAAAAGACGAGAATTAATGAAATAAAAAAAAAAGAACTACGACGCGGGCGCGAACCTACTATAGGCAGGTTGTCAATCGAACACCTTTTTTTTTTTTTTTGTAAAGAGCGTTTATTGTGCCATAAAATACAGTGAGTTGGTGTAATAAACTTTAGAAACGCACAACAAGTATATTAAAGTGGGAAAATATTAGGGTACTAAACTAAAGGCCCGGAAGGCCGGGCACGCGCGGTTTCTCGCTGGTTATAATTGTACTTAATGCTATTGGTGTGTTGTCTATATTAAATCTGGTATGCTTATTCGTTCTTATTGTTTACTGGTACAGAAAGGCACGTTTGAAAAAACTGTACTTGGTGTTCTATGGCTTGCGGTGTGGAAAGGGGTTGTTTTGCCTGTGCACAGCAAGATTTTGGGATTGTGTATGTGGGGTAATCTGAGTCAGATATGTGATCTATATATAAATCTATTTATCTAGTTTCGTTAACTTTAGTTTAACGATGAGGTGACTTATCTTATATTTATTCTTATTTCTAGTGCGATATTATTTACATTGCGGGATGATTGGTCTTAATCGGCTACTTGCTAGCTTATGCTTAAACTTAATTCTAGTTGTCTGTGTTTTCTGGGATTAACCACCAGAATTTTTTTGTGTTTTTTCTGTGGCTGTCTTCTATGTCGAATTTTGTTAGTTTGTAATGGAATCTCATGTTAGGGTTGTTATGGTTTAGGTTACTGTCGTAAGTTATTGCTTTATCGTAGTTTTTTCTGTTGAAGTGGTATATTAATGGGAGTCCTTGTTTGTCTTGTATTAGTCCTGCTTTGTCTAGGTAGATGAACGATTCAGGTGGTGTGTATCCTGTGTGTCGAGTCTTTTCTAGGTATATAGGGTTGGGGTAAGTTGATCCGAAGATAAGGCTATTGTTTTGTATTTGTCGTGTGCTTGCCCAGTGGTTTCTTATTAATTTTAATATAAAGATATCGATTCTTATGATTTTTGCTTTCGTGAGGAGGTTGTGGTTGCTAATGTATTTCGTGAAGTTGGATTCGGGTGATCTGTAGGCGCTTAGGCATGCTCTTAGGCATTTTCGTTCGAGCAAGCGGATCTTTTCCATAGTGCTCGCGCTGATGTTGAACCATATGGGTGTCCCGTATGTTAGTATTGGTCTGATTAAAAGTTTGTAGCAGAGGAGTTTCACCTCTGAGTCTAATTCTTTGGAGTAGAAAATTCTTTTTGCCGCCGCAAACGCTTTTTGTGCTTTTATTATCTGAATGTTCACGTGTTCGTTGTAGTTCAGCTTAAAATCTAAATGTACCCCTAAATAGCGGACCACCTTTTTGTGCGGAATTGTAATGTGTCTGTCTTTGCTGTCCTGTAAGTGAAATAGTCTTGCGTTTGTACGTACGTCTTGGTTTGCGTCGGATTTCATTGATATGTATGGTCTGAATAGAATCGTCTCGCATTTATTGGTGTTTATTTTTAGTTTCCATGTGTGGAAGTAATCCTGTATTTTGTCGAATAAGTCTTGTAGTTTTGTTTTTATAATTGATGGTTTGTTGTCGTTATAGTATATGAGTAAGTCGTCTGCGTAGGCTATCGCACCTTTTTGGTGGTCGCTGTTCAGGTTGTACATTGTCAGCAGGTCACTTATATATAGGCTAAACAGGAAGGGGGAGTTTACGGCCCCCTGTTGTAAACCGTCCCGGACTGTGAAAGTTTTGGATGAGGTGTTATTACCTTCCGTTACTTGGAATTGCTTGTTGTGGACCATACTCCAGGTCATTTTTATAATGTGCGAGGGGAAATTCTTTTTCATTAGTTTAAAGAAAAGACCGTCCAGCCAGACTGTGTCGAAGGCCTTTTCGAGGTCTATGAATAGTGCCCCTACGCAGTCGCCAGCGTTTCGGGCCCAGCAGATGTCGGCGGAAAATTTTGATATGGCGTGTATTGTAGAATGTTTTCTTCTGAAGCCAAATTGTGTTTCTGGGATGATATTGTTTTGTGTGCTGTAGGAGTCTAATGCTGTGTTTATTACTATTTCGAAAACTTTACTGATATTTGGTAATAGGCTTATTGGACGATAACTGGCGGGGTCGCTGCTGTTTTTATCTTTCTTTTTCAGAGCTATGACTTTTGCTTTTTTCCATGCTGTCGGAAAATATGATCTGTTGAGACAGTTGTTGAATATGATCGCGTAGTTTTGTATGTATAGCGGGGGTAGGTGTTTGAGTATGATGTTGGGGATCATGTCGAAACTTGATGATTTCTTATTATTTAGGTGCTTGAGTATATAGTCTAATTTGAATACTGATGTGAAATAGTTCGGCGGAGTGTCCTTGGTGTTGGGATCTTCTGCTCTGTTTTCGTTTGTAAATGTGCATACCGTTCTGTCGGAGCGTGCGTCTTCGTCTATTTCTTGTTTTAGTGCTTGTATTTTGTTGTTAATAATATTTGTGAGTTGTGGGTTGCCCATGTGTGAGTTTTGTGTATGGGTTTTTTCAAAGTGAGCGCCTAGTATATTTAATTTGTCGTTTGTTTCCGTTATTAGTAGTTTGTTGTCTTCGTCTGTTTGAATGTTGTCCAGGTTTAAGTTGGCGTTTGTGGTTAATTCTGTATTTGCGATATCTATCTTTAGCGTGTCTATTGCGTTGTGTTCTTTCGATCGGAAAATTGAGTTTAATGAGGGAAACATTTCTTTTGGTTTGTGGGTGGAGATGTTGGCTATTTTCTTTTTCCAGTGTTCACTAACCGATTTGTGGAATTCTGTTCTGATTAGCTTTCTTATTTTTTTGAGGATGTACTTTATCAGGTCTAATTGTGAGTCGTTTGCGTGTGTGTAGTTCGTTATCGATGATAGTCTGTTTTGTCTCGTTAGTAGTGTGCTTTTTATTTTTTTTAGTTTTTTTATGGTAGCGGTAATATATCTGTCTGATGAGTTGTAGTCGTTTGAGATGCGGGGAATTGTTTGTTCGATTGCTGTGTTGATGTTAGAGTTTAATTTGTCGATGTATTTGTCAATTTCCTCTATCGTTAGGTTTTTGTTGTTTGGTATTTCAGAGTCATCTCTGTTTATTAGCTGTGTTTGAAATTTGTCCCAGTCTGCTTTGGCATAATTGTATTTGTGAGTGTATGTTGGTTCGTCTATTATGAAAGGTTCGTCTGTGTCTAGCGATATTTTCATCTCTAAGGCTCTATGGTCACTGTCGAATTTATGCGAGATTAGTCTACCGTTAATTGATAGGTTTTGAAATTTCAGCCTGCTGTCTTTTAGGCAGATGTCAATGTACGCGCCGCTGTTGGGAAAGGAAGGTTTTTCGGAGTTTATTAGGGATACCCTGTATTGTATTTCATTATTCTGTAGCCAGCTTTTTAGATTGGTGCCTCTATTGTTATTACTCGTGTTGTTCCAATCTGTGTGCTTCGTGTTCAGGTCTCCCGCCAATAAAAAGTAGTTGTTAGTTTTCTGTAATTCTAACTTGGAGAATAGGGCTGTAAGGTCTTCTGTGAATTCTTTCTTGTTGCTGCTAGGCGCGTAGGCGGCTATTAGGAAAAAGTTCATCTGGTGCACTTTGATGTGGACAATTGTCGTTTCGAGGGTCGGTTTATGGGGCCAGCTTAGCTGGACGGTCTTGAACTTTATGTTCCTTTTTATTAGGATGCCGGTTCCTCCCCCCTGTTTAGAGTTTGGTCTGTCTGACCTTACGAAAATATAATTTTTAAAATTGACTCTGTGTTTGTTATTTAATTTTGTTTCGCATAGAAGAGCCGCATCCGGATTGTGCTTTGCCAGAAATTCTGTCATTGATGCCCTTTTGTCGTTGGAAATTAAGGAGTTTACGTTTATTTCTAATATTTTTAGATGCTGTAAGGTTATTGTGGCTGTGTTTTGTGTGTGAGTAATATTATTATTTGGAGGGTTGTTGGAGGCTTGATTATTCATTTAAGAGTTTGTTAGTTATTAATGCCTCTGCTAGTGTGTTGATTTTGTTGCTGTTTGTTTGAATTTGTGTTAACAGGGGTTCTGTGTGTGTTTTTATTGTTGCTTCTATGATATGTTTGATCTGTGATATTAATGTGTCGTGTGTTTGTTCTTGAGATTGTATGTTTGTATGTACTTGTGGTGTGTTTGTCTGTTTTGCGTTCACGTGTGATGTGGTATCTGTGTGTGTTTTTATGTTTGAGGCTATTTGGCTGAAGGAAATTCCTGATTTTGTGTAGTTTGAGGTGAATTTGCGTTTGTTATCTTTATCTGTTTGATATTCTAGTTTTCTTGCTTCTATTTTCTCTTTAATTTCTAATATTTTTGGGCATCCTCTGTATGATGCGGGGTGCCCGTGCTGTTTACAGTTGACGCAATAAGGTGGTGATTTTTCTAGTTCCGCGGGGGAGTTGGCTGTTCTTAGACATTCTCCCGGGTTATGGTCGAATTCGCATTTTACGCATCTGTATTTAAGATTACAGTTTGCCGCCACGTGACCTAGTCTTTGGCATCGCACACATTGGATGCGGTCCCTCTTTACAATTTTCTCCCATTTTACTATGGTGTGCAATATGGATTTGATCTGACTCAGATTTTTAATGTTGCTGTCTGCTGTTAGTTGGACTATGAATATTGGCAGTACTCTGCCCTCATCCGTCGCTTTCTTTGTGGTGAAACGTTTTACTGAGACGAAGGTTAATCCTTCTGTTTTCAAATTTGTTAGTGCGTGTAGAATTTCGTCTGGCTCGAAATTTCCTTCTATGTTTTTTAATAGTACTGTGAAATTTTTGTCTGATTTCGGAGTATACGTGAAGAATTGTATTTGCAACTCTCTGAGTTTGTCGCAAGCTAATTTGTAGTTTTCTAGCGAGTATGTTTGTAGTATGTGTTTGTTGTTGTTTATTCGTTTTATGTTGAAGTCGTTTATTATGTTGGATAGTTGTTCTATTGTGTTTTTGACCGCGTCTGTGTGTAATGTTATTGGGGGCGGTTTTATTGTGTGTAGGATGCTGCTACTGGATGGGTTATTATTGACGGTTGAGAGCAGATTCTGATTTGTATTATATGTTGTTGTTTTGGTGTGAACGCTACTTAACTTATTAATGGTTGGGTGGATTTGCCTAGATGGTGGGCCGCTTGTGTTTGCTGATGGGCCGGTGGGTCCTGCTGTTTTTCCGTTGGGTCCTGCATTTGGTTGCATGTTGTGTGGGCTGTGCGATGGCCCTGCGTTGATGTGTGTTCCGTGGCTGGTGTTTCCGTTTGTTTTTGGTGTTGTATTCCCGTTGGTGCACCCTGTTGTGTCCTTTTTCTTGCTGCTGGTGGGGCTGTCTGTGCTTGGATGTGGTCTTTTTTGTCCTGTAACTGCAGTGTCTTTCTTTACTGGTTCTTGTTCCTCTGTTGTAATTGTATCACTTCTGTCCAGCATTGAGAATCTGTTCGTTGTCTCGAATCCATTTGGGGAGGTTGGGCGGTTTTTTGCTCTTTCCTCTTCTAATTGTTGTTGAAGGTTTTGAATTATTTTGGTTTGCTTTTCTATCATTGTTAGGAGCTCCTCTAGTTTTGTTTTGTCCATTGTTTCTGCTTCTTTTGTCGTTGTCTGTTGATTGTTTGTTTTTTTAATTTTACCCATTTCTTGCGAGTTTTGTGGTAGTTTCGTTTTGATGGCTCTTTTTATGAGGTTTGGTGCGTGCGTTGATCTTTGTGTGTGTTTATTATTGTTGATTAGTTTATTAATTAATTGTGCGTTGACGATGTCTAACTTGCTGTCCTGTTCTGTGCATATTTTTTTCAAGCTTTTTATTGATTCTGCTATTATTCTTTGACTCGGTTTGGCTGTCTCTGTTTTGTTGTTTGTTGTGTTGGTTTTCACATCTTGGAGGGATGTCGTTGTCCTTCCTGTTGTGGGGGACTTGTCCCCTCGATGTGAGGCGCTTTCGCCCTCAATTTTTGTATTGCACTCACTGTGTTTTATTTATTTAACTTTTCACTTCTGTGGTACACTCGCTATACGCTACACTGTCACTGTGTGCGAGAAATTGTCGTGGCACTTCGCTATCATGTACCCGTCGTTGGTTTGCACGTGAACCGACTTTACGATTTTCGGGGTGAGGGCTACCTGCGGACCCAGGCTAGAGGGCCGTTCGCTGGACACGTCTTACCTCTGCGGAGGTTCGCTGAGGAATGTCAGTCGAACACCTAACGCATTGAGCCAACTGAGCTGTTGGAAACCTGATTAATATTTCTAGATGTAATGTTTATACTGTAGAATTATCAATTGAGTTGATTTCATTTTTTCATTAGTTCTGTACAATGTTCAAGGTTTATTAGTGCCTGATAGACTTACAGAATAAATAAAACGTAATAATTTTAAGGTTAGCTTCTTTGCGGAAAAAACGTCGAAAAAATCGGTTTTTATTTTTTTTAACAACGGCGCACCAAACCAAAAAATCTGAAAAAATTCATGAACAATACTTATAACAATATATCGCTACTGTAAAAATATAAATGATGTCACTCTAGAACTTCCATGTGAAATCTGCATTTTTTCGATTTTTTTGAGGTTTTTGATTTTTTACAAGTAGGATTTTCACTTTAAAAATCTGAAACCAATTGCAAAGTATGTATTTGGATTCTTGACATGTGTCAGATTTTTTTCAGAATTTCTAGACATCATTAACTAGGGAAAATAGGCCAAAAACTGATTTTTCGATTTTACCCCATAACTACCCTCCGGATCGAGATACAGGGTTGAAACTTTGCACAGTATGTTTTTTCTTGGTGCCCTATCGAATGACGCATCGTCGATACAATTTGGTTCAAGGGCATTTTTCACTATCTTATCCGGCTATACCCTTTAATTAAGTATTTAGGATTTATCTAATAATAAGCTCTCTCTGCGCCGCTAGCCCTTAGACCTGCGTTCGCAACGCGCGCGAAACTCATGTACTCTGATGTACTCAATAAACTCTGTTCCAGTTTTAATATTCCCACGAATCCTTGGCATTGCTTTATTTCATAACCTCATACCATTTTAACATATAAGTACCTATGTTGCACAATTATTTCGATTGAGAATAAATTAAACATAAATACAATTCATTATATTGCACCTTTAGTTATCGCTGCAAAAGTCATCGCATCATTGCGGAAAAAAATGTAACACGAAGTAAGAATTTTAAAATAAAATTGGAAATCCAGTTCTTTTGACTGGGTATAGTTTTGGTATAGACCGCGCGTATAGTTTTTGCATATAGAATGTCCAGCTGCATCGATTGATCTTTAAAAAATAACTCATTCCATTTAAAAAAATGAAGGTGACCTTCGTATCTCTAATGCCTCGACTTGCGCCGCGTGGCGAACCGCGTGGCGAACCGCGCGGCGAACGCGCGCATTTCGGCAAACATTTCGGCGCGCCGAACGGCGAACGGCAAACGGATTTGTGCTATTTCCAGAATTTCTTGCAAACAACTGTGGGAGCTGCAACGGCGTATACTACACAAAGAAATACAGAAAATATTGGCAGTTTATTGAGTGAATTAAAGTTTCAAAGTGAAATGTTCAGGTCTGTACGAAGCATTTAAGACATCAGATCCGAGATTAAATGACTTGGATTTTTGGAGATGTTGCAACATGATGATTTTTCGCCTTTATATGATTCTACGATACATATTCTGAATAAAAACGGAAGGGTTAAGTTCCGAGAGCGCGTTCCGTAAACAACTACAAGGTTGGTCACACATCGAGGCCTTTTCGGTTCGGCTGAGCGTTCTAATTGTAAGTTGTGTAAATTGCACACGTCTTTTGATATGTAAATACTAGAGGTGTCCAGGAACTCGGTATTCCCGAATTCCGATGCCGGCAACGGGATGGGAAACCTCGTATCATGTCGTGACGGGATCCAAAAAATCCAGGGTTTTCCCGAAATTCTCGGGATTCTGTCCCGATCCCAAAACTGCAAAGTTTTCATAGCAATTCAAATTATTAATCAGCCTCTTTAATAATTTGAAACAAATTAGGAAGTAGAGATACAGTTTTTTCAGATAATTTAAATCGCCGATGTCTGTTTATAAATTCCTTTCTATTTCTTGACATTTATTCTTTATATTATGAATGTTTAGGATATGATATCTATCGTGCAAACAGATTTGCAAGTGCCACCCGTTCGCGTTCGTGCGCGCCGAAATGCGCGCCGTGTTTCCCATAGCTAATGGATATACCGCGCGCACGAATGCACGCCGAAATGCGCGCCGTTCGTCGAAATGTTCGTCGAACTGTCATAACATCTCAATTCATTTAATCTCGAATCCGAATCTTCAATGCTTCATACAGACCTGAACAATTCACTTTGAAACTTTAATTCACTCAATAAACTGCCAACATTTTCTGTATTTGTTTGTGTAGCATACGCCGTTGTAGCTCCCATAGTTGTTTGCAAGAAATTCTGGAAATAGCACAAATCCGTTCCCTTTGCCGTTCGCCGTTCGGCGCGCCGAAATGTTTGCCGAAATGCGCGCGTTCGCCGCGCGGTTCATGCTTCCTCTTGCTTTCGGAGCTCGAGTTCCCGGAAGTAAAGGGCGTTCACCTGAGCGTTAACAATTAACGCTAGCCGTTGATTCCGATTCATGTTTTTAAGAGTAGCACGCACGTGAAAACTGTAGTACTAGGGTACAAGGATAGGCCAGAAATGATGCTGAAAAGTGGCCTTGCAGTCCCTTAAATACACTACCGCCCCCCCCCCCCCCAACTCAACGACGTCAAGGGAGAGGGTGGAATTTCCCGAGCGAGAAGAGTCGCAAGCGTTTCTCTTGGGCGGAATCTCAATATTAAATAAATATGCAGATCACGTAACTGTGCAACAAGTAAATAAGTAAATAATATTATTTCACAGTAACAATAAGTAATAATTAGACTGCGGTCAGTGTATGCAAATTTTATGTCAGAATATGCAAATTTTATTTCAGAATATGCAAAATATATGCAAATGTCATGCATAATTTATGTAAGCAATGTGCGAAATGGTCGCCCCGAATAATTGTATGAGTAACGAATGTAACAGTCGAATATAGTATAATATGATATATGTGGAGTAGTTGTATAATATTTATTACTGCTTGTAATTGGCATTACAACATGTGACGATAATGTTTTCTAAATTTGCAACAGTCAAAGTGTCACAATTGGTGCCTTTTATCACATAAAATTAATGTGTGTTCCGGCCGACCTATACTCGGCGGACCCGCTTCAACCGACGTTGCGTAGCCGCGCGGATGACGTCATGTCTTCTTCGCGGCCCCCCACTTTGCGATCCGCCGAACAGGTGATTTTCGGCTACGCACGGGATCGCGGACACTCGTCTTTGGTCTAATAACACGTAAACACCGCGATCGTAACGATCAACATCGCCTAGTATCCACCGCCTTGTCGAACCGCTTTTGTAAAACCGCATATTGTTCGTACCGCGTCTCATTTTGTACATTACTGCGTCTCTTCGTCATCTTGTTCATTAAACGTACGTGTTCCACAAAGTGTGCAGAGTTTATTCGCCACCCACCAAATCTCCCACTGATTCTCGTTCCGATCTCCAACAATGTGCATGCTGTAAATGTCTTTTCAATATCACAAGATGTGATGGGGGCATATTTATACTTTTTCTAATATCGTGTTTTCATTTCCTTCGTGCCGTTGATATTTGAATCATTGAAACTATTATTAAGTTTGAACAATCTTTCAAACCGTAGATTTTTCTGGAAAGCATTTATATTCTGCTCTCACTTTTTCTCTGCAGCCAATAGGTAAATACGAACATTATATAGATTTTGAGCAAAATATGTAACTAATTTAATTGAATGTTTTATTCCTAAAAAGTGGAAAAAGTAGCTTCAATAAATGCTAAATCGTCAACAAGATCTTCATTTTTTGTCATTTGAATCACGACAAACGACGATTGCCGATCCGAAGGATCGGATCGATACACATGGGTGGGTCGCATCCCCACCTGTTGCGATAGGGAGCCCAGGTTAAACAAAATCTCGCGTGAGCGAAAGATGTCAACGCCGCGCCGGGCGTCGTTGTATCGCTCGTTACCACGAAATATAATGTTCACATGTTAAACACTAACAAAATATCATAAACACCAAAAAATTACATATGCCGTTGCGTTGCGTATAAAAAACAGTATGTACTACTTTTTCCTCTTTCATGTTTTTCTAATAATTACTATCTGGAAGAGACACACTGGCTGGGGATGCTGTGAACACCCTGTATATAGATTCCACATATATACCTTGGACATTCCCACTTTGCCAAAAAGTCTTACCTGGAACGGAGAGAACCTAGCCGATACAATACACATTCGGTCCTTCGCAAGCTAAGCGGTAAATCTGACGCCCCAAAAATGCTTAATTGCTGCCCGCTTGTCGCCAGCAACGTGCAATCGGTCAGAAAAGATTCCGTACACCCTTCAAAATATATGATGTTAACAGATTTTATAGCATCGTGTACACTACCGGCAATCCCCAACTCAACGACGTCAAGGGACAGGGTGGAATTTCCCGAGCGAGAACAGTCGCAAGCGTTTCTCTTGGGCGGCACGGCATTGCAATAGAAAGACCTACAAACAAAATAGTTTTTCCCGACATTTCGGGCTAAACACCCCACTGACCGGTGGCTTGGTTAACATTGGACCCCGCGAGTTTAATATTCTGAAAAGTGAGTACAATTAATTGACCACATGACGTGTAGAAAGGTTGGTGGAAAATTGCAATTGGTCGGAATTGCAGAGGAAGTAGGGTTGCATTTCGCATTTTGTTTGGGGTGGTCCTTTATTGAAAATTTGAAGAGCACGTTGTGTGGATCTACTACAGGGTGTTCACACTATTATAAATTATTAGAGAAACATGAAAAAGGAAAAAGCAGTACATACTGTTTTTTATACGCAACGCAACGGCATATGTAATTTTTTCGTGTTTATGATATTTTGTTAGATATGAAGGTGACTTCAATTTTATAAATAAAATGCTTTATTATATCGTATGTCACACGAGAGCGCGTGTCTAGTCGAATTCATCCGTATTCTGCACCGCGACCCTCAAGGTCATGCAAGGTCGGAACCGAAAGAAGCATTTTGAATATTTCATACCAATGTGTTTGCATATGCCGTTGCGTTGCGTATAAAAAACAGTATGTACTGCTTTTTCCTTTTTCATGTTTCTCTAATAATTTATAATAGTGTGAACACCCTGTAGTAGATCCACACAACGTGCCCTTCAAATTTTCAATAAAGGACCACCCCAAACAAAATGCGAAATGCAACCCTACTTCCTCTGCAATTCCGACCAATTGTAATTTTCCACCAACCTTTCTACACGTCATGTGGTCAATTAATTGTACTCACTTTTCAGAATATTAAACTCGCGGGGTCCAATGTTAAACAAGCCACCGGTTAGTGGGGTGTTTAGCCCGAAACGTCGGGAAAAACTATTTTGGCGTTATTCAAAGGCTCAACGTAATAATGTAGTAGGTCGTTGAATTCGCTTATTATCGTCAGCTGTAACATTATGAAATCAAAAACCTATTGTTATATTTTGTTACAACGTTTAAATTCCTTAACAACGTATTCGCCATTGGCACGACGAACTCTGAAAACTTCTAGTTGATAGCTTTTTAAATAGTTACAGCGTGTTATATTCTTCCTATGAGATAGAGCCGGTTCCGGCGACCGGCAAAATTTCAAATGGAACAGAATTTTTCCGGCGACCGGCACGGCTCTTGCATAGGCATCTCCTGAGGTGTAGAGGGGAGTAGAAGAGGAAAAAAGGTTTTGGGGAACCCCTGTGGTGCGCCGGCGGACCCCTGGGGTTAGACACGATCACCGGCGTTTGGCCTTTGTGCGAGCCTCGAAAAAGGTCTAAAATTATTGACCGGCCGGCGTGGCCCAAACTAAATGCTGTCCCCCGCGGGACGGCGCCGGTGCCGGCCGGCCGGGGCGAACTAAAGGACGATACAGCTTGGCACGAACGATCAAGCCCGGAAAATGGACCCCATTCAGCTTGGGCCTGAGCCTTCCTGCGCTTTCCTGACGGTAATTTGAGCCGTTTCCCGAGGCTCGCACAAACGCCAAGCGCCTAAAATCGTGTCTAACCCCAGGGGTTCGCCGGCTCACCCCAGGGGTCCCCCAGAACCTTCCACTCCCCTCTACACCCCAGGAGATGCCTATGCTAGATGCCGTCCGGTCATCGGTAAAATTCCGTTCTCTTCAGAATTTTTCCGGTGACCGGTGACAGGCAGGCCCGACTCTACCATAAGAAGAATATAACATGCTGTAATTATTTAAAAAGCTGTTAACTAGAAGTTTTCAGAGTTCGTCGTGCCAATGGCGAATACATTGTTAAGGAATTTAAACGTTATAACAAAAAAATAAGAATAGGTTTTTGATTTCGTAATGTTACAGCTGACGATAATAAGCGAATTCAACGACCTACTACATTATTACGTTGAGCCTTTAAATAACGCCAAAATGCGGTACGGAATCGCAATACATACTACATAAATATGTAGAACACGCGTAACTGTGCAATAAGTCAATAAGTAAATAATATTATTTCACAGTAACAATAAGTAATAATTAGACTGCGGGAAGTGTATGAAAATTTTATGTCGGAATATGCAAATATTTCCTTCGTACCGTTGATATTTGAATCATTTAAACTATTATTAAATTTAAACAATATTTGAAACCGTAGATTTTTCTGAAAAACATTTATATTTTGCTTTCAATTTTTCTTGGCAGGCAATAGGTACATTATCTAGATTTTGAGCAAAATCTGTAACTAATTTACTGAATCTTTTATTCCTAACTTAAAATCGGGAATCGGAATAGGTGGCTCGTTCGGCAAATGAATCGTACTAAAATTTTCTAGAAAGCTAGAGCAATTAGTTTACTACAGGATGCGAAAAGAAATTTTTTTCTTTTTTAGGTGGGCCTATATTGAAAATTTAAAACACGTTTTGTAAATCTGTGTCAATATGAAACTTATTCTGAAAATTCCGTCAAAATTGCAATTTGTGATGATTTTTAACCGAAATCGATGAAACTTTCACAATTGACACAGATCTACAAAATGTACTTCTTAAATTATCAATACAGGCCCACATAAAAAAGTTGTAAAATGTAACTTGTAGTATTTTTTCTACAATTTCGATCAATTGCCATTTTTGAAGAAAATTCTTTTCACATCCTTTAGTAAACTAATTGCTCTTACTTTCCAAAAAAGTTCAAAACCCATGGTCCAATATTTAAAAAAAGTTATTGTCTCTTTTTGAGAATATTAGTGGTATTCACTGTATATTCTGCCCACACCGTCACTGGCGTGGCGGCACGAAGGCAGAATACAACATGCTGTATTTATTGAATGTGAAGAAACATTTCTTATTAACTAGAACTTGTCAGAGTTCATTATTAGAATTTATTACTATGATAACACAGAAAGAAAAAGAATATCATCTGACAATCTGTACGGTGACAGTTCGTCAAATAACTCGAGGCGCCTAGATACAAATTACTTTACAGTAAACAGGTGTTGCCCGAAAAAGTGCCGACTTCCAGCTCAATAGTAATGACCTGTCATAAACCTCTCCATAGAGAACAGCCCCGGCGGGAACGGCACATAAACAAAGCGGGCCTATCGCTAGGTCTGCCTATCCCCACCACAGCCGCGCCTGTAGCAGTGTAGCCAGACGGTGCGGCTCAAGCGGCTCAAGCGGCCCCTTACGTCTCCGTCCCTCGCCTAGATGCATGCCTCCGCTATCCCCACTCTTACCACTACCGCTGGCGCGACCGAGTCGGTAGCATGCTACCGCTCTCATTCTAGCACTCGGTCGCGCCAGCGGTAGCGGTAAGAGTGGGGATAGCGGAGGCATGCATCTAGGCGAGGGACGGAGACGTAAGGGGCCACTTGATCCGTTGAGCCGCACCGTCTGACTACACTGGCCTGTAGTCCCAATGTTTTGACTTTGACGTTGCGCGCTACGTAGTATGCGTAGCTGCTGTAGCCAATATTTCGAAGCAGCCGAAAATGCGTGTGAAACGAGGTCAGCCTCCTCCGCTCTGATCCAATCGGCTGCGCATTCGTTCCGTCACCGTGATCCTCCCTGGGAACCTTCTTCTCAGGCTCGCATCAATACAATGTCACCAGTTCGGACCCATACGAGATGGCGCTTTGCCACCCCGTACAATCGCGTAGCAGTGGGCGGTAACGGTTTACAATATCTTAACCCACTGCTCTGTTCCGCTATCGCTCGTAAGGGGCAGTGTATTCGACTACTTGTTGGACATAAACAAATGAAAATGTTTTTTCACTACGTGAAAGGTGTAATATTAGGACAAACACTGTCGACCCTTATTTCAGAATGTCTACAGAATATTCAGCAATTTTATGGACCCGAAATAACAAACAATTCAAACCTAACAGCTGTTTGTAGTTACTGGAGTCTTTCACATCTCATGTGTGCCGATATGAAATTTATACATGATGCGTACAGTTGCAAAGTATCGTAATGGGCGAAATGACACTATTGGTTTCCCTAAAATGAACATTTTATTATTTACCGGTGTAACTGAAATAATTTTTGATATCATTTATTAGGTTGTGAAAGGAAAGTTCTGTTGCGTTTTGAATAAGCAAGTAATTTTGCTTGTTACCTGAATGATGGCAACAAGTTGTTACAAATAATTTAAAAAAAAACGGCATTCCAAAGAGCAAGAATCGTAGAATACGACCATATACAGGGTGAGTCACCAAACGTTAGCACCTCAAATATCTTTGTTGTTTCTAAAGATACGTAAAATATGGTAAGGACAAAGTTAATGGTACAATGGGGCTGACACGATGCAAAAAAATTTTGTTTTTATGTCATTTTTTTGGAGATATCAAGGTCACCTTGACTTTTTTAAATGAAATGTCCTATTTTTTATACCATAGATCGATAGAGTATCAAATTCTGAGTATCTTGCTATCGAATAATGAAAATTACGCCTCGAAATCGGAAAAGTGGGCCATTTTAGACACCATCCGCACTAGATTGATCGTTTATCTATCGATTGTGACTACGTAGGAGTTCCAAATGTGCATTATAGAGAAATGGTTAGACAATTATCGAAGCCTTGCGATCCGCCTAGGCACACGTACACGCTGCCGGAGCGGTAGTGTGTACCACACACTCTCCCTCGAGCACACCGACGCAGCATCACGTCAGCCGTATAGTGACGTCACGTTTGCGTATGAAGCCTAACTTACCGGCAATATGCTTTTTCTGGTCCTCTGTTTTACCGATACAGTGACTGAATGATCAGTAACAGACATTAGCGCTCGTAGCGAAAATTTCCGGAACTATACTTTCACACATGCCTTCCATTTGGGGGTGCATTTCGGCATTGGCCTAACTGTGTGTTTAAACAATAATGGTTTATCATAATAAACGTTGCATTGCCATTGTGTATGTCCCAGCTAGTCCGGATGGTGTCTGCTGTTTCTATAAAAACCCTAAATCTCTCGATATTTAAGAAAATGTATGTGGCAGCACTGTCGCGCCACCCAATGCTTCTGGCCGCTTCGCTACATGCTGTCGAATAATGAAAATTATGCCTAAAAAACGCAAAAACAGGCCATATGAGACACCATCCGGACTAGATTGATGTTTTATCTAGCGATTGTGACTACGTAGGGGTCCCAAATGTGCATTAGCGAGACGCGATTAGGCCAATGCCGGACCCTTGCAATCCTCGTGTACGTATACAGTATCTAGCGGTGTGTGAGTGTGCCACCACACTCTCGCTCGAGTTGGATCGGCCGTTGTCGTTGCTCGTCTCTCTCTCCCCCCGCACACTTCGGGCGGACCGAGTAGTTCGGGGTGCGCGGCGAAGGAAACGAGCCGCGACAATATACACAATAGTCGGTCGGGTCCTCGCTCTCTCTTCTACAAATTGTCAAAACGAAAAGTACACTTATTACAAGCGTTCTATCCTTGTCGCGTACCGACCGGTACAAGCCGAACCTTGTAAATCGAGATCGACGGGTTTTTGTTGTATCGCGAGTGACGGTGGTCAAGAAATAAAATCAAAACGCTCTCCCACAATTCCGATTACGATCTTTATTCTCCTACTATTTGTGAATTCAAGTTTCCGCGTCACGGAAACCAACGAAGATCCAAATATTTGGTGCCGAAATCCGGGAATAGAGTGTGTCGACTGCTCTATTCTATCGTCGAGATTGATCACCGCAGAATTACGAAGAATTCTGTGCATCACCGCGAGTTCCGTCGTTGCTTCGTTCCTCTTGTTTCCTAGAGTGATCCGCGAGTGCATCGAACATCTTCTGAGGCCACGTCGAGGACAATCAGGAAGCACCTAGAAGAGAGCAAAAGTGAATTCTCCGAATAGAATTCGTGAGTCCGTTCGCGAAAATCTCGGATTCGACCGTGTGGCGAACCGTTACGGATTCGAAAATTCCGTGACCTTCGGCCGATCGTTACCGCTTGTTCGAATCGATCGAGTCAAGTCGTTACCGCGATACGCGCAAGGTCCTTTTTTTCTTTCGCGTTCGATCAGTTGTTGTTTCGGTTCAGTTTAAAATCTAACTGACGACACGATGTCGCAAACGTTCATCGAAAGGGCTCGAGCTCAGGATGATCTCGCTATTCGAATCGAAAATTTTATCGTCAACACTGTTACGGATAGAGAATATATTCCCGTTCGGTTTCTCACAAGAATCTCTTCTAGATCGTCTCTGGCAGGAAGCGTCCTAGATAACCTTTCATATCGCAGTAACCTTTTTAACGAAAACCGAGCTCTGGCCCGATTTAATTGAAAGTGACAAAAAACTAGAGTTATTAGTCTGGCCCTAAGCCCTAAGCACGATTAGATTATGAACAGAGCATTTCATTCATTGTAGGGGTATATAAACCCTTAGATTCTCACTCTCGCGGGCTAGTACTTCGGTAGACACGTATCGAGTCACGTCGTGCTGTATTTCGGAAAGTCAACTGTTAGTGAGATCGGGCTAGAGTACCTTTCGTATCAAAGTTAACCGTATAGATTCCGCGAGTTCGGTGTAAAATCTATTAGGCAGTGTTAAAGTTCTTTCCGAGTCCCCCGCATTGCCAGTGCGTCAAAACCGTGCATCTTGTTAGGTAATTCTACTTTCTATTATCTATTCCATTTAGTTCATTTCATTCGCGACAATTACACAATTGTATCACAGATACTTATAATTAGAATATATTTGTGTTCTTTGGTAATTAGAGCAAATTTATTAAACCCATTATTATCGTCCAATATCCTAATCTAGTAATTGAACGTTCCCACACGATACAACCTTACCGCTCGGGTTGTATCAATTAGATTATATTAGTTACGAGGCCTACTAACTGTCCTAGCGACTCCCTGATTTCGCATCAGGTTCGTTCGCTACTTACCATTTGTCCAAATAGAGATTTTTCCTACCTAGTGGCTCCCCAATTTCGCATCAGGTTCGTCCGCATCCTAACAGCTCCCTGATTTCGCATCAGGTTCGTCCGCATCCTAACAGCTCCCTGATTTCGCATCAGGTTCGTCTGTGCTCTTATCCGACCTCCCAGCGGCTCCCCAATTTCGCATTGGGTTCGTCCGCGCTGTTCTACAACCTCCTAGCAGCTCCCCGATTTCGCATCGGGTTCGTCTGCGCGTCTTTCCTAGTGACTCCCCAATTTCGCATTGGGTTCGTTCACGAAGTTTCACCTTCCTAGCAGCTCCCTGATTTCGCATCAGGTTCGTCTGCGTCTGACTCCATTCCTAGAGGCTCCCTGATTTCGCATCAGGTTCGTCCTCGCAGCCTATAATCCTAGCGGCTCCCCAATTTCGCATTGGGTTCGTCCGCGCACCTTAACTAACAAACTGATACCATATTCCTAGGGTGACAACCCTTCGCCGGCCACTCGTTGCTACTCGCGGCCCTGGCTCGTAACAACACTGATAAAATGGGGGCCGCGAAACTCACCGCGATCGTGTTACAAAAGCGGATCACGTTGTTGGACAGCTACTGGCGTGATTTTACCGAAAATCATCGCGCGATGTCATCGATGACAGATTTCGCCGCGAGTGACTATCGAAAGAAGGGCCGATTCGATGAAGTCGAAGATGCCTACTTGGAGAATTCGACGGACTTGGCGGAAAGACTGAAAGATGTAAAACCAGCCACCGAGGCAGATCCGACCAGGGGGAGAAAACTCTTATGTATGACCTTGGACTGCTTGGATTTAGTTGAGGGAATTAGGATAGATGGCACCACGATCACAGCACATCACGTGATTAACCATGATTGGACATGACTGTGTTTCAATCCCTGGCGCTATTGGACGCAATTTGGCGCTAATATTTGACTACTACCTCCAAAATCAACTGTCAATTGTCAATCACTGCGTCCCGCGCTGTGATTGTGTCAGATTGTGTTGGATTGTGTGGACACCGAAAGCGGAAAATTTTATATTAATAAAGGATTTTTTATAGTTTATCGTATTATAAATTACATTAATAATCTTGAAAAAAGAAGTTTGCTCAGTGTTTAATCGATTTTACAAATAATTTTGCAAAATTGAGCGACACTCAGGAAACTTATTTTCAAGCTTATTTTTCGAATTTTGTGCATAAATTATAAGTTTTTTTTAAGTTTGTTTTTAGGATAGTGGACAGTGAGGTGCAAAGGAGTGTAGCAGCAAGAAGAAAAAGTGAAACAAGCGCATAAAAACAATATTAGTGCAGAAAGACACAAAGTGCAATTATTATATAAACTATATAAACAATTAGTGTGAACATTTGGACAAAAGAACAAAATGGTGAGAGCTTGTTGTGTTCCACAGTGTACGTCGGGTGTGAATGTCTCAGCCTACTTCTTCCCCAAAGACGTCAAACAATCGGAGTCTTGGGCTGGTGAAATTCAGTGTCCTGTCATAGTTAAACTGACAAGCACTGAGAGACGCAAGTACAGAATGTGTTACAAGCACTTTGAAGAAACTTCCTTCCTGTGCTTTGCTCAGCGAAGAAAATTAAAAAATGATGCAGTTCCAACTTTGCATTTGCCAGTGCAAAGTGAGAAGACGGAATATGCATATGAAAATATAGAAGCAGAAGAATGTCCAGCATCTGCTACACCGCTGGGAAATGAAGACAGCAATCAAGAAGAACTAATTACGCCAATGACCACAAATATGGTTTACGAAGATACAGCGTGGGATATTCATGGATACAATGAAGCTGGTCCAAGTACATCAACAGGACAGTTACAACAGTGTTCAACCGCACAGAAGAGCCAAAATGTACTGCTGCAGGGCAACATGAAAAAGTGCCAATTGACTCCAAATGCAGCCAGATTATACAACGTTGCGAAGAAATTATTGAAACGCAACCGTTATGCACACAGGAAGAGAGAAGACTTGAAGGCACGACTGGAACGAGCTACAACTTTATCAGAATCTAATCTGATACATAGATTTGAAAATCTATCCACCACACAGAAGATGTTCATCGAGATGCAGTTACGTACATCCAGATCCATGCCACAGGTAAGTAAAATTTTAGATATAGTTAATAACATACCACTTAGTTATCCAGCACTTACAGCCAACGAAATTTGCCAACAAAATGATAAATATTGTTATTGTTCACATGGGTCAACATGATGCGATGCAGACAGTAAGAAAGGTAATGTTTACAATTGCAATATCTGTTTGCACGCTGTTCCACATGAATGAAGTTGCACGAACTGCCTGAAAAACTACACATATTCTGAATAAAATTTGAGATGGTATTCTAAAAAGTGTCCGATTTTGCATGGAATGACCCTATAACTAACTGGTTTTGTGTTTGGATATGGCTATATAATATATTTGACCTTTATTTATTGTTGCTATGTAATACATGCTGTATTTTCATTGCGTTATTTTATTGTAACTTATTTATAACTATATGAAATATGTTTTCAGGGAAGGCGCTACACGACGGATGAGAAGATTATGGCCTTAGCACTTCTGAAGCAGTCAGCAAAATCGTACAAGCTACTGAAAAAACTGTGTAATTTACCCAGCGAAACTACAACGAAGAAGATGCTGAGGAAAATTCCAGTCGAGACTGGAATATCACAAGTTGTGATGGAGCATCTCCACCGTCAAGCGGATACCATGAGTGCTCAAGACAAATTATGTATATTGATATGGGATGAAATGTCTTTGAAGCCTCATGTGGACTACGACATTAACAGTGGCAAGATTATAGGGTGCGAAGACTGGGGCACAAGAAGAACATCAAGATTTGCCGATCATGCCCTTGTCTTCATGTTAAGAGGACTCTACAGTGGGTGGAAAATGTCCATTTCCTATAATTATTGCGATGGACAAACAAAAACACCGCAATTAATACAGTGCATCAAGAACATACTGAAAGCACTGAAGAAAACTGGGCTACAAGTTGTTGCCACTGTATGCGACCAGGGATCATCAAATGTTGCTGCCATCAAGACATTACAGGCAGACACACGGGCGAAACAATTGAAACAGGGAGAAGAGCACCGTATGTATACATTTTATTAACTTTTCTGTATAATTTGAAAAATATAATATTGAGACTCAATGCAATCATCTTGTACTTATAGGTGACGTAATTGAAATAGATGGTACTAAATTGATACCATTTTATGATCCGCCGCATTTAATTAAAGGAGTCCGGAATAACCTATTAAATAAGGATCTGGAAATAAATGTGACGCCAGGAAGAAAAGAATGCGAAAGGCAATTCGCATCATGGAGGACGATTGAGCAGGCATATAATATGGACATCGCTGGCTACGTGGTACGCCCCATGATGAAGAAGCTGACAAATGAACATGTCGTACCTCAGAAGATAAAGAAAATGAAAGTGAAGTACGCATCACAAGTGTTCAGCGAAACAGTGGCGTCACATATAGGATTTCTTAGCCGCCACCAATGTAAGTAAAAGTTATATTTCACTATATGGATAATATGGACGTTCAGTTATGCTTGAATAACTAATAAAATATTCATTACTATAGGCATTGTAGAAACAGAGCATGGCGCATTGAAAATCCAAAAGGAGGAAGGCCTCACAACAGCGGAAGTGCTTAACTTCTTCAACAAGCTGTTCGACTTCGTCAATGGATACAACGCAGCCTCAGAAGCTCCACTGAGGACAGTCGTAACAGAAGCCAGTGGACATCAAGAATTTTGGTCCGACGCAATGAGGAGTTTACAATGTATGCGGTATGTTCATCCAATTACAAAAGTGCCAGTGTCTGGAGCACTATGCCTAAAGAATTGGATGAAGACTATCTCCTCATTCATTTGGAACCAAGCAGCTTTTTTACTGGATGCGAGAGCCGACTGAACCCTACTATAATATTTCTTTTGGATGAAATTCATGTTATATTCTAAGGCCTCACAGTTGGAAGACATGGTCGCTGCTAGTTTTTGCAAGCTTTGGCGAGCCGGGGTAGAAATCATTTTAGTTAAGGGAGAGCTTTCTAAAGCAATTGCGCAGAATTTGGACTGTCTCCTCATTCAAAATTTTATGGAGATTTTTAAAGACGCAGGGATTTGAAAATTTTAAGACAAGATACGTCGATCAAGATCCCTTGGAAAATTTGTATGGATGCATGCGATCTGCTGGACATCAGAATGTAAATCCTACTCTTCTACTCTAGTAGAAGAAACTGAGGTGGTGTCCAAGGTAGTGATGGAAGAAACGAGTGCTGTGCCTCAAAATTCTGAAGATATAGCAGCAGAAGAGTACGATGAAAATAATAACAGTGCTATTTTTAAAAAAATATTATGTGTTAGCTTACACAAAGAATGTGACTTGTGCAGAGCATCATTTCGCATATTGAACGAAGATGCATCAATACAGAATGTATTTGAAAAAATTGATATTATGCTGCGCAAAACCATGCCTCATGTATATTTCAGAAGTAAACTCCAAGAATACATGGAGAACATGTTGCATGAGGTCCACTTTCCATTTATTGTATGTACGCAGCATGCACAACAATTAAAAAAAAGAATATTGACTGTGAAAGTTTCGCACTTTATTGGCAAATGGTGCACCACAGTTAACAAAATTCTATGTGGGAAGGATGTCAGAAGACGACGAGACGCAGTACTTCAGCAAGCATTGTTGAAACACAATAAATCCGTACGGAAGAAGACTAATAACTAAGAAATACTTCAAGAAAGACTTCTACAAAACTTAAGAAGACATCAAGGAAGTTCAATTCTGTTCAGTGTTATTAGTCTTTTATTCTAATTGTAATATATTGTGACGTTGCAAGCCTGCGACGTCACTTCTCCGTTTGAGAAATGGTCAAACAACCGCGTTATGAATGGACCGGACCGGCCGTTGGTGATTGCAAAGACCACCCGCAGATTAGAGCATTCCTTGAGGAAGAGATTTCCGTGCAAGATCGATACTAATGCCATCTGTTGCACGCGCCGAGAGTGGCGAATTGCAGGAGCGTGCCTGTAGGGCGACGATCACCGAAACGGCGCCCCGCATCGTAGGATCAACCGGAAGAGAAAATACTGGCCAAAAGGGAACAACCCTTCCAGATCTGGTGAAGTGAAAAAGGGCACCACCGCACACGGGCCGATCAACCCGGAGGCGACGACGTGGGACGATGGGGTTGCATTTTCAGAAGATCGGATATTTTGGTGGTCCCGCCGTCGTCTCATCCCGCCTACAATCGACCCCGGCACGGGTGGTGCGGGGGGAGCACCTGGGAGGAAGTATCCTCCCCGGTCGTCCGTGGCGATCGTTAATTGGTGATTAAAAGGTCGTGGGCCCGAAGACCTGTTCCGAAGGTTCGGTCCTGCGACTACGTCTAGTTGCGTTGCGGGTGCGCCCATAGGGAATTTCGGTAGGACGAAAGGAGTGGGGAGACCGAGAATCGATACGATCCGTCGATGCGCACCGAAGGATCACTGTCGCGCTGGTTGTCGAATGCGTAGGTCGCCATTTCCGAGTCTCGATCTTCTTGTAAATTCCGAGTTCCGAAAAACCGAATAGTTACGCGTCGCGGGTGGCTTTGCTCCGCGCTAGATTCCGGTTTCGAGGAAATCAGGACGAAGGCAAAAGTTCCGGCCTAATCGAAGGAAGTCGACAGGCGAATTCCGGTCACGGTAAGTCGATCAGTGATTCTCGGTTCCATTATTAGTGCTGGCTCGTTATCTTGTGCGAGGACGAGACGAACACGTGTCATCCTCGATATTTTGGTGTGTGCCGAGGCGCGTGGCGCCTCGTGCTGTAATCTCGCGTTCCTTCCGAGGACGCTTTGAGTCTGGAAGAGCAGTTTCCCCCTTCGAGTAGTCGGAAGTCTTCCTCAAGGAGCCGCGTCGGAAAAAAGGATAGTCTCGGCGTTAATAAATTCGGTAACGCATCGCGTACCGCGCTCGTAAATCTCGCGACGGTCCGTAGACGTCGCGCCGTCCATCTGCGCTTCGCGAAATTCCGTCTCTCGTGAGACTTGCTTCGTACCGTCGTACCGTGCGTTCGTGAAAATTGGAAAATCGACTAACGCGCTTCGCGATCGAACATCAATCGCTAGCTTGTACTAGGAGCGCGGGCTCCCGGGTCGCGGCCACGTGGCCGCCCGCCTGTAATTTTACGATAGACACAGAATAAATCAATTCGAGCCCAAACTGTCGCATTTATTTCCGACCTGCGAGATCCGCCCTGCCGCGAGGGCTGTCCCCGTTATTTCCTGTGTCCAAACTCCTGGCTGTCCGCTTCGTCAAATTCCGCCTACGATTACGGGACGATTCGAAGCTCGTGTTCGACTTCCTCGAACACGTGCCATTGGTGATCATTAGTGTGGTACTTCCGTGTACCTGGCGCCCGAACAATAATTTTGTGCTAAAATCGAGTCATCTGGTCGATCGTTTGTCCCGAGAGGACCGTGTCCGCGCGGCCGCGCACGGCCCGTCCTCAGCGGCTGTAAATTCTCGGGTGTTGACCGTATTCGCCGGCCATACAACCGCGCGAAAAAAGGACAACGTCACAATATTTATGTACCATTTTAATTATTCTATATATTTGTGTATATTTGTATTATATATTTTTTTTATAAAAGACGACCGAACTGATCGACGGCACTGCGGGTCACCGGTTACACCGCGCCCCGCCGATCGCGCGTAATTCTCAGGTGGATCGAGTAGCTTGGGGCTCAGGTGGATCGAGTAGCTTGGGCTCGCGGGGGACGCGGGGACGGAGGAACTGTGTGCGAGCAGATCGATTGCTAATCGATCAGTTGGTAATTAACCAAAATTCGGAAACGTGTTTTAATACGCGAACTCGAAACGTTTCTTCGATCCTCTCATCCTACTCCTACTTAATATTATTATGTATTATTATATTATTACTATTATGTATTATCGTTATGTATTATCATATAAAGTATGTATTTTCATTACATTCAAATAAAATATTATTAAATTTAACTATGTGTACAAAATATTATATCCTTGTACTTCGAAGAGTAATTTAAAGTAAGCGGTATAGTAGGTATGTCTGTATGTGTTGTGACGTTGCAAGTCTGCGACGTCCCTTCTCTGTTGCTTTTCGAAGACGGGGTGTACGCGATAAAGGACCGGACCGCCCTCTAACGGCACACGACACCGTAAACACAGGATTCGAGAGCGCTCCTCTGAGAGATTCCGACATTATCGAGGATCTTTAATGACATCTGTCGCGCGTGCCGAGAACGGCAAGTTTCAGGGCCGTATATGGGACGCGCCGAAAGAACCACCGACCATCCGAATTTTCACGGGAGCGGAACAGCATCCCGCAGCTCAGGAAGCGCCCGACGAAAAGCAAATGGCCAACATTGCGAGATGAGAGCTTGGTACGAGCACACCCGGCGAACCAACCGGAGGCGTCGCAGGGACAAAAGCTCCACCGAACATCGCGTCCATCGAGACGCACTCAGAATCCCGACGCCGCCTCGCCCCGTAAAAGAGAGCTACTCGGGGACGGTGCTCTCGTCATCAAGGGAGGAAGCGCCTCCGCCGAGCAAGAGAGCGGAAGGCTCCTTGACAATTCCGTGATAGTCCGGGGCCCTAGGACGCTACAGGGTACGCTCCCGATGCCGAGAGTTCGTGCGATAGAAATGCGCCATAGGGAAATTCGGAGGTACGGTCGAGTGGGGGGAACTAGGTTCGATCCGCTAGACGGCCGAAAATCGATGGATCACTGTCGCGCTGGCTCCCGTTTACGTTGCACGTGTCTCGCTTCCGATCGCGTTACGTCGTACCAGTCTCGTCGGAGTGAATCGAAAAGTGCCGTCCAGAGGGTCTCGTGGCGTTTAGGACAAGTTCCCGTAGGGTTCCGACCAGTCCATACGCTCTTCCGTGAGCCAGCTTCCTTAAGGTACCCGATCCAGATTTGACCTCGAAATTAGTTTGAGCTCCGTCCAGTAGGGGAGCTGGATACAATTTCTACAGTTGAATGTCGAGAAGTACAGCAGCGCCAACGGGACACTGCATCAGAAATGTTGCCGGTAAGTCAGGTTTCATCACGCCTGCTTACAGAGCCTCCCGGGCAGATATCAAGCTGCCGAATAATGTAAATTACGCTTCGAAAACGCAAAAGTAGATCATTTTCGCAAGCTCCAGCGCTAGATTGATCTTTTATCTATCGATTCTGACTACGTAGGGCCCCCAAATGTGCATTAGCGAGACGTGATTAGTCACGGGCTGGACCATTGCACAACGCGCCTAGGCACACGTACGCGCTGCCCGAGCGGTGAGTGTGTGAGTGCCTCGCGCGGCACGGAGTCGTGCCTGCAGAGCCTCCCGGGCGGATATCAAGCTGCCGAATAATGTAAATTACGCTTCGAAAACGCAAAAGTAGATCATTTTCGCAAGCTCCAGCGCTAGATTGATCTTTTATCTATCGATTCTGACTACGTAGGGCCCCCAAATGTGCATTAGCGAGACGTGATTAGTCACGGGCTGGACCATTGCACAACGCGCCTAGGCACACGTACGCGCTGCCCGAGCGGTGAGTGTGTGAGTGCCTCGCGCGGCACGGAGTCGTGCCTGCAGAGCCTCCCGGGCGGATATCAAGCTGCCGAATAATGTAAATTACGCTTCGAAAACGCAAAAGTAGATCATTTTCGCAAGCTCCAGCGCTAGATTGATCTTTTATCTATCGATTCTGACTACGTAGGGCCCCCAAATGTGCATTAGCGAGACGTGATTAGTCACGGGCTGGACCATTGCACAACGCGCCTAGGCACACGTACGCGCTGCCCGAGCGGTGAGTGTGTGAGTGCCTCGCGCGGCACGGAGTCGTGCCTGCAGAGCCTCCCGGGCGGATATCAAGCTGCCGAATAATGTAAATTACGCTTCGAAAACGCAAAAGTAGATCATTTTCGCAAGCTCCAGCGCTAGATTGATCTTTTATCTATCGATTCTGACTACGTAGGGCCCCCAAATGTGCATTAGCGAGACGTGATTAGTCACGGGCTGGACCATTGCACAACGCGCCTAGGCCCCCGTACGCGCTGCCCGAGCGGTGAGTGTGCGCCACACACTCTCACTCGAGATCACCAACGTAGCATCATCGTCAGCCGTATAACCATATAAGTTACCGGCAACACTTCTCATTCTCTGTTTTACCGATACAGTGACTGAATCCGGGTGACTGTCGTGACTGAATGATGTGAAACAGACGTAAGCGCTCGTAGCGGAAAAAAAGCCGAAGCTGTACTTTCACAGAACGAATCCTTTTGAGGTGTATTTCTGCGGCGTGACGAACTGCTGTTTTAAATAGGTATGGTTTAACATAATAATCGTTGCATTGACATTGTATGTGTCCCCGCTAGCGCTGGAGCTTCCAACCTTTTCTATAAAGATCCTACTTCTCTCGATATTTAAGAAAATGTATGTCTCTTGACAGTGGCAGCACTGTCGCGCCGCCAGTGCTTCTCGCCGCTGCGCTACAAGCTGCCGAATAATGCAAATTACGCCTCGGAAACGCAAAAGTAGACCACTTTCACAAGCTCCAGCGCTAGATTGATCTTTTATTTATCGATTTTGACTACGTAGGGCCCCCAAATGTGCATTAGCGAGACGTGATTAGTCACGCGGGCTGGACCCTTGCAACCTTGTATACGTATACAGTATCTAGCGGTGTGTGAGTGTGCCACCACACTCTCGCTCGAGTTGGATCGGCACCCTTAATACTAGCAGAGGAAACGACCACGAGAAAACGGTAAGTCGCAACTGTGATCCTTTCGATATTTCGTAGTCCGACGGCTCGACCTTCGTCGCGCGAGGACGAACGCTTCCCGTTCGGTCCTCGATAATTCGCTCGTACTCGTGTCGGGAGTACTTTGAGTGTTCGAGTAATTTCGGGAGAGTTTTCCTCTACGAATTGCGTGCGTAGGAGTGTCCTCGGAGGAGTCGCGTTTCGTGGGAAGAATCTTTGCGGTAACTTCGCGCAAGTCTCGAATCCTGCGGTTCTCGCCGACCATCGTAATCGTTCTCGTCGACGTTCGAACGCGTAACCGTTAGCGTACGCGTCGTAGCGAATTTCGTGCGGGAGACCTCGCGGCCGTCGCGCAGTCCGCCGGCCATCTGCGTCTCGCACTTCCGAAGTCGCGTAGCGACGGAACGGCGATAAATTCCAGCGGTATCGTTGCGAGTAGACTGTAGGACAACCGCGCTGCGACCGAACATCAAATCGCTGCTTGTACGAAGAGCGCGGGCTCTCGGGTTGCGGCCACGTGGCCGCAAGCTTTGTAATATTGACTGCTGCAATAAACGGCTCGAGACAATAACGTTGTTAATCACTCGATTCCCTGTGAGATCCGTCCTGCCGAGAGGGCTGTCCCTCGTCATCCTGTGTTCGGACCAACTGGCCCCGTCGCGTCGACGTTTCGTTCCGCGGCTCTCGAAGATTCGACTCTCGAGCTCGGCTTCCCCGAGCTTCCGTAGCTTATCGAGTTTCGTGTGGCATCCTAGCGGTGCCTGGCGCCCGAACTTATCGTGTTCCGCGGAGAAACCGTCGAATCTTCGAGCCCCGTCTAGTCCCGGGCGGACCGCATGTACTCGGCCTGCACGCGGCCCGATCTCAGAGCCTGCAAGGCCCGGAGTTGACCCCTTTCTGCGAGCTTTCCCGTTCGAGAGCAAGGGGTTAACGTGACAGTGTATAGAATCGTATAGCTATATATATAGGTTTTAGTTGAGGGAACTAGGATAGATGGCGGTGCTAAGGTCCATACATTATACATGGGAGATTGCCCCCCCTGGATCCGACTGAAGTCGACCATCACGAGTGCCACGAAGGAACCAGGTTGCCGACCCTTACCATCGAGAAGTTTTCGGGCGATCTCCTAAAATGGGAGGAGTTTCGTGATTCGTTTCGCGCCTCGATTCATAACGCGAAACGGTTGCGGGACGTTCAACGCCTGCAATATCTGAAGGCGAACCTCACCGGTGAGGCCGCGAAGGTTATCGCGCGTACGGCTCTAGCCGATGCCAATTATGCAACGGCGTGGGCGGCACTCGAACGTCGCTACGGAGGCATTCGCGTTCTAACCAAAGCCCACATCGGAAGGCTTTTGGATTGCTCGGTCATGAAACGAGCGACGAAGGAGGAGATAACCCAGGTCCTAGACGAATTCTGTCAAGCTCGAGATGCCTTGGCCGCGTTGAGGAAATCGGTCGAGACGTGGGACAATTGGTTTGTCACCCTGATCGTGAGGAAGCTGGACTCGACCACTCGCTTGGACTGGGAGAAACTGTTCCCAGATCCGACGATCATGCCGTCATTCGAAGAAATTCGAGACTTCCTCGAATCACGAATACATGCTCTGGCCTCGAACTCAGAGCCGGAGACTTCATCGACGACTCCCCAACGAGAGGAGCAGCGAAGGTCAGAGAAGAGGACAGCCATGATGTCCAAGTGACGAAGGAATCGTTCGCGAATGGCAAAACAATTCGCAAGTGCCCGTTGTGCTCGGGAGACCATCAGCTGGGACACTGTGGCCAGTACAAAAACCTTAGTGCACAGGAACGGAAGAACTTCGTGTACCAGTCGAAACTGTGCGTCTCGTGTTTCTCAGGAAAACATTTGCTCGCGGAGTGCCTGTCTTCGTATCGGTGTATGGTGTGCGACGACCATCATCATACCTAGCTTCACGAGGCGTTCTCAAAAAACGCAAACGTCGCGGAACCGAGCACGAGCTCGGTGAATACGTTCCGCTCAAATCGCGTTGTTTTGCTGGCCACCGCGCACGTCCTGTTAAAATCCCCGAGCGGTCGTAGTGTTTACGCGCGCGCGTTACTCGACCCCGGGTCCGAGATGTCTTTCGTGACCGACGACATCGTGCAAGCGATACGTCTTCCGCGCCGGAATGTAGAAGTGCATTTAACCGGATATCAGGGAATAAACGTGGGTACGGTACGTCACGAAATGTCCGTGTTACTCGCTTCCAGTCGAGACTCCGATTTTCAGCTCTCGTTAAACGCGTTGGTGACACAAAAAATTACCGCTTCGACTCCAGCGGTAGAAATTAATGACGAGAAATGGACTCATCTGCATGGACTTCCGTTGGCCGACGAGGACTTCCGCTCTCCGAATAGGGTGGAATTGCCTCTAGGGGCAGATGCGTGTGGTCACCTTCTCCTCCAGAATCGAAACGGACCAATGGGCACTCCTCCGATTGTCCGAACGCCTTTCGGCTGGGCGCCGATGGGCGCAATCACTTCCACGACGACTGATGGTGATGAACGTCGGGTGCGATCCTTACTAGTTCAGCCCGCACGAGACCCTCGCGACGATTAGCAGAGGTCCTGGGAACTAGAGGAAGTATTGTAGAAACCGATAAACTCGCCTCAGGATGAGGCGTGCGAACGATACTTCCAGGATGCGCACAGCCGAGACCAGGAAGGGCGCTACGTTGTGCGCTTGCCGTTCATTACCACCCCGAGCGCCGATCTCGGGGTTCCGCGAAATGTTGCCGTTCGCATGCTCGTGCCATCCGAAAGACGATCAAAGAAGGACGAGATGCTACGACGGAAATATTCCGAATTTCTGGAGGAGTACGAACGGCTCGGTCACATGGAGTCAGTCTCGAGGCACTCGACTGGCGGGCTTGTTTCGCAGGATGACGACATCCTTGCCGGAGGAGATGACATCGACGATGCAGAGAAGGCTCGACGTCAGCTCGCGGACATCTTGACGGCGGCTCCGAAACTCATGGCTGCAGCACCAGGTCAACGATGGACCAAACGATTGGTCTTTGTCCGAGACGGCGAGGCTTTTCAATCCATTGGGTTGGGTGTCTCCGATCACCGTGGCCGCGAAAATCTTGCTGCAGGACCTCTGGCTGTCTGGATTGTCGTGGGATGAGTCACTGTCTACGCAGTTCTCCGAGCGATGGAAACACGAACGATGGAAGCTCACCTTCGAGGAGCCTTCCACTTTGCTGTGTCGAGTGGAAGCTTGCCTGAACTCTCGACCTCTTGCCGCCTTGTCCGATGATCCAAATAATCCTTCCTTCCTCATGCTGAATCACCTAATCAATGCTTCTTCGTTGTATGCAGTGCCAGAACCGGGTGACGAAATTACGTACGACGCTGGCAGACGGAGATGGAACCTTGTATCCAGACTTCTGGAAGGTTCCTGGCAGCGGTGGCGTATCGAGTACCTGAGCCAGTTGCAGACGCTTCCGAAATGGCAAAAGGCACGGGAGAATCTTGCGGTCGGAGCCATCGTACTGTTGAAGGACGACCTCGCGCCGCCTACGATATGGCCGCTCGGACGAGTCGTCGAAGTGCATCGGGGATCCGACGGACGAGTACGTGTGGCTGCCGTGAAGACTGCCACTCGTACCACCACCAGGGCCATCCAACGCCTTGTACCGCTCATTTCGGCAGGAGAATCTGCGGGCGACGAAACGTGACTCTCCTCACGGCGGGCGGTGCACTGACGCACTTCTTCGATGTTGTACATATTGTATATAGCTGTATATAGTTTACTTTGTTCTGTAAAATTTATGTTTATATTTAGCACCACGGGTAGAGTTGCACTTTGCTTCTTTGCGTCACTCACGTTGGACACACACGTCGCGAAGTCGCGAAAAAATCGTTGCATTATTTCGTTGCCGACCCGACAACGAGGCGGGCGATATGTTAGAGTAAAAACAGATCAGCTGCTCGGTATCGCTGTGCGAAGGTACGAATACATTCGCACGGTGTACCGCACTGAGCGCGTGTGTGTGGCAACTGCCGAAAAGTACCGATAATGAAGACTCGGCCGTCGTCGTTGCTCGTCTCTCTCTCTCCCCGCACACTTCGGGCGGACCGAGTAGTTCGGGGTGCGCGGCGAGGGGAACGACCCGCGACAATATACACAACAATCGGTCGGGTCCTCGCTCTCTCTTCTACAAATTGTCAAAACGAAAAGTACACTTCTTACAAGCGTTCTATCCTTGTCGCGTACCGACCGTTACAAGCCGAACCTTGTAAATCGAGATCGACGGGTTTTTGTTGTATCGCGAGTGACGGTGGTCAAGAAATAAAATCAAAACGCTCTCCCACAATTCCGATTACGATCTTTATTCTCCTGCTATTTCGCCGGATCGTGAATTCAAGTTTCCGCGTCACGGAAACCAACGAAGATCCGAACAAGAATAGTTCATCTAAGAATTTAGTTATTGAGAAATTTATTGACAACTGTTTAGGATTCAAACTCGCGCGAATTGTATTTCCGCCAATATCGTTTACACGATTCGACGTCGCGAGAGCGCTACCGACGCGATGCCGATAATTACGAGTCGACCCCGATAAACTCGACAACAACAGCTCCTTCTCATTGCCACGAAGGACGACACTGTATCGTTAGACATCATATACGACACACGCGTTTCTTGCGTTCACTCTACATGTACATTTCTCCGTCTCGACAATGTCTCGTCGTTTCGAGGAATATCGGTATTCTTTGTAACCGCGCCTATCGCGTTGGAATTACCGTCGGAAAGTGTTCAGCAAAAGTGATAATAAACCAAGTTTCGTTGAGTAAGGTGCTCAAATCGACGCAGTACTGTTTCATTCTCGAAGACCACTGTACATCCTCGTCAGGTTGCTCGCGGCTATCCTGCTTACATCCTCTAACACTCAACAACAACAATAGTAAGATTTTCAGGAAAAAGAAATAGTATTCAATAGAAGTAGCTTTAGAAAGGTACCGTTAATAATTATTATGGAATTATGTGTATTAATGATGCCGAATAGTTTATAATGATATAATGATATTTATTTGTGTACGACTGGGAAATTGATTGGGTCTACTGGAAATTGAGAAACGAGTCGGCTCAGTGCAGGCGAGAACATCAATTTCTAGTGATTCCGACGAATAGAACAGTCGATTATTGAAAATTGATATTTATTGCAATTGTACATATATGTATATGATATGGTGTTACTTGTATGTATGTGGTGGTGGAAGATATGTCCCGGGTGTAACGTCTAAACTACGGGATATACATTTTTGGCGAAATATCGCATACTGAAATTGTGATTGAATTCCACCGCGAACATACAATTTTGGGGAAATAATTAGGATAGAATTGCTGGAGCTGCCATAAAACGAAAATTGGAAAATCGGTATAGAGACTCTAAGAGCGAAGCGAAACGCGGAAAGTTTCTTTTGGGTAGTAACAGTCTTTTGTGTATACGCCAGGCTAGAATTTGAATTGCTGTATTGTTCGCTGCCGAGTTAAGGCCTTCGGCCGAGGTCGCCGCGCACGGCTACCCGACCCTATCGTAAACATTCGAAGTTCGGATTATTAGAAGACCGTTATAGCAAACTCAGGTACGGGTAGAAAAACTAGGATCTCCGGTTCCCAGTATAAACTAAGGGAAAGTAAATAAATTCACGTACTATGTCGAGTTTAGACGGGGGATACCGGATCATCTATGATGAGAAGGACGAGGGGGACAACAAATCAATAACTAGCGAGAAATATGTAGACGCTGCCGGGGGATCTAACACAGAAGAGGAACCCGGAAGTGATCTCGAGAACCTTCGAGTAGAATCGAAAATGGATTTGAATTTGAAAGATCAAACATCAAAAATGATATCGTTAACAGTTCCCGTTATATCACGCGATAAACAGTCAGGCGCGAAACCAAGGGAAACCCCCTCAAGCCCACAGTTAGGATCGCTACGCTGCTGAGGTAATACCGTTTCGGAGGTAATACGGAGATGAAAAATAAAATTTTCGGGCAAACCCGGGGAAGACCATGAAACCATCCTCCTCCGTATTGAGAAACGACAACGAATCTCGGGTATCTCCGACACGGATTTACTAAGGTGCATACCGGTTTGCTTAAAAGAGGTAGCGGAGGAATGGTATGAATCGAACGAAGATACCTGGTCGACATGGGAGGGATTTAAAAAGGAATGCCGTAGATTTTTCGGGGACCCGGAATACTATGAGATGCTAGAAAGAAATACCAAAGATAGGATGCAGGGGGAAGAGGAACCAGTACGGGCGTATATAGTAACAATGCAGCGAATGTTTAAACGACTAAAGAAACCATGGTCGGAAGGAAAGAAAATAAAAACGGTCTACTGGGGCGCGAAATCAAAGTTACAAAATGTCGTGAGTTATAGCTCAATTAAGTCGCTAAAAGAGTTATAGGAACAACTAGTTGAGGCGGGAAGACGTATAGAAGGCCCTAGAAGACATAACCCAAAACCATCGGAAATGGTGAGTGCCGATTTCGCGTACGATCTCAAGAAGTATGGAAGATTAAAACATACTGTCGTGATCGAAACGGATAGCGACAGCTCAGAAGAGCTGCCGAGATCCTCTCACTCCCAACACCGCGTTAGTAGAAAGAACGAGGAAGTGGAAACCTTGTTGGCCGACGGCATAATAGAACCGTCGAATAGTGGCTGGTCAAGCCCGATAGTAATGGTTAAAAAACCAAATGGAAAATATCGATTCTGCCTAGATTTTCGTAGGGTCAACGAGGTCTCTAGAAAGGACGCATATCCGCTGCCGTTAATGACAAACATCTTAGACAAGCTCCGCTCAGCAAAGTATATCTCAACCATGGATCTAAGCCAAGCCTACTTCCAGATACCATTAGAAGAGAAAAGTAGAGAAATTACCGCTTTTACAGTCCCGGGCAAAGGACTATTTCATTTTCGACGGATGCCGTACGGGCTCACCGGAGCCCCAGCCACGTTCCAACGGTTACTAGACAAACTCATCGGTCCAGAAATGGAACCGCATGCGTTTGCATATTTAGACGATATAATAATAGTAACAAAGACATTCGAACAACACCTAGAATGGTTGGAACGTGTGCTAAGATAGATAAAAACGGCTGGTTTAATAGTCAACCCCGCGAAATGTGAGTTCTGTCGTGAGGAAGTACGGTATCTAGGATTTATAGTCAGTAAGGAAGGGCTAAGGGTGGATCCGGAGAAAATCAAACCGATAGTATCATATCCATCGCCGAAAACGTGAAGCAGCTTAGGCGATTCCTAGGGATGGCATCCTGGTACAGGAGGTTCATACCGGGCTTCGCCACAGCTGCCGAACCGTTAAACGGATTATTGCGAAAAGCAAACAAATGGGAATGGGGAGATAGTCAAAAAGCTGCCTTTACCATTCTTCGGGAAATGATTTCGACCGCCCCCACCTTATCCTGCCCGAACTTTGAGCTGCCGTTTGTATTACAAACGGATGCAAGCACAGTAGGATTAGGTGCAGTATTAGCGCAAGAGATCGATGGGTTGGAGAGAGTTATAGCATTCGCGAGTCGTTCTCTCACGCTGCCGGAGAGAAAGTATTCCGCAACAGAACTGGAATGTCTGGCAATTGTGTGGGCAGTACAAAAGTACAGACCCTATCTAGAAGGTTACCACTTCACAGTGGTAACGGACCATAATAGTCTAAGATGGCTAAGGAATTTGCATGACCAATTGAAGAGATGTCGGCGTTGGAACAGGAGTTAATCCAGGTGCTCGAGAAGATGCAAATTTCGGGGGAACAACAAGAAATACACCGAATAATACGGGAGCATCTAGGAGAAACGGATGGTCCCAAGCAAAGGACCGTAGCAACGCAGACGGGACGAAAATGCCTCCTGCTCCTACGGAGCAAGAATCATAAGGAGGACGAAGAAGTGACAGTGGATAGGGACGAGGAAGACACATTGTCAGAGTACATGTCAGCTGACGAAAGACCAGAGTCGGAGAGAGGAGAAACCTCTCTGAACACCTCAGGCTTCTCCCTCGGTACAGCCCTGGAGCAGTTGGAGCAGCAAATCACAGCTCAAACGTATCCGGAGAACAACGCTGCCGAACCAGTACAACAGGTCACGGAGAACAACGCTGCCGAACCAGTACGACAGGTCACGGAGAACAACGCTGCCGAACACCTGGAGGGGTCCACGACCACGAAACATGAAACACCTAGCGACAAGCCAACAAGGCCAGAACAAACGATGGAAGGACGAGAGGGAGGGGCAGAACCACTCGTTTTACCAGATCCCATCAAGGAGGAGGGAACAGAGGAATTCAACAGAATTCATAGAGCAGGAATCACCAGACTGCGGCTAGAGAGGGCTAGGGAGAACAGGAAAGAATGGTCACTATCGTTACCACGAGAAGCCCTACCGTGTAGAAAAGAGGAGAACAAGCCAAAGAAGGTGCTGCCGTTTACTCCTCTGCCACCATCACCACCAAGTCAACCACGAGGAAGAGCCCGACTCACACTGTATAGAGACACAGTGAGGAACGCAGGGAGAAACCTCCAACAACAACGAGTGGCGCCACCGGAAATAAAGAAACCAGGCCCAGTAGAGCTGGTGGACCGGCAGAACGGCTGTTGGAGATGTGGGGCTCAAGACCACAAGCATCGCTCCTGTAAAGCACCAACGACGACATACTGCTTCCGCTGTGGAAGAGTGGGATACACGATAAAATCCTGCCCAAAGTGCGGAGCGGAATGGAAGACCGCAGGACCGCACCACCCGTGGGGATATGTAGCGATTACAGAACCGCCACAGAAAAGACTTTAAATGAAGATCTCGTTTTGTTGGTCAATTTTTTTTTGCTGCCGTTGATGAGGGAACCCTAAGCGCCATTTAAAGAATAATTTTCATTTATTTTGATGCCGTGAAAGATGGGCTAAGTAGTCATAGTCAAGTTCAAATATCCTATTTAATTTAGTATTCAGTCTAAAAAGTATTATTAGTGAAGATAAGGTATTGTAACCGTACCGATTACACATCGAGATATCGCGTGAATCGGTCTCGATCCTCACTGCCACGGCCGTGACGTCATGCAGGATCCCTGTCATAGACAAGGATCGCAGGAGTGATTGAGATAGATAAAGGTTGCGTACGCATCGATCCCCTCTCTACTACGATCAAAGGAGATCGATGCGAGCAACAAATTAGACACTCTACGTCTGGACCAGGGATGCCAGATGCGAGTCTCGCCAGGCCCCTTACGTCTCCGTCCCTCGCCTAGATCCCCACTCTTACCACTACCGCTGGCGCGACCGAGTCGGTAGCATGCTACCGCTCTCATTCTAGCACTCGGTCGCGCCAGCGGTAGTGGTAAGAGTGGGGATAGCGGAGGCATGCATCTAGGCGAGGGACGGAGACGTAAGGGGCCACTTGAGCCGTTGAGCCGCACCGTCTGGCTTCCCTGGTCTGGACCAGTGTAGCCAGACGGTGCGGCTCAAGCGGCTCGCAGGCCCCTTACGTCTCCGTCCCTCGCCTAGATGCTGCCTCAGCTATCCCCACTCTTACCCACTACCGCTGGCGCGACCGAGTGCTAGAATGAGAGCGGTAGCATGCTACCGACTCGGTCGCGCCAGCGGTAGTGGGTGACAGGGGGGATAGCTGAGGCAGCATCTAGGCGAGGGACGGAGACGTAAGGGGCCTGCGAGCCGCTTGAGCCGCACCGTCTGGCTACACTGGTCTGGACTCGCTCCTATAAGCACGTATGAGTCAATACGCGTCTCGTGTTAGAGTCGAAAGCTTAAAGAATTTAAATTTCATAATTTGATTATATCAGTACTGCTCACGGCCCGGCTAAAGGGCGATTAGAATCTCACGCTGCGAAATATTGTGTCAATTGCTAAATATTTGAGTTGTGGTAAATTGAATGTGTCTTGAGAGTATCGATGCTCTGTATTACTGTATAATTGCGAAATGCGCAGCGGATAAATTTATATAATTTTGTTCACGACCCGGCTCAAGGGAAAATTTGATCGCATATTGCGAGTTGTTAAGAAATATGATTTATAATTGCATAAATGTCTATTGAGTGAAATCGTTGTTTGGACATTGAGATTCCATTGCATGTGCATAATTTTGCATAATTGCATAATTTTCAATTGTGTTCTACGCCCGTCTTGAGGGCAACCATAGTTCGTGTTGCGAAATACGAAAAAGGAGCGTGCTTTTACGTCGGTTCACGCGGTCGTGGATATCTCGTTCGCCGAAAGACGGTTACCTGCGTTCTACCTACGTTTATATTCGGAGTAGGATATCGTTTCCTACAAGTATCCGCTCAGTGATCTTTGAGGTATTTGTGGGTAGGATTTACTGTGTATATCGTTAGTTGACGAGATACACGGTAAATTTGCTCAGAACGGACTACAGGAAAAATTCGCATATCGCCATGGCCACGCAAGCGTGCCCTGCCTAGATACCCGTAATTTTTTCACCACCACGTTACGAGGTTGCCTAGAGAGCAGGAGCCGATTGCTCTTCCCGGAGAACATCCGGCGGGACCGATCGTTTGCCTGAGTTCACTAGCCTGGTCTCGAACGAGGTTTATTCCTGTTGTCCTGCTAAGAGCGCATCGTTGTGTGGGTGGTAAGGAGTCGCCACGGCCACGAATACGTGCCCTGCCTAGTCTCCTGAACCACGCCATACAACAGGGTGAATTCCGGAGCAGGTAGACGCCGATCGCTGCTCCCGTGATATTACGGCGGTACCGATCGGTGCGGACTACGCTGTTCAGGGAAATTTAACCCTATCCTTTTGCAGATCAGGAATCAACGAGTGATTTTCGATACGAATTGTTTGCGTGAGGTAAACGTCGACGAAGCGTATTTCTCGAGCACGTGAATGAAAACCGCGATCGCGTCTAAGCTAGACAGTTTCTTGCGTACATTCCAGGAAAGGAGGCTTTTGTTTACAGTCCGTGGTCGTCGCGTTTCGTTCAAGGCGTATCGTTGTTGTGATACGAATACAGGGTAATTGCGTGTACGACAAGCTGTGTACATTGCGTAACAGTTAGAAAGCTGTTCTCATCCAGATCAACTAATTAACAGAATATATCTCAATTTTACCAGATTTTGTCTCTCTACAATTACTCATCTCCACCTAAACCCTTCCGCTGTCCAGTGCCTGGAGGCACGAACTCTCCGTGACGTTTCATCGGGTCTCGTAACCAACCCGGTGTTGGAATTGCCTAAGAACACTTAACTTTTTACAAGTCAAGTTATCACGAATAGATTGAAAGATCAAGTAGCAGATAGCGGGTGTGTCTGGAATACTGCAAAGTTGCCACGGCCACGTATCGTGCTCTGCCGACTCTGATCAGAGTTGTCCACGCACAGCCGTGAATCTTTTCTATTCGGAACCGTTCGCCGCTCCTGTGATTATACAGCGGTGCCGTTCGGTCTGCCACAATTTTATGATTGATCTTTCAATATATTGAAAGGGTTAACAATAGTTCGGTTACAGTATATAGGTTTAGTTTAAAACAAGGATCGTTATACAAGCATTTTGTTAATAGTTGTGACGTGGCACATTCTGCCAACGTCAATCCGTACCCTAACGGAAGACCGGGTCACATTTTGGCAAAGCCGTAGCGAGCGCGGCCAAGGCAATCGCTCTCCCTGGGACGTCCGAAGCCATTAAAGAACGAAATTACCGCGTTCAAATGTCGCGCCGCTGGGCGCGACATGGAGTTTCAGCTACCACGACACCGAGAAGAACCAAAGTCTGTCTCCGGCCACTGATTGGCCAAGATCCCGAGGCGAAGACGCCCGGAGCACCTATCGCTGCAGGCCGCTAGCGAGGAAGACGGCGAGGATTGGTCAGAGCCCAAGTCCGTCAACCTGGAGAAGCCGACGAGGTTAACGGAACGAAAGCACGACCACCTGCTCACCCTCGTCGACGTAATCGCCCGGAGAATGTCATGAGCGCAACTCCGGACGGCTCAAGTCCACTCCTGCCCGCCAACATCACGATACCGACCGAGCCCCGGTAAATTCAAGAATTACCGAGGGCCCGGGTCCGAATGTCATCGCTCCGTCCCTGCGGCCAGGAGCCACGCGATAGGTCCGAGCGTCGCCTCAGCGGAGATAGTCGCGGGAGAGGGGGACGCCTCGCTTCCGCGTTCACGAGCCGGCTCGAACTGGGTCACTAGGCCATCTTGATTCACCAAGTACGCACGTGCGATTGTAACCGCGATCTTATTACCGAGTTTTTGCATCGGCTACCAGCCATCCAATATCGTGGTGAGTACCAGTCAGGCTTTCGGAAGTCGATTACAAAATTGTGACCAGTTCGTGTTGGTTCGGGGGCGAAATATCGTGAGTAGAATCTCCGGCTTTGCGACTTTGCGAGAACACGTGCCGCCGGCGATTCCGTTGACCGAGAGTAGCTCTCTCGAGAGGTCCGCCCGACCGTGGGCCGTTCGGGCGACGCACAGTGGGACGTTTCGTCGATTTTGGAGACAAAATCAAAGAACTTCCGATAGAAATGAGATAGAGAGCTGAAATTTTTTTTATTTACAGCTGATACATGACAGAATATGGGAAAAATAGGGAGATTATGGTACGAACGTTTTTTCACCTTGAAAAAATTCGTCAAACTTGCACAATTTCAAGAAAATTGCGGTTTTTTCAATGCCACGTACGGGAAAAATTTTTTTTTAACATGCTACACATCATTTCCTGTAGATTTTTTCACGCTGATTTCAAATCTGGTCTCAAAATTTGTCTACGATTTTTTTTTTCAAAAAATCGATTTTGTGACAAAAAACTAATGAAATCATTTCTTCGTTGAAATGATTTGATAACTCACTAGTTTGAACGTGTATCGTATTCTCATATATGGATGATGAAGTATTTAAACGTTTTGAGTTACTTACGAAGCATCAAGCACTTCACATCTCGTCATCACTTGACGTAGCGCTGTCATTGCTACTGGCACTTTCTACAGACTCTGTGCCGCTGTGTGTAATGTAATATAAATTAGATATTTATTGTACATAATTATAATTTCATTTACAGAGGGAGTAAGGTAAGTATTTAATCTTTTTAACTTACTTATTCTCTTCAACGAAATTTCTAATTTCTGATGGTACTAAGGCTGGTAATAATGCTATGCTCTTTTCCAATTAACTAGTTCGATAGGTCCTTCTATACGTTTGTATATTTCTCCAAGATAAGGAGAGCGAACCTTCATCTGGTCTCTCGCCTCAATGTCTCGCATCTCAAGTACGTGCTCGACTAGGTTTCTTATGCATCAGTAATTTCCACAAAGGAACAAGCATTTTACAATATCAGATTTAAGAAATACGAATATTAATAAAACATCGATTAAAGTTGTACAAAAAAAAAAATAAAGTACCACCAGAAATTAAGAATTTCGTTGTAGAGAATACGTAAGTTAAAAAGATTAAATACTTACCATACTCCCTCTGTAAATGAAATTATAATTATGGACAATAGATATCTAATTTATATTACATTACAGTGGCACAGAGTCTACAGAAAGTGCCAGTAGCAATGACAGCGCTACGTCAATTGATGACGAGATGTGAAGTGCTTGATGCTTCGTAACTAATTCAAAACGTTTAAATACGTCATCATCCATGTATGAGAACACGATACACGTTCAAACTAGTGAGTTATCAAATCATTTCAATGAAGAAATGATTTCATTAGTTTTTTGTCACAAAATCGATTTTTTGAAAACAAAAAATCGTAGACAAATTTTGAGACCAGATTTGAAATCAGCGTGAAAAAATCTACAGGAAATGATGTGTAGCATGTTAAAAAAAAAATTTTCCCGTACGTGGCATTGAAAAAACCGCAATTTTCTTGAAATTGTGCAAGTTTGACGAATTTTTTCAAGGTGAAAAAACGTTCGTACCATAATCTCCCTATTTTTCCCATATTCTGTCATGTTTCAGCTATAAATAAAAAAAATTTCAGCTCTCTATCTCATTTCTATCGGAAGTTCTTTGATTTTGTCTCCAAAATCGACGAAACGTCCCACTGTGCGACGGTAGCCTGTACGAGGGGTCCGTGACGAACGAGTAAATTACGGAAATTGGCTTCCCTCGAGACGTTCCACGGGGAACGACGTCACGCGGTCAGTTCTGTTCGACCGCCATTACATCTCGCGCGTGTACCGGCGAAATTCATCGGTCCGCGTATTTCATCTGAGCTCGGCAGAAATCGTGCCTTCTTGGCTTGTATCTCACGCGAAGTCCTGTGACTGCCGAGCTCGACGCGAACGACGAGGCTACGCGCGTTCGGTAGAACACCCGCCGGAAATCATCGCCTACGCGCTGGCAAATACGTTGACTGCCACCGGTGTCCACCGGGGGCTGGCTTGTGTAACGCGACGTCGACAATAAACGTCTGATATTTGCCCTGTAAATTCTGAGTCGTCATTCTTCCTCTAAGAAACGTTCCCGTCGCGGGGAATGCTCCGTCCTTTTCCTCACGCGGAACCCTGGCCGTTCATGTGGCCATCTCCGGCCGTGTAGATCCTCGCCGATTCGCAATGCGATCGAGAAGTGTACCGTGAGCTATCCAGACAACTGGCACTACCTTGTGCCTGGCGCCCGATTTCGCGTGACCTCGAAATTTCTTACATTCCGATCCGAATCGACGAGAGATCTTTTGTCCCGGGAGGACCACGTCCCGCGCGACCGAAACGTGGCCCGGTCGTGCGGCCATAATTTCCCGAGTGCGGCTGCCCTTCGTTCTCGCGAACGGCAGGCGACGTGACATAGTACATACAAAGGCTACAGTTCAGTTTAATTACCCGTTCGTTGCCGGTAATACCCGCGTGCTCTCGGATGCAGCTATTGTACAATATGTGACGTTGCAAGCCTGCGACGTCACTTCTCCGTTTGAGAAACGGTCAAACAACCGCATTATGAATGGACCGGACCGGCCGTTGGTGATTGCAAAGACCACCCGCAGATTTGAGCATTCCTTGAGGAAGAGATTTCCGTTGAAAGATCAATACTAATGCCATCTGTTGCACGCGCCGAGAGTGGCGAATTGCAGGAGCGTGCCTGTAGGGCGACGATCACCGGAACGGCGCCCCGCATCGTAGGGTCAACCGGAAGAGAAAATACTGGCCAAAAGGGAACAACCCTTCCAGATCTGGTGAAGTACAAAAGGACACCACCGCACACGGGCCGATCAACCTGGAGGCGACGACGTGGGACGATGGGGTCGCATTTGCAGAAGATCGGATATTTTGGTGGTCCCGCCGTCGTCTCATCCCGCCTACAATCGACCCCGGCACGGGTGGTGCGGGGGAGCACCTGGGAGGAATTATCCTCCCCGGTCGTCCGTGGCGATCGTAATTTGGTGATAAAAAGGTCGTGGGCCCGAAGACCTGTTCCGAAGGTTCGGTCCTGCGACTACGTCTAGTTGCGTTGCGGGTGCGCCCATAGGGAATTTCGGTAGGACGAAAGGAGTGGGGAGACCGAGAATCGATACGATCCGTCGATGCGCACCGAAGGATCACTGTCGCGCTGGTTGTTGAATGCGTAGGTCGCCATTTCCGAGTCTCGATATTGTCTTGTAAATTCCGAATTCCAAAGAACAGAATAGTTACGCGTCGCGGGTGGCTTTGCTCCGCGCTAGATTCCGGTGTCGAGAAAATTAGGACGAAGGCGAAAGTTCCGGCCTAATCGAAGGAAGTCGACAGGCGAATTCCGGTCACAGTAAGTCGATCAGTGATTCTCGGTTCCAGAATTCGTGTTGGCTCGATATCTTGTGCGAGGACGAGACGCACGCGTATACGAGACGAACTTTTATCTTGAGAAACCCCCCCTTGAAGTTTTTGCGAAATCGACGTTTTTACCGAACCAGAAAGCAAAATATCTTCGCCCGACATGCGTTGACGCCAGTGGCGCTCGGGACGGGATACGGAGCGGCGAACGACCGTTCTAGTGGTGAGCGCCACTGGCCGCAACTCATGTCGGGCGAAGATATTTTGCTTTCTGGTTCGGTAAAAACGTCGATTTCGCAAAAACTTCAAGCGGGGGTTTCTCAAGATAAAAGTCTGCTCTATCGCGTGGTATAGTTCGATTTTCCTCTGGACCCTTATTTTTTTAGATATGTTACACCGACCCGTTCAGAAAAAGACTAAGAGTCCGCGAACTAAATGCACTGGATTGTGTGACGAACGGAAAGGAGTAGTGAGTCGGAAGTTGGTTTTTTTCTTTTCGTGAGAGGGTATTGTCAATCAGTTCACTCGCGTGGTACGGTTCACAGACACTCTTTATTGTAACTGAAGCTACGGAGGCGCGTTGACACGAAGAACAGAGCTCGCAGAGGAGATTATTCAACTCGATTCTCGCAGAGGAGAGTATCGAAGCGGTTGACAATGGTGCTCGTAGCGATTAGGTAATGAAACGGTGTTCGTGATGACTCGCAGAGGAGAGTATAGCCGAACGTACGTTAAGCTGGCTGGGGGGTCCTATTTATCGGAATCGGTGGATTCCCCCACCGTACCTACGGGAGCTCGCTTCGAGGTGACAACTCGCTGGTGTTGTAGGGACAACGAGGGGGGTGTTCGCGGCGCTGAATCATACGAAAATGTATTGCTCGCGTTTAACAAACCGCCCGCCTTGCGCGGTCGCGCAACAAAACGAATAATCTATATTCGGAGAGCTCCCCATACATACATACACATACACACATATACTAACTATTTACAATGTTTCGCATGATGACACCTGGGCCGACGGCCGGCCGCGACTGTTATGTCACATAGGTCGTGACGTCGCACGCTCGACAATAGGATTCGTAGGTGCCGTCAATTGTCTACGGGCAACCGGCAAATACGGGTGATGGGTCGTTTATACGTGGAGGACGCAGTCTTGACCTCCACCACTCGTACGCGGCCGTCTTTACCTGGGAAGGTTTTTATGACCCTCCCCAATTCCCATTTATTAGGAGGTAGTAGGGGGTTGTCTAAGAGGACTACCGCCCCTACAGTTAGACCCTTCTGTTCGGTCTGCCATTTGTACCGCGACTGCAGTTCCTGCAAGTACTCGCGGGACCATACGCGCCACAGCAGCTCGTGGAATTTTTGCACTTGTTGCCATCGTGATAAGTGCGTTGTCGGCTCGTCACTCAAGGGTGGAACCGGACGTGAATTCAATGGACTACCAGTTAAGAAGTGCCCTGGCGTAAGGATCTCAAGGCACTCTGGATCGTCGCGTACCCGAGTAATCGGACGCGAGTTTAACGTGGCTTCCACCTTGCAAAGTAGGGTGGACATCTCTTCCGAGGTTGGCGCGAACGACCCCATGATTCGACGAAGATGATGCTTGGTGGACCGGACTGCGGCTTCCTGCATTCCTCCGTGGTGAGGAGCGCCCGGGGGATAGAACTTCCACTGAATTCGGAGAGTGGAGCATCGATTTTTCAATTCCGGTGAATTTGTGACTTCGACGAAGTGTCGAGCGAGTTCGTTGGACGCGCCTACGAAATTCGTGCCATTGTCGCTAGTGATCGTCTGAGGAACACCGCGTCTGGACGTTAACCGATCGAAGGCTGCGAGGAAAGCAGCCGTGGAATAATCATCAACCAACTCTAAATGGACCGCGTGAGTAGCAAAACAGATAAATACTGCAATGTATTTTTTATACGTTCGCTTTCCGCGCCCGGGTGCGTCTCGTACTTGGTAGGGACCGGCGTAATCGACTCCAATGTGAGAAAAAGGAGGGGACGGACGGCAACGTGACGTCACGAGGTCTTGCATTATCTGCGTTGTAGTTTCCGCCCGCCAACGCGCGCATTTGACGCATTTGTGAATCACGCGACGGACCGAATTACGTAACCCTAGTATCCAATATTTTTGTCGTGTTGTGTACGTCGTGATTTGAGTTCCGCCATGCAAGGAGAGAAGATGCGATTCCCGGATAATGAGGTCGGAAACGTGATGTTTCGGCAATATCGCGGGGTGCTTCGTTTCCCAGGGCAGAAAAGAGTTTCGGAGCCTCCCACCTACGCGTATGACTCCGTATTGGTCGATGAAAGGGTTGAGCGGTAAAAGTGACGAGTTATTGAGCAACGGTTTGTTCCGCGCGAACGCGGCGATTTCGGTCGCGAACGAGCTGCGTTGGATTATTCGCAGTATTGTTATTTCTGAGTCTCGTAGCTCCGCGACGGTGAGGAACGAGGGGAGCGCGGTGCTTGTTTGTTTTCGCACCATGTTTATAAATCGCCGCACGTGACAGAATACGCGAATTAGGCGTTGCCAGCTGGAGAAACGAGACAGAACATCCCAATCTTTAATTGTGATCGTATTATGCACGGCGGTTTTACATTTCTCCTCCTCCGTTTCGTAGGTCTGCTGAACGGGCCAGTCTTCTTCTTCCCTCTTCAACCACGGTGGACCCTCGATCCACAGCGTCGATGCCAGCAGTGCTTCGGCGCTTACACCGCGCGAATTCAGGTCTGCAGGATTGCAGTGCGTCGGCACGTGTCTCCAGACGGCATTCGGTAGTGTGGTGTGGATCTTGGACGTCCTGTTGGCCACCATAGTTTTCCAGGCAGCAGGGTGTTTTCGCAACCATGCGAGGACAATCGTGGAGTCCGTCCAGCAAACGGTCTTTGTTACTGGTATCCCGATCGAGTGGGTCACGTGAGCGGCTAATTCAGTTAGCATGACGGCTCCGTTCAACTCTAGGATAGGGATAGAGACAGTTTTTATTGGAGCTACTCGCGATTTAGCTATGAGCAGCGTGGTATGCGTTTCGCCGGTGAGAGACGTTACGCGGGCGTAAACCGCGCATGAAAAGGCGGCACGAGATGCGTCGCTGAATCCATGTAGTTGGATTTCAATTGAGTCAGGGGCGTACTGGATCCACCGCGGAACCCTCATTGCGGTTAAAGCACGCCAATCCATACAGAAGAGGTTCCAGGTTTCGCGGGTGTCGTCCGATACGCAGTCATCCCAGCTGATTCTGTCGAGCCATTGTTGCTGCATTAAGATTTTAGCTCGCACAATTATTGGAGACAGCCATCCTAGAGGGTCGAATAACGTCGCAATCTCCGAGAGCAATTCGCGCTTGCTCATTTTCTCCTTTCTGACCGCCAGGTTTTGTAAGTCAAAATAGAACGCGTCGTCCGAGGGGATCCATCTTAAGGTGCCTTTATACCGAGATCCGCGGCGGACTTGAGTCCGCGGCCCCGGTCATAAATTTCCAGCGCGTTGACGGGGCCCGCAGTGCCCCGCTACGCGTGGCACAAAAAAAAAGGTCTCTCTGGGCTCCACGGCTTCACGGTACGTTAAGTTTAGGGAAACGATAGCTTCCCTCTAAAGCGGTAGGATACCTTCAGATTGTAATTAGCAAATAACTAGAATATGTTGCTAGAAAACTTGGGTTTGCGAATTTTGGCTTCTTGTCCTTATACGAGCAAACACACCATGTAAAAATTTCATACGGCACACCTAGAGATCGCGATTTCGTCCAAATTGCTCACCGTGTTCTAGAGATCGCGGTTTTGGACGTGTACTAAAATACACGTGTACACGTGGCACGTGAACCGTGTATGTAGTACGAATTTAAGGATCCGTGAATGCGGATCCGTGTACACGGATCTGCGAATACGAATCCGTGTACACGGATCTACGAACACGGATTCGTATTCGCACAGATTTATTTTTATATTTTTGTATTTAAGGATCCTTAAATTCGTACTACATACATGGTTCACGTGCCACGTGTACACGTGTATTTTAGTTCGCGTCCAAAACCGCGATCTCTAGTACACGGTGAGCAATTTGGACGAAATCTGTGTCTAAATGAAAGAACTTTTTCTCCCTATTTTTTCTATATTCTTTGGTATGCTTTCATTATAATTTGGTATGAGGAAGTCCCTTCCAACACGGCGTTGGCCACGCGTTTTCCTTCGCGTTTTTCGTCGGACGGTGGACATAAAGTAATTCATGCTCGTCAAAGCAGCTAATCTTTACAACAGCCTCATTCGCAAAGTCAACCAGTGGCCGCTCTTGCCCGTAATAAAATTGACGGGCTTAGGGCAGAGGGCTAACGGACGACCGGTACAACGCCTTCTACTTTCATTATTGCCACGTGCCCCATACCTCGCCGAGTGGCAAAACTTACCTGAATGATCTCAATGCAGTACTCCTTTTCGGAGCCATTGATTTTGAACAATGCAGGAGATAAATAATAACTGTTAGGTCTTTACGGATAGGAATTCTGATGTCGAATGTTTTCACTATAAACTCCCAAAAATCCATTTTCATAGATTTGCTAAATCAACATTTCATCAAAAGATCATTTCGCGTCTGGCGATTTCGGCAATTGTAAGTGCCCGCGAAAAAATCAAAGTGACATGCACTTACTATGAACGGTATTAACCTGTGCACACCGCACACTCGGAGTGTACGACACCCCAACAACAGTTTAGGTAAAACAAACGCTGTCCTAAAGAATATTCAGCGATCTTATGGACCCGGAATAACAAACAATTCAATAAAGATTGCTGAATAATATTGCTGAATATTCTTTAGGGCAGCGTTTGTTTTACCTAAATTGTTGTTGGAGTGTGCAGCGTGCACAGGTTAATACCGTTCATAGTAAGTGCATGTCACTTTGATTTTTTCGCGGGCACTACAATTGCCGAAATCGCCGGACGCGAAATGATCTTTTGATGAAATGTTGATTTAGCAAATCGATGAAAATGGGTTTTTGGGAGTTTATAGTGAAAACATTCGACATCAGAATTCCTATCCGTAAAGACCTAACAGTTATTATTTATCTCCTAGATTGTTCAAAATCAATGGCTCCGAAAAGGAGTACTGCATTGAGATCATTCAGGTAAGTTTTGCCACTCGGCGCGTGGCCAACGCCGTGTTGGAAGGGACTTCCTCATACCAAATTATAATGAAAGCATACCAAAGAATATAGAAAAAATAGGGAGAAAAAGTTCTTTCATTTAGACACAGATTTCGTCCAAATTGCTCACCGTGTACTAGAGATCGCGGTTTTGGACGTGAACTAAAATACACGTGTACACGTGGCACGTGAACCATGTAGTACGAATTTAAGGATCCTTAAATACAAAAATATAAAAATAAATCTGTGCGAATACGAATCCGTGTTCGTAGATCCGTGTACACGGATTCGTATTCGCAGATCCGTGTAGTGAACGGTTTGTGGATCCGTGTACACGTATTATAATTTTTACATGGTGTGTTTGCTCGTATAAGGACAAGAAGCCAAAATTCGCAAACCCAAGTTTTCTACTAACATATTCTAGTTATTTGCTAATTACAATCTGAAGGTATCCTACCGCTTTAGAGGGAAGCTATCGTTTCCCTAAACTTAACGTACCGTGAAGCCGTGGAGCCCAGAGAGACCTTTTTTTTTGTGCCACGCACAGCGGGGCACTGCGGGCCCCGTCAACGCGCTGGAAATTTATGACCGGGGCCGCGGACTCGAATCCGCCGCGGATCTCGGTATAAAGGCACCCTTATTCCGAGGACTTTGAGTTCCGAATCATTGAATATTCGCAGATCCACCGCATGTGAATGTGTGGTTTCGGGAATACTTCGCAGGGATTCGGCATCGTTGCCCGCCCATTTTCGCAGATTGAATCCGCCTCGAGACAACAGCTGACAGACTTGTATTCTAGTCTGTTCGAGCAGCTGTTTGTCCGGCGCGCCCATGAATACGTCGTCAACGTAAACACTGTTGCGGAGAATCGGGGACGCGAGGGGGTATTCCGGACCTTCCAACTTGTTTATTTGTTGTATAACGCGCATCGAGAGGTACGGGGCGCAGGCGGTTCCGTAGGTTACCGTATTCAATTCGAACGCCTCGAGATTGCCGTTAGATTCGTTTCTCCACAAGATGCATTGATATTTGCGATCTTGTGGGTGGATGAGAATTTGACGGAACATTTTCTCAATGTCCGCCACTAAGACATATTTGTGGATTCGCCACGCTAGTAAGATGTGAGTAATTTCTAATTGTAACTTCGGACCAGTAAGTAGGATGTCGTTTAAGGAGTATCCGCTAGACGTTTGGCTCGACGCATTAAAAACGACTCGGAGCTTTGTAGTCAAGCTTTCCTCGCGGAGAACGGCGCGATGTGGAATGTAATTCCTCGCACGGTCGACGCTATCGAGACGGTTCATGTGGCCGAGCGACTCGTACTCGCGGATGAACGCATTATATTCGCCTCTGACCGCTTCGTTTTCGCGTAGTTTCCGGGTCAGACGTTCCAGTGACGCAGTGGCTCCTCGGAGTGAATCTCCGAGGAAGTCCTCGGGGACCGATTTGAGAAACGGTAACCGCACTACGAATCTGCCTGTAGCGCCGCGCGAATATGTTTTTTCGAAGTGCCGCTCGCATTCTATCTCCAAGGGAGTGAGGATACGCGTTTCAGGGACCGCTTCTGTTTCCCAGAAACGAGTTAACGCACGTTCGAGTGGATCCGTGTTTGTCCCGTGATGCGTGGCAACCGCGAATCGATGGGTTTCCGGGGTGTTAATGCATCCGGACAAGATCCAACCGAGAATCGTATTTTGCGCAATCGGTCCTTGGTTACCTGTGAGTCGAACGCCCGGTCGTAGGATTTGCGCGAAGATATCCGCGCCTAGGAGCAATTCGATACGTTGCTTAGATGCGGGCTCGGGGTCCGCGAGCGCGAGATCGAATAGGGCGCTGTAATTTTCTATCTGGACCGCCGGCGGCACGTATTGCGTTATACCGCGCACTATAAACGCACGGGTTGATAGTGCTGGTGACTCCTGCTTGGACGAACCGATCCGCAGTTGTACACTATAATCTATGTTGCTTGTTTGTTCGCCGCCGAGGCCGGTCACGGAAATCGGTGATCGGACTTTTTGTAAGCGTAGCTGCTGTACAAGATTGGTGGACACGAACGAGGATTGAGACCCCTGATCCAATAGCGCGCGGGCTAATCGCGACTGACCGTTGGGCGCGAAGACTTTGACCATTGCGGTGGCCAATAGGACAGTCTGACTGCCATTCGGACTGGCTTCGGCGAAATGTGTCGCAACGTTACTACCGCTCTCTTCCGTATTCGGCGGAGGGGTAGACGCGTCTAATCTTGAGGGCTGGACCGAAGATGCATTGTTTCGGTAACCACTCGTGTTGGGTCTGCTGAGGGCCCTGGGTTCTCCGCGGTGAAGTAATGTGTGGTGCTTTTCACCACACTGTCTACACACGTTTGTGCTCGGACAATTCGACACGGTGTGATTCGCGCCGAGGCAGTTTATGCACGCGTGTTGACTTTTTAGCGTCTCGAATCGAGCGAGTGGCGAGAGGCTACGGAACACGCTACAGTCGCGGGGTACGTGCGCTTCTTTGCAAAGAAAGCAAGTAGGAGACGTACTACTTTCTTCAATCACGTGCGCGTTCGTTTTTTGTCGCAACGGTTTCGCAGGACCCTCGGAGGATTGAAGTTGTTGCGTCGGTTGATTGGACATCTTAACCGCCGCGGTTTGTTCTAAAACGAACTTTTCCATCGCCGCGTATGTTGGGTAGGTTCGTGCATCTCCGAGGGTCTTGTTCCACTCCGTTTCTAATTCGCGGTCGAACTTGCTCGAAACGAAATAAACGAGATGATCCTCTTTCGTGCCTCTACCTAACGTGTGCAGCGCCTCGAGGGTGTTACGATAATGTATTGTGAACTGATTCAGCGAGTCGAGCTGTGACAATTTGATGGATTTCAGTGAATAAAGTTTTTGCATTAATGTATGGACTATGACTCTTTCATTATCGTAAATCTCCTTGAGACGTGACCAGCCGATCTGGAAGTTCGCGTCTGTCACATCTAGGTGTTGGACTGCGTCGAGTGCTTCGCCCGACAATGCGCTAAGCAGGTACTGTAATCGTTCCGCGCCCGTTAACGTTTCGTTCACAATTACCGCGGAGTTGAATCGCGATTCGAACGATTTCCAACGCGTATAGTCGCCGTCGAATTTCGGGAGTTCGATTCGAGGTAGTTTGACGTGCGCGGGACGAGTTACCGTGGTGGCTGGGAACGCCATAGATGAATTCGCCGCAGGGGGTGTGATGGGGGGGCGTAGATGAGCCAGCTGCTCCCTTAGGTAGGACCAGCCTTCAAGGTACGCGTCCTCCATCCGATCCATCGTTCCGGCCTTGAAGTAGGGGAGGTCTTCTTTCGTCCGGTCCGCTTTCCGGTACGCTTGGAGGTACCCGTTGAAAGAAGTAATCTGGGTCCAGGTCTCCTGGTACATGGTCAGCCTGGTGTCCAGATACTCCACCGTATAGTTGACGACCCCTTTTTTCTTCGTATTCGTCAATATTTTGGTGAGCTGAGCAAACGCTTGGGTTTGCCGCTCAAGAACCGCTTCGAAGGTCTCCGTGACACTTGTGTTCATTTTCACCGTCTGTTTTTGACTTGAAAGTCACGAGACACGACACACGTTTGAATTAGACGGTTGTTTCGCCTCTAACGTCTTCCGACCGATCCAGGTTTCTTCACAAATCCGGCTCGAAGGACCATAAACTGTTACACCGACCCGTTCAGAAAAAGACTAAGAGTCCGCGAACTAAATGCACTGGATTGTGTGACGAACGGAAAGGAGTAGTGAGTCGGAAGTTGGTTTTTTTCTTTTCGTGAGAGGGTATTGTCAATCAGTTCACTCGCGTGGTACGGTTCACAGACACTCTTTATTGTAACTGAAGCTACGGAGGCGCGTTGACACGAAGAACAGAGCTCGCAGAGGAGATTATTCAACTCGATTCTCGCAGAGGAGAGTATCGAAGCGGTTGACAATGGTGCTCGTAGCGATTAGGTAATGAAACGGTGTTCGTGATGACTCGCAGAGGAGAGTATAGCCGAACGTACGTTAAGCTGGCTGGGGGGTCCTATTTATCGGAATCGGTGGATTCCCCCACCGTACCTACGGGAGCTCGCTTCGAGGTGACAACTCGCTGGTGTTGTAGGGACAACGAGGGGGGTGTTCGCGGCGCTGAATCATACGAAAATGTATTGCTCGCGTTTAACAGATAAATTCAAAAATATCGTCAAAAATTGGTGCGAAAGTGATGTCTCTCCGTCTTTAATGATTGTTTAAACATGTTTAAACAATCATAATGCATTAATATTATATATCACTGTATTCGGGAAAGTCTAAGGAATCTTTTGCTGTAAAGAACAATTCAATATCTTTTATAATAACATCACAATATTTGTTCAAAGTTGAAAAATGTCTTTTTTTAAAACTCCATTTTCTCAATAACTGTACGTATAGGAGAAAAATTAAGGCCAGAATCGGAATCAGCGCGAAAAACTCTACAAGAATCGCATAGTGGGAATCGAAATACTTTTTGGATATTGGACAGTGTTATTGAAAAGTACGAATTGGATGATAAATTTCCAGCTTGTATTGTGAGCTCAACCCTTTGCACTCGGAACTATTTTAACACGGAAACTAAACATTTCTCTTGACCTATGTATAATATTTTCATTTTGATGCAATTTACTCATGCAATACTCAAATGTTTAGCAATTTATTTCATATGAAATAATTTAATAACGTAACAATTATTTTACAGTACCGACACAGCAAAGTTTAGTGGTGTCTCTGAGTTGCCGCTCGAGTGCTAAGGGTTAAGACTGCCACGCGTGTTGTTAATTTTAAGGTTACAATTTTAAAATGTAATAAATTTAACAATACACCAAAAGTTTACAGATTTACTTGGGTATACAGATGTTATTTTTAAATTCGTTTTGATTGATGAAATAAATATCTCCCACGGATTTGCTCATATATATTCGACGGTTTACTGTAGCGTTTAGGAAAAAATTTTGGATTTTTGTCCGACATTTTTATCAATTTTTTCGAAATTTGATTGTTTTACGGGAAAAAGCAACATGACGTAAAAGAGTCAGCCCGCCCACATTGCAGGTTTCGTTTAACATGTTTTTCGACGCAGTGAATAGTTTAGAAGATATACGTGAAAAACTATTTCAGGAGCATTTTTGAAATTAATTACCTCTATGTTTTATCCGTTTGGGGAACATTTTCCCGTTATCCGATAGAACTCAATCTTTGCACTGTTTTTTATCAGTATTTAGAGCCACTGAGGGGGGGGGGGGGCGTCAATGAAATTTCGACATGAAATTTTTGACAAGAGTAGACAAGAGCCACTCTCGTCCTCATTCCTCTTCCAAATTGTTAAGTACTTATCTTCAAGGAAAATACTTCATTTGTTTAAAATATTCGGCTTATGAATAGGGAAAAGAAACATATGTTTACAACTGAAACAACTTGAAGCTCCGCAAGTTTCATCTGTATTGGTTTGTTAGTGCAGCCGTTAGAATACAATAAAAAGAGGTTGACAATTCACTTCGTAGGTATGTAGAAACAACGGACATTTACGACAGGGACGAATGAACATAAAATTTTTAAGATTTCTCGAATATAGCATTTTTATTTCGCCGGAGTAGTCGGGACCCACACAAATTACTTTACTGTAAACACGTGTTGTCCGAGAAAGTTTAAGATTTCTCGGATATAGCATTTTTATTTCGCCGGTGTAGTCGGGACCTACACAAATTACTTTACAGTAAACACGTGTTGTCCGAGAAAGTACCGACTTCCAGCTCTATAGTAATGACCTGTCATAAACCTCTCCATAGAGAACAGCCCCCGGGAACGGCACATAAACAAATCGTGCCTATACATTTGCACGGTGTAGAGGGGGCATATTGTGACATAAACATTTTCTGCGTGGGTGGAGGCAAGAGGACATTTCAAGGTCATCTTGATTTTTTTTAATGGAAACACCTACTTTCTGTATTATAAATCGATAGACTATCGAATTCTGAGTAAAAATCTATTGACCTCCATATATCCTAAATGTAATAGTTTACGAGATATTATCGAAACAATTGTCTATATTCTTCGGATATTATCTCGTTAACTATTAGGTTTAGGTCATATGAAGGTCAACACTTTTATACTCAGACTTTGATACTCTATCGATCTATGGTATAAAAAATATATGATTCCATTTAAAAAAACATCGATGACCTTGAAATCTCATAAAAAATGACCTTGAACATTTTTTCCCTTACACCGTTACATGTGGCCCTTCAAACAGTGTAACTTTGTCCTAAGAAGTTTTTCGGACAACGAAAAGTAACGGAGATATTTAGGTGTCCTGCTTTATTGAATTCACCCTGTATATATTCCCGGCTCGGACAATGTTGTGGCCGATGCCTTGTCGAGGGTTGACGCTCTTCGGATGCCGCTCGAGGTTGGTCTCGAGGACATCTCTGAGGGGCAGGCAGCGGATGAAGAGCTTAGGGTACGCGTACAGTGGACCCGTTTTCGTCCGACGACCGACCTCAGCCCACACAGACGAGCGTTCGGGAAGCATGTGTTGGTGTCTTTTCGTCCGCTTTCATCCGAAAATGTGCGTACAGTGGGCCCGATGTCGGTCGAAATGGTCAAGGTCCGCAGGTAGTTCGACCTTTTCGAGCGCTTCGAGGAGGGTAACAATGGACAAACCCCATGGGGTCCCGACGTCTGAGGAAAATCAAATGATTTTGTTTTTCGTCCTACCGTCGGTCGAAATCTCTATAGTAGAAGTTATGATATTTTGTGATTTGTAACATAAAATAAAATATACAGGCTGTTCGCGCTATCACTAGTCAGCGTTTTTTTTGTAAATAGTAAATTTAGAAAAAAATGAAAGAGGTAGTACTGTTTTTTATGCGCAATACAATGGCGTATATAATTTTTTATGTTTATACTATTTTGTTAGATATGAAGGTGACCTTCAATTTTTTTTATGGAATCCTGTATATTTTTTATATCACATGAAAGCGTGTGTCTAGACGAATTCATCCGTATACGTACTGCACAGTGACCGTCAAGGTCATGCAAGCTCAGAAATGGAAGAAACATTTTGAATATTTGGGTTAGCAATTATGTAATTTTAAGATGTTATAAGTTGAGCTAACTGAAATACCACACGCGGAAGCCACTTTTCGCACCGAAGTTGTCGGATTTTCTTCAAAATGTAGGAGCACTTCCAATTGTTTATCTTCAGAAAGAAGACATTTCCGATCATGACACTTATTCTGCAAAGACGCTGTTTCCGTCAAACGCTTTGCAAGCAAAACAAACTGATTTTCATTTGGCTGCACTCCGTCCGGATATTCTTCTAGGTATTTCAATTTACTTTGTCTTTTATTTCCATTGCAGTGGTGATACATGCGCACCATATCCGCCTTCTCGTCCATCGAATAATAATACATTACTATACGATATTACTAATCGGTTTCGGAATACTGAAATTGTCTTATCATAGAAAAAACTAGAAGTAAACATTCTGATAGTGAATGACAACATTATCTGATTCGGATGAATAAAGAATACTTGTAAACACATTGGTATGAAATATTCAAAATGTTTCTTCCATTTATGACCTTGCATGACCTTGAAGGTCACTGTGCAGTATACAGATGAATTCGTCTAAACACACATTTTCATGGGATATAAAAAAATATACAGCATTCCATTTAAAAAATTGAAAGTCACCTTCATATCTAACAAAATAGTATAAACGTAAAAAAAACAGTACTACTTTTTCCTCTCATTTTTTTCTAATATTTACTATTTACAAGAAAAACTGATGCTGTCGATCATTGTATAATCAAGAAATGAGAAAAAATTTTTTCCTTCAAATGTATGTCACAGTTGTTTCCAATGTCAGTGTTTGTGCTTAGGTTCTATTCCAATCTAAGATCGATGCATTAATAGTGTAATGTATTTCAATACACATAGATTTTTAAAAATGACGTTACCACAATAAACGATTTATTGCCATGTCTTGGGGATTTTGCACCACTCTGCGACGTACGATAGCGTAACAGGTTTGGGAACGTGCAATAAAGCATTTGGCGTGCAAATGGTCGGGTCATTATTGGGCGATCGACAGCGAAGCTATTTTTCAGAAAGCTGTTTTTAGCGCGTGCAATTCATAATTGTTTACTGCAAATTTAAAAATTACTTTACAGTCAATTCGTGTTGTCCGAGAAAGTGTCGATTCCAGCTCAATAGTAATGATCTATCATAAGCCTCTCCATAGAGAACAGCCCCGGGAACGGCACGTAAACAAATCGAACCTATCATCGCTAGGTCTGCCTATCCCCTCCACAGCCGCGCCCGTAGTCCCAATGTTTTGACTTCGACGTTGCACGGTACATAGTATGTGTGCCCGCTGCAGCCAATATTTTGTCGACAGCCGAAAATTCGTGTGAAACGAGGCCTGCCTCCTCCGCTCTGATCCAATCGGCCGCGCATTCGTACCTTGAGCACGTCACCGTAGTTCTGCCTGGGAACCTTCTTCTCAGGCTCGCATCAAAACAATGTCACCAGTTCGGACCCATACGAGATGGCGCCTTGCCACCCCCTACAATCGCGTAGTAGTGGGCGGTGACGGTTTAATATCTTAACCCACTGCTGTTCCGCTATCGCTCGTACGGGACAGTGTATGTTTTGGACTACTTGTTGGACATAAACAAATTGAAAATGTTTTTTCACTACGTGAAAAGGTGTCCCATCCCAATTTGGCCACCATGGAGGTGGAAGACAGGTAAAAGAGTCATTGCAAACGGTGTGCGGTTTGACGGGCAACCCCAAGATGAATAGCTGCAGCCCCCAACTGACCGTGGAGGTCTGCAAGGTTTATAACGCATAATTGCTATTGAGGCATAGGAAGATGTCCTTCCTTCCTGGCTCCGACAATAAAGTAATAAAGAACTAAATGTATTTAAGAGAGGCTTTTTCTTAAAAATAGCAAGGAAGTCACGTCCGTAAAACAAGACACATTTTTCAACTTTAAACAAATATTGTGATGTTATTATAAAAGATATTGAATTGTTCTTTGCAGCGGAAGATTCTGTAGACTTTCCCGAATACAGTGATATCCAATATTAATATTATACATTACGATTGCTTAAACATGTTTAAACAATGGTTTTGGAAAGAGCGAGACAAACGATTTTTTCGAATCCATATTTATTAAGCTTAAGATTTTTCAAACTAAGAAAATGAAAACACTATCCGAATACCCAAAATTTCATCGAAATAATTTTTTAGTAGAAAGTACTCCAACTATATTTTTCTAAAAAATTATTTTGCAATAGTCTAAACATAGTTAAAAAATATTGTTAGAATGGGTTAACAACAACCATATGGTTAGGAACCGAAAAAACATCTGATCAACTTAGAAAAAAGAATTGACCTGACCGGGGATTCGTACCTGGTCCAAAAAGTCTTCAGCGGTTCCGCAGTCGGAGACCATAGCCGCTGCACCAACCGGTGTCGTTGAAATCACATTCGACATATTCGAATATATGTACATAGTATTAATTTCATTTTGTGTACTACGCAAGTTTTAATGTCTGGAAGGTGTTTCTCTGAACGTAGGAACGTTTAATATTACATAGTATATTTTTTAGATTCAGAAAAGATAAGTATAACTTAGAAAAAACGCCGAAAAAAGTGGTTTTTATTTTTTTTAACTATGACGCACCACTCTCAGGAATTTGAAAAAAATTGAGCATACTACTTACGGTAATATCTCATTGCTAAATTAAATCTGGAGTAGCCCCTTTTAGATTTCTATATAAAACCTGCATTTTTCCGATTTTTTTCGTGTTTTTCATTTTTTACAAGCAGAGCTTGCAACGGAAAAATCAGGAAATGATACCTAATATGTGGCTTGGTATCCGAAACGTGTCAGATTTTTTTCAGAATTTTTAACTGCCAATAATTAGGGAAAATGGGCCAAAAACTGATTTTTCGATTTTTCTCGATAACTACCCTTACAGATGAGATATGGGGCTGAAACTTTCCAGAGAGGGGTCTTTTTGGGTAGGCTATCGAATGGTGCAAGCTCGATTAAAATCCCGCCGGGGGGACATTTGACCACCAAACCCGGGTATAGCCTTTGGATATTGTTTAGGTTTATGCAAGCGTTTTCCGTCGAATAGGGTGCCCTTTGTTTAGTTGCGCGCCTGGTCTGTATCTTTCGTTAAGGGTCGTCTCGCCATCAACCAGGCGCCGAAATTCTACACCATAGTTCATTTCCTGGGGCACCACTCGAGTCATAGCTGCGATGTTTATGTCTCGTCTTCAAGGGCCGTCTTGTCGTCGCCCGGGCGCCGAAATTCGAGTCTTGTATATTTTCCGGGGTCCACTCGCGGGCCAGTTCCTCGTAGCCATTTTTATCTCGCGACTCGCCCCTTTTTCCCATAGATACCCCCACCTTGCGAAACCAATGAAGGAGAGGGAAGAGATGCCCTCTCTTGACTTTTGAACTGCGTGCGCTGGAGCAGATTCTTTCCGACTGTCGACCTAGTAACATCTTAGACTTAGACAATTTGTAACGGCAGTCGAGATTCTCACTTTAGTAGAGACAAATAAAGTATCATTTCACTTGTATTGCAATCTTGTTCTTCCCTACGAGGGGAGTGGTCCTTCGAGTTAGTAAAATTAGTCGGCACATTACGTGCAAGTTACGAGAAGCTCGAACGATCTACTGATCGACCACGAGCATACTCAACATTGGTCCTTCGAGCCGGATAATACGGCACCTTGGAAGACACAGCACCTTGGAAATCCTGCGAGGCTGTGGACGTCGTCTAGTACACCCAGGAAGGCTACAGCGAGTGATCATCACTCGCACCCCTGGGCTTGATAGCAGCTGGCGGCGTGCATCTTCGAGGACAGTTGGTGGCATTTCACCAGCCCATTTGACGAATCTTTCGGACCACGTGGACAGTGGAGGCGTTTCATTTGGCCTGCACCGACCAGGAGACGGGCGTAACAGCGACCGCTTGAGACGCTCACCCTTGGTCGAGATAGAAGCAGCGCGGACCGTTGCAGCGTCGACCGCAGGGGACCATCGGGACAAACATTCAGCTCCGATCCAGTCTCTTCGTTCCCACGTGAGTTCCTAAGCAGTGTTTTAGTTTTCGCGTACAGTGGAAGATGGAGACCGACATGAAGTCATTAGTTGCTCACCGTGGTGCCTTGAAAACTAAATTAACGTTGCTCAGGCGATTTGTCGAGTCAGCGTCGGATGATACAGATTTCGTGACATTTGAGAAACGCGTTCGTTCGAATGACTCTCTGTTCGATAAATTTGACGTGTTGCAAACACAAATCGAAGCGTTATCATTCGAAACCCCTAATGCGGTATTACAGGAGCAGGAACGCGAAGCATTCGAGCAGTCTTATTTTGAAACAATGTCCGCGGCCGACAAACGATTAGCAAAGCTCCGCGGTGATCGGGCTCCGTCGGCAACTTTGGGTGGTAGCGTGTCGCGCGACTCTTCCGAGCATTATCCCAACACGCGTTTGCCGGTGATAAAGTTGCCAGTTTTCGACGGGGATTTGGGCCAGTGGATACGTTTCCGTGACACGTTCACTTCGTTAGTGGATAAGTCAGACAAACTGTCTGACATTGATAAGTTCAATTATTTGGTTTCCGCGTTGACGGGGGCGGCAGCATTGGTCGTGGAATCTTTTAGCGTCTCCGCGGCGAATTATCAGCTCGCGTGGTCGAGGTTGAAGGAGCGTTTCAACGATCCGAGGGCCTTACTCACGCACCTTATTGATTCGTTACTGGCGATGGAGCCAATTCATAAATCAAACGCTAAGGCATTGAGCGAATTCGGTGATAGATCTGTCAACAGCGTTCGGGCATTAGAGTCATTGTTGAAGCCCGACGAATTATGGGATGCGCTAGTTTGTGTTCATTTGTCGAAGAGATTAGATTCGGCATCCCTAGACGAATGGGAGAAGCAGGTAATGCAGTCCGATTCGAGACCCACATTTCGAGAGTTTTCCAAATTTGTAGAGCAGCGCGCACAATATTTAGCTAGAAAGGATGGTAACAAACCTTCCGTGACGAAGGCGACGAGCGAACGCGGTAAGCCTTCCAAATCTCGCGAAGCACCTAATAAGCAATACGTCCCATCGTCATACGCCGCTAGCAGATCAAACAAGTGTTTGGTTTGCAGTGGTGACCACGCGTTGTATCATTGTTCAAAATTGTTAGCAATGTCGTTTCCGGAGAGACATGCCGCGATAAAGCAGCTTTATGTGTGCTTTAATTGTCTAGCGCCGGGGCATAATGTCAAAAATTGTACGCGCGGAGGCTGTAAAAGGTGTGGCAAGAAACACCACACCTTGCTACATCGGGAAGAGTCGGTCTTCGAAAACCCACCGGAGTCCAAACAGGTGGCGTCGACATCGCAGGTAGAGTCAGCCCCTCAGGTTTCTGAGTCGTATTTCGCTCATTCGGCAAATATACCTGCCGAATGTACAATTCTATCCACAGCCATGGTCTTTGTAGTGGACCGCAATGGTCGCAAGCATAGTTGTCGGGCATTACTCGACGTGGGATCACAAGCCCATTTTGTCAGTAAGGAGTTTTGCAATAAACTCTCCCTTCCGACCGCGACCACCGACACGATGGTCGGTGGAATAGGAAAATCCAAAAACTCGATAGATAGTAGGACACGGCTGCACTTTTATTCTGGATGTGGCGATTTTAATCGCGAAATCGATTGTTTAGTGATAAATAGCATTACCGACGAAATGCCTAATATCCCATTGAATAGGGTGAATATCTCGATCCCGCGAGGAATGAGACTCGCCGATCCCGATTTTCAGCGTCCGGGTCGCGTCGATCTCCTAATCGGTGCGGGATTATTTTGGGATTTGCTCTGCATCGGTCAATTCAAGGTCGGTCTTGGAAGTCTAGTGTGGCAAAAGACACGGCTCGGTTGGGTGTTGGGAGGTGGCATTAGTTTCCCGAAATCACATTTCTGTAATGCTGTTCGCACGTGTCATGCAGTTACTGACACTCAATTAGAACGAGGGCTCGCGCGCTTCTGGGAGATAGAGGAACTCGGTTCGCGCGATCTAGCAAAAATAAATAGTTTAGATATTTGTGAACGTCATTTTGAGGCCACGACCTCTCGCGATAACAAGGGACGGTACACGGTTAGCATCCCGTTCAACGAGAAACTCGAAAGCCTTGGCAATTCTCGTGACCAGGCTGAGAAACGATTAATCAGCATGGAGAGAAAATTTCGAAGGGATCCTGATCTTCAACGTCAATATGTAGAGTTTATGCGCGAGTACGAAGCCCTTGGTCATATGACGAGACTTGGACCTGTGGATCTTTCCCAGGTTAAACGTTGTTATTATCTGCCGCATCATGCCGTTGTCAAAAGTAGCAGCACGACCACGAAATTGCGCGTCGTATTCGATGGTTCGGCGAAGACATCCTCAGGGTTTTCGCTAAATGACGCTCAGTTAGTAGGTCCACCTGTTCAAAGTAATTTGTTTAGTCTTCTGGTTAGATTTAGAAAGCATAGATTCGTTTTGTCCGCAGACATAGAAAAGATGTATAGACAGGTTTTAGTAGCTCCCCAGCATCGCCAGTATCAACGCATACTTTGGCGTTTCCATGATACCGAACCCATCACAGCGTTCTCATTGAATACCGTCACTTACGGTACGGCTTCGGCTTCCTACCTGGCCACTCGTGTTCTTCTCGAGGTAGGAAGGTCCTGTGACCGTTCGCACCCTTGCGCCAGCATAGCCATAATAAACGATTTCTATGTTGACGATCTGTTGACTGGCTGCGAAACCATTCAGCAGGCCATTCAGTTGCGTGAGGAATTGACACTGGTCTTAGCTCAGGTCGGCTTTCCACTAAGAAAATGGGCAAGCAACGACCCCAAAATAGTAACGCACAATAGTAGTACGAACAATCGGGTAGAATTCAGGGCTGTGGACGGGGATGCGAAAACATTGGGCCTACTCTGGTCCACAGCAAGAGACGAATTAGGTTACTCAAATGAGTATATTTGTAGGGACAAAATCACTAAGCGGTGCATACTCGCGGAGACCGCGCAGATTTTCGATCCTTTGGGCCTTGTCGGACCCGTAGTAATCAGGGCAAAATTGTTGATGCAGGAGCTGTGGCAGATGGGTGTGGATTGGGACGAAGGTCTTCCACAGGGGATGCATTCACGGTGGCGGGAATTCCGGGATGAAATCTCAAACATCTCGTCGTTGCAAATTCCCCGTCGTGCGGTGCACAACTTGCATTATGTTGAGCTTCACGCCTTTTCGGACGCGTCCGAGAAGGCTTATGGAGCCGCTGTTTACTTGCGCTCGCGCACGGTCAATGGCGATTGGGACAGCCGGTTATTATGTGCGAAATCTCGTGTGGCTCCGCTGAAAACACTCAGTATCCCGCGATTGGAGTTGTGCGGTGCTTTCCTGTTAGCAAAATTGATAGAAATGGTTAGAAACGCTCTACAAATTGATGGACTTCGCGAATTCTATTGGACGGATTCGGGAACAGCGTTGGCGTGGATTAGAGGTAGACCATGCCGTTGGCATACCTTTGTTGCAAATAGAGTTGCGGAAATACAACGATTCACAATAGTAGAAAATTGGGGCCATGTGCCGTCGGCTCAAAATCCCGCTGACTGTCTATCGCGCGGTTCATCGTTGACAGATTTAAAGGACAATAAGCTCTGGTGGCACGGGCCGCCTTGGCTTTTAGAGGAGCCCGACGAGTGGCCCACTGTCGAACCACTCGTGTCTGACATTCCCGAGGAACGACGGAAAACGATCACTCAGTTGTCGGCGACAGTGACTCGTGACTCGTTGACTCTAGAGTTGGCCGCAAACTTTTCCTCGTATTTGAAATTAATTCGGGTGTTGGCTTATTGCATTCGATTTGTAGACAATGCCCGTGTTAAGAATTTTAGAGCTAGCCACGCCACGCATTGTCCCATATCCGCGTCAGAAATAGAAAGGGTCGAGATATTGCTATTCAAGCAAGTTCAAGGACTGCATTTTCGTGCAGAAATAGATCAGCTGTTGCTGAAAAAACCATTAGCCAAGGGTAGCCGATTAGCCGCCTTAAATCCGTTCATTGACGAACATGGACTAGTTAGGGTGGGCGGACGCCTTTGCAATGCCCCGATAGAATATGATCGAAAACATCCGATAATTCTTCCAAATTCAGGGGTCTTAACGGTCTTAATTATAAGACGAGAGCACTTACGCTTACTTCACGCCGGGTTTCAACAAACTCTATCGTCATTACACGTTCGGTTTTGGATAATTTCTGGTAGACGAGTCGTGAAGAAGGTTTTACGACAGTGCATTACCTGCTTCAGGTCAAACCCCCCTGACACTAGTTACCAGATGGGCAATTTACCTGCCGCCCGGGTCACGCCGTCGCGTGCCTTTTCTACCTGCGGAGTGGATTATGCCGGTCCCTTCCTAATAAAGGAATCGGGACGTGCCCGTACTTTTCGAAAGGCCTACATCGCTCTATTCATTTGTTTCGTGACCAAGGCCGTGCATATCGAGTTGGCCGCGGAATTGACAACCGACGCCTTTATAAATTGCCTGCATAGATTTATTTCTCGCCGTGGTAGATGTAATCGCATATATTCGGACAATGGAAAAAACTTTGTAGGCGCATCAAACGAATTGAACGAGTTTGGTAGATTATTTAATGATAGCGCTCATAGGAATGCCATCGTAGAGGCCGCAGCAAGGGAACGGATAGAATGGCGGTTTATTCCGCCGCGTGCTCCTCACTTCGGCGGGTTGTGGGAGAGGGAAATTCGGTCTGTCAAATTGCATCTCAAACGGGTAGTTGGTGAGCAACGATTGACATTTGAGGAGTTTTCTACTGTGCTAGCGCAGATTGAAGCAGTGCTGAACTCGCGTCCCCTCCACCCAATGTCCTGCGATCCCTTGGATCTCAATCCTTTAACCCCTGGACATTTTTTGATTGGAGACACGCTGACATCATTCCCACAGCCTGATCTCACTGATTTAGCACAGAATCGGCTAAATCGTTACCAGCTGTTACAGCAGATGTTGCAGCATTTTTGGAAGAGGTGGCAGAAGGATTACCTTCATGAGCTGCAGCAGCGGAAAAAATGGAAGGTCGGACCCCCTGAGGTGCTCAAGGTTGGGACCATGGTACTGGTTAAGGAGGAGAATTTGCCCCCCATGAAGTGGCTATTGGGTCGCATCACCGAGCTACATCCAGGTCATGACGGCATCATTAGGGTGGTCTCCCTCCGAACCGCAAACGGAGTCTACAAGAGACCCGTTACGAAAATTTGTATTTTGCCTGAGTCAATACAATCGCTCGACTCTTCCACCTAATGCGCATTCTTTCCTGCTTGTATATATTTCTAATCCTCATCGATTTCCATTACTTAATTTGTTTGCATTTAGTCTAGATTTAGTTGTGTTTTCTTAGACAGTATATTATTATAGGCTTGCTATCGTTTGTTTTCTCTCTTATATGTATTTTCCCTAGCATCTATTGTTATGTTTCTTATTGCGTCTTATTACGTTATGTTAATTGTTATTTTTTATATTTATTTGCGTATCCGCCTGTTTTATATTTAATTCATTTCTTGCCTTATTCGATTGTTTCTTGTACCTTTGTATTTTTTATTACTAGTTTGTTTCATCGTACTTGTATTGTGTAAATTCGAAACTCCCGCGCGTAGTCTTACTATTGATATATGATTGATGTAATATATGTCACGTCATTTTTTATGTAAATTGAGCTTGTTGAACGCAATGCGTTCAAGGTGGGCGGTATGTTTAGGTTTATGCAAGCGTTTTCCGTCGAATAGGGTGCCCTTTGTTTAGTTGCGCGCCTGGTCTGTATCTTTCGTTAAGGGTCGTCTCGCCATCAACAAGGCGCCGAAATTCTACACCATAGTTCATTTCCTGGGGCACCACTCGAGTCATAGCTGCGATGTTTATGTCTCGTCTTCAAGGGCCGTCTTGTCGTCGCCCGGGCGCCGAAATTCGAGTCTTGTATATTTTCCGGGGTCCACTCGCGGGCCAGTTCCTCGTAGCCATTTTTATCTCGCGACTCGCCCCTTTTTCCCATAGATACCCCCACCTTGCGAAACCAATGAAGGAGAGGGAAGAGATGCCCTCTCTTGACTTTTGAACTGCGTGCGCTGGAGCAGATTCTTTCCGACTGTCGACCTAGTAACATCTTAGACTTAGACAATTTGTAACGGCAGTCGAGATTCTCACTTTAGTAGAGACAAATAAAGTATCATTTCACTTGTATTGCAATCTTGTTCTTCCCTACGAGGGGAGTGGTCCTTCGAGTTAGTAAAATTAGTCGGCACATTACGTGCAAGTTACGAGAAGCTCGAACGATCTACTGATCGACCACGAGCATACTCAACAGATATGTTGCAGTCTTTAGTAAAATATGAACGTATTTCAAAGAATTCCTTGAAATCTTGAAAATTGTTGGTTTTACGGACGTGTAGTATGAGGTATCACAAGTTTTTCATTAAATTATAACGGCCAAACAAACAAAACGATGAAAATTAGTTTTGGGTGCTCATAGTGAAACCATAAGAGTATTTAATAAAAATTATTTCAGTTGAGAAAATATTTGTTTTCAAAGATCATTTTGCAATTGTTTTAAACAGGGGCATTGCTATCAAAGCACCAGAAAAACGAAAAAATAAAAATAATGATAATATAAGCCCAAGTGTCCTCTTTACGGACCCGTTTTTAAAAATGTGGATACTTCAAAATTGGCGACATGAAAATTATTTGAAGTGAACGCTGCACCGAAATATATCGCGCGAGGCCCGTCCCGTCGGTCGACGTCGGTCGAAGCTAGAAGGGCCTCACAGACAGGCCTAAGGGTACGCGCCCAGTGCATCCTACAACCGACAGATCTGGTGACGTCAGAGGCTTCGGGCAGACGTTTCAAATGTGTGGGTAGGCCTGTCTGTGAGGCCCTTCTAGCTTCGACCGACGTCGACCGACAGGACGGGCCTCGCGCGATTGTATTTCGGTGCAGCGTTCACTTCAAATAATTTTCATGTCGTCAATTTTGAAGTATCCGTATTTTTGAAAACGGGTCCGTAAAGAGGACACTTGGGGATATATTATTATTTTTTCAATTTTCTGGTGCTTTGATAGCAATGCACCTGTGTAAAACAATTACAAAATAAACTATGAAAACAAATATTTTCTCAACTGTGAAATAATGTTTATTGAATACTCTTATGGTTTCACTATGAGCACCCAATACTAATTTTCATCGTTTTGTATGTTTGGCCGTTATAATTTAATGAAAAACTTGTGACACCTCATACTGCACGTCCGTAAAACCAACAGTTTTCATGATTTCAAGGAATTCTTTGAAATACGTTCATATTTTATTAAAGACTGCAACATATCCAAATTTGAAAAAAATTCGAAACAGTGGTCCTATTTCGCATGGAATGATATATGTGCATTAATTGAATGTAGATCAACGCTCATGGAGGTATGGATACTCGAAAGTAATTAAGGAGGCCAATTATGATATTTTGTGATTTGTTACGTAAAATAGAATATATACATGGAAATATTAATTACACTGTCCAACACCAAAGGCTATACCCAACTTCGCTTCTTCAAAAGGCAACCAAAACGGATGCTTAGTGTCAGCTGGTTTGTTTAGGAAGGAGCTTTTTTTACTAATGACCTTTTCTCGCTATGTAATAAATGGATAATCTTTACTAATATTGTTCTCGAGGTATAAATAGCGTTATTTAGTCGTACACAGTCTGCAGGTATTTTCTCGAGATCAGCGGTATAGACAACGGACCATAATAGCGACGCGCTCGACTCGTCTCTACCTGAAACGGGGGTACACGGCGTCCTTTACCAGCTCATTGTGACGCCAATTTTAATGATACCATCTTTTTCAAGGTCTCAAAGGGGAAACTTCAAGGAATATAACCATATTTTTCAAAATTTAAATCACTGAGTCCCATCATCGAAAAAAACGCAAAAGAAGAATTTGTTTAAATTTCTCGACATTATAAAGTTGATTGTCGAGGTTGAAAAAATTATTTTGTAATAGCCCAATCCTTTCCGAATAAAACAAAAAAAATTTTGCTCAATCGGACAAACAGTTCGTAAGTGGGTCCTATTTTCGCCGAAATGGGCAAAAATTGAAAACTGAAGGCCTGCAATTTCTAAAAAAAATTCGAAACCGGCAAAATGATGACTTAACCCCCCCCCCCCCCCAATTTCACATGGACTACAACATATTTCATTTTGAACAAAATCGGCGATGGTGCCTGCAAAAAGTGATCGATTCGGCATGGAATGACCCCTCTGTATTCTGTATTGTGATCGGCCTTATACATTCATTATTCAAGTAGTTCTTTGTTGTTATTCGTAATTTAAACTATTTTTGAATCAATAAATTTTTATAATTTTGATTTAAATCAAATGATGAGGTCAGATTTAAATCAATAAATTTTTATAATTTGTAATTGTTGGAGATCGGAACGAGTATCAGTGGGAGATTTGGTGGGTGGCGAATAAACTTTGCGCACTGGGTGGACACTCACGTTTAATTAACAAGGTATAACAACGAGACACAATAGTATACAAAAATGAGACGCGGTACGAACAAGAATGCGGTTTAACTAAAGCGGTGAACACAAGGCGGTTTGAACAAGGCGTTGTTGATCGTTGCGATCGCGGTGTTTACAGTTTATTAGCTGATAGACGAGTGCCCGCGATCCCGTGCGTAACCGAAATTCACCTATTCGGCGGATCGCAAAGTGGGGGGCCGCGAGGATGACATGACGTCATCCGCGCGGCTACGCAACGTCGGTTGAAGCGGGTCCGCCGAGTCTAGGTCGGCCGGAACATTAATCTATATGCATTATTTGAATTACCATCTGAACAACAATTTATTGTTAAAACAATTGTTTGAATAACCATTACGGAAATGATAATGCAAACAATGAATATAGAAACAAATTTCTATACAATATGAAAATTGATTTCTTTAAACATTTGCTTCAACAATAGATTGTTATTGAGATGATAATGTAAATGATGCATGTAGAGACGACAGAGAATATTTTATGAATTTAAGAATTGTTTAAACTATGAATACCAATAGAGAACTACTTGAATAATGAATGTATAAGGCCGAACACAATACAGAATACAGAAGCGAAACGGGGGGAACCGAAAACTAGAAGCGAAAAATAATTATTATAGAACCGAAATAATATCGCTTCTCCAGAGTCGTTACCGTAACCGATACATGTATGTAAGCCAGAACCGATATTCTCATAACAATTCGAGAGGAATAGCATCCCATACGCGGTCGTTGATAAATATCGCGTCTTTACTGTATTTGAAATTCGGCGAGGTGTAACCTTTTATGCACAAATACCATCATTTCTGTTACTCACCCAAAGCGCATCTACTTCCGGGATGCGGGCGAGCGCGGACGATGCGAACCACGGTGGTAACGTCACCGCGGTTGAGGCGGGTGGCGAAACTGCCCTATACGATGGTCCAGCGACTGGAGCCGCTGCCGGGGCCACCGCGGCTTCTGCTGCCGCTTGCTGGGCCGCGAGCTGGCGGGACTTCTCCTTTCTCGCTTCCTTCTTTAGTTTTTTCTGCAACATGTAACAAAAAAAATTAATGATAATAAAAATAACATAGGAAGCCTAGTTGGGACCAGGGAATGGAAACTGTTATCATATTGGTTCTGGTTCTCGAAACAGTTATTGTTAGCACGGGGATCTTTATTAGGAAGAACCGTGCTAGAGGAATTATAAATAGGGTGGATACAGAACGCTTAGAATCGGGAACCGGAATCGACGGAACGTTAGGCAAATAAATCGTACTCAAACGTGTTCACTTCACAAACCGATGGTCTACGGCTTTTCACCTTTACTTGAAATACTTCACGTACACAACGAATTATACGAGACTTACAAGGGGAGTACAGGGTAGTCGGAATCCGGATTTTCCTGAAACTTACAGTATTTAAAGATGACGTGTCCAAATGTAATTTAGCAAAGCAGTAGCGCGCGATACTCAAGATTTCCCGAGAAAATGGCATTTGAAAATTCGGTTTACGCGTTCATAAGGAGTTCGCGTTAACCTATGAACATGAAGCGAAGTGGCCGAGGGCGCTGCGAGAAAGACTGGTAATCAGTAGGTCGCTGGTTCGAGTCTTGCTGCCGATATTCTTTTTTAAATCTTTTTTTCAGTTTTAATCCTAAAATTTATGAAATCTGCCATTAAACAATTATTTTTTAAATAGAAAATGCATGTTTTTTATTTGTGGGTGTTGAAAAAAATCGAACATAAAAATAATACAGTGTTATATTTACTTTATTATTGCTCATTCTTTATTAATAAAAAAAAAAATTACGTGTTAGTATGACACGACCCAGAATGATACTCATCGTAAAAGCATGGGAAACAATAATTTTTTCGGCATCTAGCACACACTATAAACGGAGCGTTTGTACAGGAGCACGCCGTTTTCAGGAGTTCTATTGAAAAACACACTTCATTGACATTCATAAAAATTTCTCTGGTATCGCAGAGATTGAATAGTTATTTTTATTTTTCAAATAGAATATTATTTTCTATTTATACCTCTCGGCATTGTTGGGTTTTCCGGTTGTCCTTTACCTGGATAAACCGAGTTTGCCTGGATAAATCTTCTTTTCCACAAAGCAATTAAGCAAGGGGTACCAGCATGAGGATGGTAGTAACTGATGAAGGTACGGGGTAGACTCTAACCTATGTGAGGCGCGAGGTCAACCCAGGTAAATCCCAAAAACAGACGTCGCGCTCGGTTTTATTACATCCAAATGGCGAATACGTCTTCTTCCTGGTCCTAGCCAGCGGTCCTCCATCCGAAATATGAAAAGCAGGTATATTACTTGACTGTTATTTTCGCGCATGCTACCCCGACCGGAGAAAACCATACTGCCCGGTACCGAGTAATAAAAAACTCCGAAAATCATTGTGCAAGCATTCGTATATAAGACCGACCAAATGTACCAACAACCAGACTTGATCAGAAGTGCAACAGAGAACGTCACGCTGCTCCATTACGATTTTTTAAAGTACCAGTTTTGTTAGACGACATAAGTTTCCAGACATGTCGGATTTGGAAATTGTGGACGTGCAAGGCCCTTCGACAGCAGAAGAATCTGTGTGTCCTGACGATAATGTACGCAATGATATTGCGAAGGTGCAGCTAAAGGATGCTGTGGTGTATTTTGAAAATCTCCTTACTCAACAAGACCTGATTGCACCAGAAGGATCAGCAATCATTAATGAGGAGGCCATTGCCATAGGAGAAGAAATGTACAGTCGCACGATGGACATGTTATCCGAAAAGAAACTCGTCGAATGTGACGAGCTTCTTATGCAGGATGAAACTGACGACGAGGACACGTACACAGAAGTTGAAGGATCCAGTTCACCGGAAGATTATGAGCCGAAGACGAAGACAACAAAAAAAGAGTATATTCCACTGGACTACAAAATTAAAGTGGTGAATATTGCAAAATCACATCCTACTTGGACATTGAAGAGCTTGCAGAAGAAAGGGTGCTCCCGCTTGAAAAGAATGGAGGAACTTCCAAAGTGGGAAGAGCATATTAAAACTGGTGGGATCACAATCGACAAATATGCATTCATCGATTCATGGACAAATGACCGTTTTGAAGAATCTAGAAAGAATAGTCAGCAGGTGACTACCCGAAACCTGCAGGAGTGGGCTCTAGCTGCTGCGAGCCAGTTTCAGGATTTTCATTTTAAAGAAAGTGTTTCGTGGGTGAATACATTTAAATGGAAACATAGAATACGGCAATCGAAAATAACGAAATATGTTTCGGAAAGCGAAAGCGCATCAATGGAGGAAACATGGGCTTCAGCAGAAAATTTCCGTGTGCAAGCTCGTGCCCTGATGCCAACATTTAATTCGGACTTCATTATCAACACGGACCAAACCGGCTGTCAGTACCAATCTACATACAACCGTACGCTCGCCCACCGAGGATCAAAAGTAATTACCGTCCAAAAGAAGTGCATGAATAAGGTGACACATTCCTATACTGCACAGTACGCTCTCACCTTGACGGGAAAACTGTTACCTGCCGTTTTCGTGTGCCTGCAAGAGACATCCGGCAAATTTGGACCGAGGGTTCAGCAGTCAGTGCAACAATATTCGGACAAATATAAAAATGTTGTTGTAACGTGTTCGAAGTCGGGAAAATTGACAACTGCGTTGTATAAAACGTTTTTAAATGCCTGTTTAAAGCCGTATGTGACACAAGAGAAGTTCCTTCTATTGATAGATTCTTGGGGAGAACAGACAAATCCGGTGATGTACGATGAAATTTTTCAAGATAACGAAGGCATGCCAACGTGTACTGTCAAGGTTATACCTCCAAAATGTACTCCTCTGGTACAGCCGTGTGATGTATATTTTTACAGACAAGTGAAAAATTTAATTAAGCGGTTACAAAATTGTTCCTTTTTAATTCAACAAAACCGCGAGATAAATTCCCGGGAGGATTGTATAAAAATACAATCAATTGTACATCACCAACTGTCTTCCCCTATATTTGTAAATATGTTAAAGTATGCGTGGTATGCGTCGAAACTCTGCGATACCAGAGAAATTTTTATGAATGTCAATGAAGTGTGTTTTTCAATAGAACTCCTGAAAACGGCGTGCTCCTGTACAAACGCTCCGTTTATAGTGTGTGCTAGATGCCGAAAAAATTATTGTTTCCCATGCTTTTACGATGAGTATCATTCTGGGTCGTGTCATACTAACACGTAATTTTTTTTTTTATTAATAAAGAATGAGCAATAATAAAGTAAATATAACACTGTATTATTTTTATGTTCGATTTTTTTCAACACCCACAAATAAAAAACATGCATTTTCTATTTAAAAAATAATTGTTTAATGGCAGATTTCATAAATTTTAGGATTAAAACTGAAAAAAAGATTTAAAAAAGAATATCGGCAGCAAGACTCGAACCAGCGACCTACTGATTACCAGTCTTTCTCGCAGCGCCCTCGGCCACTTCGCTTCATGTTCATAGGTTAACGCGAACTCCTTATGAACGCGTAAACCGAATTTTCAAATGCCATTTTCTCGGGAAATCTTGAGTATCGCGCGCTACTGCTTTGCTAAATTACATTTGGACACGTCATCTTTAAATACTGCAAGTTTCAGGAAAATCCGGATTCCGACTACCCTGTACTCCCCTTGTTAAACTCCTACGGAAGTGCATGGATACGAAGATTCTACCGTAGGGAAAATACTTTCGCTCTTTTCTGGAAATCTTTGCACGATATCTCTCGCGGTGCTCACGCTCAAGGAAACGAATTACGACAGACAGCTTGACGACGACGACGAGACAAAAAAATAGATCGATCGGATCGACACGCATGGATGAATCGCATCCCCACTTCTTCCGCACAGGAGCCCGGGTTACCCAAAATTTCGCGCTAGCGAAAGACAACGATGCCGGGCGGCGTTGGATCGCTCGCTGCCGCAAATTACAAAGGATACGTGTTAAACAACACCGCCCGCCTTGCGCGATCGCGCAATGGAACCGAAATCTCAGCAAGCTCGTCGCTCCCAACACCTCTTTGGGCGGGATTACGTAACGGGTAATGTGCAGATCCGCGTGATGGGTCTGCGATAGATGGACGTGTTGGTTTTAACATCCACCACTCGAATATTACCGTCCTTGCCTGCCCAGGTTTTGACGATCAACCCCATTTCCCACCGGTTGGGGGGCAGTATGGGGTTTTGCACTAAGACGATATCCCCTAGTTGCAGCTGGTTTTTCACGGTGCTCCACTTATACCTCGACTGAAGCTCTTGTAGGTATTCGTGGGACCAGGTTCGCCAGAGAAGCTCGTGAAAACGTTGGATAGTTTGCCAGCGAGTCAGATGCGAGATCGGTTCCTCGGTGACCGAGGGGGTAGGTCGCGTGTTCAGAGGACCACCCGTTAGAAAGTGACCCGGCGAGAGAATCTCCAAGCATTGGGGGTCGTCTCGTACGCGGGTAATTGGCCGCGAGTTTAATGTGGCCTCAATTTTGCAAAGCAAGGTGCACATCTCCTCGGCTGTAGGGGTGTACGATCCTATAATGCGCCGGAGATGATGCTTGATGGATCGCACAGCAGCTTCCTGCATCCCTCCATGGTGTGGTGCGCCGGGAGGATAGAAGGTCCACGTGATACGTAGGTCCGTGCATCGATCTTTGACCTCCGCAGAGTTTGTGACGGCCGCGAAATCCGTCGCTAGTTCGCGAGCCGCTCCGACAAAAGTAGTCCCGTTATCGCTCGTAATCGTCGAGGGTATCCCACGTCGAGAAATAAAGCGATCAAGAGCCGCAAGGAAGGCACTAGTGGACAAGTCGGTGACTAATTCAACGTGGAGGGCGCGAGGCGCGAAACAGACGAAGACGGCGACGTAATTTTTGTGCGACTTTTTCCCTCGTCCTGCAGACTCCCGTACCTGAAAAGGTCCCGCGTAGTCGAGTCCGATGTTAGTGAACGGGGGTGAGGGGCGACATCGAGACGACGATAGGTCCTGCATGATCTGCGTTGCTGTTTCCGCCCTCCACTGTGCACATTTTACGCATCGGTGTACAATTCGGCGGGCCGAGTCGCGAATCCCCACGATCCAGTAACGACGCCGCGTGGTATAAACGGTAAGTTGCACCCCGCCGTGTAGTGTGAGCAGATGTGCATCCCGAAGAAGTAGATCTGAGACTTCATGTTTCGGTAAGATTACGGGATGTTTTTGCTCCCATTGCAGAAAAGAATTTCGAAGTCTCCCGCCGACCCGCAGAATACCGTATTGATCGAGGAAGGGGTTGAGCTTCTGAATGGTAGATCGATTCTCGATAGGTTTCGTGTTTGCAAGCGCGCGAATTTCAGCCGCGAACGAAGACGCTTGAACGTGGGTAATTATAGCTCGCTCTGCTTCACGGAGTTCGGAGATGGTTAAAGAGAGATGCGACGCGATTAGTTTCGATCGCGTTCTGTTCACATAACGCCGAACGTAACCGAATACGCGTATAAGCCGAGCCCAGCTGGAGACTCTCGAAAAAACGTCCCATTGGTCGATTCTCGTGGCCACGTGAACCGCTGTTTGAGATTTTCCTTCATCGGTGTCGAATGTCTTTTGGGGGGGCCAATGCTCTTCTCTCTCTCGCAGCCATGCCGGGCCCTCGATCCAGCAGTTCGACGAAAGCAAGTCCTCCGCGCTAACGCCACGCGAATTCAAATCCACTGGGTTCGATTGGGTGGGTACATGCTTCCAATTCGCGGTCGGTAATGCTGTATGGATTTTCGATGTCCTATTCGCCACTGCTGTCTTCCAAGCCGAGGGGTGCTTTCGTAGCCAGGCGAGGACTATGGTCGAGTCGGTCCAACATACGACCCGACAGAAGGGAACCGCTAGCGAACTCTTGACATGCTCGATTAATTCGGTTAAGATTACCGCACCGTTTAACTCGAGTATCGGTATCGATAGTGTTTTAATCGGAGCAACTCGAGACTTGGCGGCGAGCAGCATTGTACGCGGAACGCCGTCGAATGGGATTACACGTGCGTAAACAGCACAAGAGAAGCGTCGCTGAATCCGTGTATTTGAATATCAGCTGAGCCAGGGCCGTAGCCTATCCAACGCGGTAATCGCAGGGTTTTCAAAGCACACCAATCCTTACAAAAGGCATCCCAGGTCGTCTGCGTCTGATCCGATACGCGGTCATCCCAGCCGATTTTCTCAAGCCACTGAGTTTGCATGAGGATTTTTGCGCGTATGATTATCGGGGACAGCCACCCCAGAGGATCGAATAATTTCGCGATCTCCGAAAGCAATTCTCGTTTTGTCAGTCGTTCTGCACAGGTCACGTGCGGCTGCAGGTCAAAAGAGAAGGCGTCCTGCGCGGGAAGCCATTTTATGCCGAGAACCTTTAATTCGGATTCGTCGAACATTCTCAGATCGACCGCGTGCAAGTGTCCCGTCTCAGGGACATTTTTTAGAACGTCAGAATCGTTGCCTGCCCATTTCCGAAGATGAAAACCAGCTCGACCTAATAGCTGACAGACCTGAACACGGGTTTCTTCGAGGAGGCGCTTGTCCTTGGCCCCGATGAAAACGTCATCCACGTAAATGTTGTTTTGTAGAACCTGTGCCGCGAGGGGGAAAGCTGGGCCCTCGAGGATACCGATGTCTTTGAGTACGCGCATCGAGAGATACGGCGCGCAGGCCGTTCCGTATGTTACAGTATTGAGCTCGTACGCTTCGAGTTGGTTGGTTTTCTCGTTCTCCCACAAGATGCATTGATGTTTTCGATCTTGTGAATGCACGAGAATTTGTCGGAACATTTTTTCAATGTCCGCAACGAGTACGAACTCATGGAGACGCCAATTTAGAATTATGGTGTTATGTCCTGCTGCAATTTCGGACCAGTATGAAGAAGATCGTTGAGCGAATAGCCACTCGAAGTTTTGTGCGACGCATTAAAAACGACGCGCAGCTTGGTCGTTAGACTTTCTTCGCGGAGAACGGCGCGATGTGGGATGAAGGTTCTCGTCTTGTCAATGGACGAGAGCTGCGTCATATGTCCGAGCGTTACGTACTCGCGAATAAAGTCGGTGTATCTGGTCTTAATGTCAGCATTGTGTTGGAGCTGTTTGGTCAGTCGTTTGAGGGATGCTGCGGCGCCGCGGAAGGAGTCTCCGAGGAAATCATCGGGTATGGGTTTGACAAAAGGCAACCGTACGATGAAACGGCCTGTAGCATCGCGACTGTAGGTGGTGGCGAAGTGGTGCTCGCATTGGTTCTCCTGCGGGGTGAGGGAACACGATTCGGGAACGGCTTCAGTTTCCCAAAAGCGAGACAACGCCTTTTCGAGCGAGGCCGCGGTGACCCCGTGATGCGCGGTTATCGTTGGGTGCGGGACGATGGCTCCGCGGATAGGTCCGGACAAGATCCACCCGAAGACGGTATTCTGGGCAATAGGCCCGTTTGTCCGCGAGCAATGGACGCCGGGACGGATTATCTGGCCGTATAAAGGTCGATACAGCTTGCTCAGGAAAGCACCGGTCACCAATGCTTAAGGATAGGGAGCCCGGTCACGGAAATTCGGGCCGGATTTCTCAACGGAATTTATTTTTCGCCTGGCCTTTCCTGGCAACGACGTCTCTCTCGACGGGGGTCAGGGCTGCCTGCTGTGCGCGGTACAAAAAAAAAGGTTTTTATGGGCTTCACAACTCCTTAGGTAAACTGTCGGTAGCTCTCCTTTTCAACATCATGTACGAAACGTTCCTGCCGCTTGGTGAATTCTTCTTAAATAATGATTTTAAATAATTACTAGAAAATATATTAGTGACACATATCTCTGTTCTGCAAATTTTTCCACCGGATCTACTGTGAAAAAAAATGTATAAATATATGGTCGTATTCTACGATTCTTGCTCTTTGGAATGCCGTTTTTTTTTAAATTATCTGTAACAACTTGTTGCCATCATTCAGGTAACAAGCAAAATTACTTGCTTATTCAAAACGCGACAGAACTTTCCTTTCACAAACTAATAAATGATATCAACAATTATTTCAGTTACACCGGTAAATAATAAAATGTTCATTTTAGGGAAACCAATAGTGTCATTTCGCCCATTACGATACTTTGCAACTGTACGCATCATGTATCATCTCGGCACACATGAGATGTGAAACACTCCAGTAATTACAAACAGCTGTTAGGTTTGAATTGTTTGTTATTTCGTGTCCATACAATTGCTGAATATTCTTTAGACATTCTGAAATAAGGGTCGACGGCATTTGTCCTAATATTACACTTTTCACGTAGAGAAAAAACATTTTCAATTTGTTTATGTCCAACAAGTAGTCGAATACACTGCCCCTTACGAGCGATAGCGGAACAGAGCAGTGGGTTAAGATATTATAAACCGTTACTGCCCACTGCTACGCGATTGTAGGGGGTGGCAAGGCGCCATCTCGTATGGGTCCGAACTCCGAACTGGTGACATTGTATTGATGCGAACCTGAGAAGAAGGTTCCCAGGGAGGATCACGGTGACGGAACGAATGCGCGGCCGATTGGATCAGAGCGGAGGAGGCTGACCTCGTTTCACACGCATTTTCGGCTGCGTCGAAATATTGGCTACAGCAGCCATACATCTACGTAGCGTGCAACGTCAAAGTCCAAACATTGGGGCTACAGGCGCGGCTGTGGTGGGGCAGGCAGACCTAGCGATAGGCCCGCTTTGTTTATGTGCCGTTCCCGCCGGGGCTGTTCTCTATGGAGAGGTTTATGACAGGTCATTACTATTCAGCTGGAAGTCGGCACTTTTTCGGGCAACACCTGTTTACTGTAAAGTAATTTGTGTAGGTACCGAATACTCCGGCGAAAATGCTACATCCGAGAAATCTAAAAAGTAGTGTGTTTAGTCGTCCCTGTCATAAATGTCCGCTGTTTTCTACATACCTGCAAAGTGAATTGTCTACCTTTTTTCATTGTGTTTATACCGGCTGCACTAACAAACCGATAAAGATTTGGCATATGATAACTTTTTGGCAAATCGCGAATGTCCAAGCTATATGTGCAATCTTGCAGATAGTAATTATTAGAAAAACATGAAAGCCCGGCGTCGATATCTTTCGCTCACCCGAGATTTTGTGTAACCTGGGCTCCCCCCTATCGTAAGAGATGGGGATGCGACCTACCCATGCGTGTCGATCCGATCCTCCGGATCGGCAGTTGTCGTTTGTCGTGATTCGATTACTCGAGAACAGAGACAGAATTTTAGAGATTAGCGTGTTTGTAAAAGAAGATCGTTGTACCTCTCGGTAGAAGCTACGTGTCCGAGCGCTTCCGCAGTGATTAAAGAAATCATATTTGTAGTGCGTTTGACACACGCAGTGTTTGAATTAAAAGTAAAAGGCCGTAGACCATCGGTTTGGGAAAGAAAATTTTAGTACGATTCATTTGCCGAACGGGCCACCTATTCCGATTCCCGATTTTAAGTTAGGAATAAAAGATTCAATTAAATTAGTTACAGATTTTGCTCAAAATCTAGATAATGTACCTATTGGCTGCCAAGAAAAAGTGAGAGCAAAATATAAATGTTTTTCAGGAAAATCTACGGTTTGAAATATTGTTTAAACTTAATAATATCAACGGTACGAAGGAAATATTTGCATATTCTGACATAAAATTTTCATACACTTCCCGCAGTCTAATTATTACTTATTGTTACTGTGAAATAATATTATTTACTTATTGACTTATTGCACAGTTACGCGTGTTCTACATATTTATGTAGTATGTATTGCGATTCCGTACCGCATTTTGGCGTTATTTAAAGGCTCAACGTAATAATGTAGTAGGTCGTTGAATTCGCTTATTATCGTCAGCTGTAACATTACGAAATCAAAAACCTATTCTTATTTTTTTGTTATAACGTTTAAATTCCTTAACAACGTATTCGCCATTGGCACGACGAACTCTGAAAACTTCTAGTTAACAGCTTTTTAAATAATTACAGCATGTTATATTCTTCTTGATGGTAGAGTCGGGCCTGCCTGTCATCGGTCACCAGAAAAATTCTGAAGAGAACGGAATTTTCCCGTTGACCGGACGGCATCTACCATAGGCATCTCCTGGGGTGTAGAGGGGAGTGGAAGATTCTGGGGGACCCCTGGGGTGAGCCGGCGAACCCCTGCGGTTAGACACGATTTTAGGTGCTTGGCCTTTGTGCGAGCCTCGGGAAACGGCTCAAATTATTGTCAGGAAAGCGCAGGAAGGCTCAGGCCCAAGCTGTATGGTGTCCATTTTCCGGGCTTGATCGTTCGTGCCAAGCTGTACCGACCTTAATTCCGCACCTAGTAAAATCTCGATGCGCTGATTCGACGCAGGGTTGGGATCGGCTAGCGCGAGAGTTGTAAATTCCCTGTAGTCGTCCACGGTGATCGGGGGCGGAACATACCGAGTGATGCTTCTAACTATGAACGCGCGTGTAGAAAGAACCGGCTGAATTGACCCGGAGTCGCCTATACATATTTGCGTGCTATAGTCGATACTACTGGCGGGTTCGCCACCGAGCCCTGTGACGGAAATCGGCGATCTGATTTTTTGAAGTCGTAATTGTTGTACGAGATTGTTCGAAATGAAGGAAGCTTGCGACCCTTGGTCAAGCAGCGCACGAGCTAATCGCGTCCGGCCGTCCGGTGTGTAAACTTTTACGATTGCGGTAGCAAGCAGAACAGTCTTCTCTTCGGTCGGGACGGTTTCGGCGAGATGTGTCGCGGTGGTGTCATTATTCGCGTTCGAAGTTGACGGTCGCGCTTCGCAGTTGATCGACGCAGCGGTCGAAGGTTGCGGAGGGACGGTCGATCGAGTCACTGAATCGTGTGTATGAAAACCTGATTTCTGCTTTGAAGCTTTGGGAGTTCCTCTGTGCAACAGCGTGTGATGTTTCCCTCCGCAATCTCGACAGACGTGCGTGCTTGGACAGTTGGAAACGGTATGCTCTGAGCCTAAGCAGTTTATACAAACGCGTTCATTTTTGAGAACTTCGAATCGAGCGAGGGGAGACAATTTCCTAAACGCTTTGCAATCGCGTACAGAGTGCGAGTCGTTACACATGCAACACGGTGCCCGCGTTCGTACGGTCTCCTCTACGACATGCGAGGTGGACGTCGGACGCGATGGACCCGAACGCTTCGAGACGGGTACGGACTCCGATTTCGATTCGGTCTCTTCCTCGACAGCCGCGGCTTTCGTGAATAAAAACTCTTCGAGCTGTTTGAACGACGGATAGGTTCTGGTTTTACCAAGATAGTCACGCCACTCGTGTGACGTAGCCTTATCGAATTTGTTCGTTACGAAATATACGAGAAGGTCGTCTTGCGAGGTGCGACCTAATTTGTGAAGCGCTTCGAGGGTATTGCGAAAATGAACGGTAAATTGTCTCAGCGAATCTATCTGCTCCATATTGATGGACTTTAAAGAATATAATTTTCGCATCAGAGCGTGAACGATAAGCCGTTCATTGTCGAAAGTCTCCTTGAGGCGTTCCCAAGCTAGTTGAAAATTCGAGTCTATGACATCGAGGTTTTCCACAGTCGCGAGCGCGTCGCCCGACAAACTACCGAGAAGGTATTGTAGTCGTACGCTGTCCGTTAACGAAGGATTCGAAGTTATGGCGCTCGTGAATCGCGACTCAAAGGGCTTCCATTTGGCGCAGTCCCCACTGAAGGTGGGAATTTCGACCTTCGGAAGCTTAATGTGTTGAATCGAGCTTACCGGCGTGGGTGACACGGACACTGGGGAGCTAGTCGAAATCGATGTGGGAACTGTCGTCAAACGAGAGATCGCTTGTTTCAGCATAGTCCAACCGTCGAGGTAGAAGTCCTCCATGCGGTCCATGGTGTCGGACTGGAAGTAGGGAAGGGTCTCCTTCGTTGGGTCCAGTTTCCTGGCAGTTTGCAGGACTCCGTTGAGCTGCCTGATTTCGTTCCAGTTGTCCTCGAAGAGCTGCAGTCTCGCCTCGAGGAACGGGACGGTGAAGTTGGCCTCACCTCATTTCTTGGTGTTGCTCAGGGTCTTTTGAAGCTGGGTAACGGCTTGATTTTGCCGTTCAAGTATGGCCTCGAAGGTTTCGGTAACACTGGTATTCATTGTCCTTGTTTGTGGGCACGAAGACACTACTTGGCACGACAATATTTGATGTCGCAACCTTGACGATTGGTACCCGTTACTTTCAAATTTGAGACGAACTGCCGTTGGCCGATTCCGGAGGATGGCCGAGCAATAAGCGATATATCCGGCTCGAAGGACCAAAATAAACTGTTAGCACGGGGATCTTTATTAGGAAGAACCGTGCTAGAGGAATTATAAATAGGGTGGATACAGAACGCTTAGAATCGGGAACCGGAATCGACGGAACGTTAGGCAAATAAATCGTACTCAAACGTGTTCACTTCACAAACCGATGGTCTACGGCTTTTCACCTTTACTTGAAATACTTCATGTACACAACGAATTATACGAGACTTAAACTCCTACGGAAGTGCACGGATACGAAGATTCTACCGTAGGGAAAATACTTTCGCTCTTTTCTGGAAATCTTTGCTCGATATCTCTCGCGGTGCTCACGCTCAAGGAAACGAATTACGACAGACAGCTTGACGACGACGACGAGACAAAAAAATAGATCGATCGGATCGACACGCATGGATGAATCGCATCCCCACTTCTTCCGCACAGGAGCCCGGGTTACCCAAAATCTCGCGCTAGCGAAAGACAACGATGCCGGGCGGCGTTGGATCGCTCGCTGCCGCAAATTACAAAGGATACGTGTTAAACAGTTATGAAGAACCGAAACGATGTGTAACTGTTACGAAAATATCGGTTACAATAACACGGTTCTGGAACACCGATATTATTTCGAATTTATCATTTTTATTTTTCGCTTCTGGATTTCGGTTCCCTCCGTTTCGCTTCTGTATTCTGTATTGTGTTCGGCCTAATACATTCATATTATTCAAGTAGTTCTTTATTTCTATTTATAATTTAAACAATTGTCAGATGAATAAATTTTTATTATCTGTCGTCTCAATAACAATTTATTGTTGAAACAATTGTTTAAATGAACATTATCACGGAAATGATAATGCAAACAATGAATATAGAAACAAATTTCTATACAATATGAAAATTGATTTCTTTAAACAATTGTTTCAACAATACATTGTTATTGAGATGACAATGCAAATAATGCATGTAGAAACGACAGACAATAGAAATTTATTCATCCGACAATTGTTTAAATTAGAAATAGAAATAAACAACTACTTGAATAATAAATATATAATGCCGAACACAATACAGAACACAGAACCGAAAAATAAAAATTATAGAAAAGAGATAATATCGGTTCTCCAGAACCGTTACTGTAACCGATACATGTATGTAAGCTAGAACCGATATTCTCGTAACGGTTCGTAACATCATTTCGCTTTTACGTAACTGTTTCGAGCCGATATCAAACAGTTTGGAACAGTTACTTTCAGAAACGTTTCAGGCTCGGGGTGGAACATACATATGTGATTTCGGTGATAGTGCACAAGAGATTGCAGCTCGCCGATGTTGTTCAGAATGCCGAGTTTTCCAACATACAGTAACGACGCGATTCTTGTCAAACAGCCTGTGTTTTGCACGGACAACATATCGATATTATTTTTTTATGACCGCACCGAGAGTTCAAATGAAATCCGAACGTAGAGAGGGGCAACATACGCGGTCGTTGACAAATATCGCGACTTTACTGTATTAAAATTTCATTGAAATTCGGCGAGGTGTAACCTTTTATGCAAAATGACCATAATTTCTCTTACTCACCAGAAGCGTGTCTGCTGCCGAGGCTGGCGATGGCTTTGTTGCCGGGTCTGAGGTTGCGGCGGGTGGCCTGTCATATGATCCAGCTGCCGATGTACCAGGCCTGTCATATGCCCATGCGGTCGTAGCGGCCATCGGGAACAGGGATGCCAGATGCGAGTCTCGCGGCTGCGAGTCTCGCCAGGCCCCTTACGTCTCCGTCCCTCGCCTAGATGGTGCCTCCGCTATCCCCAATCCCCACTCTTACCACTACCGCTGGCGCGACCGAGTCGGTAGCATGCTACCGCTCTCATTCTAGCACTCGGTCGCGCCAGCGGTAGTGGTAAGAGTGGGGATAGCGGAGGCATGCATCTAGGCGAGGGACGGAGACGTAAGGGGCCGCTTGAGCCGCACCGTCTGGCTACACTGATCGGGAATTCTACGGCCGCTTGCCGGGCCGCGAGCTCGCGGGCCTCCCGCTCAGCGTCTCCACTGCTAGTACGTTCGTACTAGATCTAGTACCTTTTATAAATTTTTAGTGTTCTAGTACGTTCACCACCAGATCTAGTACTTTCGTTGTGCTTCCGAATAATAATAACTCACATGCGGAATCTCTCGCAGGATGGATTCGGATCTGAAAGTTGTATGTTCATAGGCGTTCGAGTAAGCATATGATCCATGAATATAGGAATATGAATATCAATGAATATATGTGGAATATATCCATGATATGAACCATGAAGTAAGAGTATCATGATATGAACACATATGAGAATTTACGCCTGTGAATATACAACTCTCAGATCGGAATCGGATTGGGTAATGCTGCGCATGGCCCAAAAGTAGTCCCTAGGTATTTATTCCTATATCCTATATCAGGGGTGGCCAATCTTTTGCCTAACATGCGTAAAATTTGTTCACATACGAGTTCAGGTGCGCCATACAACTCGAGCACTTTTTCCACCTTCTTACGTTCGTTGTTGCGGTTGGAAAATAGGAATAGGGGTAGGATCTGCTTCGGTTAGGGGAGGAAAAGGGATAACTCAATCGCGCAACTAAATTAATTAACTTGCGCCAGTTGAAAAGACACACGTTCATTGGAGCACTAATCTGCGATAGTGAGAAATGATCTTTTGGACGAGATGGCGATCCTATAATTGTAAACTGTGAAAAAATTGCGACAAATTGATGAGTAAGAAGGCTGTATAAATTCAACTGAGGGCTCTCAGGCGTTGAAAATATGAAGATGGATTCAGTTATGGCGCCTACTTCGAAAGAATAAGTATAGGCGCAAGGATCTAGTGCGCCACCTGTAATCATCCAATGCGCCACGTTTGGCGCATGCGCCGCAGGTTGGCCACCCATGTCCTATGATATCATGTCTTGTTTCGCGGGAACCGGGCCGTCGTACGAACTAGGCCGTCGCGCGAAGTCTCGCAAACAGAGTACAAATATTATAAATTAGATTAAAAAAACAATAAATTTGAGAATAAACTCATTATTTCTCATTATGTCTCATTATTTCACTTCACCTATAACGAACCCTGGTATTCTCTTGAGCAACAGGGCATTGCGAAATCGGTCCGTTACATTTAAATAGTACTAATTTCTCTTAAAAAGTAGTAATTTTATCTTAAAGTTTCCAAAAACTGAGAAGAGAAAATGAAAAAAAAACAGAACAGGTAGATAAAAAAATTTCTTTTAAATGCAGGATAGAGTGTATGTGGACTCCCGCGAATGTCCGTTGGCGAAATGACGATCGACAAACTTCTTTTTAAATAAAAAAGAATATCGCGTTTGTAAAAACACGATCGGCCGAGGCTTCGCAGGCAACGGCAACGTAGGCAACGAGTGCTTTCAGTCTTCTGTTCAACAACCTATCGAAAGTTTTAATAATATATCGTTCAATCCTCCTCGTGCATTTGTATCTTTGAGACAAAAGTGTTTCGTTTACTAATACATTCCATTTGTTTTTCTGTAATTTTTTATGAAGATTCCAAAATTGAAATAACATTTGAATAGATTAAAATTAATAAAGGGTTTTTTCTCAAATAAAAAACAGGTATGTATTTGTAGATTTCTCTCTTTTATTATGCCTATATTGAAAATTTAAAAAATACGTTTTGTAGATTTGTGTCAATTATATACATTCTGAAAATTTCATCAGTATTGGATGACGTGGAAAACAGCGGCAGGCATTGAAAGATGTAAGAATTCTTCGATTTATTACAGTCCAAACATTGATATTGAAATTTCTGTCGATATTAATTTAATAAAAAATCCTAATATTCTACTTTTTCTTCATCCAATCTACTTTTTGAACTTTCATGTGAACAATCTTTCTGCTTTTTCAGCAAAACATTTTTTTTAAACAAAACCCGAGCGCGCGAGAGCAATTGTGGTTTGAAAGTGCTGGTTCTTTCCACTCACAAAAAACCACTTCTAAAATGAATAATTTAGATGAAAGCAATAGTGATTACGAGGCAAATTCAGATTCGGATTTACCCAGTTCTGCTAAAAAGATAAAAAAATCATATAAGCAAAAATTCAAAGCAGAATGGTTGCAAGATCCCGTTCTTAAATCGTGGATTAGTGCAGATAAAAAAAAAGGACACACTGCTTACTGCAAATGTTGTAACATAAGTATTAATGGCAGCAAAAGTTTAATGATTCGTCATTCAAACACTCCAAAACATAAGCAGAATGTAGAATCTCAAAAAAGGACACCAACTATAATATCATCGCTTACATCCAGTTTCAAATACCAGTCAGACAAACAAGTCAAAGAAGCAGAAATAAGATTATGTTCCTATATAGCAGAAAAAAATCTGCCTTTGAGTCTTATGGATACTCTTCCAAGTTTATTAAAAACAATTGCACCTGATAGTGAAATTCTGAAAAAAATACAATGTGGTCACACTAAATGTAATTATATCATACAGAATGCTTTGGCTGTAGATTCAATTAATGAAATCTCAAAAAAACTTCAACATACTTACTTTTCGTTAATTATTGATGAGTCAACTGACATTGCAACAAATAAATCTTTAGCAATTGTGGTTCGTTACTACGATAATTCTACAAAATCAGTAGAGGATTCATTTTTAAATATCATTGATGTTAGTGATGCAACAAGTTCAGCTTTGTTTGAAGCTCTTACAACATTATTAGATAATTCGAAGGTGCCTCTTGTAAATTTATTAGGTTTTGCTGCCGATAATGCTTCAGTTATGATGGGACAACATTCTGGTATTCAGGCTCGCCTTAAATCTGTAAATAAACATTTATATGTTGTTAGATGCATATGTCACAGCTTCAATTTATGTGCATCTCAAGCTTGCAAGAAATTACCAAATTCAGTAGAGGAACTATGTGCAGATATTTATAATTTTATACAGAAAAAGCCAAAAAGACTTTCAGAATTCAAAGAAATTCAAGAACTATTAAACTTAAAACCGCACAATTTGCTACGGTTAAGTAAAACTCGTTGGCTCTCATTGCATAATGTTGTACAACGAATAGTAGAACAATGGAATGCTTTGGTTTCATATTTTACATTGAGTGCAGTAGAAGATGATATTGAACAAGCAAAATCAATATTAACTGCACTACAAAATCCTTTAATTAAGGCCTATTTTCTCTTCTTAGCCTTTATTTTACCAACAGTAGTAAATCTAAACTTAGATTATCAGGGCACTGATTATCGTCTTCATCTCCTAATTTCCTCAGTATCAGATAGAATGAAAATGATCATGAAATATTTCATGAAATCAGAATACGTTATCAATACACCAATTGAAAACATAAATCCAGTAGACAATACTCAGTACTTAGAGATAGAAGACGTATATCTAGGGGCAAGAGTGAATGCCACTCTACTGACTTTTCGGAGCGAAGTAGCAGAAAGAGACGTAATACATTTTAAGGTGAAATGTTTGTCTTTCTATGTCGAATTCTGTACCGAAGTTTTTAAACGAATCAACTTTAAAGATCCCATATTGAAAAATTTGGCAATGTTGAATCCAAAAATATGTAAATTGGATTCTTCTCATTCCATAATACCACTTGCTATAAATTTTCCTAACGTAATCAACGAAAATAGTTATGAAGATATTGACAGAGAATGGCGCCTGTTAAAGACTGTAGAAGCACTGCGAGATGACCAGGAATTTATGGTTTTTTGGAATCAAGTTTTCGAAACGCAAAATGCTGTAGGAGAGGCAATGTTTCCCAATATAACAATATTGGTGAAAGCTTTACTGTGCCTTCCGCATTCTTCAGCAGCAACGGAAAGAATATTTTCTGCAGTAACGAATAACAAAACCAAAACAAGAAATCGAATGCAAACTCCACTGATGAATGCACTACTTTTAACCAAAGAAAAAATTAAACACTCCACGGCTACGAATTTTACAATAACCGATAATTTAATTAAGTTAGCAAATTATGCCAAAAATAACAAATAAAGTAAATGTCTATATAGAACTGGACTTGTTTCCTCTTCCTTACTCCATTTCACGTGATTTCACGCGCATGCGCGGCGATTAGCCTCAGTAATACGTAATACTCAGTATAATAAGATTCTCGATGAAATGGGGTACCTTGAGCACCCCGCAGAATTTAAAAAAATTTATATGATTTGATTCAGAAAAATGAATGTATAACAAGTGTATTTGTGTATATTTTGTAACTCGTAGTTGCTCGTAGTACATGTCCTGGAGTCTTTTTGTCCCGTACAGATTATTTCGGGCTCTGCTACCACACATAGATACGGTACTGTTTGTCGCGCATGCGTGTGAAATGTTGCGCATTTCTGGCATCACTGCCTCCCTCTACTCACCTCTACTTCACGAACTCTTTTTTCTTGATAATAGAATAAAATAGAATTTAACAGTTTTATATTGAGTTTATCCGTAATATTATGGTACATAGGCATATAAGCGGTATATATAGTATATACAATGCCCCTAATTAGAATAAAACGTAAGAAATTCAAAATCTAGTACTTTTTTTTCAAATCTAGTACCTTTTCTTGTATATTCTAGTACGAAATATTTTTTCTCGGTGGAGACGCTGCTCCCGCTCTCGGGCCGCCAGCCGGGACGCGAATTCGCGCACCTCCTCCTCTCGGGCCAGTAGCCGGGCCGCGGATTCGCGGGCCTCCTGTCGGGCAGCTTCCAGTGCCACCCTTGCACGTCTTGATGCTTCCGCTGCCTCTGCTATTGCCGTTGCCGCTTCCGGCGATAGGGGCGGTGATGGGTTGGCAGCAATTGTCAATCGCGAGAAGTTGTCCATCTACAGTGTGAAAAAAAACAAATGAATAAAAAAAATTAACACACGCAATGAATATCCAAAATATCTGGCTACCAATAAGAAGTAATGAAGATATTATTAAAAATAAACAAAAACTATAGGCCAGATATTCTGGATTGGAAGGAAGAGGTTTGGATACTACTTACTTTGCCGACGGTCAAGATCAGAATGACGATCTGTCGATGCAGCCACTGCTACGTACCTCCGTTGCACGTGGTCAGAGGCAGGGTTGCCATATTTTTCGGGAGCAGGGAAAGAGTAGTCAGCGGCGCAGCTGGGCGAGGGGCGTAGCGGTGGGCACTGGTTCCATGTTCCCGCACGATATGGCAACCCTGGTCAGTGGTCGCGTGGAATTTGCACAGAATTGCAGTGGTGGGAGGTGCGCGGTGTGTGAACTCTTACCGGCGCGGCGGGAAAATATCGGAAGAGTTCAAAAGAGGACGAAAAAGTCGTCATTGGTGACTAATGAGGTCACAACTTTTGAACGGATGGACTTTTTCGAATGCGGATTTTTTCCTAAACTTTCCCGACGAAACGCTGCGTCTAATGGCTCAAACACCAGCATTCTGCGTTCAGCCGTTCTCAGTTGATGCCGTCACAAACAGACAGACACGATTTTATTATATATAGAGATAGATATGTAATAAAAAAATGTTGTGAATTTATGCAGGATAAATAAGGTGCCCCATTTTAGCCAAACTTTGAAAATTCTGTTTTACAATCGAAAAAAGAGAAAAAATGAAAGCATCTTTATGATTGTAAAATATCATTTGCAAAGGTTCCTTATATATATATATATATATATATTTTAAACAATTACATTATCAATATTAACCAATTATATTTAATATTGATAATGTTTGATTTTGTTTGTAATTGTTTAAAAATTTTAAACATTGCATTTGGGTCGGATTGGCAAAGAAGATACTCCCACTAATATTCGGAAACTCTTAAAAACACCATAACTTTTTTAGTATTGGTATATACGACTTGGAATTTTTGGAGAAGTTAGAGCAGTTGGTCTGCTACACGACGTGACAAAAATTTTTGAAAAAAACTGCAAGTTGTCGAAATAGCAGAGAAAATACTAAAAGTTGTATTTTTAACTTTCTTTTGTGGGCTTATATGGAAAATTTTAGAAAACACGTTTCGTAGATCTGTATCAATTAAACATTGATTAAAATTTCATCAAAATCGGCCGTCGTTGGAAAGAGCTTCAAACGTTTGGTAAAAATTGCAGTTTTTCACGATTTTCGGCCCCAGCTGCAGTAATTCCAAGGATTCTTGCATCTTTCAATGCCTGTCGTTTTTTCACGCATCAACCAATTTATGTGAAACTTTCACAATGCATATAATTGACACAGATCTACAAAAAGCATTTTTTAAAATTTCAATATAGGCATACAAAAGTTGTGAAATGCAACTCTCTACAATTCCGACCAAATGCAATTTTTGGAAAAATTTCTTTTGACATCTTGTGCTAAACTAATTGCTCTAGCTTCCCAAAGAAGTTCAAATCGCATAGTTCAATACTAAAACAGTTATGGTGTTTCGAATATTAGTGGGAGTCACTGTACATTGTACATCAGTGCAGCAGGCTCAAGCTCTCGAGCGGATCCGAGATTTCGCTCGGACCCGAGATCTCAAGAGGCCTCGTGTTACATCTGTAGATGGGAAGAGGGGTAAGGGGTTTGCGTGAGTCGAGTTGTGTCGAGTTGTGTCGTTGTTTTCCAGTTTTCGGATGCATAGGGATGCGTTTGTGCGTGAACGCTTTCCCGTGTTATTCGTATATTTGTACGTCGTGCGTGAACGCTTTCCCGTATTGTTTGTATATTTGCACATCGCGAAAACAAGTGTTGAATATTGTTGACGCGATTGTGTGTGGTTTGTGTTGTTGAAGTTGGGTGAGCGTAGTGTACAGTGACAATGAATTGTGTAAATTCAACGGGAACTGAGAGACGAAGGGCGGCGCAGCGTACATTGAAGAAGAACATAACGTCAAACAGACTTCGAATGTCTTCGAAAAGACTTAGCAGAAAAAGACAGTATTTTCGTTGTAGGTAAGTGTTTAATCGATACATTTATAGTAATTATGTACAACAATCCCGCGCGTGGTATTGGACAGGCCACAATTTTCCTCAAATTGTGCAAGTTTAACGAATTTTCTCAAGGTAACAAAACGTTCGTGCCATGATCTCTCTATTTTTCCCATATTCTGTAATGTTTCAGCTTTAACAAAAAAAATACATAGCTCTATTTCATTTGTATCGAAAGTTCTTGGATTTTGACACAGATCTCATCGGATTTTCCCACTGTGCGCCGTTATAGTCTATAAAAATTTTTGCGAACGACCTTTTTCCATGTCGTAAAAACTTTAGTAAAGGGATTACTGTGAAGGCCCACTCTGTCCCGTTTCATCGGTAGGTTTCAGGTACGCCCTTTACCGTAATGGACTTTTCGTCATAAAACATCTGCATGCCAAATGCTAATAGGCACCTTCGGAAACATTCATCGCGGTCATTCTGCAGGCAGGAAGGAAATGTTACTTTTCTTGCTACCTGGACATTGTTAGAGTTATTTTCGACGACACTTTTGCAAAATGTATTGTCAATTGCACGTAAAAGGTCATTCCATGCCACATCGATCACTTTTTGCAGGCACCATCGGCGATTTGGTTATTGAAAGAAAAAGTACGTTTTGTAGATCGGTGACAATTAGATGCATTGTGAAAGTTTCGTCGGAATTGGTTGATGCAGGAAAAAACGGCAGCCATTCAAAGATGTAAGAATTCCTAGATATAGGCCGAGAATCGAGAAAATCTGCAATTTGTACCATTTTTATAAACATTTGTTGCTCATTACAACGTCTCCCGATTATGACGAAATCTTCAGAATATATACAATTCTCACAGATCTACAAAACGTATTTGTTAAATTTTCAATACAGATACAGAAGTTCAATACACATAAAGAAGTTGCAAAAAACAACTTTTAGTATTTTTTCTACAATTTTGGTCAATTGCAATTTCTGAATAAATTTCTTTTCTCATCCTCAAGTAAACTAATTGCTCTAACTTCCCAAAAAACTTCAGATTTTGCATAGTATAATATTTTTTAAAACGTTCGAATATTTTTCCGAGTAACTGTATTTCAGAAACCAAACCTTTCCCACAATTTCTTCTGAAATGTGGGACGCTTGTGTCCCTACATTTTCAGTCAGGTACAACTAGTATTGTTGTTTTTACCGGTGTTACTTACCAGATGTTTTTTTTATTACTATTGCAGTCACGCCCGAGGTCCGTCGTTTTTGTAAACGCGAGCTCCTCGAAGGTTATTCTCGCTCAATAGTGATTGACATATCATAAACCCCCAGATGAGAACCGCCAAGGGTATTACGGCCCGCGCGGCCCCCGTCGCACAGTGGTGTAAAAACCCCGTTTTCCTAAGCCAAAATCGCAGTTGAAATCTTTTTATCTTTTTCTAAAATGTTAAAACGAGCTTAACTTGCTATTGTTATAATCTAACAGAGATTTTTCTGCAAAATCAAACAGTTTTACGACAACCGGCAAACAACTGGCTTCGATGAAATTTTGAAAAGAATAATTTTAAAGTAATTTCTTTCTCTATCACTCAATCATTGGCAAGTTTTGCAAAATGTATTGGCAATTGCGCGTAAAAGGTTACATCACATCGATTTTGATGAAATACAGTGACCCGAATTATACGTACTATACAATTTTAACTTTTTGGGGAAGCTAGATCAATTAGTTTACTTCAGGATGAGAAAAGAAATTTTTTCAAACATTGCAATTGACGAAAATTGTAGAAAAACTACTAAAAGATGCATTTTACAACTTTTTTATGTGGGCCTATATTGAAAATTTAACAAATACGTTTTGCATTGACTTTAATCAATTTTTTAATACTGTTTGACTAATATTCACCCATTCGTCCAAGATGCACTATTTTAAATCGTTAATATTTTAGAATTGTCTGCTATTTTGGTACACAGCTCTGGCAAGATGTCCTCAACAATTTTCAATAATGTTGAGGTTGGAGATCTTGCTGACCACTCAAAAACACGAATAATTTTTGAAGAAAAGTATTTCGTCACCGCTTTTGCCGTGTGGACTGCGACATTATCTTGTTGTAAAATGTGTTTATTTGCAGCAATTCGTACAGCACAAGTGTTTAGTTGTTCATTTATCATTTCATTATACCGTTCACTATTCATTCGTCTTTTTATAAAGGCTATACCCGGGTTTGGTAGTGAAATTCGCCCCCGGCGGGATTTTAATCGAGCTTGCACCATTCGATAGCTTACCAAAAAAGACCCGGCTCTGCCACGTTTCAGCCCCATATCTCATCTGTAAGGGTAGTTATTGAGAAAAATCGAAAAACCAGTTTTTGGCCCATTTTCCGTATTTATTGACAATTAAAAATTCTGAAAAAAATCTGACACATTTAGAATACTAAGCCACATATTATGTATCATTTCCAGATTTTTCCGTTGCAAACTCTGGTTGTAAAAAATGAAAAACACGAAAAATATCGAAAAAATGCAGGTTTCATATAGAAATCTAAAAGGTTCTACTACAGATTTAATTTAGCAATGAGATATTGCCGTAAGTATTATGCTCAATTTTTTTCAAATTCCTGAGAGTGGTGGAACATAGTCAAAAAAAATAAAAACCACTTTTTTCGGCGTTTTTTCTAAGTTATACTTATCTTTTCTGAATCTAAAAAATATATTATGTAATATTAAACGTTCCTACGTTCAGAGAAACATCTCCCAGACTTTAAAACTTGCGTAGTACAAAAAATGAAATTAATACTATGTACATATATTCGAATATGTGAAAGGTGATTTCAACGGCGCCGGTTGGTGCAGCGGCTATGGTCACCGACTGCGGAACCGCTGAAGACTTTTTGGACCAGGTACGAATCCCCGGTCAGGTCAATTCTTTTTTCTAAGTTAATCAGATGTTTTTTCGGTTCCTAACCATATGATTGTTGTTAACCCATTGTAAAAATATTTTTTAACTATGTTTAGACTATTGCAAAATAATTTTTTGGAAAAATATTCTTGCAGTACTTTCGGCTTCTAGTCATTTACGGACTGTGTTGCAGGCCTACTTAACATTTTTTACATGGAATTGTGCATCGATTTGACTCTTAAGTATTTTATCTTTACTGGGTGTCTTATTCAGTAATAAATCCAATGTTTTATTAAGGTCTAGAGATATTGTTGTATCTGTTTCTGCCAAGTGAAAAGGGCTGTAATACAGTCTGTAAATGACTAGAAGCCGAAAGTACTGCAAGAATATTTTTCCAAAAAATTATTTTGCAATAGTCTAAACATAGTTAAAAAATATTTTTACAATGGGTTAACAACAATCATATGGTTAGGAACCGAAAAAACATCTGATTAACTTAGAAAAAAGAATTGACCTGACCGGGGATTCGTACCTGGTCCAAAAAGTCTTCAGCGGTTCCGCAGTCGGTGACCATAGCCGCTGCACCAACCGGCGCCGTTGAAATCACCTTTCACATATTCGAATATATGTACATAGTATTAATTTCATTTTTTGTACTACGCAAGTTTTAAAGTCTGGGAGATGTTTCTCTGAACGTAGGAACGTTTAATATTACATAATATATTTTTTAGATTCAGAAAAGATAAGTATAACTTAGAAAAAACGCCGAAAAAAGTGGTTTTTATTTTTTTTGACTATGTTCCACCACTCTCAGGAATTTGAAAAAAATTGAGCATAATACTTACGGCAATATCTCATTGCTAAATTAAATCTGTAGTAGAACCTTTTAGATTTCTATATGAAACCTGCATTTTTTCGATATTTTTCGTGTTTTTCATTTTTTACAACCAGAGTTTGCAACGGAAAAATCTGGAAATGATACATAATATGTGGCTTAGTATTCTAAATGTGTCAGATTTTTTTCAGAATTTTTAATTGTCAATAAATACGGAAAATGGGCCAAAAACTGGTTTTTCGATTTTTCTCAATAACTACCCTTACAGATGAGATATGGGGCTGAAACTTGGCAGAGCCGGGTCTTTTTTGGTAAGCTATCGAATGGTGCAAGCTCGATTAAAATCCCGCCGGGGGCGAATTTCACTACCAAACCCGGGTATAGCCTTTGATTTCTGTTTTACCCCAATATCCAATATCCAATAGCTGAAAAATTGCTGTTCTTTATTCAAATCATGCTAGTAATAACCGACTCCGCCCCGTCTGGACCATCCAAATCTTTTTTCGTCAGTAAATATGACTCTTCGCCGCTTTGTCCTCATATTTATATACTTTTCGACAAATTGTAAGCTGAACGCATTTTTGTAATGCCTCGTACAGACTTGAATTCTTTATATTATGAATGTTTAGGATATGATATCTATCCTGCAAACAGATTTGCAAGTGCCACCCGTTTGCGTTCGTGCGCGCCGAAATGCGCGCCGTCGTTCCCAGAGCTGATGGATACACCGCGGGCACGAATGCGCGTCGAAATGCGCGTGGCGGCGCACAGTGGGGAAAAGTGACTTGCCTCGCTTCAAAAAGAAATAACTTTCGATAGAAATGAGGTAGAGCGATGATTTTTTTTTAATTAAAGGTGAAACTTTGCAGAATATGGGAAAAATAGGGAGATTACGGTACGAACGGTTTTTAACCTTGAGAAAATGCGTTAAACTTTCATAATTTACAGAAAAATGTGGTTTCTGCGTTACCACGGGCAGAAAAAAATTTTTTTAATTTTTGCTATATATCATATCCCGTAGATTTTTCTACGATATAAAATTTGTCTACGACCTCTGGTTTTTTCAAGAAATCGGTTTTTGTGACAAAAAAATAGTGAAAAATCATGTTTTCGTTGAAATGATTTTATGACACACTAATTTGAACATACGTACATCGTATTCTCATATATACAAAACAATATAAATAATAATAATAAAGTATTTGAATGTTTTTTAAGTTACGAAACATATGAAGCACCTCACATCTCGTCATCACTTGACGTATCGCTGACATTACTACTGGCACTTTCTGCAGGCTCTGTGTAGCTGTAATGTATAATAATATGAATTAGATATGTATTGTCCATAATGATACTCTTATTTATAGAAGAAAATGACATGAAAATAAACTTTGTTACGACCCGTTTGGGGGATGACCGTAACGCAACTAATTTATCCACGCGATCTTGGGTCCACGTGGCGCGTACGTCCACGTCTGACCAGGCCCGATATCGATTGCCCGCGTAGTGGAAGAACGAGGGGAAACCGAGTCGCGCAGCCAGGTACGTCGTATCGGTGGATTCAGGTTTTGAATTTACGCGGACGGATTGAGACGCGATAACCTGTGTTCCTCCGATTGTACCGAGCCCTGGTGGGCTCAGACGTACGAGGCGGAACACCGATTTTTGTAGTCGAAGATATCGACGTTTTCGATTTGCGGAATTGGCGGAGATCCGGACGCGGGAATCTGTGTTCTTCCGATTGTACCGAGCCCTGGTGGGCTCAGACGTACGAGGCGGAACACCGATTTTTGTAGTCGAAGATATCGACGTTTCGATTTGCGGAATTGGGAAGAACGAGGAGGTGAGGAGGTGACGGACGCCAACACCGTGCTCCACACGCACGATCACTCGTTCGCGTTTACACTAACGGTACCACCTCGCGGCGAGCTTTTCACGAATAAAATAACGTTGGTAACGCGGGTCCTCGGTACAAATATTGTCTGGCGAAGGGAAACTCGGTACGAAAGTAATGGGAGTGAATTTCCACGGGGGAGGACTCGCGGATTGATGAACCTTGGATGTCTTATCCCCGCACACTTCCTTCGGATCGACGATTCGAACGGTACCAGTGAATATGACGTCACTTAGAATACGCGGGATTTTCGGGATACCAAGATTTGGGTTGTAGGAGGTCCCCTTTCCCTCCCGATACAGTTCTCCGAACAGCTTCTTGAGCTGGTACTTGCGACCGGCGCGTCGCGGCATACGGTAACGAATAGAAAAACGAAAATAATTAAACGGAAGATCGCCGACGGTATCTCGCACACACACACTTGCGTACACTACGACACTGACGTGGTCTTGACGAGCACAAGGGAATAAGAACACAAAAAAAAAGAATAAGATTAATGTAACCAACACAGAATATAATAACCAAGAAAATAGAGTACAAAATAGCGCGATAATTAGAAAAGAAAGTAAACTAAATCGTTGCCCGCTGGCGAAATAAGAGAATACAAAATAAACTAAATCACACGGCGCGACTAGAACCTAAGACTAAGAGTAACGCAATACGATAATAATTGAAATAAACTAAATTAACGAACTACAACTAAATGAAAATAGAAGAAATAAATGGAATTGAACGAAATAGAGCGAAAATAAAATGAAATAGCGCGAAATGGCAAGATCCGGCACGACCAGGTCAGAGTTTGAAAACTAATTGATTATTCGCGAAGTGAAACTAAGAAACTGCTACAGAGAACTGAACTAGATCGCGGATCTTGCCATATTTATAGCGGAAGCGCGGACCAGAAGAATTCGGTGGAGCGTGAAATCAATTGTCTCGATCACAGGAGACATGTTATTATCGATGTATTATTCTCCGCGTTTCTATTATTCGCGTAAGGCGCGATGTACATTGTGATATACAAACAGTTGTTACTATGCCAGCGTTCGCTCGCACCGGTGTCTCGTGGTGGCGATTTGATGAGGAGATATATATACATATATGTATATATATATATATATATATATATATATATATATATATATATGTGTGTGTGAAGACGTTTTCATTAATCTAAACGAAAATAGAAATACGGTTGGGCGTAACGGCCACGATTCGCTCGCATGAATTATACATGACGGAATTTTCGAGCAAATTCCGGAACGAGACGTTGGTACAACGTAATACTTTTTTATCGATTTCTAAGCAATTTGAAGAAATAAAAATTATTGTAAAGAATAATATATGTGCCAAGCTTGGTGTTCGAGTAGACCAAGTGTTACAAGGGCATGGCACAACAAACACTGGCAATGTCGCTAGAAGATGCTTCGAAAAACCAGCAATATTTGCAGAAGCTCTGGAAATTGATGTTCAATTTGTAAAAAATATTGCGACAATATTATTAGTGTTTAAAAGCCTTCAAAAATAAGAGAGCTTGAACAGTTCTGTTGGCAGACGTATTGTCTCCACTATACACAATTTCCATGGGTTCGAATGAGCTCAACGTTACATAAATTAAACATGGTTGCGAAATAGCACAGCAGTTTCTATTGCCAATAGCGTACTATTCAGAGGATGCGAACGAGTCATGGCATAAGCTTTACAGGAAGAATATGATTCTTCATTCCAGACAAAATAGTCGAAAAAACAGATTGTTAGACGTTTTTAATCGAGCAGTACAGTTAACCGATCCTAAAATATCACTGATCATAAAAGAACGATTACAATTCTATCGAAGAAATCAAGTTGCACCAGAAGTTAGAAACTTCGTCGATGAAAATATGTAAGTTAAAAAGATTAAGTACTCACCTTCTTCTATAAATAAGAGTACAATTATGAACAATACATATCTAATTCCTCTTATTATACATTACAGCTACACAGAGCCTGCAGAAAGTGCCAGTAGTAATGTCAGCGATACGTCAAGTGATGACGAGATGTGAGGTGCTTCATGTGTTTCGTAACTTAAAAAACATTCAAATACTTTATTATTATTATTTATATTATGTTGTATATATGAGAATACGATGTACGTATGTTCAAATTAGTGTGTCATAAAATCATTTCAACGAAAACATGATTTTTCATTAATTTTTTGTCACAAAAATCGATTTCTTGAAAAAACCAGAGGTCGTAGACAAATGTTGAGACCAGATTTGAGATCAGCGTGAAAAAATCTACGGGAAATGATATATAGCAAAAATTTTAAAAATTTTTTACTGCCCGTGGTAACGCAGAAACCACATTTTCTGTAAATTGTGAAAGTTTAACGCATTTTCTCAAGGTTAAAAACCGTTCGTACTGCAATCTCCCTATTTTTCCCATATTTTGCAAAGTTTCAGCTCTAATTTAAAAAAAATTCATCGCTCTACCTCATTTCTATCGAAAGTTATTTCTTTTTGAAGCGAGGCAAGTCACTTTTCCCCACTGTGCGGCGATCGTGGCACCGTTCGATGCGCCGAAATGCACGCCGAAATGCGCGCCGCTCGTCGAATTGTTCGTCGAACTGTCATAACATCTCGAATATCTAAAAATTCAAGTCATTTAATCTCGAATCTGAATCTTTAATGCTTCGTACAGATCTGAACATTTCACTTTGAAACTTTAATTCACTCAATAAACTGCCAACATTTTCTGTATTTCTTTGTGTCGTATACGCCGTTGCAGCTCCCATAGTTGTTTGCAAGAAATTCTGGAAATAGCACGAATCAGTTACGTTTGCCGTTCGCCGTTCGGCACGCCGAAATGTTTGCCGAAATGCGCGCGTTCGCCGCGCGGTTCGTCGCGCGATTCGTCGCGCGATTCAAGTCTGTACGAGGCATAAAACACAACGTACATTCTTTACGTTAGTGTTTACGCCAACACTTTCGGCGATTTATCTCGCAGTCATCCTCGAATTTGATGCTGATGTCAATGTTGCACGTCTTTCACGGGGGCGGCAAGAACTCTTCTTTTTCCCGTAATTTTCAGGAATTTTTTACAAGCTCATAATAACTTTTCGGCATCTATTTACAATTTTTGATATTTGTGTAATTCAAGGCCTCGGTCGCCGTGGCTAAGTGGTGCAATAAACACGGCCGGGCAACCCGACGGCCAGGCATGTATATCGGCGTCAAACCGCTACTAATAGGTTTGGGTGTTTCCGAACAAATAGGAATTACTTATTGTAAGGTGAATTTGCTTATAATCTAATAAGTGCAGAAAAGCACGGAAGGTGAAACTGTACATTTGTTTTTTCATCTTTGTATCAATTTCTTTTTAGAGGTAATCGAATGATCTATATTTCCAGATGTAATGTTGATGCTGTAGAAATGCTAATCAAGTTGATTTCGATTTTTAATTATTTCTGTAAAATGCTTAAAGTTCATCAGTGCCTTCCATGCAAAATCTGCAATTTTTAGATTTCTTGATGTTTTTGATTTTTTCCAGCAGGATTTTCAATTTACAAATATTGAACGAATTGCAGACTATGCACTTGTACTGTGCATTTGTTCTTTGGTTTTCTGTGTGTTTCTGTTATGTTGTGTATAAATTTTTTTGTTTTCTCCCAAAACGTTTTTTTTTTATTCTGTTTGCAGACAGCAGCGGTTAGCGAGGCTTGCCCTGGAAGAGCTGTCAACGGCTGCGGAAAATGGAGCGCCGGTGTCTTTCGTGGCAATGGCCGAAGATAACGAAGAAAGGAATGAAGCACCGGCATCAAGTGTACTAGAAGAGATGGTGTGCGACACCATCTTCGTGGGAATGCCCGAAGAAGCCGTCGAATTTGAAGAGATGGAAATCGAAGAAATCGAAGAAGCAAATACAACGCCGGCGTCAAGTAGTCTCGAAGAAGAAACGTTGCGCAACATGGCAGAAGATGCTGAAAAGAGGTCAGATCGCGACATGCAGACAGACACTGCCACCAACGAAGAGGAGCACCTCGTCGTGGGAAAAGAAACAACGACCACGTCACAGGCGGAATCGTGCCCTTCGGACGGGTTCAGCATCGTTGACATGCACCACGTCTTCGAGCAGATACAAGAGCAGGGCAATATTCATAAGACGGAATTCGAATGTTCGACGGCGGATCTCGTTATCAAACGTAGGAAGAGATTGGGTCTGAAGACGACCCTGGTTTTAGAATGTAAGGTGTGCAAGTATATAGGCGAAGTCCATAGCCAGTGTATTGACAGTGTAGACATCAACCTAGGTGCAGTCGCCGGAACAATGACCACCGGAGGCGGATACGCACAAATGGAGGAATTTTTGGCAACCATCAACGTCCCCTGCATGACGAAGCAGCAATACCGTACAGCTCACGACAGGGTCGTGGACAAATTGGAAGTTGTTGCGGAAAAAGAAATGTTGGCAGCGGCTGAAGAAGAACGAAAGCTAGCAATGGAAAGAGGCGATGTGCTAAATGGAACTCCACTAGAGGTGCGCGGGTTCCCGAATATACGGGTTCGGGTCGGGCCGGAAAAAATCGGGCGGGCTCGAGCGAGTACTCGAGACATCTGAATATTCTGATAGCTTGATCGCATCGGGTAGCTTGATCGCGTCGGGTAGCTTGATCGCATCGGGTAGCTTGATCGCGTCGGGTGCTTGGTCGTCACGGGGTAGTCTGACAAGGAGAGGGCGCGGTCGATGGGTCACCGATTTTCCTGAAACTTGCAGTATTTGAAGATGTCGTCTCCATATGTAATTTCGCAAAGCCGTAGCGCGCACTACTCAAGATTTTCCGAGAAAATTGCATTTGAAAGTCGCTTCACTCGGGTATAAAGAGTTTGCGTTAAAGAGTCAACAAGAAGATGAATGGCCGAGGGCGCAGCGGGAAGGTACTGGCAATCAGTAGGTTATTGGTTCGAACCCCGCTATCGACATATTTTTTTTTTCTTGAAATAGATATCTACTTCGATTTTAATAAACCTAAAATCTATTATTTTAAAGTTATTTTTATTTTTTAAGTAGAAAATACATGTTTTTTATTTGTGGGAAATGGGAAAATAAAATAAATCGAACACAAAAATAATACGAAATGTTACTTTAATAGAATTTACTGTATTATTGCACATGCTTTTTATTAATTACATGTTAGTGTATGTGTGTGACACGAGCTGGGATGATATTGATCGTAGAAGCATGGAAAACAATAATTTTGGCGGCATCTAGCACACACAATAAACGCCGCGTTCGTACAAGCACACGCTTTTTTGAGGACTTCTATTGGAAAGCATACCTCGTTCACATTCATAAATATTTCTCTACTATCACACAGTTTGGACGCAAACCACGTATATTGTAACATTTTTAAAAATATCGGAGAAGACAGCTGATGGTGAACAGCATCGCTAATTTTTGTCGTCGTCGCTACCAGGTCCGGGGAAATTCTATTCTCTATTCTATTAAAGGGGTTTTTTAGTGACTTTACCTGGTTCCAGCATGAGCTTGTTTATGATGGTCACATCTGGCAACCAGATTCGCCTGGGCCGACACTTTCCTACTACCTCATAATCAGGTATACGTACATACCTGATAGCCGACCTTGCACGACCAAGAAACTTTTCGTTGGACATTTTCGCGATGAACTGTTTTTTCTGGCAAACCTTCATACCTCTTCCACCCCTGGAAAATTTGGCCTTTTCCAAGAATCACATAACTAGCCCTCCGAATGCGTCGAGGGCCTCAGTTTTTTTACAACTACTGGCGAACAAACACGTTACCTCCCAGGACGTTCTTTTTCCGCTATTTTGGTTTCGAGATTTCCGTTTTTTTCGATAATGTCGGACGTGGAATTTGAAGACGTGCATGGCCCTTCGACAGCACAAACATCGGCGTGTCTTGAAGAAAGTGTGCGCAATGATATTGCAAAGTTGCGGTTGAAAGATGCCGTGGTTTATTACGAAGAGCTCCTTGCTAATAATGACATGATTGCATCACAGGCATCAACAGTGATTAATGAGGAGGCCATTCTCATGGGAGAAGAAATTTATCACCGGACAATGGAAATGTTGAACGAGAGGAATTTCATCGTTTGCGATGAACTTTTTATGAACGATGAACCTGTCGAGGAAAGCTCGTATGAAGAAGTTGGATCCAGTTCATCTGAAGGTTACCAACCAGAGGAGAAGAAGAGTAAAAGTGAATACATTCCACTAGAATATAAAGTTAAAGTGGTAAACATTTCAAAAAGCCATCCAACTTGGACACTGAAGACCCTGCAAAAGAAAGGCTGCTGCCGCTTGAAACGGATGGAATTTTTGGCAAAGTGGGAAGAACAAATCAAAAGTGGTGGAACTGTATTTGACAAATATGCTACCATCGATTCTTGGACAAATGACCGTTTCCAAGAAGCTCGGAAAAATTGTCACCAAGTTACAACACGTAACCTGCAGGAGTGGGCTTTATCTGCAGCAAGCCAGTTCCATGATTTTGAATTTAAAGCATCAGAGACCTGGGTGAAAGAATTCAAACGGAAGCATGGAATCCGGCAACGGAAAATTACGAAGTATGTTTCGGAAGCTGAAAACATAACAGTAGAGGAAACGTTGGCTGCAGCCGAAAATTTTCGTATACAAGCTCGTGCTCTGATACCGAATTTCAATTCGGATTTTGTTATTAACACGGACCAAACAGGCTGTCAGTATCAATCGACCTACGACAGAACGCTCGCCCACCAAGGATCGAAAGTGGTCACCGTCCAAAGGCAAAACATGAATAAGGTGACCCATTCTTATACAGCCCAGTACGCTGTCACTTTGTCGGGAAAACTATTACCGACTGTTTTTGTATGCCTGCAAGAGGTATCGGGAACATTTGGACCGAGGGTTCGCAAGTTGGTAGAGGAGTATTCGGCCAAATACAAGAACGTCGTTGTCACATGTTCCAAATCGGGAAAACTCACAACTGCGTTGTACAAAGACTTTTTAAACAATTGTTTAAAGCCGTATGTACAAAAAGAAAAGTTCCTACTTTTAATAGATTCGTGGGGAGGACAAACTAATCCGGGAATGTACGACGAGGTATTTCAAGATGACGAGGGTATGCCAACGTGCACCCTAAAAGTGATACCTCCGAAATGCACTCCTTTGGTCCAACCATGCGACGTCTACTTCTATAGACAAGTTAAAAATTTTATAAAGCGTCTGCAAAATTGTTCATATTTAATTCAAGAGAAACGCGAAATAAATTCGAGAGAGGATTGCATAAAAATCCAATCCATTGTACATCATCAGCTGTCTTCTCCGATATTTTTAAAAATGTTACAATATGCGTGGTTTGCGTCCAAACTGTGTGATAGTAGAGAAATATTTATGAATGTGAACGAGGTATGCTTTCCAATAGAAGTCCTCAAAAAAGCGTGTGCTTGTACGAACGCGGCGTTTATTGTGTGTGCTAGATGCCGCCAAAATTATTGTTTTCCATGCTTCTACGATCAATATCATCCCAGCTCGTGTCACACACATACACTAACATGTAATTAATAAAAAGCATGTGCAATAATACAGTAAATTCTATTAAAGTAACATTTCGTATTATTTTTGTGTTCGATTTATTTTATTTTCCCATTTCCCACAAATAAAAAACATGTATTTTCTACTTAAAAAATAAAAATAACTTTAAAATAATAGATTTTAGGTTTATTAAAATCGAAGTAGATATCTATTTCAAGAAAAAAAAAATATGTCGATAGCGGGGTTCGAACCAATAACCTACTGATTGCCAGTACCTTCCCGCTGCGCCCTCGGCCATTCATCTTCTTGTTGACTCTTTAACGCAAACTCTTTATACCAGAGTGAAGCGACTTTCAAATGCAATTTTCTCGGAAAATCTTGAGTAGTGCGCGCTACGGCTTTGCGAAATTACATATGGAGACGACATCTTCAAATACTGCAAGTTTCAGGAAAATCGGTGACCCATCGACCGCGCCCTCTCCTTGTCCCTGTTATTTTTCAGTTGCATTATAGATTTTGGTTCTGATTTTAAAAAAAAATTTTGTGTTTTGTCACATAAAAAACTGAGATTTCATGGGGTTATTTTATAGTCGTCCTATAATTAATTTAGTTGCTTGCATACATTATATGTTCTTCGGCCGAACAGAATACACAATGACATGAGATGAAATCCACAACCGAAAAATAACATTTCTGTAAATAAAACCGAGTACATAATTCTGGACCGCATTAGTGCGAATTACGAATCGTATGTTCAATCTCGAGTATAAAAGGATCGCGTCCGAGTTTGGATAATCTATGCAATCCGAATGTCTCAGACTACCCCGTGACGATCAAGCACCCGACGCGATCAAGCTACCCGATGCGATCAAGCTACCCGACGCGATCAAGCTACCCGACGCGATCAAGCTACCCGATGCGATCAAGCTATCCGAATATTCAGATGTCTCGAGTACTCGCTCGAGCCCGCTCGATTTTTTCCGGCTCGACTCGACTGTCGGGTACCCGTAAATTTCGGGAACCCGCACACCTCTAAACTCCACACATTCCCGTCGTGGCTGACGGGAGCTGGTTGAAGAGGTCGTACCGAACAGGAAAGTACGACTCGACGTCTGGTGTCGGCGTGATAATTGGGTATCATACCAAGAAGGTGCTATTCACCGGAGTGAAGAATAGAAACTGCCGCATTTGCTATATTGCGGCGAAAAAGGGAACAGAAGCGCGTCAACACAAATGCTTCAAAAATTGGGGCAGAAACGAGACATCGACAAAAATGGAGTGCGACGCCATCGCAGAAGGTTTCAACACCAGCGTGGAGAAACGCGGATTAGTGTACTCAACACTGATTGCTGACGGCGACAGCAGTGTGTATAAAAAAATTGTGGACTGCGATCCATACAGAAACCTGATCCGCGTGAACAAGATCGAGTGCACAAATCATTTGTTGCGCAACTTCTGCAACAAGATAAAAGATGTTGCGAAGAAGACTGAGGCCGGCAAGTACAGGAAAGCCGTAGAAAATTATCGGCGGATGCGCACGGATATAATGACAGCTGCTCAACACTGGTCGAATGAGAATTTGCCAACAGAAAAGAAAATCGAACGCTTGTTTCAAGACATCGTCAATATGCCCAGCCACGTTTTCGGAGAACACAAAGAGTGCAGCAGCTATTTTTGCGATAGAACTCTGAAAGAAGGAGAAGTTAACATTGTTCCCGAGTTAACAAGAATGGGAGTGTATCGACAGATACAGGAAATTGTCCGGTCGATAGCGAGGCACTCTGCAAGCCTTCTCCTTCAGAGCAACAACAACGCGGTGGAGAGTATCAATTCCATCATCGCGAAGGCCACTGGTGGAAAGAGACTCCATCTCGGCGAAAGAGGATCCTACAACGCAAGAGTTGCCGCTGCTGTGATCCAGTACAATACAAAAGAAATATTGTCTCGTCTACAGAAATCGTTTATGAACGTGCCTTCACAAGTTTTGGAGAACTTGTCGAAACGACGAAAAAAGGAAGCATTGAAATGTGCTGAAAAGAAGAGTGGCAGCGAAAGGACATATCGGCAGTTTCGTGCAGTCAAGGATTCCGATTACGGACTGAATGCAGAAAAGGCAGACATGGATGGACCGATGTATGACCTGCACCTGAAAGAGCATATGAAAATGCTAACGGATTGGCAGCAAGATAGGGAAAAGATCGAACGCGATACCATTGGTCAGAATGAAAACGGAGAGTGGCTGTATAAGAAGTCAAAACTTTTGACAGCGTCGAACTTTGGCGCAGTGTGCATTCGACTCAAAGCAACGCTGTGTGCAAGTCTGGTAAAGAAAGTGCTCAGCCCAGAGGATCTATCAAACGTTGCTGCGATAAAATACGGACGTGACCACGAAGATATAGATAGAGGGTATAAACATAAAAAAATGCGGCATTTTCATCGACGCATCGATACCCTATTTGGGAGCATCGCCGGATGGTTTGATCGATGACGACGGTATTGTTGAAATAAAGTGCCCACTAAGTGCGGAAAATGTAACGCCAGAAGAGGCACTACATACAGTAGAAGCCGTCAAACGCATATTCACAGATAGTACGGGTAGCGCAATGCGCAAAACACACAAATTCCACTACCAAGTGCAAGGCCAATTGCACATAACGGGAAGAAAATACTGCCTATTTGCTGTGTGGACAAGGAAAGGGATAAAATCAATTCGAGTTAACAGAGACGACGAATTTTGGCAACATAAAATGGAGCCAAAATTGTCGCAGTTTTATTTAGATTGTATGCTGCCCGAAATTGTCGACAGCAGAAAAGCGAGACGCATGCCCATTAGGGAGCCTCAGCGTATCCTAGACTGCAAATCAGAACAAGAAGCACGAAAAGAAGCAAAAAAAAAAATTGCAACTGTCCGACGTCGAGGTCCAACTATCCGAAGCAATGTCGAGTTCCGCTTACGAGTGAAGCTGATTCCACCACCTAGCAGTGCAAAATTGTAAAGGTATTTAAAAAGTTTAAACTGTCCGACGTCGAGGTCCGCTTACAAGTGCAGTACCACTGTTTTCACCAGCTGGCACTGCACAATTGTAAAGATATTTAATAATTGTCCGACGTCGAGGTCCGCTTACAAGTGCAGTACCACTGTTTTCACCAGCTGGCACTGCACAATTGTAAAGATATTTAATAACACTGTCCAACACCAAATTTGTTCCCAATATACTGTTGGGTCCTTCTTATAGAGTTTTTTGCGCTGATTCCGAATCTGACCTTAATTTTTTTCCTATACGCACAGTTTTTGAGGAACATGGCTTTAAAAAAAAACATATTTTTCAACTTTAAACAAATATTATGATGTTATTATAAAAGATATTGAATTGTTCTTTACAGCAAAAGATTCCTTAGACTTTCCCGAATCCAGTGATATACAGGGTGTCCCAAAATTCCTTCAACAGCCGGAAATGGGAGGTTCCTGACGTCATTTGAAGCGACATTTTCCTTTGCAAAAATGTTATCCGCGGCTTTGTTTAGGAGTTATTAACGAAAAACACGGACCAATCAGAGCGCGATGTAGACGCTAGTTGGCACAGCCGGCCTGGCGCGCCAACTGTCTATTGGCTGACTGTGTTAACTCGCGTCTAGGTCGCGCTATGATTGGTCCGTGTTTTTCGTTAATAACTCCTAAACAAAGCCGCGAATAACATTTTTGCAAAGGAAAATGTTGCTTCAAATGATCTCGGGAACCACCCATTTTCGGCTGTTGAAGGAATTTTGGGACACCCTGTATAATATTAATGCATTATGATTGTTTAAACATGTTTAAATAACGTTTAAAGACGGAGAGACACCACTTTTGCATCAATTTGTGAGGATATTTTTCAATTTATCTCAAAAAATAAGGGTCCAGCGGAAAATCGAACTATACCACGCGATAGAGCAGACTTTTATCTTGAAAAACCCGCCTTGGAAGTTTTTGCAGCATCGACGTTTTACCGAACTAGAAAGCAAAATATCTTCGCCCGACATGAGTTATCGCCAGTGGCGCTCGGGACGGGATACGGCGCAGCGACGGGATACGGAGCGGCGAACGACCGTTCTAGTGGTGAGCGCCACTGGCCGCAACTCATGTCGGGCGAAGATATTTTGCTTTCTAGTTCGGTAAAACGTCGATGCTGCAAAAACTTCCAAGGGGGGTTTTTCAAGATAAAAGTCTGCTCTATCGCGTGGTATAGTTCGATTTTCCGCTGGACCCTTATTTTTTGAGATAAATTGAAAAATACCCTCACAAATTGATGCAAAAGTGGTGTCTCTCCGTCTTTAAACGTTATTTAAACATGTTTAAACACTCATAATGCATTAATATTGTGACGTCGTACCGACATCTTGGAACTAGCTTCAAGATTCAAATAGGCGCGTACAAGCCCGCGCTCACATACACTTGTATATTCGAACCGTAACCGCGTCAAATAAGCGAGCGAGCGAAACGCGTAAATACGCCGCACATGTATATGTGTACACACACATCTCCTACGAGCGCGACCATACGAACGGTAACACGGTAGCCGGTGCGCGAGCGTACGCCGGCACAGCAACAGGCAGGAACGAGCACCGCAACCTTACTCGTCCTTATTTTCAATAACAAAGAAATAGACATCAAAATCGACTCTTCCTAAAAACACGCAAAACAGCCGTGGCGTACGTGACTAATTGCACGTGTTACCAAAATTCGTATGGTCCGCGCTCGACCTATAAATAAGGCAAGGATCAGGGCCTCGCTCTCTTAGTTCAAGTTCAATATTCGCACTATCCAGGTCGTATATTTCTTTATCACGTTCTAATCGCTTCGCGCTCATCCTTGCCCGTACTCTATTCGGTTTCTTTATTATTTCATCTATTTCGTTTATCTTATTCTTTCGCGCCTCGTGCTGCAGTTCGTTATTTGGTTCTTTATTATTTCGTTTATTTTATTCTTTCGCGCCTCGTGCTGCAGTTCGTTATTTGGTTCTTTATTATTTCGTTTATTTTATTCTTTCGCGCCTCGTGCTGCAGTTCGTTATTTGGTTCTTTATTATTTCGTTTATTTGTTCTATCGCGCTTTGTGCTGTATCACGTTTTGTCATCTCGCATTATCTTGCCTATACGTTTTAGTACAATTATATTCTATTTCTTTACACTACACCGTCGTCCGTTCTATTCGCCACCCTCCATCATCCAGTGTCATTCCGCGCCAGTGCCGTCGTGTTCGCGAGTGTGTGAGACCCGTAAGTGTTGTTCGTGTCGTTGTAGTACCCGGCGTTCCGTCGTGCGTCTGAGCCCACCAGGTCGCTCGGTACGAAGGAAGGCCGCCGTCGCGACTTGTGGAATTTTGATCGCGCTCTTTGACCCCTTTTAGTCGGTCTCACATGCCGCGACGCGCCGGGCGAAAGTTATTGAGAGTGTGTGTGTGTTAATTCGATGGTACGCGCAGCCTAATTTCCCGTGTTCCTCCGTTGTACGTCTGAGCCCGCCAGGTCGCTCGGTACAGGGAACGCGGGCTCGCCAGCTCCAGCTAACGATCGTGCCCCTGTGACCTCTGTGTTCCTCCGCGTACGTCTGAGCCCACCAGGTCGCTCGGTACGGGGAACACAGACTCGGCGACTCCGAATCCTCCCTACGCGACCGGTGAACTTCGTACCACACACACTCCCGTGCCCGAACGCGTCCTATACGTGCCGCGGTCGCGTCATCAGAGCTACATATATTTCCGCGGGACTCTCGGCAGACACCGGTATCGGTCCTGATCAGACGTGGGCGTACGGACCACGTGGATCGAAGATCGTCATTTATAAATTCTCCGTTACGATTCGTAGTTGTTCGCCGGAATTTCCGGCCGCGGATCGTAACAATATTATATATCACTGGATTCGGGAAAGTCTAAGGAATCTTTTGCTGTAAAGAACAATTCAATATCTTTTATAATAACATCATAATATTTGTTTAAAGTTGAAAAATATGTTTTTTTTTTAAAGCCATGTTCCTCAAAAACTGTGCGTATAGGAAAAAAATTAAGGTCAGATTCGGAATCAGCGCAAGAAACTCTATAAGAAGGACCCAACAGTATATTGGGAACATAAAAAAAGTTGAAATTTGTTGGACAGTGTAATTGTCCGACGTCGAGGTCCGCTTACAAGTGCAGTACCACTGTTTTCACCAGCTGGCACTGCACAATTGTAAAGATATTTAATAATTATCCGACGTCGAGGTCCGCTTACAAGTGCAGTACCGCTGTTTCCATCAGCTGGTACTTCACAATTGTAAAGTTATAAAATAATATGGTTCAAGGATCGTATGTGATCCAGAAGCTTACCGACATCGAAAAATGTTGCAGTGTGCGACACAGTGGAATAGGCCTAAAGGGGATACCACTGGAAAAAAAAACGCATCTACAATAGTACCTCATGGGTGATGTGGAAAACTATTGACACGCGTGTTGAGAGTAATTGTAATTGTTAATAAAAAGAAATAAATTATCTAGAATGTGTACATTTTAATTAACCACGCTTTCCTTTGTGTTCCCCTACTGTTCCCCTGTGCGCGTTCCAAATATATATCTAAATATATTGTTATTAAATAGTCTTTTGATCTTTGAAACCAAAAATAAGCTTTAAAAATTATCTTTCAATTTTGATTTCCAAACGCTACGAACTTTCGTTCCCACCTACTAATTTATTACCTATTAACATATAGAATAACAATAATAATTTATAATGCGGAAGATACACAGCGGAGAATGCGACGGAGGACGAGAAATGATTTGAAACAGTGCTCTGCAACCCCGGCACCATTCAGCACATTTTCAAGGCCTGCGCCTCCCGCGCGTCTCGCTCCCCGTGACGGCCCTAGTACTCTATTCTATGCTATCCCTAGTGCAGGGTGCGGCGGAGGACGAGAAATGGTTTCAAGCATCCCGAAACCTTACACGTACACGCTGCCCGAGCGGCGAGTGTGTGACTGCCCCGCGCGGCGCGATTGTCGTGCCTGCAGAGCCTCCCGGGCAGATATCAAGCTGCCGAATAATGTAAATTGCGCCTCGAAAACGCAAAAGTAGATCATTTTCGCAAGCTCCAGCGCTAGATTGATCTTTTATCTATCGATTCTGACTACGTAGGGGGCCCAAATGTGCATTAGCGAGACGTGATTAGTAACGGGCTGGACCCTTGCACAACGCGCCTAGGCACACGTACGCGCTGCTCGAGCGGCGAGTGTGTGCCACACACTCTCAATCGAGCACACCGACGCAGCGCACGTCAACCGTATAGTGACGTCACGCTTGCTGATGAAGCCTGACTTACCGACAGCATTTACTGATGCAGTGACTCTTGTCCCCGCCGAGATGGTATCCCGTTGGCGCTGTTGTACTTCTCGACATTCAACTATAGAAATTGTATCCAGCTCCCCTACTGGACGGAGCTCAAACTAATTTCGAGGTCAAATCTGGATCGGGTCCCTTAACTAACAAATTGATACCATATTCCAAGGGTGATAACCCTTCGCCGGCCACTCGTTGCTACTCGCGGCCCTGGCTCGTAACAATGTTATTGTTTATATATATATATTTTATGTTGTTTAATAAAGTTCGTTCGCACTCGGGGGGGAGTCTGTGGGGAACGTTGTTCCCCCTCCCCATTATGGTCCGTGGTGGGGATCGGCGTCGCAGGCTGCGCGCCGATCCCCTCCTGCCCATGTTTGATGCATAGTGCGGGAGGCGGGTTGGGTTGACCTTCCGCCTTACGCAGGTGCTCACCGGACACGGTTGTTTCGGTGAATACTTGCATAGGATAGGGCGGCAGCCGACGACGCAGTGCCACCACTGCGGTGAGGAGGTGGACACGGCGCGGCATACACTCGAGGAGTGCCCGAACGCGTCCTATACGTGCCGCGGTCGCGTCATCAGAGCTACATATATTTCCGCGGGACTCTCGGCAGACACCGGTATCGGTCCTGATCAGACGTGGGCGTACGGACCACGTGGATCGAAGATCGTCATTTATAAATTCTCCGTTACGATTCGTAGTTGTTCGCCGGAATTTCCGGCCGCGGATCGTAACAGGGAGAAAATTTGGCGCAGTCGGTAGGACGCGACGATCGCCGACTAAACCCGGCTTGCCCCTGCCGAATCCTCGAGGCCCGCTCACCGCCCTTTTCAGCGACTTCGATTCGCACCCCTTTTCCTTTTCCTCTCCTTCCCCTCACGATGGAAAACAACAATTCCAAACCCGATCCGAACGCGATCTCTCCCCTCACCGAGGAAGATCTCTTCGCGTTCCAACAAGAACTCGAAAGGAAGGAAACCGCCCTCCTCGAACGCACCGCTGCCCTCGAAACCGCGGCTAGGCTACGCAAATCGGAAGAACGCGCCCGCGAATCCGAGATATTAGCGATGCGCCGCGAACTCCGCGACCTGCGGTTGTCCAGCCTGGACTCGGCCGCCCCACGCTTCCTCCCGCGGTCAAATTCGAACCCCTTCGCCGAGAGCGTTCGACCCGACCCCCTCAACTTCACGGTCAAGCAAGCCGTCGAATTTGTCCCCGCCTTCGACGGCAGCAACATCACCGTGCTTCAATTCGTGCGAGCGTGCAAACGCGCACGCGAAGTAATCCCCGCGTACGCGGAACGTACGCTAACAAAATTGATCTGCAACAAACTCCGCGGCCGCGCCTACGCCGCCGTGGAGGACGAAGATTGTTCCACCGTCTCCGAGCTCTGCAACCGCCTCAAGGACGTATTAGGTCCCCATCGCTTCGTTGACCAATACCGAGGCGAGCTCGCAAGCGTCTCACAAGGCGCCTCCGAACACGTGCTAGACTTCATCACACGCGTGAAAGATTTACGCACCGCGATCCTCGACTGTCGCCGGGACGAAGCAAACAGTTCCGAGGTCGACACGCTTACGAAGGAATCCTTCATTCGTGGCCTCATCCCCACGCTACGAGCCGATGTCCGACCCTCTCGCAATGAACCCTTGAACAGGGTGTTTGACGAGGCTATCGCAGCATACAAGCAATTCGAGCTCGATCGACGCCGTTATCAAGAGCCCCACCGCGACGAGTACCGTCGCGTACACTTCGCGGAGACGCGCTCTCCTACACCCGAGAGGCGCGAGCAATATCGCTCTAACACGCGCCACTTCTCGGACGACCGACCCGCCTATAGCCCGGAGCGCCCCTCTTGGCGCCACCCCGAGCCAAAGGAGGAGAACAGGGACGGGCGACGTTCCCCGTCGCCGTCTTCCCGCTACGACCCCCCGCGAACCTTCCCGCGACCCGAGTTGGGCTCACGCAACGGTCGCCCTTCACCGAGCACTCGCACCGAGTACTCCCGCGAACGGTACCCCACGGAATCTGCAAAGTTCTGCAGATACTGCAAGAACCCCGGACACGACATCCACGAATGTCGCAAGCGCGAGTACGTGAATAGCATGAGGCAGGGAAACGGGGATCGCCTCCCGCCCAAAGCAGTGTCCGGACGGGAGGCACCGATACCCAGAGCCGTCCAACTGACGACGGAAAACCGCGAAGCCCCCTCCGATTCGTCTCCGCGGTAAACATCGCGCCCGACTCCCCAATCCCCCGGGTGACCGCTACCGCGCCGCAATTCGCGGCACCCTGCGACTTCCTCGTCGATACCGGCTCGGAGTTGAATATTATTCGGGCCTCTAGCGTGAGACCCGGAGTCCGCGTGAACCCCGACGAAATCGTACAGGTCCACGGGATCACCGAGGGGGTTACCAGCATCCTGGGCCGGATCGACGCGGAACTCGGCGGCAAAAATCCTGTGCCGTTCCAGGTATTCCCCGACACCCTCCCCGCCAATATAGACGGAATCCTCGGCGCCCCCTTCTTCCAAGGGCAAGGCGAAATCTCCTTCGATAAGAAGGAAATCACTAACGGAGACATCGCACTACCGTTTGCAAACGCGCGCGAATACCAGATCGAGGCCAGAACGATCGCATGTATCGCCGTCAACGTGCACGGTCCCGAGATCGGATACCTCCGTCGTCGCGAAATCACACCCCTCGTATTCTTAGGTGACTGTCTCGTCACCAATACAAATGGAAAGGCATGCCTACGGTGCGTCAACGCATCGGCCGAAGTGGCGACCTTCCGCCTTCCGGTATTGGAGGTGGAAGAGTTCGAGGGCCCCCTTTTCAATTCCGAATGTCACCCCGACCTCTCTGTTTCTCAAATCTCTCAGGCTCGCACAGACCGTTTGTGCGAGACCATCGTACAAAACCACTCCGCGTCACATATCGAACCGAAACTCACGAACTCTCAGAATCTCACGGCTCGCATGAACGAATTGTGCGAGACTGTTCAAATGAAACATTTGAATTCAGACGAGGTCGGGCACGTCATGTCCTTGCTGGAGGACAACCACGACCTCTTCCACCTCCAAGGAGATCGTCTGGGAAAAACGAGCGCCGTAACCCACAAAATCCCCACCTCGGACGATATCCCGGTGCACACGAAACAATACCGATACCCGCCGATCCACAAGGACGAAATCAACAAACAAATGAGCGAGCTTCTCGCAAACGATATCGTCGTTCCATCGAACTCACCTTACAACTCGCCCTTGTGGATCGTGCCGAAGAAGCCGGACGAAAACGGCAACAAAAAGTGGCGCATGGTAATCGACTACCGCGCGCTAAACGAGAAGTCGATAGCCGACGCGTACCCGTTGCCCAGTATCAACGAAATACTCGACCAGCTGGGCAGCGCCAAGTACTTCAGCGTCTTCGACCTAGCCAGCGGGTTCCACCAAATCGGCATGGAGAAGGAGGATGCTGCTAAGACAGCATTCTCAACCCCTTTTGGCCACTACCAATTCAATCGCATGCCCTTCGGACTAAGGAACGCGCCGGCTACGTTTCAGAGGCTGATGGACACGATCCTTACGGGCCTCCAAGGTAACGAGTTGTTCGTATACCTCGACGATATTGTAATATACGCTCGAACCTTGGAGGAACACCGCGCGAAATTCAATAAACTAGCTCGCCGCCTCCGTAACGCGAACCTCAAACTCCAGCCTTCCAAATGCGGGTTCCTTCATAAAGAAGTGGCATATCTGGGCCACCAGATAAGCGAAGAAGGGGTAAAACCGTGCCCCAAGAAGGTCACCGCGGTACAGAATTTCCCGAGACCGAAAACTGCGCGGAACGTACGCGAATTCCTGGGCCTCGCAGGTTACTATAGGCGGTTCATACACAAATTCGCGCAGATCTCGAAACCATTAACGAGACTCCTCACTAAGGACACCAAATTCGCGTGGGGACCCGAACAGGAACGAGCCTTTTTGACGCTTCGTTCCGCTCTATGTAGCGAATCGGTCCTCCAGTATCCCGACTTCCAAAAGCCGTTTAACGTAACCTGCGACGCCTCCGGTCACGCCATCGGAGCAGTACTGAGCCAGGGCGAAATAGGGAAGGACCGCCCCGTCGCGTACGCCTCCAGAATTTTACACGGCGCGGAATTAAACTACTCCACCATCGAGAAGGAGTGTCTCGCGATCATCTTCGCCGTCCAATATTTCAGGCCGTACATCTACGGCCGCCAATTTCAACTCATCACAGACCACCGCCCCTTGGTCTGGATGAACTCGGCCAAAGACCCGACCTCGCGCCTGCTCCGATGGAGGCTGAAACTCGCGGAATTCGAGTACAAAATCGTGTACAAACCAGGAAAAGCGAATTCGAACGCGGACGCGCTATCCCGCAACCCGGTAGCCCTCCCCACCTTCTGGGACACGTCCGAGGAAACGGTCCCCTCCCCAGCGTCGCGACCATCGGACTCCACCTTCGAGCCCTCGCGAGCGAACTACGACTCCTCCGTCACACCTCCCCCAAGGAGAAATCTGCGATCGGTACACCCCCACCCTACCTCATTTTCACGGGGACCGATAGCGAGCTCGTCGTCATCAGGGTCGCCGAGCGACAACACCCCCGCGACGATTGTGGACATCGAAGAGCCAGCGGCTACATCCACCCCCCTCCCTCCTCCACAAAATATCCACAGCCCCTGGAACTCGACCCCGTACTTCCCCGATCCACCCTCCCCCCGCGCTCTCCGATACTCCACATCACCCTCCACCCCACCTACGCCGGCACAAGGACCCAGCGACGACAGGAGGAGGGACAGCACAGGGGACAGCACAGGAGACACAACCCCCGAATCCGGGAGGTCACAAGGACGGATGATCGTCCACCTCCGCGACATGCTCATCATGCGGCACGACAATCTCGTGTGTTTCGTCACGCTGGACGGGAGATCGGCGGACCCCGGGGCGGCAGACCTTCTCCGCCAAGGGAAAATCACGGGCAACCAAGACTTCACCCTCCACAGGGCCAAGGTGAAGCAGCTCGGATCCTTCAGGCTGATCCAGTTGCCCGTCAAACAGACGTCGCTCCACGAGGCAACACTCGACGACGTAAACGAGTGCCTCCGATCCCTCTATAACGTCGTCAACGAACTCCAACTCCCCTCCTTCTCCCTCTCCCGAGCAGCCCTCGACAACATCCCCTGGCACCATATACAAGCCTCCATAATCGCAATTTTCGCGCACCTCCCCCTACGCATTTTCCTGTGCTCCAACGAAATCCAAATCCCGGCCGAGGACAGACGTCAAGACATCCTCGCAGAAAATCACGCCTCCGCCTATGCCGGCCACAAAGGCATCACAAAGACATACAAGAGGATTCGCGAAAAATACTACTGGAGCACCCTCAAGGCAGACGTCACGGCATTCGTCAACAACTGCCCCAGCTGCCAGCTGCACAAGCTCACGAGGGTAAAACCCCGACTCCCGATGACCCTGACGGACACACCAGGAAGGGCATTCGACAAGGTGTCGCTAGATGTCGTGGGGCCCCTCCCGCCGACGCCAGAAGGTCACCTGTACATCCTCACGATACAGGACCTTCTGACAAAGTACTCCGTGGCAGTACCCCTCAAGGGCATCGGCGCCATCGAAACCGCGGACGCCTTCGTGGAAAGCTTCATATGCAGATTCGGCGCACCAAAGGCCATTCTCACCGACCAGGGGAGGAACTTTATCAGTTCCCTCATGAAAGCCGTGGCACAGAAATTTAAAATCTCGCGCGTTCAAATGACCGCATACCACCCGCAGAGTAACGGGTCAATCGAGAGGTCTCACCACGTCCTGACGGAATACTTGAAACAGTTCATCACCAACAACGACTGGGACCGATGGCTGAACTTGGCAATGCTCAGCTATAATACCAGCGTCCACGAGGGTACGAATTTCACCCCCCACGAACTGGTATTCGGTGCACTGGCGCGCACGCCCACTTCCGACACAACGCAGCCACCGCTGGACCAAGAGTCGTACCAGGAGTACTACCGAGAGTTACAGGTCAAATTGACAAGAACATTGGGACAAACTCGCCAAAACCTCATGGCAGCCAAGGAAAAATCCAAGCAGCATTACGACAGAAGGAGCAATCCCCAAACATGCGCACCAGGAGACAGGGTATACCTCCTGAAAGAACCCAGAAAAGGGAAATTCGACGCGCAATACACCGGGACCTACGAAGTCGTCGAAATACTGACGAACAACAACGTCAAGCTGAGGACGAATAGGGGATACAGGATCGTCCACGCCGATAAACTAAAAAAGGCGAAACCCCTTCCACCGCAAAACCAGCGACCATGAATACCCCCACCCATTCCCCCACCACCCCCCCCCCCCCCGTCAAGGCACCTTCCTGATCCCGGCACCCGCTCCATTATCTTTGCAACAGCCACAGCGAGACGATGTGTCCACCATTCACCGCCAAGCCAACTCCGGAGGAGAAGGCAGCCAGATTCTTGGCATACTTCAGCGGTTACGCATGCTATAGAGGAACATATTACACATACGCCGACGGCATGCAGGCGTGCGAGCACTGTAGCCGACACCTCCCAGGCCTCTCAAAAATCAAGTCTATCCACATGGTGGATAAAAAGCTGACAGTGCAGAACACATGCTCGAGCTGCGGCTCAAATTTGTGCCAAGACAGGCCCCTGCTCGATTGCCGTGACTGCGCCGACAGGGTGTGCGAAACGATCGCCGCAGTCGTGTTCAGAGACAGCGCACACGTGGATGATCTACGGCGCCACCTCCAAAGACGGCCTCATGCATCACCGCAGACGACCCCCCCCTCAGCGGCCACCATTTCGGGGAGGGAGGTGTGACGTCGTCCCGACGTTTGGATCAGGATCATCTTCGTCAACCACTACCCCCCCCCCACCCTCGGCACCCACTACGCTCGCCTTCGCCTCGCTAAGATTCCCGCCCCAAGGGGTGAGGTGTGACGTCGTACCGACATCTTGGAACTAGCTTCAAGATTCAAATAGGCGCGTACAAGCCCGCGCTCACATACACTTGTATATTCGAACCGTAACCGCGTCAAATAAGCGAGCGAGCGAAACGCGTAAACACGCCGCACATGTATATGTGTACACACACATCTCCTACGAGCGCGACCATACGAACGGTAACACGGTAGCCGGTGCGAGCGTACGCCGGCACAGCAACAGGCAGGAACGAGCACCGCAACCTTACTCGTCCTTATTTTCAATAACAAAGAAATAGACATCAAAATCGACTCTTCCTAAAAACACGCAAAACAGCCGTGGCGTACGTGACTAATTGCACGTGTTACCAAAATTCGTATGGTCCGCGCTCGACCTATAAATAAGGCAAGGATCAGGGCCTCGCTCTCTTAGTTCAAGTTCAATATTCGCACTATCCAGGTCGTATATTTCTTTATCACGTTCTAATCGCTTCGCGCTCATCCTTGCCCGTACTCTATTCGGTTTCTTTATTATTTCATCTATTTCGTTTATCTTATTCTTTCGCGCCTCGTGCTGCAGTTCGTTATTTGGTTCTTTATTATTTCGTTTATTTTATTCTTTCGCGCCTCGTGCTGCAGTTCGTTATTTGGTTCTTTATTATTTCGTTTATTTTATTCTTTCGCGCCTCGTGCTGCAGTTCGTTATTTGGTTCTTTATTATTTCGTTTATTTGTTCTATCGCGCTTTGTGCTGTATCACGTTTTGTCATCTCGCATTATCTTGCCTATACGTTTTAGTACAATTATATTCTATTTCTTTACACTACACCGTCGTCCGTTCTATTCGCCACCCTCCATCATCCAGTGTCATTCCGCGCCAGTGCCGTCGTGTTCGCGAGTGTGTGAGACCCGTAAGTGTTGTTCGTGTCGTTGTAGTACCCGGCGTTCCGTCGTGCGTCTGAGCCCACCAGGTCGCTCGGTACGAAGGAAGGCCGCCGTCGCGACTTGTGGAATTTTGATCGCGCTCTTTGACCCCTTTTAGTCGGTCTCACATGCCGCGACGCGCCGGGCGAAAGTTATTGAGAGTGTGTGTGTGTTAATTCGATGGTACGCGCAGCCTAATTTCCCGTGTTCCTCCGTTGTACGTCTGAGCCCGCCAGGTCGCTCGGTACAGGGAACGCGGGCTCGCCAGCTCCAGCTAACGATCGTGCCCCTGTGACCTCTGTGTTCCTCCGCGTACGTCTGAGCCCACCAGGTCGCTCGGTACGGGGAACACAGACTCGGCGACTCCGAATCCTCCCTACGCGACCGGTGAACTTCGTACCACACACACTCCCGTGCCCGAACGCGTCCTATACGTGCCGCGGTCGCGTCATCAGAGCTACATATATTTCCGCGGGACTCTCGGCAGACACCGGTATCGGTCCTGATCAGACGTGGGCGTACGGACCACGTGGATCGAAGATCGTCATTTATAAATTCTCCGTTACGATTCGTAGTTGTTCGCCGGAATTTCCGGCCGCGGATCGTAACAATATTATATATCACTGGATTCGGGAAAGTCTAAGGAATCTTTTGCTGTAAAGAACAATTCAATATCTTTTATAATAACATCATAATATTTGTTTAAAGTTGAAAAATATGTTTTTTTTTTTAAAGCCATGTTCCTCAAAAACTGTGCGTATAGGAAAAAAATTAAGGTCAGATTCGGAATCAGCGCAAGAAACTCTATAAGAAGGACCCAACAGTATATTGGGAACATAAAAAAAGTTGAAATTTGTTGGACAGTGTAATTGTCCGACGTCGAGGTCCGCTTACAAGTGCAGTACCACTGTTTTCACCAGCTGGCACTGCACAATTGTAAAGATATTTAATAATTATCCGACGTCGAGGTCCGCTTACAAGTGCAGTACCGCTGTTTCCATCAGCTGGTACTTCACAATTGTAAAGTTATAAAATAATATGGTTCAAGGATCGTATGTGATCCAGAAGCTTACCGACATCGAAAAATGTTGCAGTGTGCGACACAGTGGAATAGGCCTAAAGGGGATACCACTGGAAAAAAAAACGCATCTACAATAGTACCTCATGGGTGATGTGGAAAACTATTGACACGCGTGTTGAGAGTAATTGTAATTGTTAATAAAAAGAAATAAATTATCTAGAATGTGTACATTTTAATTAACCACGCTTTCCTTTGTGTTCCCCTACTGTTCCCCTGTGCGCGTTCCAAATATATATCTAAATATATTGTTATTAAATAGTCTTTTGATCTTTGAAACCAAAAATAAGCTTTAAAAATTATCTTTCAATTTTGATTTCCAAACGCTACGAACTTTCGTTCCCACCTACTAATTTATTACCTATTAACATATAGAATAACAATAATAATTTATAATGCGGAAGATACACAGCGGAGAATGCGACGGAGGACGAGAAATGATTTGAAACAGTGCTCTGCAACCCCGGCACCATTCAGCACATTTTCAAGGCCTGCGCCTCCCGCGCGTCTCGCTCCCCGTGACGGCCCTAGTACTCTATTCTATGCTATCCCTAGTGCAGGGTGCGGCGGAGGACGAGAAATGGTTTCAAGCATCCCGAAACCTTACACGTACACGCTGCCCGAGCGGCGAGTGTGTGACTGCCCCGCGCGGCGCGATTGTCGTGCCTGCAGAGCCTCCCGGGCAGATATCAAGCTGCCGAATAATGTAAATTGCGCCTCGAAAACGCAAAAGTAGATCATTTTCGCAAGCTCCAGCGCTAGATTGATCTTTTATCTATCGATTCTGACTACGTAGGGGGCCCAAATGTGCATTAGCGAGACGTGATTAGTAACGGGCTGGACCCTTGCACAACGCGCCTAGGCACACGTACGCGCTGCTCGAGCGGCGAGTGTGTGCCACACACTCTCAATCGAGCACACCGACGCAGCGCACGTCAACCGTATAGTGACGTCACGCTTGCTGATGAAGCCTGACTTACCGACAGCATTTACTGATGCAGTGACTCTTGTCCCCGCCGAGATGGTATCCCGTTGGCGCTGTTGTACTTCTCGACATTCAACTATAGAAATTGTATCCAGCTCCCCTACTGGACGGAGCTCAAACTAATTTCGAGGTCAAATCTGGATCGGGTCCCTTAACTAACAAATTGATACCATATTCCAAGGGTGATAACCCTTCGCCGGCCACTCGTTGCTACTCGCGGCCCTGGCTCGTAACAATGTTATTGTTTATATATATATATTTTATGTTGTTTAATAAAGTTCGTTCGCACTCGGGGGGGAGTCTGTGGGGAACGTTGTTCCCCCTCCCCATTATGGTCCGTGGTGGGGATCGGCGTCGCAGGCTGCGCGCCGATCCCCTCCTGCCCATGTTTGATGCATAGTGCGGGAGGCGGGTTGGGTTGACCTTCCGCCTTACGCAGGTGCTCACCGGACACGGTTGTTTCGGTGAATACTTGCATAGGATAGGGCGGCAGCCGACGACGCAGTGCCACCACTGCGGTGAGGAGGTGGACACGGCGCGGCATACACTCGAGGAGTGTCCGGCTTGGTCCGGTCCGCGCCGTGTCCTTAGAGCCGCGGTGGAAGGGTGGGACCTCTCGCTCCCGATCTTGTTCGACCACTTGATCGGGAGCCGGGGGTCGTGGAAGGCGGTGGTCTCCTTCTGCGAGACAGTAATGTCCGAGAAGGAGGCCGCCGAGCGGGCCCGGGAGAGGGACCCGAGCTCCGCGAGGAGGAGGATGGCGCGGGGACGTCGCTCGCGCCGCCGTGTGCCGCCCTGGCCTCCGCGGAGAAGACGCAGGGCGGCGGTGTCGGGTGGTGCGGCGCGGGGGACGTCCCCCCGTGACGCGGCTGACCCCCCCGGTGGGGGGGCGGCGACTGGGGGGAGGGCGCGGGGAGTGGTCCCCTCCCCGCGCCAACTAATGCCCCCTCCTCAAGGGGGGCGGGTGTCCCTTTGGCGGTGCGGGGGGTTCGCCCCTCGCGCCGTCGTGTGCCCCCGTTGAGGGTGGCGGAGGATGGGGGGCCGGGGGAGTGAGCTAACCCCGGCCCCCCGGGGGAGTTAAACTTCCCCCGGGGTGGCCCGGCACCCCGAGACGTTACATCTTTGTGGCGCGGTGCCGGCCACCCCCCGAATGCGAGTTCTGGGGGTGGCGCGTGAGTGGTGGGGTGGGGAGGGTCGGGACCAGGGCTACCATATTTGTCCGGATGCGTCTCCGACGACCCTCTCTTGCCGGTGTCGGCGCCTTCCTGCACTGGCCGGACGGGGGACCCTCGGGTCCCCTGGGGCTCGGGAAGCCCAATCCGAAGGCTCCAGGGATGGGGACACCGGGCGGGTCCCTCCGCCCGGGGTCCGGTTAGATTAGGTATGGGGGGAGCTAACCCTTCCCCCCGGGATGTATGTATAGCTAGGAGGTGTCCCGTTGAGTTTTCGCGAGATCCGGGCGCCTCCTCAATAGCTTAGGTGGGCGTGTGGTTTTAGTGGGTACTCTGGGGGAGGGGATCGCGGAGCTTTGTTAGCTTGGCGACCCCCTCCCCGAGGGAGCCCCACATAACCCCGGCTCCCCCAGGGGGGCCGGGGTATGCGTAATGCATTTCCACACGATAAAAAAAAAAAGTCTGCGCGCCGATCCGACCGCCATGACTCTCTCTCTCGCTTCACGACCACCGAGTGGAACGGTGGTTATCCACACTCAAGTGCAATTAATTTATTTTACCTAAATTCCACACCTACAATCGCCTAGCAGAGGGCGGTAACGCTGTTCCCCTATCGCACGTACGGGGCAATGTGTTGGACTACTCGTTGGGCATAAACAAATAGAAAATGTTTTTTCACTACGTGAAAGGTGTAATTGTAGGACAAACGCTGTCGACCCTTATTTCAGAATGTCTAAAGAATATTCAGCAAGTTTATGGGCCCGAAACAACAAGCAAAATTCAAACCCAACAGCTGTTTGTAGTTACTGGAGTGTTTCACATCTCATGTGTGCCGTATGACATTTCTAGGCGAAATGACACTATTGGTTCCCGTAAAATGAATATTTTATTATTTTCCGGTGTATCTGAAATAAGATTTGATATCGTATATTAGGTTCGAAGGAACGTTCATGGTTCATGGCAACAAGTTGTTACAAATAATGGAAAAAAACGGAATTTCAAAGAGGAAGAATCGTAGAATGCGACCATATTTTTAAAAATATTTTTCACATTTGAACCGATGGAAAAATTTGCAGAACAAAGATATGTCTAATATATTTCCTAATAATTATTTTAAATCATTATTTAAGAAGAGTTCAACAAATGGCAGCAACGTTTCCTATTCCCATCATGTTGTAAAGGCGAGCTACCGATAGTTTACCTAAGGAGTTGTGGATCCCATAAAAACCTTTTTTTTCTGCCACGCACATCAGGGAGCCGTCAACCCGGGCCGGGGGAGTGAGCTAACCCCGGCCCCCAGGGGGAGTTAAACTTCCCCCGGGGTGGCCCAGCACCCCGATACGTTACGTCTTTGTGGCGGGGTGCCGGCCACCCCCCGTATGCGAGTTCTGAGGTTGGCGCGTGGGGGGTGGGGTGGGGAGGGTCGGGACGTCCGGATGCGTCTCCGACGACCCTCTCTTGCCGGTGTCGGCGCCTTCCTGCCCTGGCCGGACGGGGGACCCTCGGGTCCCCTGCCCGAGCGGGGCAGGGAGGCTCCGGGAGCTGTGGGTGGACCGAGCTGGGGCTCGGGAAGCCCAATCCGATGGCTCCAGGGATGGGGACACCGGGCGGGTCCCTCCGCCCGGGGTCCGATTGGATTAGGTATGGGGGGAGCTAACCCCTCCCCCCGGGATGTATGTATAGCTAGGAGGGGTCCCGTTGAGTTTTCGCGAGATCCGGGCGCCTCCTCAATAGCTTAGGTGGGCGTGTGGTTTTGGTGGGTACTCTAGGGGAGGGGATCGCGGAGCTTTGTTAGCTTGGCGACCCCCTCCTCGAGGGAGCCCCACATAGCCCCGGCTCCCCCAGGGGGGCCAGCGACAATGCATGCTTAGTCAAGGTCGCAGGATCAGATACACGACGGTGTCTTTTTGCACTGTGAATACTTGAATACGTCCCGTGTCAAAAGGCCGCGCAATATAACGAAACAGAGCGGAATAAAATTGAAAACCTTGTTCAAAAAAAAAAGGAACCGTGTACGCGGAATACACCGTGTGAAGACTGCTTAGCAGAAAAAGAGGAAACTTGTATTACACAAAGGCAAACTTTTGGAAAATCAATTGACAAAATGAAGATGCATTGTTTAAAAATATTACAAGTTGAAAAAAAAGGAACCGTGTACGCGGAATACACCGTGTGAAAACTGCTAGGAGAAAAATAGGAAACTTGTATGAAACAAAGACAAATTTTTAGAAAATCAATTGACAATATGAAGATGTTGATATCAAGGTACTTACGATCTTTCCTCTCCAATTGACGCGTTGTTTCTGACGATCGAGCTGGAGAAGAAGCGGCCCGGCCAGGCCCGGCTCCTCCTTTTTCCCTCCCACTATCCCATTCCAGCACCATGCGCACACTCCAACACCCCCTCGCTAAGACCGTAGGCCACGTGCCCGTGCCGTAGACTGGTCTGGTCATGAGAGAGGGGGTACTTGTATTCCCCTCGGTTTTCTCGATCTGGCGGAACTGTCCAAGACTTGGGCTGCAAGTTGCCCCAACTTGCCTTTCTCCCCCAATCAACGAATTGAGTTTTACTCCCACCAATGAACGAACGACGCGTCATCTGCCCGCGTAAAAGTTCGAAGGTGCGAAGTTTTGAAAACGCGGAGCATGCGCTATGTACATTTCTGATCACTTATTTGTCAACACTGATACGGTGTGGACACATTGAGTTTTCCGTCTTCATGATCAGTTCGCGAATTGTACGCGAATTGTTCGTAAATTGTTCGTCAATTGTTCGCGAATTGTTTAGTGGTGAGTGTTTAGTAGTGTTCGCGGATTGTTTTGTGGGTATTTGATTGTGCGCGTGTTCCTTGGCGATGGAAAGAAGAAGTGGATCGAAAGATGCGAATCGCTATCTCAAGAACAGTAGGAAAAGCAAGCAGCCTGCCTTAGGTGCAAAGCGTTTGTCCAAAAACAAAGTGCGACGCGAAAGGTAAGTTAGTTTTATCGTACTAAAAATAAACCTAAACGCAACATACAGTGAGTCCCACTACTATTCGGGATAACTTTTATAACCCTTTGAACTCGGAGCTATTTTAACTGGACAATTAAACATTTCTTCCGATCTAGAATACTTCCATTCCCTACGATTTTTTGAAATTTTATAGATATGAAATTGGTATAATACCTCATACAATGAGTAAAAGTTTAGTAATTGATTAGATACCGATATATTTCATAACGTAAACAATATTTTGATTGAGGGTACAGCAATTTTTAGTGGTGCCTCAGCGGGGATAACCGAGTGTCAAGGGTTAATATTGGACCATACGATTTGAACATTTTTGAGAACTTAGAACAATTGGTTTGCTACATAAGGCGCATATTGGTTTGCGTCATAAGAAGTCATAGGGTAAAACATAGTGCATTTTCGATGGGTGATGTGTTTTCCCGAGTCACCCAATTTCATTTAAATTTTCATTATATGTATAACTAACATAGAACTAGACAATATATATTTTAAATTTTCATTAAGGGCCCGAATAAAAAAGTTTTGAAAAATGCCTTTTTTATATTTGCATGTAACCCTGCAAATTACAATTTTTGGAAAATCTTTTTTGCATATCATTTCATGAACCAATGCTTCTAATTGATTATAAAAAACAGGTCGTTTATAGTGCAATTATAAAAGAGTCAATCTATTTTAAAGGGCGTTCGAATACTTTCGTGGCTCACTGTACATCAATCACTGTTTTTGTATTGTATGAATTTTTATATGAGAGTTCCATGCGATGGTAGAAATTGCTGTTTTCGTAGCATGTAGTAAACTAATTGGTCTAACTTCTCAAGAAAGTTCAAATCGTTTGGTCCGATATTAGAAAAGTTATCGCTTTTTGAGAGCGCGAGCGTCCGAATGGGTGTTGCTGTAATCAGTAGACTGCGGATCTTTATGCTTGTAAAATATGCAAAAAGCATATGCAGATGTGCACGTAAAATATGCAAATATGCACGAAAAATATGATCAGAGCTAATACAAAGAGATATTTATCAGTTATGTTTTAATTAACAATTTATAATATCTGCACGGAAACACCATAATTTGCGTTGTAATAGATTGCCAGTAATTTTTGCAGACGTTCCAGACGTTAAATTTTGTGCTACTTACATATGTCTGTTGCAACATATTCCGAGCTGTTAAAATTAGAACTAAATTATCTTCATCGAAATCTTCAACTGTCTATTTACATAAACAAAATAAAGCTTGTGAATTAATGATTTTACTGTTTGCGGATGTTGAGAGAAAAGCGTGGTCGAATCTCTAGTTTTATTACAATTTTCGGCATAAAATATTAGAGTCAAACAAATCGCTGTAAAAAATAGTGAAGTCATATACAATAAATATGTAATATATATGCGCATGGTAGAATACATTTGCAATATGCAAGACAATGTTTGCATATCGAAATATATATTTGCATAAACATCCGCAGTCTAGTAATCAGTCTACCTTTTTATTATTATTGTTATTATGTTATACTTATGTCCTTTTATTTGCCCGTTCAATGGATGTATAATAGTGCTCATGTATGGATCTGGTGTCAAGATGAGGCGATATAATATAATGTAAAAAATTGAGGTGACCTTCATTTTTTGTAGTAAGATAGTTTTCTTTACTTTTTTGTATTGAAGTTTGTGGAAAAGTGAATACTTCAACTTTCGTCGGAAACATTTTTGGTCAGATCATCGGAAATATTTGATAAATCGAGTTAACAATGCATACTATTGTCTAGAAATTGCGGGAAAATAGCAAAGTTTGAATTCTTCATAGGAATTATACGAAATCTGGTCATGAGGGGTTTTTGGGGTCTCTGACTGGCGCAGAGAAAACATATGCAACATATGCAACGCTGTATCTTATCACAGAATAATCTAAAATAAATAATATTTTGTATTTAAGAGCTTTGAGGGGTTTTTACTTTATAGGAGAGGAAATGTTTTCATTGATGAAAAATTGAATTTTGGCAACGAAAACGGGATTATCAGGCCACTGTGTGACGGGGGCTTCGCGGCCCGTAATGCCCCTGGCGGTTATTATGTGAGGATTTATGATACGTCGATCGCTATTGAGCGAGAACAACCTTCGAGGAGCACGTGTTTACAAAAAAGACGAACCTTGGGCAATAGTAATACAAAAACATCTGGAACACCAGTAGTACATGAGTAAAAATGTAGGCACACAAGCATCCCACATTTCAAGGCAAATGATGAAACCCTGATTTCACCCTCGACAGTCAACTTTGTAATGTCGAGAAATTTAAACAAATTCTGTTTTTCCGTTTCTACCATGAGAGAGGCCAGAGTGATTAGAAGTTTTCCCTTCAAAGAATGGAGCTGTAAAAATTGGCGCGACAATGAGCGGGTAACGGTCGCCGTGCAGCCCCGTTTCAGGTAGGGACGAGCAGTGCTACCATATTTTATCCCCTCCGGCCCCTTACCCTTCCGCCTCTCGCCTAGTTTCGCAGCGTACCTCTTCCCACTAGTCGCTGATGCGTACCGTACACCAGCGTGTCGCCACTGTCGCCAGCGTTAGTGGGAAGAGCTACGCTGCGAAACTGGGCGAGAAGGCGGAAGGGTAAGGGGCCGGAGGGGATAAAATATGGTAGCACTGGGGGCGAGTCGGACGCACCGCCATTATGGTCCTTTGTCCATACGGCTAGTCTCGGGGAAATACCAGCAAACTGTATACGACTAAATTAGCCTATTTATACCTCGAGAACAATATCAGCAACCATTCTCTGCCACGATGATCGTGTTCACAAAAAGTGACAAACCTTGGGCCTGACTGCAATAGTAATCAAAGATCTGGATTGCCGGATTATGTAGTAAAAAAAAAACCGGAGTAATAATGTAGGGACCCAAGCGTCCGAGATTACAAAAGAAATGCTAAACCAGGTTTGCTTTTTGAAATACGTATAACGGTATGGGCATCGCATCAAAGAGAAGCAATTTTTCTCGTGGAAAATACTTCTAAAACGTCCAACTTTCAACGCTTATTACAACTATAATATTTATTAAATTGTACTATTTTCGTCATTTCCGAGGTCTATGGACATTTGGGAAGCAATGTTCATGCGACGCGCAGTGGTCCTTCTCAGCGATTTAGCTGGCCAAAATTATTTATAATGTTTAATGATCCCACAACATTTTCAAATCATATATAATATCATGTTTTATTTGTTTAAGTATTTTAAAAACATTTTCTAATACTTTTTCAATATCTTTGGGTACGTTTTTAAGTAAAAAGCAATATATTGTTGAATTAAACAATAGAAATGAATAATAAGGTACTTACAACTGTTTCTGAAGCTTATAGAGTAGAATCGGAAGTTGTTGTATCAAAATCTTCAGTTGAAGATTGTTCAGAACCAGATGTATTTTGCTCGGAATCTGATGTTGTAATGTGAATTTCTGGTGGTAAAAGCATGTCCATGGTTTCACTTGAACACGGTTTTATTTTTTTCCTGGGTATTTTTCTTATTCCACTCAAAAGGGGGTCGGATGTTAATAATAATCTATTTAGTACATCCAAATTGCATATTTCTCTGGAGAACTTTCAGGCATAATTTTGGCGATATAAACGAAAATGCTTATTGCGGGCTTCGGCTGCTTCCTCTGATAGTTGACCGATCGCAAGTGGAGAATGTTTGACTACTATTGCACTATGCATTGAAATCTTGTGCATGGTTGGTGTCATTGGATACCAACCATATAAATTTACATATAATTGGCAGTATCCAATGTATATTTTTCCAATTTTTCCACGTTTATTTCATGGCCACTTGATATAGTTTCTGAAATTACTGCTAGGCGATATATGAGGTTTCTGTCCATTCCTGTTATTTCTGCCGCTAAATCTGGATTGGCGAAAAATCTTCTGCTGGTGTTCCCATCATTGGTGTTTTCGAAATCGGGTTTTGGAACGTCTACAAGTACACCTAATTTCTGCCGAAATGCTTTTTGTATTTTCAATTTTTGCTCTTCAATAATTTTTTATCCAATAAGGTCCGTCTTTCATATAATCCATTTTTTAATTGGAATTTTATATGATAAATGGAGTTTATGAAACATAGGATCGTTTCATTTTGTCTTTGTCGCCACCCAGTGTTTACGTCTGGAAAGCGTGCGCGCCCGAAACGCAAGGGCCGCTAAGCGCGATAAACAAAATGCTGTGAAATGAACGCGGGCAGACTCTGACTACTAATTTTTGTTTTGCTGTTAGCCCAAACCTTTGATAATTACAACCGCGCTTAAAAAAATTCCCGGACGTACCCTAATGTACAACATTATTACTCATAAAGTGTTACAATCGTAACAAATCTTATTTACATACCAAACGTTTTGAAATGTAAATAATTACCAAAAGACATGCAATAAAAAGATACAAAATTGTTGAAAGTATAGTCCATGCTTACTTGCAAAACTTTCATACTGGAAAGAAATGTGTACAACTTACTTGAAACATATAAAAACTGTCTCATCGAATATTAGCAGCAAGACACGTACTACGAAAATCTTTAACTTTCGATGAAGTACGGCACTTCATGGGTGCCTGAATGATAAAAAAAATATTAGTACATTGTCCCTCATATATTAAACTATAGCAAGCAACAAAAATTTCACACTTTAGGTAAAATTCTTGAAATCGACCTTTGGCCAGCTGAATCGCTGAAAGGGGCACTGTGGGTCGGGGCGGGCGGAGGTCGCGCGGTCCGTAATGCCTAACGGTTCGCAGCTCAAGGTTTATGATACGTCAATTGCTATTGAGCGAGGACAACCTTGGAGAAGTACACGTGTTTGCAAAAAGGACTTGGACCTAACTGCATTAGTCATAAAAAACATCTGGTTTGCCAGCCGTACCTTTCCGAGACTGCATTAGTAATAAAAAACATCTGGGACACTAGCTGTACCTCTCAGGAACCCCAGCGTCCCACATTTTAAAAGAAACGATGAAATGTAAAACGGCTTTTTCTGAAATATAAAACGGCCTTCTAAAAACTAACTTCGCTGTCGGTCGTCCAGTAATAATGACCCGCCAATTTGCCGAACCTTTTCAACAGAGATGGGCACAAATTTTATTCAAATAAAAATTTGGAATAGAGTGGGTTACGTTATTCGTGCAAAGTCTTCGGATCAATCCTTCGAATAATTTTCTGTCAAGCCGACGAAGGCGTCGGTAGCCGTGGTTTTAGTGGTCTAGAGGTCTTCGAAGTCTTTGAATAATTTCACGAATAAAACTACTAGACACAGTTCAAATTCCAGCGAGTTTAGTGTCATTTTAATCGGAGGAACGCCACGAAGTACATGCTGGCGCCACTTGCATGAAAAAATTATGAAAAATAAACAAGTTTTGCAATTGAATTACAGTAAAAGCTCCTTCGTTGTCCAAAGGCCGGGGGGCTGAGCGGACAACGAGCGTGCCCGGACACTATTTTTGATTTATGACTGCGTCTAGATATCGCGCCGACCGCGCCGAGCGACTTCAATAGGAAGCCGAACATAGAGAAGGACAGAATGAGATACGGATCGGGTGACCGAAGCGTGTCGCCGTCGCCGGCACAGTTTAAAGGCCCACATTGTTGCTGTTGCTCGTTGCCTTCGAAACTTTGACCGTCGATTAAACCACTAAATACAGTTGAAACTATATCGTGTTTGGTGTCATTTTAATCAGAGAAATGCCAGAAATAAGTTAGTGAAAGTCCCATAAAGAAATAATGAAAATTAAGAAGTTTGAAAATTCGGTTTACTCGAGTCAATGGTGTGGTGTTCACACCGATATACCCGAGCCGACATCAATCGACGCCGCCTACGGAGCAACTCGGCGTTGACAGGCAGTGGAATGGGTAGGCACTGGACAACGATCGTGCCCTTGATTTTGGACAACGAAGGAGCGATTACTGTACCACGATATCGAGGAGAACCAGAGTCTGTCTCCGGCCACTGATTGGCCAAGATCCCGAGGCGAAGACGCCCGGAGCACCTATCGCTGCAGGCCGCTAGTGAGGAAGACGGCGAGGATTGGTCAGAGCCCAAGCCCATCAACCTGGAGAAGCCGACGAGGTTAACGGAACGAAAGCACGACCACCTGCTCACCCTCGTCGACGTATCGCCCGGAAAATGTCATGAGAGCAACTCCGGACGGCTCAAGTCCACTCCTGCCAGCCGACGTCACGATATCGGCCGAGCCCCGGTAAATTCAAGAATTACCGAGGGCCCGGGTCCGAATGTCATCGCTCCGTCCCTGCGGCCAGGAGCCACGCGATAGGTCCGAGCGTCGCCTCAGCGGAGATAATCGCGGGAGAGGGGGACGCCCCGCTTCCGCGTTCACGAGCCGGCTCGAACGGGGTCACTAGGCCATCTTGATTTACCGGGTACGCACGTGCGACTATAACCGCGATCACATTACCAAGTTTTTGCATCGGCTACCAGCCCTGTTATATCGTGGTGAGTACCAGTCAGGCTTTCGCCAGTCGATTATAAAATTGTGACCAGTTCGTGTTGGTTCGGGGGCGAAATATCGTGAGTAGAATCTCCGGCTTTGCGACTTTGCGAGAACACGTGCCGCCGGCGATTCCGTTGACCGAGAGTAGCTCTCTCGAGAGGTCCGCCCGGCCGTGGGCTGTTCGCGCGACGGTAGCCCGTACAAGGGATCCGGGACGAACGAAGAAATTACGGAAATTGGCTTCCCTCGAGACGTTCCACGGGGAACGACGTCACGCGGTCAGTTCTGTTCGCTCGCCTTTACATCTCGCGCGTGTACCGGCGGAATTCCGTGGCCCGCGTATTTCATCTGAGCTCGGCAGAAATCGTGCCTCTCTGGCTTGTATTCCACGTGAAGTCCTGTGACTGCCGAGCTCGACGCGAACGACGAGGCTACGCGCGTTCGGCAGAACACCCGCCGAAAATCATCGCCTACGCGCCGGCAAATACGTTGACTGCCGCCGGTGTCCACCGGGGGCTTGTGCACCGCAACGGTGACAATAAGCGTTGGAGATTTGCCCTGTAAATTCTGAGTCGTCATTCTTCCTCTAAGAAACGTTCCCGTCGCGGGGAATGCTCCGTCCTTTTCCTCACGCGGAACCCTGGCCGTTCACGTGGCCATCTCCGGCCGTGTAGATCCTCGCCGATTCGGAATACGATCGAGAATTGTGACGTGAGCTATCCAGAACACTGGCACGACCTCGTGCCTGGCGCCCGATTTCGCGTGAACTCGAAATTCCTTACATTCCGATCCGAATCGACGAGAGATCTTTTGTCCCGGGAGGACCACGTCCCGCGCGACCGAGACGTGGCCCGGTCGTGCTCGCGAACGGCAGGCTACGTGACAGTATGTACAGTGAACCGAATTAATATTCGGACGCTCTGGAGGGGACGACAACTTTTTTAATATTGTACTGTACGATTTGAACTTTTTTTGAAGCTAGAGCGATTGGTTTATGTGAGGGGAAAAATTTTTTCAGGGGATGCAATGGATCGGAATTGTAGAAGGAGTCCTGGGGGTTGCGTTTCACGTCTAATTTGTGCCAGATGGCCCCCTCTGGGTCTAGGATCCTGTTGTTGCAGCCAACCGTGATAGCCGTTGTCGGGGCCTACGAGAGACTTAAGCAAGTCCTCGATATCAATGGATCAGGGAGAAATAAATACAAGATCAAATTCATGATTGGTCAGCAGAGAGGAATGCATATGGGAGAAGAAGGAGATGGACCTACCATATTGATGCTCATGTCTTATGGTCGGGCGTTAGTGGAGGTCAGCAAATTTGCTTCAACTTATGACTTTATACTGATGGATGAGATGCATTGCTTAAATGATCCAACAGTATTGGCTTGCGACCTAGAGCTTACTAGACCGAGAACCAGTTACAAGTGTGTTCACCTTAGTGCAACAGTATCAGTAACAAATAGAGCGTTCCTGTTGGCTTCAAACATGGATATGACAGCTACGAGGTTTAGGATAGACGAAACTAATTTCGTTCAGCCTTATCAATCAGGCGATAGCAAGCAGATCTACTTGTTTTACCAGTGAAAGAAACTGGTATTCGGATTGAGGGTATCCCACTTGGATATAAAATTGCCCTTGACCTGTTGACGTCGGGTCGGGTGTTATTCTTTATGGCTACTAGGCGCGACTGCGAACGAGCTGTCACTTATGCTAGCCGCAATTATCCAAAATCTACAGGAGCTATAATAGCCATACATTGTGGCACTACAGTGGATATAACAATATTGCCTCAGAATGCTTGGATATTTTGCACTGATGTGGTTGGCCAGTCTATAACCGTGCCAGGATGCAAAGTGGTCGTTGATTTTTTGGAAGAAATGAAACCTAACTCCAGATTGGAGATTAGCGAAGACTCTATTTTGTATGACAACCGACTTCAAAGACGACGCATAGATGAACATACTGCCAAGCAGCGTAAGGGAAGGACTGGTCGTACCAATCCTGGGTGGTATATTACACCACGTAATTGTATGGTTTTTTATGTGAGCCTGTATTGAGAGCTTAAGAAGCTCATTTTGTAGATCTGTGTCAAACAAACATATTCTGGAAGTTTCTTCAAAATCGGTCGACGTTGCAATGAGCTACAAAGTTTAAAGATGGTAAAAATGGCAGATTTTTGGTCTCTGACTGCAATAAATCTATGAATTCTTACATCTTTTAATGACTGTAGTTTTTTTCGCAACATCCGATTTCGATGAAACTTTCACAGTGCATATAATTGACACAGATCTACAAAACTCATTTTTTTAATTTTCAATACAGGCCCACATAAGGAAGTTGTGAGGTGAACTTTTAGTATTTTTTCTAGAATTCCGAACAATTGCATTTTCTGAAGGGATTTTTTTTCATATCCTGTGGTGGACTAGTTGCTCTGATTTCCGAAAGGGGTTCGGGTCGTATAGTGCAGTGTTGGGGGGGGGGGGGGTTGTCGTCTTTATTAGTGCGTCCGAATATTAATTCGGTTCACTCTAAATAGTTTTAAGTTATATTTTGTAAATAGTTTGTAAATAGTTTTAATTTATACTTTGTAAATAGTTTGTAAATCGTTTTAATTTATATCGGGTCTGGGAAAAAGTTCGTGGCATTTTTCCCGATAGAATTTTACTAAAAAAACGCCACGAACTTTTTCTCAGACCCAATACAGTAAAAGCTCCTTCGTTGTCCAAAGGCCGGGGGGTTGAGTGGACAACGAGCGTGCCCGGACACTATTCTTGATTTATGACTGCGTCTAGATATCTCGCCGACCGCCGAGCGAGACTTCAATAGAGAGCCGAACATGGAGAAGGACAGAATGAGATACGGATCGGATGACCGAAGCGTGTCGCCGCCGCCGGCACAGTTTAAAGGCCCACATTGTTGCTGTTGTTCGTTGCCTTCGAAACTTTGACCGTCGATTAAACCACTAAATACAGTTGAAACTATATCGTGTTTGGTGTCATTTTAATCAGAGAAATGCCAGAAATAAGTTAGTGAAAGTCCCATGAAGAAATAATGAAAATTAAGAAGTTTGAAAATTCGGTTTCCTCGAGTCAATGTTGTGGTGTTCACACCGATATACCCGAGCCGACATCAATCGTCGCCGCCCTGCGGAGCAACTCGGCGTTGACAGGCAGTGGAATGGGTAGGCACTGGACAACGATCGTGCCCACGATTCAGGACAACGAAGGAGCGATTACTGTACTTTGTAAATACAGTAAATTTTCTATAGCTGCAAACGCCTCGGGGGGATTTCTTTGCATCTATCGATCTTGGTCCTACTTTTTTCGAGCTTCAAAGACCGAGCCGAACGTAGAGAAGGACAGCGCGTGTAACGCGAGACCACGCGCGGGCCTTCGAACTGTGCCGGCGACTGCGACTCTCCGCGTCTCTTTCTTTCATATACGCTGTCCTTCCTTGCGTTCGAAACTCTCATCGTCAATTAAAGAACTAAATGCAGTTCAAATTATATCGCGTTTGGTATCATTTTGCATTAGAAAAATGCCAGGAATATGTTGGTGAAAGTCCCATGAAAAAATAATGGAAAATAAAGAAGATAGAATTTTGGTACAACGCACAGTGGGGTATTTGGCCTGAAAAAGTGGAAAAAACTATTGTAGCGTTATTTATAGTCTCAAGGTTATAATATTATATATCGTTGGATTCGTCTTCAGATCAGCTACAACATTATGAAATCCAAAATACATTTCAGCTTTTAAAAAATCAAATTCACTTCAATTTTTTGAAAAGAAACTTTTTTTTAACTTTTATATATTGAAATTTGTAGACGTCTGTATACTGTTCCTCTTTTGTTCGAAACATTTTTTCCTCAGATTATCGAGAACCCATGAAAAACCGTGGCGATAGTAGAATATTTGCACCGAAAGGCTGAAAAGAATTATTTTTCACATAAATTATATTGAAATGAAGTAAATTATTACTTTATGCAAAATATGTGAATCTCGAAACTTTTTAGTAAATAAATATACATATTATAAGAAAATTTTAAATTATTACCATTAACTTTCATCAGAAAATACATCAGAAATTTCTTTATCAGACATTTTTTAAATATCTATATATAATATATGTATTCTCATTAAATAGTTCAGATCAAAATAGTACAAGTAGACAATATTTGAGTGATGCAACAAATATTTTAAATGATACTTACCAAGAATCATGTAAACTTGACCAATAAAACGCACATAAAACAGTATTTAAATATACGTTAAACTAATAATACGATAGAAAATGTAAAAGAACACATAAAATGAATAAGAACTAAAATGTAACACTTAAGAAACTAAAAAACGCACTTAATAAATCGCTCTGATCTCCCTGCTGGCAGTTCTTCAACTGAATGCAGAAGGAAAACTGAATGCAGAAGAAAGAAAAACCTTAGTCGAATGCTTATCTGGAACCTCTTATATACAACCAAGTGCCAGTAATATAAACAGTTCCGCAGAAGAAGCTGTAGAGCCTCACGCAGCCGTAGCAAGCGTAGCCGAACATGCAGGCGTACGCGAAACGGTGTTAAACGCTTCATACTAAATAGGCTATAAAATTTGAAGGCGGACATATGCGGAATCAAACATTGTGGGCTTTTAATCACGAATCTTTACCGAATGTAATGACACCAAAAAGAGCACTTAATAACGCTTTATACTATAACAAAATTGTCAATGAAGTTTTGTAATTTTTACGAAGCTTACAGAATGATTGGTAATATTCAAATATTAATAACTATACTAATTTAGATGATAACAAAATAAAATCTATGCGAAAGTGCTCTGTATACCTACCTGAACAACTTTTGTAATACAAGAATTTACAGAATTTTCCTTCAAACACTTGAAAATCGCCAATGAACAGACGCTGTCTTAGAGACTGTTTAAGAACGCCAAGCGCGCCTTAAAATCTCTCGACTTTCGATGAAGTTTACTACTTCACGGGTGTACAAATAGAAAAAATAATATTGCAGCCTTATTCTTCAGACCTTTAACTACAACGAACAACAAAAATTTTATGCCATACGCAAAAATTTAGAAACCGAATTTTTTCCACTTTTTCGGGCCAAATACCCCACTGTGCAACGTTATGGTGAGTCACGGGCGTTTGAACTGTGCCGACGACTGCGACTCTCCGCGTCGCGTTAGTAGTGGTTCACACCGATATACCGAGCCGAGATTCGTGTATTGAGTTGGAGGAGATATTTTATTGGCGTCTGTCGTGCACGGCCTGTTTGCGACTACAGAGAATATACTGTAGTTTGTAAATAGCTTTAAGTTGTAGTTTGTAAATAGTTTTAATTTATACTTTGTAAATAGTTTTTTAAATATTTTGTAAGTCGACAGCTGTTTATGCGTTATGAATTTTAAACGAATTATTTAAATGAATTATTATGAAGTTTAAAAAATAATTAATAAATTTTGTTTTCCCTCCATAATCTTGTATATTCTTTATTACTGTTCGTTCAACGAAAATTAATTTCGACCACCATACTTATATAATTTATTACGCGTGCAAATGGTCACGATTTCCTATAACCTATAATTTCATGCTAAGATCCGTTTCATTTCTACTTATACACCGCGTATATTAAACTCGCAGTCAAGACCAGGGTTGCCATATGACGCCCCTTACGTTTCCGTCACTCGCCTAGATGCTGCCTACGCTATCCCCACTCTTACCACTACCGCTGGCGCGACCGAGTCGGTAGCATGCTACCGCTCTCATGCTAGCACTCGGTCGCGGCAGCGTTAATGGTAAGAGTGGGGATAGCGGCAGCAGCATCGTGGCGAAGGACGGAGACGTAAGGGGCCTGGCGAGACTCGCATATGGCAACCATGGTCAAGACCAGGGAAGCCAGATCGGCCCAGATGCGAGTCTCGCCAGGCCCCTTACGTCTCCGTCCCTCGCCTAGATGGTGCCTCCGCTATCCCCCCCACTCTTCCGCCTGTGGGAGCCGGCGAGGGACGGAGACGTAAGGGGCCTGGCGAGACTCGCATCTGGCATCCCTGGTCAAGACAGTGAGGAGTGCGTAGTGGAGTGGGAGTTGACGAGCTCGCTACGCCGCACAGTGGGACCTTTCGTCGATTTTGGAGACAAAATCAAAGAACTTCCGATAGAAATGAGATACAGAGCTGAAATTTTTTTTATTTACAGCTGAAACATGATAGAATATGGGAAAAATAGGGAGATTATGGTACGAACGTTTTTTCATCTTGAAAAAATTCGTCAAACTTGCACAATTTCAAGAAAATTGCGGTTTTTTCAATGCCTGATTGTTTTTTCAAAAAATCGATTTTGTGACAAAAAACTAATGAAATCATTTCTTCGTTGAAATGATTTGATAACTCACTAGTTTGAACGTGTATCGTATTCTCATATATGGATGATGAAGTATTTAAACGATTTGAGTTACTTACGAAGCATCAAGCACTTCACTTCTCGTCATCACTTGACGTAGCGCTGTCATTGCTACTGGCACTTTCTACAGACTCTGTGCCGCTGTGTGTAATGTATTATAAATTAAATATTTATTGTCCATAATTATAATTTCATTTACAGAGGGAGTAAGGTAAGTATTTAATCTTTTTAACTTACGTATTCTCCTCAACGAAATTTCTAATTTCTGGTGATTTCCGATTTTTGTGAACAAAACTAATGTAATCATTTTTTCGTTGAAATGATTTGATAACCCACTAGTTTGAAGGAACATTGTATTCTCATATATAAAACACATTAAAAATAATCATAATGAAGTATTTGGACGTTGACTTAACGTATATCACGCCAGCGACAATCGTAGCGATACGTCAAGTGATCGTTCGTCAAGTGATATACGTTAAGTAAACGTCCAAATACTTCATTATGACTATTTTTAGTATGTTTTATATGTGAGAATACAATATTCCTTCAAACTAGTGAGTTATCAAATCATTTCAACGAAGAAATGATTTCATTAGTTTTTTGTCACAAAATCGATTTTTTGAAAAAAAAAAATCGTAGACAAATTTTGAGACCAGATTTGAAATCAGCGTGAAAAAATCTACAGGAAATGATGTGTAGCATGTTAAAAAAAAATTTTTCCCGTACGTGGCATTGAAAAAACCGCAATTTTCTTGAAATTGTGCAAGTTTGACGAATTTTTTCAAGATGAAAAAACGTTCGTACCATAATCTCCCTATTTTTCCCATATTCTATCATGTTTCAGCTGTAAATAAAAAAAATTTCAGCTCTCTATCCCATTTCTATCGGAAGTTCTTTGATTTTGTCTCCAAAATCGACGAAAGGTCCCACTGTGCGCCGTCTCGCGATCATTCAAGCTGCGCGAAAGAAGTCCATTCTCGTTTGGGATAGACCTTACATACTAGGGAGAAGTGCAACAGTGGGCGTGTGAACGTGTGCTACACTGACACACTATTGTTCGTGGGTTCCCTTTCCATACGTCCGAGCTGAGTTTCGGCTCATGAGCTAGCGAGGCGCTCTTTGAATAAAAAATGATTCGTCATGCGTCGAAAAGAGATAACCATCGTTATTTTTATTTAACGCGTGATAAATAATTTTTTTAATTCAATAAAAATTTGTAAGCGATTCTAATTTCGAGACGTTCCACCACTTACGCTCTCCGTGAGGGGACGGCTGTATACTTTTCCTCGCGAAGAGGCTAAGCGAAACGAAATACAGGAACAAGCTTTGACACGTCCACGTGGTACCCCCGCCCCACCCATTTTTTCCAAAAGATGTTTTTAACTCGATGAGGCCGAGGCCAGTCAATCCGATCTCAATCCGACTTATACATAGAAATACAGGGTGAACATTATAAAGCGTTACAGACGAATATCTCCAAAAATATTGATTATACGCAAAAATGTTTAAGATGGAAGTTGCTCAGTACCGAGGGGGTCATCATTCGTTGGGGCTTTTATTTTTACCGGTGGACACTCCAAGGTGAGGTGAAGGTCAACTTTCTTTTTTTAAATAGAATGTCCTATTTCTCATACCATAAATCGAGAGAGTATCAAATTCTGAATGTCAATGTGTTGACCTTCATATATCCTAAACCTAATAGTTAACGAGATATTATCCAAAGAAGAAAGAAAATTTTTTCGATAATATCTCGTTAACTACTAGGTTTGGAACATGTGGAGGTCAATACATTTTTACTCAGAATTCGATAGTCAATCGATTCATGATGCAGAAAGTAGGTCTTTCCATTTTAAAAAATCAAGGTGACCTTCTCCTCACCTTGGAGTGTTCATCGGGAAAAATAAAAATCCCACCACATGATGTCCCCCTCGCTACTGAACAACTTTCATCTCAAACATTTTTGCGTATAATCAATATTTTTCGAGATATTCGTCTGTAACGCTTTATAATGTTCACCCTGTATATTCCATCACATAATACTTTTGGATCTCTTTTTCCCAGCTTCTTCACCGATCCACTAGCCACCCGTCCTACATATTAATTAATCCACTTAATTATTTTAATCGAACTCTTTATTATTCGGAACAGCATGCGTCAAATAAAAGTTATTCCGCTTTTTTGCTTATTTCTGTTCCCACAGATCGATTTTTGGAACAATTATGTATAAAAAAAAGTGTAAGGAAATAATGCTCGTCTATGAAATATTAAGTTGGAACAAAAGTTCGTAGCCTTTTTAAATCAAAATTCAAAGATAAAATTAAGATATGTATTCATAGGTTTATTGAATAACATGGTAAGTCACTTAAAAAATGGCAAAAAGTAATAGAAGAGAATGGAAAATATGTTAGTTATTGAACAAGTCTATGTATAAATATCATAATTTCATGTTTGAGTTTTAATTTAAAAACGCTACGAACTTTCGTTCCAACCCAATTTTTCGATATTACAAATTTAGGTAGCTCATATAAAATTTGAAGTAGGAATTGTTCATTCTCCTAAAATAATGCACTTACATAGGATATTTCAAGGAATTTTTTATCTTTGATATTAGTTTTGTGATGCTAATATTTTAAACCTAAAAAATAAACACCATAACATCGTCTGAAATATCAGTTTATCTCGAACACGTTCGTCGAAGAACGTAACACGAAACAGTGGTCTGCTGCACCGTTGAAATGCCGTCGTTGGCCAGTGGTTCTCACTCCAGTCAGAATCTATCCTAGAGGGCGTAAGAGAACACCGAAATATTCGCGTCTCACCAACTCCCGTAAGGCTGGCAGTCTTTAACGCGGCCAATTGGTTCGCGAGGCGGTCGATTCCTTCCTGTAACGTGCGTAGGGAGGCGGGTGAGACGGAAGCTGTCGCGGACGTGCCTATTCCGTAGGCCCCTACGACCTTATCGGCCAATTCGGCAAGTTTCTGTAGCTCGGAAACGTCCGCCATGACCAAGATGGCACGGACATGCTTCTCGAGAAATATGGCGCGAATTGTTCGTCACTGCAATAACCGTAGTTCAAGTTGCGGAGGCGCGTCAAAATCTGGGACGGTTTTTGTTGAATTATTGACGATGCGCCAGATAGAATCAGCTAGAAGCCAAAAATGAATTTAGACGGTATGAGAGACACTGCCTTGTGTAGTTTATTTTACGAGGCCAGATGTCATCGACCATGGGTCCGTGACTGCATTAGAGCTGTTACTTATGAGATACCCGGGTACCCGGGTAAACAAAAATTACTCGGGTACCCGGGTAGTCGGGTAGAAAACATTACCCGGGTACTCGGATATTCGGGTAAAAAAAAATTACCCGAGTACCCGGATATCTCATGAATAGACAATTTATATGCGATGGCCCTGGTTCTGATATCGATATCGATGGTTCAGCATTGGTAGCATCTGCTGCAATTGGTGAATTAAATACTTGCCTCGCAAATGCTTCATTATTACTGATGTCGATCCATTAAAAGATAATGTACTATTACATATGGTACACTCAACACATTTTCCATCTTCAGATGAAGTACTATAGTTCCACACCCAACTTTTACGCGGAGGCATTTCTTTTATATTTTATACTTTATACAACCTAATCGCATCAATTTCAAACAGAAACTAAAGTGACTAAACCAGTGGTGGTTTCCAAACGTGGAAACGGAAACATAAGGGTCCTTGCCCACTAGACCGTAACCTCGGCGCGGCGGAGCGCTGTTTCTTTGTACTCTGATCAGGTATAGTGGGCGCACTCCCATTGAAATACACAGGAGGCAATCCAAAACGGGGCTCCGCCGCGCCGAGGTTACGGTCTAGTGGGCAAGGACCCTATGACTACGTGCGGTCCGCAACCGGCAACGAACGCAATATTAAATACTTTGTTGCGTCGCGCCGCATCGGATTCCGGCGCACAGTGAGGTATTTGATCTGTTTAGCGCGCCAGAAGTCGAAATTTTTACTTTGTTCAAAATGACTATAACTTTTGACCCATGTACCTGAATATATATGCAAGTAATCTACAATAATATTTTTCCATAAACGGTACTATGTATTTAGTAACCTATAGATACTTGAAAGTAACATATTCTCGTGACCGAGAGAAGCATGGAAAAACTTGTGTTAAAGAAATGATCTTTCTCACAAGTTTAGTGTATCAAATCGAGATAAAAACATACCTAGGATGTAAAGGAAGGTTTATAGAGTTGTTAAACGCGAGCGATACATTTTCGTACGATTCAGCGCCGCGAACACCCCCCTCGTTGTCCCTACAACACCGCGGCGAGTTGTCACCTCGAAGCGAGCTCCCGTAGGTGTACGGTGGGGGAATCCACCGATTCCGATAAATAGGACCCCCAGCCAGCTTAACGTTCGTTCGGCTATACACTCCTCTGCGAGTCATCACGAAAACAGTCTATTCTTACATAATCGCTACGAGCACGGTTTGTAAACCGCTTCGATACTCTCCTCTGCGAGAATCGAGTCGAATAATCTCCTCTGCGAGCTCTGTTCTTCGGGACAACGCGCCTCCGCTTCAGTTTGCAATAAAGTGTTTCTGTGAACCATACCACGCGAGTGAACTAATTAACAATACCCTCTCACGAAAAACCAACTTCCGACTCACTACTCCTTTCCTTTCGTCACACAATCTAGTGCATTTTTAGTTCGCGGACTCTTAGTCTTTTTTTGAACGGGTCGGTGTAACAGAGTAATTTTACTGCTTTTTGTTTTATACTCTTCGGTGGTTTTGATAGAATAAACAATCGAAAGTGATATAATTCTTTTTTCAGAAAATTAATATGTATCATGTAATAACTTTTTTTCTCCGCATAACTCCTCTTTAATTCTTCTCGCACGCGTCGAAGATTTCCGTTCGCAGAAATCACACGACCTCAAGATGTCCGTTTCGTCTGTGAGCGAGTCTCGCAACGTAAATCAAGTTCAATAAAGTGCAGTGTTTCAACATTAAAGGATTACCAGTGTGTTCTTTACATTCTCCTCATTCCCTTCAGTAAACTCTCTGTAAACTCGTAGTGCGTGTGTATGATATTGAAAATAGTGCTAGAGCATATGTGTGGTTTGTTCCAGTGAATTATGTACGGTGTTATGAACAGTGCAGATTAAGAATTTGTGGATATGTATGAAAACAGTTTAAAAGTCAATGGGCATTGACCCCTTCTGCTCGATAATTCCATAGGGCGGATATTATAAATGCTCTTGTGGATTTTAACGAGTAGGTAGGTTCAATGTCGTCCAACGATCTTTTAAACATTTTCACCTCGTTGGGGCCCCAAATGAGAACCAAGGTATGATGCGTTTGTCACTTGATACGAGTCTGTCGCGCGCCTGTGTGACGTACGCAACGTACACTTTTGTTAGAAGTGTTGCAGCATTTTAGGCGGATTTTTAACTGTTAATAACTAAATAACGAAGTCGAAATCGCAATTTTTTTATTCTTCATTTTCGTCTTATATTATCGTCGAGAACCACCCCTTAAATTTTCTCCCACCTGTTGCTAAACACCCTGTATATACAATTATATTCATAGTATCCCATGTCACCGACAATCCACAAGATTTTGATACATGGTGCAATCGTCATTCGAACGTCCATATTGCCTATTGGACAATTGTCAGAGGAGGCGTCAGAGGCGAGAAATAAACATTTCCGAAATTATAGAAAAGGTTTTAGTAGAAAATTTTCAAGGAAGGCGTGTAATTGCGATGTGTTTAATCAATTATTATTAAGTTCTGATCCTCTCATAACAAGCAATAGAAAATTATGTAAAAAAGCAAAACAAAAATTATCCCCAGAAGTTTCAGATATGCTTATGCCGTCCACTCAAAATAATTACATCGACAATAGTGACTCGTCGGACATATCTATACCGTCCGAAGACTCGAACTCAGAATATATGTTGTAATTTATTTTATAAATATTTAATGGTTTCACACGAGAGTGAAAGTCAGTATGAATCGAAACGAATGTGATAAATTACAGTGATTTAGAATTAATTGGTTCGTTGTTAATAAACTGTTTTTGTTATTTAAACTTTGTGTTCAAATCTTTACCACAGCAACGCGTGAAATTTGTTTGCAATAGTAATTTCTCTCAATCTCACGAAAAAATGTTTGAAATAAAAGTTTAACAGTATTAACTTCAATATAAACTTCAATATATATTCAATATATAAAACTTCGAAAAAATTTTGTTTAAAACAAAAAAACAAGGTCGCTTCGATTTTTTAAACATTAAGTTGTATTTCTGATTAGATAGTGTTGTAGCTGGTGTTAAGACGAATTCAACGATATATAATAGTATGACCTTCACACTATTAATAACGTTGTTAACAACGTTGCAATAGTTTTTACACTATTACAACGTTTTACACTATTAGTAACGTTGCAATGGCAATTTCTCTTAATCTGGCGAAAAAATGTTTGAAACAAAAGTTTAACAGTATTAACTTCAATATAAACTTCAATATATAAAACTTCGAAAAAATTTTGTTTAAAACAAAAAAACAAGGTCGCTTCGATTTTTTAAACATTAAGTTGTATTTCTGATTTGATAGTGTTAACGATATATAATAGTACGACCTTCACACTATTTATAACGTCGCAATAGTTTTGGCGCGCTAAACAGATCAAATACCCCACTGTGCGGCGGGCCGCAGGCAGTTTGCTAACGGGCCGGGTACAGTAAATTCTCTATAATCGCAAATGCCTCGGGGGGATTTGTTTGCATTTATTGATCTTGGTCCTACTTTTTTCGAGCTTCAAAGGCCGATCCGAACGTAGAGAAGGAACCAAAGGCCGAGCCGAACGTAGAGAAGGACAGCGCGTGTAAAGAGACACCACGGCAACCGTCGATGCGACGGCACCTTTCCGCGTCTCTTTCTTTCATATACGCTGTCCTTCCTTGCGTTCGAAACTCTCATCGTCAATTAAACCACTAAATTCAGTTCATATTATATCGTGTTTGGTATCATTTTGCATTAGAAAAATGCCAGGAATATGTTGGTGAAAGTCCCATGAAAAAATAATGGAAAATAAAGAAGATAGAATTTTGGTATAACGTTATGATGACTCACGGGCGTTTGAACTGTGCCGACGACTGCGACTCTCCGCGTCGCGTTAGTAGTGGTTCACACCGATATACCGAGCCGAGATCAGTGTATTGAGTTGGAGGGGATATTTCATTTGCGATTATCGTACATGCCCTGTTTGCGATTATAGAGAATTTACTGTATTTGTCAAAACAAAAGCGGTGAGATTGGCCGGTTTTTGTTACAATTGGGTTCCATTTCTCAATACATCAACTGGATTTTTGAATTTTTATACTAATGAACCATCAACAACAAAATCTTCATATTCAATTAATAAAGACAATTTTTCAAAAATACTTACAAGGGGACCACGGGAACTGAAACGCGCGGATTGCAACGAATGTTTGTGTGAACGTAGCTTAAACAAAATCATGAACTATCGAATTGGTTTTAGCTGCCAACGCGTACCCGTTTTCGAGATAATCGATATTGAAATGCGGACATGTACGTTATATAACATGAGTGAAAGCCTCTTGTCACAGCGGTCGGTGGCCGAGCGGGTTGAGCGAATGTCTACCACGAGATTGGTCGGGGTTCGCGTCCCGCGTGTCCGGCATCTTTTTTAAATATCTTTTTTCACTTCCTTTTTTATTTTTCTACGTGCTACATATTATTTCTTATATAATAAATGACAAATAAACTAGTTTTATGATGGAAAGATATATATTTCAGTTTACAAGAAATAAACAAAAAATTAAATATGTTAACACCACGATTCTCGCGTGCACGTTGGATATCCTTGTTCGTCCATGAATTTTGTCTGGTGCAAGGACACGGATGTTGACGATGACACGCTTCGTTCACGCGATCCGTATTTCATTCTGTCCTTCTCTATGTTCGGCTTTCTATTGAAGTCTCGCTCGGCGCGATCGACGCGATGTCTGCAGTTACATATAAACAAAAAATATTCGGGCACGATCGTCGGTTGTGCAAACACCTACTTTTGGACAACGAAGGCGATTACTGTATTCTCATTTACAATTACAATCAAACAACATAGTTTCTTCTTATTGTTTGTGTGTTTAAAACATCGTTACAATATCGTTGCAATGGAGCCTCTACCAAGCAGTTCGAAAGCGATCGTGGAATGTATTCCGGATGTGGAGGATGAAGTGTTCGATCTATTACTCATCCCTACGAGTGAAAATCAAAAGCAGGAGCTGGCAGATGGGATACATCATATGCGGACGCTGCTGATCCGAATGCAGTGCATAAAAGATGGAGTGAGTGCTAAAATAAGCAAACGTTCCGAACTAATCGGGAGAGGGCTCATGAAACGTTTCATGAAAATGTATGGAGAAATGTCGTTCACCGAGGAAGAAGTGTTGACTACAAAAGCAGACATGTGTGAGTCTCGTGGCACAACGAGACCTGCGGAGGGACTGGAATCTTCATCAACGAGCAGTGACGATGCGGGAGAATCCCATGATGCAGTTCCTTATGAGGTAAAACTCAAAACAGTACAATTGGCAGAGGAAAATCCAAATTGGTCGCTCAACACTCTAAAACGACGTTCAACGCGTTTGCTGAAGAGTAGATGTCAACTATTTAGGTGGAAGAAGCATGTTTTAAAAGGCGGCTCTCGTGTTGATAAATTGAAAATTATTAACGATGCTGTATACGAACGATTCGATGAGGCCAGGCGAAATAACTTGGCTCTTGTTACAACCCGTATGCTGAAGCAGTGGGCTATGACCATCGCATTTCGCCTAATTGACGACAGTTTTCAATTTTTTGCGTCGGACACGTGGGTGTGCGATTTTAAAAAGAGCCATGGAATTTCACAACGGCGTGTGACAAAGTATGTCAGCCAAAAAGATATAGTGTCGTTTGATACGCTGTTGGAGACTGCGTCAATATTTCAAAGACAGACGGCCAACATGATAAACAATTTCTCACCTGATTTCGTGATAAACACCGACCAAACTGGATGCGAGTACCGAATTAGTAGTCAGCGTACTCTGTCGTACAAAGGTGAGAAAATGACTCGCATTGCGGTGGGTCAGGTATCAAAATTGACCCACTCGTACACGGCGCAATACGCTATAACTTATTCCGGGAAGTTGTTGCCGCAAGTTTTCGTATGCTTGCAAGAGACAACCGGAAAATTCGGCCCTCGCGTTGCGGCTGACGTGGAAGCTTACATGCAGCAATATAGAAATGTGTATATTACTTCCACAAAATCGGGAAAATTGCAGCGGGACACATACGAGGAATTTTTGGACGGTGTCATCAAACCGTATGTGAAAAATGACAAATTTCTGTACATTATTGACTCCTGGAGCGGGCAGACATCCGTGTCCTTGCACCAGACAAAATTCATGGACGAAGAAGGATATCCTACGTGCACGTTAGCTGTTATCCCTCCAAAGTGCACTCCATTATGCCAGCCGTGCGATGTGTACTTTTATCGCCAAATGAAAAACTATATACGGCATATTCAGAATTGCCTTGATCTTCTGCAATCCAACCGGGAATTGACATCGAGGGAGGATGTCATAAAAATTCATTCCCTCATACACAATCAACTGCAGGCTCCCATATATGAGAAAATGTTGAGGTAAATATCCAGATACTTTTCTTTTATGTAATAATGCAGTTCTAACGGTATAATTACCATAACAATATTTTATCATATGTTATCAGATACGCGTGGTACGCTTCCAAATTGCGAGCGGATAAAGAAATCTTCGCCAACGTAAACGAAGTAGCGTTTCCGGAAGATTTAAAAAAAGAAAAATGCAACTGCAACGAGGCTGCAACAGCATTTGTGCGGTGTTCCTGGTGCAGAAACTACATATGTTTCAGGTGCTTTTTCGACACCTATCACCCCTCTACGTTAATTTTTTGTTTATTTCTTGTAAACTGAAATATATATCTTTCCATCATAAAACTAGTTTATTTGTCATTTATTATATAAGAAATAATATGTAGCACGTAGAAAAATAAAAAAGAAAGTGAAAAAAATATTTAAAAAAGATGCCGGACACGCGGGACGCGAACCCCGACCAATCTCGTGGTAGACATTCGGTCAACCCGCTCGGCCACCGACTGCTGTGACAAGAGGCTTTCACTCATATTATATAACGTACATGTCCGCATTTCAATATCGATTATCTTGAAAACGGGTACGCGTTGGCGGCTAAAACCAATTCGATAGTTCATGATTTTGTTTAAGCTACGTTCACACAAACATTCGTTGCAATCCGCGCGTTTCAGTTCCCGTGGTCCCCTTGTTAGTTATATCATTTCTGTAAAATGTATATTACGTTTATAATAGTCAAAGATTTAAAAGATTTCATTTCTAATTCCTACATTACATACTGAAATTAAATATTATAAGGCCATTGTAATTTTATACATATACAGTGACTCAAATTAATATTTGGTCGCTCTAAAAAACACGATAACTTTTTTAATATTATACTAAACGATGTGAACCTTTTTGGGAAACTAGAACAATTAGTTTACTACAGGACGTGAAAAGAAATTTTTTCAGAAATTACAATTGATCGGAATTGTAGAAAAAATACTAAAAGTTGCATTTTACAACATTTTTATGTGGGCCTATATTGAAAATTTAAAAAATACGTTTTGTAGATCTGTGTGAATTATATGCACTGTGAAAGTTTCATCGAAATCGGTTGATGCGGTAAAAAACGACAGGCATTGAAAGATGTAAGAAACCTGCAATTGTGACCATATTTAAACGTATGTAGCTCATTACAACGTCGACCAATTTTGACGAAATTTTTTAAAATTATAAAACGTATTTTTGAAATTTTCAATATGGGCCCACATGAGAAAGTTGTAAAATGCAACTTTTAGTATTTTTTCTACAATTCCGATCAATTGCAATTTTTGAAAAAATTTTTCTTCACATCATGTAGCAGACTAATTGCTGTAACTTCTCAAAAAAATTCAAACCGTATAGTACAATATTAAAAAAGTTATCGTCTTTTTTAGAGCGTCTGAATATTAATTCGAGTCACTGTAAATTGGAGGATGAGAAAAGAAAGAAAAAAACATTCTTCGATGTTTGATACATGTACAGGGTGTATAAAAAGTAATGGTCATCCGTCCTAGGGGTGAATCTACACCTCTGGATCGGTGGACATTTGTAGGAGAAACTTGCCGCAAAATTGTTTATAACAAAGAAAATTGTTGTTAAAGTTTTTTTTTACATCAACGCCTTCTGCTCATCGAGAAGAGAAAAAGTTTGAAAGGAGCCATATGTCGCAAACAAATAGTTATTGAGATATAAGCTGTTAAAGTTTTTCAAAATTTGATTGTGTAGAATTATACGTATAGACAAAAGCCTACTACTACAGTCCACACGTCCCTGTCGATGAGACAGAACATGATCGTGTGCGTGCTTCAAGACAAACGAAATTTAAAGCGACATTCGTCGCTAGGCCCGTAGCAAGCCATCGTCTCCCTGCCCATTCATATCATCAATTTAATGTTGAGAATTTCAAGTTAAGAATGCTAATTCTACATTATTAAATACTAACGTAAAGTTTACTTACAAATTTTTCAGGGTCTTCTATTCCTTCGGGGGATCCACAGCACACTACCATTTACTCACGCGAATAAGCGCGAATAATTGTGCTCGTCTTCCGGGCTCAATGTGGGCATACTTTCCAATACAGTCTCTCACATATATTCACTTTATTTCTAACCACTTCAACTGCGTTGTAATCCTGTCTTTTATATCATCTATTTAAGAATATAAACTTGGAAGAATCGAATGTCCGAACACACAAGAATCGATGTTTCCATATGATTCCCGAAAAATCAATAGTTCCAGATGATTCTCGAAAAATCAATATCCCCTTGACAACGATTTCATTTGTTTCAAACGATCTGCCTTGACCGAATCCATTGTTTGCTGGAAGAGCACAGTTTCGCGCGGAAATCGCGTGAGTAAATGGTAGTGTGCTGTGGATCCCCCGAAGGAATAGAAGACCCTGAAAAATTTGTAAGTAAACTTTACGTTAGTATTTAATAATGTAGAATTAGCATTCTTAACTTGAAATTCTCAACATTAAATTGATGATATGAATGGGCAGGGAGACGATGGCTTGCTACGGGCCTAGCGACGAATGTCGCTTTAAATTTCGTTTGTCTTGAAGCACGCACACGATCATGTTCTGTCTCATCGACAGGGACGTGTGGACTGTAGTATGTAGTAGGCTTTTGTCTATACGTATAATTCCACACAATCAAATTTTGAAAAACTTTAACAGCTTATATCTCAATAACTATTTGTTTGCGACATATGGCTCCTTTCAAACTTTTTCTCTTCTCGATGAGCAGAAGGCGTTGATGTAAAAAAAAACTTTAACAACAATTTTCTTTGTTATAAACAATTTTGCGGCAAGTTTCTCCTACAAATGTCCACCGATCCAGAGGTGTAGATTCACCCCTAGGACGGATGACCATTACTTTTTATACACCCTGTACATAGCAGCTGAAAGAAAACTGTTTTTCTGAACGGAAAAAAGAATTAAACTATATTATATTAAAATAATAATTCAAATAATGAATGTAGAAACAAATTTCTAATTTCTACACATTTAAAAAATTTATTTGTTTAAACAATTATTTTAATAAATTATTATTGAAATAATAATTCAAATAATGAATGTAGAAACAATTTGTCGATACTTTACAAAAATTTATTTATTTAAAAATTGTTTAAAATATAAAGAACATTAAATAACTACTTAAATAATATAATTATATAAGGCATAAGGCCGAGCACAATACAGAATACAGAGAGAGAGAGAGAGAGAGAGAGAGAGAGAGAGAGAGAGAGAGAGAGAGAATGACAGAACCGAAAATTATTTTATACACAAATATGAACTAATAAAATAATCAAGTAAAGCATACAGAGCGGTGGTACAGGTAATAATAGCTCTTATCACCTGTTGTGAGACCTCATGAGATGCTCGGGTTCCCGGGGACACGGCTATCTCATGAGATACCCGGGTAGTTTTGCTCTACCCGGGTATATTATGGGTACTCGGGTAAAAGTTGTAGCTCTAGACTGCATCGGAGGTCTGGAAAATGTTCTAGCCTTGGCCCTCTCCTTCTTTACAAGTGGGCAGCAGATTTCCCTGCTGGCCCTAAACGATTCATTTACTTCTCACTCTGGTTGTAGCCTTCTAACCGAACAGACGTTCTTCCGCGCTTTCTAATAAAGTTGAAATAGTGAGAGAAAATTCTCTGCGTTATTATTCATTTAGAACTCCCATTTCCAATAGTTTTCCCCCGCTCAAACACTGTCCCAGTTTGCTCTCAACCGAAACGGCATAATTTGGGATAATTCGCGCTTTCATTCGGTCGTATATATCAATATATCCTCCGGAGGAGGTGTCATCAACATTATGTCCGTGACCGTGATGAGGACATCGAATTCCAACGCCGCCAACACATTGTCAGCCATCGTATTTTGGTTCGAAATCCTTACTGTGGACAAGGATGACTCGACGATAGTAAACCAAAGCGCCGGATCTTCTTTGTAGCAAACGGGCAGCGGTGGTGGTGGTTGCCACAACGCCTGATGGATTTCACCCTGAGTGAGCGACGCGGGGGCAGTCATTCTGCACGATTTCACGAAAACCGTGTGCTCAGACCGGACGTGAATTATTTGTAATTACTATTTTTTTAATTAATTTCTATATAATTCCTATAATAATTTAATAACGCAAACTCTATGCGAACGCGCACAGCTTAAAAGTTCACGGCGCTTCACAGCAAATACATATGAACTACCCTGTATCGTAGCTGTCACGCGTGTCGGCGGGAGGGGGTATCAACACAGAGCACGCTAGAGGTGAACTCTGTATTTAGCTAATCGAGCAACATAACTTTGTTGATGGTACGCGATATTCAACGCGAGACACTGTTCGCGTGTTTCGAGAGTCACTTGTTTACGTACCGAAGGACACGGCAGAAACACTTCTTCGCGAAGGTCACGATTACGGTTGAATCAAACGGAACACGAACGTGGCTTCGTCGATATTTTCGCAACGACGGTATTACCGCACGGAGATCACGGACGTTTACAATAATGACGCGAATTTTTGCATAGACAAAATCCTACCTGTTGGCGCATGCATAGCTGGAAAGAGCGAAAACCGGCAACACGGTGATATACGTCAAGACGCCGGTGGTCGGTGGCTTCTCACACACGTGGTCGCCACTCGATACAGGACCTTGGTAAAAACGCCGGAGGTCGATGGCTTCACGCAATCAGCGGCACACCAGCGAGCTCGTCCTCTGGAGACGTCCAGGGTAGAATCCTCTTCCTCTGGTTTAGTCTCCGTGTAAACGTGCACCGGCTTTCGGGCACGTGCAGCGTGGTTTTTGATTTCAAGATCACGTCAGTCACCAGTTGTAGGTTTAAGAGTCCCGCGAATTAAAACAGAATTATTATGCAGCCTACTCTGCACTTAACCACCACGAAGATGTAAAAATAACTTTAATATAGAATCGAGAACACTATTGAAACAGGTCTGTCTTGATCGACGATCAAGCTGGATCAGGCAACAAGAGGGAACTGGAGACAACTGGAGGGAACTAGGGAACGATGGCGATTTCTCCCGCCTACCTGCGCCTACCTTGCCCGAGATCGGCGCTGCCAACCAGTGTTCCGATATCGTTGAGCATTTTTCGTGCGATGGATGGCCGCTGGTGGCGCTTTCAGCCTCAGTAAAGTAAGATAAAATTCTCGATAAAGTGGGGTACCATGGGGTACCTTGAACACTGCTTGAACACCTTGTAGAATGTAGAATGTAGAATGTAGAATGTAGAATATCGTGATATCGGTACTCTCGCTGTTTCCCGCCAATATAAGTACAATACCTCTCAAAAGCAAGGGATAAAAGTGTTTTTCACGTATAAGAAAGTGAGGTTATTTCGTGCGTAATAAACAGCCTTCATTATTATTTTCGATGAATCGATTTTTCCAGGTATCGCAATAATCTCATGATTGCTCATGATCATGATCCGCTCAGTGTTCAATAAACAGTAAGTTTCTTTTTGTTACTATTTTTCAGACAGACGAAGCGACAACAAACAGTACTTGTCAGACAGGATTCCAAATAATCGCAATAATCTCATGATCCGGTCAGTGTTCAGTAAACAGCAAGTTTCTTTGTGGTACTATTTTTCAAACAGAAGAACGGGCATACAATACATTTTAAAGAATATTAACATACGTTACTACAAGTACATATGTACAAGTTTCATTAACGCACATATTAAACAGTAAGTGTTTATCAATAACCTACTCTCTTAATAAACAGCACTAAATTGTATTATTGTTTCTAGAATATGACTTGATATGCAAGAGCAAAGGGATCCAAAGCATCGAACGAGAAAACTCTAAACGAAGCCACGCCGTTGCACGTACTGAAACCACAACTGAATGGAAATTTGTCTACGCAAGCTCATACAGAGAGCCTAAATCAGTGGAAGATCTGTTGGAAGATAAAAACATACTCTACTGCGACGTAGGGAACGTGAACAATGATTGGGCAGTATCGAAAGAGAGTATACCAACGAAAACTAAAAAAAAGAAGGAATGGAGATAGAAGTGGTGAAATTCGACAGCTGTTAATTGGGAAGCCTCCCAATTAAGAAAGAAGACGCAGACAGACTGCATGGACCAGAAAATGATCATGAAAGGTATCCCGAAGATGGAGATAGATGCAGCAATGAAACTGGGAAGGAGGAGAGCGGAGAAAGCATTGGTAAGGATCAGGAGATGCATGTGTTTCACTGTTGCAAGGCGGGACACAATTTATCGGATTGTCCTGTGCTAGGATCGCTCAGAATAGTGCGGAACACACGCACTTCGAATGTAAAGTGGCCAAGCCGATGGAGTTCAGATACGCAACATGTTTCATCTATAGGAACACATCGCTAAACAGTGTCCAGACAATCCGAAAGGTATCTACCCACAGGGAGGAAGCTGCAAGTTGTGCGGTGACATGACACATTTGAAAAAGGACTGTCCGAACTTGGTTAAAGAGAAAGAAGAGAGTAAAGTCTTTGCAGGGAAGTAGACGCCCAGTTCATGGAGCGGAGAACAAAAGACCAAAGAGAGTAGGTGCTACTCGGTTACAATGTAAACATACGATTTATTGTACTTGAAAAACCTGATATCGAACAAAAGAGTATCTATATTTCAGTTAGGAAAATCTTTCGTCTGTCATCCGTAAATTTCATTCCGTCATACGAATATTTATACATAGCACATACATTGGTAGCTTTGCAAAACTTGATTCACTTGTTGCAAGTGAAAGTATTTCGCTCTCGATATCATTTGTTCGAGCTTGTATATATAGTGTGTACAATTTGTATTCTTCAAATAAACTTTCAAGTACGAATTCTAAGAGTATATAACATATATTTAGATTTGTACCTCTATATTAAATTTGTCCTTACACAGCCCTAACTGTGGACGAATAAATTTTCGCACCTGTACATTACGGAACAGATTTAACAATTGTATTGTTGATCTTTTCTGCAATACCATTCTCTTGTTAATTGACTAAATAACAGATTAAGAATTGTGTGTCTGTCATCGTATCGTAATAAAAGCAGAGAGGAAATGAGAGTGCTCACGCCCGGGCACCGACGAGATACTATTAAAGACTGCCAGCGCCTGTGCTATTCAGCGTGGCAGGTAACCGGGCGAAACGGGCGCGGGGATAACGTGGAAGTTACAGTGATCTGATATACCACATCGTTAAAAGTTCCACCACCGACGAGATATTCGTCAAGTAGAAGAAGAATGATATAGTAGAATGCTGACATTACCCATTCTGTAATTGCCTTATCTCGTCTGTGATAATACTATATATAATTCTCTTATTGCATTCTTATTTTTCTTAGTATCACCATTGTAATAATTGTTTTACAATATAATCGATAGTTTATAGATGTAGGAAAAATGAAAGTAATTACTATGCGTAATATTCTACAAATGTATCAGAATTTAAAAGTAATTTGAACATTATTGCATTATATATAAAATAGTGATTCTTAAAAAATATTCGGTAATTGTTAACAAAAGGTCTGCGTCCTCCGATTTTTATGAAATTTTAATATGTTATAGATTTCGATATTTTGAACAACTTTTTCATTTTCCAATATAGGGGGGTCGCTTTCAGTTTTCGAAATATTTGCAAAAAACTATCGCTAATACTGTATTGAATTTTTCTTATTGCTCCACGCTCCGTGGCAACGTAACCCTGTCCTGGTGCGGCGTTTGTTTACATTTTGACGGTTTGGAGATGAGAGAGTAAACAGGGTCTCAATCTAGTCATACATATATAGGGTGAGCTTCCAATTTAAGAGGACTACTTCTGAATTTTCTCGTTATATAATAATATATTATGAGAGTGAGAGCCTATTTTCTCTGTCGTCTCCACAGCGTGTTTAGAAGCAAAATGTAAACAAACGCCGCGCCGGGACAGCCTTACGTTGCTTCAGAGCGTGCAGAAATACGAAAAATTCAATACAGTATTAGCGATAGTTTTTTGCAAATATCTCGAAAACTAAAAGCGACCCCCCTATATTGGAAAAGGAAAAAGTTGTTCAAAATGTGTTGCTGCATAACATTAAAATTTCATCAAAATCGGAGGACGCAGACCTTTTGTCAACAATTACCAATATTCTGTTATGTTATGCAATGACGAAATTCAATCGTTCTTATTGAAATCCTTAGTAGGAAACAGAAAATGAATTTTTTTACTTTTTTATCCGATACTTATTGCAATGCTCGACAGCATTGACTGCAATTATTAAAGTAGAGGTAGTAACAAGATAAAACTATTAACTAATTAAACTAATTTTCGACGGCTCCTATCCATACAATGTTATTTAGAGGCAGTATTTCGTACAAAGATATTCTCAAAAAATAATTCTATTTGACTCTATACGAAAATTTCTTGCAACATGACGCTGTTTAAAAAGTGCGTGTAACATGATTTTATTTAATTCTGAACTGAACCACTTCCTGAAACATGATTCACTTATCAGCACATTGTGCGACGAGGCGAAGAGCTAGCAGCCGAAGTCGAAGTCGAAATCTTTGAAGAATAAGGACCCTCCGCGTCTCCTTTTTTCCCGACGCTGTCCTTCTTTGTGTCCGAAACTTACGTAGTTCATTGCACAAGCAAATATCATCGGAATTATATCATATTTGGTATCATTTTCATAAAAAAAACAATATTCACCAAATATGTTCAGAAGAATCCTATAAAAAATAATTATAAATAATTAAGTTTTGTTGTTTTTGATTAGTAGTCTCACACCGATATACCCGACCCGACCCGTATCATGTTACAATGTTTCACTCCACAGTCCACGGCGACTGAATCACTGAAGCCCTCGAGACGCCTTTCCCTTTTCTCCGTTTTTTTTCTCTGTTTTCTCCGACAGGACATCACAGAATAGTGTCTCCTGAAAATTGAATGTCTCTGGCCAGACTCGAGTTTTCGACATTTATAGCAAGCTTGCTATAATCTTATTTTATTTGTCAAAATTTAGTTTTCTATTTAAAATATTTTGTTGTTGAAACTCATTAATAGTTTTAAATAGTACTTGAAATATTTAAAATGATAGTGAAATATTGGAATATTACAATTTGGAATGAAGGGCCTAGCTGAACGAGGTAGACAAAAATGACCTTCGAAATATTTAAACAGCCGTTACGCCATTCGATTTTCGGTCAATTTTCCTCATTTACTTGCATTAATTTAATCATATAATTGCATTTAATGGAAATTGATACTTGAGATTTTTTCCCGATCTTTTGGTTAAAATGTTATTTACACAAAGTGAAAAACAGGCAAAAATTCGACAAATGCAGGTTTTTTAGAGAAATTGAAAAATAGCATTCATCATATTTTTAGACCAGCAACATATCAGAACTTTTGTTACGACAGCGCGTAAACGACAAAGAGGGACTGAGGTACGAGGCAGCCGACACAGTTCAAAAGGCCGATTACGTCAATGTACATAGGATAGTTTTTTATTTTTCATTCTTTTTTTACGGAACTACCAACGTATTTGTGAGATTCTTCTAATTAAAATGAGTCTAAATACGTCATAATTTGAGCCATATTTACTTATTTAAAGTGTGATCATAACTCGCTATGATACAAGTTATTATAATAGGTTACTTAATATACCATAAAATATTTAATATAAAATATTAGGGATGTGCGGACCACCCGATGTTCGGGTTCGGGCCGGGTCGGGTCGCAGAAAGTCAGGCGGCCCGTCGCGTCGATTCGACTCCGAATTCGTCGGGCGGGTTCGAAAAGAATCGATCAAGTTCGATATCCGAGATTCAAATATGTACTCTGCGTTCTTATGAAATAGACAATGGTAATAATGGTTTTCTTTCTTAACTTATAACGTAATTTTTAATATACTTGGTTTTTTATAACTACATTAGGTATATTCGGCAATCGTGTGCCTGCTCTTTATTTGTATTAAAAATTGAAATAATGCACGTTTCACGTGAAAAACTTAAAAGACAATATTTCTGGCTTTTTAACGAATTTGCTCCGAATGAACATAAATATGTATCGATATATACACCTAGAAGGTATAACAATATGGTAAATTATGGCAATAATTAAAAACGAAATATAAAAATAAACGTTATACATATTATATTTCGTATTTATATTTTATTCTGTATTATCTATAGGCTCTACATAATTTTTTATTTTATATGATTTTATTTTAAGTGAATTTTGATTTTATTTTATATTGTATATTATATATTACCTTTTAAGAATCTGTGTAAGGTTAATGATAGTTAAGTAGGTTACATAACAGTTAATAAAAACATCGCCCACTAAAAAGTTGTTATAACTTATTATCACATTGTAAATATTGTCATCTAATTTTTTCGCGTGAGACGTGCATTATTTTAAAATTTTACTATAAATAATGACCATGCACATGTGCGCCGAATATACCTAATGTAGTTATAAAAAAAATCCCAGTACATGTATTAAAAATTAGAGATCCCCGTTTCACGGGTATGTAAATACACGTGGCCCGTGAACCGTGTAGTACGACTTTAAGGATCCGTGAATGCGGATCCGTGTACACGGATCTGCGAACACGGATCTGCGAAAACGGATCCGTTCGGTACGTCCGAGTCCGACAACTGAGGCGTTATTGTTCTCCGATCGAATTCTTTTCGACTGTTGATGTTAAGAGTACAATAATAAAGATGCGGTAAATTGTTTGACGTTAAATGACCGTCTATTAAAATGCACATGTAAAATAAATACACGAATATTTGTGAAATTAAAATACACGGGTACCCGTGTATTTAGTATTACGTGGATTAAAATTCGGATTCGTTTATTGCACATGACTTAGGGACCTCTATTAGATTTGATTCTGGAAGCGGGTAGCGCAGAAGGAAAGAGGTACTGAATAAATTAGCGGAAATAGCGCACGAAATAGAATAGGTGTTAGAAGAGCGATGCGTTTATTGCGAAATAGAGAGCGATACTAACGTGAAAGAGAACAATACAAAGAAAAAGAAAGAATTACATAGACAGACATAAGCATGCATTTAAAGACGGCAGTATTGGTGACGGGTAAATATAAATAGAGAACGTATTTGTGTAACGCCTGCGTTACTTGAGGCGTGAGCATGGTCAACGACTGTCCAGAGCTAACACACATTTCGAAAAACAAATTTTTGGACTACAGGTAACATAAAATAATTAACACAATTTTACGCAATAAAATTTATTCAATTAATTTTCTATTTTGATATAGAAATACTAAAATGTTTACATTTTTAGGTAATAAACGTGTTCTTTTCAGCGTCACAATATTTCCCGCTGTTGAAAAACAACGTTCGGAACTATCCGACGTTGTCGGTATCGTCAAATACTCAATTGCAAGTTTTGCAATTGTCGGATATTTGCTTATCCGCGACTTCCGCCACTCATATGGACATAGATCAAAACGTAACTGTGGTTCCGCAATATATTTTGCATATTCTCCATTTATATCGGACATGTCAACAATGTCGTCATTATATAAAAATTGTAAAGCAGTTTGTTGCAATGATTTATCTGTATTTCTATTTAGTGTTTCATTTGGAAAACTTTCTAATGCATTTTTTATGCTTGTACAAATTTTAATTCTCGTGTGAGGAGAATTCGTGCTCTAAATCTTTATAACAAGGGTCGAGGGAGCAAGAAATTTGCGTTAACATTATAGTATTTTAATTTCACAAATATTCGTGTATTTATTTTACATGTGCATTTTAATAGACGGTCATTTAACGTCAAACAATTTACCGCATCTTTATTATTGTACTCTTAACATCAACAATCGAAAAGAATTCGATCGGAAAACAATAACGCCTCAGTTGTCGGACTCGGACGTACCGAACGGATCCGTTTTCGCAGATCCGCATTCACGGATCCTTAAAGTCGTACTACACGGTTCACGGGCCACGTGTACACGTGTATTTTAGTACCCGTCCAAAACCGCGATCTCTATTAAAAATCACATTATAAGTTATGTAACAAATATATACCATTATTATAATTATCTATTTCATAAGAACGGAGAGTTGATTCTCGAGTATCGTGATAGCTCGCTCGCGCGATCTTGTTCGAGTCATCCGCCCGATGTGTCTGATGTATCGCGCACCCGATTCTTCTCTCGCCAGGCCCCTTACCCTTCCGCCTCTCGCTATCTTCGCAGCGTAGCCCACCTGTGCTTCGTACGCCAGCGTTAGTAGGACGAGTGCAAAGCAGTGATGCCAGAATCGTGGGACGTGGTATTTTTCCCCTTCGCTCGCTCAGCCGACTCTGCCCCCCACTCTGACGTACCATCGGCTCCTTACGTTGCTTCTACTGCGCACGCGCTACACGCAAGCGTACCTCTAGTCTGTCCGTGTGAGCTGCCTATTCGTATTGGTTCGCTTGTGTGTAGCGCGTGCGCAGTAGAAGCAACGTAAGGAGCCGATGGTACGTCAGAGTGGGGGGCCGAGTCGGCTGAGCGAGCGAAGGGGAAAAATACCACGTCCAACGCCAACGATTCTGGCATCACTGGTGCAAAGGCAAGCTACAGCTACGGTGCGATACTCGGCGAGAGGCGGAAGGGTAAGGGGCCTGGCGTATAGTAGAATATGGCAACTTGGCAACGCTGCACCCGACCAGTGTAGCCAGACGGTGCGGCTCAACGGCTCAAGTGGCCCCTTACGTCTCCGTCCCTCGCCTAGATGGTGCCTCCGCTATCCCCCCCACTCTTCCGCCTGTGGGAGCAGGGAGGGACGGAGACGTAAGGGGCCTGGCGAAGACTCACGGCGGCGAGACTCGCATCTGGCATCCCTGCACCCGACTCGAGCCTCACAGCCTCGAGCCTCGAGCCCTCGAGTCCGTCAGTGCCCCGACTTGACGATTCGTACTTTCGTACGCCCGAAGCATGACTGCTTCGCCTGATATTTTTTAGTGCAACCTGGCTGTATTATTATCCGATTTATGCCGTGTTTGAGCTTATTTTGATCGGGAAAACATTTTCAACCGATAGGTGATGATATCATTATGATAACGTTCATATTAAGTAATATTGGTTTCAGTTAGTAATTGCCAATACGCTGTGCCTTACAATGTTGCCTCTGATGCTGAATCACGACCGTATCGAACGTCGCGTCGTGTGCCTCCTAGAAACAACAATGTAAGCGTTTCGCCATCACTTATTAATAGCAATAAAATGTTTGTTACGATTCATAATTCTGCCATGGAAACGTTATCAATCGATTGTTAATGGTTCGCTGATGAAAACAAGTCTAAACACGCCACAAATCAGATAAGTTAGAGGAATGCTCAACGCCCAACTCGACGGCTGGCGATGCGTAAAGCGCAAGATTTCGCTTCAGCTCGTGAGCCGGCTCCTGCGCTGGCTGGTAGATACATATGTACAGTAATCGCTCCTTCGTTGTCCAAAATCAAGGGCACGATCGTTGTCCAGTGCCTACCCATTCCACTGCTTGTCAACGCCGAGTCGCTCCGTAGGCGGCGTCGATTGATGTCGGCTCGGGTATATCGGTGTGAACACCACAACATTGACTCGAGTAAACCGAATTTTCAAACTTCTTAATTTTCATTATTTCTTTATGGGACTTTCACTAACTTATTTCTGGCATTTCTCTGATTAAAATGACACCAAACACGATATAGTTTCAACTGTATTTAGTGGTTTAATCGACGGTCAAAGTTTCGAAGGCAACGAGCAACAGCAACAATGTGGGCCTTTAAACTGTGCCGGCGACGGCGACACGCTTCGGTCACCCGATCCGTATCTCATTCTGTCCTTCTCTATGTTCGGCTTCCTATTGAAGTCGCTCGGCGCGGTCGGCGCGATATCTAGACGCAGTCATAAATCAAAAATAGTGTCCGGGCACGCTCGTTGTCCGCTCAGCCCCCCGGCCTTTGGACAACGAAGGAGCTTTTACTGTACTAGGGAGAACTGTAACAGTGTGCGTGTGAACATGTGCTACACTGACACACTTATTGTTCGTGGGTTCCCTTTCCATACGTCCGAGCTGAGTTTCGGCTCATGAGCTGGCGAGCGGCTCGCGAGGCGCTCTTTGAATAAAAAATTATTCGTCATGCGTCGAAAAGAGATAACCATCATTAGTTTTATTTAACGCGTGGTAAATAATTTTTTTATCATTCATTCGCTATTTGAAATTTTCAATTCAATAAAAATTTGTAAGCGATTCTAATTTCGAGACGTTCCAACACTTACGCTCTTCGCGAGGGGACGGGGACGGCTGTATACTTTTCCTCGCGAAGAGACTAAGCGAAACGAAATGCAGGAACAAGCTTTGGCACGTCCACGTGGAACCCCCGCCCCCCATTTTTTCCAAACGACGTTTTTAACTCGATGAGACCGAGGCCAGTCAATCCGATCTCAATCCGACTTATACATAGAAATACAGGGTGAACATTATAAAGCGTTACAGACGAATATCTCAAAAAATATTGATTATACGCAAGAATGTTTAAGATGGAAGTTGTTCAGTACCGAGGGGGGCATCATTCGTTGGGGCTTTTATTTTTACCGGTGGACACTCCAAGGTGAGGTGAAGGTCAACTTTCTTTTTTTAAATAGAATGTCCTATTTCTCATACCATAAATCGAGAGAGTATCAAATTCTGAATAACAAAGTGTTAACCTTCATATATCCTAAACCTAATAGTTAACGAGATATTATCCAAAGAAGAAAGAAAATTTTTTCGATAATATCTCGTTAACTACTAGATTTAGGACATGTAGAGGTCAATACATTTTTACTCAGAATTCGGTAGTCAATCGATTCATGATGCAGAAAGTAGGTCTTTCCATTTTAAAAAATCAAGGTGACCTTCTCCTCACCTTGGAGTGTTCATCGGGAAAAATAAAAATCCCACCACATGATGTCCCCCTCGCTACTGAACAACTTTCATCTCAAACATTTTTGCGTATAATCAATATTTTTCGAGATATTCGTCTGTAACGCTTTATAATGTTCACCCTGTATATTCCATCACATAATACTTTTGGATCTCTTTTTCCCAGCTTCTTCACCGATCCACTAGCCACCCGTCCTACATATTAATTAATCCACTTAATTATTTTAATCGAACTCTTTATTATTCGGAACAGCATGCGTCAAATAAAAGTTATTCCGCTTTATTGCTTATTCGATTTTTGGAACAATTATGTATAAAAAAAAGTGTAAGGAAATAATGCTCGTCTATGAAATATTAAGTTGGAACAAAAGTTCGTAGCCTTTTTAAATCAAAATTCAAAGATAAAATTAAGATATGTATTCATAGGTTTATTGAATAACATGGTAAGTCACTTATAAAATGGCAACAAGTAATAGAAGAGAATGGAAAATATGTTAGTTATTGAACAAATCTATGTATAAACATCATAATTTCATGTTGGAGTTTTAATTTAAAAACGCTACGAACTTTCGTTTCAACCCAATTTTTCGATATTACTTTAGGTATCTCATATAAAATTTGAAGTAGGAATTGTTCATTTTCCTAAAATAATGCACTTACATAGGATATTTCAAGGAATTTTTTGTCTTTGATATTAGTTTTGTGATGCTAATATTTTAAACCTGAAAAATAAACACCATAACATCGTCTGAAATATCAGTTTATCTCGAACACGTTCGTTGAAGAACGTAACACGAAACAGTGGTCTGCTGCACCGATTAAATGCCGTCGGTGGCCTTCTAGTTCGCACTCCAGTCAGAATCTATCCTAGAGGGCGTAAGAGAACACCGAAATATTCGTGCCACACCAACTCCCGTAAGGCTGGCAGTCTGGTAGGATACTGAGAATTGTAACTAGAAACTTACTAGATTAAGGGTGGAAATAAGGGTTTGCGGGAATCGATTTGTTTTTCTTATTTGAGCAAATTTTGGGCTGGGTGAGGGCTCAATCTAAAGAGGAAGGTTCAGTACAGGGTGCTCTGGTCATGAGGCTAACGAGATTATGCTTATATATAACAATATGAGTGTCCAAAGTAGAGGAAAAATCGAGAAAAAATACCCGCAAATTCCAATGTATTTTTCTGCCACCAAAGACTTTTTTGACTGCTGTAATAACCAGAGCACCCTGCGCTGAACCTTCCTCTTTAGATTGAGCCCTCACCCAGCCCAAAATATGCTCAAATAAGGAAAACAAATCGATTCCCGTGATTGCATTCACATTAGCAGAGATTTCCCCATATTACATTCATCCAGAACGAGCTAGAGCCAATTTTAGTTCGGCCGGTTTAGACGAGATGGCGCCTAGCCAGGAGGGTATAATAGAACGTCTAGTGCTATCTGACCCAGCTGAATAGAATTTCGAAATAGCAAGCAACGCCATCTCGTGTTCATCAGGCAAGGCGTGTTTACCAAACTCTTTTTTTGCACAGAGGTTGGTCATACTGATTTTCTAGTTACAGTGTTCAGTATCCTACCCCCTTAAGGGGGTAGGATACTCAGAATTGTAACTAGAAAATCAGTATGATCAACCTCTGTGCAAAAAAAGAGTTTGGTAACACTGAGAAACACACGCCTTGCCTGATGAACACGAGATGGCGTTGCTTGCTATTTCGAAATTCTATTCAGCTGGGTCAGATAGCACTAGACGTTCTATTGTACCCTCCTGACTAGGCGCCATCTCGTCTAAACCGGCCGAACTAAAATTGGCTCTAGCTCGTTCTGGATGAATGTAATATGGGGAAATCTCTGCTAATGTGAATGCAATCACGGGAATGCGTTTGTTGTTCTTATTTGAGCAAATTTTGGGCTGGGTGAGGGCTCAATCTAAAGAGGAAGGTCCATCACATCCGGGACTGGTTATTACAGCAGTCAGAAAAGTCTTTAGTGTCCGAAAAATACATTGGAATCTGCGGGTATTTTTTCTCGATTTTTCCTCCACTTTGGACACTCATATTATTATATATAAGCATAATCTCGTTAGCCTCATGACCAGCCCCGGATGTGATGGACCTTCCTCTTTAGATTGAGCCCTCACCCAGCCCAAAATTTGCTCAAATAAGGACAACAAACGCTTTCCCGCAAACCCTTATTTCCACCCTTATTCTAGTAAGATTCTAGTTCCTTTCTAGTTACAATTCTGAGTATCCTACCCCCTTAAGGGGGTAGGATACTGAGATTTGTAACTAGAAAATCAGTATGACCAACCTCTGTGCAAAAAAAGAGTTTGGTAACACTGAGAAACACGATGAACACCAGATGGCGTTGCTTGCTATTTCGAAATTCTATTCAGCTGGGTCAGATAGCCCTAGACGTTCTATTGTTCTCTCCTGACTAGGCGCCATCTCGTCTAAACCGGCCGAACTAAAATTGGCTCTAGCTCGTTCTGGATGAATGTAATATGGGGAAATCTCTGCTAATGTGAATGCAATCACGGGAATCGATTTGTTTTCCTTATTTGAGCATATTTAGGGCTGGGTGAGGGCTCAATCTAAAGAGGAAGGTTCAGCGCAGGGTGCTCTGGTTATTACAGCAGTCAAAAAAGTCTTTGGTGGCAGAAAAATACATTGGAATTTGCGGGTATTTTTTCTCGACTTTTCCTCTACTTTGGACACTCATATTGTTATATATAAGCATAATCTCGTTAGCCTCATGACCAGAGCACCCTGTACTGAACCTTCCTCTTTAGATTGAGCCCTCACCCAGCCCAAAATTTGCTCAAATAAGAACAACAAATCGATTCCCGCAAACCCTTATTTCCACCCTTATTCTAGTAATATTCTAGTAAGTTTCTAGTAACAAATCTGAGTATCCTACCCCCTTAAGGGGGTAGGATACTGAACATTGTAACTAGAAAATCAGTATGATCAACCTCTGTGCAAAAAAAGAGTTTGGTAACACTGAGAAACACACGCCTTGCCTGATGAACACGAGATGGCGTTGCTTGCTATTTCGAAATTCTATTCAGCTGGGTCAGATAGCACTAGACGTTCTATTGTACTCTCCTGACTAGGCGCCATCTCGTCTAAACCGGCCGAACTAAAATTGGCTCTAGCTCGTTCTGGATGAATGTAATATGGGGAAATCTCTGCTAATGTGAATGCAATCACGGGAATACGTTTGTTGTTCTTATTTGAGCATATTTTGAGCTGGGTGAGGGCTCAATCTAAAGAGGAAGGTCCATCACATCCGGGACTGGTTATTACAGCAGTCAGAAAAGTCTTTAGTGTCCGAAAAATACATTGGAATCTGCGGGTATTTTTTCTCGATTTTTCCTCCACTTTGGACACTCATATTATTATATATAAGCATAATCTCGTTAGCCTCATGACCAGCCCCGGATGCGCTGAACCTTCCTCTTTAGATTGAGCCCTCACCCAGCCCAAAATTTGCTCAAATAAGGACAACAAACGCTTTCCCGCAAACCCTTATTTCCACCCTTATTCTAGTAAGATTCTAGTTCCTTTCTAGTTACAATTCTGAGTATCCTACCCCCTTAAGGGGGGGTACTGTCCCCGGTACCGTCGGTATCGGTGCGCAAACGCCCCGTTACCATTCAGTGTCAACACCCAACGTTACCGATAAATCACATGTCTCGAGCATTTATTAGCAAGAAGAAAAAATTGTATACTCCATTCGCATTACGTGTATTTAAACGACACTGCTTTCAATGCCTGTCGTTTTTTCCCGCATCTACCGATTTCGATGAAACTTTCACAGTGCATGTAATTGACACAGATCTACAAAATTTGTTTTTTAAATTTCCGATATAGGCCCACATAAAAAAGTTGAAAATGCGACTTTTAGTATTTTTTCAACAATTCCGATCAACTGCAATTTTTGAAAAAATTTCTTTTCGCATCCTGTAATAAACTAATTGCTCTAGCTTCCCAAAAAAGTTCAAATCGTATAGTACAATATTAAAATAGTTATCGTCTTCTTTAGAGTGCCTTTAAATTTTTGTTCACTACTGGAATGTGCATATTGCATCAGGACGTACACCGTACGCCATACGTCGTTCTTCCGCATACGATAGATCGTGAGGACCTACACCGTACGCCCTTCGGGTCGGAAGGGTTAATATTGTTGCGTATGCAAAATTCTCTCGTTTATCTTACAATTAGTACATACACAAGTTCTCGGCATAACGTAAGGAGATTTCTTTCTTATTAGCGTATTCTCTCTCTTTACGGCGAGCGGGCAGAAGAGAGCCTCTTCCCGATTGCACTCTCCGATGATCTTCGTATGTATTGAAAACTCGTAATCGGACAACGTTGCGTACTTTAGACTTGACGACGCTGTAGACATACCGTTCGCAGATATTTTTGCTACAAAAAAGGTCATTCATTGGATTTTATTATATTATCGTGCAAACCATAGGGCCTCCTGGCTACATTTGCTACGGGCCCCGCGCTGGATTAATCCGGCACTGGCTGTAGAAGTTTTACCAGTCGAATCCGAGTCGGATTGGTTCTAGTTCTCGAATTCACCGTTCTCAATGCGTAGAGGACGCTGAAATCACTGGCATTTTAAGGTGCCGGTACTACAGATTCCTATGGACACCAAGTCCCATAAGATGCCAGGTCTATTCTAGCCAGGTCGATAATAGTATCTCGTCGGTGCTGGCAGTCTTACCATACCAAATTTATGGTATGGGCGGATGAAGTATCGGAGTTATTGGACTTTGTAGATAAGGATTCTTGATTGTGACAGTTAACGATTTTCGCACAGCACATCATCAAAGTATAGTCCTTCACGAACATTTAAAAAAAAATTCCAATTGAATCGATGAAAAACTGAGTTGTCGGCAGATTTTTGTCCAAAAAAATCGGTTTCTGGCCCACTGTGCGTCGTCGCAGAGTTCTCCACGAATTACCGTCGTTCTTTTCTCTTTTTTCGCTCTGTTTCCGTGTCTCGAGAAACTCTCGAGCTTGGCCGATTATTATTCGAGTGCCAATCGCAACGACGACTAACGACGCGACGCTTATTAAAATAATTGCGAACCGTTCGCTCCCTCTGTCGAGAGGTTCGTGGGATGGCGTTCGAGGTAGACGCTGCGAATACTAAACTCTCTCTCGAGTTCGGTCGTTTCGACGATCGTAGGTATCTGCGTAGGTCTCTCGTAAAGATGCGACGAACGCTGGGATCGATATGTATCTACCACGTAATTGCAACAAGATAGTCAGTTAATTATACATTATTATTATTAATTGTAGTTACTAGTGTCGCGTTCCTATTTCCTATGCTTTTAGCGCATAGGAGTCGGAGTCGAAGTTTGGGAGTAATTGCTGATCACCGGAGTCGGAGCCGGAGTTAGAAAAAGCTATGTATCGTCAAAAAAAATCATTAATAGATTTATGTATACATAAATAAATTGCTAATATTCTATATACAGTATACAGGGTGTCCCAAAATTCCTTCAACAGCCGTAAATGGGAGGTTCCTCACGTCATCTGAAGCAACATTTTCCTTTGCAAAAATGTTATCCGCGGCTTTGTTTAGGAGTTACTAACGAAACACACGGACCAATCAGAGCGCGACCTAGACGCGAGCTGGCACAGTCGGCCCGGCGCGCCAACTGTCTATTGGTGTTTCGTTAATAACTCCTAAACAAAGCCGCGGATAACATTTTTGCAAAGGAAAATGTTGCTTCAAATGATCTCAGGAACCTCCCATTTCCGGCTGTTGAAAGAATTTTGGGACACCCTGTAGACTTATTGTATATGTATATACATACCTCGGCACTATGTAGAAGAGAAACAGTTAAAGTTATGGTAGTAGTATTTTCTAACTATTTCCTGAAAGTGAGAAAGTAACAAACAAGTGCTGTGTTGTATCAGAGTTATCTGTTCTATATTCTTAGACTTTAATACAATATTTCAACTATTTATTCAGTTTTATTCAACTCTTGATCGGAGTCGCAACACTGGCCGCAACTCATGTCGGGCGAAGATATTTTGCTTTCTGGTTCGGTAAAAACGTCGATTTCGCAAAAACTTCAAGGGGGGGTTTCTCTAGATAAAAGTCTGCTCTATCGCGTGGTATAGTTCGATTTTCCGCTAGACCCTTATTTTTTGAGATAAATTGAAAAATATCCTCAAAAATTGGTGCAAAAGTGGTGTCTCTCCGTCTTTAAACGTTGTTTAAACATGTTTAAACAATCATAATGCATTACTATTATATATCACTGGATTCGGGAAAGTCTACAGAATCTTTTGCTGTAAAGAACAATCCAATATCTTTTATAATAACATCATAATATTTGTTTAAAGTTGAAAAATATGTTTTTTTTTTTAAAGCCATGTTCCTCAAAAACTGTGCGTATAGGAAAAAAATTAAGGTCAGATTCGGAATCAGCGCAAAAAACTCTATAAGAAGGGCCCAACAGTATATTGGGAACAAATTTGGTGTTGGACAGTGTTATCTGAGAGAAACTATGTATTATAAAGAACACACCCTCGAAGGTGACGGTCAACGACAATATACATCGAAACCCAGTACCGTGGTGGGACAAAGAATGTGACCGAGTCAAGAGGTTGAGGAGAGCGGCCTATAAGAAATGGCAACACACTTATGAAATGTCGGACCTAGTTAACTATAAAAAAACTTGTTGCAACCGCAAAGAAAACATTCAAGTTAAAAAAAAAGAGAATATTTTCACAAATTTATTTCAGAATTCGACACTAAAAGAGGCAGTAAATACTTCTGGAATACCTGCAAGAAACTGAAAAATAAATGGACATATACCAGGAATAAAACAATGTCTGCTGATCAACGCCTAGAAAAAATTCATGAATGCTTAGATAAAATTGCTCCCCTGTGGGTTGCCTGCAACCCAGATGGTTTTCCGCAGGCGCCTCATAATCAATTCTTTGACAAACCGTTCGATTTCACTGAATTTAATTTTGCATTACATTTTAAAAATGACAAATCTGCACCCGGAAAAGACGGCATAGACCAGGCATGCACACCAAGTAGCTCTCAGAGCGGCTCAGCAGCTCCCAAGAGGCTCCCGTGCGCTCTCAGAGCCGCGACCTTGCTCGGACGTATGGAAGGGGAACCCACCAAGCGTGAGTTGTAAACAGTGCATGGAGAGCACGACTAGTGGGCGGGGCGAGAGGGACGGAGGAAGCGCCTGAGTGGTCAGACTACAATAACGTAGGCGCCACCACTCTCACACGCATTCGTGGCTCCAACGAGTTACATATTTCACTATTTTGAGAGCGACAGAGCGAGACAGAGCGAGCGTTGTGGCGGGAGCCACGCGTGAGTCGAAAAGTGTGTGAGTGTCATCCGCGAGACTTGTATTCAGTGTAAAGGAGCCCTCGGAAAGGGGCAACTGAATTAAATATATTTGTTCACAGTAAATCACAGTAAAAATATATTGTTTAAATGTTTTTGAATACATTATTTTAATGTCACAGCTAAAAACATAGACATACATATTTCAAGAGAAAAGTAATCGAAATGTAAAAATTATATATTATACATAGAAAATGCATAAAAATATTTACACTTGAACATATATTGTTGAGCGCTGACAAGAAAATCCCTGGCAGGAATGCGGTGACGTAGGCAAGAATGCGCGCCCGATTGGTTGGATTGGAGGGGGCGGGCCTAGGCTCACGCCCAATTTCGACTAGAGTGTTCTATTGGCCGCAGCAGTCACAAGTTCCTAGAATCGAGCGAATCTGGGAACTTCAACGGGGCGGGGCGGCGCGGCGCGGCGTAGGCACAAAATTCAGAACACTGCTGATATTGTCACGATGTAAAAGAGAGAGAGCGGGAGAGGAAGAGCGGAAGCGAGAGCGGGAGAGAGAGAGAGAGCGGGAGAGAGAGAGAGAGCGTGAGAGAGAGAGAGAGCGGGAGAGAGTGAGAGCGGGAGAGGGGGAGAGAGAGCGGGACAGAGGGAGAGAGAGAGCGGGAGAGAGAGCGGGAGCGAGAGAGAGAGCGGGAGAGAGAGAGAGAGGGAGAGAGAGAGCAGGAGATAGAGAGAGAGAGCGGGAGAGAGAGAGAGAGCGGGAGAGAGAGAGAGAGCGGGAGAGAGAGAGAGAGCGGGAGAGAGAGAGAGAGCGTGAGAGAGAGAGAGAGCGGGAGAGAGTGACAGCGGGAGAGGGGGAGAGAGAGCGGGAGAGAGGGAGAGAGAGAGCGGGAGAGAGAGCAGGAGCGAGAGAGAGAGCGGGAGAGAGAGAGAGAGGGAGAGAGAGAGCAGGAGATAGAGAGAGAGAGCGGGAGAGAGAGAGAGAGAGCGGGAGAGAGAGAGAGAGCGGGAGAGAGAGAGAGAGCGTGAGAGAGAGAGAGAGCGGGAGAGAGTGAGAGCGGGAGAGGGGGAGAGAGAGCGGGAGAGAGAGAGCGGGAGCGAGAGAGAGCGCTCTCTATCCCACTCTCTCTCTCTCCCGCTCTCTATCCCACTCTCTCTCCCACTCTCCCTCCCGCTCTCTCTCCCCCTCTCTCTCCCCCTCTCTCTCTCTCTCTCTCTCTCTCCCTCGTATTCACGGCATTGAATATTGGCTGTAATTCGTGAAACGCCGTAGCCCCCCGTAAATACGGGAATCCTACTACTACGCGTCGTGTGACGTAGCAGCCGAAAAGGCGTGGTCACGCGGCGACGACGGGAGCGTCAGAGGTGGGGATGGGCGGAGCTAGCTGGGGACCCTTCTTGCCACTGTGCCCCCCCGGGGATCTTCTTGTCAGCGCTCAACAATAGCTACTGCAGCGTATGTGACTTGAGGTGCATTTTCAGTGGCCATGATTTCTGCGGGAGAGATTCCTGTACACAGGAATATATCTCTCGAGTATCAGAATTGAAACAATCAAACTCGCGATTACCACAGTGACGAGCTACGGTATAAGGAAGCACAACACTCACTATATCCAAAAGTAGATTGTAACACGCGTACCTCGTGGATCAAAACAGACGTCTTGACTCTTCGAATGTCAACACGCGACTGGTTCGTTGTGGTTAAAGGTCTGAAGAATAAGGCTACAATATTATTTTTTCTATTTGTACACCCATGAAGTAGTAAACTTCATCGAAAGTCGAGAGATTTTAAGGCGCGCTTGGCGTTCTTAAACAGTCTCTAAGACAGCGTCTGTTCATTGGCGATTTTCAAGAGTTTGAAGGAAAATTCTGTAAATTCTTGTATTACAAAAGTTGTTCAGGTTATTATCTAAATTAGTATAGTTATTAATATTTGAATATTACCAATCATTCTGTAAGCTTTTTAAAAATTACAAAACTTCATTGACAATTTTGTTATAGTATAAAGCGTTATTAAGTGCTCTTTTTGGTGTCATTACATTCGGTAAAGATTCGTGATTAAAAGCCAACAAAGTTTGAATCCGAATATGTCCGAATTCAAATTTTATAGCCTATTTAGTATTAAGCGTTTAACAGCGTTTTGCGTACGCCTGTATGTTCGGCTACGCTTGGCCTCAAACGAAGAAGAAACATTATCTGAGGAAGAAATTTCTGATGTATTTTCGGATGAAAATTAATGGGTAATAATTTTTAAATGTTCTTATAATATACCGGGTGAGTCATGTAAAGTGAAACAGACGTATATCTCGAAAATGAAGCATTTTGGATAAAAATGTTTCAGACAAAAGTTGTATGGTACATATCACGGTGGACATAAAATGGTGTCATTGATTTGGCCTTGGATAGTCGTTTGAAAACCACGTGAAGGTCATCTTCAATTTCTTAAATAGAAACCCCTATTTTTTATTGCATATTCTTGTAGCTTGTTTTGAGAGCTTTCCAAAACACTATAATAAAATATTTTTTTCTTAAATATTTTTCAAGTTATGATAGTGCAAATATTTCACTAGCGCCACGTTTTTTCATGGGTTCTCGATAATCTGAGGAAAAAATGTTTCCAACAAAAGTGGAACAGTATTCGAACGTCTACAAATTTCAATATATGAAAGTTGTAAAAAAATTGTTTTTTACAAAAAATTGAGGTGAATTTGATTTTTTAAAAGCTGAAATGTATTTTGGATTTCATAATATTGTAGCTGATCTGAAGACGAATCCAACGATATATAATATTATAACCTTGAGCCTATAAATAACGCTACAATAGTTTATTCCACTTTTTCAGGCCAAATACCCCACTGCGCGGCGCGCCAATTGCCTATTGGCCGACTGTGCCAGCTCGCGTCTAGGTCGCGCTCTGATTGGTCCGTGTTTTTCGTTAGTAACTCCTAAACAAAGCCACTGATAACATTTTTGCAAAGGAAAATGTTGCTTCAAATAATCTCAGGAACCTCCCATTTCCGGCTGTTGAAGGAATTTTGGGACACCCTGTATATAAAATGTGAAAAATAAAAGGAAAATTCTGGTGTTTCGTATTAGCTATAAATAAGTTAACAGAGCTATCACTAGGAATATATTTGAACTGGATCATCTTGTCGCGTAGCAAGTTCTAGAGTAAAGGAGAGGGACCGCAAAGCGTTGAAACAACGATGCCGCGCCGCACAGTGGGGTATTTGGCCTGAAAAAGTGGAAAAAACTATTGTAGCGTTATTTATAGTCTCAAGGTTATAACATTATATATCATTGGATTCGTCTTCAGATCAGCTACAACATTATGAAATCCAAAATACATTTCAGCTTTTAAAAAATCAAATTCATCTCAATTTTTTGAAAAAACAAAATTTTTTTTAAACTTTTATATATTGAAATTTGTAAACGTCTGTATACTGTTCCTCTTTTGTTCGAAACATTTTTTCCTCAGATTATCGAGAACCCATGAAAAATCGTGGCGATAGTAGAATATTTGCACCGAAAGGCTGAAAAGAATTATTTTTGCACATAAATTATATTGAAATGAAGTAAATTATTATTTTATGCAAAATATGTGAATCTCGAAACTTTTTATTAAATAAATAAACATATTATAAGAAAATTTTAAATTCTTCACCTGAATAACTGTCTTGATGCAGTAGAAAATTTTCGAGATATTCTAATTGTGAATTAATGTTCCCTTCTTTTTCTTGCATTACGTTAAATAATTGCATTCTTGTTCGCAATTTAATTCCCGATGAGCCCGCAGTTGGCATTACAGGATTTGCTGACATTTTTTAAATATCTATATATAATATATGTATTCTCATTAAATAGTTCAGATCAAAATAGTAGAAGTAGACAATATTTGAGTGATGCAACAAATATTTTAAATGATACTTACCAAGAATCATATAAACTTGACCAATAAAACGCACATAAAACAGTATTTAAATATACACTAAACTAATAATACACACTGTATAACACACTCAGAATGAATATTATAAGAACGATAGAACATGTAAAAGAACACATAAAATGAATAAGAACTAAAATGTAACACTTAAGAAACTAAAAAACGCACTTAATAAATCGCTCTGATTTCCCTGCTGGCAGTTCTTCAACTGAATGCAGAAGGAAAACTGAATGCAGAAGAAAGGAAAACCTTAGTCGAATGCTTATCTGGAACCTCTTATATACAACCAAGTGCCAGTAATATAAACAGTTCCGCAGAAGAAGCTGTAGAACCTCACGCAGTCGTAGCAAGCGTAGCCGAACATGCAGGCGTACGCGAAACGCTGTTAAACGCTTAATACTAAATAGCCTATAAAATTTGAATTCGGACATATTCGGATTCAAACTTTGTTGGCTTTTAATCACGAATCTTTACCGAATGTAATGACACCAAAAAGAGCACTTAATAACGCTTTATACTATAACAAAATTGTCAATGAAGTTTTGTAATTTTTAAGAAGCTTACAGAATGATTGGTAATATTAAAATATTAATAACTATACTAATTTAGATGATAACAAAATAAAATCTATGCAAAACTGCTTTGTATACCTACCTGGTGAACAACTTTTGTAATACAAGAATTTACAGAATTTTCCTTCAAACACTTGAAAATCGCCAATGAACAGACGCTGTCTTAGAGACTGTTTAAGAACGCCAAGCGCGCCTTAAAATCTCTCGACTTTCGATGAAGTTTACTACTTCACGGGTGTACAAATAGAAAAAATAATATTACAGCCTTATTCTTCAGACCTTTAACTACAACGAACAACAAAAATTTTATGCCATACGCAAAAATTTAGAAATCGAATTTTTTCCACTTTTTCGGGCCAAATACCCCACTGTGCGCCGCGTCGAACAACACTGAAAAGGGGACCAGAAGTCCGCGAATTGCGTTTAGCGGGTGGAACGTGTAGCGCCAGCAGCTACATTGTGCTCTTCGTAGCTAACTTTGCTAACGATCCTGTCGTCTCGGCCCCCTGTTCTCCTTAAATACGAGGCAACTCGGAGATAAGCCGGAACCGGTTAAAGCGTCCTGCTTCCTTCCGACGACGTTACCAGACGTTTATTTCTTCCGAGAGACAGAGAAAGAGAAAGCTATAAGACGAAAAACAGACTCGTTCCGGAGCGGGTTCTGGTCGGCAAGGATTCCGGAGATAACCGTGAGGAACAACGTCTTCCGACGCGGCGCGGCGCGCCGCTTTTCCAACGGATTACGCCGGAACAAAATCGCCAGGCTTCCACGAGGAGCGAACAGGAACAGAGAGGAAAGGAAGGAGGGAACTCTTCGTTTGATATTCAACGCGCGGCGAACGATATTATCTCGAAACAATTGAATTAACCGCTATTGAAACCAAGTTATTTCGAGGCAGAATAGAGGCCAAGTAAAGTCGGCGCATACAAAGTGGCGAAATTTCGCAGGCGTCGATGATAGCGCGAACCTCTACCCGTCTACCCCCTCTGATCGACTGTGCAGGGGTGCAGCGCTTAAACGCGATCGACGCGCGCGTTAATTAGATAACCGTTCGCGAACGCCCGATAACCGCCGCGCCGCGCGCCGCACCGATGGAATCGCGACCACTCGAGAGAGCGCGTCAAAGTCAAAGTCATGGTCGTTGGCTGTCAATACCCAACGTTACCGTTTAAAAACACCCCTTCTAAGCATTATTAGCACGAAGACAAAATTTGATACTCGATTAACGGTCACCGTATTGCGTTGTACACTTTCAGCGTCCCGATAACAAGTCACGTGGTCGACACGGTCACTCACGGAAACTCGTGTGCGTTCCTTTTTCACTCTGACGTGGGAACTGTCCCACTAACGTACCAATAGTATACATAGACTGTAGGCCGAGCCGAAAAACATCAAAGTAAATGTGGCGTTTGGCCCTAGTGCGGGAAAGTTGCGTTTTGCGATCAATAAGAACTGTGCAAAAACTGAGCCTTGCGAGTTGATATCTTCTGTTCCGGCAAGAGCCTTGAATTTTCGAAAATTTAGTGAAACGATATAAAGTGATTTATAAGTGAATGATCGAGGATATTCTCAACCGAATTCGATATTTTGGATATTTTATGCAGCATAAAAAACTATTAGACCTGTATTTTTGAAGTGAAACTTCTTTTGGCAGGGTGTAAGCCTAATTCGCGTCACGGAATTCGCGACATGAAAAAGCGGACGGTCAAAGGTAAAAAAAGTGGGGGAATATCGGTGGCAGCTGTCCTATATATATGTATATCCGAGCGGTGGGTAAGGCCAACGCGTTCGCGCCTTCATGTCGCTGGCAGCTATCCCATCTCGCGGCGAGCAGAGAAATTTCCGAAAAGCCTCACGCGAGGCGTATAGGGTATGCCGTATGTAGTCTTTTGATTTAAAAAAAAAAATTAAAAATTAAAAAATGGCTGTATCTCGGGAACGGTGCGTCCTACCGCAAAAATAACGAAATTTTCGAAAGGCTCAACTGAAAGCATATAGAGTATGCCCAACCACATGACGTATGTAGTCTTTTGATTTTCTCAAAAAAAAAAAACAAAACTATACGCGTGGAAAACCACGCGCGGCAGAAGTGAAACTTCTTGCAGTATAGTAATGTTTCGCAAGCATATCAAGACCGGAAATTGCAAACAATCCCAATGAAGCGACAACGAGATCAGGAACAACTAATACAAAAAAAACTATACGCGTCGAAAACCACGCGCGGCAAAAGTGAAACTTCCCGCAGTTTATGATAGAATCACAGAAAATCGTAGAAAAACTAATACAAAAAGTAAATTGAGATTGGAAATGGTAAGTAATCCTAATGAAGCCTAATGAAGCGACAAGATCAGGAACAACTAATACAAAAAAAAATAATGAAGCGACAACAAGATCAGGAACAAGTATTGTTGAGCGCTGACAAGAAGATCCCCGGGGGGGCACAGAGGCAAGAAGGGTCCCCAGCTAGCTCCGCCCATCCCCACCTCTGACGCTCCCGTCGTCGCCGCGTGACCACGCCTTTTCGGCTGCTACGTCACACGACGCGTAGTACAAGTAGGATTCCCGTATTTACGGGGAGCTACGGCGTTTCACGAATTACAGCCAATATTCAATGCCGTGAATACGAGGGAGAGAGAGAGAGAGAGCGGGAGGGAGAGTGGGAGAGAGAGTGGGATAGAGAGCGGGAGAGAGAGAGTGGGATAGGGACATGAGAAGGTTCTTGAAATAGTAGTAAAAAAACAAATTGAAGAGTATCTGGAGAATAGTAATATCATTACGGAGCATCAGTCGGGATTTAGGAAAAATTATTCATGTGAAACAGCAATACAAACAGTCATAGATGAATGGAAATTGATAATTAGTGAAAGAAAAATGGTAGGAGTAGTATTTATGGATCTCAAGCGTGCATTCGAGACGATCGATAGAGAAAGATTATAAGAGAAACTATACCGGTTCTAGAGTGGTTTAGATCATACTTAACAAACAGAACGCAACAAGTTAGATATAATGATAAATGCTCTAAATTATTGTCTACGAAATATGAAGTGCCACAAGGATCGGTTCTAGGTCCGTTATTATTCATAACTGGCTACGGATAAAACTGAAATAGAACGGGTGGAAAGGATAAAGTATCTAGGCGTAATTATTGATGATAAACTACGATTTAACGATCATTGTGATTATATGCTAAAGAAAATCGGGAAGAAAATAAGTTTCCTGAATCGAGTGGGAAATTATATTACAGCATATACTAGATGTACTATATATAAGACAATCATAGCACCTCATTTTGAGTATTGTGCGACGTTATTAATTAATATGGGGGAAACGCAGATAAGTAGGCTACAAAAGGCACAGAATCGGGCCATGAGAGTCATATTGCAATGTGACAGACGAACCAAAGTAGAAAGTATGCTGCAAGCGTTGCACTTTATGGCTATAAGACAGAGGCTGTACTATAATATGAGTATATTCGTTTTTAAGATTTTAAACAATATGTTGCCGCAGCATTTAACAAATAGGCTAAGAATAGTAGGAGATGAAAATGTAATGCAAACAAGGCAAGCTGGGAATATTGCAGTTGAATTTCGTAAAACGAGAAGTGCCCAAAAAGTTTATTTTATGAAGGAGTATTAATGTATAATGCACTACCAGACGAAGTAAAACGCTGTGAAAGTTTAGATATGTTCAAGAGAATGCTAAAGGAATTCGTTATAACAAATGTATTGTAATATAAATGTAAGCCAAAGTAGCTGAGAAAGCTAATAAATAATCAATCAATCAATCAATCTCCCGCTCTCTCTCTTTTACATCGTGACAATATCAGCAGTGTTCTGAATTTTGTGCCTACGCCGCGCCGCGCCGCCCCGCCCCGTTGAAGTTCCCAGATTCGCTCGATTCTAGGAACTTGTGACTGCTGCGGCCAATAGAACGCTCTAGTCGAAATGGGGTGTGAGCCTAGGCCCGCCCCCTCCAAGCCAACCAATCAAAAATACGCCACCGCATTCCTGCCAGGGATCTTCTTGTCAGCGCTCAACAATACATACCCAGATAGCACAAATACGTCTTAAACAGGTCTTAAAAACGTCTGGTGTCGGACATTAAGACGTCCTACCGATGTCATGAATGTCCTGCGAACGTCTTCCGAACGGCCTCCGAACGGCCTCCGAACGGCTTATGTTACAAAACTGTACGTCCTAAAAACGTCTTAAGCATGTCCATTAGACGTCTAAAAAACGTCTTTTAGACATTCGTAGGACATTCAGGACGTCTTGTTCAAATTCACGAAAAAGTTAAAAAAAAATTATAATTTATATGTAATACTTCTACTTTCTATGCACTGCTTGAGGGAATATTCCATTTTGTCTTCGAAAGGACATTATTACAATTCAGAAATTTTTATGCAGTTGGCGGGACTCGAACTCGGGACCTACCGTTTACTTGATGATGTGCTTCCTCGCTGAGCCATGCGAACCTATATGGTTACATTCATTATTTTTTATTGTTTTAGGCTCAAATCATATAATTATTAGAAGAGATAAACTTCTGTTAAAAAAATTTTTTAGATAAAAATAAACTACTTTTTTTAAATGAAGCATAGTATTAGTATATTAACGACTAAGAGATATATATGTATATTTTCCCAAGTACATACTTCAATCGTACGTAAGCACAGAAATACATACCATATACCATATATTTGCTAAATAAACAAAAACATATTATTGTGAAAAACATATTGTTATAATATACAGGGTGTTTCACGTAATTTTTTCAAGCCATAACTCCGTTACTAATGCATTTACGAAAAAATATCATAAGAGAAAGATAAATGGTTCCAAGAGCACTACAATTCGTAGGCCCTTAGATTTTTTAGGTGCAACTGTGCATGTGCAATTAACAATTCCATCATTTCTTTAAATAGAAATGCATATTTTTTGTGACACTAATCGATTCCTCTGTTCATTCTACGTAAAAAATTATTAACGTACCATAGCAAAAAAATTAATAGTTCCCGCGATATTTTCAAAACCTGCCTTTATTGAAGAAGATACTCATTACTTTTCGTACACAACTTACGACGAACTTATTAATCTTATAGTTCAATCACATTGCGTAAGACGTAAGAGCTACGATTATTTTTCGTGCAACTACTTTGTCGCACATAATAAGAACATTAATTAATTAATTAATATTCTTAGAATATAAATGTATGTCGATTAAGTGACACACACGAATTCAAATAAATTAAAAGTAAACATTTTACTTCCAATATAAATAAAGATTTATTTTATATTCGAAACCAATATTTCATTCGTAATATGAGAGGTGTGTATGTCTTCCAGCATATTCTGGAACAAATATTTTTCCATGATAAACAAAATATTTCCTGCATATTTAATAAAAATGTTCTATTTCTAATATTAAATAAAGATTCATTTTATATTTAGAAAAAAATATTTTTCTTGTAACATGAAATAGATATATATTTCCTCCTTATTTAAAAAAAAGAATTTGTTACGTATTGTAAAATAAATATTGTATGTATATCTGAATATTAAAAACAGTTTGGATCTCTATTTAATACTACATGAATGTGTATACAATATTTTGTGCTGCTAGATGTAATCATCCATGTGTTTATAATAAATGATATTTTGACAAAATATTTTCATTATCATTGCAAGAAATAGGAAACATGAGAACCAACATTTTAATCATTGCATAGCAAAATGATCCCTGTCATAACATCTCCAAAAAATTGAAGTGTGAAATAAGGCGTCTGAAATGAAACGTTTTAAAAACGCCCGCAAAAGGACGTCTTTAAAACGTTTTATTTCAAACGTTAAACGGACATCCCGCAAAAAAACGTCTTTAAAACGTCTTATTTCAGACGTTAAACCGACGTCCCAAAAAAACGTCTTTAAAACGTCTTATTTCAGACGTTAAACGGACATCCTGAGATAGACGTCTTTTAGACGTCTTTAGTACGTCTTTCCAGGACGTAGGACATTTAGACCTAAACTGGACGTAAAATGGACGTTTTCAGGACGTCCTGTGCTATCTGGGTACTATGAATAGGAGAAGCTTGACGCTCGTTAGAAGAAGATTTTGCCAGTTTGCAAGAGGCGCCACCAAATGTCAGACTTTGAACTATGCTTCTCTCCGCACCCCGCGATCACCCGTGGAGCTCTATGCTTTGCCTCACTTCGCCACGCGCAGACGCACACTAAAATAATATCCAATAATATCAGTGCGCCGGCATCGACATTTGGCGGCGCTGGCATCGAAAGTGCCTTCTTCTACTGGCTTCAACGGCTGTACGGCTGGCTTATGGGAACCTCCTATCCATAGTATATATATATATCAGTGTTTTCGGCCCCGGCCTAATAGACAGGTTGTACATATGTATAGAGTAACTGATCTCAAACACCATATTATACCGTTGTGCGTAAATGTAACATTTATTTCGGCATAAATTATGACGATAGATACATAGATTAGGTGTAGATACAAAATGAATTGACTGTAGACAGGACTGTAGTAGTGAAAATACACTAATGCGTCTGTTGCACCAGTTTCCGTACTCGAATTGCTTCGTTTGATTCCGGTTTTGCGAGTTCGATCGCCGCGACTGCCTGCTACGAAATCGGAACGACGATTTCCAACGACAAGAGAGCTACCGTTTCGTTCACCTGTGCATCCAGCATCGTCAAACACGATTATGTACTAGAACCTCCTCATAGTCCGCGGGTCTTAATGGAAATTCGAAATGTCATGGTTGAACGGTTAATGGAAATTCGAAATATCTGGTTATAGAAGAAACGAAGATGTCGCCGAAGGACTGATACATATATCGGTATTTAACGCCCGAAAGCCTTTTAGAGAACTGGATGTCGGTGAACGCCTCGAATCTCCGGAGGACGAAAAAGTCTTCTTCTTCTTCTTCTTCCTCTCCTGTCACCGGCGCGGCATCGACTGCGAGTCGCCATGGACCTGAGACGGCGATCTTTGATTTTCCGAACTGCCGTGAAAACTACCCTTGCGTCCTTTTTTGATTTTGAAATCCGTCGAACCCCCGTGGGAGGTGGAGGAAGGTGCACGCGACAGATTTATCCTACCACATAGCACCGGACAGGAAAACGAGACGAGTTCCCCTCCAGTGTTCCGATATGGGGCATTTTTTCTCGCGCATGCGCGGCCAAAACATTAACGTATCTATATTAGGATGATGAGTTAGCAGAGCCCTGAGGCAGTTATATTGGCAGAAATGAACTGAAACAATCTGTTCCGGACAAAAAGACTCCAAAACATGTCCTGCGAGTTACAAAATATACAGAAATACACATGTTACACATTCATTTTTCGGACTCAAATCATATCAATTTTGTAAAATTCTGCGCGGTGCTCAAGGTACCCCATTTTATCGAGAATCTTACTTTACTGAGGCTGAAAGCGGCCATCCATCGCACGAGAAGAGATGCCCCATATCGGAACACTGTTCTCCTCTCGACTAAACAGCGGAGACCGTCAGCCTGCGAACCAATCACGATGGGAACAGAAACGGAAAAGTCTCGCGGAACGCAACCATCTTTGGCAAAATATCCGCGCGTCGCGTCACTTATGTCGCTGCGCGCGTCGCGGTCGTAATCGATTTATTGTTATGTATATCCGTGTTTGTGTATAATTTATATATTTATATATATACATAATTATATATATATATATAAATATATATAAATATATATAATATAATACAATATAATATAATATAATACAATATAATTTAATATAATATAATATAATTGTATACGTATATATAGTATATATCATATGTATATGTATATATATATATATATATGTGTATATATATATATATATATATATTTCTTACGAACCGTTCCACGATTAATTAGGATCACAGCCATAGCTTTAAATACGAATGTTCCGTTCGTATTGTGTTTAAGACAGAATACGATTACACGTTAATATACATATATACGTATGTGGATAATACGTGCGTGTCTGTACTTCGGACGCGAACGGCAAAGGATTAAAAACACGCGTCCGCGTTCTTAACGCTATTATCCTTACATTGTGGTTCTGTTCTAGTGGCTACGTAACATCGATTACAACGAGATACGAGTGAAACAGTGGGTACGAGACATTGAACGAGAATCGAAAGAGTATTCGTATCGTTTGTTTGCTGGTTGTTTCACGGAACGAGAATTTACTTTTGGATCGAGTCGAAACTAATTGCAAGAATCGAAAGCGGGCTACGCGCGTTCTAGATTATATTCGTACTCGGCATGCTTGTTCGAGTTCAAGCAATCATCGCGGTTTCGATCATCTACAATACGATCTACGGACTGACGACTACATTTTCCTACGGTGCAAGAGCGAGTGGACGGTCCCGGGATCGGTCCGAGAACGCAGCATCGTCATTCGATGATCCCGAAATCGACCACTCGCTCGCCTAACAAGCTAGAACGCATCGGACGCGTCTACTACATGGAACGAGTCGATTATCTTTGGCTACGATTATCGTATCATATATGTGCTGCTGGAGCGCCTCGGTCACTGTCGCGTGGTCTGTCACCATTATTTGAAAGAAAAATGCAGAGAACGTCCACTTTGGTGGAGCCTTAAATCCTCGACTATCGAACACGATCATTTTTTCTTATTGTTAACACCGACGCGACGCACAGTCTGACGAATGGCCTTTTTAGCTGGACAAAATTAACTTGCAAATAAACAAAAACTAACTATGCCAATATAATCTAGAATGACCATGTATTAAAACCCTTGAATATTGAAACTTAAAATTCTTTTGTTGTGTGTTTGCGGAGCATGTAAACCACCTAAAAGACGGACGCCTAACCTATACAGTCCTTGACAAAATAATAAAGACACCTAGCATATTTTTAAATTTCTTATATTTAAAGGTAGAAAATATTACATAGGTACTATTTTCAAAGTAAGCATGTGAAATCTTAGGATTGTATCGCGGTGTACCATAGCAAAATTAGAGAAAGATATGTAAACAGGGTCTGACATTAATTCGACAAAAGTATAAGACACTAACAGAAAAATGTTTGATTAAGCAAATAAAAATACAAAATTAATACTTTGTGATACCTCCCTTGAATTGAATTACGTATAGTAATCGTTTTCGGATAGTTTTATAGAAGTTTTTGATTCGTTTTTGTTCTAAATGTGTCCAATTGTGATTTATACTTTCTTTTAGTTCATTTATGTTATTATATTGTCTCCCATTCGCCTAGAATCGTCTTGACAAATCTCCGCACACATTTTCTATAATATTTAAATCGGAAGAACGAGCGGGCCATTCCAAAATATTAATACTTTTTGAAGAAAAGAATTGTTTCACAGATTTTGCAGTATGGATTGCTGCATTATTCTATTGAATAATATAGTCACCGCGCGTGATACGAGCTGCAGGCTTGTTTGACTGATCTGTTATTAATTCAATATATTTATTACTATTCATCCGACCTGATAAAAAGTTTATTTCTGTTTCTCCATAGTAATCAATAGCGGTGTATGCCACAACACTGCCACCGCCCATTTGACGGCAACTTAAATGGAATTCTTCCTTTCTGCAATCATGAAAGTATGTAGTAGGCCCAGCAGTTAGGGCCATCTAGATTGAATTTTTTCTCGACATTAAAAATGACTTTTTTCCAGTTTCTCATCTAGTGGACGTGTTCACAAGCGAACTTTAGTCGTGCTGCTTTGTGTTTCTCCATTAAGGGTGGCCGTTGTTTTAATTTCTTCCGTTTAATGTGTTTGCTTCCTTGTAAAATGCGATGTACAGTGACTCCCACAAATATTCGGACACTCTTAAAAAGACGATAACTTTTTAAATATTGTACTATACGATTTGAAGTTTTTGGGAAGCTAGAGCAATTACTTTACTACAGGATGTGAAAAAGAATATTTCCAAAAATTGCAATTTTTCGGAATTGTAGAAAAAATACTAATTGTTGCATTTTACTACTTTTTTATGCGGGCATGTATTGAAAATGTAAAAAATACGTTTTGTAGATCTTTGTGAATTAAACATATTCTGAAAATTTCGTCAACATCGGTCGACGTTACAATGAGCTACAAACGTTTAAAGATGGTCAAAATGGCAGATTCTCACGATTTTTGGCCTACAACTGCAGGTTCTTACATCTTTTAATGCTTGTCGCTTTTTTTCGCATCAACCGATTTCGATGAAACTTTCACAGTGCATATAATTGACACAGATCTACAAAACGTACTTTTTAAATTTTCAATATAGGTCCACATTAAAAAGTTGTAGAACGCAACTTTTAGTACTTTGTATACAATTCCGACCAATTGCAATTTTTAAAAATATTTCTTTTCACATCCTGTAGTAAACTAATTGCACTAGCTTCCCAAAAAACTTCGAATCGTATAGCCCAATTGTAAGTTGACATATTTGTGGGAGTCATTGTACATTCCTTAAATTTGTTTTCACACCTGCTTCTTCGGCTATTTGTCTTGCTGCGTTCTTAAAATTCGACGCAACACGCAAAGTTGCACGTTTATCACGTTCGAAAGTAACGCTAGGTCTTCCACTTCCTTTCGTTTTTCCATAAGCACTTGAATTTTATAACACATTATATAATGTGAATATCGCGCACCTACTTCTGTTTAATAATTTCGCAATTTTATTAATACTGTACTTTTCCGAGCGCAACAGAACGATTCGATCGACCTCACTTTTATCTAACTGCTTTTCCTCGACTCATTATTTATTTTTCGTTGTAACAAATGTACTTATGCTGTAAGAAAATCACAAGATTCAACGTCTGAATACGTTCGCAGTAAAACAGTTAATGGTAGAAGTCACATGAGTGGAAAATAAGCCAAATGTCTTATACTTTTGTCGAAGCAATGTCAGTCCGTGTTCACATATCTTTCTATAATTTTGCTATAGTACGCGATACAATCCTAAGATTTTACATGCTTACTTTGGAAATAGTATGTAATATGCAGGATACAACGGAGTGTACACTTTCCACCTTTAAATATAAGAAATTTAAAAATATGCTAGGTGTCTTATTATTTTGTCGATGACTGTAAATGAATGGGCACATTGCCATACGCGCTGGAAATATGTTAAAATGTACTAAGGAGTATTTAAATTTCCTATATATGATGGATATAGCATCTCAAAACATGTATTTTCACTTTAGTAATTCCAAATTATCAATAACATTTCTCTATTTTATTATTACTACGTTTTATTCGCTCGCTTTCTGGTTTGTCTGTCTGTCTGTTTGTTCGGTATAAATCTTGCAATTGATTTTAAACTAACTTCCCGATGAGCTAGAGACTTGAAATTTTAAACATAGCTCAGAACTGGATGACAATGCAATATTTAAAAAAAAATTTTTTTTAAAAGCCTATGCGTTTAGGAAATATAAATTATTAATAAATTTAACCGGTGCACCCCCGCGCGTGACGTCATCGCGTTCAACGTCCCCACTCTACTACGTGTTCCCACTCTGACTCATCCTCACTCCACTGACCCGCTTCTCACCGAAGGAGCTCAGTGTGCGCAGTCTGCGTCAGCGTGCGTTTGAGTTCCTTACGGTGTTTACAAAGCTAGTACGTATTATTATACGTACAGTTACACCGATTCTCCGTCGAACCTTTATCTTTCACATTTTACCACGGCGTTTGTTTTCAATAGGACGCGGTCGCAATACCACCTGAAATTTACTACATGTCTGTTATAATCTCATAAAAATGTTTAAAATCGATTGAAAAATTTCAAACACACAAGACTAAAAAGCAGAAAATAATTATTTAAATAAAAATAAATTTTTTAAAAATACCACGTTTTTAAAATGGACTAAAACGTATAAAATAATTTGTCCTAGCCCCATACAGGTTCCTAGCCCCATACAGATTGTGAATTTTCAATAGCTATGAAAATACTTGTAAGATTTAAAACGAAAAACGTGGAGCGCATGCAATAGATAATTAGGAATAGTTCATCTAAGTCACTAACAATTTTGTTGAACTGCAAATGATATGAACTGTTGTGTGAGTTTTCTCAACGGCAGCTACTCTCTATAGTCCTTACTATTATCTTGCGCCCCACGTTTTTCGTTTTAAATCTTACAAGTATTTCATAGCTATTAAAAATTCACAGTCTGTATGGGGTTAGGAACCTGTATGGGGCTAGGAAAAATTATTTTATACTTTTTAGTCCGTTTTAAAAACGTGGTATTTTTTAAAAATTTATTTTTATTTAAATAATTATTTGTAAATTAAGTGTCAAAGACGGTACTTATTTTTCCACAGAAACGCCCTTGTTACTCCTCTTCGTTAATGAAATAATATATGCTCCACGTCGCTCCACGCGATGATCTTTACATTATTATAAAGTAGAGACTGTCTAGTTTATTTTAATACCAAAATTGACTTGTAAAACGTTGCAAAACTGTACTACTTTTTACAATGAAGTTGCGTCGTTTAACGTTCACGCTCGTGACAATCACAGCTCGGGCCGGGCGCGACTTAGAGGTTTGTTTAGTCTACTCGAAACCTATGGATTGGTTTCGTTCATTGTATATTTACGGCATAAACAATGATACTATCCCCAAGTTTTCCTCTGAACTTTCTTCCTACGAAGAAAGCGTGCAGTCTACATGTCCCTTGCGTTTTTCTTATATCTTTCAGTTTCGTTATTTTTATTATTGTTATTGTTATTACTACTGTGATTGTTGTTACTGTTTTATTTGTTACGTTATCACTTCATACGTGAAACCGTTATAACAAAATCTTCTTTAGATAATCAGTTACGTTGAATCAAAACATTTAATCCTTTATAAAGATCATGAAAAGTTTAAATAGGAAATACAAATTTTTAGATTAATCTAAACAAATTGGTATAAATAACGTTAGGAAAAAAATTGAAAGGACACTTTGACTGTTAAAATGAATCGAGGTACGTATTGTACAAGTTGTATTTTCACAAAGTGATACTAGTCCATACTCTAATTTAATTAATGTTAATTTTTCGTTTGAGATTTAGTGATGCTTTAATTGTAATGGATATCTATATATTATTATTATTGTATACAATTTTGATCTCTGTTATTTCTTTTGTTTTATTTATATTTTTATGTTATTATATGTTTATTAAAATAATAAACAATAATATGAAGCATAGTTATTTATAAATTGAAACATTATACTAAACCAAAGAATAATTCTTTCCCGTCAGAATATGTCTGAATCTCCAAAAAGTAAATTGGTAAATTATATTTACATTCTTTTTGTCCACAATTAAAAATGACGTCTTCTTTGATAATATCTACTCTCTACTTGTTAAATCATTCTGTGTTACACAGATCCATTACTAACTTTGTTGTATTTTATATTTAATTATAAATCACTTAAAATGTATTGTTTAATTAACAAAAACCAACTAAATGTTGTAAAAAGTTAATAATTATTCATATTTTATACAACCGTAAACATATGAATTGATAAATATTGAAAAATAGGTGATTTTTAGAATTTTGTCCAGCTAAAAAGGCCATTCGTCACACTGTGGCGACGCGACGTCTCAACGATACGGTATCGCTCGAGATGGCTGATCGAGAAATTAAAATCGCTGTTACTAAACGATTCATCGCGAAATCCGCGATTATTTACCTGGAAATTAGGACAGACTCTCGACATGTTCGCTACTTAACCCTAGATAAAAACTAGTGACAAATTTTCTCCAGGTTCCAGTACCTTAATAAATATTAATTTTCCAGAAAAAATTCGCGCAGAGCAACCTGTGAGAAATTGTTCCGAGTCACGTGGCGCCTTGCGACAATAATCGAGGCGCTTACGTAAACTCGAGATCGTTCCGTCGCGACGACGGCGGCGAGTCGTTTGCTATCGGTGCCGTCTATAAAAAATAAAATTTACCATCTTGATCGATGGCGATACGGTCCGAAACGATACGATCCTCGTCGTCGAACGGTGCCGACCGAGTGTGCGGGTGAGATATAATACATATAAACGACGACGACGACTACGACGACGATGACAATAATGACTAGAACACTAACGATAACGATACCGACCAAACTAATTTTCCTACGACCGCTACGATACACCCTACGGTTACAATTTCGCTACACTCGGAGGATAGAGACTCCTGTTGCCGCCGATCTTCCGTTGGACATCCGACCAGTGATGCCATACGGGGGGAAGTGATAGATATATGATGTACCCCCTCTCTGATGACCAGAGCGCGACGGGGCATACGCAACGTGTCGGTGGAATAGGGAAGGTGAATAGTGGAAGGGGAAAAGGAGGAGAGTATTTCTGAGAATTTGGGTACCGATCGGTACCCATATGGCATCACTGCATCCGACATGATGAATATTCGTTGATCGCGGAGTCGGATGTTCAGACGGTAGCTCGGTTTGCGAATAGGTTTCGAACAGACTAGAGACCCGTTGCACGGCCGGCGAAGATAGGCTGCTTTGTTTCTCTTTGGATTCTCGAGGGAAGCGTGCAGCCGTGCAGTCCCGGGTCCAAGCTATGGCTAAGTAGTCAGGAGGGACCGTGATATCGGACGTGTACGTTCACTTAAACCGCTAGCTACCTAGGACACCGGCTACCCAAAAAGAGACAAACACACCGAAACTGTGTCGACAACAAGCGAGGACGAGCTTCTATCCACGGTGGTGCTCGGTTAAATTTACACGAGCCGGGCCCCCACTCTTCTTTCACGCTTCTTTCGCTTGTCGGCGCGTCGAGCTCGGAAACCTACTGTTCGAGTCTCGCAACAAGTCTCGCGGGACGGCACATTGGCAAAGGAGGCAAACCCCCGTTCGCTCTGCCTATCCCCATCGTTCGCGCCCCCGTTGTCTCAATGTTTAGGGATTGACGTCGCACGGGACTTTTTGCGAGGTGTGTACAGTACAGTAAAAGCTCCTTCGTTGTCCAAAGGCCGGGGGTTTGAGCGGACAACGACCGTGACCGGACACTATTTTTCATTTATGACTGCGTCTTTAGTGAAACGGCTAGTTAAATGACAAAGAAAAGCATTCCCAGTCAAAAGCAGTCAACTGTCTGGCTTTAGAAAACTCCTTATTTCCTTGCCATATTCCTTTCCTATTGTTCTCCGTTCTGCGCGGGTCTGGACAGTCTTGGGACACATCTGGCGACCAGATCCACGCAGGCCTAATCCTCTCGTTGACAGGCAGTGGAGTGGGTAGGCACTGGACAACGATCGTGCCCACGATTCAGGACAACGAAGGAGCGATTACTGTACTTCGGTAGACAAGGATAAATGTCCAGCTCGTGAGAATTTAACAGCTGGCAACCGAATTCGTATAAATTTAACCGAGCACCACTGTATCTAGACTCTGTCTATCTATCTATCTATCTATCTGCCTATCTACCTACCTATTTGTCTAGCGCTATCCGCGAGCAAGCTACGCAAGTATAATCGATACTCTATCCAACGAGACGAGTCAGCTTAGCAACCAGCATGCGCGCTCTTTGGTAATTATATCTGAGAGATGTAACTGGATCTCGCTGTCGCACTCGAGTCAATACTGGTTTGTTTACGTTTGCTGTCTCAACTTGTTGGACAAAGTGCAAGCCCTACGAAGGTCCCCGAACAATTTCTCTGATGAAGGAGCAACAAGCTCACAAAAAGCTTCACCAGTTCTTGCATACGAAAGCGAAACTTTTCGGACACCTTTGGAACGCTTCGGCGTCTACTCGGGTGTACACCTAGGCGTCTATTTGCGTGTACACTTTTGCGTTTACTTGTGCGTACACCTCGGCATCTACTTCTGTGTATACTCGTCTACTACCTCGTGCATATACGCGGCTGCTACGGTAACGCACTCTTAAGCGTCCGCCCTTTGGCACACCCAAGTGTCCACCGCTATCCCTTATCACCTGAAATATGAGTCCGGAACGAGCTTCGAGTATCCGCGCGACTCGCACGCTTCAGGTAAATTTTCATTTTCACCCGACGCGACGCGACGATGTACTGGCAGTGTCGCCAGAGAGGCACCGAAACGGGCGCCTCTTACTCTCCTCCTTTTCCCATTCCACTAACCCATTCCACCATCATGAGCATACTCCAATGTCCCCCACTAAGACCGTAGACTGAACTAAATCCCCGTCGCGCACGCGCAACGTGCCACGGTCATCAGAGAGAAGGTACCTGTATTCCCCTCGATTTTCTCGATCTGGCGACACTGTGTACTGGTACGACAAGTTCGTAGCTGCGGTTCGGACCGAACGCGGACACTTAAGTGTGCGCTACTGTACTAAACACCTGCTGCTAAACCAGCTACACCGCTACTGGATGCGTCGAACAAAGCGTTGCGTCTCTACGCCGAACGTCTACGGCCGTCTAGACAGCCTACTTCTACGAGAGCACATCTACATACGAGACATCGAGCGTGATTCTTTTTTCAGAACTGTGCTTAAGACCGTCTTTAGAGATCAACGTTTAATTGTAAGCTGCTTCTAGATGCACTTTTCTTCTAGACCTTCTACGCGGCGCGTTCGCGGGTCGCGGGAACGAGCGAGAAGAATTCAAACATGTGGCGGGAACGGTTCTCTAGAATACGAGCGACGAGAACACGGCGGAAATTTCGAAGCGCGATCTCGGACCGAAGGAAGTGCCTTCTGTCCACGATGCGTCGCAATCGGACAGCGACTAGGAAGAACAGGTGTGTCCACGTCTCAAATGATAGGTACACTTGTGTCTCTGATGAAATGTCGTTTGCAGTATGTTTTACCGGCGAAAATAATGTATTGTAAATCAATCCCTAGTAGCATTTATAGTTGGCGTTTTGTTGGGCCTCCGTTGGCGGTATCCGTTGGCCAACCGTTGGAAATGTCGCTCTGTTTTGCAGTTGGGCCAACGATCACACCCAACCTAGAGCCAATAACGTTGCTACAAGACGAACCCACAGAGCCCACATTCTGATTTTCTCTTTTTATGGTATATCATAAATATTAGGTCAATCGGAAAGTTCCGTCCGTTTAGCATCGAGTAGCCGTAGCTCGAACTGTCGTTAACTATAACGTCTAAAGTTAACTTTTTAGTTTGAACATCCTTCAATAAAATTCAGTACATAACAATGTACGATTGCATCAATAACATCGCATTTTTCTACATTGAACATGTCGGAATTTGAGCCGAATAAGCGTCATTTGCGCGAAGTGTTAATCTTTTGTTTCAATTGGAAGAAAACTGCAGCTGAAGCTCATCGAATGATTGTAGACGTTTATGGCGATAATGCTGTTTCCGATAAGACATGTAGAGAGTGGTTTCGACGCTCTAAAAATGGTGATTTTACTGTGGAGGACAAAGAACGTTCTGGACGGCCACGAGTATTCGAAGACGAAGAATTGCAGGCATTGGTGGATGAAGATCCATGTCAAACGCAAAAACAAATTGCAGAAGCGTTAAATTCTGCTCAATCTGTCATTTCCGATCGTTTAAAAGCCTTGGGGAAGGTCTACAAAGAAAGAAAAGTGGGTCCCATATGAACTCGAGCCAAGAGACATTGAAAGGCGGAAAACCATCCGCGAAATTCGGCTTACTAGGCAACAAAGAAAGGGGTTTCAGCTCCATCGTCTCATCACTGGGGATGAAAAATGAATTTATTTTGACAATCCTAAACGTCGAAAAACCATTTGTGATCCCGGCCGACCCTCAACATCGACGCCAAAGCGGAATATCCACGGAAAGAAGGCTTTACTCTGTATTTGGTGGAATCAGAAAGGTGTGGTGTACTATGAGTTGTTAAAATCTGGTCAAACAGTCACAGGGGATCTCTGCCGACAATAAATTATCCGTTTGAGCCGAGCATTGCACGAAAAACTACCACAATATGAAACGAGACAGCATAAGGTGATTTTGCTGCATGACAATGCTCGGCCTCACGTCACAAAAGTTGTCAAAGAAACGTTAGAAGCACTTCGCTGGGAAGTGCTACACTATGCGGCTTATTCGCCAGACTGTGCCCCTTCTGACTATCACTTGTTTCGGTCGATGGCACACGCACTTGCTGAGAAACGATTTAATCCTTACGAAGATGTCGAAAAATGGATCTCTGACTGGATAACCTCCAAAGATGACTCGTTCTTTCGTCACAGAATTCGCTTGCTGCCCGAAAGATGGGGAAAAATCATCACTAACGATGGACAATATTTCGATTAATGTACTTTTTCATTCGGTTTCTTAAATATAGTTCTACTTTTTGTAAAAAAAAGGACGGAACTAACCGATTGACCTAATAATATACATACCAAAAATGTATTTTCACGGTAAAATTTTAGGAAGAAAAGGAAAAAACTAAAATAATAACCTACCCACGTCGGACTTAAACCCGGACCCGCTTGCGTAGTAAGTACATGCCCTATCGCTGAACCTACAGATGATTCTTGTTGTAGATGCTATGATTAGGGCTACTAGATACGTCAACAAATTCAAATTAAAGTATCTAAAAAAGGAAGACCCATTTTGAAGAAATCCAAAAGGGTCTTCTTACACTACATGAACACCCCCCTCGCAATAAAACTTTAGTGGATCAACCATCGCGCAAAAATGACAAATTTTAAGTATATTTAGAAATACGAAAAAAATCATTTTGGAATATAACTTATTCTTGTTTGCAGCAACACTACTGGCGTCTGTTAGACGATATATTTAAATGTTGGCAGACTTTCGTTGGGCAGTACAACCGTTGTAAATTTCACGTTACTTAACCGACTATAAATATCTGTAGGCCCAACGTTGGGTATTCGTCGGCAAATTGACATAATTTTTGGTCGTTGGCCCTACGTTGGGGATTTGTCGGCAAACCACTAACCATTCCCCAACACACTCCCAATCGTTGGCCACCGTTGGCCAGCCGTAAATGCTACTAGGGATGAATCGCCGTTCACGAGGCATCATAGTCACGATTGGCGTTTATTATGACACAAATGCGACATTGTTTTCTATACATACTTCCGAGTAACAATTAGGAGTAGGAAGTGTGTCTATGTCTCTGATGTACGTTCTACTGTTGCGTTCCATGAAAATCCGAACGACCGTAGACGAAGCGTGATTGGGGCAATTTGCTTGCGTTCGTCATGACGTCCTAGTCGTCCTGACAGTCTATTGCCTCCGCGTACAAACCGTAAACGCATCATCGTTTTTCGTACACTTTCGAGCAGAAGAGACAGGAGAGTCTGCGTCTCGTAGGAATCGCGGACAGAATGTAACGCACAGCGCGACGATCGCTGGTCCCGTTCCCGGCGAATCGCGAAAAACCGATAAACCCTGTAACGTGTAACGGCTAAATGGCGCGCGGAAGTCCGATCGGGTTCGTCGATCGTTTCCACGTTTTGCCGAGCGAAATCATGCTGCCGATCTACGAAGAAGGCGGCTGAACACGCAGGAGGAACGCGAGCGGATGGATAAATGGATGGATGAATGGATGAACACACGCGCGTGGACAAAGATCGAGTCAATAGAGGGGATAGTTGATGAGAGAGAGAGAGAGAGAGAGAGAGAGAGAGAGAGAGAGAGAGAGAGATATGTAAACATGTGGAGCGAGATGGTGAGAAAGGCAGAGAACGAGAACGAGAGAGAGAGAAAGAGAGATAGTTTGAGCGTGAGAGGATGCGCAACAGCGAAAAGAGAGGACAGATCGAGAAACAGACGAGAAGCGTTGTTCGTTATCGTTTCAACTAGCAGATAGATACCGTTGCCCCGAGCGACCATCGGAATGCGCGCAGCCACGGACGGAGGTACGATCGATCGGCGGCCATTTGTAGGAGCCGCGCATCCCGTCGATCGCCGGGAGCAGACATTTACGATCTAGGGTCGCGTCTTACAGCTATATGTCATCCGTGGTTTCGGCGATCTACGCGCCATTGAGCAAAGCCGAAAGTACAAAAATCTTCGAAAATTGTGGCCGACCGATCGCGAGAGACGAGTCTCTCGGTCTCGTTCGGTTTGTTTCGATCGGGACCGATCGGTCGTTCGATCCACCGATACGAGGCACAAGATCGAACGATCGATCGCCGAGTGGTTTCGATCGTGTTACCGCGGTTCCCGATTTCCGGGACGCGTCGTGACGCGGCCAACTTTCTACTCGTTAACAAAAATAAGTATCGCGCGAACTATGGCACCGATTCACGACGATCCCTTGTCACTCGGAGAGTCTGTGTTCCTATACACACACACACACACACACGCACACACACGCACACACATGCCCACACTCACGCGCGCGCACACACACGCACACACAGACACACATGTGTTTCGCTTCGTTTCGTTCTAGCGGCTACCGTAGCGAACACGCAGTGCCCTGGAAACCCGTTTCTCCTGGGCAAAATAATGTTTTTCAGGTTTTACATTTTCAATGAAATTGTTGTATAAACATCGACTAAGAACCCAGCTTCAAAATACAAAATGTTAGCAAAATAAAACTTTTGAGATGGGAATATACTATGTAGATATACTTCTTCTCATTTAACAACTTGAATAAGTTGAAAATGGTATAACGTTGTTCTTAAATTCAACGAATATTCTGGCAGTTTTGCGTTTCTTCTAAAGACATAACTTTAAATCTTGAGATAAGGTTGAAATAAGTATGGCCAGAAAAAGAACAGGTTTCCAGGCGACTATGGAGCGGTTCGTTGGTTTGAGCGGTGCTAACGCGGCAAGCTCGCATAAACGCAAAGCGCACCAAGCCCGAAAACACCTCGCGAAAACCGGCTACGCTACAAGCATAAGGGTCCAGTTAGTTTGGATTCGGTCAGGTTCGGCACGGCCGGCGCTGCGCACCGATGCTTAGGGATAGGGCGCCCGGCAGCTCCGGAAATTTCCGATGCCGGGCGCTCTATCCTGGTGCATTGGTGCGACGGCCGTGCCGGACCTGGCCGGATCCAAACTAACTGGACCCTAACGCCGCGCGCCGCACCGTACGAATCGATTCGAATCGTCGCGCCGGCTATGCGACTCTAGCAGTGTACCGATGTCGATGGCAATGTAAACGGCGCGACGTTTGCAACGTTTGCAACGTTAACGTTAACACCGTCGAGGTTTCGCTTGAACGCTGGACGAGAAACATCGCGCGTCGCCGAAGGGAGAGCTGCCTAGGAAACCATGGCGGCGCGCTCGTCGTTGCTCTCTCCTCGCCCTGTCCCTTTCGGTGACGACCTTACATGCTAATACTTTGGAAAATCGTTTTTTTGGTATCCTCGATCACCTTTTGTATACACGATTTTAGGTAACGTTTGTCGCTAAATTACAAACTATTATATCTTCATTCAACCTAAGTTTTAAACACTACCTTTGGACGTTTGACATTTGCTTTTTGTTCGCGGGTGCTCGTCGTTGTTTTGGCCCGCTACTCTTCTACACTCTCGCTCGTTGTAAGCTCGGATCGCGACAGCGTTTCCTTTCCCTTTTCCTTTTCCTTTTCTCCACCTTTCATGCGTAGTGCTCGCAATCCCCACGCTCGGACAGCGTGGGCGTGGACGGACACTAGGAAGTGTTCGCATACTCGTAGGCCTTTTCGTAGTCCCGCCGGCGAATCACCGCGAAGTGAGTCATTTGGAAGGTGTTGGTCTTTTTACAGCCACGCTCCAACGTGCCCGTCATACTGTAACCCATGTTGAAGTCGCTCGACGAGACGTTCGACGTCAGGTACAACTGCCGACAGAAAAAAAGACCAGGCTCGATCAAACCCCGAACTAACCATTCAACTTACCGGCTCGACATATTCAGGATTTATTAATCGAAGCGCTTGAAATAAAAGATGGTCGAATATCACGAGGTCGAGTATCCCGATCGTCGTTTTACCAAAACCGCGTCCACGATATAATGCGACTATGCGCGGAAGGGAGCAGGCGTTGGGCCACTGGGCCACGCGTTCGTGCCGTTCTACGTGTGCTGTTGACGGTCGCGCTTTAGCGTCATAAATTTCTATGTCGTCCATACGTTACACCTTCGCCGCACAATAGAAGCCACTTTAGGATTTGGGTCATTCGGAAAAGCCCAGGTTTCGCTGGCTTCTCTTCCCTTCGCCTCCCCTCGCCTCACTTCGCCGCGCCTTGCCGTGCCAAGCCTCGCGTTTCTTCGCCCCTCGACCCTTTTGTCCCTACGTTCTCCACCAGAGTCTACGCCGCGCCGCGCCGTCGACGCGGTGCTATCGGAAAGAAACTCCATCCGTTTCTCCGCGTCGATATCGGACAAGATTTAATGGTCTTGCGGGTCGGTTCCCTATACCCTTGTCTATCTGTCTGCCGAATTTCATCGACCTGCGAACGTCTTAACGCGGGCAATTTAACAACAATTGAACGGAGGCTCGAGCATTCACATCTTCGCATGCAAGAAGTTGGATTTCTCCATTTCTCCCGAACCGATGGATTCCTTTGTGACAGCACCACGAGCACATTGAGCCGTTCGGTGAGGAAATGTTGCAAGTCGAAACAGTTAATTTATTGGATAATGAGCAAATAACAAGGGTTATTACCCAAGTGTAACACGACTCGAACCCAAAATGTCGGGTACCGGCCCACACCAACATACTACGGCAAACTCCCGTATAACGCGATCAAAACACTGCTTAAAAAGACTGTGCATTTACTGACACAAGAGATACATACTACACATAGGTAGACGTATACGTATACAGTAGTTTTAAAGACTTTTGTGATCGCGTTATACGGGAGCCGACTACTGTACTTAACCATTGACTTGCACCACTTTCGCACTAAACGGCACACTTGGTACGTACCCGGACGGAAAGCATGTGAAACGCAAAAGGCCTGATAGAATTTGATGGTGTACCTTGAAATCGGGATCGGTAGTCATTCGCTTGAAGGAACCGATAATGTAAAGCGTGCCTGTCCCAGAGTCCACCATTTTCGCCTCGGTGCTGTACCTGGAACACACAGGATCGCTCGATTCAGTGAACATAGACGCGCACACGTCATACTCCCTATCGCCGGGACATTCCCGCGATGATCGAGTATTATAATTACGCGTCGAAATCGCGAGCGTCGCGTCGGCTTCGCGTCGGAGAGGAATATATGGTACATGTAGTAGAATTGGCGAGTTTCGGGGACAGGTATTTTCGCGATACGGTCGAAAATGTTCCAGCTGTCGACGACATCCGACAGGTCGCTTCCGACGAACGAACGAACGAACGCGCGTTCGCTCGGCCCTCGTAAGCGTTTTATCGTCTCGTAAATCGGTAATGCGATTAGCGTTGCCGGGGCGCGACACGATTCAGGTTCACGGGGGTGAGAGCGGCTAGCTTGTTCCGCTTTTATTTTTTTCCGGGCCGATATTTCACGCCCTTCTTGTCTGGATTACGTTAGTTCCCGAGAAGGCCTGCTGCTGCTCTTGAACGGGAAGAGCGAGTTGCACGCGCCGGTAATTCGCGAGACCAGAACAAACAGCGTGTCTGGTTTTAGATTCGGCTCGGAACCGCTCAGAGATAACGAAAGTAAACGGTTGACACCTGTGATTTCGATGATTTTTCAATATGTTAAAAACCTCGACATTTGAAATAACGTTTTGCTTTGCGCGTAGCGCCGGTCTTGCTCAGTTTCCGAAATATTCGGAAAGCGTGGGTGGAGAGAAGGTGCGCGTAGGATATGGGGGCGAGCAGTGTGAGAGAATAAGAGGCTATAAAAGACCGTGGAAGAGAGCGTGAGAGAGCAGAGCAGCACAGTTCAGAGAGGAGAGGAGAGGAGAGGAAACGGGAGGGGGAGAAGCTTCCCTGGTGGCTCGAGGGGCTTATTCCGGCGAGCAGTTCAGTCGGCGACGATCATTAAAAGTTTAAACGCCCTTCATTGAAGTGCGGCGGATCCAACACTCGGTTTAAAATCCACTATGGCTGGTGCTTTGACTTTTCCTCCGGTCCTCGATTCGCTTGACAAAGGAAACTGCCTGGCGGAGCACCCTTGCGATGCTCGATCGGGGCCGGTTCAAGACGCGTTACGTACGATCATCGATCCCTCCCCCAGCTGTTGAAAGAGCTGATTCGCCGGACGATTCGCGGTCTTGATTCACGCATAGTCACCTGAAACGTGTAACACGTTCGCTAGCATCGTTTTCGTTGCCTACCGTTCAACACCGTTCAAATTGATTACAATGAGTAAATCGCTTTGATTTCGTGGAACTTTTTCGGGGTAACTGTTCGGCAGGCAGTCAACGTGTTAACTGTTCGAGAGTTTCGTTCTACCGCAGAAATGAATTCAAGGGAATTCGTTTAATCTGTTTCCTCGAACTATGCGACGCGACGCCCGTTGTTAAGCACGTCGTAAAGATACCGTAAAAATGTAGTAAAAGAAACGTAATTATTTGTCTCCCATATATGTACCGCTGAGAGCTCACAAGATGATTCCTGGCAGGAATGCGGTGCCGTAGGTAAGAATGCGCGCCTGATTGGTTAGCTTGGAAGGAGCGCGCCTTCCATTGGCCGAAGCGGTTACACAAACACACTACTACTTCTTTTTATTTATTAAGCATTTCAGATCTCAACTGAGAACACACTACTACTGTCATGCAAAACAATAGACCCCTCTTGCCTCTGTGCCCCCTCGGGGATCATCTTGTGAGCTCTCAGCGGTACATACATAATATACCAGGTACGTAAATATGAAACCGGAATTTTTGTATAAAACATACACGTTTATTGTATGACAATGATACAAAATATTTTATTCGAAGTATATTGCCCATCGGTAGCTACACATTTTTCCCATCTCTCTGACAATTTCTGGATGCCACGCCAAAAAAACTGTTCCTCTTTTGAGGCAAACCAGTCATCGAGCCATTTTCGTACATTTTCGTAAGATGTGAAGCGCTGCTCAGCAACTGCGTGTCCCATCGGTGCAAATAAGTAATAATCGGATGGAGTCAAGTCTGGTGAGTAAGCCGCATGCGAAAGTATTTCCCAACTAAACGCCTCAATCGTTTCCTTTACCGGTTTTGCTGTGTGCGATGGTGCATTATCATGAAGCAAAATCACTTTGTGTTGCCTTTTTTGATATTCCGGTTGGTTTTCACGCAAAGCTTGATTCAAATCGATCATTTGTTGTCGGTAGCGTTCAGTATTAACGGTTTCGCCAGGTTTTAGCAGCTCATAATAGATCACACCCTTCTGATCCCACCAAACACAGAGCATTGTCTTCCGTCCATAGCGATTTGGCCTCGCAGTCGATGTCGATGGTTCGCCTGGAGTTACCCACGATCTCTCACGCTTAGGATTCTCGAAATATATCCACTTCTCATCGCCACTCACAATTCGATGGAGAAATGACTTTCTTTTGTACCTGGCGAGCAGCATTTCACAAGTGGTTTTTCGGTTTTCCTGCCGTCTTTCATTCAGTTCATGTGGAACCCATTTTCCCATCTTCTGAATCTTTCCCATGGCTTTGAAACGTATGGAGACGGCTTCTGGTGTCACATTTAATTGATCCGCGAGTTCTTGTTGCGTTTGGGCGTCATCCTCATCCAGCAATGCTTGCAGATCGCTGTCTTCAAAGTTTTTCGGTGGTCTCCCACGTTCGTCGTTTATCACATCAAAATCGCCATTTTCAAATTTTTTAAACCACTCAAAGCACTGTGATTTACCAAGAGCATGCTCACCGTAAGCTACGACAAGCATTCGATGCGATTCTGCAGCAGTTTTCTTCAAATGGAAACAGAAAAACCAATGCTGTCCGCATATCGTAGTTTCTAGGTTCAACATTCGACATGTTCAACGTTATCAAAACTATGCTGTTGTATGAAACTTGTATGGTTGTGCGTTGAAAATCTTTACCAGATGTCAAAACAAGAAAATGACGTTAATGACACGGTTTGACGGTAATTACATTGACAACTAGAGCCACCTATGGGCAAATTCCGGTTTCATATTTACATACCTGGTAGTATGTACGTGTAAATACATCAGCTGCAGAAATTCTAGCGTTGAAAAATATTTTTACCGTTTTTGATCTTGACTATTCGATTCTATCGTACGATAAATGCACGATTATCTATGCACGATTCTGAATCGCAATCTAATCGAGACTGATTTTAAGGGTTAAACGCGGCGATATTCGACTGTCCCGATTGTTTCAATGTAGGAGAGAGACTAGTCTAAAATCGGTAGATGAAAAAATAATGGGAAACGAAAGGAAATTGTGATCGATTATATCATTAGCAACAGCAACGATACTCGACTCTCTCGATTGTTTCGCTGTGGGAGAGAGGATCGGTGGATCGAAAAGTAATGGGAAACGAAGAGAAATGGTCGTTCGAAACGCGTCGAGCGTGGCGCGAGAACTCGCGCGAATAACCTGATAATCCGTAGCTGCGAAAGGGAAACAAGAGGACAGCGAAGTTTCGGACGCGCGTTGTCCCTGTAATTCTCGACTGACGGCTATACCTACGTACGGCGCGGCGCGGCAGTTATAGCGGCTGCAACGAGGAATAGACAATTCCGGCCACGTACCAGCAAAAGCTCGAATTTCGGCCGCGCTGAGAATACGATTACAGGGAGGACAGTGCAACGAAACGCCCATTTTCTTCGACAAAAACAAGTTGAAAAGATGAAATAACAGTTTTTTGTTTGCTTGTTGCCTCGCGCGTTTTCGGAAAAAATCTGTTTCGAGATCCGGATTCGCGCGACGTATTGTTCGGAGTAAGTAGAGTCGGTGGGTGATGGTCGGCGGTCGGACACATCGACCGACTCCTATCCAAGTACACTCCTCATCAAAAAGGTAGCCCAGGTGTGCTACCTTTAATTTCTCAATGACGCATGTAAAATTTGTCGTCTATAACGTATAATATCAAAACATTATGAGCTCAGAATATGCGGCTTGCTGGAAATAAGTCACAATGTCGTAGATGCTTGTATACAACAAACAAAAACTGTTCCAGACTAAGGTCGAAATGATAGCACACTCTGTTAATATGTTTAGAAATTGTTCAGTATTTCATGATCTATCAACGAGTAAAGATTACAGCACAGTATTATATAAATTTGTAAGTATAGGACGCGGAAAAAAATTAAACAAGTCTGAAAAAAGCAAATTCTTGAACTAGAACAGCAACAGTTATCAGTAGCGAAAATATCGAAAGTAATAAAAAGAAGTCGTAAAGTAATACACAATTTCTTAAAAAATGTTGAAGATTATGGCAAAAAGAAAATTACTGGTCGGCCGTCATCGTTATCCGATCGTGATAAGAGAGCAATTTTGCGCGTAGCTTCCAACTCGCAGTTAACAACGAAGCAAATAATGGAAAAATCTAGTGTTAGTGCCAGTGTTTCAAGTGTTCGTCTAGTTCTACTATCCTGAAAAAATAGTAAGAGGCTAAAATTGAAAAAGAAACCACCGTTAACAACGAAACGCAAAGCAGAACGTTTACGCTTTGCAAAAGAAAGAGTGCATTGAAAAAAGAAATGGAGAAGAGTACTATTTTCGGACGAAAAAAAATTTAACCTGGGTGGTCCTGATCGGTTCCAATATTATTTTCATGACATAAGAAAAGAGACAATGTCAGCAATTCGACGACAAATGGGAGGAGGCAGCGTAATGGTCTGGACCGGCATCGGTTATTTCGACAAGACAAGTATCAAATTCATCAATGGGAGAATAAATAGTGTACGATACATAAATTTAATCGAAGAACAAATAAATAATCATGCAGAACGCATTTCTGGACCTGATTACATCTTTCAACAAGATCTGTACATACATCAAGATTGGTCCAATCATATTTTCATGAAAATAATATATCTGCACTGCACGATCCCCGGACCTTAATATTATTGAAAATTGCTGGGCAGAACTTGTTCGCGGCGTATACGCGAATGCAAAGCAGTATCAACACGTACAAGAATTAAAAAATGCAATTGTACGCGAATGGGATACGTTAAGACAAAATTATATCCAAAAACTATATAAATCGATACCAAATCGTACAATAGAAGTAATAGAAAATAAAGGGGGATGTACCCATTATTAAATAAGTATATATATTTGATAAGTAATTATTGTTAGTTAAAATTTATGTTCATTATTATTTTCTTATTGTACATGTGCTATCATTTCTTTCTTAAAATAAAACAATTTTTTGTTACGCACTAAACCTTATGATATTTTTAATTATTTTCAACGAACCGCATATTCTGAGCTCATAATGTTTTAATAATATACGTCACAAACGTAAAACTTTACATGCGTCATTGAGAAATTAAAGATAGCACACCTGGGCCATCTTTTTGACGAGGAGTGTACGTCTGGTAGAAACTAGAAACTAGAAGAAGGGTCTTGGAAATTGTAAAGCTATGCTCAATACTGAAACAACGCTGAGCAACTTTCTGTCGCCGCGCCGCGCCGCGCCGCCTCTTATCGCCGCCTTCTTGTTTTATTCGGTAAAATATGAAGAAGAGAGAATAAAAAGTTGTTCCATGTTGCTCCGATGTGAACATATTATACATACATAGCTTGAAAGTTCCGTGTGGAAAATTTAGTGGAATAGGGTATCTACGCTAACGTCTCTAAACATCGTTACTTGACATTGTCCGAAGCTGTTTTTCGTGGCTGTTCCGGAAGGGAAGGGAAATCTAGGCAATAAAAGTTCCGAAGCCACGAAGACTGGCCAACTCGACACGGACTCACGATTTACGACTTGCGACTTACCACTTACCACTTACCTCCTGGTCCCGGCGACTTCGACGACCTTGCACCGACTCCGACTCCACCAGAACAACGACAACGTCCAGTAGGAACTGCTAGCGCTTCTCGCCCAGCCCTCCTCCGGAAACAGAAGCACCTACGACAAACGATCAATCATTTATATTGACATTTCTAACTGTTAAAACCTTTCAAAAATTCAATTATTTCAAAATCCTACAATATCGATATTCTGAAATTCTTCCCATTTTTTCTGTTTTATTGTATATCTCACCCAGCCAATGTCTGTACAACTAGAATAAGAAATCCGTGATCCAGTAATCGGTGGTTTCAAGACCCTCAGGGTACAATATGTACACTCCGCGACAAAACGATAAGACACCTCTAGATTTCTAATGTTTCTCAATACCAATGATGTGTACAAAGATTTTGTATATAGATCTGTATACAGGGTGTCCCAAAATTCCTTCAACAGCCGAAAATGAGAGGTTCCTGACGTCATTTGAAGCAACATTTTCCTTTGCAAAAATGTTATCCGCGGCTTTGTTTAAGAGTTATTAACGAAACACACGGACCAATCAGAGCGCAACCTAGACGCGAGTTGAAACAGTCGCACAGTGCGGCGTTCTTATGGACGGAGTGGACAAAAGTCTGTTCTTGACGGATTCTTATAGGAAATTTCACGTTGATCACGAATATACCATATATGTATTAAGGGTCCCTGAATAGAGTTTAACATTTTTTTCGAAGATTTTTGATTGTTTTTGCGTGAAAAAACGGTTAAACTTCATTCAGGGACCCTTAATACATGGTATATGCGTGATTACCGTGAAATTCCCTATAATAAAGTATCTTTCTTTAGTTTGGGATCACACTGTATATTTCAAGTGATGGAAACAGGGGTCAGTTAAGAACAATTGCTCTTCAATGCATCATCTACAAAAATGAGGAAACGACCGAAAATTAAATTGAATTTTATTCAAAATTGAATTTCAAATAATATTTTATAAACATTATAACAATAATAATGGACGGAATATGAAGGTAGCTTCACCATAATAAAGGTATGCCTATTTACATAATATAGGCCATAGACCTATGAACTAGATATTTATAAAATCACTGATTATATACATTAATATTATAACAGAAGAAATTTTGAACGAATAACTTAAAATTTTGGGGAAAGATACTATTAATCATTTAACTGGATTCGCTATTTTATGGAGAACCAGGAAAAAAATGATTTTCTCTTTTTTAGTGTATTTTAATATAAGCGTGGTTTTTAAAAAGTTTTTTATATATTTTATTGTCTACTTTCGGAAGCAAGTATGTATTTCAGTAAGATTGGTCTATGGGAAGAGACTTAAAATTCGATTACAAGATTTGACGCATAAGTGTGGTAAAAACGAGCACAGAGCCGTTCAAAGCAGTTTGAAGCTGGAAATGTTTACATATTTGTGAAGTATAATAGTTGTGAAATCGAAATATGTCAAAACCCCAGGATGTTTTGACCCGAAATTGAGAAATGCTTATCTGAAGATATTAACGTCTATAAAACTTAATTCTAACTTAGTGTTTTATTATTGCTACGAAACTATTTTAACGGTTATTGAAACAGGAAAAGTGGATATTCCTCACCTTCTTCGATACCTTCCATATTCAAAATTTAAAGAAAGGACACAAAACAACGTTCTTCATTACAGAAAGTCAGTAATTGATTGGGCCAGGTCTCGCGTGAGTTCTCCGATGAGCTCTCCAACGAGCTCTCTACCACTTATGCAAACATGATTCCTGCCGTTTGTTGTGGTTATTTTAGATTCCCGGCATTTGTTTCATACACCAGAGACATTTCTGAAGGGATTAGTAAAGCCAAACAAGGTGCGGAGAATAGTTATATTTTCGACTTTTGTCCATAGGCGGCCGCACTGTGAGTCGCCCGGCGCGGCGCAGCGCGCCAACTGTTTATTGGGTCATATAGTTCGATTTTCCGCTGGACCCTTATTTTTTGAGATAAATACAAAAATATCCTCAAAAATTGGTGCAAAGTGTTGTCTCTCCGTCTTTAATGATTGTTTAAACATTCATAATGTATTAATATGTATTGGATATCACTGTATTCGGGAAAGTCTACAGAATCTTTTGCTGCAAAGAACAATTCAATATCTTTTATAATAACATCACAATATTTGTTTAAAGTTGGAGAATACGTTTTTTTTTTTTAAGTCATGTTTCTCAAAAACTGTGCGTCTAGGAGAAAAATGAAGGGCAGATTCGGAATCAGCGCAAAAAACTCTATAAGAACCACCCAACAGTAATTGTGGAACAAAGGTGTTGGACAGTGTAATTAAATCACTATTCTTCTTCACCATGTCTTATCGTTTTGACGCACCGGTTTTTCATGTAAACTGATATAACTCCTAAGACACAACGTAAAGAATAGCAGTTACTTGGTATGTTACTAAACAGAGGGTACTCTATACAGATCTATATACAAAATCTTTGTACACATCATTGGTATTGAGAAACATTAGAAATCTAGAAGTGTCTTATCGTTTTGTCGCGGAGTGTATACGTATTACAGTAATCGCTCCTTCGTTGTCCTGAATCGTGGACACGATCGTTGTCCAGTGCCTACCCACTCCACTGCCTGTCAACGAGAGGATTAGGCCTGCGTGGATCTGGTCGCCAGATGTGTCCCAAGACTGTCCAGACCCGCGCAGAACGGAGAACAATAGGAAAGGAATATGGCAAGGAAATAAGGAGTTTTCTAAAGCCAGACAGTTGACTGCTTTTGACTACGAATGCTTTTCTTTGTCATTTAACTAGCCGTTTCACTAAAGACGCAGTCATAAATCAACAATAGTGTCCGGACACGGTCGTTGTCCGCTCAAACCCCCGGCCTTTAGACAACGAAGGAGCTTTTACTGTACAATGACGAGAAAGAGGCTGGACAACAACGAAGCGATCACCCTCTACATATATGGTATGTACAATATTATGATGGTAGGAACAGGACGACAAGTATACACGACTCGATTAATTTTCATAATCATTGACACGCTTGTTCGCAAGATCAATTTGAATTTCGTTCAGCCAGCAACCGTATCAAAGATTGCGCGCTTTTCCGACGGGCTTGAGAGACTGAGAGAGAGAATGCTTGATGACCGAACGCTAACGGCTAACGGCTAACGGCTAACGACGCGCAACGCCTATGTTTCGTTTCCCAGCATCAGCCGGGAGCAGCACGGTACATCGAAAATCGTTTCTCGAGTTGACTGAACAAACCGCGACAGGACGCGACACACGAGTCGGCATTCGTTTCGACGAGAGGCGACGCTGGCTCAAGGTCCATACACATCGTCCATACGTCGCCCATACGTCGTCCATCGTCGCGTGCGGCGCGGCGCGGCGGCGGTTATCGAGCGCGGCTACGATGCTCCACGATGGATAGCAGCTCCTCGTTAACACCCTCTCCCTTCCGCTTCGTATCGCTCGACGACAACGCGTTCCGGATTCCGTCTGTCGCGCTCCAAAGATTAATCGCCGCTTTCCGCGTCCAGGATCCTCCTCTTAACTCGCGGTACAGAAGCTGGAAGACTGTAAACTATACGAAGGACTTTTCATTTTAAGAGAAGTATTCGCAATTCTGCGAATTTCTCGATTAATTGCAAGCTACTGGAATCAAACAAAAATTTCTTTCCTCCTTTAATCATTTGGATACGTTGGTAATAATGTGTCGACACTTTTAAATCCCTTTTTGTAATTCGATAGCCTGATTTACTGTATCAGCTGACACGTCTGATCATGATCCGATCGTTCTACTTACACTCCGGGACAAAAAGATAGCACACTTTAAAATTAACGTAATATTTATTTATTTAACATTACAACCAAGGTTTTATTTTTACACATTCTTGCAAAATATCTCTATAAACAGACACAAATGAAATTCAATTGAATTTTGCCAGTCTATACAATTTTATTTAAAAAGAAAGAATTTTTAAGGAAATTTGGTGTGGTGTGACAAAATGATAGCACATTTAACTTAAAATTGTGTGTAACAGTAAATCAACGAATGATAATTAATGCTTAATATTTTGTGGCTCGTCCGTTACATTTAATAACAGCCATCATTCTCGGTGGCAAAGATTTATAGTTTTTTAATGGTTTTTTGCTCTAATTGCTCCCACTCATCTTGAATACATTTTTTTAATTCGGCAATATTTCCAAATTGTCTGCCATTACGATATACAACAATTTTCAATAATGTTGAGGTCGGGTGATCTTGCTTGGCCAATCTAAAACGCGAATTTTTTCTAGAGAAAAGTACTCCTTTACTACTTTTGCAGTGTGTACTGCGGCATTATCCTGCTGAAAAGTATACTTCTCTCCAGAAATTCTGGTTGCGTACGTGTTCATTTGTTCCTCAATCATTTCCAAATACATTCTGCTATTTATTTTTCCTGTTATAAATTTGAATTTCATTTTACCATAGTACCCGATACCGCACCAAATCATCACACTACCACCTCCCATTTGCCGATGACTCAAAAGTTGAACCTCTTTTCATCCGTAAATATTATTCTTCACAATTTCTTTCGCATATGAATATTCTTTTCCGCAAAGTGTAACCGATTGTTCTTATGTAACACAGTTAACCAAGGCTTTATCTTGAATTTTCTTCGTTGTATGTATTTGCATTTTTGTAAAACACGTCTCACATTCCTTATATTAGTGTCTACACCAACACTTTGAGCAATTTGCCTTGCAGTCACCTTTGAATTGGATGCTGCTCTTAATATTGTACGCCGTTCCCGGGCACGTAGATTTTGCGGACGTCCAGAACTCTTCTTTTTACTATAGTTTTCCGGATTTTTCAAGAAATACATTATTGCTTTTCGACTTCTATTCACAATTTCTGCTATTTTTGTCACTGAATATTGTTCTTCTTTCAATTTTATTATAGTGTTAATTTCATACGCGTTCAATCTCTTCCTTTTTTTTGACTTTATTAACTATGTTCTCAGGTTGATGATCGCAATTCGCGAGCTTCAGTGTAACTGGGAAGCGTAGATTTACTACACGTGCTATCATTTTGTCCCACTTGCGAACCACAATATTTACGTTTTCATTTCTAGAATGCTGTTGAAGTAAATATTGTCGATGATATTCAGTACATTATACATAGAGGCATGTTAGAATATGTTGACATATTAAAATACTCATTTCCTTCAGTTTATTCTACCAAATGAGAAAATATAGACGATGTGCTATCTTTTTGTCCGGGAGTGTATATCTACAAGGTGTATAAAAAGTAATGGTGATCCGTCCTAGGGGTGCATCTACACCTCTGGATCGGTGGACTCTTGTCAAAGAAACGTGCCGCAACAATTGTTTATCCCAAAGAAAATTGCTATTAAATTTGTCTTTACTAGAGATCACGATTTTGGTCGTGTATTGAGGATACACGTATTCACGTGTTCACGTGTACTAATATATATCCGTATTTTAATCCGTGTACTTCTTTATACACGGATACACGGGTACTGAAGTAAACGTGTACACTGTACACGTGTATCGAGATATACAGATAATACACGGGTACTCGTGTCTCGAGGTACACTCAAGAAAACTCAAAAAACAATAGTGACCTTCAATTTCTTTACGATGAAATAAGTAATGTTAATCATTTAGATGCCGAATTTGAAACGTACATCTCTGAGCCACAACTACGGTTTGATTTGGATCCATATGGATGGTGGAAGGCAACGACACACAAGTGTACAAGAATATCCGAAATCGCTAAGAATATTTAACTATACCAGCAACGTCAGCCATGTCTGAACGGTGCTTCTCGTCTGCTGGAAATATTGTTACAGCAAAAAGGAACCGTCTTTTGTCGGAAAATATAAACACTTTGGTTTTTCGTCATCAAAATAAACAGTTAATTGATTAAGGTTATTAACAGAAATTATGCTGTTTGTTAATTTTCGATACCTATCATGTTAACTCTTGTATATTTCAATGTACTATCCGTGTATCCGTGTACTTGAATACACGGGCACACGTGTATCAAAATACACAGATAATACACGTGTACCCGTATACAGTAAAAGCTCCTTCGTTGTCCAAAGGCCGGGGGTTTGAGCGGACAACGACCGTGCCCGGACACTATTTATGATTTATGACTGCGTCTTTAGTGAAACGGCTAGTTAAATTACAAAAAAAAGCATTCGCAGTCAAAAGCAGTCAACTGTCTGGCTTTAAAAAACTCCTTATTTCCTTGCCATATTCCTTTCCTATTGTTCTTCGTTGTGCGCGGGACTAGACAGTCCTGGGACACATCGGCCGACCAGATCCACGCAGGCCTAATCCTCTCGTTGACAGGCAGTGGAGTGGGTAGGCACTGGACAACGATCGTGCCCACGATTCAGGACAACGTAGGAGCGATTACTGTACTAAGCTGTCGACAGTCTCGCGGGACGGCACATTGGAAAGGAGGCAAACCCCCGTTCGCTCTGCCTATCCCCATCGTTCGCGCCCCCGTTGTCTCAATGTTTAGGGATTGACGTCGCACGGGACTTTTTGCGAGGTGTGTACAGTACAGTAAAAGCTCCTTCGTTGTCCAAAGGCCGGGGGTTTGAGCGGACAACGACCGTGACCGGACACTATTCTTCATTTATGACTGCGTCTTTAGTGAAACGGCTAGTTAAATGACAAAGAAAAGCATTCCCAGTCAAAAGCAGTCAACTGTCTGGCTTTAAAAAACTCCTTATTTCCTTGCCATATTCCTTTCCTATTGTTCTCCGTTCTGCGCGGGTCTATACAGTCCTGTGACACATCTGGCGACCAGATCCACGCAGGCCTAATCCCCTCGTTGACAGGCAGTGGAGTGGGTAGGCACTGGACAACGATCGTGCCCACGATTCAGGACAACGAAGGAGCGATTACTGTATTCAAGTTCACAGTTATACGTGTATTATCCGTATATTTTGATACACGTGTACACGTGAACACGTGTATTTCGGTACACGTGTATCCGTGTATTAAATAGTATCCGGACTTCTGCACGGATATATGAATTACACGTGAAATGGGTATCTCTCCAGTCTTTACATCAACACCTTCTACTCATCGAAAAGAGAAAAAGTTTGAAAGGAACCAAATACAAATGTCGTAAACAAATACAAGCCGCGGGTCGTGGAATATACAGACCGAATTCCAAAATGCGACGGCGGCGCTGCAGAAAAACGACGCGACGCTCCGTTTTTCGCGAGCATCGTCCGAGAGAGAGAGAGAGAGAGAGAACGAAAGCCGAAACTACGAAAGTAGAGAGAATTTAGTCGTAACGCGAACCGGATCGTGTTGTACCTCCAAATTGTGTTTCCTGCGAATTTTCCGAGAGCATGCGCCCTCGTCCTCGACCCCCTATTCGTCGTTCCGTTGTTCGCGGCTACAAAAAGGGAAAACTTTCATCGAATTCGCGAGCCGTTCGAGAGGTCGGCCATTCAGCTTGTGGAACAATCCTTCAACCCCTTTTTCCCAGAGAAGATCGATCAAGGAATTTTGCACGGAGAGACTCCTGCGGGCAGACCTCGTTTCGATCGCGATCCCTATCAGCGTTTCCTTAACCCTTTTGTGGTCTTTGCGACTCGCGCAAAATTTTGAAATCAACTTTTTTTTCGACTTTTCTGGCCATATACCCGATAGTGCGACGTGTGCCTGGACCAGCTCCAGACATCGCGATCCGAAAAAATAGTTGGTCAAAGTACCCGGTGGTCTCAACGAAATTTCCATTCCTTTGGGATCGAGCAACATGTTCGGGAGCACCGGGACCGTCGCAGCAGCCGTGGCTTTCAATCGAGAAGGTCGTAGTAGGGTCGTAGGGTCGTAAGGTCGTGTTCCCTCGAACAAAGTGCACCGGATATTTTCTGGGTTAGTTGAGGAGGTAGCCGCCGCGCCGCGCCGCGCCGCGCCGTTACGGCCGATAAATACGTGCGCGTGTACGGGGGCCGTTTGCTCAAGTTGTATGCAGCGAAATACAGGCGCGCCTAAGTACACGGGGGGCTTGCCTAGATTAAATCCGGCTTTCTACGAAATCCCAGAAATCGCGGAGCGCGCACTCGCACCGATCCGTGCGACGACGCGTCGCGTCGTAGAGCGTCGTGGAACTCGAGCGACGCCGACGACGGTCAGCAATACTTTACACCTGCCACACGGCAGACCTAATTAGACGCGACGGGCTTAATCTTGCGCGCGTAATGGGATCGCCGAACGAAACGGGTCGCCTGCGATCTCTCCTCTCTCGGACGTTCACGCGGACGAGGAACCAAGACTCGATCGATACTTCGGCGCAAGCACCGGGCCGTCGTCGTTTTCATTTTCCGAAAATCGTTTGGGTTCACCGTATTTCTTCAGCTTCGACTTCGTTATCGGATCGATGTGCTCTTAGTCCCTCTGGCGTCAAGTAACGACTACGGATTTATACGCAGTGGAGCACCTAGCCGGAACCACCGCGTTCTAATAAATAATGATTTTAGTGAAAAATGTTTCAGACCATAGTCGCACGGTACATTTTACCGCTTTGCGTGGTAGATTTTTCGAAAATTCCAAGGTTATCTTTAATTTTGTAAAACGGAAGTCGCGTTGTTTCTCACCCGTCGCACTCCGCGGACCAGAATATTTCCTATTTCGCCCGCCGCGGAATTATCTCGATTGCACCGACTACGGCTCTAGGAATTTTGGTTTTCTCTATTCGAGGAGTACGTCGCGTCGCCGAGTTTAAAACTACGGCCCGTATTCGATGGGTTTAACCGAGAAACGTTGCAGAGTTCCCCGAATCCAAACGGGATAGACGAATGGTTCCCTCTTCTTCTTTTTTTCTTTTTTACCCTCTTGGATTTAATAAACTCCGCGGTCGGCTCCTCGGACTCGAACGATTCTTGCCGAGAGAGAGAGAGAGAGAGAGAGAGAGAGAGAGAGAGAGAGAGAGAGAGAGAGAGCTCTTCCGAGGAGGACTGCTCTCGCGGAGTGCTCGCGCCGCGGTCCAATTTCGACGGATCGCTTTGAGGCACGTTGCCGCAACTATCTCCGAACCGAAACGGTTTCTTTTCAACCGATTTTCTCCGTCCCGATCTACTTCCTCGAATGGCACCGGTCCAAGATGACTGTGAACTCGGGCGGTCTACATCCGTGGATCCATCGATCGTAAACGCCGCCGCGCCGCACCGTCACTTGATTGGACAGCTCAATCAAGAACGTTTCCTCTCGTTTCCAACGTTTCTTAGATGTTCCTAGCCGTATGGCGTATGGGCTCGATATCCTCTTGATATAGGACAATATGACGTCGTTTTCAATTTTGATTCGGGGCAGCAGTGCCCAGAAATTTTCCTAGAGGGTGTCAATGCATTGGATGATTACATAAGCACGTGACCCATTTTCGGAGACCCGAAGACCTTCTTTCGACGAAGAACCACGCAGTCTTCGGGTGAAAGGAATCTTGTAAAATATGACTACGCAGCGATCGCGGGGAAGAAAGAAATGTTCGCAGCCGTTATCAGCGCCCTGGCAGGATTTATCGCAGCACGGGAAACATAAACGTGGCCTAACGGGGCGCAATTATGCGACGCTACGTCGATCCGTTACCGTGGAGATCGAGACGAGAGCAAACGGCTTGAACGTGACTCGATCACGCGTGTAATCATCGGCTCGGATCCTCTCCGTTCCACTATACGCGAGATTCGCGAGATCCACGGGATCCACGAGTGGTTAAACGGAAGCGGGGTACAGTTGACGAGTGACAGAAGAGGTGGAAGAGGGCGCAGATCCCTCGGATAACGCGGAAAACGCACACGGAGACCAGAAATACCCGCGTACGGGTTGGAGCGCGCCGCGCCGCGCCGCGCCGCGCCGGTCTAGAGGCTTGAACAAAGGAGGGTCGTTAGAAACAAGTGGCGCCGATTAAAAACGCCGACGCCACTCGCTCGGATTCATCGACAAACACGCGACGACCGACATGACGTCGACGTAGACGTGGACGTAGACGTAGACGTCACGGCGGGGCGCGGCGTTGTTCCTCGAGCGACGTTCTCTCTCCTCTCTCTTTCCCGGAAAGCGTTTCGCTTTCGACGATCGACAATCGTTCGTTCAGTCCCCCTACAGGTACAAAATATCTCTCGCAGCTCGGAAGTTGGCACAGCCGCCTGTGGATTCGTCCCAAACAGAGACGCTGATATCAAGGTACGGATATCAATAAATATTGATAATACCGCTCAAATATCGACGAGCTCGCTCGTATTTCGTTCGTGGTCAACGCGACACGCGTGTCTCCATCGGATATGAAAAATGCCGCTTTCATTGTCACAGGCATCGAGCACTGAGTTTTAAACACAGCGAACACCCCGAACCTTGAAATTCAGAACTCAGAAAATTGTGAAACTGTATTACCATTTTTTTTCCTGCCGAAATTCACTTTAACGGGGTGAAATCTCGCAAGTTTCGAAACAAGTTTTCAGACAAAAGTTGTTCTTTTGTAACAAGATCAATCATCTAGTAAAACATTTATGAATTATTTCTATGTATAATTGGAAAATAAATCGGTTACAGAATTTGGACAGCAAAGAAATATCGTGTAATACATAGCTAGTATAGGTATACGCGCTACGTATCCCCAAAGTTTCATAATTTTTCAAGTTCCTTGGGATCATTCGTTGGAAGTTTGCGGAGGAAATTAGGAGAAGTTGGGACACAGGAGGGCTTTCCACGTTTTGGTATCTCTGTGTCATCTTCGGATCTTTGAATGGCACGAGCGAAAAAGCTCGCACGGTGAGGAGATCGTTGATCGAGAAGAGAACCGGAGGGCGTAGTTGGCGGTTCCGGTCCGTCGGCGGAATCCCGAGGAAAAATTCGTCATTTCCGCAGCTGCGGCGGTAACGTCCTGCGACCTACATCAACGAGAGCGCGAGGATACATTATTACTATCATCGGAAAGCAAAGCTCCGATGGTGCGACGGCCGCAGGGTGTTTCAGGGTCGGTTGCCATGGCAATGCGCTGGGACAGCCACGGGGTGCAGCCTGGAATATCCACCCTCTTGCCTCTTTTCCGCAATTCTCCCGGTTACCCCTACCTCGGCGTCACCTCTCTCTCTCTCTCTCTCTCTCTCTCTCTCTCTCTCTCTCTCTCTCTCTCTCTCTGTGTTTCTCCATCTCTCTATATCCTCGCACTTGCTCCCTACGTGGCTCTCCCTCTTCAGCCTACACCCGACCCGCTCTCACCCCTTCAACCTTTCCCTCTCCAACCTGTTTCTCGCTCCCATCGCTCCTCCCTCGTTCTCTCTCTCTCCCTCTCTTGGCCGATCCTACGTCTCTCTCGTTCCAATTGACGCTCCATTCCTACCTCCGTCGTCTCTCGTTCGAATCCTATCTTGCTCCTGCTCCTTCCTTGATGCGTCTCTGTCGGGTTCGCGAGCGAACCGACTCTGATTCTGACTCCGATTTCTCCGACCCGTTTCTCTCTCGCTTCCTCTCTCCTCTGTCTTTCTCTCGTCCAACCTCGCACCTTTCTCTCTCGGAAGAGCTCTTCTTCCCGGCGCCTCTCCGTTACCTCCGACTAATCGCGCCATTCGGCCGCGTTTTATTTATTCGTAGCGACGAAAGATTCAGTTCGCTCGCTCTCGCGCGTATTGTCGCGTTGCCCCGCGCCGTGCCGCGCCGCGCCGCGCCGTAACGATCGATCATGGGCCAACAGCATGCATTCCGGATGAGAAAAAACGAGTCCGGCGTCCGTACGATGCGCGATTATCGAGAGAAAGATTGCTCGATCGCTACGGAGATCACGGTTCCCCGGGAATTCCTCTCGATTTCGGGTGAAACCGGACACATTTCCGGTACCGGGACCGGTTTTTAGGTCGGAAGCCCTTTTACGCGAGGTCTCGTCGCCGCTTATCGGACGTGTCCGATGACTCTTCAGGAGCAATCTCGAGTTTCGAACGCGTTTAAACGTGTCACGCTGAATCACGGGACACCGACCGATTATCGACGCGGAGGTTTCCGACGGATAATAGGGTCGAGGTCGCGGTGCGAGTCTCTGCATCCCAAGGATACGACTTTCCCGTTGAGATTCTTGATTATTTGTGGATCGTCTAGATCGCGATCGATTACGTAACGCGTAAGGATGTAACGAGATTGAAAGTTCGATCCGGAACAAAGTGCGAAAGATTCGTTTCGAAAGCTGCCGGTGGACTGTGGATCTTTATGTAAGTCTCAGTCTCTGATTAGGTCAGCAATTGACGGATACAATTGTGTATAGATATTCTTTGAACCTTTCCACTATTTGAATCCGCAGTCTAGCGGTTAGGATTGTTCGAATGCGAGAACGGGTGGCCAGGCCGAATACGTACGGTCCTCGAGTACGAAATCCTCGGGGGTTGTTGGCGTTACATCAACGAGGACTATCGAGAAATTGCAGGGAATCTGTCGCTGTCGCTAGTCAAATATTCGCCGGGCCAGAGAAACTTCGAAGCCGAATCCCGTTCTCCTCTAGATATTCCATCGCATCATCGGTCGGAGACCGTTTTCAAGGAAGGAGCGAACCAACTTCTCGGCCGAACTCGATACCTCGTCGTGTCCTCGTTTTTCGGCCGCGGTCTCGTCAACGCGCTTAGGATGTTGGCTTGGAACGAAGGAATGCGAGAAGACCCGGAGAGCCGTTCCAAGTTCACGGCTCGAGAGGTTCCAAGTTTCCGGAAGCCCCCGGGGAAATAAATCGATTCGCTATCCGAATAGCCATTATGCGGACGTGGCTCGGAGGCAGAGCGAGGAGAGGACGAGAAGCCGGTGGATTGGGACGTTCGAGACGAAAATCGGGAGAAAGACAAGGGAGAGGGTTGCCAGCCCGCGGTGAAAGAGAAAGAAAGAGCCGAAGATAGAGGGAGAGAAAGAGGAAGAAAGTCGATGGGCGGCTTTATCCTGGGCAACTGGGCTAACGGTTCGGAGTTTCGAAACTCGCATCGACCGGAGTTTTCTTTCAATAACCGAGTTATTATTCATCCGGCCATTCACTGCCCTCCCCCGCGAACAGGATCTCTTCCTCGGATATCTCCGGGCCTCGGTTCGCGACTTTGCTACGGAGAGGATCGAAACTTTTTCTTTGTAGACCAACGATAGGCGCGGCGCGACGGAGTCCGTCCGCGAGAGAAAACTATCCGGAGGTTTTTACTCCGGAGCGATTCCCGATCGGCCGTAAAATATTGCGCGGATCTTGTAAAAATACGCTTACGTCGCCGATCCCGTATTACTTCCGCCTACTTCCGATCAACAATTCTTTTCTCCTCGCGAAACCGCTGGCTCGTGAACTCGGTTGGTTCCTCCGTTCCCGATTCGTCCGAGGGTTTTTTATAATCCGCCGGATTTTCGCGTTGTATTTTCACGTTTCGAGAAGAGCGAACGAGAGAAGGAAGGAGACGAAAGATATAGAGGAACGGCCGCGGCCGTCGCGTCGGGTCGTCGTCGTCTGTTGTGCTCCCCGGGGCGTTGGTACTTTCGATAAAAAGCAGCATTGTTTAGCTCGTTGAATGGCCTAGGAAGCTCGACCCCTCCGACTTTCAGTGTCGTAGACGGCTCTTTAACGTCGCGACCCGCGTCGGCGCGATTAAAGATATCAGCCTCTGAAAGGGTCTCGCTTCTTTCGCGGTGGCTTTCTCTTTCTTCGCGAAATCGTGCCGACCGCCACGCCGAAAGGAAAACGTCTCACGGGATTCGGGGAAGAAAAGACCAAAGGGAAAATACTGCTCTTGCCGAGGCTGCGAGGCGACGCGACGCGCCGCGCGCTTTTTCCTCCCTATCCTACCCTACCTTACCCAAAGTTAAACGTGTCGCTCCTTCCGAAAATCATTCGATTCGCTCAAAACGAGTAGGTGAAATAAAAAACTTTCTCAATGGAAAAGAAATAAGAAAAAATAGTGTTGCAGAGAAACAACGCGTGGGGCGTGGGGTTAGCCCATCGAAAACGTTATAGCGAATAGCGACATTCCGAGATCCAAGGCCTCCGGGATTTCAGGCAATTCTGTGACAAACGCGCAAGATCCGCAATCTCGCTCTCTCTCTCTCTCTCTCTCTCTCTCTCTCTCTCTCTCTCTCTCTCTATCGATGACCTGACTCTACCCTGCGATTCCGTTGTATCTCGAATCGGTCCCTCAAGAGAGAATAGAGGATATGCGCTTACCTTGTTCGGGTATCCGTCGTATCGGAGCAGTTTCTTGCAGCATTTCCCGCGGTTCTCGTAGTAGAACATCTGGACCATTTCTGCGTGGTCCGTCGCGGCGCTGACGGTGAACGGAGCTGCACCACCGTCGTTGCCCAAACACCTCGATGTCGAGGCCGATTGTTGCTGGACCGGTGATTCCGGGCGGCCGAGTGGCACGCACGGACACCACCCCGAGACCATCACAACGATCGACACGGATCCAGGAAGATCCACGTCCGTGCACCCTGTCCGGGCGCCTACCACGATCGCTTCTTCCTCGCCGGAACAGGCCTTCTCATCGTTCGCTCTTCTCAAGCGGCGAGCTCGTGTCTTTCTTATCGTTCTTATCGCGCCGCACTTTCCCAGGTTTCCTCTGCCCCGCGCGTCTTCTTGCTCGTAGAAGCTCGCGAAATTTCCCACTGGTTTCCTTCGACAGATACTTTGGCACCGTGTTGTTGAGCCGCGCGATCGCCTCCCGATGGCTCCGACGACGGTACGTCGTTCTTGTCGTTTTCGTTCTCGTTCTCGTTCTCGTTCTCGTTCTCGTTCTCGTCGCCGATGCCGCCTCTGCCTCGTCTCCCCGTAATTATCAAGGAGGAATTGCGCCGACGAGATCTGGAAAATAGTCAACGGTGCGAGGCGTGTTAAGATCATTCGCAAATCTCGATTACGATCGAAGCGACCGGCTCGACTAAGCAGTGTCACCTGCCCACTGCCCACTCAACGAACATTATTATCTAGCAACGAATAATAATGTTTTCAGCGCACTGGTTCGATCTGATGCTACTACTTAAGCAATTTTGAAAATTACCACCAAATTTTCGACGTTTCGGTCAAAAATTTAGGCCATTTTCAAGAAAAATTTTCATATAATTACGTCTGTAAGAATTATTGAATTAATATAAAGTGTAATTTGTGTTGCATTCCCTACAAAAAACCAAATGTTTTAAGCAAAAAACCAAAAACATACTTGCTATGTGACCAAATTATTTTAAACTCTTGACAACTTTAGAACACATGTTGATTCCATGCCTGTGATATACTGACTGAGGAGAAACGTTAGAATTTGAAGAGGCACTGAATCAGAGAACATCGATCGACCCATTGGCCAATCAACATTGGGCGGTAAATATGAACCGTGAAAAATCCAAGCAACAAGTTTCACTGTTTGTATACCAAACGAAGTTGTGGTAATTTATTAATTGACATTCAATCTACTTTTGACGTATTTTAAGCCTTTAATCGATTTTATTTTCTAGAAAAATTATTATCTAGGTGTTGAAATTTATACTCTGTTGCAAGTTTACTATTTTATCACCTATTCAGCGATACATCTATTTAATCTATTTCGGGACTTTGACGAAGCGAACCCATTCGATCCCTTTATCTTGAGTTCTTTACTAACAACACCTTATCGGGAGGACATGGATTACGATGAAGGTTTGCCTCGATCAAGTACTTGACGGTGTTTCCTGCAAGTTGATTTTGCTAAACTTGGATCCATTTACTTCGCTGCTAAAAAGCTTAAACACCGAGATTCGCTCCGAGTAACTTTCAATATCTAAAGCAACTTAAGCGCCAGTAGACAACGAGTTATTTCCAGCGATAGTCTTTACCGACTTTACGAGTACTATATCACCGAGGACACCCCGCGAACCTTTTATTTCTCGATGTTTCCGCGGTGCCTGGACCGTTTCCGGCATCGAGGGTGCAATGAAATTCAACGGTACGAGAAGAATCAAGGAAGAAACGACACCGGTCAAAGAACTGCTTGGAACAACGAACGGGTTGGTCTGCGAGATAACGAGATCGCGGGAACGAGACCGAGCGAGAGAGAGAGAGAGAGAGAGAGAGAGAGAGAGAGAGAGAGACGCTCTTCGATTTACGTAACGTCCGATATCGCGAGTGCAATGTTAACCCTTTGCACTCGAAGCCGCTTTAACTTGGAAACCACGGCAGTTCCTCTGGCCTAGAATAGTATTTCCACTGTGAATGATTCGTGTCTCTTCGGGCGTATCAAGTTTATTATTATTGCTCGTAGTTTCAACACTATCAATTTCTTAGATACAAACATAGCGATGTAAAAATTGTTTTAACCGTTCGCCTGCAAAGTTATTTTGCTCGATGAAATGAACATTGGAAAGAGAGAGAGCGATTCAAGAAATTTCGCTCCGGGCATAAACGACCCCGGGCTGCAGTTGGAGGGTTATATGTATGTAGATATATGTAATAGTGTGGCAGTTTTTAGTGGCGCCTTGGAACGCCAATGGTTAATCGAACGGCGACAGCGAGACCGAAAAGACGACTTCGCATTTCGCGAATTGGAAATCGATATCCATATTCGATCGATGGAGTTCCATCGGCACGGGCGAACGCGCGCGCTTTCGAAACAAAAAGCGGCGCGACGCGACGCGACGGTGTTATACGACGACAACTCGAACGGTTAGACACGGAAAACTGGCTAGGGGACTGTTCAGGGCTTTTGAAAACCGTCTCCCGTCGTCGTCGACGGGGAACGATCTCGTTCGACGATGCGTCGAAGAGACGTACGGGGAACACGATGGATGCGGCTAATGGAAACCGCAGGTTCGACGAACTCTCGGAAAATCAGACGGATGTCCGCGTTTCTAATCGACCTGTATGCACCGGACACTGCCAGAAACGGCAAACTGCTATCGAGCTGTGCGGTTTTATTCGACGATGGACCGGAGCATCCTGCATCCGGTGCAACGCGGGTTCGGATAGATGAGACCTGTATGCCCGGCCTACCCCTTAAAACGGATATTCTGGTTTCTCTTTAAATATCCAGTGAACCACAGTAACCACAGTCCGGACACTCTTGAAAGAACGATAACATTTTTAATATCAGAGCATATGACTTGAATTTTTTGGGAAGCTAGAACACTTAATTTACTACAGTCACACACACATATATGACGTAAAAAAGAAATTTTGAAAAAAGTGCAAGTGGTCGCAATTACAAAGAACATTTTAACCACTTCGTTCTCCCGGACGTGTTCTCTCGCGACGTCGATACCGTTCGTGTAAGGTCGCAGACGTGTTATCCCGCGACGCAATACGGTTCGTGCCATGCTACAGATGACATATCTCGTGTGCTACTTGATTAGATTAAGAGCTTTAATTCGAAAAATTATTAATTCTGGGAACGATATAGGTAAAGAAAAACATTGATTTCAGAATATTTTAAATTTATTGATTTTCTGTGTGATATAATTCAAAACATGGAACTGCACATAACGCAACATCACAATTTATACAATAGTATCGTATTTCTTCGCGGATAGATTTTGTTCTGCACCATACACTATACACAACGCTTCGTGGGATGAATTCTTTTATTTGTTGGTGGTAAATTTTTCAGGAAACATCTGGAGTGCAGACGAAGTGGATGAAAATGATTTCTTTTCCCTTTCTGATAACAATTATTCTTTGGATTGTAGTAGTTTCCCAGCAATCCGAATATTATGTCCTCTTTTACGTCATGGATACTTTTTCTGTTTGCATGAAGACAGTGCCATATGGCAAGAGAATTGCGATGTCTTAAATAGAAGAAATATTTTTTGTACCATTTTAAACAGGAACTGATTGAAACGACATGGAAACAAGCGGTGTCCTCAGACGGAGCAAAGAAAAGCCGCGTGTTTACACGACGGTGACATTACCCGACCGGTATTGCGTCGCGGGATAACACGTCTGTGACCTTATACGAATGGTATCGACGTCGCGAGATATTTCGTCAGTGAGAACGAAGTGGTTAATCAGAAAAATGCCATAAACAAGTTGGTGAAAATCCCATAAAGAAATAATGGAAAGTAAAATAGTTTTGTAATTGGATTAGTAGAGGATCACACCGATATACCCGACACGAAATACAATTTAGTAGCTAAATCAAACACGAAAGAAAATTATATCGTGAGACGTGTAGAATTTTGTAAAAAATTCGTGATAATAGTGAAATTGTGCAGCGTTTACATGAGACTGCCCCTTTAAATTTTGCCGGTGCGGCGCGGAGCGCGGATTACCGACGTAAATGCGCGCCAACCACCCGCAATGTCCGTCGTTCGACATTCTTGACCCCATCCTCTACACTCTACACTCGACAGTTTCCAATCTCCGGCCTGCAGAACAACAAAATCGAGATCTCGTGGGACTGGGTGTACGGTCTGTAAATATGAAACCGGAATTTGCCCACAGTTAACTCCAGCTGTCAATGTAGTGACCGTCAAACCGCGTCATTGACGCCATTTTCTTGTTTTGACATCTGGTAAAGATTTTCAACGCACAACCATACAAGTTTCATACAACAGCATAGTTGTTAATAGCGTTGAACATGTCGAATTTTGTGCCTGGAAACTACAATTTGCGGACAGCATTGATTTTCTGTTTCCATTTGAAGAAAACTGCTGCAGAATCGCATCGTATGCTTGTCGAAGCTTACGGCGAGCATGCTCTTGGTAAATCACAGTGCTTTGAGTGGTTTAAAAAACTCAAAAATGGCGATTTTGATGTGAGAAACGAAGAACGTGGAAGACCACCGAGAAAGTGAAGACAGCGATTTGCAATCATTGTTGGATGAGAATGGCGCTCAAACGCAACAATAACTCGCGGATCAATTAAATGTGACACCAGAAGCCGTCTCCATACGTTTCAAAGCCATGGGAAAGATTCAGAAGATGGGAAAATGGGTTCCACATGACCTGAATGAAAGACAGCAGGAAAACCGAAAAAGCACTTGTGGAATGCTGCTCGCCAGGTACAAAAGAAAGTCATTTCTCCATCGAATTGTGAGTGACGATGAGAAGTGGATATATTTCGAGAATCCTAAGCGTAAGATATCATGGGTAACTCCAGGCGAACTATCGACATCGACTGCAAGGCCAAATCGCTATGTACGGAAGACAATGCTCTGTGTTTGGTGGAATCAGAAGGGTGTGATCTATTATCAGCTGCTAAAACCTGGCGAAACCGTTAATACTGAACGCTACCGACAACAAATGATCGATTTGTATCAAGCTTTGCATGAAAAACGACCGGAATATCAAAAAAGACAACACAAAGTGATTTTGCTTCATGATCATGCATCATCACACACAGCAAAACCGGTAAAGGAAACGATTGATGCGTTTAGTTGGGAAATACTTTCGCATGCGGCTTACTCGCCAGACTTGACTCCATCCGATTATTACTTATTTGCATCGATGGGACACGCACTTGCTGAGCAGCGCTTCACATCTTACGAAAATGTACGAAAATGGCTCGATGACTGGTTTGCCTCAAAAGAGGAACAGTTTTTTTGGCGTGGCATCCAGAAATTGTCAGAGAGATGGGAAAAATGTGTAGCTACCGATGGGCAATACTTCGAATAAAATATTTTGTATCATTGTCATACAATAAACGTGTATTTTCTATACGAAAATTCCGGTTTCATATTTACATTATAGTACTATCGAGATCTATCTTTCGTTTTACGTTCGTAAAGCCTGCGATGGAAGATGAGCGAATTATTTTTTCGAATAGTAATTCTACCTTGAAAATATCATATCCTATCCAAAGAGAATTCGTCGTCCACTTACCACTTTCGCAATGATAGTTTGTTCCGATAGCAGTCTCCATAATCATAACTTTTTATTAGATGCAGCGTATATCACCTTGCAAAATATGGAAAGAAATATAATATTATCTGAAAAATACTTCCGTGCACTAAAAAGGACTACCGTGCATCGTACGTAACTAGTAATATTTGTAATATGAACGAATAAGCGAAATAAATAAGAAAATTGCAGAGACATTGTACGAATTTCGAAATGTGTGCTATATGTTATTTCGGATCTATCAAAATGATTAAGAAAGCTCGCCTGTAACTTTTGATATTTTTCGTCGAATCGTATCAAGTTCCTTATAAACGCGTTTCATGGAAATAGGGTGGGAAAATGGTGCCACTCTAAAACCGTGAGTGATCCATAAAAAAAAACCGCGATTCTCCATACGCAAATCAACTATTCATTTCCCCGAATAGAAACAGAGACGGCGAGGTATCATTCGCGCGAAATGAATTACGGTTTTCGCAAGCTTCTTCGTAGACCGTCCTAAGATCGCTGCTCTTGCACTCCTGTTACGAAACATCGAACGAGCACACGGCTCCGTAAATTTGTTCCCAACTCGATAACTGAACCGTCGAAGCCAAGTTCTACAAACTCGAGTCCCAAAGTGCCGGGAACTCGCAAAAACTCTCCGCATCCCTGTGGATGCACCCAAGGAAATAGCTTCCGCGTTGGTCAACACTTTGGGGACACGGACCCGTCCGGAACTGTTTCGATCGATCAATCACGATTTCGAAACGGCATCCAGACATTGCGAAACGTTGCAAGGACGTATTTGCGTGACAAGAGTACGCGAGACAGCGTAAACTGTAAACTGTGCTGTGGCACTCTTTTCTAGTCGATAAGTTCAACATGTTCCTGGTTTATTATAAAATACGGGTGACCAAATGAATAATTTGCCTAAAGATCCGCAGTCTAATCGTGGTACTTTAGGCTAACGGCAGTGTTCCTGCGCGGGCACCTCTGATCTATCGAGAACCCAGCACAGCACAGTCATCAATTTAACCTTAAAGCTACGGGCCAACTTCGCGAAGCTGTCTCGCGGAGTTGCCTCGCAATGTCAAACCGTCCTTATCTCGCGACCCGAGCTGTCAACGGGTCCCACGTTGTTAGAGCAGTCGCGCGCGAGGAACTTTCTCGATCGATCGAGAAGCGCGAGGTCTGGAAATCGATGTGTCCGTGGATCAGCGAGAAGCCGATGAGACGTCACTGTTCGCGAAAACGTTGAATCGCGGCGAGAATTGGCGCGCGCGATTCAGCGGACCCTGTAATACTCGCGTGGCATACGGTGGCACCATTTTTCTTTACGCTCTGGTACGATCTGCGTATCTCGCGACGAATTAAGGTCACTCGGACTTCCCTCTCGGCGTCAACGATGCATCGAAGAGACGGGTTAATCGCGCGAACGGAGAATCACGACTGGAGCCATGCAGCCCAAGGGCGACACTGCGCCTCTGCACGGAACAATGTCCCCGTTAATTAAACCGATTACGGAGCAGCATCTGCCGTCACGATTCGCTACAGGAGAGAGAGAGAGAGAGAGAGAGAGAGAGAGAGAGAGAGAGAGAGAGAGACAACGAGATAATTTGCACACGATCACTCTACGCACCTCCTCGTTTCTGTCCGGGGCGGAAGGATCTATCCTGTCTGTTTTCTCGGGATGTTGCACTCGCTGACAGTGAGAAGAGAGGACGTACCTTGATCGGTTCCCGACGAGCACGCAGCTTCTAAATCCGTGAGCAGAAGCTGACGTCCGATTCTTTGGATGACGAGCTGCCAGTTAAACGAAACCACCACGGGATGATAACCAGTCGGGATCAGCGAGAACGAACTCGAAATTCGGAAGATCACGCGGAAACTCGATGCGAACGCGACAGGGCAACGAAGCGAAGCGGAGAGAAGAGAAGCGAAGAGTAGGTGAAAAGCTGGAAGAGAAGCAGAGAGAGGATGATAGGAGGAGAAGAGCAAAGAGTAAAGAAGCGAGAAAGGCAAGGCACGCGCGATCGCGCGATTCCAAGCGAAAAAATGTCGCGCTCGAGACGGCGAGCGAACGCGAACTGAAGGGCACGAACTCGTCAGCTCGTCGGCTCGTCGACTCGTCGCGCTCGACGTCGCGTCGACGTCGAACGACGCTACCCTCGTTTCGACGGCGCAGGACAGACTGAGAGCTCGACGTCGACCCGTCGACCGCCGAACCTGGTGCCCCCGACCCCCGATCCAACACCCCCGAGCCCCCGACTCTCAGCCCCCAGCTTCGAGCTCCGAGCTCCAAGCTCCGAGCGCTCAACCCCCCGCCCGCTATCCGAGCTTTCCCTTCCCATTTCTCCTTCTTCTTTCCCATCTCTCTCCCTCTCTTCGCCACCCCGCGCCACGCCGCGCCACGCCACTCCACCAGCGAGCAGCACGCGCGCTTTTCTTCCGCTTTGCGCTCTGGAATTCTATCGCACCGACACGACACGTTCCTCCGTCTCGCGCACCGTTCGAGAGACCCTCTTGAATTAGCAGCGACCGCTCGATTTCTCTCGATTCGAGCTCGCTCACGTTTCTTTCTACTGCTCCCGCGAGCCCCCTCTTCCTACTCCGGCCCGCCCCCTTTACTCTCTACCAGGCAGCGCGGTCTCCTGCAGCGGGGCGCGGATCTGTTTGAAATGCACCTCCGGATGAGCTACAGCAGGAAATAAGAAATTTGTAAACGCGGTAATTTGCTGTCGAAGATGCCTCCACCCCGAGCAACGAGTCGGCAAACGTAATACACCTGGTGGCTACTGGAGTGCGATAGCGTTACGTTTCTCGGATAGCTAACAAAGGAGATTGCTGCTTTGTTTATTTGCCTTGATGCGTCTCGTTGGATCGAGTGCAGGAGGAATTTGGGTAATTATTTACTTTAAGGGTTTCCTCACCGATTTTGATGACGTTGAAATATGTTGTCAAGGTCATCATTCTGAACAACTTTTTCCTATACATGTTACCGCCGCACTGCTTTAGTTTCCGAGATATTCATTAAAAAGTTTCAACATCTCAAAAAGTGATCGGAGTAGGTTTGGGTTAGATTTGAAATTGAAATCAATAATATATAATATATAATATATAATACATAATGTATAATATATAATATACAGGGTGTCTCAAAATTACCTTAGTTTAATGAAATGGGAGGTTCCTGAGATCATTTCAAGCGACATTTTCCTTTGAAAAAATGTTATCCGCGGCTTTGTTTAGGAGTTATTAACGAAAAACACGGACCAATCAGAGCGCGAGCTAGACGCGTACTGCCCGGCGCGCCGGCAGGCGAGCGTGGTGTAACGCCGCAGTGTCGCAACGAACAAAAGTTTCTCGATTATGTGAATCCTCTCCAATTTTGACGGGCTTTGGATATGTTGTCAAGACCATGATTCCGAACAACATTTCCCTTTACAGTTTCTGTCGATCGGCTTTAGTTTACGATATTATTGTAAGTAATTCTAAATCGATCGATGTACTATTTTCCATCCAAATTCGATGAGCTTTGGATATGTTGTCAAGACCATGATTCCGAACAACATTTCCCTTTACAGTTTCTGTCGATCGGCTTTAGTTTACGATATTATTGTAAAAACTTGTAATTCTAAATCGATCGATGTACTATTTTCCATCCAAATTCGATGAGCTTTGGATATGTTGTCAAGACCATGATTCCGAACAACATTTCCCTTTACAGTTTCTGTCGATCGGCTTTAGTTTACGATATTATTGTAAAAACTTGTAATTCTAAATCGATCGATGTACTATTTTCCATCCAATTTCGATGAGCTTTATTTCAAAGGAAAACGATATTTAAAACATCGAGTTTATAACATATTTCAAGGTCGTCGAAATCGGTGAGGGCCCACATCATCGGCAACTTTACCCGAACGAGAGAAGAAGCAGAAACTGATTGAATTAAAAACTCACCTATTCAGCCGTAAATCCATTTGCTGCTTACACCAGTGGGACAGGAAACACCACACTTTCACACAATTACTGAACACTCCACGTAGCACACTTTTCGAATTCGTGATTATAGCGAACGATATTAAATGAAATGCTCCGACGCGGAAAGAGGGCCATGCTCTCCGCGATTCCGCGCGAAACTGTGCTCTCCCGTACGATGTATTCGATGAAGGCGTCGTTTGAAACAAATGAAATCGTTGACATGGAGATATCGATTTCTCGAGAATCATATGGTAATACTGATTTTTCGAGAATCATATGATTCTCGAAAACATCGATTCTTGACGAACGGACGATGCCATGGACGAGATATCTCGTGTATCCTGATATGTACGGGAGAGCATAGTTTCGCGCGGAATCGCGAAGAGCATGGCCCTCTTTCCGCGTCGGAGCATTTCATTTAATATCGTTCGCTATAATCACGAATTCGAAAAGTGTGCTACGTGGAGTGTTCAGTAATTGTGTGAAAGTGTGGTGTTTCCTGTCCCACTGGTGTAAGCAGCAAATGGATTTACGGCTGAATAGGTGAGTTTTTAATTCAATCAGTTTCTGCTTCTTCTCTCGTTCGGGTAAAGTTGCCGATGATGTGGGCCCTCACCGATTTCGACGACCTTGAAATATGTTATAAACTCGATGTTTTAAATATCGTTTTCCTTTGAAATAAAGCTCATCGAAATTGGATGGAAAATAGTACATCGATCGATTTAGAATTACAAGTTTTTACAATAATATCGTAAACTAAAGCTGATCGACAGAAACTGTAAAGGGAAATGTTGTTCGGAATCATGGTCTTGACAACATATCCAAAGTCCGTCAAAATTGGAGAGGATTCACATAATCGAGAAACTTTTGTTCGTTGCGACACTGCGGCGTTACACCACGCTCGCCTGCCGGCGCGCCGGGCAGTACGCGTCTAGCTCGCGCTCTGATTGGTCCGTGTTTTTCGTTAATAACTCCTAAACAAAGCCGCGGATAACATTTTTTCAAAGGAAAATGTCGCTTGAAATGATCTCGGGAACCTCCCATTTCATTAAACTAAGGTAATTTTGAGACACCCTGTAGAAGCAAAATGTAAACAAACGCCGCGCCGGGACAGCCTTACGTTGCCGCAGAGCGTGCAGGAATACGAAAAATTCAATACAGTTCTAGCGATGGTTTCTTGCGAATATCTCCAAAACTAAAATCGAGCGGCGCTGACAGGTATAGGAAAAAGTTGTTCATAATGATGACCTTGACAACATATGTGAAGATCATCAAAATCGGTGAGGAAGCCCTTAAAGTAAATAGTTACCGGAATTTGCTTCAACGAACCCAACATCACGTCCGGTACAACGGTACAATAATCACAACAAAACAGTATACGATACAGCTCTAGCTACGCTTTAATCGCAAGGATTGATTCGAGTATAGCAGAGAACGATATAATATCTCACAATATTGTGATAACTTTCCAGAGAGCTAGTAGTTGATGAAAAATTGCAAGTGTAATTCTCCGCGCTGTCGCTGATAGCTACATAAGAAGAAGCCATTGCCGACGATATACAATATACATATAAGTGGAAATAAAAACGGTATTACCCGGGTGGAATCGCATATTAAGCCAGTGTGCGACGCTCTCGAACGCGGGGACACGGAAGAACGCTTTCGCGAGACGGTAAGCCGCAAAACACGAGAGGGTGGTTCCGTTCGCGGTCGCAGGAGCGCACGCGTCCCGCACGATACTAAATCTCTCCACGCTTCGCGAACTACGAGCGTCTAGTCGAAAGCGTGCCACGCGAATTTGTCGTAACCGAAAAATTCAGCTTCCTTCGGTCTTTCTTAGGTTGTTCCTTCGACCTGCAACGTTTCGCAAGCCAGTCGAATACTTACTATAGACATAAGATTCATTACGAGGTCGATTTCAATGGAGCGAGCAATGTAGGCGATCCTCTTCGAATAGAAAGTGTGTTCTCGGATCGCTAAATTTTTCTTGCGAGCGACATAAAAATACGCGGTGCAATACGGGACGGGACGGGACGGGACGGGACGGGACGGGACGGGACGGGACGGGACGGAACGGGACGGGACGCGAAATCTCGAACCGGAGACAGGAGAACGAGTGGCCCTCCTCGTCTCGATTCCTTCCGTTCTCCGTTTCCCTTGTTCCCGGTTCCCTCTTGCCCCGTTCGCTTTCGCAGAGAAAGGATTCCGCCTCCGTAGCTGGCAATGAGAAGTCTTTTGTTCGATAGCTATCCGTCGCGTCGGTCGTTCGTTCCTTCTCCAGGCCCGTCTGTGCTCCCGCGACGGTGGATTCCATTGTCGCCGTTCCGCCTTTATTCGTTTTCAGTAAAAGCCAATTGCCGTGCTCGCGAATATCCCTAGATCGAAACTGAAAACTCGACCGCATTCGTGTTCTCCCACTTCGACGCGAAACACATGCGGAGCTCCGAAATCGTGAGAATGTCAACTTCGTTTGAAATCGATGAAATTTAAGGAACTCAACGTTCAGACTACATTTTCCTGTGCAGTTATAGTAACATTTTATTATTAGACCGCGGATTTGAAAATGACTCGAAGAAATATCGATAGCCTCGAATTCTTTAACCTCTCTACCGTTTGAAATTCCTCCCACTCATTTTGCTCATGAGAAACTGTGCAGGAGCGGCGTTAAATTCAGAAAAAGTGTATCGGACTTGTTCGACAGAGTTTCAGGCTATTTCGAGTACGTAGAAAACGACGAGAGAGAGAGAGAGAGAGAGAGAGAGAGAGAGAGAGAGAGAGAGAGAGAGAGAGAGAGCTCGTCTGCACAGTCTCGTCCCGTCCCGTCGGATCACTATCTTTAGATTGTCGAGGATGGAGACACGCGTGTCGCGCGACGTCGTTTACATGGAAATTTGCCTGGCCGACGCGAACCCGAGTCGAGCTTTTAATTACCTGGCTACAGCCGTGCTCCGCTACAGCCGACTTTTTCGCAAACTCGCGCCGCTCGTTCCACTCGATGCCAAAGCCGCTTCAAAACACGAAAACGCTCGTCCCCGACAACTTCCCGCAGCCTTGGCGATTTCGAATTCTACGTAAATACGAAATTCTAATCGAATCGAATCGAATCTCGGAGTCGCGGAGTCCCGAAGTCCCGACACGTTAGCGGAACGGCCGAAGCTCTTTCGGACGAGCTCCATCGAGTTTCGAACTATTAGCATGGCTAACGAAGCGCGAAGATGCTGCCGAGCGATAGAATCGATGGAGCCACGCTCCGCGTTGAAGGTCGATCGAGTTTCACGACATAATAGACCGATCCATCGCCGATGACGAACGAGCAACGGTCCCATTGCACGCGTCACGTCGCGTCGGTCGACTGGCAGTGTCTTCGAATAGAAATCCGTGGCTTCCTCGCTGGAAATACGATCGGCTTCTGTTTCTATAGCCCGCATTCGCGAACGCGTACGTATCGATCGACTCCCCCGGAACCAGCGAAATTGTTTCGTTCGTTAAATCGTCATTGTAAATCTACCTGTTGCCGCACGCAGGCATTTAGTCAATCGGTTCACCGCAACGGACGCGAGATCGTTTTGACTCGCGACGAGTTATACGATTCCCCAGTAAAATCAGCGATTTTCGCGGTTAACCGTCCGGCAACGAACACTCCTCGTTCCCATCGAAAGAAGAACAGCGAGTAGGTTCGTGTCTCTGCAATACAATCAGCCGGAAACGCGTCGCTTAAGTCAACCTATATTCGCGCGACTATGTGTATCTACAATATAATCAGCCAAAAACGCCTAATCGGCGCGGCGCGGCGCGGCGCGGCTGTCGCCTAAACGGAACCATTTGCATTCGATGATTAAACGAGCGGACTGACTGAGAGAGCGTAAGCGCGCCACGTCAAACGAAATCTGCAACCCTAAGCGAAAGTTCGTTCATCGGCAATCTCGATCGATGCAACTTTAAATCCCTCGCCTCGTAGCACGGTCTTGCAGAGGTTTGAATAGACGGCGTGAGTCAGAACCCTTTGACCCTTTGGCGCGCACGAAATACGAGCGGCATTGTGCAAACTGACTTCCCCTCGGCTGTCTGACTGTCGCGGCGAGAATCCACGCATTCCATGCTGTCCGAAAGGTCGCGAATAGCCGCCCAATTTTTATTTCTTTTTTTTTTATTCGCGATCGCGCCGCGCCGCGCCGCACAGTGGTCCGGATCGAAGAAGTTGGTGTCATTTTGTTATAACTTTTCAACTACATAGAGATATCGCAATGAAATCTTCACCAACAATATTTAGATAATAGTAATTCTTACCTAGAGATAATTAAATATTTTTTTCATTTGTCAAACAATAATTTTCACTAACTTCTCATTGATATTTTCTATTAAAAAATGAATTGTTCAAATGTAGTTATTCAATCTTTTTTGACCTGTCGTGAACAATAATTTTTAGTGTTGGTCTTAATCTTTAACACATAAAAGAATGCTTTCCTGTGTAAAAGAAAGAAATATTTTAAATACATATTGCGAATAAAATAGTATATACTAACATTATATTTAGTCAATATTACCACAAGTAAAAAAGTAAGCTAATAAAATAAACATACCATATAATTTGTCTTTCGTGATGATCTATGATGATCATCATTATGAACATTAGTTAAATTAATAACTCTACTGCCTCAGGATTCAGTATTTTAGGATTTCTTTTACATGTTAATCTTACAGTCAGCGGCAATATTAAGTGGACACATTTAAAAATTGCATAACTTTTTAAAAATTGGTCCAAAGGACTTGAATTTTTTAAAGATGTTAGACCGACTGGTTCGCTAGAGAAAAAGTAAACAAAAATTTATTAAGATTGCAATTGGTAGGAATCATACAAAATTTAAAAAATTATATTTTGTCAACTTTTTTATGTAAGCCTGTAACGATAATTTAAAAAATGCGTTTTGTAGATTTCGGTAACTTATATGCATACTGAAAATTTCATCGAAATCGGTCGACATTGCAATGAGCTACATACGTTTAAAGATGGAGTGAAAGTCGCAGATTTTTAACCTTGCCAGGGCATTCCGCTGGGGAAGAATGCTGAAAATGATCCAATTTGTTAGAAAACGGGACTTTTCGGGGTTCTCTAGATATTCCTTGTAAAATGTAAAAAATTTGGCCAATTTTTTTATTATCATTAAATTTTAATTTTTAACATACTGTGAACAATAACTTTTTGTGTCGATGTTAATTTTGTGACAAAAAAGAGTGCACTTCATCGTAAACAAAAAAAAGAGAAATATTAAATGGTGTGATCAAGACATCTCGAAGAGAAGTGAAGCAATTTTCTTGGTGAAAAGTACTATCTCTAAATGTCTACCTTTAAGTATTCGTCCTAATTACAATTCTTGGTAAACTGCATTAATTTATTCATTTTCGAGGTTCATTGACATTTAGGAAGATATACATATTTGTTAGAAATCGATATGAGAAAGTTGACTTTTTAGCTAAATGACACCCAACTTCTTCGATCCGGACCACTGTGCGCCGCACAGTGGTGCGAAATGGCCATAGAGCGGAAAAAAATCTATAAAAACCAAACTACCCAACAAATCTGTTTGAAAATTTGTAGAAAGCATGCCACAGGTACAACGGTTACGTGGCACCACTGTGCGCCGGTGCGCGCGAATTCTCGACGGAAACGCACAACTCGCCCAGAGAAAGCTTAACGCTATGATTGCCATTCGAGAATACTATTAAAAGGACGATTACTGTTTCAACATTCGAGAAAAATTTTGAAAAAATTTCAATTGGTCAGAATTACAGAGAAGATACTAAAAGCTGTCGACTCGCAACAAGTCTCGTGGAAGGAATGCCAAAAGGAGCTCAGAAATTTTCTCTTGCATTATAATCTGAAACGCGAAATTCTTAGATCACGTCACTGGAGATGACGGATCGTGATTGAAATTGCTGTTGCTGTTGCTGTTGCTGTTGAAGGATTCATTAAAGAGTCTTTTAGTCGTGGACCGTGGACCGTGGACTTTGAAAAATCATGAAATAATCGCCGGTAGGTAATTTTCATTTCATCGAATAAATTTACTTCGATTGTATGGAATTTTTTAGTCTGCTGGCTTGGCACTGAACGTGTTACGGGTTAATATTGAGCTAATGGAGTTTGGATCGTCGGACCAACCGGTTTCCGGCGACCAGGAGCGGTTTTCACCCGTTTTGAGCAATTTCGCGACTCGTCGGGCTTTTTCGCGGCCCGGGACCGGCCCGAACGCGAAACTTGAGTTTCGCCAGCTACGATAAACCCGGGGAATGTCGCTCGGAGAGGAAGGAAGCGCACGAGATACGCCGCCTGGCGTCCATGCGTAACTCGTTCCATTGGCGACCGAATAAACCTGAAAATACTGGTCGAGAAAAACGACTGTGAATATAAACTCACTGAGAGAGAGAGAGAGAGAGAGAGAGAGAGAGAGAGAGAGAGAGAGAGAGAGAGAGAGAGAAGTAGAGAGTGAGAGGGAGTCTTGAGGGGCCGATGTTACTCCGGCGTTGGTAGAGAACGGTATTGGCACCGTTCCAGATTTCCCTAAAATCCCCGCAGGAACGCTATTTGTCGAAGTTCTGGCCTGGGCCGCAGGGTCGATACCGGGCTGTTCGTCGAGGACATAAGCGGATTTTTTTACACGCGGGATAATTGAAACGCGCTCATTGTTCCTTGGCCTTTCGAGACCGCTTTATCTCCGGCACCTTTCATCGTAACCGAGCTCTCTCTCTCTCTCTCTCTCTCTCTCTCTCTCTCTCCCCCCCCCTTCCATTCCATCCCTCGGCTTTTTTGTAAACAGTCTGACGGCGTAGGCTCGGCGCGAAAAACTGGCCGCCGTTAATGGATAAACGGACGGTGCATAATGGTGTCTGCAATTTCGAGCATTGTTTCAATTTCTAGCAGAGGGAGCGCGCACATCGCGCTCCAGCGATAGCAATTTGGCTGCTCGATAGACCGGACGTAACCCGCGCCCCGTGCCCATGCCGATTAATAAAATACGCTCTCCGAGGCTGTCCTCGTTCCCTGCTGCTAATCTCTCTTCCTCTTGCTCTCTCTCTCTCTCTCTCTCTCTCTCTCTCTCTCTCTCTCTCTCTCTCTCTCTCTCTCTCTCTCTCTCTCTCTCTCTCTCTCTCTCTCTCTCTATCTCTTTCTCTTTCTCTTTCTCTTTCTCTTGCTGATTCTCTAGTAGCGATACGATCTCTCGAGGAAAACTCGTACAACGTTGTTTGGGTACTGGTTCCTGTTTCTCGATTGTGTGATCCATTTGATAATTATAAGAATAAGCTCTCTGTAACGATCTTGCAGCAAGTTTCTTGGAAATACACATGTCCACCGATCCAGAGTGTACATAGGTACAGTGGCTCACGAAAGTATTCGAACGCTTACGTTTACAAATTTGAATGAATAAAATAAGATGTACTAAACTAATCTGTATAGAACAATTTGGTATCTATAGTAAGGGGGAAGTCTCAAGATTACGCCAGCAAAATTTGAAAAAGATTCAACAACGTAGGCAGAAGTTATAATATGTATATTTATTAGAAACACGCATAATAAGTGACTGACAAAAGTATTCGAACGCTACATATATTATTACATTATTTAATGTTAATATTTTGTTGGACCACCTTTAGCAGTAACGATGTGTCTCAATCGACGTTCCATACTATAAACCAATGATTTTGTAAAAGTACACTCAATGGAATTCTATACTTCTATGATTTTTTGTTTCAATACCTCCTTTGAAGTTATTTGATATTTATTTAATCTTTTTCCGATTTCAGCCCATAAATTTTCAATTGGAGTTAGGTCTGGGCTCTGCGATGGAGTAGTTAATATATGTTGTGTGTTATATGTATATGATCCATTCTTTCACAATTCGTGCAGTATGCCTGGAATCGTTATCTTGTTGGGAGTGGAAGTCTTCCAATAATCCTAATTTACGGGCACTTTCTTTAAGGTTGTTCCTTAAAATATTTAAATACTTATATTTATCGAGTATTCCATCAATGAATACGAAATTTCCGGTGCCACTTGCTGCCATGCACCCCCACACCATAACCGATCCACCTCCGTGTTTCACTGTTTGGTGTAAATTTTTAATTTCCAATTCCGTATTTGGTTTTCTCCAAACATAATTTTGACCATCTGAGGCAAAGATGTTAAATTTGGACACAAACGAAAAGATGACTTTTCCCAGAAAAAATTATCTTGATTGAGATGTGCTTTTGCAAACACCAGTCTTTTTTTCGATTTACCGCATTAATATACGGCTTCTTTCGTGGTACTCTGCCATGAAAATCATTATTCCGTAAGATTCGTCGACATATATGTTAATTTGGGATGAACTTCTTTATTAAACGTATCAGCTACCATATTTGTGAGTTTAGCAGCGGATATATGTAGTAGGATCTTTTTTTATTTCGCGAATGATAATTTTCTGTTCTCTTTCAGTTAATTTCTTTCGTCGACCTGATCGAGCGTTGTTCGCAATTGTTCCTTCATTTTTTGATTTTTTAATAATACATACAGGGTGTTTAGCAACAGGTGGGAGAAAATTTAAGGGGTGGTTCTCGACGATAATATAAGACGAAAATTAAGAATGAAAAAATTGCGATTTCGACTTCGTTCTTTAGTTATTAACAGTTAAAAATCTGCGCAAAATGCGGCAATCTTTCAACAGCGGTGCACGTTGCGTACGTCACACAGGCGCGCGACAGTCTCGTATCAAGTGACAAACGCATGCATACCTTGGTTCTCATTTGGGGCTCCAGCGAGGTGAAAATGTTTAAAAAATCGTTGGACGACATTGAACCTACCTACTCGTTAAAATCCACAAGGGCATTTCTAATATCCGCCCTATGGAATTATCGAGTAGAAGGGGTCAATGCCCTTTCACTTTTAAATTGTTCTCACACGTATACACAAATCCTCATGCTGCACTATAATTGTTCATAACACCGTACATAATACACTGAAACAAACCACACATATGCTCTAGCACTATTTACAATATCATAACACGCACTGCAAGTTCACAGAGAGTCCAAGTTTACTGAGGGGAATGAAGAGAATGTAAAGAACACACTGGTAATCCTTTAATGTTGAAACAATGCACTTGAATGATCTTGATTTACGTCGCGAGACTCGCTCACAGACGGAACGGACATCTTGAGGTCGTGTGATTTCTGCGATTGGAAATCTTCGACGCGTGCGAGAAGAATCGTCCGTACAAGCTAGTATCCGTATATGCACACTGATTCGAGACAGCTGATTTGATCAATGGCATACACATGAGATATTTGGCGGTCACAGACAGAATGAGAAAGAATCGCGAAATACGTGAAAACAGGATAGACGCACGCGTCGAAAATTTCCGTTCGCAGAAATCACACGACCTCAAGATGTCCATTCCGTCTGTGAACGAGCCTCGCGACGTAAATCAAGTTCAATAAAGTGCAGTGTTTCAACATTAAAGGATTACCAGTGTGTTCTTTACATTCTCCTCATTTCCCTCATTAAACTTCGACTCTCTGTGAACTTGCAGTGCGTGTTATGATATTGTAAATAGTGCTAGAGCATATGTGTGGTTTGTTTCAGTGTATTATGTACAGGGTGTATAAAAAGTAATGGTCATCCGTCCTAGGGGTGAATCTACACCTCTGGATCGGTGGACATTTGTAGGAGAAACTTGCCTCAAAATTGTTTATAACAAAGAAAATTGTTGTTAAAGTTTTTTTTTACATCAACGCCTTCTGCTCATCGAGAAGAGAAAAAGTTTGAAAGGAGCCATATGTCGCAAACAAATAGTTATTGAGATATAAGCTGTTAAAGTTTTTCAAAATTTGATTGTGTGGAATTATACGTATAGACAAAAGCCTACTACACAGTCCACACGTCCGTGTCGATGAGACAGAACACATGACGGTGTGCGTGCCTCAAGGCAAATGACATTTAAAGCGACAAATGTCCCTTTAAATTTTGTTTGCCTCGAGGGTCGAGGCACGCACACGATCATGTTCTGTCTCATCGACACGGACGTGTGGACTGTGTAGTAGGCTTTTGACTATACGTATAATTCCACACAATCAAATTTTGAAAAACTTTAACAGCTTATATCTCAATAACTATTTGTTTGCGACATATGGCTCCTTTCAAACTTTTTCTCTTCTCGATGAGCAGAAGGCGTTGATGTAAAAAAAACTTTAACAACAATTTTCATTTTTTTGGAGATATCAAGGTCACCTTGACTTTTTTAAATGGAACCACCCTCTTTTAAACACCTACAATGATAGTCCCTTTCATTAGGAATTCAGTGACTATAATTAGTCCAAGGTCATTCAAGGTCAAGGACAGAAAAAACGTATAAAACTAAAATATGGAAGCAGAATACATGTATTTTATAAATGTTCGAAATGATGGCCGTCTGCGTCGATACATTGTTGTAAACGAGCTCTGAAGGAATGTTGAACTCTGATAAGTGTATCCGGCGTGATAATCGTACATGCTGTGATGATACGCTGACGCATATCTTCAACTATTGTTGTTGCATCCATGTACACGGTCTCTTTTAGCAGACCCCATAAAAAGAAATCCAGTGGATTTAAATCAGGCGAACGTGCTGGCCATGAAACTGTTCCGCCTCGTCCAATCCATCGGTTTGGATATCGAGAATCCAACGTTTCTCTTGCTACTCGTGCATAATGAGCAGGACAACCGTCATGTTGGTACCACATATCGTAGCGATTTTGTAAAGGGACATCTTCTAACAAAATTGGCAGATCTTCTTGCAAAAATTGAGCGTATTTCTGTCCCGTCATCATTCCGTTAACGAAATATGGTCCAATTACTTTGTCGTTCAAAATACCACACCACACGTTTACGCACCATTGTTTTTGATGATCAATTTCTCGCAGCCAGTGCGGATTATTCACAGACCAATAATGGGCGTTCCGTAGATTAATTGAGCCATGATTAGTAAATGTTGCTTCGTCCGTAAACAAGACATTAGAAAAAAATGAATGATTTTGAAGCAATCCCCATTGACAAAAGTTAATTCTATTTTGAAAATCATTCCCGTGCAATTCTTGATGGAGCGATATGTGGAACGGATGAAATTTATGTCGGGCCAGAATTCGTATTCCGCTACTTTGACTTATGCCTGCTTCCCGGGCAATTTTTCTCGTACTCACGTGAGGATTGACAGCTATAGCTGCTAAAATATTAATTTCATTGTCTTCGTTAGTCGTGGGATTCTTCCGTTTGTACTGTCTTGCATGTACACTTCCAGTACTTCGAAACACCCTGTACGTATTACAGAAAGTATGTCTAGAAGGAGTGTTTCGCTCGGGGTACCTTTCTTCATTAGGTACTCGGGCCTGCACTGCATTTTTTCTACATTCACAGTAAATCGTGATCATATCACACTTTTCAGTCATATATATATATATATTGTATAATGTATTGCAGACTTACTTCTGTTTACAATTCCTGCAATCTCGTTATATGATATTCCATCCTTATGCAATCCAAGTATCATTTCTCTTTTACACTTTTGTGTTTCTGACTTTTTAGTCTTCATTTTAACTACAATACTACTGTGCACAGTTCTACGTTGCTGTAAACGGAAACGATGCCTTAACATCAACTGAACGTACCAATGTTTTCATTTAGTAGTGATGTGTACATTCTTTTCTAAAAAAGATAAAAACATATCAACAGCGTTACAGCGTTACAGCGTTCAAATACTTTTGTGAGTCACTTATTATGCGTGTTTCTAATAAATATATCATAACTTCTACCTACGTTGTTGAATCCTTTTCAAATTTTACTGACATAATCTTGAGACTTCCCCTTTACTATAGATACCAAATTGTTCTATACAGATTAGTTTAGTACATCTTATTTTATTCATTAAAATTTGTAAACGTAAGCGTTCGAATACTTTCGTGAGCCACTATACAGGGTGTCCCAAAACTCCTTCAAGTCATTCGAAGCGACATTTTCCTTTGCAAAAATGGCCGCAGCGGCTTTGTTTAGGAGTTATTAGCGAAAAACACAGACCAATCTCACCAATCAGAGCCCGACCTAGACGCGAGCTGGCACTGTCGGCCCGGCGCGGCGCGCCAACTGTCTATTGGCCGACTGTGCCAAGTCGCGCTCTCATTGGTCCGTGTTTTTCGTTAATAACTCCTAAACAAAGCCGCGGCAGTAATTTTTGCACAGGAAAATGTCGCTTCAAATGACCTAAGGAACCTCCCATTTCCCGGACTTGAAGGAGTTTTGGGACACCCTGTATACACACTGTACGGGAGTGTAGTGTATTCGCGCCAAGTAGAATCGGCGGATCAGGATCAGACGCGCCAGCCTATTCGAATCCAATGGCGCTCGTATGGTACTCGATGAATCTTCAAACCTGATTTCCTCGACACCAGAGGCTCAAACAAAAACATTGTATTCTACATTTTCCGACATATTTTTACAGGCCCCGTATAGAATCACCCGGTGTAGAGACTTCTTCTTCCCGCAAACGAAGCACAGCTCCTATTTCTCGCAGTGAAGCTCAGCTGTGTTGCCAGTAATCGAATTTCACCGGTTCGATCGGTCACCGGGTCTTCCGGTTTCGAATTATCCGGTCGAGAGGCGAGCACGATCCGCAAAAAGGTCTTCCTTGTTGCATCGATCGCTCGAGAATGCTACGGGAGAAAGGATACGCGTGGGTTTCTCCTCTATTCAGCCTGAACCTCGATTCTACGTTTTTCTGCACCGTTTCTCGGACTTTTGAGAACCAAGGGACGTTCGACGGTTCGACTTCGAAGTCGCGTTGATCGAGGCGCGCTGCGAATCGGCACGAATCCTTTCGAATAGCAGCGTCCCGATAGCGTCGCGCGTCCATACGACGCGACGCGACGGGCTCCGGATAACGAAAGTTCGGGAAGTCACCTAGAATTGGTCGACCACGCTCCGAAACTCCCGCAGCGAAGCTCCGTAAGCTCCCTTTATTTCCTGGCCCGTGTCTCCGTCGAACCGTTCCATTCCACGCGCGATTTATTGATCCACGCACAATTCTACCTCAACGACCAACTCAAACTCGGCACGAACAGTGGCGCTCAGCTAAACACCGTTTTCCTTCCCCCATCATTGTTCGCCAGTCTCGTTTCGTTTCATCTATCCTCCTATCGGCCGCTCTCGAGTCCTGTCCCCGTCAACTACCATTTTTTCTGCCGTATCAAGGGAAAGGGTTAATTTTCGTCTACGACAACGATGCCCTCTTCGATGTCCTCCCCTTCGCGCAACCTTCTTCCAGCGACCCTTCCTTCCACTTGTGCAGAGCCACTTCTGAAATTCGTCTTTCGGGACTGTCGACAGCTTAGTACAGTAATCGCTCCTACGTTGTCCTGAATCGTGGGCACGATCGTTGTCCAGTGCCTACCCACTCCACTGCCTGTCAACGAGGGGATTAGGCCTGCGTGGATCTGGTCGCCAGATGTGTCACAGGACTGTCTAGACTCTAGACCCGCGCAGAACGGAGAACAATAGGAAAGGAATATGGCAAGGAAATAAGGAGTTTTTTAAAGCCAGACAGTTGACTGCTTTTGACTGCGAATGCTTTTCTTTGTCATTTAACTAGCCGTTTCACTAAAGACGCAGTCATAAATGAAAAATAGTGTCCGGGCACGGTCGTTGTCCGCTCAAACCCCCGGCCTTTGGACAACGAAGGAGCTTTTACTGTATACGGGTACACGTGTATTATCTGTGTATTTTGATACACGTGTGCCCGTGTATTCAAGTACACGGATACACGGATAGTACATTGAAATATACAAGAGTTAACATGATAGGTTTAGAAAATTAACAAACAGCATAATTTCTGTTAATAACCTTAATCAATTAACTGTTTATTTTGATGACGAAAAACCAAAGTGTTTATATTTTCCGACAAAAGACGGTTCCTTTTTGCTGTAACAATATTTCCAGCAGACGAGAAGCACCGTTCAGACATGGCTGACGTTGCTGGTATAGTTAAATATTTTTAGCGATTTCGGATATTCTTGTACTAGAGCTTTATTTTTAATTTGTTAAATAATAATATAGATTGTCCCGCTCTCCTTAGGCAAATTAATTTTGATGTACCTGAACGTGTTTTGAGAACGAGAGCAGGATTTCAAACAACGAAATCCAAATCCACATATGGAGTAATAAATCCTATAAATCGGATTATTGCAAGATCAAACACACTTTATAATAATATTGATTTTTTTAACGGCACGTTACAGGCACTCAAAACAAAATTACGCGAGATTGTAAATAGGTTAATACTTTTTTTTTCTTTTTGTATTTTTGTTATTTTCTATTTGTTTTTATCAGTTCTACAAAACGTCTGTAAACTCTTGTATAAAAGGACCTTGGTCCGTATATAATAATAATAATAATAATAATTTCTCTGTGTTCGTCGACGCTAAGGGCAACGAGGATAATTACGAAACGATCTTTACGCGAAATAACAATTTTCTCACTAGAAATGTCTTTCCCCTAGTTTCTATAGTTTCAATAGTTTCGGAGTTTCGATAAATAAAATTCTGAAATTCTTTGAACCGTTTTACTGTTCCAAGTTCTACCTGCTCGCTTTGGTCATGAATACATAAAAAGGCCCGACAAGTGCTAATAAGGTAATACATACATATAATCACGAACACGTTACACACGTTCAGACCGGAACACTTGCTAATTATCTCGGCAAATAAAGTGACCGTACTACTAAAACGAAAATCATGTACGACTCTGCTAAACGTTAAACGCCAGTTGATCCGGTAAACGTTGTTCCCGCGTTCCTCTTACAAAACAATATTCTAGAACAATCCTCTGCCGGAAGTGGTCGAAACGTGATAGCCTCGGGGAAATGGGATCGGGAAGCAAATTCGTATCCGGCGATCACCGGCGAAGAAGCTCTCGATCTCTCGGCCCGGCGAAAACCATGAAAACCGCGGCAAAAGAGAACGGTGGAAAATTCGAGGATTTTATGAGGCAGACCACGTTCCATAATTGCAGCCAGCCGTGCCCATTACGAATTTAAATATTGATTCTCGCCGCTGGCGGCCGTAATGGAATCTGAAAAGCCTGGAAACTGGGCTTTGGAATATCGGGTGGGCCGGGCGCGGGCACGGGCACGGGTGGCGCCCAACTTGGACCTTGCTCGCGGCTGTTCCCGCGAGAAACCCACCGTCCATCGCCTCTTTCGTTGCATTTCGAATGTTGGATCAAAGTTAACGGCGCGGCGCGGCGCGGCGGCAAAACGAAGGAGGGCTACTCTGCACTTGCAAACTTCCCGAGCATGTTCTCGAGATGATTCCACCGTCGCGTCGCGTCGGCCTCGAGAACGAATTCAACGACAATTAACCACTTCGTTCTCCCGGACGAGTTATCTCGCGACGTCAATACCGTTCGTATAAGGTCACAGACGAGTTATGACGCGCCGCCGATACTCTTCGTACAGATCACAGACGTGTTATCACGCGACGTCGATACCGTTCGTATAAGTTCACAGACGTGCTATTCCGCGACGCAATACCGTTTGTGCCATGGTACAGATGACATACACTCCTCGTGAAAAAGATAGCCCAGGTGAGCTATCTTTAATTTCTCTTCTGTCTAAACGTTTTACGTTTGAGACGTCTAATATCAAAGCATTATGAGCTCAGAATATGCGGTTCGTTGAAAATAATTAAAAATATTATAAGGTTTAGTGTGTAACAAAAAAATTGTTTTATTTTAAGAAAGAAATGATAGCACATGTACAATAAGAAAATAATAATGAACATAAATTTTAACTAACAATAACTACTCATCAAACATATATACTTATTTAATAATATGGGTACGTCCCCCCTTATTTTTTATTACTTCTATTGTACGATTTGGTATCGGTTTATATAGTTTTTGGATATAATTTTGACTTAACGTATCCCATTCAAGTACAATTGCATTTTTTAATTCTTATATGTGTTGATACTGCTTTCCATTCGCGTATACGCCGCGAACAAGTTCTGAACAGCAACTTCCAATAATATTAAGGTCCGGGGATCGTGCAGGGCAGATATATTATTTTCATGAAAATATGATTGGACCAATCTTGATGTATGTACAGATCTTGTTGAAAGATGTAATCAGGTCCAGAAATGCGTTCTGTATGATTATTTATTTGTTCTTCGATTAAATTTATGTATCGTACACTATTTATTCTCCCATTGATGAATTTGATACTTGTCTTGCCGAAATAACCGATGCCGGTCCAAACCATTACGCTGCCTCCTCCCATTTGTCGTCGAATTGCTGACATTGTCTCTTTTCTTATGTCATGAAAATAATATTGGAACCGATCAGGACCACCCAGGTTAAATTTTTTTTCGTCCGAAAATAGTACTCTTCTCCATTTCTTTTTCCAATGCACTCTTTCTTTTGCAAAGCGTTAACGTTCTGCTTTGCGTTTCATTGTTAACGGTGGTTTCTTTTTCAATTTTAGCCTCTTACTATTTTTTCAGGATAGTAGAACTAGACGAACACTTGAAACACTGGCACAGACACTAGATTTGTCCATTATTTGCTTCGTTGTTAACTGCGAGTTGGAAGCTACACGCAAAATTGCTCTCTTATCACGATCGGATAACGATGACGGCCGACCAGTGATTTTCTTTTTGTCATAATCTTCAACATTTTTTAAGAAATTGTGTATTACTTTACGACTTCTTTTTATTACTTTCGATATTTTCGCTACTGATAACTGTTGCTGTTTTAGTTCAAGAATTTGCTTTTTTCAGACTTGTTTAATTTTTTTCCGCGTCCTATACTTACAAATTTATATAATATTGTGCTGTAATCTTTGACTCGTTGATAGATCATGAAATACTGAACAATTTCTAAACATATTAACAGAGTGTGCTATCATTTCGACCTTAGTCTGGAACAGTTTTTCTTTGTTGTATACAAGCATCTACGACATTGTGACTTATTTCCAGCAAGCCGCATATTCTGAGCTCATAATGTTTTGATATTATACGTTACAGACGAAAAATTTTACATGCGTCATTGAGAAATTAAAGATAGCACACCTGGCAAGAGAATTGCATATTGCGATGCCTATTAAATAGAAGAAATATTTTTTGTACCATTTTAAACAGAAACTGATTGAAACGACATGGAAATAAGCGGTGTCCTCAGACGGAGCAAAGAAAAGCCGCGTGTTTACATGACAGTGACATTACTCGAACGGTATTGCGTCGCGGGATAACACGTCTGTGACCTTATACGAACGGTATCGACGTCGCGAGATACAGCAATCGCTCCTTCGTTGTTCTGAATCGTGGGCACGATCGTTGTCCAGTGCCTACACACTCCACTGCCTGTCAACGAGAGGATTAGGCCCAGGGAGTGTCGACTCCTATGTTAAAAAGTGGCAACGAATTTAGTTGCTTCTCGATGATTTTAGGTGTGGTGGCAGCACAGTAGTTACAACGTATATGTGTGTGGTGATCGCACACATCTGACTCACACATAGTCAACCTTGCATGTACGTGTAATCGTATTCATCGCTAGCTATTCAATAAAAAAGGTTATGAATTTGTTTTTTCAGAAAAATGAATTTGTAATAAAACATATTTATTCATAAAACTACATATATGCTACATACATAGTAAATTATACAATAATTGCACTGAATAGCACATACATAGGACACAGTATGCAATAGTATCAAACATATGACACTTGATGCCAGATGTGTCCCTGGACTGTCTAGACCCGCGCAGAACGGAAAACAATCGGAAAGGAATATGGCAAGGGAATAAGTAGTTTTTTAAAGCCAGACAGTTGACTGCTTTTGACTGCGAATGCTTTTCTTTGTCATTTAACTAGCCGTTTCACCAAAGACGCAGTCATAAATCAAAAATAGTGTCCGGGCACGGTCGTTGTCCGCTCAAACCCCCGGCCTTTGGACAACGAAGGAGCTTTTACTGTAATTCGTCAGTGAGAACGAAGTGGTTAATGTCGACGAGACGCGACGAAAATGATCTCGGTACGAAGCAGTTTCCGGTTTGAAGCAACGAATCAATTGTCAGGCGAATGGATCGTCGGTCGGATTTCTTCGAAAGAAACTCGGTCCGAGGAGATCACGAGCCGGAGCACGAGCTGACAGCCCATAAATACATTAGTCTCGCTAATTGACGAATCGTTAATCTCGCCCCGCGTTACATCCGGAATGGTAACGGATGTGGACAATAACGACTCGGAGGGCCGCAAAATCGGTCCGGACACACTCCACTCTCCCACGCTCGGAAATCGCATCAACCTATACGCGGAACGAGTTTCTGCCAAAGCCTGGATACGTTGGGATATACGATGTATCGGTCGGTTCTGTAAACGGCAATGTTTCTTCGGTTTCCGGACCCGATGTAGCGTTACTTTTATTTATTTATCCCTTTCCGTCTCGCAGAGAGAGAAAGGGAATTTTTCTTTCACCCGTTTCTCCCGTTTCTCCTTACCGTCTGGACTTTCAATAGTTTTTCTATCTTTTTTTCTTTTGCCGAGCCGTTTGTATAGTAACGTATGCACCGCGATTAAAGGCAAGCCTTTAGAAATCTGCGAATCGCGGCAAAACCATAGCTAATTTTCGCTTCCACCGCGTTTCCAGTAGTAGACTCGACGCTGCATCGGACGAACCGTTCCCGGGCGCGTTAACGATTCCTGTTAATCCTGTTCTGTTCCTTTCCTCTTCTCGTTTCGCATGTTTCTCGACACTTTTTTTTTCGCCGGCAGTCAGCCGAAGGGAATCGAGACGGTCGTGGCAAGGCAGACGAGTACTCGTTCCAATTCGACATGTACAGGATGGACCAACTAACAATAAGCCTAGTTGTTTCAATATACAGGGTGTCCCAAAATTCCTTCAACAGCCGGAAATGGGAGGTTCCTGAGATCATTTGACGCAACATTTTCCTTTGCAAAAATGTTATCCGCTGAGTTGTTTAGGAGTTATTAACGAAAAACACGGACCAATCAGATCAGAGCGCGACCTAGACGCGAGTTGGTACTGTCGACCCGACGCGCCAACTGTCTATTGGCCGACTGTGTCAACTTGCGTCTAGGTCGCGCTCTGATTGGTCCGTGTTTTTCGTTAATAACTCCTAAACAAAGCAGCGGATAACATTTTTGCAAAGGAAAATGTTGCGTCAAATGATCTCAGGAACCTCCCATTTCCGGCTGTTGAAGGAATTTTGGGACAGCCTGTATGTCGGGACGCGACGACAGTGGCGCAACCCGTTAACAACGACGCGTAATGTTTATCCATCGTACAAAACAGTCATAGTGTCATTTGGAATTTTACACGTCTGTGTAAGATTAAGTCTATTTTCAAAGTAAGAATTTAGACATCTGGTTTGCACGTTTACCGTCAAACAGCTGAGAGTCAGATGCTTGCGCGTACCTTTGTAACTGCTCAGCGAAAGAGCAATAAAATGTTTCTCATTTACCTGCATCCCTCTCCGTGCCGGCGCAAGGAGAGACGCGAGATAGGTTCCCGAAAAGAAAAGGGGCTGGGACGCTGCACATACGGCCGAATGACCAAATTACGACGACAAAAATATAAAATGATATTTTATTTGACATTCTCGTTAGAAATGCTGATAAGAAGACAGCTTAATAATAATCTTCGGAAAAGTAGCTACTTAGGGTTCATTGGGGTCATAAAAATGGGTTAAGGGTCCATAGTATTTTAATTAAAACGGAATTAAATAAATTAAAACACTAAATTATTTCTGTAGTTTTATTTGAGATATAATATGCAATAAGAATATTATTCAACATCCTCATTGTTATTTTCATCATTATCATCAGCATCATTAGCAGCATCATCATACAATGTTCAAAATGTTCACTAACACCAAACTTATCGAATATACAGGGTGTCCCAAAATTACCTTAGTTTAATGAAATGGGAGGTTCCCGAGATCATTTGAAGCGACATTTTCCTTTGCAAAAATGTTATCCGCGGCTTTGTTTAGGAGTTATTAACGAAAAACACGGACCAATCAGAGCGCGACCTAGACGCGAGTTGGCACAGTCGGCCCGGCGCGCCAACTGTTTATTGTGGGCCCTTTCCTAGAGAACGTAATGATGGTATTTGAAATTAGTTTAGAGAAAATTGTTAAATCGACGGCGAAGTTTCCGATTACGTCCATGCTTAGAATTGGATGAAATTTTGGAAATAGGTTCTTTTTAGACTAAAATCATGATTGTCAGAAGGATTTTTGGCGACTCGAAAAAAATTTTTTACCATATCAATGTCACTTTCTACCTTACCACTCTCTTTTACAGGTAAGTATAAGTATATAATTAAAATAATAAATAAAATAATAGTTAGGTTGTTTTCGTAGAAACAGTTGACGAGCTGTCGCATCATGCTGACGCGTACGCACAGCGCGGACATAAAATAAAGAGTCTTTAAGTCGGTAAGGTAGAAGGTGACATTGAAATGGTAAAAAATTTTGTTTCGAGTCGCGAAAAATCATTCTGGCAATCATCATTATAGTAAAAAAAGAACCTATTTCCAAAATTTCATCAAATTCTGAGCATGGACGTAATCGGAAACACAGCCAAATCGACTATTGTCGTCGTAATTTGGTCATTCGGCCGTATGTGCGCTGGGACCTTGTTGAACGTGACCACGAGCGGCAGAACGGTTTTGGCTACGCTGCAGTGAAGAGCGTTTTTGGTTATTGAAAAGCTATCGCAGTAGAGCGAGATTGTAAAGAGACGGACGTGAGTTTTCGTGCGAAGGTTCTGCCAGGCTCGTGGGCTCGTTGTCGTGTCTCGCCGCGCCGCGCCGTTGCGCTACGCGATCGCGGATTAGAGTAGTTGTTAGTGTTCGGTGTCTCGTCGTTCTTTTGTCTTTCGTGCGCGTGAGAAAGATGAGCGAATCGGGGAATAACGTCTCTGGTCAACTTCCGACGGGTTCGATAGAGAATTCAGCCGATCAGCCTCCGACATATACATATCTCCTCCGCTCGCAATAGATAGAAAACAGATTTGCGCAAGTAGTACTGCAGTGGTGGAATTGCAAACAACATTTCCATGCCGACATCATGTTTTAGCCCTTAAAGTAGCCATTTTAATATTTCGTTCCCCCATGATCATATAAAAGATAATTTCTCTGCAAAATAACATTTTCATAGTAAGATTATTCTTTCTCGGAATTTTCAGAATTGCCAATATATTGGGAGTACAAATTAGTTCGGTCCGTTTTTTTGTGGTCAAAAATGCATTTATTTCAGAACAAACTGAATGAACAGATTAATCAAATTATTGTCTATCGCTGGCTACTATTTTTTCCCACCTCTCAGGCAATTTTCGAATTCCATCTCGAAAAAGTGTCTCGTCTTTTGAGGCGATCCAAGTTAGGAGCCACTTTTCGATTTCTGCGAAATAAGTGAACCGGTGATCTGCTAAATCGTGCTGCATCCGTCGGAACAACCAGTAATCCGAAGAAGCAATGTCCGGCGAATACGGCGGGTGCGGCAAAATATCCCACTTGAGCGTTTCCAAATAGTTTTTTACGACTTTTGCGACATGAGGCCGAGCGTTATCATGCAGAAAAATAACTTTGTCATGTCTTTGCTCGTATTCCGGCCGTTTTTCTCGTAATTCACAAACGAATTAATTGTAGCCTATACCGATGGTAACTCCCAATGATTCTGCAAGCTCCTCTTGCGTTTGACTCGGATCTTCATCGAGTAATGCCTCCAATTCTGTGTCTTCGAATTTTTTTGGCTGTCCAGAGCGAGGCTTGTCTTCAACGCTGAAATCACCATTCTTGAAACGTCGAAACCTACTACATACATGATTTATCAGTTGGAGCATTGTCACCATAAACTTTTACAAGCACTCGATGCGCTTCAGCTGCACTTTTCTTCCAATTAAAGCAGAAAACTAAAACCTCCCGCAAATGCTGCTTCGTTAACACAAAATTTGACATATTCAACATAGTAAAAAACAAAAGTTTTGTATCAAACTCAAAGCGATATAAACTGAATATTATTGGTAGATGTCTAACCTCTCTGAGACCACCGAAATCAGCTGTCACTATGAAACATTCATAACAGCCAAAGCCATCTTTTGAAAACGGACCGAATTAATTTGTACTCCCAATACATAATTGAATACGCAGAGGCTGATAAGAAATTATTAAAGACTCGCATCGATCAGCACGGGTTAAAACGATCAATTTTAATACGCGCGTCCAGCTACACTGAATTCGTCAAACTTTTATCAACTACTTTATGAGCCGTTAAATAGCAAATATACGTTTCACGACACAATCGGCAACGTTATCCCGTTATCGCGGTGTCGCGCGGATAATAAATATACCATATTCTACGTACTGTCGCTATAAAAGTTTCATTAAACATGAAATTCGTTCCTAATAAATTGCGTACAAATACAAATACATGTTTTCTACAATCGCGATCGAAGGATATCTTTTGGCGGGCACCTTCGCGGGAACCACCCTGTGTAAAATAGTATTGTATAATCTAGTGCGAATATACGTGCTGGAACGATTCCCATGGAAATCAAATATGTATTCAGAAAATAAAATATTATTTTATACAGGGTGCTTTGCTATTTATTATCGCTATTTTTTAGCTCCCCATCCTGAATAATATTGTCTGCTCGCATACATACACTATGTACCATATATGATTCGTATAATTGATATAGAGTGCTGTTCACTTGAATAGCCTCGAATAATCCAAATTTGTTTTTCTTATGAAAATTTTGAGTAATGTAAAAAACAAATTTTTTATATACATGTTATTTATTTTAACAATATTTATTATGCATATATTGTTAATATTATCGAACATAAACTGTTATGTTTTGTTTATCACATTCTCCATATAATTATTATTACCTAATCTTTATCATTCAATTGGAAAATACCTTGTATCATCACGTTTTATGTAAAACAAACGAAGTGTGTTTATACTTTTGCTCGTCACTGTATATCACTTACAAATTCATATTATAAACGAATTTAACTAACAAGCAAGAATTTTCCCCACAATTCCTTTCTTTGGTATAAACTTATACATATCCAGGGTGAATTCGATAAAGCAGGACACCTAAATATCTCCGTTACTTTTCGTTGTACGAAAAACTTGTTAGGACAAAGTTACACTGTTTGAAGGGCCACATGTAACGGTGTAAGGGAAAAAATTTTCAAGGTCATTTTTTATGAGATTTCAAGGTCATCGATGATTTTTTAAATGGAATCATATATTTTTTATACCATAGATCGACAGAGTATCAAAGTCTGAGTATAAAAGTGTTGACCTTCATATGACCTAAACCTAATAGTTAACGAGATAATATCCAAAGAATATAGACAATTGTTTCGATAATATCTCGTAAACTATTAGATTTAGGACATATGGAGGTCAATAGATTTTTACTCATAATTCGACAGCGTATCGATTTGTGATACTGAAAGTAGGTGTTTCTTCCAGTTTAAAAAATCAAGATGACCTTGAAATGTCCTCTTGCCTCCACCCACGCAAAAAATGTTTATGTCACAATATGCCCCCTCTACACCGTGCAAATTTTGTTCATTACATTTTGCCGTATTATTACAAATAACGGAGATATTCAAGGTGGACGTAGTTATTGCCCTACCCTGTTTACAAAACTTACACAAAAATATATGATTCCATTTAAAAAAACCGATGACCTTGAATATCTCATAAAAAAATGACCTTGAAAATTTTTGTCCCTTATACCGTTACATGTGGCCCTTCAAACAGTGTAACTTTGTCCTAACAAGTTTTTCGTACAACGAAAAGTAACGGAGATATTTAGGTGTCCTGTTTTATCGAATTATCACCCTGTATATTTTCTCCCGAGGCTAATCAAGTGAACAACACTGTACATACGAATATGAAAAAGCTGCTTTATTCGTGCAGTTCGATGCGGAAACAGTATGACTGGAAAAACATTGATTACCGAATATGTAGCGGGAGACGATATGAAAAGCTTGTTGGACATACCAATAATACAATACGATGCCAATAATTTGAGCGCGTTCGCGTAGTTAATAATTTGAATAAGAGTTGCCGACAATATAATCCTCTGATACTTTCTGGCTATTCTGTGTTTCACCTACTCGTTTCTGTGACAAGTGCATAGCACCTGCAGTCCAGCCACAACAGTGCTGCGAAATGAAACTTTCTGACCGTTTCAAGCGACCGAGATATCGATGCAGTGCCATTCTTCAATCCCCGAGTGCTACTCTGTCCAGTTTCATTTACCGTGAGTACGTCTCGACGAAAGGATGACCCCGTCGTTCCTCGATCTCGTTTGTCGCATTGCCGATAAGACGTAATTCCCATCGATACGAAGGCAACCGAGCGGAAGATATTTTGCTCGCCGCGCGCCTAGCCGCGCCGGATGCCGAGCAATTTCGTTTCGCTGACGTTGTCGATGCGATCGGTCCCTAAACGGGAACGGGAACGGGATACGGGATACGGGATACGAGAACGGGGTCGTTAGACGTGTACGCGTACGTATTTCTACGTGTGTACGTATCGTGCGGAGGAGGACGGAACGCGACCGAGAACGATAAAGATGGGAAGCGGAACGATGGCAAGCGTTATTCGCGCCGATACTGGATAAGAGGGATGGATAGACAGGGGTCTGCCTCCCTTCGATAGCGATCGACGACGCGACGCGACGTTCCGTTGGAACGCGATGGACGAATGGGACTCGTCCGGGACGAGTTCGAACTTTTCGGCACACATGCTCCGCATCGAGATCGACCACGAATTCAAGAGGACACGCTAGACCCTGATTAACCCCCCGTTTCCAGCGTTCGAGGATCTCGCAATCAGCGCTACAACCGGGCAAGCACAGATTTTCAACATTATTTCATTCTTACTTTAACACGTTGTTCATCTTCGCTTATTAAAATGCATTTTTTCAAATGCAGCCCACCTCCTCCGCGAAATATTGCAATAAGTAGTAGTACTAGTATTTATTTATTTCGGCCTCGCGGCCAAGAAATTGGACTTGGCTTACAGTTTTCTAAGTCATTCATCCCTCTGTTCATCCATTCCTCCATCCATATCTCACGCCACATCATATGCCTTATTGTCTATAGTCTATCTTGATCTATCCCAATGTCCCCGCTAATCTTGCCTCTCCCTCTCTCCTTTTGATTATTCCTTTACTTTTTTCTCTATACTCCTAAACCATTTAACTGTTTCACCCACACTCTTTTCTCCTGTACTAGTTTTTCTATACTAATGTTAATTCTTTCTACCCTCTCACAGTCTTCTGCCAAGTGTTTTAGTTTCCCCAAGTGTCTCTCACATATCCCGCACATTCTCTCATCTTCATTTCTCCAGTATTTATTCCCTTCTTCCAGAAATATTCCAATAATTTGTATAATAATTTTTTAGACTGTGCGGGGAAAAAATTTCCGTTTCTCCCAACACACAACAACGATAAATAAATGAAAAAATTATAAAAAAACCTATTACAATATTTTAATTTCAAGATTAGAATTTTCTTCAGAATAGAGGAGAATATTCTTGAAAATCGGAACAACTTTTAGCCCCGGTCTCCCCTGCTATAACTTTGGTCAAGAAACTGTATAAAATTAATTTCACTGTATTTAGAGAAACTGTAAGATTGTGGTCGTCATGTATCTGTGACAGTGGTGTAGCGAACGTGTTTGTGTTACACAATCGACAATACAAGTTGTCCCGGGATCGATGGTAGAACCGTGCACGGAGAGATTCTACGTGAGAAAATAAGTCGAAAATACGGATTAAACTTTTTTCATTTGAGGCTTTGTTCCCGAGAAAATCGACTTCCATAATCCGTCAAGTCCGCGTGCCCAGCATTTGTATGAAGTACTATTGTAGAATGGGCAGGTCGTGCACAGGCGCATCGGACGATTCCTATTCAATAGCATGCGTCGTGTTCGCCCGAATTTTAGAACTCGATTTTATCGAAAACGAGGCGTCAGAAGAAAAAAATTTATTCTCGATATTTCCGATGTAATTTCTCACGTAGAACAACCCTCTCTACGATCGTACATCGATACTGGGTCCCTGTCCACGGAATTACGTAACGCTTGAATGGCTATTGGACGATTTCAAAGATTAGCAACCGATTATCCGTGAGGTATTTGATGAAAATGTTCTTTGAAGAAAAACCACGCGGATCAAGGCTGGAACAGTATAAATGAAATTCCAGATGAATAGAAGAGAAGAGAAGAGAAGAGAAGAGAAGAGAAGAGAAGAGAAGAAATGAAATTCTAGATTATTCTAGAAGAATTGAAGAATTGAAGAATTGAAGAATAGGAGAATATAAATGAAATTCTAACTAAGGTGAAGTGCCCTAAGTGTGGACAATCCAAAAGTGATACCTAAATCTGGATAATTGAATTTTGATAGTAAAATCAATAATTAAGAGATTAAATAATTATATTATATATTCTGAGGCCTTAGCTACAAGTAAGTGTGAATATTATTTCATTAAGACATTAATTGAAATTTAAAAATAAATTCAAAGTTCATCTGAAAACAGTATACAAAATAGTCTATTTACATGCGAATCATGTGCATTTATATAATAGTTTGTACTTTTACTAGAAAAAAAGATATAATTTAAGTATTTAGACAAAAACTAATTATCGCGCATAATAATATTGATATTTTAAAATAAATTGGCAAAAAAATAAAACTTAACTTAAATAATAATTATTAATTCAAATATTAGATGTCCAAGTTCAGGACTGCTGTGAAATATAAGTACTCCATACTGTGACCAGGGTTGCCATATTTTATCCCCTCCGGCCCCTTACGCTTCAGCCTTCTCGCCCAGTTTCGCAGCGTACCTCTTCCCACTAACGCAGGCGACAGTGGCGACACGCGACGAGTGGGAAGAGTGGGAGCAGGTAAGGAAAATAACGGGTGTACTTTTGTTCCACGCGACGCTACGGACGGCTTGGCTTGAGTGAAGTGGTTTTCGAATTCAGTTTACAGCAGTTTACAGACTTTGGTGTGCAATCTAGCAAGAATCAAAGTTTTAGAGTGCCGTTTGCAGTATTTTATACTACGCATTATTTAAAATTATTGAGAAAGCAGGTAATGTATACATTGAATTTTAGGTTATGTAATCTGCTTTCTCAATAATTTTAAATAATGCGTAGTATAAAATACTGCAAACGGCACTCTAAAACTTTGATTCTTGCTAGATTGCACACCAAAGTCTGTAAACTGCTGTAAACTGAATTCGAAAACCACTTCACTCAAGCCAAGCCGTCCGTAGCGTCGCGTGGAACAAAAGTACACCCGTTATTTTCCTTACCTGCTCCCACTCTTCCCACTCGTCGCGTGTCGCCACTGTCGCCTGCGTTAGTGGGAAGAGGTACGCTGCGAAACTGGGCGAGAAGGCGGAAGGGTAAGGGGCCGGAGGGGATAAAATATGGCAACCCTGACTGTGACGCGATTGCGGTAGCTGTCCAACAATAAGCTTATATTCTATGTGCATACGCCATAAGTCGGACAAGTGTTTGCGACTAAATTCAACCCGTAGTTTGTAAATTATTATTAGCTTAAACAAATTACTATTAGCTTGTATAACGTATATAGAAAATGTGTTCCGATTGTGACGTTAATAATACTTAATTTTTATTCAAAAATTAATTATCCATGTCAATATAATTCTTAAAAATGTTTTCCACCACTAGAAATAAAACTTTTGATTCCAGTCGAAAAAAGTAATTAATAAGTATCATAAAATACAAATTAAAAGTAAGAGCAAGCCAAAAGTGTACATAAAATCTAAGGATATTATTAAAAATGACAGATTAAAGGAAAATAGAAGATTGAATAAAAAAAAAATTGAATAGAAATCAAGAATCTCATTCTGTTGAATCCATCGTACAAGTACAAGCTCTCAATACAGTGGGCCAATACAGTGGACAAATTTGAGTTCGGTGGATGCTAACCACCAACTGTACTGTCGAAGACAGAAGAAAGATCTTGAAGAAGGGAGCAAGAAAAAAAAATTATAGAAGAAGAACATTTGTCAAAAAAGCAGGAAAAAGAGAGAAACAAAATTAAAAAATAACAAGAACAAGAAATCAATAATAATCTACACGAAAGAAAAAATATAATTACACAACAAATTAAAGATATAAAGTTAAAAACCAATGATAAATCTAAAAAAATAAGGTCTGAAGCAACTAATGACAATAAAGATGAGATTATAGAAGAGAAAGCAAAATTATGCACTCAATTAGAGAATATGGAGAAAGAAGTAATGTCCCTTGAAATGCTTGCTTTGCAACATAAAATGAGCATTAAAAACGGGGCAGAACTTAATATACAATAATGATATATTGATGTGTTAAAGTTCGATGTTATAGATCAGGCATGGGCTTTTCGCTCGATCGGAGGCATTCTCAAGGAATACCCCCACTCCTCCCGGCCGCGCGTCTCGCTTCCCGTGGCGGCCATAGTGCTTGGAGCACTTATAGTGTCTGTTGCATATTATATGTAAATTCAATTTGTCCCGGTGTAGGCTTTACTTCTGTCCAGGTACTAGTTTAGATTAGATTTAATATGTCCAATTATAGGTTTGAATTATTCTTGTTAATACAATTGAAATATTAATCTAAACAATGATTTTTTGATTTCAAATTACTTTACAAAAAATGTGAATTTTATGTTAAAACACTTAAACAATTATTTTTGTTTATCTAAACTGATAAAATTAAAGGTAGCAAAAAATGCTGTCCAAGGTTAAGGCATTTCGCCTTATTCTACGTGCACAACAGAATAAAACTGAATAGACTGGTTGCTTCGAGGACCGAAATCCATATTATAGCAGTTTTCAAGTCTCGTACGAAACGGTCGAAACGTGGTTTTTTCATTGGCGATTCCCGTATCATCGATCCCCAGAAGGAACGAGAAAAACCGTGTAAACCTCGAAAACTTTCGATCCGCTGCTAAACAATGGCTGTTCTTCGCTTATCCAGGGTCTATTATGCCTTCGACAATGTCTATCACGGTCCAGCGGACGCACCACAGCTTTGCTCGATATTGAAAAGTCCCAATTCTTTTTCCCTCTTACCAGTGCTTTTCTCTTCGACATCCCCATCTTCCTCGTTCCCAAGTACAATATTTTTCCTGGTGTACGAAAGTAGTTCGCGTCCTTGGAAGATTTTTTCCCTTCGTTCTGTTTCTCGAACGACACGCGCGCGGTAGAAGGTGAAAAGATTCGTCTCGGATGAATCTTGTTAGCGCGAAACGAGGAGTAACGACGCTTTTTCCCGCGCGACAGAGATCGAATGGAACCCCGCGGATTTTCGTTTCGAACCTCGTTCCGTCCGCGCTGCAACAAATCAACTACCCACCGCGAATCCTATGAGAAACGCGAATCTTTATCGGTGAACGCGTTCGGGGGAAAAAAGGTAAATCGTTCTCTCGAATTTCACGATACATCGGCCTCTCGGCTATAACGAATATAGAGGGGATGATATCGCCTCTGGTCCGATAGAAATCCTATCGGAAGCCTCGATGCACCTTCCTTTGAGGGTTACAGCTCCACCACTGCAAAATAACTAAAAATTCTTTTTCCCGCTGCGATGATAGCTTAAAACTCTTAAAACGACAAGATATTTCAATCAACAGCGGTGCGATTACAAAGGAAATCTCCAGGTATCCAATACATACTCGTATGTTATTATCTAGGTGCACGGCAGTGCACCAGCCAAGTTCCTCGCACTACCTCCTTTTACACGAAACAACTTAGCCGTTTTTTAGAGGCTTATAACTCGGCACTGGAGGCAGATGGAGAGATGTAATTTCGTACACTTGTTAAATGCTATCATGTCTCAATATTGACAAAACATTAATCTTCCAACATTAGTAGGTTCCGAGATATGTATACGACCTCAAAAATCGCTTTTGTCACTGACTGACTGACGGGCTGACTGACTGACTGACAGATCATCAAAATCTTTTGGGTACTTCCCATTGACCTACAAGCTTGAAATTTGTACATAGGTCCACCATAACAAACACTCAAAGGAATAATTATCAAAGTTAGAAATTTTACACCTTAAAGGGGTTGTATTGAAAAAGAAACATTACGAAATAGGTTATGTATGGAGAGAATGAAATATGCCGCTTTTCCCATAAGGAACCGTGTAAATTCCGGAAAGAATCATTTGCTCTCTTCAAACGTCCGTACAGCACCATTCGAGGTATGTAGTGGCAAAAAGCTCAAACTTTTAGATTACGTTAAGATAGAAAATGACATTAAAATTATAACCAAAAAAATCTACATAGTTAAAGTTGGGTTCTAATTCGCCGGCAGAGTGTTAATCTTTGATACCTACTTGATAATTGATGAAATTTCAGCAAAAATTGATGAAATCCCAACAAAAATATCCTGTAAACAGGAGCCAAGTTCCTATGGTCGTAAAAAGTTGTGAGATCAAACAAAATACGGCCGAGTTCGTTAGCCTAGAAATACCTCTTGCAATACTGGAAAAAGCGTTTGTAAAAATTAGTTTAAAAGAACGCTATTTAATTTTTAATGAATTACATGGAGGGCTAAATTATTCAAACTTGGCCGCTACCTAACACCTTTTATGGCCATTGATTGAAAATGTAACGGCCAAGTTTAAATAATTTAGCACTCCATGTAATTCATTAAAAATTAAATAGCGTTCTTTTAAACTAATTTTTACAAACGCTTTTTTCAGTATTGCAAGAGGTATTTCTAAACTAACGAACTTGGCCGTATTTTGTTTGATCTCACAACTTTTTACGGCCATAGGAACTTGGCTCCTGTTTACAGGATGTTTTTGTTGGGATATTCTTTACGAGAGAAAAAAAAATGAATTCTCCATTTTCTGCAAACGACACCCAAACCCAACATCTCGAGGACTCTGACAATCGCGAACTTGACCAATCAACATCGTAATATATTTAGTAGTTTTTGTTGCGCATACGGGAATTGCAGGAGTCTAGGCCCTTAAGGCCGGCTAGGCCGGACCTCGTTACGGATAATAGTATAATTGGACGATTCATGGAAGCTAAGCGGCCGTACTTGCGCCTATGAGACGCCCTATTATCACGGGCCACCGGCTTTGTAATGCAAAACCAATTTCCTCCTTCCGTCTCGTTCGACGGAGGCGGAGACTCGGCTAGGAAGACCTTCTCCTGCTCGTCTTCCGGCCCTTTGCTTCGATCATTTCAATGTCTGGCCCTTCCTTCTCCCCCTGGATAGAAATCCTTATTTTATGAAAAATAAAAACATGATCCCGTCTAACCGGGAATCTAGTCTAGTCAGAGAGAGAGAGAGAGAGAGAGAGAGAGAGAGAGAGAGAGAGAGAGAGAGAGAGGGAGATCGGTCTCGAGGATCGACGTTGGTTGACCCCTACGGAGGCTAAGGCCGAGCTTTATTTTCCCTCTCGGAGAACCCATCCGAACGGAGACGGTATTTTTATTCAAATTTCATTCCGTTCTTCCCACCCCCCGAACTTTCGCGTTGCCGTTCTCCGAGACGCGATCGTATTATGCGTCTTCTCGAATAAAATCGACTCGGCCGATGCCGAAACTTTCGGAATTTATTCTATTTACGGAAAGCTGATCGTCGGCTCTATAAATTCGAATTTCTTTCAGCCGACTTTCAGCCGGGGGAAGCTCGTCTTCTCTCGGTTCGCTTTTTCCACCCCCGCGTTCCTAATGGGACACCATGCAACGTCGTCGGTCAAATGGAAAGCACGCGCCGCGCCGTGTCTCGAACCAACACCCACGCACAGACGTGGATATACCATTCGCGCATACAGCAACGACTGCGAACATGCGAAAATCCTACAAATTCAAACTTAACGGTTTATCTTGTAAATTTTTATCGTTTTAGTAAGCTCCGAACGAAAGGTGCACGGTTAAAGCAGTAATTATTGTTGTTATACGATGTATGAGCTACTATACCATATGTACAATATACAGGGTGTCCCAAAATTCCTTCAACAGCCGGAAATGGGAGGTTCCTGAGATCATTCGAAGCAACATTTTCCTTTGCAAAAATATTATCCGCAGCTTTGTTCAGGAGTTATTAACAAAAAACACGGACCGATCATAGCGCGACCTAGACGCGAGTTGGCACAGCCGCACAGTGTGTCGAGTATATGGGCTTTCGGGAAAAAAGTCATAACTTTTAAACTATGCAATTTTCGAGTAAAGTACCTTAATACTTTTTGAAATAAAATGTAAAGACGAATCGATTGGTATATAAAAAAATTTTGATTCTAATTATTTAGAAAAAAATTTTTTTTTCATTTGCAATGACTTTGTTTTTTATGTTTTTTTTATTGAGTTATATTCGATGGACTTGTTGAAGTCGTCATTGTTCCGCGACGGAACATATTATATAAATAATACGCATGAACTAAATGATATACATACATATAATACAACAAACAATAACAAAAATACTATTACAGAACATTATAAATATAATATGTAGAATAAACATAAATACTGTAGGAAATTAATTTACACATTATTAATAACTTGGACGCGTTTGCGATTGACTATGTTCGGCTTCAGTTTCACCACGTCTGATACTTTTGACCACGACGGATATCGTATAAACAATTGAAAATAAGGGATTGTATATTTAGAATGACATAATGAGTAAACATAGCGTCTTATCGCTTCGCGCGGACTCAAGTGGGAACTCGATAGACTACGCGTGGATGGCGAACGCACGCGTCTCAACGTCAACATAAATTTCTACTATTTTTAACATTTGTTATGCACTTAAGGTCGACCGTCATATAAAGTCTAATGTGTTTAAATTTTGGTACTTTCTTTAATACTGAATTGGAAGATTGTAAATATTTAAACAATTTTAAAACTAAATATATAATCTATAAGAATAAAATTGAACACATATGTAAGTACTTATCAAATGGCATGCGTTTAAAAATAATTGCAACAAATTTCTTCGAAAGACTACGCAGAAAGCCGCTGGGCGGGAGCGTCTTTATATGGTCTTTTATTATTTTCTCCCCTTGAGCAAATGTGAGCAGATTTAAACCAACGCGAAATTAAAGTTTAATATGCCATCAATTACTGTAAAAAAATTTACGGATGTACTTTGATGTACTTTTTTTAAAACTCTAATCAAAGTTGATAAATGTTAAACATAAAAGATTAGGACAAATTGCGATTATTTAAAAAAAGATTTTGGGAGATTGAAGGTCTTATAATGCTAAACACACCCTGTAAAAATCAAATTAAAAAAACCAAATAGCTTGCGAGGGACGTATGTTTAAAATAATGCTCGGAATTTGACAGTAAAGTTTCAGCCTCAATTTTAATAACAAATTGATTTATTCAGTTAAAATTTAATGCAGTTTCAGAAACTACGTTTTGTTATGAACATTTTAGGATACATAAATTTTCCGATCTTACACTTTGATTTTCGGACTTTTTTCCATTGGACGACACACTGTGAGCCGGCCCGGCGCGGCGCGGCGCGCCAACCAACTGTCTATTGGCTGACTGTGTCAACTCGCGTCTGGGTCGCGCTATGATTGGTCCGTGTTTTTCGTTAATAACTCCTAAACAAAGCCGCGGATAACATTTTTGCAAAGGAAAATGTTGCTTCAAATGATCTCAGGAACCTCCCATTTCCGGCTGTTGAAGGAATTTTGGGACACCCTGTATATGTAGATATCGCGAATGACGAAGGTGCACAACACAACACCTCGGTTAAACTGTCCATCGAGTTGGAAAGTCTTCGTCTACTATTCGTGAAGCGAGACTTTTCGCTGGAGGTGTCTGCACACGTTACTGGTATGCACATGTGCGAAGTATGTAACACGTTGCAGTTCCTTATCGAATCGTGGGCATCTCTGCTCGGCTTGCTCAAGGATGCTCTATCCTTAACAGCACCTGAAGCAAAAGTAACTTTCAAGCAAATGGAAAAGTTCAAGCTGCATTTCGAGGAGGGAGAATGGGCACTGTGGATCTTCATTGAAATTCTTGGATTATTTGCCTCCTAAGTTCGTGCACGCGTTTCCTTCTTCAACATTTTCTACATGACATAAATGCTTCAAGATCCGCAACCTTAGCATACCTGAAACAGTAATTTGCCAGTCCACAAGGGAATACTAACAACCGTTCCTCGTGCACTCGTCATCTTCATGAACTGTTCAATAATTCCGTTTTAGCTGTTTCACAAAATAGACTTTATGCATCCATGAGAAAAACGAGCAGGTGCGATTTAAAAACGTAAATAGATCGAACGAATTCAGGAATTTCGATATTCTTTATTTTCAACATGTTAAAATAATTAATGAGGAAAATGTACTTATTGTTAGTTTCTCTGTAGCCTGCTTAAATCGATGCCTAAAAATATTATCTTGTATAAAGATATTCACATATTTTAACTTATTTACAAATTTCTTCACACTCTTCTACGCGTTGAAAAGGGGTTTGTGAGAATGCCGCAATTATGCGCAGCGTTGCAGGAGTGTATCGCGAAAGCGTACGGGAGGGATTCGCGATTATCGTGCGCGCGTTTGCCTTGAATAGGTGCGAAGAATACAGGTTGGAGACCTGCAGTTCGCGGATAGACGTCACCTGCGGCGGTCGCGTGCGATAACAGCTCCATGTATCGGTGCCAATGTCAGCGCTGAGTTATCGTCTCGTTGTTTGCCGAGGAGTTGTCGTCGCGACGACGCGACGGAGAGCCCGGGTTTTCGCCAGAGGCGTTCGAGGAGGACAAACGAGCCTGGAACCGAAGCCAAGATCGTAAAGACCGGTCCCGCGTTTTCGATCGAGAATACGAACGAAGCGAACGCGGTTCCCTGTAGTTTTTTAATTCTATTCGCCGCAAAGGATCGCCGCATTCTACTCGGCCGGGTCAATAGATTCGAAAATGTTTGAACGTTGCCCGCGGGCGGCTCACTACCGAATGCCCGACGTTGAAAGCGATCATAACCGATCGGTATATGTATGTATCGTCAGGTATCGGGTTTCACCGCCGAATCCACCGAAAGAGCCATTCCCCTCGATCGCGAGCTGTTCCGTTTTCGGAGCTACACGGTAATGCACGCTTAAGGGGGTATTCTGGTTTCTCATTTTCAAAAAATCGGTTTTTCCAAAAATTCAGCTTGAATGGGCCCAATGAAAACTCGGAACAAGATCTCATTTTTGTGGAATTGGGTGAGGACACGAGCGGACGTTCAAGCGTGTACCTTTAGAACCATTCGGAACCTGATTAGCAGAAATTACGAGAATTACTGTCTAACGTTAGCCGGCGCGGCGCGGCGGAAGGATTAGGACGAAGCAAAGCTGAGTAAAGGCAGAGGGAAACGACGATAAGAATAATAAAATGAGTCGCGAGCGTTCGCTGCGAAAGTAGTCGCAGTACGAGAAGAGTTGCTAATGATTCGCTAACGAGATACGTGCTCGGTCTGTTTCGTACGGGGACGAGAGAGAAGCTAGGTTTCCTCTCGAGACTCTCCACTCTCCACCGTCGCCACCTCTGACGAGCTTCGTCTTTCTCTTTATCTCCCTCCTGTATAGTCGCTTCCCATTTTCTCTTATTGTCCGGGGATATCGTCGCCTGTATATCGTCTCTGTTCTAGTACCGTGTAACGTCCTGTTTGTCCACCGTAAGTTCCGAGTCGCGTACGAGAATCGCTGTTTCCGGAAGTCGAAGGCGTCGTAAGGCGCGCTCGATAACTAAAAATACTTTTCTGTCAGCCCGGAAACACGAATGAAGCCCGTCCGTGTAAAAGCGAAGTGCATCTCGACACGGGAACCTTTTGCGTACATACCAGTTTCCTCCGATACACATCGACTTTTCTCTTTCACCCCTCTCCCTCTCCCTCTCCCTCTCCCTCTCCCTCTCTCTTTCTCTCTGACGATTCGAGGTAGTACTTTTATTTCCAACCGCTTTACCTCCGGACTCTTATTTACGTGTCGCCGGGAAAGCGTTCCCGTGTCTCGACATCGAACCAAGCCCTTCTTGCTGACTCGGCTCGGCTCGGCTCGGCTCAGCTCCGCGCCTGGTGTTCCGATCCCGATATCGATACCGATGTCGACGTCGATGCCTATGCCGATACCGATGCCAATGCCAATGCCGATGTCGACGTCGACGTCGATTCCGAAACTGAAGCCGACGCTCTGTTATGCCGTGCCATTGCCATGCCACGCGATGTCATGCTCCGCTCCGCTATGCCTTGGCATACCATACCGCAGCGATAGCGCGATTTCTCGTTTCGTCTCGTCTCGTCTCGTCTCGTCTCGTCTCGTCTCCCCTCGTCCGCGTTTCCATTAAAACCCTGCCAACCAACAGAGTCTTTGCGAATTTATCGACCCGATCTTCGCCTACGAATATTTATGAGTCGCCCGGCCGACCGTGAAACTTGCCTCGAATTCGCGACGGTATTACACAGACTATCTCTACCGGTCCGGCCCGGCCCGGCCCGGCCCGACCCAGCCCGGTCCGACCAGAGATCCACTTACACAACTCGTTCACGGAATTATTCAAATATTGGCGCGATACTCCCCGAATTTTCCGAACCCCGTGATTTATTTTCTCCGAGGGAATCGGTGCTGCAACGGTGCGTGCACTCGTGAGGTAAAAGTATTTTTCTTGGTAAAGTGTTCAAGTTTGTATTTACATCAACACCTTCTACCAGAGACCAAAAATAACAGTTATTTTAACATTTTCTACGATAAAAACCATTAATAAAAAGTTGATCATTATTGAAATTTTAGATAATGTACACAAAATACATAAAGAAAAAAATTCGAAGAACAAAATGATTAAAAAATGCCGATTTTTATACTTTTTGGTTACAAATAACAGTTATTAGTGTCCAAAAAATTGGGTCCTCCTCGATAACTGTTATGGATGATGAAAAAATATTTCGATTGCTCAAAGCAGTTATCGATGCGAGAAGTTCATTTAGATCTCTCATAACAGTTATCGATGAGAGAAGTTCATTTCGATCACTCATAACAGTTATCAATTTTGTTTCTATCTGTCATAATAGTTATCGATGATCGAATTTCTTTTCACTTGTTGATAATAATTATTGATGAGAAAATTCATTTTGGTTGCTTATTTATTGAGTTGTTTACTCTTCCTCGGATGGAGCAAGTCTGTGAAATTCATTGAGAAAGTTTCATACATCAAGACGAATCAACAGACCATAAGAACAAGACAAAATCTGCAGATGTTTGTTTGTCACATTAAATTTTGATTGTAGCATTAATTTTACGAATAAGAAATTTATGAAATAATTGATTGTCTGCCATTTGAAAGTTGTATTATTTAATAACAACTATTACAAATTTCCATCATCAATAACTGTTATAAGCAATCGAAATAAATTTCTCGCATCGCTAATTGTTCTGGGCGGAAACATCTACTTTCTGTATCAGAAATCGATAGGCTGTCGAATTCTGAGTAAAAATGCATTGACCTCCATATGTCCTAAATCTAATAGTTTACGAGATATTATCTAAACAATTGTCTATATTCTTTGGATATTATCTCGTTAACTATTAGGTTAGGTCATATGAAGGTCAACACTTTTATACTCAGACTTTGATACTCTATCTATATTTCATTTAAAAAAACATTAATCACCTTCATATGTCCTTTACACGTCCACCTAAAAAAAAAAATGTACCATCAGAATGTGCCCCTCTCAAAACCATTCAACTTCATCTGAAACATTGTTTGCTATGCGTAATAATAATGACGTAAATCTAGATGGCAAAATGTGGCGACCCACCCTGTATATTAGTGTATATATGTATGTAAGTGTATGCCCGCTCGGTCGTTGCTTCGGTGGGTCTGTCGCACGTGTTGTCCATATCTGTCGGGATTTAAGTTGTCGGAGCGCGTTAGTTGTAAAATAATATAATATATGTACACATAATATGTTAACGGGTCGATATGGACCCGTCGTTCGAATGTTCAAACCGCGTACATACATATGTATACATGTACCAGAGGCAGATTGAACCGGACCTAGAATCGTTCCTTCGCCGCGTGTCTTCGCAAAGTTTATTAGATTCATTTATTCTAGCGAGCTCTCTTTATACTTTGAAAGACGCGACAAAGAAGGACCGGCGACGGTAGTCTACGGGGACTTTCCAGTAACGAAGTTTAAAGATGCGGCTCTAAGCCAGAGCCCCGTTTCCTTTTACTCGTCTTCTTTCTTTCTCCTTGTTCCGCTGTTCTTAAAAGATCTAAAATATGGTGGAACTTTGAAGCCGTGAACGCGCTCTACGAACCAACGTAATATGTAGTACGACTTTTACACCGGCTCGAACTCCCACGTTACCGAAGAAATCGAGCGCTCTTACGTGGAGGAAACTGTTCCCTTTTCCGTTCCCGAATTTATGTGTATACAAAAATTCAGCGAATTACAAATGTTACATTCACCACTGGATTCCGAGGAGGATCCTACACCTTATTATACATACATTTTATAATAATAACCGTTCAGAAATTTCAGAAGCCATTGGATAAATCGGTCAAACGAAACAAATTCTGAAAACCCTATGATTATAATGCGAATAAAGTACTGAAAATTCTGAAAGATACGTCCGCGGAAGAACCTAAAAAGAGAAAACAGTTACATTTTTTCAATTTTTTCATGGTTCCAAATCGAGATTGAAACCGATATAAAATATTCTATTTTTTTACGAATTTTACCGTACCGTAACGCTTTAAAATCAGGGCTTCGGAGTCGGAGTCGGAGTTTGGGAGTAATTGTTGATCACTGGAGTCGGAGTCGGAGTAAGAAAAAGCTATATGTATATCGACTCCCGGAGTCGGAGTCAGAGTCGGAAAAAAATATATCGACACCGACTTCAACTTTGGCTCTCTTGTTTATAAATCATTAATAGATTTATGTATACATATATTTATTAATTGCTAATATTCGATCTACAGTATAGATGTATTGTATAATATATGTATATGTTACGGTAAATGTAATAAATTGGTGATTAATAATCACTGATTATGTATAATAACCGGTTATTATGCATAATCACCGGATTAATCACATTTACCGTCACATGTATATCTCGGCACTATGTAGAAGAGAAACAGTTAAAGTTATGGTAGTAGTATTTTCTAACTATTTCCTGAAAGTGAGATAGTAAGAGTCGTGTTGGGTTGTATCAGAGTTATCTGTTTCATAGTCTTAGACTTTAATACAATATTTCAACTGTTTATTCAGTTTTATTACAACTCTTAATTATTTTGAGTACATATTTTTTAAATTTTGAGAGTCGGAGTCGGAGTTGGAGTTAAGAATTTTGTCTACCGACTCCGAAGCCCTGTTTAGAACACGGGTTTCCCGATTCGCGTGTACGGCCCTGTGGAGTGGAGAGCGAGAGCGAGAGCACGCGAGAAAAGAAGGGACAAGTAAATAGGTAGGTAGAAGCTTAGACCATATATACTTATAGACCCGGTGTAGATAATTTTGCCATGTTCCAAGATTAAAGGTCGTCGCACACTAGAACGCCCCGCCTGCTCTCCGGCACCACCCGCCTCCGCTTGTTTTGGGTTTCTTCTATGTAGTTCATAGTTCTATGTTTTACATCACGCATGGGCAAATTTTTGCTCGATTAGAGGCATTTTCAAGGGATATCCCCACTTCTCCCGGCCGCGCGTCTCGCTCCCCGTGGCGGCCATAGTGCCGCATGTCTTGAAAATGCCTCCGATCGAGCAAAATTTGCCCATGCGTGATGTAAAACATAGAACTATGAACTTCATAGAAGAAACCCAAAACAAGCGGAGGCGGGTGGCCCGGCGGGTGGTGCCGGAGAGCAGGCGGAGCGTTCTAGTGTGCGACGACGAGTGATGCCCACTTGGACTCCGACCGATTGGACACGTCCCGATTGGACGCGATCCTTTTGAACTCCGTGCCGATTCGACTCGTGCCGTTTGGACGCCGTGCCGATTGAACTCGTACCGTTTGGACGCCGTGCCGATTGAACTCGTACGATATTTTATACAGTTGTTTCTTATTTGCACAAAATTAATATTTATGTAAATTTGTATTATGATATTCACAATCAAACACCATTTTTTATATTTTTTTTGACAACGGCACGGAAGATTTCTTATTAGTTATTCTCTTTTGTAAAAATACGTTATATCCTCACACACAAGAAACACATAAAAAAACCACATAAAAATTTAAATTCAGATCCAAATTTAATAAATTCCAAATCATATTTAACCATATATATTTCACAGTACAATATCACCATATGTAGACTTCGAAAAGCAATGATTATAAAATTCGCGGCGTCCAACGATTATAAAATTTCCGGCGTCCAAACGTCACGAATCCAACCACCACGGCGTCCAAACGGCACGAGTCGAATCGGCACGGAGTCCAAAAGGAACACGTCCAATCGGGACAGTCCAATCGGTCGGAGTCCAAGTGGGACACCCCCTGCGACGACCCTAAACCGGCTAGCAGACGACTTTGGTGGCAAAGTGCTATAGTATGTTGAGAAATCGCAGTACCACGAAGCTGAAGTGGCAGAGGGGAAATCGTCATCGCATCTCATTCTGTATAAAGTATAAATACATATTTATGGAAACTGTAACTGTAATATACATATATACATGCATTTTATTTTATTACTCGTTCATTTTTACTTTACTCTTATTATTTTAAATATGGCTAACTCATTTTGTCGATTATAATTTGGAAAAAGTTAAATTTTTATGTAGAAGTTGATAATATGAAATCTGTATTTATTTCCTCACAACTTACTTTATTTTTAAAAAAGTATAGTACGAACAATATATGAATTGGTGGCTGGAGCAATGTTGAATGTGGCTTTTATTATTTTCCCATAAAATCCAAATGTGCAAATTTGAAATCTCACATCCAACGTTGCTCCATCCACCAATACATATATTATATTTGATGTAATACATATAATGTAAAACAATAATAATAATATTAATAATATTTATTTATGGATAATACATATATGTAATACAATAAATACTTATTCTTAATTATTGATTACAAAATGAAATAGTTCTTGTTACTTTAAATCTTGCCCTATAAGAAAAGACTGCTTAAAAAAGTTAAAGATCTAACTCTAAATCTTCTGTTTGTTTGCTGTAATGTTTTAATTTGCTTGTTCTTTTTAGCTAAAGTTCTTTTAGTGATACATTCGCGCTTCTCCTGCGTAATTCATTCAATAATTCATTTAAATCTTCAACTTTCTAAAGCAGTCTTCTGTTTGTTCGTTGTAATGCTTTAATTTGCTTGTTCTCTTTTGCTAAAGTTGTTGTAATGATATGTACATGCTTCTAATGGTCAGTTATCGTATCAGAATTGAGAAAATCACCAATTTCCTTTTCAAAGATATCTCTTGAAATGATAAATTGTCTTTATCGGTACAAGCAGCAGGTTCGAAACTATCATCTCCATCGGCAATCTCATTATTTAAGCTGAAAACAAATTATATGGAAATTATACAAATTTAATCTATTGCAGACTAAGTTCAAGTATTGATTATAAAGAGATTTATACCTTGCACTTTCATTTTCTATTTTGATATTGTACATGTTCATCGCTTCTATTGAGTTACGGTTGGAACTCCAAGAATTTCCAACAAAGCAATCACTTCCAAAATGTTTAGAACAAACACTTGAATGAACAGAGGGCTCAAAATTTTCACAATGAATTGCTTTCATCCATTTTTTTCTTAAATGTGGATCTTTCGGAAATCTATAAATAAATAAATCTGTTTATTATAGGTTATGCGATATTAAGTATAAAATACTTACTTATTTGTAAAAAGATATATATTTGTATCACGCTTCTGTCGTTCTTTACAATTCTTTATGCAACTAGTTTGCACCGTTTTTCACGACATCATATGCCACATACTATACCTATGCCGGGTCTATAAGTATATATGGTCTAAGGTAGAAGCGGGCAAGCGGGTAGAAGCAGGTAGAAGTAGGGGAATTTCGAGTCAACTTCACCAACGCCCTACGAATGACGTTACGCGTTACCCAGCGTTACCGTTCCGCTAATCGTGTCGTTTCGAATTTAATTTAATTTAATATAGCAGTCATGAACGCGGTCGCGAGTGTGACTATTTTGTCGTTACTGTGTATGTTTATGGTGACAGGTAAGCAAGTTTTATTTCAAACCGTAGAATAGAACGTAAAGAGAATGAGAGAGAAGAGGTGTTCGCGAGGCACCCGACCACCGCCTTGTAAACAAATCGCGCATGTTGAAATCCTTCGGCCACGACCCATCTAACGGATACCGTACTATCGATCGATAAGAGTTTGGCTGATCAATCGTACTTTGATCAAACTGTTGGAGCGAACGCGAGCCGCGCCAACGTTGTTCTATTTACATATATACAGTTTTAGGTTATGGACACGGCTATGAATGAACGTTTTCGCTTTTAGGAACCGAAGCAATCCGCTGCTATCAATGCAGCAGCGACACCGACGCCAAAGGCGAGGATTTATGCGGAGCGTACAATAAGTTTGACAAAGAAAAGAACATTGCCATCGAATGCAACAATGAAGAGTCTCACATGCCCGGCACGTTCTGCGTAAAAATAACGCATCAGAGTCCCCGTGGCTTTATCTGTAAGTCAACGTGTTATTTCCACAACTGTTTCTTTTCTTTCTTGCTTTCTTTCTATTAACCTCGAACGTATATATTTAGGTTATGTTATTTCGTTTCTGTATCACTGGGACTGGGTCTTAGTCGATTATTATTATATTTACTGTGTGATTTTCAAAGGGGACGGTAGATGGCGGCAAGTGATCCGGAAATGCGCGTCTGTCGCCAGTACCGGAGTCACTGGCGTTTGCAATTGGGGAGTTTACGAGAATGGCGTGTACTGGGAAGAATGTTCTTGTTCAGAAGATTCTTGCAACGGAGCTACCACGTTATCGTCGCTCTCGATCTTATTTTCACTGCTACTCGGCGTCTCGATCTATAAATTCTCTATAACGTAACCGTTGTTCGTGTTCAAACAATTTCGAATTGCGCTTACTGTATAGAGTATAGAGTATAGAGTATATATGTATAGAGAACCTTGAAACGAATTCCGTCCACAAATTTCCGTCGATTTTATATTCTTTTTATCTGTAAATAAATAATTTTTATATAATATAAAATTTCAAGTTCTCTGCGTTTACCTGTATCCTTGTATGTATATATGTATAAATAGAAATCGTATTTTCAAGAGGTTCTACGGTACTAACTGATCTTTGGACTTTTTGTGAGAAACGAATGAAGTAAGGAATTCGTGATGGCGATCTCCTACTTAAAATATTTTTCACTATGCGTTTATATATGGTTTATATCTTAACACGTGAAATTGTTAGGCTAGATTGGCTAGATTTGATAGTCAATCTTCGACGTGACTGTCATTCTGATGGAATACTGACGGACTGATGAAGTGGACCGACGGATTTCCAGATAATTTTCATTGGCTGTGAAAATTACATTTAATTTTTCATTGGTTCTTTCGTGATTGGAGCGGATTGAAGTCAGGAATGATAGTCTGACTGTTCAATCAGATTGTCATTCCTAATTGATTCCTATCGTGTTCGATTTGGATAATCGCGGGGAATCCGGGTATTGTTTATGTCTTCCGTATTGCGTGCGAACTGCGCAAACTCCAGATTTTTCTTCTCTCTTGATCTACCGCGATCGCGACTGACCAACCGCAACTGTTCCGTGCTCGGGGCTCGGGGTGCATCGGGGTCAATCGGGGTGTAGCGATTGGTATTTGGCAGCGATCATGCTAAAAGTTTGAAAGAAGTGTTGAGTGGCATGTTAAATTCGCGAAACACATTTATCCCCGTTTGTCGAGATCGTTGCGAGTTCGCTTTTAACTGAACGCTAGAATAAATCCATCCGAATCGAACGATGAATGTTGCGGATGGAATCGGTTATTCAAGAACAGAGGTATTCGTACTTGTGGCGAGGGTATCTTTCGTTGCTGCCGTTGGCTTTTTTAGCATGAAATGGATAATGAATCACCTCGATCCGACGAACAATGCGAAAAAGAAGGCCAGAAAAAAGGTGAAGCGTTTATTGATTTCTGTTTTACCAGGTTTTTTTCTTACATAACCTATGCACCGTTTTCCCGAAAACGGTGCAAAATGATAACCTAACTTTTTGCGGTTATTCGTGAAACGTTAACGTTAAACGAACACGATGTTGGACATTCTCTAGGCGCGCGAACAGTTGCGGAAGTTGGCCAAAACGGACAATTTATTATGGTCGGTGGACATGGATCAATTAACAGATTACGAAATGATGATTGCCAATCACATAGTGGATCCTAAGGATATTCGAGTTTCCTGGAAAAATATCGCAGGTCTCGAGCATGTCATTCAAGAACTTAAAGAGACAGTTATATTGCCTATACAACGTAAAGAATTGTTCGAAAACTCTCAATTAACTCAAGCGCCAAAGGTATACGTTTAATGTTCTACGGAGAAAACAATTCTGTCTTTCACTCAACCCTTTATGGTCCTATGTCGAATGTGCATGGACCAGCTAGTACAAAACCGGTGGATCGGTACAAACCGCAAAAAGGCTAATAACAATTGTATTTCTAGGGTGTATTGTTACACGGACCCCCTGGTTGCGGCAAGACAATGATAGCGAAAGCAACCGCCAAAGAAACAAGAACATGCTTCATTAATTTAGATGTAAGCATTCTAACCGATAAATGGTATGGCGAGAGCCAAAAATTAACCGCAGCAGTTTTCTCTCTGGCTGTGAAACTTCAGCCGTGCATCATCTTTATCGACGAGATAGGTTTGCTCGAAAATCTTACTAAACGCAGTTTTGCAACGCATACGTTTCTGGCAACGGTTCGTCACGTTTGTCTTGTTCTGTTTACCAGACTCGTTTTTAAGAGCACGTAATTCACAAGATCACGAAGCAACCGCAATGATGAAGGCACAGTTTATGTCTTTGTGGGACGGATTAATCACAGACCCATCTTGCACCGTAATAATAATGGGCGCAACCAACAGACCTCAAGATTTGGACAGAGCGATACTCAGGCGTATGCCTGCTACTTTCCATATTCCCTTACCGGTAAGTCAAATTTACGTCGATATATGCTGAATTAAATAATAAACTGCTATCGTTTCGCTGAAATTGAAGGATGGTAGTGTAGGAGCTCTAACATTGATTATATGTGTGTTTCAGAATGAGATGCAACGAATGAAAGTAATGGAATTGATATTGGAACACGAGCCGATAGACAATAACGTGAATATTCCACTGTTGGCAAAAAAGACAGACGGTTTCTCTGGATCTGATTTACAAGAACTTTGCAGGAACGCATCCGTGTACCGCGTTCGAGACTATCTGCGCACTCATCAGCAGTTAATACTTGCTCTTTTACGATTTATCAATTGCGGAACCTTCGCTGGACAGACAGTTTTGATTAATTCCTTTTCTCGTTATTGGTTTTATTTCAGAGAAACAAGCACTGGCACCGATGACGAGGAATATCACGACGCTGTGCGACCTATTACAATGGAGGATCTTTCCGCGTCGTATAAGAAGATGAAAACGTCGAAACTCCATACGGGCGCCCTCGGCTCAGTGAAACTAGAGTTAGATTAAAAACAAAATGTACCGTTTGCGTTATCTGTTCACATTGAACTTTTACATTTTCTAAAGGAAGAACTAGGAAAATATCATTTTGTAATAAGATTCTCCGCATGCAGCGTTTATACCTTTATTTTTATCGAATCAGAATCAAGTGAAATTATTTCGGTTATAAATCTTTCAAAGCGGAAAGCGTTCATTATAATTAGAAATTTTGTCGGATAGGCAAAGATGATTCGTCATAATATTACAGACTACAGAGAATTTTAAGACACTTTTATGAAATCTTTCGTTTTGATTGGAACCAAACGATCGCTTCCATGAATTTCGTTTCGTTTCGTTTCGTGATTGTAACTTAATGCATTATTTTTACTACTTTAAATTAGCGGATTTGTATTTTAGATTACATTTTTTTTACGCTGGAAATAGTAGATTACGTGCGAATCGCGAATTTTTGCCAAGTACACTTGTGCGCGAGTCAATGTGAGTGTGTCGTGTGTATAATACGTCCTTCGAAATAACGGGAGATTATCGATATATCTTGTTTATTATCGTTTAAATTCTATCATGCCATTGTTACATCGATGTGTTCTAAGCATCCGTGTTTGTGTATGTACAGAATTAAACCGTAATCGCATTTCATAAATAATAGGTAGTTTCGAATGTTGTTAAGACAGAAAACAGTTTAGCATTCTCCTCGCATCTTTCTATCGAATAAGCAAAATTTAACGGATAATAGAAGACTATTTATTTTGAAGATTTGCCATGTGATCTACTCAAACTTGGCAACGTCACAGGACAACTAATCGAATCGAACGCTTAAACGAATGAAGACCGAAACGAGAGTAGTACAACAAATTAACAAGATGTTCGTTTGTCAAATAATGGAATTAAATTGTTACAAGACGTAACCGTTGAAAACTGGTGGTTGTGTAAATAATTTCGATAACCTTATGTAATTAGAATTATAACGATGCGCGCGCGGGCGCGACTAATACTGTCAATGCGAAACGTGGAAAGAAGTATATTTTGTACTTACGTATACATGCATATATGCATATGTATGTATTACACACAAGGTACAAGATCTAGGTACATATGTATGTAATAATGTATAGTTCCGAGTACTATAAAAGTTTTACCGTTGTTCAATATAACAAAAAAATAATAAATATCTTGTACATACGATACAAAGTAGTGCAAATGCGATCCTCGTGTTAATAAAAAGCGAAGGTATAGTTTTGCAAGAAACTTACCGAGCCCCTGAGACTATTTTCTGACAGGATCGCGGAACATGCTCGTGTTCGACGGTATAATTTAATTTGGCGGTAGTCGGAGGAACGTGGGATCGACTGCGAGTAATATTTCACGGTTTTTTAAATTAATTATCACTACAGTTTCACTAAACTCTAAACACTCTCTGTACATTTACCGTGACTGTGGTCACCAGTCAAAATTCTGCCACCGTCAACAACGCTAATCAAATTCACTAGCGGAAGTTACTCGACAAACCCACCAAAATGACAAAATAAATATATAAGTGTGCTTTCATTTACTAGATTCTGTTGAAATTAATTGGATCGATGACTGAAATAATCATTTAATAGAAAATAACGGTTCTTTTCGTGATGTACACTTTCAAATTTTAGCTCGATTCGCGGCAAAATGTAGACAGCGGGAAACGGTTTTGAATTTACCTGGAACTGCTAATGGTTACACGAACGCGTGACGCTCGTTTACTGCGATAACGACATAACTAAAAATGTTCAGTTTCCAAATTATTAATACAGAAATATTCGATCTTGCGTATACCAGTACAGGCATGTCTTAACGGATGGCAACCCTACTCGAGATGGATTGAATACGAAGTATTCTTCGACTCGTTTTCTCCCCCTAATACGAAAAGAAAAACAGTAAAGTTCGATGATTACTTGTACTTACTTTGATAGAAATGTACTATTTTTAATAAATAGATAGCTTTATTACAACTTTCAATTATTTTCAGCAGATTTTCGATTTTCGTGAAATCGACTAACATGGAGTCGAAATCGGCGTATTTTCTTCCAACTCGGACTTGGACTCCAGTGATCAGAAACTCCTTCGAAACTTTGACTCGGACTCCTTGCGATTCGGCGCGCGAACAATCGGTAAGTAGGAAAAAGAAACAGCGGAAAAATATGGGGGAAAACGAGAGAACGCATGCGCAAAGAAAAGGATACTGATGGAGCGTCTCAGTAGCAGCGAAAGTTTCCGGGAATGAAACTTCTAAGAGGACAAAGCCCCGCGAGCCTCTATCGGTTCCCCTCTTCCTTCTTTTCACCGGTGAGCTACGGCCATAAAGTCGGAGGCACACCGTGAACGGTCCGAGGGAATAACAGAAGAATATATTTTCCGGGGTAGCGGAGGTGAACGTCGTCGACCGAACGACAACCGACGAACAGAACGACAGAACAGAAGCGCAATCAGGAGAGCGAGCGAGCTAGTGAACTAGCTAGCTAGCGAACGAACGAACGAACGAACGAGAGAACGAGGGAGAGAAAAAGAGAGAGAGAGAGAGAGAGAGAGAGAGAGAGAGAGAGAGAGAGCGGCACGAACGCGTCATTGTGAATGGCGCTCCTAGTGATAAAGGTGTCTGCGGAACACTTTCGATTTCGTATCAGATGGAAATTGTGCTCGAAATGGATGTTACAATGAGTACCACCGTCCGTTGATCAAACGCGGAGCGGCTTTTACCGATTTTACCGATCGGTGCTCGTTCCGTGTCGGCTATCCGACGAAGAAATGCGAGCAAACACGAAAAGAAGAACGACGGCTGCAGCCGGATTCCGGTACGATCATCCGTAAAATCCTGCATAAAGAGCATCGTGGCGTTCGTTCGCAGAGTGGACTGTTCTCTGCAACACCTGCGGTGCATGATTCCATGCATTGTTGGTGAGTGTGCGTATCCGCGTACGCGTATACACCTACCTATATGTATACCTGGCGTGCTACGCTTCTACCTACGTTATCAGACCAAGGGAGTAACGTAGGGATCACTGTTGTTTTTTTTGTTCTCTCTCTCTCTCTCTCTCTCTCTCTCTCTCTCTCTCTCTCTCTCTCTCTTCTCTCCTGTCCTCTCCTCTCGTTCGAGCGAGTACGTGAAAAATCTGTTCTTTTGGTCGTCGCGCGCGATAGAAACACGGGGACAAGCTGCCACGAGTTATTGCTTTGACACGATGACACGATTGTACCACGGGGAACGTGATCGTACTGTGAATGGAGGTCCGCTGTCGAGTTTACACGGGCACTCGTCCCAGAGTGTTTGAAAGTTAGCCGACGACGACGACGAGCCGAGCAAGAGACAGGGCTGAACGGAACGAACCAACGACTCGACGAAACTCGCCCAAGAGATTATCCTCTCTTTCTGGATGTTATTATTATTGTTTCGTAGAAATTCACTGTAAAACTGGGAGTGCCACCGAACTCTGCACAAGCTGAACATGCTCCGAACCTGCTGCTCGGAATTTTACGTTACACGCAAGGAACGGCTGCTCCTTTACGTTACGAATGTAATAATATGGTGTCTCGAACGATTGGTTTGAGTTTGAACGATTCGTGGGAATTCACCGCGGATGTCAGACGAGCCCGCGATTCGGAAGACCGTGGACGGTGTATCAGTGGAACTGGCATGAAAATGTGGTGTTAAAGTGTCCTCTGTGGTGTACTGCTAACGGTGCTTAACCTAACTTTTCCTTCGACGCTTCTACATACACGGCGCGGCGTTTTCTCGCGAGTAACGTTTTCTCGACGATACACGCTCGTAACCGAGAGAACGCCGAACGGGAAAACTTGTCGTCCACTGTTTCCCCACTGTTTCTCCTCTCTCACGTGTTTACCGCAACGTTTCCTCACCGCTGTAATACATGTTTTTATCAGTGTCGGAAGCTCCCGTGTACGATAACGCACCTTTTGTGAAACAGTGAACGCGATACTGGCACTCTTCTCGGTCGAATTTCGTCGATGAATGACAGGACCGATCGTCCTCGCGATATTTCCACGAACGCATTTGTAACGGCGTCGGCGTTCGTCGCTTACGTTCAATAATCTAAATCTCATAGATTTATTTTCATTTTTTTTCCTCCTTCACCTTGATCAATGTTTTCTTGCCACCTGCTGCCAGTATCACTCTACAATACATTATTCGTTGTAGACACACGTGTAAATAGAGTCTATCGTTGTTCGTGATCAGCATTTTATCCGGAGCACCATCGGTTTCCTCTTGTTTTAGTTCAGTGTAGGTAACAGGCGGTTTTGCTATTTAGTAATCAACACATTCTTTCCAAGCAATCGGATTAAACGACATAGGGTAACGTTATACCTTGCCTAGTGTTTCTACGATCTCTGCGAAAGATTCCGACGATCTGTCGTTAAACGCAAGCACACCTATAACGTTGGTTCGTACGTTGCGACGCGTAGTGTGTTCAGACCCTTTGCGGTTGATTTTTGTGCGCGCCGTACGCATCGGTAGTTACGTGGAACTGGTGACTGCCATGGTGATAGTAATGCCAAACTACGATCTAGTGGGAAATTATCGAACAGAAAAAATAATGGCTCGATGAAATGGATAATATAACGCACGCATGCTCTGGGAATTGATGGGTATATGCTTTTCCTGCAGGAGACCTACAGGCAGCAGGCTAAATAATAAAATCTCAGAGCATATCTCAGCACCGGTAACACCCCTCCATGTTTGTCTGGAGGAACAAAGAGGACCAGAACTGGGCTCTCGCGACGCCTCGGCTCGTAAGCCACAGGTAAACTTGAACGTTGTTCCACCTGTACGTATAATGTAAAATACTGGATATGCGAACGTCTTGTCCTTTCCAGGCTAAAAAATTGTTTGAAAAGCAGAAAACACAGGAAAGGTGTAGCGAAGAAGAAGCGGAGACAGAATTCTTTAGGCTCGAGGCGGAAGATTTGAAACAGAGTCATTCGAGCATGGCCAATACTATCAGTAATATGAAGATGACCAACCGCATCAAGGGACTGGTGAGCAAACGTCGTAAACGGTTTACGGAAGATGGTTTCGATCTTGATCTCACATGTATCCTTTTATCGGCAAATATCGTAGACTACACTGAAAGTGTAGCGTAACCTGTTTCTCTTATCTATTCCTTAATTAATTTCTATCGACGACAGATATCAGGGATAACTTGATAGCGATGGGTTTCCCCGCTGAAAAGCTAGAGGGAGTCTATAGGAATCACATCGACGATGTTGTTAAATTGCTGGAGTATAGACACAAAGATCATTATAAAATTTACAATCTGTAAGTGTCGGTGTACGCGAACGCGCGTTCGCCTGTTTACTCTGTAGAAAAGAAACGATCGAAAACGATTGAAAAATTAATTTTCAGCTGTTCGGAGAGGTCGTACGACTTTAAGAAGTTCAAACAACGGGTAGCTACTTATGCGTTCGACGACCACAATCCACCGATGCTGGATCAAATAAAACCGTTCTGCGAAGATGTGCACCAATGGCTTTCCGAGCACCAAGAAAACGTAGCTGTAGTTCACTGTAAAGCGGGCAAAGGTCGAACAGGCGTCATGGTTTGTTGTTACCTTCTCCACACCAAACAATTTCCCACAGCCACAGAAGCTCTTAACTATTATGGAACTAAAAGGACGCACGATAGGTAACTACCTATAGTATGAACAACTGCATGAATCGTTAACTCTGCTGCCTCTGTCGGGTACGTAGACAGGGCCGGATTAAGCCCCGTAGCAGGAGTAGCAAATGCTACGAGCCCCGCGCCATACAAACAAGGGCCGATACATGAGCGCCTGTCTATGCCAGGGGGTACAGATAGTTTTCCTTAAACAAAGCTCAAAAAGCTCATTCATTGTGGTTGTTGCAAAGGTGCGCTACATTTACACACGACCGGCCCTGATGCAAAGCCTTGGGCCCCGCCATAACATTTGCTACGGGCCCCGCGCTTGCTTAATCCGGCACTGTACGTAGACTATCGTTTCATTTCGTTGTTTGTTCCTCGTTATTCATGTAGGAAGGGAGTAACGATACCTTCTCAGAGAAGGTACGTCGATTATTATGCAACTCTTGTTAAGGAGGGATTGAATTATCAACCGGTTAAATTGTTGTTGCGGAAAATAGAACTGGATCCAGCGCCTATATTTCACGGAGGTCAAGGATGTAAGCGAAGACAACCTAAGGTTACCTCTATAAGTAAGCTGCGAAATTTTTATGCAAACTTCCCTTTTCATAAATCATTTTACAAAACTCGAAATTTGTTTGGTCTCGAAAGGTGTCTATACGGTACAAGTTCGAAATGCATAAAATATTCGCAGGTTACTTAGCAGTGAACGAAAAGAACGACGCAAGATAATGCAGGATAATATGCAGCTTTGTATTTCAGATTTGCATTGCGTAATATCCGAGTCGAAGAAGAGGATATTTAGTTCCGATATAGTAGAAGTACGAAAAGGAATAGCGACCGTCTGCATCCCCTTGAAGCATAGCGTCGCGCTGACCGGGGATATACGAGTAGATTTTTTTAATAGGCCAAAAATGAAGCGGAAGGTAATCGACGGTTTTATTCGTCGAACTACATATGTGCGTCCTATTGAAAATCCACGATCGGCTAATCCTATTGTCTAACCCGCAGGAGAAATTGTTTCATTTCTGGTTCAATACGTTCTTTGTGCGGGACTATTTCACGCCGGAATACGATAACGGAGAGTTACCGATCGATCGATCGACAAGGGCATTAAGTTGCGACGGTACAACTATGGAGTTGCCGATGGTGATGTCGCAGATGAAGCCTAGGGCAGGATCGCTGGCTAGCCTCGGACCTATGCCACCTACGCTGGTCTTAAGTATAGACAAATGGGGCTTGGACGATGCACACAAGGACAAACAACACAAAGCGTACAGTGCGGACTTTAAGGTAGGCGTTGACGACACGACTAAACGACCCGACGAATCTACGGGACAGTGACTACTATTTATGTACAGTAACTCCCAAAAATATTCGGACACTAGCTATAACTACCCAGTCAGCAAAAATCCTAGATTCTGACCAGGGCCGACACGATCGCGAGGGCTCTTATTCCGGACCTCGGCACAATCCTGGCCCCTCGGTCCATTTTAAGAGGGCAGCACGGTCCCTAGTTTTAGAAACATTTTTTTCTTTTTGCATAAAGACGTTAGAATCAATACAACTATAAAGAAAATGATACGACAAGAGGTTAAGAGGGAAGAAGTAACATTCAATTTAGTTTCTATCTCTTGCAATCGATGCAAAACGTAAAATGGTCCCTAAAACTAGGGACCGTGCTGCCCTCTTAAAACGGCCCGAGCGGCCAGGATTGTGCCGGGATGGTGCCGAGGAAAGAATACGAGCCCTCGCGATCGTTTCGGCCCTGGTCAGAACCTAGGCATCGTGTGCTTTGAGCAGCTTCGAGCTACGTTCGTCCAGTACCTGGCCCGTTACCTGCCCTCGGCACACTGGTCTCGAGATGTGCCTTGGAATGGCCTGGTTGACTGGGTAACTTTACGACTTGATAATTCGTTTGTTGATAAAGCAATCGTCCTGGCAATTGTTTCTAGCAATAAAACATCTATTAATGTTGATAAACGTAAATAATTTTAAAAAGAAATAATGTACCATTTGTGGCTCACAAAAATATTCGGACAAAATTAATTTTTCTATTTAGATAATGTAATTTAGCATTACAAAATTTCTTTAATAATTCGTGGCATAGCCATTTTGTTTAAGAACTTGTCTCAACCTGTTTGGCATATTATTTGTAATTTTTTAAAAATATTCAACAGTTATTTTCGACCACTCGGTTGCAAGTCTTTGTTTTAATTCGGCTATCAATGTAATTGGGGTTTTTCGAATTTTTCTATCCAATTCATCCCACAAATTCTCGATGGGATTAAGGTCCGGTGATCGGGGGGCGGATGAAGAATTTTAGGGCAGCGGTATAATAAAACTAATTGCACAATACGTGACTTGTGCTTGGGGTCGTTGCCTTGGTAAAACTTAAAATTATTATTAAGCCCCATTTTTTCAGCACTTAGGTACTAGATTATTTTTGAGTATATTTAAATAATGATTTTTGTCCATGATACCGTCAATAAACACTAGGTTACCGAATCCATATGACGAAATACAACCCCAGACCATTACGCTGCCTCCGCCGTGTTTCACTGTACCTCTTGTATTTTCAAAATTAAACTCTTTATTCGCTTTCCGCCACACCATAGTTCTTCCGTCGGAATTCTGCAGATTGAATTTGCTTTCATCAGCGAATATGACATCCTTCCACCATGTCTCATCCTTAGAAATTAGCTCTCTTGCAAAGGTTTTCCGTTTATTGTATTCTTTTCGTTGATAAATGGTTTCTCTCTAGCTACTCTTCCATTGTAACCAGCTTGCCTCAGCGTTCTCCGAACTGTTTCGGCTGTCACATTTTTGGAGCTTTCTCCTAATAGCTCACTAGCTAGTTTTGGAGCACTTAAGCGCGGATTTTTTTCACTTTCCGAATAATTTTGCTTTTCTCCCTCGTACATAGGAGACTTGGTCTTCCAGTTTGCGGAATAGAATCAATGCGATTCTCAATATAAAATCTTCGACCGATATCTGCAACAGTACTCTTACACGAAGCATTGCACTAATTTCGCGATATGTTTTTCCTTTTTCTCGATGAAAAATTACAAGCTGTCGCACATTGAAACTCGTATTCTTTCCTTTGCGACCCATTTTGAACGAATTCACGTTTACTACTGACAGTAGTGATGTGGCATGGGCATCTAGTGGTCCAGGAGATTCTGTTTGTAAACAAACGTTTTCGCGTTCTTGGAATATCGCGTTCCCAGAAGGCGATTGATTATTTGCATCGATTATGTGCATTATTTCGTTTAATAATTTTTATTATGAAACGTATGTATATTTTTCAAATAAATTATATATGTTTATCAGCATTAATAAATGTTTTATTGCTAGAAACAATTCCCAGGTCGATTGCTTTATCAACAAACGAATTATCAAATCATAAAGTTAGTTATACCTAGTGTCCGAATATTTTTGGGAGTCACTGTATGTACCTTGAAATTTCGATGATATTTCGATATGTTGGAAGTCTCTGTATTCAGACAAAACTTGTTGAAAATAGTGATTTCTACGACGTATCCCAGAATCATCGAAATTGGAGGGTAGATAATGATTCGACCAGGGTTTTATCTTCGAGGGATTCGAATCTGTTGCAGGTTAGCTTATTTATGCACCGAGTGGGCGGTAGTATGTCGCAAACTGTGCCAGTGACGGCAAACAGAACCGGGGAGGGTATTCAAATAGGGATGGGAGGACAAGAAACTCCCAGCGAGTCGAGCGAAGCGGACAGCAGCGAATGCGACACGACTGGAGATACGACCGGAGATGAAGATGGGGAATCTGGTGAGTCCTCTGCATCTCTGGTGATGAATCACCATCCCCTTACACATAGCAGTAGCCGTACACACGTTAGTACCCACCAAAGAGCTAGTCTCAGAGAAACTGCAAAAGGTTTACTTCCGCGAGGGGAAAAGGGTAGAAGTAGTCATCGACAGAGCACCAGTAACGTCAAATGTTCTTCGGCACTCGTACGTTCAGCTACCTTAGACACATAGTGACTAGCAACTATGTATTTACGTATGTATGTATGTATGTATGTACTATATGTACGTATGTATGTATTCTAAGTATGTATGTATGTATGTATGTATGTATGTATGTATGTATATACACACACGTTTCGTTGAAAGCTTTGTACTTAAAAGTTACTTTACAGTTCTCTGAACTGGCATTCAAGCTTTACAAGTTCACGGCAAAGGATGGATCAACCCACTTTGTACTATTAGCTTTTCGTTTCTGCCAGCATGAAATGCCAAGTATTCGACCACTCGAGGACGCATTGGTTTCACACTTTTTGTCGTTTGGCACCGGGCAACGTTTATAGCCCGTGGATCCGATGCGAGAGTCGATGTCGCTTCAGAAACTAGCTCTTTTTTTTAATTCAAACAAAATTACAGCGACACGTCGCTGCGCGTCGATCGGACCGAATCTTTCGGAGAAAACTCACACCATTCGGGTTTTCTCAAATTGTATATATTGTAGTGCGCGCGCGAGAGAGAGAGAGAGAGAGAGAGAGAGAGCGAATGAGTGAGTGAGTGAGTGAGAGAGAGAGAGAGAGAGAGACTCGCTCTATTTCTCTGTTTAACAGATTTTCAGAATACGCAGTCGACATCGGTCGGTTGTTTGTTTGCTTTTTTAACTCGAAGGGCGTCGACCTGAAAGCTCACACGGCCCACAATTTTTGTATTGACGCGTCATATCCCGCGATTAAAGATTCCATACAATGTTCCGAACGAAAGACGACCGGTAGCCGAGACATTGCATGTTTCTTTAGTAGCGTGTTTGCCAGAAATTATTATTTATTCTTTGCTAAACGATAAGTACTCTAGAATTCGACTGGTTGCGAGTTTCGAGCGGGAGTTATTCGGTAACCCATTTAGACACGTAATCTTACTTTTATGGTTCATCTACTTCTCTCATACAATCTTCCAAGTATTTCGCATCGTTGATCGTTCAGCGTTACTGTCCGTGACAGTGTAGTCGAATGTTACACACACACACACACCCACACACACACACGCGCGCGCGATATTTTGATAAGGGAAGTTTATTCAGCGTCGAGATCGAGAGCGAGAGTTTTTTGCGTACGCGCAATTTTATACGATAATGACGTACTATGTACGAAACTAGTATTCGGTTTGGAAGTTGTGCGAAACCAGTTTGCGGAAACCGACGCGATCGTTTGTACTATATGTACTACACGTGTTCCGATCGCTGTATTCCACGTGATCATTTTCACTCGTTCATTCGTTCATTCGTCTATCCGTTGATTGGGAAATCGCTAGAGCTGATTCCCATAGTTGTTCGATGCGTGCGAACGGTCGTCGTCGGACCCGTCGTCGAAATTTCATCTTCTCAACGGAATCGCGCGAAACATTAGCAGGCTGTGCAATTGTCGAAACCTTTTATTCCTCGATGTCTTTTCGATTGTGATTTTTGTATCGTCGCCGAGGCCCGGTCCGTTTCGACAAACTAAACCATCGCGTCGCGTAAAATGATGAAAAATTCGGAAGTCGCGCGACCGAGCGCAACGTACATAGGTATCTATCTCTTCCCTTCCACTTTCTCTTTTCCGTTGATCGATCGTTTTCACGGACCAGCCCACGCGGACAATCGGATCGTGATCGACGCCGTAAAATTCAGTTTTAAAGAAGCGGTCTTAAAACTGACATTTTGCGGATGACAACGATCGTCGGAACGGTTGTCTATTCGCACCCGTGGGAATTGATCGTTTTTATAAAACGTGTATAACGAAACAGTACGAGTTTTTCGGATTATATTTATTGTTACAATATATTTGCACGCGGTCGAGTAGGAAATCTTTCATCGGATCGCAATCGGAGTTGTTTTCTCGCGTCCCGACAGTCCCGACTTAAGAAGCCGCGCGTTGGTCTGAATTTTTCTTCGTCCGACTTACCAGCAACGTTTTCGAAATTTCGTCGTGTTCCCGCTGATATTAGACTAGAGAAGGAGATTTCGGAAACCGTCGAAACGTCGTATGCGATCTCGAGATTTCGGCGCGGTGAGCAGCGAACCCGCTGGGAACACGATGCGAAAGAATTACGAACAACGCTTCGAGGTTTCTCGTCCGAAAACTGTGTCGCGTGTCTGTAGTTCCTTCTCTCGAATCTTTTACCCCTCCCTTTTAGATCGCAGCGCTTGAACACGCGTGACGCCTAATCATTTTCAATCCTCGTTTCCACAACGGAACGGTGCATGAGTATGGAGATGCCGCAAAGCGTACTATACAATATAAACCTCACCGCACGCGTTACGGTCGATGATGAAGACAATTCGAACACACCGCGTTCTGTATCTTTCGTTAACTTTTCGTCCTCGTTAGGAATATACGTCGAACGGATATTTCAACGCCTGTACACGTTTTACATTTTATTTCTGAGTTCTCGTATCGTTGCATGTTGATAGTTGATACTCGTAGTTTTGCAAGTTTTTATAACGTCTGAAATATGTAAAATTGATACGCACACCATCTCTATCTTGTATTGTGTAATGATTACTTTGTGATACTATTATACGTCTCATTATTAAGTGTACCGTTGTTATACATTTATTCTTATTAATTATTATTATTGTTGTTATTATTATTATTACTATTAGCGCTACTACTATCGCTACTACCATTATCATTACTATTACCACCAACACCACCACCACCACCACCACCACCACCATTACTATTACCGCTACTGTCGATATGTTCATTATTGCAACAAAAGTACCACTTATAGACATTTTCGATATTATCGTCGTCGTCATCATCATCATCCATCATTATTATTATTATTATTATTATTATTATTATTATCGTCGTCGTCATCATCATCATTATTATTATTATTATCACATTATTATTATTATTATTATTATTACTATTATTCTTACTATTATTATTACTATAATTACTATTCTTATTCGCTAATAAAATGTTAGCGGTTTCTAAACGTAGCTTTATGTTATGAACATATTCCTGTAACATAGATTTTAATACATACAAATTATGACAGTAAAGTTGCACACTCGTGGTATAATTCTATTCGCGTGTCTCGATTCTCTGTAAAGCGTAAAGGATAAGTTTCTCTCGCGTGGCATTCTCGAGACGACGATTTTAGCAAAGAAACTTTTGTAGTAAACACACCGCGTACCGGGGAATCGGCCCGTTCGATAAGTCGAGAATACCACCAGGAAAACTCTGATTCTGCTCGGTTCGTCAGCTTTCCAGGAGCTTACGTTCGACTTTTTCGCTCCGGGACAGTCGCGACACTCTTTCGCGGACCGGGTGGAGGTGTATTAGGGTGGACCTTATTTCTCGACCACGAAATTTTGGGCACGACGCCCCCTAAAATTGTGCGATTGGTTAAGAAAATAGTTCCTGCAAAAGATGAAGTTGATCGGATAAGGGGTAGACGTGCCGCATTAGGGTGGACCTTAGCTATACAGCTATTCTTACTTCATCTTTTGCAGGAATCATTTTCTTACCAAATGGCACAATTTTAAACATTTCACCAGGTATAGCTAAGGTCCTCCCTAAGGTGTATGCATTCTTCTTTTCCTGTTGTCTTGCATGCGGGAATGCATCGGGGTAACGCAAACTGCAACCGACACACAACATTGACGCGTCAACGCGAACGTACAGTGGCGGCCGTAGCGCGTACACTCGGCAGAATCAAACTTTTGTTTGCGGCGCGATTCGACGATACATAAATATTAGTTCCACAGAAATCAATCGGTTTCCTTTGGTTGGATTGAAATCTTTTCGGAAGTAAGTCTTAACCACTTCGTTCTCATTGACGAGTTATCTCGCGACGTTGATACCGTTCGTATAGTATAAGGTCACAGACGTGTTATCCCGCGACGCAATACCGGTCGGGTAATGTCACCGTCGTGTAAACACGCGGCTTTTCTTTGCTCCGCCTGAAGACACCGCTTGTTTCCATGTCGTTTCAATCAGTTCCTGTTTAAAATGGTACAAAAAATATTTCTTCTATTTACTAGACATCGCAATATGCACTTCTCTTGCCATATGGAACTGTCTTCATGCAAACAGAAAAAGTATCCATGACGTAAAGGAGAACGTAATATTCGGATTGCTGGAAAACTACTACAATCCAAAGAATAATTGTTATCAGAAAGGGAGAAGAAATCATTTTCATCCACTTCGTCTGCGCTCCAGATGTTTCCTGAAAAATGTACCACCAACAAATACAAAAAATTCATCTCACGAAGCGTTGTGTATAGTGTATGGTGCAGAACAAAATCTATCCGCGAAGAAATACGATACTATTGTATAAATTGTGATGTTGCGTTATGTGCAGTTCCATGTTTTTAATTATATCGCACAGAGAGTCAATAATTTTTAAATATCCTGAAATCAATGTTTTTGAATTAAAGCTCTTAATCTAATCAAGAAGCACGCGAGATATGTCATCTGTAGCATGGCACGAACGGTATCGACGTCGCGAGATAACTCGTCCAGGAGAACGAAGTGGTTAAGAGATAGGAAGCGTACGCGAGTATTGTATGTATGGCTGCCAATGTATGCTCGTTTGTCGACTGTACATTGTACATTGTACATTGTACAGGGTGTATAAAAAGTAATGGTCATCCGTCCTAGGGGTGAATCTACACCTCTGGATCGGTGGACATTTGTGAGAGAAACTTGCCGCAAAATTGTTTATAACAAAGAAAATTGTTGTTAAAGTTTTTTTTTACATCAACGCCTTCTGCTCATCGAGAAGAGAAAAAGTTTGAAAGGAGCCATATGTCACAAACAAATAGTTATTGAGATATAAGCTGTTAAAGTTTTTCAAAATTTGATTGTGTGGAATTATACGTATAGACAAAAGCCTACTACACAGTCCACACGTCCGTGTCGATGAGACAGAACACATGATCGTGTGCGTGCCTCAAGGCAAATGACATTTAAAGCGACGAATGTCCCTTTAAATTTTGTTTGCCTCGAGGCTCGAGGCACGCACACGATCATGTTCTGTCTCATCGACACGGACGTGTGGACTGTGTAGTAGGCTTTTGTCTATACGTATAATTCCACACAATCAAATTTTGAAAAACTTTAACAGCTTATATCTCAATAACTATTTGTTTGCGACATATGGCTCCTTTCAAACTTTTTCTCTTCTCGATGAGCAGAAGGCGTTGATGTAAAAAAAAACTTTAACAACAATTTTCTTTGTTATAAACAATTTTGCGGCAAGTTTCTCCTACAAATGTCCAGCGATCCAGAAGTGTAGATTCACCCCTAGGACGGATGACCATTACTTTTTATACACCCTGTACATTGTACATTGTACATACACGGTGGAGGTAGGGGTGCTGCTCGAGTAGTTATAATTTCTGTGTCGAAGACGCGCGTTTGTCAGCTAGAACGGGAGTGGTGAAAAACGTTTGGTTGAAAATGAAACGTTTTAGCGCAACTTGCGAAACAGAACTGGACAGAGAAAAGCGCGAATTCGCAAACTAGGCGAGAGAGAACACGCACAGGGGAGATCGGAACCGAAAAGGAAGGTCCGGAGAACCTCGCTTCGTCCTCCACCGCAAACACACAAGTTACACCTGGTTATTACACCTCCGTAGACGTAGCACTCGAGTACCCGCGACCAATGTACCTGTACCGATAACGATAACTGACCAATTTTGTGTCTGTGTGTCTGTCTGTTCACCCCTAGTGGACATGGACCAACGAGTCGGCCGGTACCGCCTTCTCTCGAACGGAGGATCGATAGATGTTTTGTGAGTTCATCGGCAGAGTCATCCATTCATGGGAATACCACCTTTCTACGTTGATACCGCGGGAATTTTCATTTTCCAAGCCCGTCGTTCGATCGGAAGTATGTTCGGCTGAACGATACATACAATAGAACGTCGGTCGTCGGTCGTCGATCGTCGGTCATCGATCGTCGGTCCCGGAGAGCAACGGGGCCTGCTGCCACGAACCAACCAATCGTCTCGGGGTTCGACCGGTTCGAGAACTCTTTTTAACGATGCACTGTTTCCTACTCCTACTCCTACTCCTACTCACTCAGTCCTTCACTCCTTCGTCCCTGGCCCTGGCGCCTGGCACGCTGCAATGCCACGCACGCACGCACGCACGCGTGCGCCCCCCTCCGACAGTGATGGATTTTTCCTATTCTACTCGCGCTCGAAAACCTGGAAATTCGGTCCGAACGAATTTCTGGAATATTTCCCGTCACAGGCCCCGGTGATAGGCGATCGATAAATCCGCCATTGGTCTCGCTGGTTCGCCCGACAGTCCCGACTCCCGATAGAATATCACTCGAGTACCGTCGACGCGTTCCATGTAACGTTTCTTCTGTTTCCTGGCGACGACGAGGAAACCAGTCTTTATCGATGTTCGGATCTCGGCAACCATGATCGGTCATCCACAGAAAATCGTGTTGCGCCGGAAGAAGAAAAGGTATTTTCATTTTCGTAACGTTAACGCTTTACCTACCGGAGGCCTGTCAATTGTACACACTATGTATACGTTTCTCAGCAACTGTGCTATATCGAGGAAGTAGCTTAAAGATCTTTTGGAGATTGGAATTGGAAATTGATGGATCACGTTGCCGGGGGTGACTGGTTGGTCCGCGCAACCGTTATCGATAATGAAAAATTCACGAAAAGATCGCGAGTCATAGAGAGTATTTGTACAATCTATTAACAAATCTATCCGAGTGGTGGGTCGGTTCAAGCTTGTAAATGTATTCACGATCGATCGAGTTATAGCGTCACTCCGAAGTCCACCTAAAGGTAGCCGCCGGTAGGTTACGTGTTAAGAAAATTGTAAATCGACGGTGGCGACGATAATATCTGTTTTTAGAAAATTCTGTATTCGTTGTAAACAAGTATCCCCCGTTCGTCGAACGAATAGAAAAATTGTCTCGCTGTTAGGGACGTGCTTGTCCGATTTTCGCAGGAACGTTTGCACCCTTTCGAAGAACGGCCGAACTTTCCCGATGTGAAATCGGGACGAAGCGGCTCGGAGGATGCACGGGAACACCTTTGGACCGTAATCGCGAAACTCGACCGCGAGTCGAACAGCGAACGCCGCGCCGCGCCTACTCGAAAGCGTAAGAGTGAGCAAAGTTCCTAGAATGATCGAAAACGAGAGCGAGATTGTGAAAAGAGTGCTCGTCGAGCCGATATACATACCTACATATGCATGTATGTACGATGTATATGTATGTATGTAACGCATCAACATTCGGACACTCTTAAAAAGACGATAACCTTCTCAACATCGGACCATACTACTTGGATTTTTCCACAAGTTGGAACAATTAGTTGACTACGTGACGCGACATTCTGTTTCATAATTTTGTCATATCGAAAATTTCAAAAATACGTAAGCGATCGTCTTTTCGAGAGTGTCGAAATATCAACGCGCGAGTGGTCATGTCCACATGTCCAGGTTGTTTCAAAATTATACGTCGTGACTACTCTAGCGTGATTACTCCATCTCTGGATCGGCGGAGATTTGTTGAAAAAACTTGCCGCAAAATTGACCTTGCGCTTGAATTTCAAGGTCAAATTTGTTAATCATTGCGTCGTATAGTACTCGTCAGGGGGGGGGGGGGGGTGAAAGTTCGAAAGGAACCATGGGTCAAAAACGAACCGTTGACATGAAAATTAACGTATGATTGAGGCGAGGTGTGATCGGGGTTCGCTGTGCTCGCAGCCACGTTGAATATAACAATTGAACGGCATTATTGGCGTATTTGTGAGTAAAATAAAATTATTTGAGACATTACACAGCTATTTGGATTCCATTTAACTACAATGGAAACATGGAAATAGAACAAGTTCAGAACGGATTTGAGGTTTGACGTCAATTTCCAAGCGAACGGTTCGTTTGAAAATTGACGTCAAAGTTCAAATAAGTTGTGAAATTGTTCTATTTCTACGATAGTTTCTATTGTAGTTAAATGGAATCCAAATAGCTGTGTAATGTCTCGGCGTGTACCATCTCCCTGATAATGACCACCCAGTCAGCAAAAATCCTTGATTCTCTGACCAGGTCACAAAAGATCGTGTGGGCTCGTAGTTTTCCCTCGACACGATCCCGGCCCAAGTCGTCCTCGTCACAATCCTGGCCGGTCGGGCCGTTTCAAGAGGGGAACCCAGTCGCACTAATATGGCGAATGCCGTTAATTATACAGGGCACTCTCTTCCTTTTTACTTATTTTGTACACACGCAAGGAGGGAAAACGAAATAATAAACCTGATAGATTTTATTTATTGTAGTATTTGTAGTGGGCCCTGAAACTTACAACGAAGCGTGTCCGTCTACACTCGTCGCGCAGCATAATCCGCTCTTGCAGTGTGCCCAGATGAGAGGAGTCACGCAAAAATGTGTACCCCCTCTTTGATGACCGAACACGTTGCGCGTGCGTGACGAGGATTGAGTGGGGCGAAGGGCAGATCCGCAGTCCAGGAAAACTACTACAAATACTACAATAAATAAAATCTATCAGGTTTATTATTTCGTTTTCCCTCCTTGCGTGTGTACAAAATAAGTAAAAAGGAAGAGAGTGCCCTGTATAAATAACGGCATTCGCCACATTAGTGCGACTGGGTTCCCGTCTTGAAACGGCCCGACTGACCAGGATTGTGACGAGGACGACTTGGGCCGGGATCGTGTCGAGGGAAAACTACGAGCCCACACGATCTTTTGTGACCTGGTCACAATCTTGTCATCGTGTGCTTAGGTTAGCTTCGAACGATGTTCGGCCCGCTTTGTGGCCTCCGCCCGCTGGGCTCGTGATGTGACTTGGAACGACCTGGTTGACTGGGATAAGGTGGTAAACGCGCCGCGCCGTCACGAACGTGTTAACGTCAATTTTCAAGGCAAACAGTTCGTTTTTGATCCATGGTGATCCATTTGGTTCCATTAAGAATATTGTTCCTTCTAACGAGTACTATACGACGAAATGATAAAAAAAAATTCGACCTTGAAATTCAAGGTCAAGGTCAATTTTGCGGCTAGTTTTTTTTAACAAATCTCCATCGATCCGGAGATGGAGAATCACGCTAGGGTGGTCACGACACATAATTTTGCAACACCCTGTACATACGTATACATACATATATGTATATCGAAGCGAGAGCGTGTTGTAACATATGTATGTAAAATGAGCGTGACGCGCGGGATGTATCGCGAAACGAGCGAATTCGCGACGAGCGAGCAAAGCCGAATCACGAGCAGGATTGCCATATTTTTCTCTCGCCAGGCCCCTTACCCTTCCGCCTTTCGCCGCGCCGCGCACCGTAGCTTGTCTTTGTACTCTTCCCACTAACGCTGGCGACAGTGGCGACCAGGCTTGCCATATGCGCGCCGGCCGCCAGGCCCCTTACGTCTCCGTCCCTCGCCTAGATGCACGCCTCCGCTATCCCCACTCTTACCACTACCGCTGGCGCGACCGAGTCGGTAGCATGCTACCGCTCTCATGCTAGCACTCGGTCGCGGCAGCGGTAGTGGTAAGAGTGGGGATAGCGGAGGCAGCATCTAGGCGAGGGACGGAAACGTAAGGGGCGTCATATGGCAACCCTGGTGGCGACTGGCGACACGCTGGCGTACGGTCGCGTCAGCGACTAGTGGGAAGAGTGCAAAGACAAGCTACGGTGCGTGGCGTGGCGAGAGGCGGTAGGGTAAGGGGCCTGGCGAGAGAAAAATATGGCAATCCCGCGACTCGCGAGTCGCCCCAATCAACCAGGTCATTCCAAGGCACATCTCGAGCCCAGCGTGCCTAGGGCAGGTAACGGGCCACGTACTGTGCGAACGTCGCTCGCAGCTGCTCAAAGCACACGATGCCTAGGTTCCGACGGTTTGACCAGGGCCGAAACGATCGCGAGGGCTCGTATTCTTTCCTCGGCACTATCCCGGCACAAGCTGCCCTCGGCACAATCCTGGCCGCTCGGGCCGTTTAAAGAGGGCAACACGGTCTCTAGTTTTAGGGACCGTTTTACGGTTTGCATCGATTGCGAGAGATAGAAACCAAATTGAATGTTACTTCTTCCCTCTTAACCCCTTGCCGTATCATTTTCTTTACAGTTGCATTGGTTATAACGCCTTTATGCAAAAAGAAAAAAATTTTTCTAAAACTAGGGACCGTGCTGCCCTCTTAACCCTTTTACTGGCTGGCGAAAAAGAGGTGCCTATGCGAGAATAACCGGCCGAATTTCACGGTTTTACTAGGGTTTGGGAAAATGGTCATAAAAACCAAACAAGAAACAATATTTATATGATTCAAAAAGCAGTGTATTAAGGACGAAATGGAGAACAAAACAATGACACTAGTTTTTCTATATTCATTGAAAATTATATAAATAGCGGCGACCATCGGTATTTATGTTAGATTTCGTTAGCTCCAAGCGATAGGAAAAAGTCGTCGTCCACAAAGAGTTAAAACGAAAAACTATTTTTTTAAATTCTCTCCTAATGAAATTAGACCATTTATAACGTATTATAAATTTATTTTGAGATAGAGTTCTCCCGCAATGCGAATAGTAAAGCGCTACAAGTCGCGGGCCGATATATCGGCTCTGGCACTTCTCGCCAGTGCAGCAAGAGCCGATATATCGGCCTCCGGCACTAAAAGGGTTAAAATGAACCGAGGGACCAGGATTGTGCCGAGGTCCGGAATAGGAGCCCTCGCGATCGTGTCGGCCCTGGTCAGAATCTAGGATTTTTGCGCGAGTCGCGTTTCGGGAGGACGGCGAGAAACGTTCCTCTGCGAGAACGCGGCCTTCCTAGTTGACGTAATCTTCGACCAACGGATAGAGCGAAAGCTTATTTTTTCTAAGGATCCGCGCGCGCGCGCGTCCCGAACGATCAACGATCGCGCGATCGATCGGAGAAAGTGTTTTCGCGAACGAGAAGTTTAGCCTCCTGGCTAAAGTCTAGCAAAACCGACTACGACTGCAAAGAAAGTGTATTTTACCAGCACGCCCCCCGTCCCGTCCCGTCCCGTCCCCATCCTTTATCGCTTTGCTTTGCCTCGCCTCGCCTTGCCTCGCCTCGCCTCGCCTCGCCTCGCCTCGCCTCGCTCTGCCCCGCAACACTAAATCCTTCCGAAAATAAAAGTCTAGAGAAGAGGATCATCCTCCCACGAAGAACGGAAACGAGTCGAACGTGTTATTCGCTTCACGTCGAATGGTGTTTGTTCGCTCGAGCGGCTTTTCCGGGCGTGCCTCGCAGGCTTGCCATATGCGCCGGCCGCCAGGCCCCTTACGTTTCCGTCCCTCGCCTAGATGCTCCGTAAAGCCTGCCTTCGCTTCTCCCACTCTTACCACTACTGCTGCAGCGACCGAGTCGGTAGCATGCTCCACGCGGTACGCGGCAGCGCGGTAGTGGTAAGAGTGGGAGAAGCGAAGGCAGGCTTTACGGAGCATCTAGGCGAGGGACGGAAACGTAAGGGGACTGGCGGCCGGCGCGCATATGGCAAGCCTGGTGCCTCGTCGCTCGCAAACGTAATCTTCCCAGCGTAATTGTATGGATTTCGTTAGAATTAGTTTGACCGTACGATAAATACGTTAGTAGACGATCGTTGCGTCGCGTAAGGGCGCCGACGCCGACGACATACACGATACGATTCGACGCGAGGATCGCATTCTCATCGAGATTCGAGGTTCTGTTGGATGAACCACGCGATTGCATTCAGTATTCATACGTTCGATTTTTCTGTTATCGCAACGAGGTATATCTGTACATGTGTATGTATGTTGTACATATATGTATGTATGTATATCATCGAGACGAAGGAGAAAAACCGAACGAGATCGGCGAACATCGAAGAGAGAAGCAACGGGGAAGAAACACACGGGACGAAGAATCGTATCGCGCCCCGGGCCCCGGGCCCGGGCTCGATTCGGTTTGGGGAAACCAGAAAAAAACGGAGAATGATCGATCGCGAGGCGAGCGATAAGTTTCGCGTATGTATAGGATGGGGCAGCGAATCGCGAACCACCCGAGAACGGATTAGTAAATTTACCTCGTTCGAAACCGTTGTTTATTCATCGAATTATCGTCGCGATCCTCCCTCGTTCTTTTTTTACCTGCTGTGACCTGTGACACTTACAATTAGTTAAACGCAAGGTAAACTTACTAATACACGTTTCTTTTCAATCCATTCACCCCACCCGTGTCAAACGAATAATAACATGCGTGCGCGTGCCGGCACGACATGTATTTATACGCCTCCCTCTCTCTCTCTCTCTCTCTCTCCCGGAACGTATTTTTTCCTTGTTACGAAGTTTACGAATACCGTTTTATAATTGACAACAACAACAACAACAGCAACAACACCTTTTAAGATTAACTTTTATATGTTTCATGCGGAATGTTCAAAAATATAAATAAGATACATTATTTTCTCTGTGATATTGTATGCGAGAGCAGAACTCTTCCAGATTTTTGTTCCCTACCCGACTCTGTTTACCGTTTTCTTCTCTCTGTTTTCGAACGTCGAGCATCGGAGAACTTTCGGCTTTGGATTTGTTGTTGGTTTCTCTATCCAACGGATAGCGGATCCGTCGCCGCGAACGAACAAGGGAAAGATGAGAACGCGAGAAACGCGTCGGGGGGAGGGGGCGGGGGAGGGGCACCGGCACCTTTCCATCGGCTAATTACCCATCTACATATACATATACATATATGGCACGCTCGCTCGCTCACTCGCTCACACTCTCTCCCTCACCCTCGCAATCGTTTGCGCGTTCGCAATCGAGTTCTCTCCCTTATTGTACCCACCCCAGTAGCATTTACGGTTGGCCAACGGTTGGAAGTTTGTTGGGGAATGGTTAATGGTTTGCCGACAAATCCCCAACGTAGGGCCAACGACCAAAAATTATGTCAATTTGCCGACGAATATCCAACGTTGGGCCTACGGCCTACAGATATTATAGTCGGTTAAGTAACGTGAAATTTACAACGATTATACTACATTGGTCCAACGAAAATCTGCCAACATTTAAATATATTGTCTAACAGACGCCAGTAGTGTTGCTGCAACCAAAAATAAGTTATATTCAAAATTGATTTCTTTTCGTATTTCTAAATATACTTTTGTAATTTTTGCGCGATGGTTGATCCACTAAAGTTTTATTGTGAGCAGCCTTGGAATTTTTTCACTTCTTTAATTTTTCCAAGGGAAAAGCAAGGGGAGTTGTTCATGCACACGGTGCGGCAAGATAACTTCCTTATTTGAAATAAGCGCTCCGAAGCTGATGGGAGTCCCAGGCGGGTGTGCGTGGTCTCGTTCGAGAGAGGGGATCCTAAAGTTTTGTTAACTTGTGTTTCAGTCGTCATCATGCGTTGGAGTAACGAGCAGCGTGCGTTTGCCTCAGAGGCCTATTTTTCCAACGGCCGTTCGCTGCTTCGATGTTCTCAGGTGTTCTGATGGGACGTGCGTCTTCAGTTCTTCTTTTCTGCACAGAACCAGTTTCCCTGAACGTTGTGACCCACAAAAGAATTGATTTCCGGTCCGGGACAGGACCCAATGGCGCAATATTGAAGCGATTTTGGAAGGCGCGCTGGGTTGAAACCACCGAACGGCCGGCCGTTGAAAAAATAGGCCTCTAAGGCAAACGCACGCTACTCGTTACTCCAACGCATGATGACGGCTGAAACACAAGTTAACAAAACTTTAGGATCCCCTCTCTCGACCGAGGCCACGCACACCCGCCTGGGACTCCCGTCAGCTTCAGAGAGCTCATTTCAAATAAGGAAGTTATCTTGCCGCTTCCTGTAGTGTAAGAAGACCCTTTTGGATTTCTTCGAAATGGGTCTTCCTTCTTTAGATACTTTAATTGTAATTTGTTGACGCATGTAGTAGCCCTAATCATAGCATCTACGAACAAGAATCATCTGTTGGTTCAGCGATAGGGCATGTACTTACTACGCAAGCGGGTCCGGGTTCAAGTCCGACGTGGGTAGGTTATTATTTTAGTTTTCTCCTTTTTTTCCCAAAATTTTACCGTGAAAATACATTTTTAATATGAATATTGTTTATGATATACCATAAAAAGAGAAAATCAGAATGTGGGCTCTGTGGGTTCGTCTTGTAGCAACGTTGGCTCTAGGTTGGGTGTGATTGTTGGCCCAACTGCAAAAAAGAGCGACATTTCCAACGGTTGGCCAACGGATACCGCCAACGGAGGCCCAACAAAACGCCAACCATAAATGCTACTAGGGTACTTAATAGCGGATGAAATTTTCACGAGTTACTGACACGCTGGCTCTGCTTACAGGGGAGTCGACGTATTTGTGACTTTGAAACTAGCTCCGGCGGGGACCGGTCGCAGCTAAACTCCTTTCAGAAACCGTCCACCTGACAGCACGTGATACACGATATCGATCGGTAGCCAACAAATTCAGCCTGCGTCTCTGCCAGTCCATCGCTGCGCACCTTCTTAACCGCTGCGTTTCCCACTCCGTTGCCGGTTGCCGGTTGCCGGTTGCCGGTTGCCGCTAATCGCCGGGACAGTTTCGAACATTTTTCTGCTGGGCTCCAACTTATCTCCTTTTTGAAATGATGCTTATCGTTTGTAAGACATCCCGGCCCCGAACTGGACATCCTCGATCGACCTTGTTTCGCTCTCGACGATCAATGTACCACGCCGATTCGATTATACATAGGTTCGCCGATTTTCGATCGGCCTCCCTCCAAACGAACTTTTTCGCTCTCGACGATCAATATACCGCGCGAGCGCGTTGTCGATTAATTTTAATTTAACGTGACTCCGAATACGCGACATTCGTTGGACGATTTTATACGACGAACGGCGCGGCGATCGCGTCGCTACCGACTCCGATCCAACAACGCCTGCTTTCGTTGCTCCTTCCGTGTTCGCGTCAAAAAATCGATCGTTTTATTCGTTTTAACGGGACAGTGATTTGTTTTATCAATTCCGATTGTAAACGCGTCGGTAAGAAACGTTCGTTCGTCGAAGCGATATATCTCGCGCGTCCAGAAGCTTCGCACCGGGACCAACGAATCCGCTTGTTTCTCTTTTAAGTTTGTCACGCGCCTCTGCTTGTCATTCGGTGGAATATTCTCGACATTGTTATTTATGGAAATTTCAATCTTCTCAACGAACAAAGTACAAAGCAACACGAACGGATCTCAAGCGTTTGCCTTTTTGATAAGAAGAGTATAGGAAGAAGTATATGTATGTATTTAAGATGTTTTGTACGATATCGATGTCGAGAGAGATCGGTTGGGATTACGAGTTGTTCCGCGGTACGCCCCGTTCGATAGTAGTCGCGCCGCGCCGGGGCGAGAATGGATTCTTCGTTTCTTCGACTGGTTTATTGGAAACACTTTGTATGGTTTTTGCGTTACAAAATATTACGGACAAACGTACGGACTCGTGTGTCGTATACCTGTCGACGATACACCGAGAACGAGGATTGCAATCCGCGGTGTTGGAAGATCTTGCGTGGCGTCGTTACGTTCGCGTTCTCTTCTTTTTGCTCTGTTCGCGAATATTCGATGCGATGGCGCGGCGTATCGGACAATCCTGGATCCTCGAATACTCGATGGAGCGCACCGGTATCCTCGAAAGGAAGCGACGTTACAACCTGTAAAGTAAGAGATATATCGTACAATACAAGAAAAGTACAAGTTCTTTTTACGGTAGAATCGAGAACCGTAACGGGAGAGCCGTTTCTTTTCGCACCTCGATCGAAAGGGGTCTGGTCGGTGTCCCGGGCCGCGATGTACGGTACATATAACCGATGCGTGGCGCCGTTTTACCTTCCTCTGCCCCGTCCTCTGCTGAACCCTCCTCTTCCTCGACCGGCTACCTTGCCCTTCGGCGGCGGAGACTTCGGTCTGAGAGCCTCGATCCGCTCGGTGCAGCCTGTTGTGATCTGACCGTTTGCGAAGTAGCTGGTGTAGAGATCAGCGTTGAAGTTCGTGTTGGTCAACTCGGGTCCAACGGTCAGCCAGCCGGGTCGAATGGTGGTGTCACGGCCGAACAGGTGCAACCTGGGCAACGGTGTACTTGTTAGAAATTCTGCTACCTCCCCTCTCCTTGTCCTACGCTTTCTTTCCTGCTAGGTCGGTGGAAAAATTCGAGCCCCCGAAACTCGCGATAGTCTCACCGTCGTCTGCCAAGGCAGAAGTGCTCGATTATGTGAAAGATTTCAACGGGTTTCTCTATGGAACCGTACTCGGGCTCCTCCGATATGATCAAGTCTATATCCACGTTCGCGTGAATGAAGTCCCCGTCGGTGGATCGTCTGACGGTCCCCTTGATTCCCATCAGGCAATGCTCCTTGGTCCTCTGTAGCACAGCTTTGCTGTCCAAGTTCTTGCTGTGGCCCGGGTTATCGATGTTGGTGCGGATCCAGCAGATATCTTCGCATCGTCTGAAACCCCATTTGCGAAGACAGAAACGTCCCATGTCTAGGCCGTCGCTGCTGCCGCACCAGAGGAACACGAAGCTTCTATTCGCTGCCACTTCGCCGATATCCAGCTCCATTATCTACAAAACGACTTGGTTCTTGAAACGGTTATTTTACGAGTCGTTTCTAGTTGAACTGCCCAGACAACCAGCCCGGCCATGAGCAGCAATGAGCAGAGCCTGCCTAGGGCGGAGAACGGGCAGAACACTGTCGAGGCTACGCTCCGACCTGCTCAAGGCAGGATTGGCTCAATTTTGGACGAGCGTCTGTGCGCGCAGCTGTAACTTGTTCTGCTGGCAGCTGGACCCTGAATCTGCCTTTGTTTAAGAGGGCAGCACTGATGTGGCGGATGCTGTTTCCCTCATTTTCTCTCGTTGCATGTGCACAAAATAAAATTCTGCATTCAAAAATCGGTATTTCAATTGTCAGTAAAAAGAGCGAGTGCTATATATTTGGTTCAATAGAAATTTACTTCGCTGACATCTGCCACATTAGTGCGACCTACCCTCACCGACGGTGCTGCCCTGTAAAACGACATTCGCCACATCAGTGCGACCGTGTTGACCTCTTAAACAAAGGCAGATTCAGGGCACAGCCGCCAGCATGCTGGTTCCGTCCTGCCCATGCCCAATGCCCTGCGTCAGCTGACGGCAGAACATGTTACAGCTGCGCGCACACTCGCTCGTCAGAAATGAAATTTTTGGTTGGCTGGGTAACAGTTCTTTCTACCTGATCCCAATTCCACAGTTGCACGTTGGTCGCCCCGCACGTACGCTGATACTCCTCCAGCGGGGGCTCGATTAGTATTACGTCGAATTTGCAATTCAGCTCCTTTAAATTGTACGCAAGCAAATCCGTTTTCAGGTACATTGGCGGAGTCGCGGTCTCCGCTATCAGGTCATCCTTCAGTTTGATTAGCTCTCGCAATTTCGGGTACTCCTCGAACCTGTCCGCGAGGCCCACGTCTCTGATGAAATTCTGCGGTCGCTGACCCGTGTCGATGAAGTGCTGGCAGTAATCGTTGTGAGGATTCGACGATTGCGTGCCCTACAATTCAATTTCAATCCCTTTACAATCAAATCCAAGTCCAAGTAAATTTACTTGCCATTTTTCTATTTTCATGAAACAATTTCTTGCCAGCCATATAAAACAAGTTTCGTCTTAACGACAAAGGTAAGTAAATTACATTGAATTACATACCGAAGGGATTCGACGAATATGTGTAAAGTGTAAATACATAGAGCAAATACAGTTGTATTATTTTCAATTAATATCCGACCGAATACGAACGTGTTCCATCGTTCGTTTGTGAAATAATTAGTGGCCATTCGCCATACTGTAAGTACCTTGAGGAACGTCGAAGAGTCTTTGTAAACGATCTCGTCCGTCGGGCCCGCGTCATTCTTCGAATCTTTCGCGCCATTCACAGACCTCTCGGACACCGATTTCACACGTTTTCGTTGTGAATCGTCAACATCCGTGCCCAAAATGTGTCGCAACTCGTCCACGCTCGAAACGCCAAGCTACAACGATAAACGTCCGATCATTTCATCCGCCTAATTTACTTATACCGTATGCTGTTGCTCCGGATGCTCCGTTTGGATCGCAGCACCAGCCATAACCTCGAGAACGTTGCGTCGCAACGAATCTTTTCTCACCGTTTGCGCCAGAAGTTTCTTGCGTTTCTGAGATCGTTCGCGAAGAGTCTGAAGCATAGTCTTTCTATGCAAGGAACAGATGACGGAACCTCAGTTATCGTAACAGGTTCATTGCTGTTGGGATAACCCAGACGTAGCTCGCGATTCGAATCGATCGATAAGCACGGTCCTGAATTCTGAATTCGCAAGTTCCTCGTTATGCACCAACCTCTGTTTCAACAGTTTGATCAGTACAACATTATTACCCCAACAATTGAAGTGGCAACAACATACGCGGGGCAAAGGACTACCGGACTACCTCGGTCATCGGCATCGGTCCTGTGGTTTTCGCGCAGACAATTGGACAATTGGACAATCTGGACCTTAGACCATATATACTTATAGACCCGGCACTTAGGTATAGTATGTGCATACGATGTCGTGTTCCAAGAGTATCTGGTGCCAGTGCCACCAGCCTCGTTTTGAGATAATTCAAAATGGTGGATAGCGATATAAAAGCGAGATATACAAGTATATTTATGTATAATTTCGTAAACATTTGGAAAAACGGTGCAAACTAGTTGCATAAAGAATTGTAAAGAACGACAGAAGCGTGATACAAATATATATCTTTTTACAAATAAGTAAGTATTTTATACTTAATATCGCATAACCTATAATAAACAGATTTATTTATTTATAGATTTCCGAAAGATCCACATTTAAGAAAAAAATGGATGAAAGCAATTCATTGTGAAAATTTTGAGCCCTCTGTTCATTCAAGTGTTTGTTCTAAACATTTTGGAAGTGATTGCTTTGTTGGAAATTCTTGGAGTTCCAACCGTAACTCAATAGAAGCGATGAACATGTACAATATCAAAATAGAAAATGAAAGTGCAAGGTATAAATCTCTTTATAATCAATACTTGAACTTAGTCTGCAATAGATTAAATTTGTATAATTTCCATATAATTTGTTTTCAGCTTAAATAATGAAATTGCCGATGGAGATGATAGTTTCGAACCTGCTGCTTGTACCGATAAAGACAATTTATCATTTCAAGAGATATCTTTGAAAAGGAAATTGGTGATTTTCTCAATTCTGATACGATAACTGACCATTAGAAGCATGTACATATCATTACAACAACTTTAGCAAAAGAGAACAAGCAAATTAAAGCATTACAACGAACAAACAGAAGACTGCTTTAGAAAGTTGAAGATTTAAATGAATTATTGAATGAATTACGCAGGAGAAGCGCGAATGTATCACTAAAAGAACTTTAGCTAAAAAGAACAAGCAAATTAAAACATTACAGCAAACAAACAGAAGATTTAGAGTTAGATCTTTAACTTTTTTAAGCAGTCTTTTCTTATAGGGCAAGATTTAAAGTAACAAGAACTATTTCATTTTGTAATCAATAATTAAGAATAAGTATTTATTGTATTACATATATGTATTATCCATAAATAAATATTATTAATATTATTATTATTGTTTTACATTATATGTATTACATCAAATATAATATATGTATTGGTGGATGGAGCAACGTTGGATGTGAGATTTCAAATTTGCACATTTGGATTTTATGGGAAAATAATAAAAGCCACATTCAACATTGCTCCAGCCACCAATTCATATATTGTTCGTACTATACTTTTTTAAAAATAAAGTAAGTTGTGAGGAAATAAATACAGATTTCATATTATCAACTTCTACATAAAAATTTAACTTTTTCCAAATTATAATCGACAAAATGAGTTAGCCATATTTAAAATAATAAGAGTAAAGTAAAAATGAACGAGTAATAAAATAAAATGCATGTATATATGTATATTACAGTTACAGTTTCCATAAATATGTATATATTTATACTTTATACAGAATGAGATGCAATGACGATTCCCCTTTCCCCTCTGCCACTTCAGCTTCGCGGTACTGCGATTTCTCAACATACTATAGCACTTTGCCACCAAAGTCGTCTGCTAGCCGGTTTAATCTAGGAACATGGGGAAATTATCTACACCGGGTCTATAAGTATATATGGTCTAAGGTTTCAACGGCTGCACGGCTGGCTTATGGGAATCTTCTATCCAGTATATATATATAATATCCTCTCTGATATATATCAGCAGAGAGGATATGAGAGTGCTCACGCCCGGGTCTGAGTTGCCACCACTTTTTGGCACGCTCACGCTTAGCACGGAACAGCTCCTACACCGAGGATAGAGCCCACTTTTACCACGAAACAGAGACCACACCATGCAGCAGCATGTTTTAGAATGAGACAGAACCAGGCTAAGCATCTGCTCTACCGTCGGTCTAGGATCTGATCCAGGCTAAGAGTGGGAGGGGGGAACCAGGGGAAACCGCTCTACCGTCGGTCTAGGATCTGATCCAGGCTAGGATTCGGAGCAATTCGGAGGCATCGAAAACCCGGGCGTGAGCACTCTCATATCCTCTCTGATATCAGTGACCGTGGACGGAACTGACGGAAGGTGGTAGAACGGTGATGCGTTTCTGAACGAGCGTTCTAGTAAACGTTAAAAATTTTTATTTTTAGAAGACTGAACTGACAAAAGCGCGGCGCCATATTGCGTGCGTGTGTTTGGTTACTGTTCTGGCGCGTGGTCGAGAATTGTTATATTTAATTAATTATCATGTCTGATAACCAGGTGAGTTGACTAGTTCCGATAAACCGGCAGCTAGTAGCAGTATCTTACGATATAAATACAATGTAACATCGATATGTTCGTTCATACGTCGAGTCTAATCGGTCTAACCTTGCGTATTAGGAGCAAAAACCCGAAGCCGGCCCAGGCGACGCGAATTCCGAATACATCAAGCTCAAAGTCGTCGGAAACGTAAGAGACGACACAAATTTATTTCTCTCGCTCGCAATTACCCATCGACGATATCCTATCGTTCACATTTATTGTTTTACTCTTTTTCTTTTTTTTTTAGGACAGCAATGAAATTCACTTTAGGGTAAAGATGACTACTCAAATGGGTAAACTCAAGAAGTCATATAGCGATCGTGTGGTTAGTTTTTTCTCCGTTGTTTAAACTGACTCAAGTTGTATCATGCTGATAGTGTTTTCCTTGACAGATATTTACACTATTTCATGCAACTCGAAAGATCCAACGAATTTTCTAATAGAGCCAGTCTCTAATTATTTCTAAACCGTATGATCAGTAATTAACAAAATTCTTTAGCACTTGTTTTTCTATAATGATTTTCGTTAGATTGTAACTAGGAGTACAAATGTGATACCAGTGTTAACACATTACCGCGTACCGGTGATTATTGCATAATTTTGAAAAATCTATGGTACACAGCTAAACACTTTTTAATGGAACCTTCAAACCTGCAACAACAATTTTCATTGTGAACTAACAAGTCAGCCTCGATAACGTCATCTAATAGTTTCATTTAAGATTGCAATGTAAAAGAAAGTTTCTATGGTTTCTTTTGGTACAGCAGAATTATTGAAAATCCTATTAATAGGCTTTCAGTAGGCAAAGTGTTAAGGTATTTGAAAATTACTCGTCATACGTATATAACACATTTCCAAATGTTTAAACCATCGGTAATGATACGTTGAACATAACAAATTTGATGCAGGGTGTTCCTATGACATCGCTCAGGTTTCTTTTTGATGGTAAAAGGATTAATGATGACGAGACACCGAAACAGGTAAATAAATTAGAACCGTGTAACGTTGCTCTGTTAATATTAATTCTGAAAATATCAGTTTCGGTTAAGAATTTCATTTACCATACGACAATGCGCTTTAACGATGCGCTTAACAATTTATTATTGTAGCTGGAAATGGAAAATGACGATGTTATCGAGGTGTATCAAGAACAAACAGGTGGTCACTACTAAGGAAATTAAACCTATTATTCAGTTTTAATATCTTTTAAAGTGAAAGTGACTATCGTAAAGAAATGGACAAGTTCATCAGTATGTATATGTATGTTAAAAAGCATTATGTAATTTGGTTTTTTTACGTAATATTTTGATGTGCTATTCTACATTCCTGTAACGAAGCAAGATTAAGGACCATCGACAGCCATATTTCATACAATATACACATTCATTCACCAAAAACAAAACAACAAAAACACAAGAATCATGCCTTAATGTTATAAGTTTTGTCCTTTTCTAACATCCGGCATCCGGCGATGTATTCGTATTTCATAGATTTCTGAATTTTCGGTAGTTTTAGTATTACAAAAGTTTCGAAAAGAAGAAAAGAAAAGATATATGTTAGTTTCATTATTCAAGCACGTAAATATTCTTTACAATGTGAACATGATTTTTAAAGAATTGTTGCGTTGAAAGTGCATCTCCAATAAAAAAAAACAGAAATAATTGTAATATTTTCTCCTTTGCCTTTGCTTTTCAATAACGATCGCAATAGTAACAATTTTTTATTTTTGAAATTTCGATGTCAACGATATGTCTTATCTATATATATATATATATACACACACAAAGGATTGGTTGTTTTCCTTTTTCTTATGATAAAATCATGGAGTAGTTGATTCGATGTAAGTAATGCGGATGCTTCCTACAAATTCGTTGCCATCAAACAGGTTTATCCGGAATACTTGTGTTCTATCGCAATGAACAGTACGAGCATGTTTAAATGTATGCTTCTATATGAATTGTTGTCGATAGATTCTCGTTATTCTGAGAATCGGAGTTAGAGATGCAGAAGCTGGACCAAAGACCTGTGAGTCTGTTTAACTTTGGGCGCTTCATTTCTTTTTCTTTTTTTCCTCGGAAGATCTGTTCAAAGTTCTATGGGCATCCTCATTACAAAACACTTACTCAATGGTTTAGCAGGACAAAATTTCAACAAATTGTAATAAAATTTATTCTTGTACAAATAAGTAATATAGTTTTTGTTTTTATTACTAACGTGTAAAAGTTGTTCGGAATTTCGTTCTCTACTATTAAGCAGTTTTATTCTTCGAACAATACTAAATTCTCTTTACAATTAAATTAATTTACTGTGGTTCCAAAAAGTTTCTCTATACCATATTATGATATACGAACTTTTCTATTGTGTGATGCGACGATATTAGAAGATATAAATAGATTAATGATTCTTATTATAAAAATCCGATCGAATGCTTTATCGCTTACTACTTTAGCGTACAAATAATTAATGGTATCTATGTAGGCTACTAAATTATAGAAATATTTACACAGTTATTAACACATACATTTTTTATGTTCCTTGCGTAGAGAAGGATCCTAAAATTATTATTACATATTATTATTATATTATTATTAGAACTTATTTTGAAGAATGGAAAACAATGGTGTACACAAACTTTCTAGAACCACTGTAAGTGGTAAACATGTTTGTAGTTAGAAATTGTAAGTAAAATATAATAGTATTCTCTCGTAAAATATTATCGTGAACGATAAAATTGCATTCGCGCGAAGAAATTCTTGAATTCCGTAAGAAAAGCAGATATAATGATTTTGATATAAACAGCATTGTAATAATCATTAAATTTCATCAGTGTCACAATCATGTTTACATCTGGCAATAGTAATAAAATACCTGTAATAATTACCTACAACAACCACAACAACAAATAAAAATAATCCTTCATTTTTTTCTGGTTATTTCATGCTTATACACGTGCGCGTATAGACAGTAAAGACAGCGGAGAAATGAAACGGAACGAAAAATGTACTATATGTCAAAAGGAAAGCTTTTTATTTAGTAGTATAGCTTTTCTTTATACATTGAACAGAGTTGATAGTTGCTATTAATTATTTACTTTTTAGCACTTCGTTTCAACGACGGTGATACTCGCGAAAATCCTTAAATGTTATAAACGAGTATGCCTAAAAATATTTTAACTATACACAAATAATCTTGCGTCATCTAATAATCCTAATGTGTGGCGTCCTAACATTATTACATATTTACAAAAAACTACATTCTAGAAGAAGCAATTTTCTGCCTCGATAATATTGTAGTATCACAAAACTCGAAATCTTCAACAGGAGGATTTGGTTGTTTTTTTCTTTTTTTGTATGTAGAATGTAGAGCGTACAGTTTTTAGAGCGTTCCTCTACTACTGTTCTTAATCGTGAGAATTGTATATCGCATATAAATTGCTTCTTCCGAAGCAATAAAAACTTACTCGCCACAGTTCAATCGCTTAATCGTTATTTTATGCACTGGTGCGAAAAGAAGTCAGCAAGTAGATAAATAGTTCGTTCGACAAAAAAAACATGAATTTATATAGTTTTAATATACACAGCTCGTAGTATGCATACAGAAAAATAATGCATCGGATATTGTCCGAATCACAGATCCACCTGATCCGTGACAGATTCGTTATATATTTTCTTACAAATCTTTGCGGGGGAGAATCGCGCGAACGAAAGTTTGTTTTTTACAGGGAGCGAGAAGATTTTACAATCTCGTACATGAGGTGTTTATAACAATAAATTCGCTTATCACTATACCACAGACTCTGGTCATTCTCTTTTTGTAGATTAAAAAGTTGTTAATTTCATATTCTGCATAGAATTTTCCACGTCGTTCTCTTCGCTAAAGTGTCGCTATACAGAATTGCTTCGTGTTAGAACGTTTCTTTCCCACCGATTGAACGCATACAGAAAAATTTCCCTTCACCTTGGGTTTAAAGGAACCGTGCACACGTTGCATTCAACCGTTTTGCTTCTCCTGAGCGTCCCGAGAATCAATCAAAGTTAGAACAGAATCATGCAACGAGATACAAGAATAAATAATACGGAGATTCGGTATCAAATTCAACTCGTTATAAAAACTTAATTCAGAAACAGAGTTTCCATAGTAAAGACGTCAGTCTTTCGTTTTGTCATGTTTTATAAATCTAGCGCGATACACTTTTTCTTTCCATTTACAAAAGTTATAGCGGTCCAGTAAAGTCTGTTTCTGAATACATGATCCGAATAAACTTCGAACATCAAAGTAACTAAGTATGAATGTATGTAACGATCTTTTTAGTAACCAATAATATAATTACATTAATAAACGATCGGTTTCAGATTCGGTGTTAAGCTCGATACATATTATCGAACTTAACTCCGAAACAGAGTTCCGATACGAAAGACTCCAGTCTTTGATTTCGTCGTGTGTATACAAGTTCAGCGCAATACACTTTTTTCCATTTACAAAAATTACAGCGGTCCAGCAAATTCTGTTTCTCAATGATCTGAATCTGAATGCAATTGGAGTTTCCAAGTAACGAGAAGAGTTTTTTTTTTTAGTAACCAGTAATACGTAATTAGTTGAGAGAATAAATTATAGGACGTAACTGATTCTCTTTTTGTATTTTCCCTTTTCTCTCATCCAACAAGATACGCAATAAATTTAAACTATTTTAATAGAGAAAAAAAAAAGAATTAATTTAAATTCTAAAGAAGAAAATTATGCCTTTATCAGGGACACAATTTATACCTGCTCTCTAGCAACAATCAAAATTTCAATCACGAAAATCAATCGTTTCCGTCTCTGAAGTACAAATGCTACGCGCTACATAAGTATTCTTTCTTTTTTTAATTAGGACATCATGTATATATGTATATTTATATATGTATATGTTCTTAAATAAAATGTACACAGTTTAATTCAAAACATACATTTCTTCAGATATAATCTTTCAGGTGGTATGACTATAAATACGTAACGGTTTTTTTTTGTTGTTGTTTAGTTTAGCTCTCACCTCGTTTTTTTATAATACTTTCATTCAATTATTATATCTACTTACTTGCATTATAATAAATATAATATCCGTACAGTATTCGAGCGGTCCGTTAATTCTTAAAGCGCTGTTATTTCTTGGCGAAGCATTGTACGGGAGAAAACCAGCTCAAGTTGTTCAACCCCGTTTAAGAAAGTTAGCGCCTTGCGACGTGTAAGAAAGGTCACAGCGCATCGCGATGCCAAACCCACGCTTTTTTCGTGTGATCAAACCTATGAGTCAACCATTGCTGCTCCAGTAATTGGTATCTATCTTGACTTAAATACAAAGGTTTGCCACGCCTACGAGAACACATTAAAACAACACATTACGAACATAATCGAATCATCGAGAATCATCGAACAAGTCCAGCTACGTACTTTAAATCTTTGTCTTCTTCTTCAAAGTCGTCGAGATACAAAGATCCCCACAAACAAGCTCGCCGTCCTCTGATCACAACGATATAAGTTGACGTAACCACTAAATATATGCCGGTACCAGTTCCGCATATGGCTGAATGCTACGGGAAGTTGTATTAATAAACAATCATATTTATAGGTTAGAAGAAAAGAAGAACGCTGTCCGAGAGGACTCTACGCGATACATACTTGGACAGCTTCGCAGACGTTCTTTTGCTTGCAACAGCCTTGTTTCAGACAAACAATTGTACCGCATATCAAGCAGATACTGATCTCTCGTGGAACCGAGTGGCACTGCCGACATTGTCGTTCATGGTAGTACTAGAACGTTAAAGAAACATTGATTGTTCGATCTGAAAGATATTAGATGCAGCTGGCTGGAGAATCTATGTATGCGTATAAAATTGCATACCGAAAACAACTTTTCATATTCCCTTGGAAGACTGAGTAACTTGGGTGTTTGCCACGATATGTGCTGCTCCGTAATCAGGTATCTCACGTTATAGGTTTGTCTAACAAACATGAGGAACTGATCGCACCATTGTCGGGGTACTGAAACGCTGGCCTCGCTGTTCTGCCAGTTCAAGGCCACCGTCGAATTGAATATATTCCAATCCATACCTTCCGATACTAGTTCCAAATAATAAACTAATCTCACGAACTCAGTCTGTGGTGTACTAACTAGGGGTAATGGTTGTTCGTACAAATGGTAGCGAAGCAGTGCAGCTATTCGCAAGAATGGTAAGCACAGCGATTGTATCTGAAATAACAATTAAATGGATGCAGACGTCATAATTGTTGCAAGTAGAGTGCGGATATTTATGCATTGACTGCATGTACAAATCAAAAAGATTGATGATGCTTTTACATATTTCATTTTCACCCGGAAGGAGAATCGTTGAAGAAATGAGAATTTGCATAAAGATCCGCAGTCTAGTTATTATCGGACAAAATTTCAAAGTTATCATATGAGAATTAATACGTTTAGTTAACAAATGTTGGTTACCAACTACTATTATGAACGAATCAAATTCATTCATGTTGATGTTAATCATATGAAATGGTTATTCGTAATCGGAATATGATGAAAAAATGGATATTTTTTGAGCCTCCGAACGGATGATAACATCGATGGTTCTACAGTCGCTGGGTCAATGATTAGCATTTAGTACCATACATGTACATCTACAGTGACGAGCAAAAGTGTAAACACATTTCGTTTGTTTTACATAAAACGTGATAATACAAGCTACTTTTCAATTGAATGATAAAGATTAGGTATGGTGAATGTGATAAACAAAACATAACGGTTTATGTTCGATAATATTAACAATATATAGAATATTTTACAAAAATAAGGATCGGTAGCAAAAAAATGTTTACAGTTTTGCACTTTAATTATGCACGCCAAAATAAAGCTTTAAATTAATATTTTGTCCATTTTCCTTTACTTTTTTGTACTGCCTCTAGCCTGCGTGGCATACTACTATTAAATTTTTAATCATTTCCGGCTCAATATTGTACCATTCTTGTTCTGTTCTTTTCCACAATTCATAAACACCTGAAGGCGGATTGTCATATTTTGCTAGCCTTCTTTTCACAATTGACCACAAATTTTCGATTGGGTTCATATCCGGATTTTGTGCTGGCCACTTCATCACAGAAAATTTTTTATTTTCTAGCCAGGTTTTTACTATCTTTGCAGTTTGTTTAGGATCCCCATCTTGTTCAAGTATGTACTACTTTATCTTCAGGAAATTCAATAGAATCAACAACAGAAGGCAAATTATTTTGCAAAATATTTAAATAATGCTCTTTGCACATGATACCTTCTATCCGAACTAAAGGACCAACACCCTTATGAGTAAAACAACCCCAACACATAATTGAACCACCCCCGAACTTCATAGTTTGTTTTATGCTACTTTGATTGATTACTATTTTCGGATGAAGTCCAGTACCAGAACCTTCCATCAGATTCAAATCTATTGATTTTTGTTTCGTCAGACCATATAACCCTTTTCCAGTCTTCTGTTGTCCACTCTTTGTATGTGTAGCGGCCTGCGCTGGGCGACGTTTTATGGTAGGGACATCGCTATTGTGCAGTCGGCCCGGTACGTGACTTTTGTAGTTTGGCTACGTCGTTGGGCCTGTCAGCGCCATTAGCTTATTGAAATTGCCGTCCGTACCCGGGTACCCTCGATGCAGCCCCTTACCGTAAAACGGTTAAAATAATTGTCCCTCGGGGTCAGCGCGGCTGGCTGCTTGAAGCTGCGGCGCACATGTTTTCCAGATGACTGGAAAACCCAAGGTTTGGTCGCCAAATGTTTGGTTTTGGGGAATCCTTGGGACCGCTTCAGGGACCTAGAGTTAGCTCCGTCCACCCCCAAATCGCAGAAAAAGTAGGGGTGAAACCCCGTCGAGGTGGGGAGGACAAGATGATAAATATGCTGAGCTCTCGGTCCTCCAGTTAGACTGCACCGTGGATCGCAACGTAGACTAGATCCTCTTTAGAAGCGAGTCCAGTCACACCTAGAACTAGTACCTCGTTCTCTAGACTCGTAGATAGTTGGAAATATATTGTACATAATATTCCATTAGTGTTTGATTCCTTCCAAGTGGTCCTTCGAGTTTAGAATTTTAGTCGGCACATCTAGTGCAAGCACCACAAGGTCCGAAAGATCACACGATCAACCGCGGACAAATTACAGTATGTATGAGCAAATTTTTGTCGTGTTTTAATATTTTTGACTGAAAGAGCTGGTTTGCGTTTCTTTTCTTTCGCTTTCAACCCGATTCTCTTTAAAGAACGGCGAATGGTCCATTCACCAGCATTTACTCTATTTTTGGAGTTTTATGACTTTCAGACCTAAGACGATGTGCAATTTCACGTGCAGCTCTGCCAGAAACAGGTCGCGGTCTACCGTTTCTTGAAGAAGTTGACGCACTACCGTAGGTTTTCTTAATTTTTGCAACTATCGTATGACTTACACCACATTTTACTGCAATTTGCCGTAGTGAAAAACTTTTATCGCACAATGAAATTATACTGTTCCTCTTGTCTGTACTATGTGGTTTCATCTTGCCTCTCGCGAGTCAAGTAACTTTCACACTGAAGAATAACTACGTAAACACTAGTCTAAACGTGTCTTATGACAGTTGGCTATCAGTGTTTGTTGACAATTTCATTTCCCTGATGATACGTGCAAAACTGTAAACATTGCTACCGATCCTTACTTTTGTAAAATATTCTATATATTGTTAATATTATCGAACATAAACTGTTATGTTTTGTTTATCACATTCACCATATAATTATTATTACCTAATCTTTATCATTCAATTGAAAAATAGCTTGTATTATCACATTTTATGTAAAAGAAACGAAGTGTGTTTACACTTTTGCTCGTCACTGTATGTATGCATACCTGTTGTTCAATGTTATGCATCTTCATCCTCGTGTACGACGTAGATGACGAAGTCGATGGTTTGTACATGTCGTCTGAACAATATAGCTCACTGTTATCAAAGTATTCGATGATTCTATACAGTATAGTATCCGAAGACATAGGACCACGGTCCATACCCGGGTCTCTCCTTAAAATCGCGTTTCTTTCCGCTTGCGTGAGACCACAACTGATTTGAAGTACCACTTGATAGTATAATAAGTTGTACAGTACTTTCACCACGGTAGAGAAGTACGCTGGAAGCAATTCAACTGGTTAAGCACTGTTGGATCGTTAGGCGATTTACAGTGACTCCCACAAATATTCGGACACTTAAGACTTTTTAAGAAAAGCCGATAACTTTTTTTAAATTGAACTATACGATTCGAACTTTATTGGAAAGCTAGAGCAATTAGTTTACTACAGGATGTAAGAAGACATTTTTTGGAAACCTGCAATTAGTCGGAATTGTATACAAAGTACTAAAAGTTGCGTTTTACAACTTTTTAATGTGGGCCTATATTGAAAATTTAAAAAATAGACGTTAGAATCTGCAGTTATAAGCCGAAAATCGTGAAAATCTTCCATTTTTACCATCTTTAAACGTTTGTAGCTCATTACAACGTCGACCGATTTTGACGAAATTTTCAGAATATATTTAATTCACAAAGATCTATTATATAAAACGTATTTTTTAAATTTTCAATATATGCCTGCGTAAAAAAGTTGTAAAATGCAACTTTTAGTATTTTCTTCTACAATTCCGATCAATTGCAATTTTTGGAAAATTTTTTTTCACATCCTGTAGGAAACTAATTGCTCTAGCTTCCAAAAAATGTTCAAATCGTATAGTACAATATTAAAAAAGTTACCGCCTTTTTAAGAGTGTCCAAATATTTGTGGGAGTCACTGTATTTAGGGTAGACGGGTGGGTAGAGTTACCGTGGCAAGTTACCGTGCCCCACCCGGTAATCGGACAGAAAACAAACTTTTTCAAAATTAATAAAAACAACAGGAAGTGCCCCGCCTAGTCTTACTTTATTTCTCAAAATAAAGTAAAATGTACCGTCGCAAACATTTAGAGCACAGTTCTCAGCTAGCATAAAGAAGATTTTCAAAATTGTAAACAATGTATTAGGATACATACTTTGATCCAAGTGGAGAGGAAGTAGCAATATGAATTGTATCAGAAGAACAGTCGGGTGGATGAGAAGCAATGGAACTTCTTTCTCGCGTGGCCTCAAGGCGAGTGTGGATGCTGGCTCGGCAGGTATTCCAGCCAGTTGCTGCCAAATAGTATGCACTGGCCACGATGCTAATATTCTTGCATGCATCGCCAGAACGTGGAGCAGTGCAACTGAAAGAATACAAGAAAAATGTAATTGAATAAACTGCCAATGAAGAAAGCACGTGCTCCAGAAGCACAGGAGAAAACAAAGAAATGTTTTACCAAGGCAGTCACGTTTCGGCGTCTGAGGTATCGTAGTAGGTGATTGAACGCAAAGCGATCCGCCACGTTGGATCAGTTCAATTTCGAAATTCGTTCGGGCTATAGAAGTGATGAAAAAGAACAAGTTCTGAGGACTAGGAAACAAAGGAGTGTAATATCCATCCTTGTAGCTTGTGCACGTGTCCGTCATGTCCTCCATGGATTTCACCATTGCCACATTCAAATTTGACGAGAGCTGGAAAGATCAGACATGTTAGATAGATGGTGCGTTACGACTAGACATTTCACATTGCGACAGATCGATATAAGAAAGCTCACAGGGTTCTGTTGTATTTCTTTCAGCAGGTTATTTAACTCTAAGAGTATCGTAGCGGTGGACGCGTGATGTGACTGAACCACTGCCGCGCACTCCCCTAATTGCGGGGAAAGCGGTAGAACCGAATTAGCTAATTGTCTACAAAGCGGGCACAGGTATTCGCCTCTTTCTACGGCGATATTCTGCGGTCTTTGATGGTTACGAAGGGACACCAAGTATGACTTCAAGCACTCGAGATGCAAATGATGACCGCACGTCTGAACGTGAACTCCATCCTCCCTGAGCCAATCGACAGTCAACACCCATGTTGTCTGCGGGACACGAATTCAGACTTATTAATACATTTCGATTTATCCGACGTTCGATGATATTATCGGCTGAGACAGAAGTAATTACGTATGCGAAATAGGCGTTTATCTTCTGCATTCTACGGGCCCAGTGAGCGCTGCGGGTGTCGCCTGTTGTTATAGGCGGATCGTCATCGGAAGTGGGTAAAACTGGTCGCTCTGGTTGCTGCAGTGCATGGCCGAGAACGCATGTCGGCTACATGAAAACCATATGGTAAAACACTGCGCTAATATATCCTAATTATAAATCAAGTAACAATCCAAGCGTTTATTTATTACCTGAATTAATACGATCAGGCCCATCGGCGCATCCTCGCTGGTGGGAGTAGTTTGATTACAAATTACGCAATCGTATTCCTTTTTGCTGGTTAATTTGTTCGCATTGTCCTCTTCGATTCCGTCCATACTACATATTCCGTCTCCTTCGTCTGAAAGTTATAAGCAAATATCGTGGATTGATTTCTTGCTGCAGCGTTGTTCTCGATTTTGATTTTACTTTGACGTTGATCGTAAATACCTGTTTTCAGTGCCTTCTCCATGAACTGCTTTTGTTTGTTCGCAAATTCAGCCATCACCTTCTGTTGCCTCTCCTTTGCTCGCCTTCGTCTCTCCTCTTTCTCGCGCCGTTCTTTCTCCCGTTGCTCGTCCTCGCACGCCTGCGTCAGCGGCCACAGCTTGTTCTTCGTTTCGATGATAGCCTCCTTGCACATAGGATCTAAGTTCGCTATTTTATTAAGTAGCTGTGAGATGAAGAACGGCCCGTCGCCGATTCTCGACTCCTTTGGTGGGGTTGCTGAACTACTACTAGGTTCGTTATCGGACATAGTACATTGCTCGAGGCTGTAACTGTCCGGTACACCCGACAATTGAGAGTGTAATTTTAATAACAACGAAATTATACTTTCGCCTATTTTTACTGTCTTTGGTTGTCCTCTCTGCAACGAAAGAAAGATCGATTAGCTTGGTTAGAAATGAATTTGATATAAAAATATGATTTTCAACTGATCGCGCGGATATGATCGAATCAGAATTCTTTACCACAGGCTCTCTCCTCTTTAAGTGCTTATGAGAATTCGATGTTGATGGAACAATTTCCATGGCAGAAGTGCTTAGACTTGGGTAAACTCTTTGGGCAGTACCTATTTCGTTACCAGCCATAACAGCGGGTCGTTGAGGCGCTGGTGGCAATGCTAGTCGGCCACCGACCATATCTACGCGCAGTTAACAAAAATTATATTAAGGAATAGGTCAACTTGTAATCTTTCTTCTTTAAATGCATGCTAGTCGAGCGAAAGGAAACATACTATGTATGTATACGCTATAATATTTTGCAGTATTCAGTGCTTTCTTTCTATAAAACTATAAACAATAACTCACGAACTTGCTTGTGTTAGCTGCGTTAAGCAGAGCCAAGTGTTTCGCATTTGTCCCGTTCGCATTGTGTAATGAATTATATGTAGTTACGTTCCACCAGAAAAAAAGCCCTGATCAACTCAAACATGTGCGACATCCAATATTATGGACACAGCTACGGGGTTAAGCGGAAAAGACTAAGAGCAACGTACTGTTTGGCGAAGGAGGTGGTTCAAGGGCAAGGGCCATGGACCCTTCGGTGGATGGTGGCAAAGCTCTTGGTGGAGTTATTATATCGTCTTCGCTGTTAACATCTGATATAGCAACAATTCCGTCTTCAGGTACAATAGTCATATGAACTTGGGCTACGCATAATAAAATGAGAAACAAAACTAACGTCATTACATAATTGCACTATGCGATATTAAATCAAATTATATCCAGGCTGTGTCTTAACTTACATAGAAATTTGTGACTTGAAAGTGACTTACGAGGATGTAGAACATATATTTGACAATACTAGAAAAATTCATTCTCGAGGCATACATACGCATATAAAATTTTCTGCATACTTTTAAACCCGATTAAGCGATTGAAACTTGTTTCTCTCAGCTGGTATATTCCGTATTGTTAACAAATAAATCGAAAATCGCTTACCATCTGCCGCTGGTAAGGCTGGTAGAGAAGGTAAAGATGGTAGACTTAGAGTTTCCAAGCAGCTTTCGTCTGTCCCGTCGTTTAGCATAAGCGAAGCTGCAACATCAGTCATTTCATCTTGAATATCATACTCTAGTTCGCCTAAAAGAACAGACGTTTAAAGCGATTGAATCTCCAAAACATAAAGAATTGAAGAAGGAGAATAAAAAAGAGAACAGTTCGCTAACGGTTATGTGCTTACTTTCAGAACTTTCCGACTCTGATTCTTGCATCTTGATCACGCGTGGTACCACGGTCCTCAGATTTTCGGATAAATTATCAATTTTATAAAAACTATCCAGATCCATATCCTTTATCACACGAGATGTTCCTTCGCTGGTATAGTGACACACGCGGTTCGTCTAATTCGGAACGAACGTAATTATTTTCGCGATTTTCAATTATTTCTATTATTTATCAAAATTCTTTGTACTTACTGATTTTTCAGGTATTTCGGCAGTGATTACCGCCATTTCTAATAAGTAAATAGTCAATGCCATTACGTGTTCTGATATGCTATGACCGTATACAGTCTTGTAAAGAATGATTAAAATCATAGCATGGAAAACTTTGGTGCGTAAGGCGAGTCGTGGATCGTCGTAATCGAATGAAACAGGAGCAGGATGTCTAAACGGTGGCCATGGTGTCGCACTGTTTTTCAGTTTTCCTGATTGCTTCACACTGTAACATTTGTAACAATGTTAATAAATATCGGTACGTAAAAGTAGCAGAAGTAGACATTAAATAAAATAATTCGTTAAGAAGGTAAGCGTACTATTCGGTGAAACGATCCATCGATATCTGAAAGTCTTTCCTATGCACCGCTCTTAATAAAACGTGTAGAGGATCAAATAATTCATCCCACACGTGTGGTTTCGGGCCATACATTCCCTGCTGCATATTTCCGCTGGCTTCGAGATTAGGAGCCTTGTATTGCGCTGTCTGTAAATTATATTATACGATCGTTGGAGAACACTGTATACTTGGATGCTTCTATAAATAATGCAAGAGAAAAACATACATCAGCCAAAATAGACTCAAAGTCTCTGTTTTGCGGGGTACCGCAACGCTCTGGCATTAACTCCATTAACTGACTGTGAGTCTTGTCTCCCATGCACAGCAACGTAACCATTTCCAGACCCGACATTTCGTTATCGGGTAAACCTGCAGAAATATAGGTGCGAGTTGTATACTTCTAATTATTAAATAGAAAATGAATTGTGAGAAATTTACCTAGGTTTGTTCGAACGTTTACCAAGGTAGCTAAAAACGTTAAGCAGCTTTCCAACATAGGAGTATTTTTCTCTCCTTCCATGTATTCGTTTTGACGCGTATGATACAAACAGAGACTCATCCATTCCCTCACGTGAAACCTAAACGAACAGAGTGATTATTTTCTATGTTCTATCTAAGAAAACAGCAACGAAACAAGGATAAAACGAAAGAATTACTTTTCGATAACAGTTTTCATAAAGACGTCCGGTTGCAATTTCGTTGCGCAGACTTGCAGAAGATAGAGATCCGCGTCAACCATCGAATTGCAAAAATTGCATTGTATATAAGTCATGGCTTGTCCTTTTATTTGAAGTCCGTTACGAACCCATAAGCCGTTCCAGATCTCATAAAAAGCAACCTGAACGAAAAATCATGTTGTTACACATAAACATGAAAAAAAATTTGTAGCTAAAAAAGAACATCGTCCCGTGTTCCGTGCATCGGTATGCATGATTCATAAACGGATTATAATTTATAGTGCAGCGATTTCCAACCGGGGAGGCGCGGACTATTACCAGGGGAGGCGCCAAAATTTTTTTGTAATAAAGTTATTATTATTTAAAACGTGTCTATATTATATCTATTAAAAGATAGGGAGGAGCGGAAAAACAACATTATTTAGGGAGGCGTAGTAGCATAAAGGTTGGAAACCGCTGCTATAGTGCCTAACGGTACTTTCGAAAATTGAATCACACCACGAGTTCGACGGAGCAGACATAATTTTCGCTTCTGTTTTATTCAAGAATTTTTTCATCCTCTCTAAACGATCAGAGAATAGGAGGAAAGGAAATCGGTACTATGCGTAATTATAAATGGTTTCAGGGTCGTTAATGGAGCGGAAAAACGAAGCGTGAAAGGAACATTTTATTACGAATAACATTTATGCGAATACAATAACAAGAGAGTTTGCAGACTTGTTTTCAATAAGAAAACATGTTCGGTACGCCTAGCTGTAAAGAAAGTATATTATATGTATATCGCGAAACAGGATAATCATATCTGAACTATATATGTATGCTGGCATTCTTTCGAAGCTGATTTGTGGGTTCACGGCACTTCCCCCTCCGAACCGACCAATCCTGTCACTCGACGCCAGTACAAGACGCAGCGTTGTCAGGTTGTAACAATTTTGTCATCAATGGACGAGGGACAAGGGATCCTCAGTTTCAGATGAGTGAAACGGAACTGAACGGAACTCTGTAATCGCGCAACGTATTCTCCAGATATTCCTATTTACAATTCCTAGTTGAAATGGTACTTTGATTTGCCTCATGACTCGTCGGTAGCCATTTCAATATTCGTGAACATCGAGAGAACGCGGCGAAAGAAGAAAACGAAGAGAATTCGTTAACTGTGATACATGTGCCAAGATTTCCCGTGAGCCTTTCCCGTGAGAAATTCATTTCGCTGGCGAGTTTCGATCGGAATCAGTGGAAGATGGTGAACACGAAGATTCTTCTGTTTTGTTTGATAATCGGTTTCCAGCCGTTCGCGAACGGTTTCGACAGCATGAGCATTATGGACATAAAGGATGTATTGAGATTCGGCCGTGAAACCATAGTAGACATTCTCGAATCGTGGGAGTTGATACAACCGAAAAAGCCTGGCGAGGAAGAGAATACCTTCCCGTTTGTTTATAGAATGGAGAAAGAGTTGAGGAACCGTATATCGTTGGTGTCGAGCAAGATCGACGTTTTTCAGAGGAAAATGGCAATGCACATCGATTTAATTGTGACTAAACTGTTAGCCGATCTACCGTTACAAGAAAGCCTCGATCATAAACTCAGTCAGATCGACCAGTATGTCGGGCAGATCAACGATTTGTACGATAATTTTGAAGTATTCGCCGTGTCGTCGACAACATACGACCGATTCACGTTGGAGGACTTCGCTACAACATGCGTCTCCTCTAGGTCAGGTGCTTTGCCTGATATTTTGAAAAGTATTCACCGATTGTTAGTCCCCTCCTCTGACCAAACTCTTAGCAGAAGCATCCTTGTGTTACTGGCCAAACAAATGGACGTAAGTATCGAAAACCTTTCTCTCGAAATTTTCATCAAAAAATTCCTCGGGAACACTGTTGGAACGCATTAACTCCATCAGGTCGTTAAGTACCAGAGTTGACAAATGTATTTGAAATTTCTGTTTTATTCTTCAAGTTTCATACTTAACGATACTTGATTTAATTTCGTTTATCACGACCTCGAATGAAACGAAACATCGAGATGACGTTTTTGTTTTTCTATAGAAAACAGTTATTTTAAAGTAACTTACTAGGACGCGCTATCGCGTCCACAAATAAAATCCGAAACTCGAGAAACGGATTTGAATCGACTCACGATGGAAGTATGTATGTCGTCTACTGTCCAATCATTGACAGTTCCGAGAACCCTATCATAATCATTGAGTACAACGAGTATATTAGGCATAGTGGACTATCACGATGATCAAGCGACGTCCGACAGTATGCACCTATTCAATTCGTGAACTATGATAAGGTCTCTCGGAGTATTATTCGCGAGAAGACAATACATAACTAACGCGAATAACAAAAAGAAGTATTGCAATAGCGTTCGAGATCTAGTTGCGATCGTCGTGTTTTTTGAAGAACAATGAGGAGATAAAAGAGCGAGTATTCGTAGAAGAGTGAATTCATACGAGGTTCGCGATCGAATTTTCTCGAAATGGTGAAATCGAGTGAAAGATTATTTGTCCTTCGTGGAAGTCTACTGCGATGAAAGAAAGGAACCGCTTGTACAGTGGTTTTCTCGACGATACAATGCACTTTGTAACGAGCGACTTAACAACCAGAACCAGACGAGAGTTAGTTAGAATGAAGAGGGGCATGCGCAGAGATACATAACACCATTAAAAGCCTGAACGGTTCGGATCCGAGAGGGGAAGGCGGCGCGCGCGGCGCACAGAGTAAAATAACGACGACGGGGCGACGGGGGACCTTCAGTCGAATTCAAGCAACCGAGGAAGCTCGTCGCGGCTATTGTTTCCTTCGTTTTGTTTCAAAAATCACGTTGAACGATAATATTTCCGAGAAACGGCCATACGACGGATGTTTATGTTTATCCAACGAAGCGTGTCGTGACAAAAGAGCCAGATAGAACAGGCAGAGTGTGTGCACCTAGAGTCTAGAGAACCTTCGAATTGTAAGAACGTTTGCCGTCCGATTTTAGTCTCTCCAGTTCCAATTTTTCTCTATTACGATTGAAACAGCTCGGACGACAGCATTGACCTCCGCGACCTATTTACTATACATACATATAGCTCTAGCCTTTTTCTATGCATCGCCGTGAAACACGTAAATTCATCGGACGTTTTTTCATTTTGGTTTTCCACACTTGAAGTTCGTTTCTTCAAAGCGAGCGAACGAACGAAAATAAAGAACGAACTGTTATCATTTGTTGGATTTTTAACGGAATGTAAGTTTAAAATCGGTTCTTATCGTCTCTCGTGTCATCTTTGTCAGCAGAAATAATCTTAGTGAGCAGGGTCGCGTCGCGTGAAGAGTTCGTTCTGTAGATGTTCTTCTGCGTCATGTGCGAAACAAAAAAGTTCAAACGATTCCACACATTTGAAAAGTAGAGTAACAAATAGACAGCAGATCTTTATGGAAAATACAAATTTTCTACCCGAATTGCAACAAACTGGAGTGAAATAGAAATTGATTTTCTTTCTTAACTCTCCTATTCATTTTTGCCATAAACGTAAAAATCCGCTGTCCCCGGTAATAAACCGCTTCGTTTAACAAGATTGTGGTACACGCGAAGAAACCTTAGGCGGGTCTGCTTATGGCGAGATCAAATAATTTTAGGAAAACGAAGAAAAGTTGAATAGAAGCGCGCGATTTCCGCGGGAAAGAAAGCGTGCTTTCTATTGTAGATACATGTACATACATGTTTCTACGGGAAAGCGCGGCATCGATGAATTTTATATACAGGGGGGAGGAAAAAGTACTCCAGAACAAGTTGATGATGGAATATTCAATCGTATCGAATGATTCGACACGACCGGAAGTGCCAATATTTAGCCGGACATGACTCACTTTAAAAGTAATTAGATATAATGTAGTGGAAAACGCATCGCGACAAAGAACGCTAATCCTAGGTCGCAAAGCAGCGAGTCCCACGACGCTTGTCATCTTTCCGAGACCATAATCATTTTGTATAGCGACGTACGTACGTACGTACGTATCTAGTTTTTAACGTAATCGGTACATTCGACCCTTACATCAACCGTGATTCGCGTATACGAAACACGAAACAAGCTCGGTGTGTGTACTACTATACAGTACAGAGAAGCGTCGCTCGCACACAAAGACGGTGAGGCATGCTCTGCTGATCTACAGTGACTCCCACAAATATTCGGAAGCTCTTAAAAAGCCGACAACTTTTCTAAAATTGGACTATACGATTGGAACTTTTTTTGGGAAGCTAGAGCAATTAGTTTACTACAGGATGTGAAAAGAAATTTTTTTAAAAATTGCAATTGGTCGGAATTGTATACAAAGTACTAAAAGTTGCGTTTTACAACTTTTTAATGTGGGCCTATATTGAAAATTTAAAAATACGTTTTGTAGATCTCTGTCAATTACACGGTCCAACAAATTTCAACTTTTTTGGCGTTTCGATTCTCGCTATGAAATTCTGGTAGAGTTTTCTGCGCTGATTCCGAATCTGTTTTTAATTTTTCTCCTAGACGCACAGTTTTTGAGGAATTTGAGTTTGAAGAAATGACATATTTTTCAACTTTGAACAAATATTGTGATGTTATTATAAAAGATATTGAATTGATCTTTACAGAAAAAGATTCCTTAGACTTTCCCGAATACAGTGATATCCGAAATATTAATACATTATGATTGTTTAAACATGTTTAAACGATCATTAAAGACGGATTTATTGTGAAAATCGTGAAAATCTACCATTTTTACCATCTCCAAACGTTTGGTAGTTCATTGCAACGTCGACCGATTTTGACGAAATTTTCAGGATACGTTTAATTGACACAGATCTTTAAAACGCATTTTTTAAATTTTCAATATATGGCCGCATAAAAAAGTTGTAAAATGCAACTTTTAGTATTTTTTTTTACAATTCCGACAATCAATTGGAATTTTTGGAAAAATTGTTTTTCACATCTTGTAGTAAACTAATTGCTCTAGCTTCCCCAAAAAATTCAAATCGTATAGTACGATATTTTATTAATATAATAATTTTATTAGTTATCGCCTTTCTAAGAGAGTGTCCGAATATTTGTGGGACTCACTCACTGTATGTGGTCGATTACTGTTTCGTTCTCCGAACTCCGAAGTTTCAAGGACACGATAATGTTCACGGAAAGACGATAGCTGTGATCTTTTCAGAACTCTTTACCCTTGCGATACAACGAATTGGAACCGGAGAGACGTGTAACACAAATCAAAAAAGAAGAAATAGTTGTAAAATTGCTTGTTCATTCGTAGGTGTTTTAACGATGTGCCGGAAGTCTGTGTAATCAAAGAAGTTAGAAAGAGAGATACATCGAAAGGCATACAGAAAATGAAGAAAACAAAAGCTTCTGTGTGCTTGTTCTTCCTGTCGGTGTCGGTAACATGGGGAACAACAACGTTTGCCTTTATCAAAGATGCTACAGAGATCGACGAGATGAGACACAACCTTTACAAACATACGGAAACGGTCAATGACGCTGTATTTCGGATGGGTCTTAACGGACTCGACGTCGAGAAGTATCTGATAAAGAGCTTCCGGGATTTTGGCGACGAGTTGGATCGTAATTTTCCGGATCCCGGTTACAGCCGTTTGAACTCGTTGAATTCCATTTGGTTGTGGAACCGAACACGGGAGGAGGTCGATATGATCGAGACGCTGTACTATATTTTCAGGCAAATGCAACACGAGATTATCGATAAGAATAAGGAGCTCGATTTGCAAGCGCTAGCGAACATCTCGGACGCTATTTTACACGATCCGAAACACTCCATAATAAACAAACTCGCTCGTATCACCGAATTTATAGTGCATGATAAGTTGTTCGTTCAAGCTTATCAGGTACAATATAACAACGACAAGATGAACGAGTATTGAATATAGCCAATGATTCGTGACGATAAGCGAACCCTCGATCAGGATAATTGATATTCTAACTAGTTTATAATTTTGTACAGGAAGCGGCCTCGCAAATTTGCAGTGAAAACCAATCTCTTCAACAATTGCTCTACAACCTTTACGGCACGGTTACCCTTGCAGAGATCAAAGGCTACAGCATGATTCAGTTTTCCTACATGTTACTGAGACTGTACAATCAAGGTACTGTGAGATAGTCAAATTAACTTTAGCCACTTACAGTGAAGTAAACACATTTCGTTTGTCTTACATAAAACGTGATAATACAAGCTATTTTTCAATTGAATGATAAAGATTAGGTATGGTGAATGTGATAAACAAAACATAACGGTTTATGTTCGATAATATTAACAATATATAGAATATTTTTTATAAAAATAAGGATCGGTAGCAAAAAATGTTTACAGTTTTGCACTTTAATTATGCACGTCAAAATAAAGCTTTAAATTAATATTTTGTCCATTTTCCTTTACTTTTTCGTACTGCCTCTAGCCTGCGTGGCATACTATGTATCTATTAAAGTTTTAATAATTTCCTGCTCAATATTGTACCATTCTTGTTCTGTTCTTTTCCACAATTCATAAACACCTGAAGGTGGATTGTCATATTCTGCTAGCTTTCTTTTCACAATTGGCCACATTTCGATTGGGTTTATATCCGGACTTTGTGCTGGATTTGTGCTTGATTTTCTAGCCAGGTTTTTACTATCTTTGCAGTTTGTTTAGGATCCCCGTCTTGTTCAAATACTACTTCATCTTCAGGATATTCAATAGAATCAACAAAAGAAGTAAATTATTTTGCAAAATATTTAAATAATGCTCTTTGCACATAATACCTTCTATCCGAACTAAAGGACCAACACCCTTATGAGTAAAACAACCCCAACACATAATTGAACCACCCCCGAACTTCATAGTTTGTTTTATGCTACTTGATTGATTACTATTTTCGGATGAAGTCCACTACCGGAACCTTCCATCAGATTCAAATCTATTAATTTTTGTTTCGTCAGACCATATAACCCTTTTCCAGTCTTCTGTTGTCCACTCTTTGTATGTATGAGCAAATTTTTGTCGTAGTTTAATATTTTTGACTAAAAGAGTTGGTTTGCGTTTCTTTTCTTTCGCTTTCAACCCGATTCTCTTTAAGGAACGGCGAACGGTTCATTCCCTTGCATTTACTCCAATGTCTTGAGCCGCAATTTTTGGAGTTTTATGACTTTCAGACCGAAGACGATGTGCAATTTCACGTGCAGCTCTGCCAGAAACGGGTCGCGGTCTACCGTTTCTTGAAGAAGTTGACGCACTCCCATAGCTTTTCTTAATTTTTACAACTATCGTATGACATACATCACATTTTACTGCAATTTGCCGTAGTGAAAACCTTTATCGCACAATGAAATTATACTGTTCCTCTTGTCTGCACTAACAATAAGTGGTTTCATTTTGCCTCTCGCGAGTCAAGTAACTATCACACTGAAGAATAACTATGTAAACACTAGTCTAAACGTGTCTTGCGACAGACGGCTAACAGTGTTTGTTGACAATTTCATTTCCCTAGCACTTGTGTACTATCTTATTCAAACATTGCTACCGATCCTTATTTTTATAAAAAATATTCTATATATTGTTAATATTATCGAACATAAACTGTTATGTTTTGTTCATCACATTCACCATATAATTATTATTACCTAATCTTTATCATTCAATTGAAAAATAGCTTGTATTATCACGTTTTATGTAAGACAAACGAAGTGTGTAGTGTGTTTACACTTTTGCTCGTCAAACGCGTTCAGACAAATTTCAAGTAAAGTCAATTGAACGAATAACAACATTGAGAGTGTATGTATTTCGATGCAGGTGCTAATTTCACCGAAGAAATGGAATTAACGAAGCAACAGTACGCAGTGAGAACATCCGAAACCGTAAGAGCTGTGAAGACCGCCATGGCATTCGCGCCTAGGGATCTCTGGATGTGCGACCCGGCGCGTCCGAAATTAAGTATGTTTTCTGTAGACTGTGTAGACTGTAGACGAACATTCGAAACGTCGAACTCGATCGAACGGTAAAACTCTTTGCAGATGAAACGTACACACAGTTAACGGAACTGTTTCAAGGGTATATCGTAAACGAAATAGATCTGAACGCGCACAGCTCTTGCAGGGAGAATTGCGCTTATTATAGTTACGCGAACGTGCACGGATGTTACAAAGATCAGTTCTGCGCCCAACAACGCAAATGCAACGGTAACGTGATACATTGCGAGTACATCGATTCCGACATGTGGGTGTGTCCAGCGGTAAATTGAATTTCTCTTTGTTTTCAAAGATCCCTGGCTCGGTCGAATCGTTCAAGTGTGAATTGTTTTCAGGCTAAGAACAGCCATCGACGATACGATTACGTGCTGTACGAGAACAACCAAGTGTTCGGGCAGCGGGGCATGTGCAAGAGAGAACAAAAGAAAGTGGACAGTTGGTGGTACTGGTTGTTCTGGCATTGCAGTTATTGTTTCTGCTACTGTGACGATCAAAGCTCAAGATCTGACCGGTACTTCAGTTTGCGAGAAGTTACATCCGACACCGCCAACAACAAGTAATATACATAGTAGATCATTCAGCGAAGATCATCTAAATCCTTTGTGTACAACGAGAGAGACAATTCTGTGTTACAGGGTTGTCACGGGTGTTGCGCTGAAGAAAGTGGATCAGATAATGCACATACAAATACAAGAGGGTCAACTGTTGCCACGTGGAAACATCAACAAAACAACTGTTGCCTGGAAGCCTGTTGTACCGTTCTCTGTATTGGATAAGAACGTCAAGAACGGTGTCGACTATCATACGCTAGCGTGGCAGAAGAGAGGCTTGGATCTGGACGATTTAGTGTCGGATGGAAACCACCTGATTACAGGCATGCGTATTATTTGAATTGAAATTCTCGTTTCACGTAGAAAAACACTAATTATGGTATGTATTTATCTTTCCAGGTCTCAGGTTTAGAACGATCGGGTCCCGATTGAATCTGGAAATACAGGTGACGCCGTTTACTTTCGCGTCAGGGGAACTGTCGCAACCGTCCGTGAACAGTTTCTGGATAGGCAACGACGTTACCACCAGGTAAGCTTTTCGGTTGATTGTACTTTTAGCAAGGGGGTTCTTTATGTTCAGCGTTATCTTGATTTACAGATCACAATTGGAATTGAAAAATCCTGATATACCAACTCGAGCTCAACTGCCATCGTTACCGGACTCGAAGAAACACCAGTACGTGAATTTCTCGCCCAGCGATCGGGGGATGGATGCTGCACAAAATACAGTACCGTTCATCGATATTCAACCGGTGAAATCGGATCCACCGGTTCCAATGGCGGGTGCCGGAGTTTTTCACAAAGGCAGACCGGGATCGGGAGGCTACGTGGCCTTGAAACTAATCACATACGACTTCACCCCACATTTGATGGTCGACTTGCCACCCGCGCCACCGGTTATCAAACATTCTCCATTAGTCGGAATAAGAGCGACATGAAATCTCAGTGATATATCGTAACGATGATAAGATATAGATGTCGTTAGTAGATACTTTTTATATGTTACCTTCGCGTGCTCTTTTCATTAAATTCTAACGAAACGGTAGGAATTGTTGATTCGTTTCAGCAATTCGAAACATTAACCATGCTCGTACCCTGTTGATTCTGTCTATCATCATTGTGCCATTTTAACATGCATGTATACGATGCGCGCCTAATATTATTTTACTTTAAAGACAACTTATTTTTTCCCCTGTCTACCACCACTCGTTTCTATCAGTTTGACGTAATGTTACAAGACGTTATCGATAAGAATGACAAGTATAACATTTCTACATTGAAAAGAAACAAATCTGTACCGTTAATCTGTAGCAGTTGCCTATTTTATAAGAGACAAGAGAACGTGAAACTATCGGCTAGCCAAGTATGTACCCTGTAAATAGGTACCTCAAGATTCTGTGATTTAAAAATACAAGTAAATAAAAACCAAAACGCTAATCGCAGTTCTCTTTGTACTTGGTTCGCGCGTCATTCCGATTTGTATTTCGTAATGTTTCAACGCGGCGCGGCGTTACGGAAATCTAATCAGTGTTTTCAGAGATCAAGGACTATTAAAATGTACTCGCCTGAACACGTAGAGGATGCATCATTAGAAGGTGCAGCATGTCGGTAGGAGGTAGTAAATTATTAAGTGTAGCTCCTTGTTGGCGAACCGCTTGACACATGTACACAGCAAAATATCGGTGTAGCGGAAGGTGAAACGACACTTGTAAGCTGTCGCTCTGTAACAAAAGGAAACGCAATCGTTGACGACACCGACAAAACCAAAACGACACTCGGCAGAATTGTTGGAGTTCTTACATCGTTTGGATGGGTGTAATTAATAGCATCCAACCAATCTTGCAGAGCCATTAGACAATAGCTAAGCACTCTTCGACTGAGGGGTGCACTCTCGGGTCCGCTCAAATGAGAGGCCAAAGCCCACATTGGATACGCACTTGCTTCCAACTCGGCGCTGAACGCTGCATAATACGTGTTAGGCTCGAACTCAATATGTCCACTTAGTTCTCGCTGATTCACATTCATTCCTGCAACATATTTAATTAGCAGTTTTCGAGATAATTATATGCTGAAGGAGGTATTCTGGTTTCTCATCTTTAAAATATCGATTTTTTAAAAGTACATATAAGTGTTGCATTAGGCCAATCGGAAAGTTGCGTCCGTTTAGCATCGAGTAGCCGTAGCTCGAACTGTCGTTAACTATAACGTCTAAAGTAAGGTTAACTTTTTAGTTTGAACATCTTTCAATAAAATTCAGTACATAACAATATACGCTTGCATCAATAACATCGTTTTTTTCTGCATTGAAGATGTCAGAATTTGAGTCGAATAAGCGTCATTTGCGCAAAGTGTTAATCTTTTGTTTCAATTGGAAGAAAACTGCAGCTGAAGCTCATCGAATGATTGTAGACGTTTATGGCGATGATGCTGTGTCCGATAAAATATGTAGAAGGTGGGTTTCGACCATTTAAAAATGGTGATTTTACTGTGGAGGACAAAGAGCGTTCTGGACAGTCACGAGTAAAGGAAGACGAAGAATTGCAGGCATTGGTGGATGAAGATCCATGTCAAACGCAAAAACAAATTGCAGAAGCGTTAAATTGTGCTGAATCTGTCATTTCCGATCGTTTAAAAGCCTTTGGGAAGGTCTACAAGGAAGGAAAGTGGCCCCCCCCCCCCCATATGAACTCAAGCAAAGAGACATTGAAAGGTGGAAAACCATCAACGAAATTCTGCTTACTAGGCAACAAAGAAAGAGGTTTCTCCATCGTCTCATCACTGGGGATGAAAAATGGATTTATTTTGACAATCCTAAACGTCGAAAAACCATTTATGATCCCGGCCAACCCTCAACATCGGCGCCAAAGCGGAATATCCACGGAAAGAAGGCTTTACTCTGTATTTGGTGGGATCAGAAAGGTGTGGTGTACTATGAGCTGTTCAAATCTGGTCAAACAGTCACAGGGGATCTCTACCGACAACAAATTATCCGTTTCAGCCAAGCATTGCACGAAAAACGACCACAATATGAAACGAGACAGCATAAGGTGATTTTGCTGCATAACTATGCTCGGCCTCACGTCACAAAAGTTGTCAAAGAAACGTTAGAAGCCCTCCGCTGGGAATAAGCCTATGCGGCTTATTCGCCAGACTGTGCCCCATCTGACTATCACTTGTTTCGGTCGATGGCACACGCACTTGCTCAGAAACGATTTAATTCTTACGAAGATGTCGAAAAATGGATCTCTGACTGGATCACCTCCAAAGATGACTCGTTCTTTCGTCACGGAATTCGCTTGCTGTCCGAAAGATGGGGAAAAATCATCGCTAACGATGGACAATATTTTGATTAATGTACTTTTTCATTTTGTTTCTTAAATAGAGCTCTACTTTTTGTAAAAACACGGACGGAACTTTCCGATTGACCTAATAGAATACTATATGTGTGAATGCAAACAAAAGGATTTGCTTGCATTCGTCAAATGAACGTAGTTACAGCGAGAGATATTGATAGTTGAATCTCTAAACGCGTTTTTCTCGAATATAAGACTACCCAGGTGTGTATTGTATACCTTGAAACATAGATAGGAAATGGAACCACATTTCCAAAAGTGTGTCGTCGCTCATAAATCGATCAGCGACAGCCTTATGCGAAAGAACATTATTTAAATCTGACACTAGGGGCCAGTAGCAATGTTCCTTCATTACTTGACGTCTACAGTCCACTACGTAATGGAAATTTTTGTCTGGATCTAAACAGAGAAAAGAACACTTAACGCTACAGAAAAGTACTCCAATATTTGATCATCCTAAAATCTACATACCATGCAAGGTATTCTGAATCAGAATTTTGCTCATCATGTACTTCAAACTGATAACCATAACGTGCAATAAATTCAGTTGATCGACCATTCTCAATGCTAGACTTTCGTTGCTAAACAGCTAAAATAAGAAACGCGTGGGTATTAGTATGTACTGATTCAGTTTTTACGATGGACATGTGTATTACTTTAGTAGAAAAAAAGTTACCTGCACGCTAACGTGAACTATTCTGTTACTTAAAGTATCGGGATCTGTTGAGCGTTCGAGCATCATCGAAATTCTACTATAATGTAGCACGAATGCACAAGTGAGCGCTTCCTTGTAATCTGGATCCGGCAACATATTTAGCAGCAGGCAAACTAATTTTTGCGGGAATTCATAAACAACCGTCCAAAACATTAATTCTTCTAAGAAAGTGGTATGTTCTAAGTGTTCTTGCAACGATGCGCATTCTAAAAACAACAGATATAGATTATATCGCATCGTAATAACATATCTATATCTATTAATAGAATATGTATGAATTTACCTTTATATTCATCAGGTGGTTCTGGGTTTGGCAAAGACTTCACTGCATCTTGATATATCATATTACTATCCTGACAATAAATGTCGTATTCTGGCTGTCCAGTCGATACAGATGGATCCATGAAACATCTATATTTCTGTGGATTGGTGAGCGCCGACGTCATCACTCGTCTCATCAACGTACCCATTTTATTGAAGTCGAGAAGCATGGTTAAATATCCGTCCGCATCTTGGATAGCAACCCTATAGTCTGGAGCACGTGCTTTACTGCAATTGTAGAAAAGAAAAAAAATTATTACAAACGCTACATGTTATTTAAAGCATTAGTAATAAAAGAAAGTTATATAACAAACCAATTTTCACGCAAATGTTGGATAAGACGAAGGATAATCCTTGGCATCATCGCAACCGTCACGCACAACAAATCCGATGGTGCCGATTTATCGACGGCAGCTTTCGGACCATGTCTATCACAGAATCTATGGGAACAGATAACAGAATGGAATAGTTTCGACGTAACAAATAACTTTGTCTAACAGATGCAAATTCTTACCCTGCTTCTTTCATAACCGACGAATCACCGCAATCGCATGCTCCTCCAGCTTGGCTGAGGAACATATTGAAATCGTGGCGAAAGTGATTGCCTTTCTTAAAGCATTCCGTGCACAGAGACATGCACGGTGAGATGCTACAGGTACGACAACGATATGCCACAAAATTTGGAGTCCAAACCAGTCCACATGTTGTAGCATTATCATACATCCTCACTGAAACATAGATACAAAATATTTTTAAACGAACAGAAACCCTATACTATATACTTTACAATTGCTGCGTATACATTAGAATTCTGTGGATATTTTTACTCCAATTTACGATTACGCTTCAATCTACTATGCTCGCACAGCGTTATGTGTAACGCTTAATTTTATATAGTTCGAGCAACGCGTCGCGCTACCATTTTCTCTAAAACAAGAACCACGTAGCGGAAAATACTATGGTATACCGAAACATGCGAATAGGACAAAAGCGTTATGAACAACGAGTTGGATACATTTATCCTCGTTTTGATCTGCTCGTTTTTTGGGACAGAAGGAAAAGAAATGTATACGGTACCTGTGTTAGCAAATTCATCCGGCGTACGGCCACCAGCCATCAACCACTTGCACCAGTCAATGGTCTCCCAATCGTCGATGGCCTTGCCAGGATTCAAGAGTACATCCAACAGTTCGTTGAGATGCTGTGGATCACCACTGTCAAGGGTTGGATTGCTGCATTCTGCGTAAATATAAGCAGCTGCACCGCGTTTGCCTTTGTTCATTAATACTTGGGAGGTGTTCAACGTCGAGGCCATCGTGGAACAGTTGACCTCGCGCTGCGAGGATACTACGGGTATTTAGTACTGGTCTCGATACGTGTTGCGGTATCCTCCGAGGATCGAGAGAACGAGTGCAGGGGCAGGCTTGCCAGACGTAGGGTAATCATGGCGGCGCCATCATCAGTGAGCATCTCCCGTCAACTCTGTCTTCCTCATCAATTTTGACAGCATGACGAAAGCAGCAAGGGACCGTTAACTTACACCACTCTCCGAAGCGACGTACGATTATCGACCTTCAGATTTCGTGTTTCGACAAGTACTCGGTACTTGCACAATAATCGTTTGTTAATACAACACACATCCGCATTTACGGGACGGCAAAACCAATTGACCACCAATCGTTCGACCAATTGACCACAGGTTATATTCTTCTACGGTACGTCTTCTTCTTTCCGATCAAGAGTTTATCTATCTTATCGACGGAACAGTGACCGATGCGCGGTTTCTTTCCTCCATGGCGTCACGCGAGTTCGGTGACGTACCACGATGTTATAGAGGTTAGATCCAAGTTGTTCTCTACTTCGATTGGTTGACGACTCGCCGTTGCGACAGTGCTGCCGTCAGAATCAAAGCAGATCGTAGAGAAGGAGAGATAACGCGTGTTTTCTCTGATAACACTGGATAACACGTAAGACGTATTTAGAGATAACTTACTGATCTGATCATAGATCGCTAACCACTATCGCTGTCTTTCTTGTTCACGTTCACGTTCCTTTCTTTGCTCAAGAAATCTGCGCACTGCTGGATGCGCGGTCGAGTGGTAGGGATAGAAATCGTGACGTCTAAGAGGTGGTCGAAACGCGACGCTACGGAGGGAATGCTGCATCGAATCTTTGTTTTCTATGATCCCGTATCTCGCGAAGCGTTTTTTCGTGAAATTGTTTCTTTGTAATAACATTTTCACTATAATAACTGCAAGTCCACAGACAGAAAGGAAATTCAAAGTTGTTCGGCTACAAATAATTTCGGAAAAAATGTAACCGAGTACGCTATTTATTCATGTTGCCTGTTGTCCAATCATATTCGACTTTGTGGACAAGTTGGATTGTTATTGAACAACGTCTAAACACTTGCAACGCCTAATGTAATAAATAGAACTACTAATATTAGTTCTTATTGCGTATGAATTTAAATAATAAATAGTAACAGTCGTTATATACTGAATTCAATTCCAAGGATTTCAGCCAATGATGTTTAGGTACATTGAAGTGGTAGTATGGTAACACTGACTACCAACTTTTCTTTTTCACTCGGCTAATCGAGCGTGTACGTTGCTGTGATAAATAAAATTTTAAATCGCAGGTAATCTCCGTTTTTGAGGCACATCCAGCGTAAATTAATCATATGATCCTTAGTATTTTTAACGAAGAATTACTCGGTGATAATATTTTATGTCAGATATTGTGACGAAAAAGTTTTAACGCTAAGGTGATTAGTGGGTTAGGAACAGTGCGAGTTGTTACCTTTTGCCATTGTTTTGCCTGTTGAATATTAGGACGTAGTATGTAACAGTGACATTAATATGTTAACAATAGTACAATTATTAGGAGTTTAATATTTATTCAACAAGATATAAATAATAAAGTATTATTTAAACTTGGGTTTACGTTGATTTTAGGTTATGTTGTAACGTCACAAAATACAGGATGTCGGTACAAGAGGAAAACAACACAATTAGCAAAATGTTTATTGGTATAAATTTCATATATTGTTTATTGTTTCAGCCATGGTGCGTATGAACGTTCTTAGCGATGCCCTCAAATCCATTAATAACGCGGAAAAGCGTGGAAAGAGGCAGGTTCTGTTGAGGCCTTGCTCCAAAGTAATTATTAAATTTTTGACTGTCATGATGAGAAAAGGTGAGAATATACACGATCATTTTCTATCCTGTTTACCCATAATTCATTAAAATTTACGTTCCATGTAGTTAGCAATCTTAGAAATTACACTTTACTGTTTTCATTGTAGGATACATTGGAGAATTTGAGATCGTCGATGACCACCGCAGTGGCAAGATTGTAGTAAATCTTAGTGGAAGATTAAACAAATGCGGTGTTATTTCGCCCAGATTCGATGTTCCGATTAACGACATTGAAAAATGGACCAATAGCCTTTTGCCGTCTCGTCAGTTTGGGTAAGCTATTAGGAATTGATGTGGTACTAATCGCTTACGGATCAATTACAATGGATTTTGTTATAGATACGTTGTCTTGACTACCAGTGGAGGAATTATGGATCACGAAGAAGCCAGGCGAAAACATCTCGGAGGAAAGATACTTGGATTTTTCTTCTAATTTTTATTTAATTCAATAAAAATTTCATAACACGTAAACAAAAGTGTCCTTATTCAACCTACCGCTAAAGTAATTGCCTTCTAATGTTAGGTTTTTATCAAAGTGAACATAGATAGCAGAACATTGAAGTTTATTTTGTATAAATTATCTTAATGTCTGTGATCGCTTGATGTACAATAAACTGTATACACTAACCTTACGTTAGTTTATCAAAATAAAGAGAATGTGTCTGATCAAATTTTTAGCCATTCAAAGAAGTAAATTTGTTTACAATTCGAATAATCGTAAATTAGTGCATCTAATTATGTATCTTCTGTGACGGTAAGCGTACAATCGTTTTTGAACAATTTATTATACATCTATTGTACATTTACTGTTTCATAAAAAATGTATATGTATATATATACAGGGTGTCCCACATAAATAGGAACACCTAAATATCTTTCGTATTTACAGTCCTATCACAAAACTTCAGAGGACAAAGTGACACTATTGCAGGAGGCAAATATAATGGTAAAGAAAAAAATTTTTGATGTCGTGTTTTTTTAATGAAATTTCAAGGTCACCGATGTTTTTTTAAATAGAATAGTATTTTTTTTTACGATAGCATGATAGAAAATAAAAAACTGAATTAGACTGGAATAGACCTGAATAGGACTGTAATACGAAAGATATTTAGGTGTTCCCATTTATGTGGGACACCCTGTATATGTATGTACATACGTAAAGTTTCTCCAACACTTTTTCAATGGTGCTATAAGGGAGTCTACATACTGGGTCCTATTTGACAAACCATTCACATTTCGTGCAAATAAACCTATTTCAAACTGTCGAAACGAATGCCTTCAGCGAATACCAAAATACCAACCACCGTGTAGGAAACCGCAGGGCGTTTCTGATTGGTCGCTGCATCTCTCCGCTGATTGGCCGATGACCAGTAGATCCGTTCAGCATGCGCGTAGTAGTGGTTGCAATTTCAACTTTATTCTCCGAGTGAACGCGGCCGATGACGGTCAGTCAACAAAACTTTGTTATTCGAACGAAACTCGCGAACGTACCGGATGATCGGGTGTCGCGTCGTAAAAAATTGCCGATTTCCGCGCGAATATAATAAACAAAAATCCCACGATCGTGTTCTTTATTTTCCGAGGAAAACGTGCGAGCGAATTTCCAAGAAATTTAACGGTGTTGCCAGGTGTTACCCAGGTGAATGTGACCGTTTTGTGCTGCGTTACCTGGGACTCTGAAGGGACAACTGCGCGTGAGATAATACTAAAATTCGAAGTCTTGCTACTTGCACATGTATTTACAGTGTATAGATCTGAGAACAAGTTGTTCCATTCGATTACAAAATTCAAGTGTAAATAGTGACCGAGTTGGATCTTATGATTTCGAACGATACGCGATTTGTTCGATCGTCGCATTGTGTATAGTGTTCTCGCAAATACCGCTGTGATTTCTTCACGAGTTCGTCGGGTAATCGACACGGTCCCGACGTTTTCTTTCGTAAATTTGCAATTGGTGAAGTTCGATCAGGATGTTCCGTACGCGTTCTCGCGTGATCACGAGAAGGAAGTGCGGAGTACGACGGTGAAACGCAAGAAGGGGATTGTTAGATATCATTTGTAAAATGTAATTTGACAATGGAAGCCTTTGGACTGGAAGCGTCGATCTGAAAGCGAACCGAGGCGAGAGGGAAGAGCGATCGAGCGATCGAGCGAATCGAATAAAAGACGAGGCTGCACCGATGCAACGCGATCGTCGGTTTCTCGAAAGGTGGAGGGACTGCGAGTGCAAGTAAGAGGAATGTTGTCTCGCAGGTGTACGTCGTAATGTTCTTCCGTTACGCCTGTCGAAAGAAAACGCGATCCGGGCTGTTGGATCTCGCCACGTGAACTCTCGATAAAATGCGGAGATCGTTCAGGAATTGTTCGTGCTGGCTCGCGTGACTCGCAACGCGGCGAATTTTGTGCATCACGTTCTCGGTGGTGAAGTGCAAGTGGCAGAGAGATAGAGAGAGAGAGAGAGCGGTTTGCCAACCGAATCCACCAACTAACATGGAGATACCGCGGAGAAATGCGGTGGCGGACCTGTCGACCTTCCTGAACACGCGGATTTTCTTTGCCGCTGTCTATTTCATCTGGATCGCTGGCAGCGCCTGCGCCACTGGTGAGCTTTCGCGCTCATTTTCATTTTGTCGCCGTTGCATTTTCGAACGCTTCGAACTCTCGCTAAATATTCTCGAATATTTCTTACTTCACACACTCGTCCGTCCCTCGTGTCGACTTTTCCACATTTAATATTTCAGGTTTCGTCATATACACAGAAACCAGAGGATTTATAATACAATTCGGGTACACAAATTTCATAGATTTTCTTATGAAAAACAGAACCGAGGCCCGAGTATTTACTCGAATTCTCTCCTACATATTTAGCCCTTGTGTAATCAACCGGGTACCCATTTACTGTATTTCTTTCTTTTAGAAATTAACAAAAATACAAAAAGAAAAAAGAAAATCTTAACCTAAAATTTACATACGAAGGGACAAGCGCAAAACTAAACCAAATACAGGTACGATATTAGCAAATAATCTCGCGTAATTTTGTTTTGAGTGCCTGTAACGTGCCATTCAAAAAATCAATATTATTATAAAGCGTGTTTGATCTTGCAATAATCCAATTTATAGGATTTATTACTCCATATGTGGATTTGGATTTCGTCGTTTGAAATCCTGCTCTCGTTCTCAAAACACGTTCAGGTACGTAAACATTAATTTGCCTAAGGAGAGCGGGACAATCTATATTATTATTTAACAAATTAAAAATAAAGCTCTGCTCGGATATTATTCTTCGATCAGATAATGTTTCCAGGTATTTTGTAGTCTTATAATGAGAATTTGTGCAAACATGTTAAATACAGAAAGATTTAAAATATTCTATACATTTTGGTAGACTACACAAGTTGATAAAAATTGGCGGATCAGCGAGTATTTTCATGACAGCGCCCGTCGGCGGCGGTTACAAAAATCCGTGCTATGTATGTACCACATAGTCGTATTTTTGCAGGACGTACAGCCATGTTCGGTTCCGCTGGTAATTGCCGTCATTATTACGTGGAAACGGTATTCGCTTTGTCATGAAACTAGCACGGGAACAGGATATACATATGCTCTCGACATTACAACCTCCCTGACAAAGATGAACGTTCCGACGTTAGCGTGGAGTGACGGGGCTAACCGTTTTCCTAAAACCGGTCAAGCCTAATATGCGTCGATTTAAACATTGGTAGGAACATCGCTGAGTAGAGCAAACAACGATATCTCGGCATTCGGCCAAATCGCTTTTGCATATGTATGTATGTACAGTACATATGTATGTGCAGCCGGTAAGCAAATGAACGTTAGCCCGAAGACCGCTGCATCTACATACACATTATGTATATACATACATACACAGAACCTTTCGACCGGCGCAGCGCGGCGATTTCAATTACTCGACTATGATAGAATCCCGGATTGAATGATTTTATTAGCCCATTTGCATCATTAACTCCTTGCCGGACCATTTTCTTTACAGTTACAGCGATTAAAACGTCTTTATCCCGAAAAAAGTCGTAGAAGGGAAAAGAATTTCACAGAATGGAAAGTGGAGAGAGAGAGGAAATTGAAGACATAGTATACGTTCATTTTCGAGATATTTTACGGGGGAAAGTAATTTGAAATAGAAAAGGTGGAGCATTAATCAAGTGCTCTGGCAGTGAAATGTAAAGCAACTCATTCTTTTCGTTCTCTCTGACGATGCAAATGGGTTGATTCCACGGGATAAAAAAGTGGAAAAAGTTGCAGAAATCGTGCAAATTCATTTTCAAGATTTCCCACGGAGGAAAATTAACTTTGGCGGCGGTTTAATATAGTGACAATGCCTGCGGTGGTGGGTGTTAGGCGCGTATGGTGAGGAGGGAGGAGGGTAATACGAAACAGAAAAAATTATTTTGCGGAAATGAACGGTTACCGAGATATTCGCAAAAAACTATAATTATTTGAAAAAAGGTACCCCTCCGATTTTAATGGCAATTTTGAAAAATACTTCAAATAAAAGTTGTAGGTCTCATCGAAATACACATTTTGTGTTGTATTAATTTGATCATAAAGGCAATAGTTTTTGAGAAAAACGATATTAATGTGGACGCCCCCCACCACATAACCCTAGCTAATTCTGATCTATCATTTTCCTCAGAAACTATTGCCTTTATGACAAAAATCAATACGACATAAAATGTGTATTTTGATGAGGTCTACAACTTTTATGTGAAGCATTTTTCAAAATTCCCATTATTTACGGAAGTAAATAAAAAAACTATAATTTTTATTTGCGCCAATTTTCACTATCATATTCGTAATCAGCACGTCAAAATACGTAAGAATCCAGAGTATAAAAAAAATCGGAGGTAAGTATGGGCTTTTCGGAAGTGCAGTCTAAAATAATAAATAAAATAACTGTGTAATACATAATTACGTAAAAATAAATGCTTATTTGAGATTTGTGCAATCCAAAGATTTTATTTCGTGAGGTCGCAAACGTTAAACTTTATACATATAGTGCTTTTAAAAAATGAAAAAAATAGAAATAACCCACACCTAAGCCAGACCTGAACTAGACCTATTTTTATTTTTATTTTGCGACCCATGCGCTGCCAGGGACGTGCACGCATACGCTAGATCCCGATGCAGTAGCAGTAGCAGTTTTTTGCGAATATCTCGGCAACCGTTCATTTCCGCAAAATAATTCTTTCGGTTTCGCATTACCCCCTTCCCCCCTCGCCATACGCGCCAAACACCCACCACCGCAGGCGTTGTCACTATACTAAACTTCTGCCTTAACTTTAAATGTCCATTCTTCCTGCGACGATGCGAGTGTGTCGACGCTAGGCGACGCGACGCACAGCGGGGTATTTGGCCTGAAAAAGTGGAATAAACTATTGCAGCGTTATTTATAGGCTCAAGGTTATAATATTATATGTCGTTGGATTCGTCTTCAGATCAGCTACAACATTATGAAATCCAAAATACATTTCAGCTTTTAAAAAATCAAATTCACCTCAATTTTTTGTAAAAAATAATTTTTTTAGAACTTTCATATATTGAAATTTGTAGACGTTCGAATACTGTTCCTCTTTTGTTGGAAACATTTTTTCCTCAGATTATCGAGAACCCATGAAAAAGCGTGACGCTAGTGAAATATTTGCACTATCATAACTTGAAAAATATTTAAGAAAAAAATATTTTATAGTGTTTTGGAAAGCTCTCAAAACAAGCTACAAGAATATGCAATAAAAAATAGGGGTTTCTATTTAAGAAATTGAAGATGACCTTCACGTGATTTTCAAACGACTATCCAAGGCCAAATCAATGACACCATTTTATGTCCCCCGTGAAACCATACAACTTTTTTCTGAAACATTTTTCTCCAAAATGCTTCATTTTCGAGATATACGTCTGTTTCACTTTACATGACTCACCCGGTATATTATAAGAACATTTTAAAATTATTACCCATTAATTTTCATACGAAAATACATTAGAAATTTATTCCTCAGATAATGTTTCTTCTTCGTTTGAGGCCAAGCGTAGCCGAACGGACAGGCGTACGCAAAACGTTGTTAAACGCTTAATACTACATAGGCTATAAAATTTGAATTCGGACGTATTCGGATTTAAATTTTGTTGGCTTATAATCACGAATCTTTACCGAATGTAATGACACCAAAAAGAGCACTTAATATCGCTTTATACTATAACAAAATTGTCAATAAAGTTTTGTAATTTTTAAAAAGCTTACAGAATGATTGGTAATATTCAAATATTAATAACTATACTAATTTAGATGATAACAAAATAAAATCTATGCGAAAGTGCGAAACACTTGAAAATCGCCAATGAACAGACGCTGTCTTAGAGACTGTTTAAGAACGTCAAGCGCGCCTTAAAGTCTCTCGACTTTCGATGAAGTTTACTACTTCACGGGTGTACAAATAGAAAAAATAATATTGCAGCCTTATTCTTCAGACCTTTAACTACAACGAATAACAAAAATTTTATGCCATACGCAAAAATTTAGAAATCGAATTTTTTTCACTTTTTCGAGCCAAATATGTACCCCACTGTGCGGCGCGACGCGACGCGACGGTAGGAAAAACTTGTTGAAAAATGGAATGCGAAACGGATTTTTTCTGTCCGCTTTGCTCGATGGTCGTGTGGTTAGTGACCTACATGACGATAGCCCGGCGACATAACACGTGTATGCGTTCTGTTATCGCACATAGTTTCGCTCAATTATAGAGAGGTAATTGTGCGGTTGCGTGATTTATTGCCTCGATATCGATGGTTCAGGGTACAGTGGTGTCCTGCTAGCGTATATACAATACAGTGCACTTTATTATGAACGGTTCCAAGGGCAGATTGTACGCGCAACGTTAAGTGGGCGCGCGTTAATGGGCTATAAGTTGTATTATGCGGTCGGGGCGCGGGTGGCTAGCGAATCATGCCGCGGAACATCTCGGCATGATTCGCCAGCCAGAATTTTTCACTTAGACCATTTAAATAATTATGGATACACGCGAAGGTCAACCTTGTCTCCATTCGCTATTAGCTGGTGCACAGAAATCTATATGTATACAATAAAAAACGGATGTTTTTATATGATTAATAGACATCGAAACAGTTTGACCGATTAACATGAAACTTGGCATATATAAGTATTTCTTCATAGAGAAGGTTTTTAACTGACTTCGAAAAAGGAGAAGGTTACTCAATTTGATCTGTAGGTGCTTTGTTTTCGCTTTTTTTTTCTATGTATGTTCACCGATTACGCCGAGATGGATGGACCAATCGGAACGAAACCTTTTGCATCTTGTAGAGTGTAGAGTATGTTCCCGGGATGGTTCCGTGCAAAAAAATTTTTACATTTTTTCATTTGTAACGATTTTTACTGCAAAAAAAACGTAATCTTCCATTTATATTCTTTGGCGTTTACTCTGCAAGGAACGTACCGATATCGCGATGAAACCTTACATATTTAGTACGGAATATATTCGCGATGATCCCACTTGCAACTAAAAAGTATGAAATAAAAAAATTTAATAAAAAAAATTAAACCGACTTCGAAAAAACGCACTAAAAAGTATGAAATAATTTCCATTTAATTTATGTGAATGCACACGAACTTAAATACAATACAATCATTTCGGAGGCGGCGCTAAATTGAAACTTTTCCAAATGACAGATGTTGCTGATTATGATTTCCTTGGAATATGGTGAACTTTTGGAAATCAATAGGTGGGAAGAAAAGATACATTAATATGTGAAAGCATGTAGAAGAATTTAAGGCTTTCCGTAATTTCCAGTATCGAATATGTATTTTCAATTTTGCGCCGTCTCCGAAAAGATTGTATTGTATTTAAGTTCGTGTGCATTCACATCAATTAAATGGAAATTATTTCATACTTTTTAGTGCGTTTTTTCGAAGTCGGTTTAATTTCTTTTTATAAAATTTTTTTATTACGCTATTCAATTTGTTGTAACTCGCCGCTGTAGATGGCGCTGCAATACATCAACTTCTATACCGTTGAACCTATCGTTATGAAAATTGGTATAAAGTAAATACATACATAGTTATTTGAGCAGGAGGAATGTTTTCGCGCTATCCACTTTGTTGTAACTCGCCATCATATCGACGACAAAACAGAATGATTTATGATTTTTAATGTCCTTCATAAGCAGCCCCTGTTTGATTGAACTATTCGGAATGATTTGTTCTGTAAGTTTCTCATTGCATTGGAATTCAGCTGAGTATGTAGATTGATCTGCGTTTGAATAGAAATATTTGGTTAATATTTTTAAATTATTAAGTTTTTTCTTTGATTTTTTTAGTTCGTGTTTTTTCCAAATGCCACATCTGTGACAGGTAAAAACACTAAAAACGTGCTTTTAAAAAATACTGTGCCACAGCAACGCGTGGCGGGGGAAAGCTAGTATATTATACATAATTCGCGATTTAAAAAAACGACGGTACAAATAAGAATATGTATAAGTGTTCGACGGTGGCAAATCGAGAACGATCAAACACCAAATATTTCCATGCGAATTCGGACACCTGCAACGATTCGCACGAAGATTGTCGCGTGGATGGAAAAAAATCCATGAAAATCTCCCCTTCGGTTGTCGGGAGCGTGGCGTAGGAGCTACCCTAATTGAGATTTATTACGACGTTAATCCGCCCAATTGTGTGAACGAAGTTAAACCGTTGACCTCTTCGTCGACGATTGCAAAGGATACGTAGCACGTGCCGCGGTGTCGCGTCGTGTCGGTTCTCTACATTCTGCTAAATTATGTCCACCGGCCTCTTGCAAAAATCTGTTGCACTGTATGTATCTCCGTTGAATGCATCGTGGGACCCTGGCACGTGTGTGTACATTTCGCCCCTGGGGACGGGCACGGTTGTACATACATATTATTAATCGTTATAGTCGTACTGGGTGGCATGTTAACTTTATTTAATATATTGAATTATACCAAATTGGTAAATCAATTTTATGGGATTACATATTAACTACATAAGAAGTTGAACAACTACGCGACAAATATTCCCAGTGTAAAACGTAAATCGAAATGGCGCAACGATTGGTAGATAACACTGTCCAACACCAAATTTGTTTTCAATATACTGTTGGGTCCTTCTTATAGAGTTTTTTGCGCTGATTCCGAATCTGTCCTTAATTTTTCTCCTAGACGCACAGTTTTTGAGAAATTTGAGTTTGAAAAAATGACATATTTTTCAACTTTGAACAAATATTGTGATGTTATTATCAAAGATATTGAATTGATCTTTACAGCAAAAGATTCCTTAGACTTTCCCGAATACAGTGATATCCAATATTAATGCATTATGATTGTTCAAACATGTTTAAACAATCATTAAAGACGGAGAGACACCACTTTTGCACTAATTTTCGAGGATATTTTTGAATTTATCTCGAAAAATAAGGGTCCTGCGGAAAATAAACATGTTTAAACAATCATAATGTATTAATATTGGATGTGACTGTATTCGGGAAAGTCTACAGAATCTTTTGCTGTAAAGAACAATTCAATATCTTTTTAACCGACTTCGAAAAAGGAGGAGGTTACTCAATTCGATCTGTATGTGCCTTTTTTTCGCTTTTTTTTCTATGTATGATCACCGATTACGCCGAGATGGATGGACCAATCGGAACGAAACCTTTTGCATCTTGTAGAGTGTAGAGTATGTTTCCGGGATGGTCCCGTGCAAAAAATTTTTACATTTTTTTATTAATTACGATTTTATTTGCGAAAAATGAATTATTTCGCCGATTACTCCGAGATGGATGGACCAATCAGGACGAAACCTTCTGTATTTTGTAGTGCATGTCTCCCGATTGGTCTCTTGAAAACAAATTTTGCATTTTTTCATTCTTTGCGGTTTTTATTGCAAATATCCAATAAGATCGAAAAACCATCCTACGGTGTTCTACAAATTCTGCTCGTTCCACTGAAAAGTGTAAAATAAAAAAATTTTATAAAAAAAGATTTAAACCGACTTCGAAAAAACGCACTAAAAAGTATGAAATAATTTCCATTTAATTTATGTGAATACACACGAACTTAAATATTATACATACAATCTTTTCGGAGGCGGCGCAAAATTGAAAATTTTCCAAATGACAGATGTTGCTGATTATGATTTCATTGGAATATGGTGGACTTGGAAATCAGTAGGTTGGAAGAGAAGATACATTAATATGCGAAAGCATGTAGAAGAATTTAAGGCTTTCCGTAACTTCCAGTATCGAATATTTTCAATTTTGCGCCGCCTCCGAAAAGATTGTATAGTATTTAAGTTCGTGTGTATTCACATAAATTAAATGGAAATTATTTCATACTTTTTAGTGCATTTTTTCGAAGTCGGTTTAAATTTTTTTTTATATAATAACATCACGATATTTGTTTAAAGTTGAAAAATATGTTTTTTTTTCAAAGCCATGTTTCTCAAAAACTGTGCATATAGGATTTCTCCTTAATTTTTCTTAAGGACAGATTCGGAATCAGCGCAAAAAACTCTATAAGAAGGACCCAACAGTATATTGAAAACATAAAAAAAGTTGAAATTTGTTGGACAGTGTAAATTACGCCGAAATCCGTCGGACATTTTGAACGAGAACGAATACAGTGGACACCGGTGTGCCCCGTTTTCCTCGGATTCGTTCTCTATCTGTTCTTATCTGCGACGGGTGGCGGATGGTATCTCAATGGGCCGCGACGTTGTCTCAGGGAAATTTAATCAACGGTTCTCTGTTCCGGTTATAAAACCTCCAGAGGGAACGGCCACGGTTGTGTCAACGAAACGAAAAGGAAGGGCAGGAAAAAAAAATGGTCGGGGTAGGCCGAGCAGAGAGAGAGAGAGAGAGAGAGAGAGAGAGAGAGAGAGAAGAAGAAGCTCATTATAATTGGTTTCTCTGCTCGACCCGTGCTACCGCAACGTGCAATTTAACAATGCACGTACACGCCCGGTGAACGAAAGGGTCACGTGCATTGATACGCATGCAATTAAGACGGCACACGGACATGCACGCGTTTCAATTGTAATTATCGATGGTAGACATACAACACAACAGAGCAACGAGGAACATTTGTGTGGGATACGTGGCGGACGAGCGACCGTGTGTGTCACGGATAAGTCATTCGAGGACGCGTCTTTTCGTTAGTCATTGGCGGAATAGAATGGGTCTCAGCGGTGTTCAGTCTCTTTTTCAAGAGGGTTTCCGGGTACGTTCTTTTCTGGACTACACAATTTTCCCCTAGTCCACAGAATGTTCAGTCCACACAATATTTCTCTAGATTCTAGATCATGAAATTTGTTTCTAGGCCACACACTTTTTCGTAGCCTCTACAATTTGTTCGTCGAGCATTAATTCTCTCTCAAGTCCGCATTACCACCGGTTGAGGATCTCTGTGATAAATTACATTCGTGACGGAATCGACGGAAATAACGGAGAGAAATATGCGAATGATGCATTATGCATTCTATCTAATTGATAATTTGGTGTATTTATGAAGAAATCGTGCGAACACAATAACTTGATGCTTTCATGAATGAAAGGGAAACTTCTGTGTATACGCTGCATCTCCATTTTTATGAATCGCTTAATTAACAAAAGTTGGAGTGTGCACCGTACTACGTAGCATGAAAAGGAACGTCTCTTCCATGAAAGTGAAAAAAGAAATCACACCTGGGGAATTAACAGAAGTTTTCAGAATTTCGGAGATCAAAGTTTCGAGCGACCAGAATTTTCATTAAATTATGTCAGCTTTTGTGTACGCGAACAACAGTCGAAGCAGCGATAAAAAAAGAAGAAGGTTGTCGACCGCGATTAAAAAAAGCTGGAGCAAGATTTTCCGCAGGCGAGGGAATACCGCATACGAGAAAAATTGGCATGCATTTCGCATTCACGTCCCAGGAAGAGAGAGACACAGCGTGGCGTGGCGTGGCGTGGCGTTCTTGCGTTTCCAGGTCGATGCTCGACATAATGTTGCCGTGTAAAGGGCATATGAATGCATTCTGGTGTGAAGGTAAATCGACGAGCGATCCGAGCAGCGGAAAGCACGCCGACAATGTAGAAGTTTTCGGCGTTTAACTAGGAACTACATGCACTAACGAGCATAACTGATTCAACATGCTTCTTTGAAAAATTGCAATTTTTCAAGATATTCAGCCTTTTTACCACTTTCGATCGTTTATAGCTCGTAAACCAATTAACCAATTTCGATGAAATTTTCAGAGCTTAAATAATTTATACTAGTTGACCAAACGCATCTTTTAAATTTTCGTTATCGGCTTAGCTAGAAAAGTAGTGAAAATCTATTTTTACTAAACTAATTCTTCTAGCCTTACAGAGAAATTGAAGTCGTTTGGTCCATTCGCAAAAAAGTTATTCTGATTTAAAGTTTGTTGAATCAGTTATGCTCGTTAGTGTATACATATGCATCCGCGAAATGAAAACTTTTTCTGCTCCGAGAGGTGCTACAGTCGCTGAGAGTACACCTCGCTATCTTTATGTTTCGATAACACATCATTAAAGCCGCTCCGAAAGTATCAAACAAATGTTTATTCTCCTGCGAACACGAAGAGAAATTATGTCTTTTTAGGACACACGCTCGACGCGCAGCACTCGACATTTTCAAAGAAGGATTAAATCAACGATTTCAAGGTGAAACCGAATTGATTTCGATTCATTCGACTTAACATTGTCCGGTGGGTTGAACGGACTGAATCTGTTTCGGCGTTCGTTCGTACCCATCCCTAGCGCTGCCACGGGGACAAGGCAAAGGGAGAGGGAGATACACCTGGTGAAAGAGAGATGAATGCTATAGAAAATGGTAGAGTGGAACACGGAGGCCAATACACGAATGGGACGGGACGGGCGGGGCGGGGCGGGGGTAGCTCCGGGGTTCTCGAGGGCCAGGTAAAGGCCCTTGTCCTCTATTGTGCCACGGTTCGAGCTGACGCCGCCAGTGATAGATACCTTCCCTGGCATTATGTATACCCATACCAGCGAGCACAGTTTTACCTTTTACACGGCGGACAGGTTACCGAACGTAGCTGCCGCCCTTTTTATCCATGGATGTAGCCGAGCGGTGACCACAACGACCTGGAAACACGAGAAATCCCGTCTTCCCGGCGATTTAATCCGAGAGCTGGACGCCAGACGGGGTCTCTCTCTCTCTCTCTCTCTCTCTTTCGATGTGAATAACAGATTGTCTTGGTCTCTGATCGAACGGGAAACTTCAATTAGCCCGGCTGGCCATTTAGTCGGCCTCCGAAATTGTTTGCTCAGCTTCCGACAAAACGCTTCATCTGCCTGATAATGTCACCTGAAATTTTCGGCTCGGCGATTCAATAGTTCAATATGTACACCTTCTGCGGACATTTCGCGAAGGTGACGAGGGCTTCAGAAAATTTCGGAAACGATTTGCACGGTTTATTTCGATGATGAAATTATTGTAATACTAAATCATAGACATGGTATGTATCTGACATTTAGTAAACGTGTTAAAGAACAATGAATTATTTCGTTGACCGAGCTCCAAGTCTCCAATTATGCGAACAAAGAGTTTCATTTACCGCGAGTCGACTGTGGCGATATTTACGCTCGTTTATGCTTATCGTCGGCGATTACGAAGGGGTTAGCGATTTATCTGAACGTTGACGCGTCGAATATATTTAAGGAGGAAAGAGAGCCAGAAGAAGCATCATGATTTAATTGTATGATCGGGAACGTTTATTCCGGTTTATCGGTGGCCGATGCGACGTTAAATCATCGCGGTTTCTCAATGATAATACATAACTTGTTTCATGCGCCCCCTTCGAGTCTCCAAAGAAACGCGGTTTCCTTCGCTTTCGTATCGACGATCGCGGGTGGGATGATCGTCCGCCTTACGAAAGCAGGAAGTCATTACCGGCAGTAACTCGGCGAGACGGTCGTTTTTAGAGTGGAATATGTAGATCGTCGGATAAGTTATTTCGCGGGGAGGATGGCGCGTGAAAATGGTAATTATTGACGCTGCTGGCCCGCTTAGCGTGCCATCGTTAACGACCGCAAAAATGCCCCCCTTAAATTCTCCCCCGTTCGCGAGAATCAGGAATTTACTAGGTAAAATGCCGCATAAAATTTCGCCGTACACACTCTGAGGATAGGATACAGAGAAGAGACTACCACTACCCCACTCCCCACAGCTTTTATCGCACCGCTCGCGCTCAGCCTCGTGTGAACCGTTCCACCCTTCTGCACTGTTTCGGTCAATTTTACCTAAAAGCACGCTCCTAATACGGCCCCTACTTAACACGTGCACCGCCCTCATTAGTTTCGATGCTTATCTTCACCGATAAAATGTTTTATCAAACGTACCGCCTTCGCGACCAAAAATTAAAACAATTTAGCGAAGGAAAATCACGGTCGTCTCTCTAAAATTAATTGTGAATCAGGTGCACTGCCCAGCTTGAACCAATACGGTAAACTTGGATCCGGGTCACAGCGGACCCAGGACCGTCCATAAATCCCGGTGATTAGTCGATCTACGGTGATGGCGCGGTGAGCCGGCAATCTAACGCCATCAATTTCCATTTCTGAATGGGCGCCGCGCCGCGCCGTGCATGTGGGGGAGAAAGTGGCTGTATTCTATAATAGTTAAATTGCCACGATCCATCTACTTAGGCGTCGTTACGTGGCAATAGCGCCCTTCAGTGGCGTCTTTCACCGCGGCGAAACCGGTGCCGAGCGTCCGTCGAGAGTTTCAAGTCCGCGAAACGGGCTGCTATCTCCGGTAAGCCGTTTCTAGCGGTTCGCCATAGGTTGCACAAGGCACAAGGGATCCCTAGGCCCTTCGAGTATGCAGCCGATGCTCTTGCCGCTTGCCGCTTGCCGCTTGCCGCGGGGACGACGAGTACGTGTCTGAATGCCCTCCACTCGTCGGCGTCGGCCGGATGTGTCCCCCGCTCCCTGTGCCCCTCTCCTTTTATTCCTCGGCCGCATCATCTTCATTATCGTCGTCTCTTCTTGTTCGCCAGCTTCCCGGTGAATTCACCTTCCTTCTCTTCCAACTTCTATCTATCGCGAGGACGCGTCTCGCTGTTTCCGATCGCTCGGATGCATCAGCGTCCCCCACTTTTTCGACATCTATCGAATTCGCTTCGGCTTTTCTATAATAATCATTCTATACAATCATTCCTTTATGGAACCTTGATCAGTATATTCGTGACTTTTTTCTTATTGAAACGAGTCCAAACACTACATCGTTCGGATTCGAAATCCTCCATTACCCATCAACCAGTTAAATCTAAGGACGTGGATATATGTACAGGGTAGGGCATTTATATGGGAACACCTAAATATCTCTGTTATTATTAGTCGTACAAAAAATCTCCACAGAACAAAGTTGTACTGTTTCCAGGGGCGAATTTGATGATGGTAAAAATTTTTTCTCAAGGTCATTCTTTTACAAGATTTCAAGATCATCGATATTTTTTTTAATGGAATGTCCTTTTTCTTATATCATAGATCGATAGAGTATCAAATTCTGAGTATAAAAGTGTTGAGCTTCATAAGTCCTTAGTCTAATAGTTAACGAGGTATTATCGAAACAATTTTCTTTCTTCTTTGGTTATTATCTCGTTAACTATTAGGTTTTACACTTTTATACTCAGAATTTGATACTCTATCGAGTGGTATAAAAAATAGGACATTCCATTTTAAAAAATATCGATGATCTTGAAATCTTGTAAAAAAATTATCTTGAGAAAAAATTTTTATCATCATCAAATTCGCCCCTTGAAACAGTACAACTTTATTCTGTGGAGATTTTTTGTACGACTAATAATAACCGAGATATTTCGGCGTTCCCATTTAAATGCCCCACCCAGTATAATACAATATTATTTTAAAGGTAGTAGAATCGTTAAAGAAATTTTTATGTGTCTACCGTTTCTCGCGATCGATCCGAACAATTTTTAAAGATCCGCGGTGAATAATGTATAATTAACGGAGACGTGAAATTTTTCCGGTTTTTCGCCGACCATAAGGTTTACCGTCCCCGCGATAGTCCGTCATTCCGGTCGATCGTCTATTCCTCCATCGAGAAACTGGTCCCGATCGTTCCACGGTAGAGGCTCCAGAACGGCCTGCGCTCCGGTGCGTTCGAAGGCACGCACACACGTGCGTGTCCCCATCCCGGGTAAACGAAGAACAAAACCGAAACGAAGAAGTGGAAGACGAGAAAGCCTTGCCGGGGGCGGTCAGTGGCCTCTGCACCGGCTACCACGAGACGGCAGGGCCGGTCGAGGCTGGCCGCGAGGCTCTAGATCGCCGCGCTGCGCCGCGCCGCGCCGCTCCAACGGGAATAATAATGAGAATTACGGCGAACTGATCGCCTGGGAAGCCCCGGACCAAGGGACTCCCTTCGTTCTCCTTCTGTTTTCTCTTTTTCCGATGCGATGGGGAAATCGTTTCGATTTAACTGGGCGCCCAACGACGCTAGAAGTGAAACCACGGCGCTCGGTGTCGATTGCAGCTACCCGGCTAGCAATCTTTCCGCGGAACAATCGCTCGTGGGCGATTTTGTATTCGTTTTTAGTCGAGGTTCCAAACGAGCACCGAACCATGTCGTGTTCGTACTAGAGAAATGTCACGTGTCCGTTGGTATCGTTAGACCTATTTTCCCAAACTTGACTTGCGCGCGGCTTGAATAGGATCCGTGCCAGCCCGAAACGATTCCTCGGGGGTCGATTCGATTCCTGCTCGACCTGGTATCCGTCGCGTCGCGCGTCGCGCGTCGGTTCGCCTGATTATACGCGAACGCGGAAGATTAGAAGCGTGGCGGGCTTCGTCGCTTCCCGGCCCTCTTAACTCATGAATTTCAGAGCTGTTCGAGACTGTCTTGATAGGGCAGGCTTCGCGCCGCTGAAAGAAGCTTATAGAGAGGCCCGGCTGAAAGAGATATCCCCCGGTGTGCTCTCCTACGCCAGCCCACCCCCTTTTTTGCCTCCCACTCGCCTCGCTTATATTCCTCTTCTTTCTGTTGCGCATTTGTTCCGCCCTTTGAGAACAGTTTCAATACAGCCCGGATATATATATATATATATATATATATATATATATCTCGAAGCGGAACTGTTTACGCGAAACACGAGACCGAGACCGGCGAAGAAAAGCCGTGGAGAAAAGAACGCGAGAGACCCGGGCCCCGGGACCCGAAAAAAGAAGAAGATGAAGTAGGAAACTAGGAGAGCTGGTAGAGACTGTCGTCCCTGTGAAAGAACCTTTAAACAATAAACCCATTAACCAGGCGCCGGGCACGGATCTGGCACAATGACGAACGCCTCGGCGAGAATCAGCCTCCGCCCTTCCGTATTTTTGACGAACATATATAGAGCCTGATTTTAGCTAAACGAAGCGGTAACGAGCACTTGGGGACCCCGTTACACGATTAGCCGCCCGCGAATCATTTTATTAGGCCGTTGGGCTACGTTCGGCGAGGTCGCAAAAAGAAATAGTAGAAGTACATATGTATGTACTATGTACTTAGGTAAAATCTGTATTCATAAACGTTTCACTCATGGCCGTTCCTACCAGGTGTGCAGTGCGTGCCCGCACGCAGGCGACCGATTTTAGGGGGCGGCCAATACGCAAAAAATTTGCGAGGCCAAGGATATGATAATGGCTCAAACATGCGAGGAAAGCGAACAGGCCTTCAACATAGGATTTTGACTGTCAATCCAAGAGCTTTCTTTGTTCCCTGTGCAGCGCATTCGTTGACCCTAGTAGTAAATGATGCAGCGAAAATAACATTAGAAACCATACATTTTTTCGATTTGATTCAGGAACTATATGTGTTCTTTTCATCGTCACCGTACAGGTGGCATATTTTGAAAAGCAAAGTGCCACAATTAGCCTTAAACCTTTAAGCGACACGCGCTGGGAGAACAGAATTAAAGCCATTCGTCCTGTGAGATTTCAATTTGCATCGATTTGTTCAAGTTTGGAGTTTTTGATTAACGACGAGTCTCACGATTTGAAAACGAAGCATATGACCAACACATTGTATGATAAAATTAATGATTTTAAGTTTGTCTGCTTATTATTGATCTGGCAAGAATTGTTATCTAAAATTAATGTGGTTAACAAGATGTTGCAGAACAGCGATATTTGTGTAACAGAATCAATTAATGCTTTGAACAATTTAAATAAATTTATTAATGTGCGAATGTAGGAGCATTGCACTGATTTAGATATTGCATTGGAAGTGAATGATGGAATATCAATTTCAAAAGATATAGATGGAGTAGAGCTATATGTATACTGAATGTTTATCGTTCAAGGCATTATTTAATTCTGAGGTTTATAAATGTAAGGATATATTGGAAAAAATTGTTTGTAACGATTTGGTCCACTTGTTTCCTAATAGGCAAAAGCAATTAGATCGTATTCGACGTTGCCAGTAACAGTTGCAAGTGGAGAAAGATCATTTTCAAAACTAACAATTGTAAAAAAAATTATTTAAGGTGGTCAACTATGACACAGGAGCGCTTATCTGATTTAGCTCTTTTATCAATAGAGCACGACATATGTGAGAAAATTGATTATGCCAAAGTCATAGACGAGTTTGCTGCGAAAAAAGCTCGTAAAGAGCCACTCTAAAATTTTATATTAGAAATTGCAAATGCGACGTATGTTTATGAAATGCGTTAATACAACAAATTCATTGTATTCTGAATTTCTCATTATAAATTTGAATAAAGCACTTATGTATACCGGTTTAAATATTTTTTCCCATTGTCAAGGTGAGGGTGGGGGGCGGCGAAAAATTGCTCAGCACGCAGGCGGCTGTACACCTAGGAACGGCCCTGGTTTCACTAATAACGAACTTGTAAAATGTGAAAGATACGATCAGACCGTCTGTAGTTTTGGTTATGCAGGAACGATTCCACCATTTCATTCCACATTGTTTCCTCCGCTTCGAAGAAAAACAAAAAGGCGCGAAGGACGTTGAAATTTGAGCGGGCCTGAAGTAGACAATAATGGCTCGTTTAATGGTAAACCCGATGTCGCCGTGATCGGGTTTGAAAAGAGGAGAAGCGAACGGGCTTCGCCAATAAGTTCTCGGAGACGATCTTACCGGGAGCATCCTCGCGATTACTGCAATCCCTGCATCGGTATGCAGCGAAGGAGACTGGCGGACCAGCGAAAACGATTGGCGAACTACCAAGAGTCAATTTATCGGAAAAGTAGGGAAAATGTTTCGCGGAACTTGGACGGAGGGAACACGGACGGACGCGGCTCAAGAACGATATATGTATTATATTATTTCCCGGTCGAAAATCTGCATCGATCCCGACACGACATGACGCGACGGTGTGGTATTTCTCGGTATCCACTGTCCGGTCGGTTTCCATGTAACGGTCTCATCGTGCTCGCCGAGACACACGGGGGTCTCTCTATCGTGGCTTGAAAGGATTCCTTTGAATCGAGTCATTGCTCGCTCTCGTGGCTCGCGGGTCCGGTTTAGTCACCGCTAGGAAATTTTACTCTCCATTTTGCACGATTTTTTCAGCATTTTTGCGCGACCTACTCGAGCACTGAGATGCGTAGAACAACTTGAGAGAACTTTTTACATTTATTTATAAAATATATATACAGTAATCGCTCCTTCGTTGTCCTGAATCGTGGGCACGATCGTTGTCCAGTGTCTACCCACTCCACTGCCTGTCAACGAGAGGATTAGGCCTGCGTGGATCTGGTCGCCAGATGTGTCCCAGGACTGTCTGGACCCGCGTAGAACGGACAACAATAGGAAAGGAATATGGCAAGGAAATAAGGAGTTTTTCAAAGCCAGACAGTTGACTGCTTTTGACTGCGAATGCTTTTTTTTGTCATTTAACTAGTCGTTTCACTAAAGACGCAGTCATAAATCAAAAATAGTTCAAACCTCCGGCCTTTGGACAACGAAGGAGCTTTTACTGTACAATCACAACGTTATAAACTTTCAAACAAAAATTTCACTTCCGGCTCCCGTTGCGAATTCAAGCGAGTGTCTACCGAGGTACATATCATGTATGTAAATATGAAACCGGAATTTTTGTATAGAAAATACACGTTTATTGTATGACAATGATACAAAATATTTTATTCGAAGTATTGCCCATCGGTAGCTACACATTTTCCCCATCTCTCTGACAATCTCTGGATGCCACGCCAAAAAAACTGTTCCTCTTTTGAGGGAAACCAGTCATCGAGCCATTTTCGTACATTTTCGTAAGATGTGGAAATCCCATCGATGCGAATAAGTAATAATATAATCGGATTGAGTCAAGTCTGGTAAGTAAGCCGCATGCGAAAGTATTTCCCAACTAAACGCCTCAATCGTTTCCTTTACTGGTTTTGCTGTGTGTGATGGTGCATTGTCATGAAGCAAAATCACTTTGTATTGCCTTTTTTGATATTCGGGTCGGTTTTCACGCAAAGCTTGATTCAAATCGATCATTTGTTGTCGGTAGCGTTCAGTATTAACGGTGTTTCGCCAGGTTTTAGCAGCTCATAATAGATCACACCCTTCTGATCCCACCAAACACAGAGCATTGTCTTCCGTCCATAGCGATTTGGACTTGCAGTCGATGTCGATGGTTCGCCTGGAGTTACCCATGATCTCTTACGCTTAGGATTTTCGAAATATATCCACTTCTCATCGCCAGTCATAATTCGATGGAGAAATGGCTTTCTTTAGTATCTGGCGAGCAGCATTTCACAAGTGGTTTTTCGGTTTTCCTGCTGTCTTTCATTCGGTTCATGTGGAACCCATTTTCCCATCTTCTGGATCTTTCCCATGGCTTTGAAACGTATGGAGACGGCTTCTCGTGTCACATTTAATTGATCCGCGAGTTGTTGTTGCGTTTGAGCGTCATCCTCATCCAACAATGCTTGCAGATCGCTGTCTTCAAACTTTTTCGGTGGTCTTCCACGTTCTTCGTTTGTCACATCAAAATCGCCATTTTTGAATTTTTTAAACCACTCAAAGCACTGCGATTTACCAAGAGCATGCTCACCGTAAGCTTTGACAAGCATTCGATGCGATTCTGCAGCAAGAACTGCAATTTCAAATGGAAACAGAAAATCAATGCTGTCCGCATATCGTAGTTTCCAGGCACAAAATTCGACATGTCCAACGTTACTAAAAACTATGCTGTTGCATGAAACTTGTATGGTTGTGACTTGAGAATCTTTACCAGATGTCAAAACAAGAAAATGGCGTCAATGACGCGGTTTGACGGTAACTACATTGACAGCTAGAGCCACCTACGGGCAAATTCCGGTTTCATATTTACATACCTGGTACATATGTATGTATCACGTTCGCTAACGGTTCGCGTCTCCCTCAAGCACAACCCCCTAATTTTCCATAGCGTGATCGTCGGAGTGTGGATCTGTTCCGGCGATGACCACACCGGGACGGGACGCATGAAAAGTGAAAATCCCCCAGGTGAATGGACTGCCTACGTCAGCAGTCGTAGTTGCAGGCGGGTTGCGCAATGTCTATACAACACACGCTCTCAAGGTCTCTATCAGCAACGGAAATTCTCGGTTACCTGAGCACGACTGCGAAAGGACGTTAAAACCGTAACAGTTTCGTCCCGGGCTCGTTACACCAAGAGCGCGAACCCTCATTAACCACCTCGTGATTCCCCGAATCCCGACGAACCCCAATTAACCCTGGAGAGTCGAAGAGGAGGCTGCTTTACCTGCATACTCATTTCCGAAGGGGGATAATGTCTTCACTCGACCGGAGGTCGCTCTTCAATACATATCAATCTTGATGCTTTAAGCCGGCTAAATATTTTCAGCTAGATTTCTTTCTTTTCGTATGACAATTTCGACCTAGGATAAAGCTTCTCCGGGTTAGATTAGATTTGATCACAATTGTGTTGGCACGATGTAACCAGGATTGAAAACAATCGGTAGTCCCGGGGTCAAGGAGACCGATGGCGATTGTTCAAACTGGAATGATGCGTCGCGGTTGTTAAACAAATGGGACAGAAGTGAAAGGAACGCTTAATTTTAATGAAACAATTCCCGTAGGTCCCGGTATAACGTCGAGGATGCTCCTTAATCTGCTGTTTAATTATTGCCAATAGAATGTAGTAAATAACGGTCGTGGATAATGAATCATTGTTTAGCAAGATTACAAACAGGTGATTCATTAGAAAGTATCACCAAAGTCTCAACAGTGGGCCTATCGAGTATGCACGTTGCAAAACCGACTCGACGGCGCGGCGCGGCGCACTGTTCAGAGTTTCAGAGTGCAACAATCAGTGGAAGAAGAGCAGAAACGTGTTTGCTGAGGTGTTTAATGAACACCTATCGGTCGCGGTGTCCCAGGTCGGACAGGTATTTCCTGTCGGGCGAGGGATTAGCGTTCGTGGAACGTTAAGCTCGCGGGTAGCGAATCGACGTGGCGTTCTTGACCGAGCAATTTGTAGGGTGGACGTTTGTGTGTCGTACGCGTGTTTTCCCATCGGTGAGCCTCGAAGGAAACGAAACGTCGAGCGACATCCCTCGAAAGGTGGTGGTAGAAGGTCAGCGGAGAATGGGAGGGTCCGCGAGAAAGAGACACATATATAGAAAGAGGGACAGCTGGTGGAGAAGGGAAGAGAGAGGAGGGAGAGCTGCGTGCCAAGTTCGCGGAGAAGCTAGGCATTCTCGGCCCTCGTAGGGCAAAAGGAACGAGACGACGAACGACCGACCGACAGACAGACAGACAGACAGACCGACCGGCAGACAGACACTTCGCCAGGTTGAAGACGGGAAACGCGGTAAAAGCGGGCAACGTTGCAAATCTCGCGGCCCGACGTAAAACCGAGCATTGTTGCGACTCGGCTCGATAACCACAGCAGCCCCGGGGCCTCTTCGGCTTGCGTAATTAATCGTACGCTTTTGCCAGAACACTTTCGAGAAGCCGCTTTCCTGTTAACGACCTCTTTACGGCCTTGCAACTGGGCCATTACAGCTCCTTCTGCGTTAATACGTTACTTACTGGTTACTTACGTAGCGAGAGAGTTCTGTGGGTGCTGGTGATCCGCGCCTCTTCTGGGGTACCGTTGCCCCGTCGGGCAACGTAGCTTTTCTCTTAAATGGCTACTGCTTGCCCTTTTCTACTCGGGAACAAAGAAGCCGCCACGCCCATTTAGGAAACTGTACAGAAAATTCGTAGGATAACAGAATGAAATGGACATCTTAAAAGAATTGATAATCTGAGAACGAAAAAGTTTGGAAGAACAAGGAACCATTTATGTATTCGGACAGTTTAAATAAACTTCTGTCCGAGCGGAACGGACATCGCCCGCGGATTAAGTATGCTACAGGTGTGTCCAATTAAGAAGTTTTTCCCGCAGTAGGGTACTGTTAGAATGGAAAAGCGATAATTAGAAAGTATAATTTCCTTTTTAAACTGGTCCTCGTGCCAACGGAATGTAGAACCACGATTGCCTGGTTAATTCCACAGGAGCATCTAGTCGAATTTCGAGAGCTGCTCCAGGAAACGTCTCGGTCTCGGTGTTTCTTTGTGCCGTGTTGAGCACGGAGACCTGATCCGCTCTGAAACTTAATTTAACGAGTTGACCACACGGAAACTCGTGCAGAGTCGTCCTGCGACCGTAAGAACACTCGAGACAAGATATATATATATATATATATATATATATATATATCTCTCGTTTCCTCTCTTTCCCTTCCCTTCGTGTGCCAAATTGGACTTTGTGGGCCAACCTCCTCCTGGCACATAGACCTCCTTCATTCTCCCGGCGGCCTGCACAAAGCGAAATTGGATTTAATGAATGAAAGAAACACGATACTCTCCCCGTATCAATTAGGTAATTTGATGTTAAACACCGGGCGCCGCGCCGTCTTACCACAATACATCGGCACGGAAACCACTAATAAAAGGTTTCAAATTTTTCGCATCTCTGCTGAAATCGTTTCATCCTGGTAGCCTGGAACCAGGCGTTACAAACATTCCTTCATCTGGCTATCGGAACATTTACCGGACAGTTACGCGGGACTCCCTGTAAATATATTATAGTCGAGAAAAATTATGAAAAATGTGCGAAAACGAACCAGTTAGCAGTTTCTTGATTCGAACAATTAAGCCAGGCGCGACAGGTGTGCCAGCGCGTTTTCATTTTCCCAATAAATTGTTGGTGTGTATTTACCTTTACACCAGTGCAGTGGTGAGCAGCATTAGAGCCTGTTCAGACACGGCGGAAACCGCGCGTTTTCGACCACGCGATTTTTGTTTTTAATTGTTCGACCGCGCGGATGCGTGTGAACGAATGCATAAACGCTAATGTAATAAGATCCGAGCGGTTCAAATCGCGCGGTCGAAAACGCGCGGTTTCCGCCGTGTTTGAACAGGCTCTTACCATATGCGGCGGCCGCCAGGCCCCTTACGTTTCCGTCCCTCGCCTAGATGCTCCGTAAAGCCTGCCTTCGCTTCTCCCACTCTTTTACCACTACTGGTACATACCAGGGGCTGTCGGCTTCTATATGAAAAAGTGGCAACGAATTTAGTTGCTTCTCGATTTTAGGTGTGGCGGCAGCACAGTAGTGCCCCGGCGGTGGGGATACAAACTGTATCCCGACTCCATCCAACTATTTGCCGCGCAAACTGTCATCAAGTGTCATATGTTTGATACTATTGCATACTGTGTCATATGTATGTGCTATTTGGTGCTATTCATTGCAATTATTGTATAATTTACTATGTACATATGTAGTATATATGTAGTTTTATGAATAAATATGTTTTATTATAAATTCATTTTTCTAAAAGAAACAAATTCATAACCTTTCTTATTCAATAGTTAGCGATGAATACGATTACACGTACATGCAAGGTTGACTATGTGTGAGTCAGATATGTGTGATCACCACACACATATCTATATACGTTGTAACTATTGTGCTGCCACCACACTTAAAATCATCGAGGAGCAACTAAATTCGTTGCCACTTTTTAACATAGGAGTCGACACTCCCTGCATACCGCGTGGAGCATGCTACCGACTCGGTCGCAGCAGCAGTAGTGGTAAGAGTAGGAGAAGCGAAGGCAGGCTTTACGGAGCATCTAGGCGAGGTACGGAAACGTAAGGGGCCTGGCGGCCGGCGCATATGGCAACAGGTAAAGTATCATTGACGATTTACGTAGTTTGATCATTTGTTTAGGCAGAAGTTGCACTTGAGGCTTATTTTTCTTATCTGAATGCGATGAAAAATTAAAAACAATAGTGATTCTGGGTCACGGAGGTATTGCTTTCACGGCAAGAGTAAATACTAGAGATCGCTATTTCACGTGTATTTCACGTACACGTACTTCAGTACGTGTCAGTTTAAGTACACGGGTACACGTGTACTATTTTACGTGTATTAACGTATCCGCTTTTTAATTCGAATTTATTGTTAGGATACAGTTACTAATATTCGAAAGCAAAGTATGGGTATATAAAATAGATACAAAATTCAATTTGAAAACCCCTCCCATTACAAAAAATGGAATCAATTAAACCTCTAGTCTAGTGTATTAGAGAAGAATCTGATATGTTTAAATAAGGGACTGTATACATATTTAGAATAACATAATGAGTAAACATAGCGTCTTATCGTTTCGCGCGGACTCAAGTGGGAACTCGATAGACTACGCGTGGATGGCGAACGCACGCGTCTCAACGTCAACATAAATTTCTACTATTTTTAACATTTGTTATGCACTTAAGGTCGACCGTCATATAAAGTCTAATGTGTTTTAAATTAATATAATACAAAATCTCAAAGGAACCTTTTGGTACTTTCTTTAATACTGAGTGAATTGGAAGATTGTAAATATTTAAACAATTTTAAAACTAAATATATAATCTATAAGAATAAAATTGAACACATATGTAAGTACTTATCAAATGGCATGCGTTTAAAAATAATTGCAACAAATTTCTTCGAAAGACTACGCAGAAAGCCGCTGGGCGGGAGCGTCTTTATATGGTCTTTTATTATTTTCTCCCCTTGAGCAAATGTGAGCAGATTTAAACCAACGCGAAATTAAAGTTTAATATGCCATCAATTACTGTAAAAAAATTTACGAATGTACTTTGATGTACTTTTTTAAAAACTCTAATCAAAGTTGATGAATGTTAAACATAAAAGATTAGAACAAATTGCGATTATTTAAAAAAAAATTTTGGGAGATTGAAGGTCTTATAATGCTAAATACACCCTGTAAAAATCAAAATAAAAAACCAAATAGCTTGCGAGGGACGCATGTTTAAAATAATGCTCGGAATTTGACAATAAAGTTTCAGCCTCAATTTTAATAACAAATTGATTTATTCAGTTAAAATTTAATGCAGTTTCAGAAACTACGTTTTGTTATGAACATTTTAGGATACATAAATTTTCCGATCTTACACTTTGATTTTCGGACTTTTTTCCATTGGACGACACACTGTGCGTCGGCGCGTTCTTGCGATCATTTTTTGGCTTGGAGGACGCGGCGCGGCGCGACGCACGAACACGCACGCTACGGAACACGAAGCAGAACTTTCAGTTTCTGTATGGTGAACCGTGCATCCTGCAGGCTGGTAGCAGTTTGTCATCGTGACGTGGCAAGGCAGGATCCTACCAAGGCTGTGAAATGGGCCGCCTCGAATTGAACCGCAATCTTCCGCCATTTAACTCTTCCATGCGCCCTTGGGACGCTCCATGTAAAGTACCTTCCACAGTTGTAATTAGGGTGCATTCAGGCCGCCGCCGATGAAATTTGCTCACGCCATCTTTCGTAAAATGTCTCCCGGAAACGTCCGGATAAATATTTCTTCGCTCGCGACAACTGCACCTCGAATTCTGGCGAAACTGTATTTATTGGGAAAGCAGTCGACACGCTGAAACAGTTTAATATCATAATTACAGATTGTGCATTTTTAGAAAATACAAATTTTCTGAATTGTCGTATGCACGCGCGCGGTTCCGAAGGAAACTCGAAACGGTGCAGCCCGAGGGCACCGATGCAGCCCGCCTTTACACTCGATCGCCTTCCGGTTTTTATTTCACTTTTACTCGACTTGCATCGTCGCGCCGCGCCGCGCCGCGCCGCGCCGGCCGCGATGTTGCAGTTCTCGCGAGGTCGTGAGCGCAGCCATGAGAGCGATGAACTAATTCCAATTGAACAAAGTGCAATAACCGTTCTATACATACCGCGAGTTAATCGCATCGATCGGTCGCAGGGAACAGGCGGAACGCGATGCCAACTCTGATTTTCGCGTGCGAGAAGTATGCGGTAACAAACGGACCGTGGCCAGGACTTTTCCTAATGGAAATGCTTGGAATTCTTTCGACAAAGGAATTCGGAAAAATCCCGAAAGGCTTTCGAGCAGCGAGATTTCCAACTTAACACGCATTCGAAAAAGGATTTTAAAAATTGTTCTGGTTATTATCCATTTGTGCAATGTGAATTTTCATTGGATTAAACAAGGGCCAAAGATTATTAAATGCGATGAACAATCGAGGAGTGTATACAATGGAGTCACTGACGTTTCGAAAGGCAAGAGCATTGCATAAAGGCGACGTTAACTGGAATTAAACAATGGTTCGAACGTCAGTAAACGCTCTCGGGGTTGCACGTGACTCACGAGTCAGTGGTGTAAAAATGATAGCGTGCCGCGTTTCCTCCCTTCCCCTGTAGGATTTCCCGTGAAAGGGCTTCCTTCCCTTGCGCAGGGCACGCGATGCTTACAAATTCGCGTCCCATTTAACGCAGTGCACCGAGGTACACAAAAACGCCCCGCTGTAAACGATTGCTCGATGAACTTTCAACGCATCTCGCGTTTATAATGGATCTCACACGATTAACACTGCCGAGCCCCAAACGAGACTGATTTTTTCTATGTTCTTATTAATACGCTTTCTTGTCTGTCTGTTTCTCTGTTCGGTACACATTTTGCAATTGATTTCAAACGAACTTCCCGATGAGCTGGAGACTGGTACCTTTAAACATAGCTCAGAACTGGATGACTGTAATGGGATGAATGTAATATCAACTCGCTTTCTCGTCCGTCTGTTCGTTAGAGTTAGGGCTCCGTAGGGAACCCTATTACATATGTACAGTATTTTATCCATAAATGTCCCAAGCCCGGGTCTGTCGAGGGACATTTATACGCCAGGGAAACTATTCTTTGAGTTTTGCCGAACGTAGAGAAGAACAGCCGAGCTCGAGAGGCCTCGGTCGCCGAGAAATGTAAACATAGCTAATCCGATGACAAACTTATTTATTTTCCATTATTTTTTTTATGGAACTTTCACCAACATACTCGTGGCATTTTTCTAATGCAAAATGATACCAAACACGATATAATTCCCACTGTATTTAGTGGTTTAATTGACGATGAGAATTACGGCTACAAGGAAGAACGGCGCATGGACTTATATGACCATACACCTGTATTTGATCCGAATTATATCGTGTTTGGTATCATTTTAATCAGAAAATGTCACAAATATACCGATGAAAGTCCCATAAAAAAATAAGTAATAATAAAAAAAGTTTTTCCTTGTTGTATTACATTGTGAGGACGCGCGAGCCTTTGAAGTGTGCCGACGCGGCTCATCGTCAATTAAACCACTAAATACAGTGGGAATTATATCGTGTTTGGTATCATTTTGCATTAGAAAAATGCTACGAATATGTTGGTGAAAGTTCCATAAAAAATAATGGAAAATAAAGAAGTTGTGATATTCGAATTAGTGTGGTCTCACCAATATACCCGAGCCGTATGAGTCATGCTTCTCGACGACCGAGGCCTCTCCAGTTTCGGGGCCCCTCAAGGGAGAACACCCCGCAGTAGTGGGGATAGTTCTGGGACATTTATCCGCCAGACATTTGAGGCATTTATCGATAAAATACTGTACTAAGCTCACGCTGTCTGCCCTACCTTTGAAAGGCTGTATCTTTTGAACCGTAAGGTTTATACATAAGAATATTAATTCTGGATTATAAAAAACTAATGTCAAGTATAGGTACAGTAATCGCTCCTTCGTTGTCCTGAATCGTGGACACGATCGTTGTCCAGTGCCTACCCACTCCACTGCTTGTCAACGAGAGGATTAGGCCTGCGAGAATTCTCGAGAATTTTAAGAAAATAAAAAAATATTGGAAAACTTGTGATACTTGGAATATCGTTGATAATATTTATCGAAAGCGCAAAAAACATTAACTCAATGTTTATTCCTGTCCAATATGTACATTAGGGTGGACCTAAGCTATACTTGGAGAAAAATTTTTATCGAGATACAATGCACGCAACTATCCAGTATTGTCCTTATAGTCGCACTTACAGTCAGCGGCAATATTAAGTGGACACTCTTAAAAATCGCATAACTTTTTAAAAATTGGTCCAAAAGACTTGAATTTTTTAAAGATGTTGGGCCGACTAGTTCGCTAGAGAATAAGAAAACAAAAATTTATTAAGATTGCAATTGGTAGGAATCTTGCAAAATTTAAAAAATGATATTTTGTCAACTTTTTTATCTGGGTCTGCAACTGATAATTTAAAAGATGCGTTTTATAGATTTCGGTAACTTATATGCATACTGAAAATTTCATCGAAATCGGTCAACGTTGCAATGAGCTACATACGTTTAAAGATGAGAGCGGGTGAAATTCGCAGATTTTCAGCTTTGCCAGGGCATTTCGCCCTTACGTGATCATCTTGAAACGTTTGTAGCTCATTGCAATGTTGACCGATTTCGATGAAATTTTCAATATGCATATAAGTTACCGAAATCTATAAAACGCATTAAGTTATTGTTATAGGCTCATTGTCAGATAAAAAAATTGACAAAACATAATTTTTTAAATTTTGTATGATTCCTACCAATTGCAATCTTAACAACTTTTTGTTTACTCATTCTCTAGAAAACTAGCCGGTCCAACATCTTTAAAAAATTCAAGTCCTTTGGACCAGTTTTTAAAAAGTTATGCGATTTGTAAGGGTGTCCACTTAATATTGCCGCTGACTGATGTAAATTGAAAATTTTGATAATTGTGAAATTCACCTTACCTTTTTTCTGAATAGGAATATAGAATAATTATACGACCTCCTTTAAGTAAAAATAATGATGACCTTGAAATTTCGAAATATGGTCTCCAAAAAATTTTCCTCTGACATTTTTTCGTATAATCACAAATAACAGAGATATTTAAATACCTACATTAAAATGTAGCATGTTTTGATTGATGGTAGGACATACGTATTTGTTCATTTCCGAGAATATGTTATAAAATAAATGAGATTCATAAGAATATTCCTAGATTTAAATTTCTCGAGAAATACTGTAATTTCTCGAGAAATGAGAAATAACCAATTATAAAATTTCTCGAGAAGGAACACTAGTCTAGACCCGCGCAGAACGGAAAACAATAGGAAAGGAATATGGCAAGGAAATAAGGAGTTTTTTAAAGCCAGACAGTTGACTGCTTTTGACAGGAATGCTTTTCTTTGTCATTTAACTAGCCGTTTCACTAAAGACGCAGTCATAAATGAAAAATAGTGTCCGGGCACGGTCGTTGACCGCTCAAACCCCCGGCCTTTGGACAACGAAGGAGCTTTTACTGTACTTGGAAATTTTTCAGAATCTTCTGTTCCTCCGTCGGATCAACAGGACACTGCCATTTGCGCGAATACGTCTTAATAAGTGTGAAGCACAACACAGGACATTATCGAAAATTGTGACATCGAACGGGAAGAAGTTACTCCGACCACGATCAAAATAGTACACTGCGGTTGTCTGCTCGGTTGTCCTTAGGAGTGGGAAAATGTTGCGTTTGTTAATTGGACAGGGGTGTATCGGAAGAACTTTAGGTTGAGAAGTGGGGAAACTGTCAAAGAAATTCTTTTTGGCATTGTTTACGGTCGTGAATGACGTGATTTATAAGGGTAGTCCGCTCGTCGCTTCGATGTGTCAATGTGAACAATATGAACTGTTGTGTGAGTTTTCTCAACGGCAGCTACTCTCTACACTCCTTACTAGATATGATTTATCTTGCGCTCGGCGCCCCACGTTTTTCGTTTTAAATCTTACAAGTACAGTAAAAGCTCCTTCGTTGTCCAAAGGTCGGGGGTTTGAGCGGACAACGACCGTGCCCGGACACTATTTTTCATTTATGACTGCGTCTTTGGTGAAACGGCTAGTTAAATGACAAAGAAAAGCATTCCCAGTCAAAAGCAGTCAACTGTCTGGCTTTAAAAAACTCCTTATTTCCTTGCCATATTCCTTTCCGATTGTTTTCCGTTCTGCGCGGGTCTAGACAGTCCTGGGACACATCTGGCGACCAGATCCACACGCAGGCCTAATCCTCTCGTTGACAGGCAGTGGAGTGGGTAGGCACTGGACAACGATCGTGCCCACGATTCAGGACAACGAAGGAGCGATTACTGTATTTTCATAGCTATTCAAAATTGGCAATCACAAATTTTCAGAACTATCTGTATGGGGTGAGAAATCTGTATGGGGCTAGGAAAAATGATTTTATACTTTTTAGTCCGCCTTAAAAACGTGGTATATTAAAAATTTCTTTTTTTTTAAATAATTAGACTACGGATTTTTCTGGTTTTACGCGTTTATGCAGTAAACAGATAAAAAAATAAAATTAATTGGTTGTAACATCGGGAACATTGTTTGCTCTGCAAAGACAGGCAACAGGGAAAAATAGCGAGAGGGGGAGGTCTTGCCTGGCGAAGCCGGAGTCACGAGGGCACACACGGTCACCGTTCAGGGATCGACTAGTATAACTCGTTCACCGGAGCAAAACCTTGAATTAGCACACAAGAAGAAAATCACCGAGCATTCAGAGAGCCCGGATTCTCACAGCTCGTGCACTCCCACGACCGAACTCTGTTTCCCTCTTCCTCCTTTTTTTTTTCTTCTTCTCCTCTTTCCCAACAGTAATCTCCGCGAGCCGAGAGTTCGTCTTACACGCAGACGATGCGGGAAAAATGCATCTGCAAAAAGCTCCGCCGTCACTAATTAATTGCCCGTTGTTTCCCGTTGGAAGATTTCGAGAAGGAAACTCTAATTGAGTGATTCATGCGTGTAAACAAATTTCTGACAATGTAGGCAATTGTAGTAAGATGTAGTACCGCTTATGTGTACTAACAAGTGGTACGAATTAAGAAGAATTCACATTAGACTGTGAGACCGACTCCAGAATTTTGCACAACAATCGATGCAGAAATTTTCCCAATGTCTCGGACATTGTGGACCAAGGAGCTACAGAATCCGTATTGGCAGTCTGAGCTCTGGCTGAGTCAGCATGGTCGGCGTTACACAAAAGAACGGGAGTGAGACGGAGGGAAAAGGAGGGAAAAGGAGGGAGACAGAACGACGCTGAAGGAAGGAGAGCGAGAGAGAGAGTCAGTCAATTCTCGACATTTTTTTCAGGGGGTTCGTCTTGAAATAACCACCCGTCGGTGCTCGGTAAGCAATGAAGTGCACTTCTAAGCGGAGTGCAGCTAGGAGTGCGGCCGCATATGGTTGCGAGAGGAGAAACAGGCTCGAATTTGTGGTGCCACGTGTTCGAGGGTCGATGTACCGGATCCCTTTTGCCCGATGTCCCTCGAGTCCCTTCGGGGGTTGGTTTCGCACTTTAGGAGAGACGAAAAAGAGAGGAAGGATGCAAGGATTGGTGTAGGTTCAGCATCGTCGCGTGTCGCGTTCCCGTTCTTTCATTGAGCGTAAACAATGCGGTGGGAGTTACGGTGATTTAAGGAACGCCTCGCCGCTGCAACGACGCGACGTACCCTAAGCTAGCAGAGTGTTTTCGTCGGGTGCTGGTGCAACCGTCTGTGCAGTCGTTAGTGCATCCAATTATTGCGTGTAGCTTCGCGATACGAGCCTACACGCCAGGCTGTTTAAGACAGTATGTATGTACGAAACAGGTTTCGTCTTTGTTCGAGTAATAATCCTGCGCAAACTTCAGCGAGATCTTTCAAAGTACCCGAGCCTCCGGTTCGAATCGGGTGAGGATGACTGGGGACCCGAAAATTCGTGATTGCCGAAGTACAAGTAGGGTCGGAAACCCGAAAATTTATGACATTCGGGTACCCGAATTGTATCTAGTACCGTATGCCCTACAGTGGAGGGGAGGCTACGTTCCATGTGAAGAAAGTACAGCAAATTTTCTAATTGTCTAGCAATCGGACAAATTTGTTACGGCCGTCATGGGTCGTCAGAGGCCAAGTTAAGGTAATTTTGGGTTGATTCGTTCCAAGAATCGGATAACTGCAGTTTAAGGGGCATCACGTACTTACCGAAAACCTATTAGTCGTTTTCCAATCGATTTCTAATAATGTCTGAATTTGTTAATGGGGTATCATCCGAAGGGGATTACCGGGATAAATAAAACTTGGAAAGTGTATTCGTCGCGAGGGATAATTGAGTTAACGTGGCTTGAACCGCTTGCCCTTTCTGGGGATAATGCGGACTATTATAGAAGGTTACTTTCAGCCGCATTACGTATAGAATTACACAGTAACTAAATTCAGTGAACGACCTTCCTTGCGGCTCCGGTGCGCCATTTTCGGATAGAAATTTCAAGAGTGGAACAGAGATCGAAATCTCTTCAATTCTAACGCAATTCCGAATAAGTAAAATAGCCGTCGAAGCGCGACAGAAAGAAATTAAATTTCCTAGACAGGAGCGCGGAGCCAAAGGAAATGAAAGAGGAATGCAAGTGTGTGAATGTTCAACGGGCGGAAGAAAAAATCGCGGTTATTAAATCTAACCCAAAACCGGGGGCCATGCTGCAAAAATAGTGGTGCAAGAATAGAATAGTTGCAAGGGGAATCCATTTCTCGATAACGGCAGGTCATAAGAGCACGCGCGAGGGCCGTTGGGAGGCCATATTCGCGGGCAAGGTTTCATTTAGTTCGGCCAGCACTTTCTGAATTCTAGTCTCGACCGTGAACCTCGTTCGTTTCGGTTGGCCACTGGCGGATGGCCAAATATCTTCGTACAGTGTGTCTGAAGTCTGAACTGGCGGCGACGCGGCGCGGCGCGGCGCGGCGCGCAGACCCCTTACCTCGAATGCAATTGCGTTCAAGTGCATTTAGCCGTGGGTTTAAACTCTCCCAACGATCCGTCCACACAGTCCCGATGCGTCTCGAAGGCAATTTTCACGTGGATCCGACCATCTCGGGTTTAATTGCGCGAGATTGTCTCCTTGGAACCTCGGAATTCCGATTGTCGATGCATTACTTAAAAGCCTAATTTCAGAAGGGTAATGTTGCAATTTACTCTCTTACGCTTATTGTTATTACATATTTCTTTATGTTCAATGCATTTGTGTGGGAACTGTACAAGAAAAATATTGTTTAGTATAAGTGAGGAAATAATGGTCGGTAGTATGTGTACGTGTACAATGATCTTGATTCAATCCTTTACCTCGGCACTGTCTTTATAAACGGCGAAATAGCCCTCGCGAGAAGTGGCTTGCTCTTTTTCGTTGTAATGAGTTACGACGAGCGCCATTGTTGCGACGAAAGTGCACTCGAGTGCTCGGCTGGTATTGTGAGAATTATGTAGTGCGACACCGGTGTGTTGCATACGTCCGTAGAAAAAAAATAAGTCGTAGCTTCGTGGCTCTTTACATCGAATCTCGTTCTACAGTCATACAATCGGGGCAAATATGTATACACTAACGAGCATAACCGATTGAACACACTTTAAATCAGAATAACTTTTTCATGAATGGACCAAACGACTCGAATTTCCCTGTAAGGCCAGAAGAATTAGTCTAGTAAATGACGTCTAAAAAATATTTTGGAAAAATGTATTTGGTCCGAATTGCGAAAAAAATAGTAAAAATCAATTTTTTGAATCAAAATTGAAGTCGTGTTTGGTCCATTCATGAAAAAGTTATTCTGATTTAAAGTGTGTCGAATCAGTTAAGCTCGTTAGTGTGATTGAATGATAAATTTTTAAAAAATACATCGTAATGGCGTGGACAGGGAATTAAATTAAGTGGGCGAGGTCTCGTCGCTCCAGAAGGCAACCCTCCAACGAGGGAATGCAGATTACTGCACACATCATCATACGGAAAGAAAAAGTAGAAAACAACAAGAAAATCTTTCGTTTTCCCGATTTCCAGTCGGTCCGCGTCGCACAGTGTGACGTTCCGAGCATTTAGGGGAATTTAATTCCGAAATTGAACATTTTTTAAAAATTGCGTATTTAGTATTTACTCTTACCTTGAAAGCAATACCTCCGTAACCCAGAATCACTATTGTTTTTAACTTTTCACCGCATTCAGGTAAGAAAAATAAGCCTCAAGTGCAACTTCTGCCTATACAAATGATCAAACTACGCCAATCGTCAGTGATACTTTACCTGAATAAAAGAGTGTCTATTTGAACTTCAATTGTTATTGTGTTTAATCTTTTGTCGTGTGTTTTCAATATTTTTAGGTCCTAAATATTATACATATAATTCATTATGGTTAATAATCATACAAAATCGAAGAACAGTTCAGTATTTACCAATGTTCTACAGAGTAAAACTTTATTACATGAACGAATATGGACCTGAGACTACACTGAATGTATACATGAAGCCTTGTCTAGTCAGCTACGAAAATAATTTTTGCGTCCGTCTGCGTCTGTCGGAGTTTTCATTTGTTTTCAACAGCCTTACGCTGTCACCTCGTGCAGTTGTCTAACACAATCTATGCGAGCCAGAACGTTTCTGTTGATACATACTCACAAACCTGTACTTTCATTATTACTCTATTCAATTGTTATCGTTTAATTGTTGTGTTGTGTTTGATTTGTATTACATTTGATAGGTTCTGTCTTTTGTTTAGTATTGTTTGTTCGACTATTATTTAACATGTTGTTTATTTTGGCGATTATTTCACTCCTTATGGTAAGTCTTTAATATTTCTGGTTTAAAAATCTGTTATATACATATGTAGGGAGATGCCATCTCCGAGCGGCGAGAATTCTGTCGAATGTCACGTCGTTAGTAACTGTAACGACGCACATACGGCCGAATGACCAAATTACGACGACAAAAATATAAAATGAGATTTTATTTGACATTCTAGTTAGAAATGCTTATAAGAAGACAGCTTAATAATAATCTTCGGAAAAGTAGCTACTTAGAGTTAATTGGGGTCATAAAAAAGGGTTAAGGGTCCATAGTATTTTAATTAAAACAGAATTAAATAAATTGAAATACTAAATTATTTCTGTAGTTTTATTTGAGATATAATATGCAATAAAAATATTATTCTACATCCTCATTGTTATTTTCATCGTTATCATCAGCATCATTAGTAGCATCATCATACAATGTTCCGAATGTTCACCAACACCAAACTTATCGAATATATTACTTTAACAATCGTTCATTACACTTAAATGATGAAAACTTGAAAAACTGTTCACTTCTTAACACTTCAAATAGTTCTTTTCTCGTAATCTTTATCTCCTGTACAGCACGGTCGACGCGACTACCTGTAAACAATCCGCTCTATTGATCGAAGGGACAAAGGGGGGGGGACTCATTTTTTAATTTTTTATATCAGTTGTAAGCTACTTTTTCGAACTAGTAAAGAATGATCGGGGTACTCTGGAACTTTTTTTGTAACTCTAGCTAAAGTAAGCATATCAATATTTCCTAACAAAAAATAGTATATGATACAATATAGTATATTAACAGTATGTACAACTTATCTTTGTGTTAACAATAATTGCAGATGAAAGTACGAACCTGACGCTTCAATATCCATGTAGAAAACTTAGGGAATTTCAATTGGAGAAAACAGGATTAACGCAATTAGGTACGTCGTCAACATTACTGACGCGAACAACTGAGATTCACCGTCCGAACCATAGCCTAATTTTGCACAGGTGCACCGACTACTGCGTTGCGTCAACAATAACAATTTTCACGCTACATTGTGGGCCCTTTCTTAGAGTACGTAATGATGGTATTTGAAATTAGTTTAGAGAAAATTGTTGAATCGACTTTTGTCGACGTAATTTGGTCATTCGGCCGTATGTGCGACGCGACTATTCGATATCTGTTATTATGTTTATCGATTTCGTTATTCATATTTGTAATATGCGATTTCTTTGTCATTCTGGTTCGACGTGTGAAAACGAAAAGACGTGTTTGATCTCATTGTCAGGCGGAGATTCAGACGGGATAATTTAATTAATTGTATTCATTATATTTCAAATTACGTATTAAAATATTTCGTGTTTACGATCGTATTATTCTATTGACGACTTAAATCCTACATATATTTTAGCGACCCTGCATAATTTATGACTAGTGAAAAACAATTACCATATAAAATTGAAGAACACCTTTCATTGTTTAGCGAATATAAATTTCATTCTTCATTGAATATGGAAGTTGTGATTTTATGTAGGCAGAAATGAAAAGAAAATTATATCAATGTATTTAGGATCGTGAAAGTTCTCTTTCGTGTTTTCAGAATGTGTTCTAGTATTTCTAGAGCCACCTTATTCGACATTTGGTCTTCAAGTACAAAAGAGGAACGATTTAATGCATTATACTCTTTTATTTTACGGATATATGAACGCTGCACGACGATTTTTTAGAAACGCTGCAAAATCGGCTGAAATATCAGGTGTTAATGAGAAATTAATAGAACGTTTCCATATTATTTGTAGAAGCATTAAACTGTGGGTATGCCATAAATGCCGACACATTTCATCAGTATGCCAACGATACTAGAAATTTATATTTAAAACTATATTCCTGGTATTACATGCCAAGTAGCGTACACAAAGTGCTTTATCATGGAAAAATTGTAATTGCCTCTTGTATTCTTCCGGTTGGTCAACTTTCGGAACAAGCACAAGAGGCGAGAAATAAAGACAACAGAAGTTTTCGTGAATTTTTCACGAGAAAAATTTCACGCATTGCCACGAATATAGACCTCATTAATAGGCTACTCATATCGCCAGACCCTTTGATTACCAGTTTAAGGCATATTCCCCCAAAAAAAGGGATTCTTATCTCAGAAGTACTACAATTACTTGCAGTGCCTACATTACATAATACAAAAGACGATAATGAAAGTTCGTCTGAATACGATGAAGTCGACTCCGGTTCTGAGAGTGAAAATTAATAGATAATGTACATGTGTCAGAGTTGGGCAAAAAATTAATCAATGATTGACGACTAAATGTTTACTTCAATCGTTAATCGCAATTAACAATTAATCTCCTAGTTTACTCGTTAATTTCGGTTAACGATTAAATACGTATTAATCGTTAATTGCGATTAACGCGATTATTAATCGCCAATCGGATAATTGATTACTGATTAACTGCTGAAATTTCGAAATGAAATACGTAATCAAAACTGTATGAGTACTGAATAAAATGTAAACTGAGTTTAGGTGTATTGTCATTTGGTCTATAATACAAACTCTGTTTACGTGCTTTTATGTTTGAAGTTATTATTCCTGGAAAGCTACGACCATCGTAGCATTTAACATTAAACAAAGTTACTGCAATGAACTATATGTTGTATTAAATCTCATAAGATTTACATACATACTTACATAATATATACTATATTACGTACATAATAATAATAATAATAATAATAATAATAATAATAAGAGATTTGCTAAAAAAAAACTATTGAAAATAAACATGTTTTTGTTGAAATATATTATTATTTCTGTCAATTCTCCATCCGTTCTCTGCTACCTCTCTCTGTCTCTCTCTCCCTCCTTATTACAATGTATGGATAGACCGTATGGCGGCGATTAACTTTAACAATTGATGAAATCAGTCTCCGATTTTTCGATGATTTCTTTTTTTAATCAACGATTGACGATTAAATCAATCGATTGAATCAATCGCCGATTTTTCGACGATTTCTTCGTTTAATCAACGATTGACGATTAACTTCATCAATCGATTGAATCAATCGCCGATTTTTCGACGATTTCTTTTTTTCATCGTACACATTAATCAATCAATCATGATTAAAATTTTAATCGATTAATGCCCAACTCTGACATGTGTATATAGTATTGTTCATGAAAAGCTTGTTCAGTGTTTCTCTACATGTATTTAGTTTATTAAAAGTTTGAGTATATTTATGTAAGACTGTGTTTACAACTTTCCTTATATCATTTAAATTAAATACCCTTTCAAATAGTAATTTGCAAGAGTTAAAATAAGTATTTTCGGTCAATACAACAAAAGTCATGTTAAAGTAATGAGAAATCACAATACTTTGAGTAGTTTTAACAAAATACATGATAAAAAAGAAGAAACAACATCATTCATAACTTAATGATCCTACATGATCGAAACGTCACACTGTGCGTCGAGTTGAAACTTCGCGGAAACTTTTGCCGCAAAGACCTCGTTTAAAAAGCAAAGGGAGCAACTGAAAAGGCGGGGGTGGTTTCCGCAAGGGATGTTGAACGATCTGCACGCGTCTTTTCTTTTTACAACCGGCAGAAACGTGTTCGGGTTGCGGCGCGAACGTTCGATATCGATTCATGTCGAGTAAAAAGAAACGATGGTTTAGCGATTGCTCGTCACTGCACTGGCTGGCTAGGGCACAGAGGCAGCACCGGTGCTTTGCCAATTCTCCGACGATTTTTCGCCGACGCGACGCCGCGCCGCGCGCCGCGGCGCGGCGTGCTCCGCTTTTGCGAAAACCTTTCCGCAATCTGATGCGAATCAGCGCGATGCGGCGAGAGACGCGCTCCTATTCGACCGGAATGATCACCGCGTTTCACGCGAAAAGGGGAAACGTTCTCGCGTGTTCTCTCGGCGGAACAGGAACACTCGCAGGTCGAAAGACGACGTCTGTCCTTTGAGCTGTGCCAAATTTTGCTTGGGAACCTCGTACTGCGGATATACTCCTCCTTAGCCTAGAAAAACGAAGGAAAGAAAGATGATCCTAGAACAAGAAAAAAGTTTCCGAAGAGAAGGAGAACTGTCTCGGCTGCAGCAAAACTTTCACGCGCAGAACGATGTTTGTGATTCTTCTCAGCTTTTTATTATTCATTTTTGCCGAGCTCTGGAAATGGGTCTCCGTCTCCACATTTTTCAACAACGAGTATGTTCATTTCTAAATACTCTATACTTATTGTTAGTTAAAATAATATTAGGTTGGGGAAAAAGTAATCCATTATTTCTTCGTTAGATGGCTTTAGTGATATATATATGTATGTATCTCGTAAAGTATTGGTCAGACAACTTCAGGCTTGTGCTCGTTGGAAAAGTGAAATTCCGTACTAGAATAAATTCTTCTACAGTTTTGTTATTGGTCGATTCAGTTGAGAGTTATAGGTTATAAGAGATGGAGGTTAACAAAGAGAAAATTCGGTACATTTTACAATTTTGCTTTGATAAAGGCGAAAATGCAAGGCAGGCGGCTGAAACTGTGAATGGAGTTTATGGTCCGGATACAGTCACAGCTAATCACGCGCAATTTTGGTTTTGTCGATTCCGTTCCGGGAATTTCGATGTTAAAGATGCAGCTCGCACAGGTAGGCCCGTCGTCGAAAATGTCGATAAAATCATGGAAATGATCGAAGTAGACCGGCATGTTAGCAGTCGTAGCATCGCCCAGGAGCTAAAGATCGACCATAAAACAGTTTTAAACCACCTGCGTAAAGCTGGATTAAAAAAGAAGCTCGATGTCTGGGTGCCACACGAATTGACGCAGAAAAACCTGATGGATCGAATATCCATCTGCGAAGCATTGGCCAAACGGAACGAAATCGAACCATTTCTTAAACGGAAGGTGACTGGGGATGAAAAATGGGTCACATACGACAATATCGTGCGAAAACGATCCTGGTCAAAGCGCGGTGAAGCGTCTGAAACGGTGGCCAAACCAGGATTTACGGCCAGGAAGGGTCTGCTCTGCTTATGGTGGGACTGGAAAGGAATCATCCACTATGAGCTGCTTCCATATGGCCAAACATTAAATTCGGACCTCTACTGTCAACAATTGGACCGGTTGAAGGTAGCGATTGACCAGAAGCAGCCAGAATTGGCTAACAGGAGAGGTGTCGTGTTCCATCAGGACAACGCCAGGCCACACGCGTCTATAGTGACTCGCCAGAAACTCCGGGAGCTTGGTTGGGAGTTTTAATTCATCCACCTTATAGTCCGGACCTGGCACCAAGCGATTTTATCATCTTTTTTTATCCTTACAAAACTTCCTTAGTGATAAGAAATTGGCATCAAGAGAAGATTGTGAAAATCGCTGAGTTGAGTTTTTCGCCAATAGGGACCAGGGCTTCTATGAGAGAGGCATTATGAAATTACCTTTAAAATGGCAACAAATTGTCGAACAGAACGGCGCGTATTTGACCCAAATCGGACAATCCGAACCAAGTTAAATAAAGTCTTGAAATAAAGGTCAAAATAATGGATTACTTTTTCCCCAACCTAATATTATATCATTTCGGAAGCACTGAAATTTTTCAAGAAAAATTTTCGATCGTCAAAGTGTTAACGAGGGTAGAAAGTTGATGAGCACAGCGAGCGAGGCACACGTGGTCGCGTCCACATGGCGTTTCCTTCCTGGTCCCGTGGCCCGTGGCCCGTGGCCCGTGGCCCGTGGAATTAGCGGATCTCGTATAATCGCGGTTTTCACTTTGATTCGGGCCGTTTCACGCGAGATATCCCCCCGATAACCGGCTCGGGCCTCCGCAAAATGTTGCGCATTGCGTCTTACAACACGCAGCGCCAGCTATAGCTGTAGCGATAGTCCTCTCTCTCTCTCTCTCTCTCTCCCCCTCGGGCTGCACCCCCGTGGCGGGGTGCAATGGCACTCACTGCAGTTTGCAGGTGGTCAACCTCGTGCTTTTCACCCGCCTGCCCTTTTACATACCCATGTCCGGCGTCGAAAGGAACGATTTCTCTTCGGCGTCGGATCAACGATGATTTTTCACGGGCAGGAAACGTCGGCGACGTCTGGAGACAAGTATAATCAGCCAGTGTTATTTGTTCCAAGTATCAGTCGGACTCGGCAAACAACACTTTACCGGTTACCGGGATGTATAATCAGTTGCATCAGCTCGAACGATGATGGATTGCACGTTTCCCGGACAATGTGCCGAGCACTTTCTTCACGCAAGGATGACTCTTTTACTTATAACGTAGGGTGTAGAGATATCTTTACCTCTTTTTTCCCACGGTTACAGTTCCCGTGGAAAGCTGAAACACTATTTCCGAACTCTCTTTAAACTCTCTTGTTACTGAAAATTTGCATGCAACCGCGTTCCACGGGCTCTCGTGGCTCGCCGTAAATGCATAATCGATAATCTTGCGACGGGTCGCGAACAGAATTCCAGCTCTTGGTTCAACAGAATAATTATTTTTACAGTCTAGAATATTGAATCGCGTTGATCCTTCTCGCCTAAGTGCATCTCGCAGATTTATCCGCAGAAGCAGAAATCTTACAATCCACTCGCGCAACGGCTTAGCCGATAGTATAATAAGATTCAATCCTCCGCATAACATTTCAACCCGCGTACTGTCCGACTAAAACGAGCCCTTGCTTTATCCTGTCCCATTAAAAAAATAAATTTACAATGCATTCATGCAAACCCAGAAAATTTAGTTTGTTGGCAAAACAAACTGCAACTATTTCACTTTTAATCACGTTCGATCTTCGCATTCAAACCTCCGCGTAACAATCCTTTAAGAATTCATGTATAAATCAGTGGAGAAATCGGCCGTTACGCAAAAGCTAATTTTCACGTTCAGCGATTTTATTAATTGGACCTCTAAATCAATGTGTAGGCAACAATAATTACGCAGCGCCGCGCCGTAGAGAAGCGAAGAAATTCCGAGAATCGCGAAGCACTTAGGAGCCGAGTCGGATTCATAAAAATTGTTTATTTGTCTTCGCGAGCTCATTCCGGATTGAAAATATTGCTCCTCTTCCCGGCGAAGTCTAAACACTTGGTGGCGACCGATATATCACAAGGCGTAAAACATCCTCTCCGTCGTTTGCACAGCTGCGGAGGAAGTTACTTTCGTCAAGAATGATCGTTTCACGGCCGCGGCCTCGAATGATCTCGGCGTTCACGACTTATACTTTATCGCTATCGTTATTCGGGGATAAATATCCGCGAATCCGCCCGGGCCCGGAGTGAAAAAAGTGCGGGGCAATGAAAGCCTGTCTGTTTTGTCAGATTTTGTCAAGCAAATGAATATGTTGATCAACTATAATTTACTATACATGTATTCATCTTCGGAAAACGAAGCGTCTGTTCGAAGCTCTGCGTCGGGAAGAACGGAAGAGCTGCGGGGTAAGATGAAATTTTTTTGGAGTTTGGAATTTCCAGTGCGGCGCGCGGCGCGGCGACGCGGCGACGCACAGTGGGTTGAAACGCGAAAAACGCGGACAAAAATCATTTTTCTGACTAAACGAAAAATATAAAATTGTATTATGAACTTGTTAGTAGATAAATGAGGCATCATTTTCTGCATTTCATTTTCCAAAATTCCATATCTATATTCCACAATTGAATGCTGAAGTTCCATAAAAATTCATAAGCTTAGCTTCTCCTGAATTTTTTAGAATATCGTTTCATTTAGTACGTTATAACTTAATACACGTATGAGTTAGGATTTTTTGCATGTACTTAACTGAAAGCGTGTTTCAAGACGAAACTAATAAGCATGATTTTTATTTGTTTTTGTTATATATAGCACCTATAAACATTGATGAAACAAAGAGTAATTTTCAAGCCTTTTTTCCGCTTAAATTGAGTTATAAACCGATCGGTGTCGATCGGTGCATTAAAAATTTATACACGTTATTGGTAGACATGTGTACAATGAAACTAAAAAGGTTTCAGGCACAGATAGCTGCAGATGTGTGTACTGTCTCACAAAAACGATGACGCGAGAGAATGCACGGTTGCGCCGCGCCGTTCAGGTAGTCAGTATGGTGTCTTTTGGCATTCAAAGAGGAAAGCCATTTCCATAAGAAAACCAGCCAAATTTTGTAGTAATTTTTAGATCGACATCTTCAATTTTAAAACTTTTCAAACAATTTTGAATTTCATCTTCTCAATGTTACTATAAATGCATAAAGATTCACAGTCTGATAATAAGGCAATAATGGGCAAAGAATGCCTGGTATTGTGGTATTGTTGTTGGAGCGCCGATTGACAATTGTTTAGATACAGAAAGAGCGAAAAGGAAAAGAGATTCATCGTTTGTTTTTTGATTTTTGATTGTTATGGACCAACCACATGAATGTTTCCCATTCTTATTTCACACGTTGTGTTGAAGAGGATACCATATACCCAATTTTATGAAACCAAATACAGCAAATTTTATTTTAAATAATAAATAAACGTGTGATTTCAATTGCAAATAATAACTAAAATTTTTATTTAAATAAATTATTATTTAAAGATTGTTTATTATTTGGATTGAGGTGGAAATCAAATAAACAGTTTTTGGTCTTCTCTTATTTCTTGTATTTTGTATGTACAATGAACACGTGCGCGTTTTTTGTCTGCTATAGCAACCTTTTGGGATGACTATGGGATATGGTGCGGCGATTAACATTAAGCAAATTATACAGAATTTAGTATATAATAACTTAAAAATATACCATTATTAATAATAAAACAATTAATAATATGTACGCCCAAGTTCGAGAAAACCGTTTCTAAAAAACCTTATATAACTTTTATGGGTTTGGAATTAAACAAAATCTGATTATTAATTTGAATTCAGCACCTCAAAATCTATAAAACTGTACCATTTTTATTAATTTAAACTTAGAAATAGCTTTAGAAATTATTTTTGTCCGCGTTTTTCGCGTTTCAACCCACTGTGCGTCGCACAGTGGAGTATTTGGCCCGAAAAGCTGGCAAAAACTATTGCAACGTTGTTTATGATTTTAACATTTAAAAAATCAAAGTGACCTTGATTAATTGTTGTAAAAAAAATATTTTCAAAATTTTATATATCGAAGTTTGTACTTTGTAGATGTCGGAACACTGTTCAACTTTTGTTCGAACCATTTTTTTAAACAAAATTATTTTATTTGTTTTTATTACGCTAAGAGTTCTTGCGAATGAAATAATGCCATTATATTCTGCAATTCAAAAAAATGTGTAGGATAGAAACTTTGCAAACAAATTTATAATTCTATATAAATATATATATTTTTGTTTATATTATTTTATTTATATTATTTTATTTTAACATATTACATTAATCCTTACCCATCTATTTCTGAATCGTCTTCTATGCCTCTACTATTTACTTGAATAGATTCTTGTTCTTCTAAAATTAAAAGTTGTAATGTTTTTTATACTTGGTATATAAGGGTTTTTGGGGTCGCTAATTTTGAATCTGAAAAAAGTAAAATTAAAAATTAATGCTGACAAAATGTGCCACAAGATTGACTGCATTCAATTTTTCGCTATCTCGCATAGTTTCCGAGATATCCGCGCTCAAAGTTCACTAATTGTGCTGAAGAGTTAGCTAGTCGAATAAGGAAAAAAAACGTGAGGCAAACATTTTTTGTTCACAATTAGTGAACTTTGAGCGCGGATATGTCGAAAACTATGCGAGATGGCGAAAAACTGAATGCAGTCAATCTTGTGGCACATTTTGTCGGCTTTAATTTTGTATAGAATGGTCTTATCGCTAGAAAACATAGTTTCCGAGATATAAGCGGAAAACCGAAAAAGGGGACCTTCTACGTGCCCTCCTGCACCCCGCTCACCTCCTGGGAGTGAGGACTTTTAGTATGTTTACCTCCTAACTAGTCCAAACAAAGTCCCAAAGTTAAAAATTGTGTTCCTACCATTTCCCTGTACAATTTTTCTTTGACTGGACTACTAATGGAGTGTCATTTTGTTTACTTAAATTAGCTATAAAATTTCAAACCGGACGAATCCGGAACCAATTCTTTTTGGTCTGTGATCACAAACCTTTACCAAATGTAACGAGACGAGAAAGGACATCGAGACTCATCGGGAAGTATAACAAAACTGTTAACGAAGTATTATAGGCGAAAATAATGTTTCCAAATTATTGGTTATTTTCAAATATTAATAACTATACCAATTTGGATAATGAAGAACTGAGACCTGTTCGAAAATGCTGTACATACCTAGCAGAAATATTTCTACAGCGAAAACATTTACACGATTTCCCTGAAATACCTGATATAATCAGTAATAAGCGAACGATGTTTCAGAGAATGGTTAAGAGCGAAAAATGTGCTATAAAATCTCTTAACTCTCGATGACAGATGCTGCTTGATGAATTTTAAAATTAAACAAGAATGCTGATACATTGTTCCTTAGACATTCAACTATCTCGAACAACAAAATTTGGCCAAAATCGACTTTCGGTCAGCTTTTTCGTCCAAATACCCCACTGTGCGACGGTGGTTTTTACAGGCGTGTTAAGGTGCTTTTATACTCGGATAAAATGGATCGAGACGGTAGCCAGAACGAGGCGAAAGGACTCCAGGAAAATTAAACGAGCTTTTCCGCCCCGTTCCTCTTCGCCATGGACCAAACACCGGAGTTTAATACAACAGGGGCTGAAATAAGAAGCAAGAAGCGAGCAGCAGACTGGTACGCGCGTACGCGTCCATCGCGCGTCGGCCACTCGATGCGACGACCGATACTCGAAGAGCTTTAGTTAATAAGTGGAGCACACGAGGGGGCTGCCACTCTCGAATCTGCAATCTTGCATACCACGCAGCCCACCCCCTTCGTATTTGTCCCGCATTACACGCCGCGCCACGCCGCGCCACGCCGCGCCGTGCTGCCTTCTTCAATTTTTGGCTCATCCACGAACCTCGAAAATCACGTTCGACGACAGAATAGATTTTCTGCAGAATTTTATCATCATTCTTTCCGAGGCTGTTCAATTATTCCAGGACGATTATACATGTATTTTTCATGCGATAGTGTTTGCAACTTTCATGCTCCAGATTTCTGTGCTTTTCGAAACGAAGCCATATTTTCTTCTGGAGTACTCGGGTGGCACATAAACTGTAAACGAAATGCGCAAAACATTCGGAAATTAATGCGACACACTTCGGTGCTCGACAGCGTGCAACAAATTATCACTTGCTCTACGACGCGCGACGATTCTTTATTTTGTACGACGCTTTACTCACGAGATTAACGAACGATGTGTCCAGTAACGACGAAGAAAAATTTCTGTAATTAGCCACTTTTTTTTCAACAATACGTACAAGCTTCATCTAGGGAAGTTTTGCTAGTTTTTTTTTACCGGAGCTGCCGGCTCAACCCGAAAGAAACGGAAATAATTTCTGTTCTGCGTATCGATCGATGCTAGGTAGACCGGTTACTGGCCGACAAAACACGTTGCTATATCATTAGCGGTGTACATCAGACTCACGCAATCAAAAGCGTACGCCAAGTCCCCTTTCTGATACGTTTCCAACCTTTAAATACATATTAGGTGAAGTAAAAACGCTCAGAACTTTTTACTTCGTCTAATATTACAACCTCTGTTCGGCGACCTGGATAGATAACATTTATACCCGTGCCTAAGGCCTAAGATCTCGAAAAACTAACATCGAAGCAAAAACTCGTGCTCGATTTCGCCATAAAAGACAAATAATACGTATAACGTTAATACTAATAAACAGTACGCTGGGTTAATAAGTAGGTACAGAGTGGGTGTACAGTGTACAAAGTACATATTCGTACCTTGGTCCGAATTCGAATGCAATCCGCGTGTAAAGATGGCAGCCAAGTATGTATCATCAAACACAAACACGAATCTCGTTCCGAAGTGGTGGGCACAATTCCGACCGTGCATCATGTCCCACCGCATAATTGTCTCGGACAAGAGGTAATAATGAAGTCAACAGCGGGGACAGCAGCGGGGACAGCAGCGGGGACAGCAGCGGGGGCAGATTTTCCCGATTTTCAATTGATCGTTCATAGCATGACAAGAGAGCAAACAGCGGGCAGCAGGCGTCGCGTCGCGAAAGGAGAGGAACAACATCAGGCAGGGTTCAAGTGGGGACAATCAACCAGGGGGATGATTTATCCGGCACGGCACATGCTCGCGTTATCGCGGCACAGAAAACCGTTCGGTGCATGTTGCGCCGCTACCACCGAACCCCTATTTTAAGCACTGCAGCTGTCACTCGGATCGGAGAGGACTTGTATTTACGCGGAAGGGCGGGACCAGGGCGTGGATAATCTGCTTTTACAAACGTTAAACCGAGAAAACCGGATCCCCACAGGGAGCTCGGGAAACGCTCTCCTCCAAGCCGCAGAGGGTAGGCAGCTTTTCCTTCGAACGAACCGAACCGGACGCGGACGCCTCTCTCGCTTTCCCTCATTGTCGGAGCCGATTGTTCCGTTTATCTGCGGCTTGCCACCTCTCCGAGACGACTAGCTGCAGGCTTTATGCAAATTTCTGATTTTTTTCAATGGAATTTATAGCACCGGATCATCGCGAGATTTTCCTTTCCTTGCTGATGGTCGCGGCGCGGCGCGGCGTGAGACTTCTTTTATTCTTATACATTATACGTCCACACAAAAATTTGACCTAACTTAATATACCAATTTTCGCTACAGATCAAATCGAAGCGACTACCAAATATTTGTCCACGCTCGTTAGGGGTGCTTTCAACTAGGGATGGGATCAAGTTCAATATGTACTCACGAATTCGAGTCAAGTTGAATAACAAAGTTTCATTTCATGGGTTTCGATTACTAATTGAAAGCAATAAAAGTTTCAATGATTGTACTTGAAAAGTATTCATTGTATACAAGTAGTTATCGAACCTCGAAATGTGTACTTACAAGTTTCGAAAAGATACTTACAAGTATGTACTTCGATGTTCCAAGTAATCGAAACTTTCACAAGTACATAGTACTCGAATCTTGGAAATCAGAACTGCATACAGTAATCGCTCCTTCGTTGTCCAAAATCAAGGGCACGATCGTTGTCCAGTGCCTACCCATTCCACTGCCTGTCAACGCCGAGTCGCTCCGTAGGCGGCGTCGATTGATGTCGGCTCGGGTATATCGGTGTGAACACCACAACATTGACTCGAGTAAACCGAATTTTCAAACTTCTTAATTTTCATTATTTCTTTATGGGACTTTCACTAACTTATTTCTGGCATTTCTCTGATTAAAATGACACCAAACACGATATAGTTTCAACTGTATTTAGTGGTTTAATCGACGGTCAAAGTTTCGAAGGCAACGAGCAACAGCAACAATGTGGGCCTGGCGACGGCGACGGCGACGGCGACACGCTTCGGTCACCCGATCCGTATCTCATTCTGTCCTTCTCTATGTTCGGCTTCCTATTGAAGTCGCTCGGCGCGGTCGGCGCGATATCTAGACGCAGTCATAAATCAAAAATAGTGTCCGGGCACGCTCGTTGTCCGCTCAGCCCCCCGGCCTTTGGACAACGAAGCAGCTTTTACTGTAGTAGGTTTTAAGCACTTTCTTTATTAAATTCGTAACTATGTATTTAAGAATAATATTTCCTTTTGCAATACTTGGTTTCATCCTATTTCTTTTTTTACCCATAATATTTCCTGCTTTTGAAAAAACTATTTCTGAAGGTACAGTAGTGGCCATTACATTATACAAAGATAGTCACGTGCAATTTTTGATAAAATGGGGTACTTGATTGAATTTTCACGCCAAAATAATAACGGGTCTTCATTGCGTTCTAAATAATTTTATATAAGCTTGCAACAGAGTTGGGCATTAATCGATTAAGATTTTTAAAAAATCGTCGTAAAATCGACGATTGATTCAATCGATTGAAGAAGTTTATCGTCAATCGTTGATTAAATGAAGAAATCGTCGAAAAATCGGCGATTGATTCAATCGATTGAAGAAGTTAATCGTCAATCGTTGATTAACTGAAGAAATCGTCGAAAAATCGGCAATTGATTCAATCGATTGATGAAGTTAATCGTCAATCGTTGATTAAAAAAAGAAATCACCGAAAAAAAAACATAAAAGCACGTAAACAGAGATTATATTATATACAGTGTTGGGCAAATTTTATTTTAAATAATAAATAATTAAATAATAAATAAACGTGTGATTTTTAATTGCAGATAATAACTAAACTTTTTATTTAAATAAAAGTAATTTATATTAGGTGAAGTAAAAAGTTTTCTGAGCGTTTTTCGCTTTATTTCGACGATGAAAAATGCTCAGAACTTTTTACTTCACCTAATATAATTTTGAAACTTTTAGACTAAAAGTGATCTATTTGTTATTTCTTATATATGTATTGGGTTGGCAAATAAGTTCGTTCGGTTTTTTAGAGAGGAATAAAACACAATTTTTTGATACACAAGATAAATTTTAATCAATTATGTATTGGCCATCTTTATCGATGACCTCTTGCCATCTTTCCACCAACATCATTATACCGCCTTCGTAAAACGTCTGGGACTTATCGGCGAAAAACCAATCCAGGTGGTTTTTAACGGCCTCTTCATCCCTGAAGGTTTTCCTGTTCATAGAGTTCTGTAGCGACCGGAACAAATGATAATCAGAAGGGGCTAGATCCGGTGAATACGCAGGATGAGGCAAAACATCCCAACCAAGCCTAATCAATTTATTCCGAGTGGTCAATGACGTATGAGGTTTGGCGTTGTCGTGATTCGTGATGGAAGACGACACCCTTGCGATTTGCCAATTCTGGACGTTTTGTGCGGATTCTTTGGTCCAATTTCGTTAATTGCGAACAGTATACAGTATACAGTTGAATCAATCGTTTTGCCTGCCGGTAACAGTTCGTAATAGATGACACCCTTGAAATCCCACCATACGGAAAGCATTATTTTCTTTGGATGTAATCCCGCCTTCGAGGTTGTTCGTGGTGGTTCGCTGCAGGGACCGCTCTGGGGTGGGGGTGGGGGGGGGGGGCAACTCGGGAATTTGCCCGGGGCGCCAAAATTTAGGGGCGCCATTTTGGCTGTAAGTGTGAGAAAAATCCAAAAGAAAAATATAAAATAGATTTTTGTTATTTTACAATCGATCCAGCACTAAATGCACTAGATGCTAGATTTGAACAACTTAGTAATCATAGTAACTATTTTCAATTCTTATATAATATACGTACAGGGTGAATTCGATAAAGCAGGACATCTAAATATCTCCGTTACTTTTCGTTGTACGAAAAACTTCTTAGGACAAAGTTACACCGTTTGGAGGGCCACATGTAACGGTATAAAGGAAAAAATGTTCAAGGTAATTTTTTATGAGATTTCAAGGTCATCGATGTTTATTTAAATGGAATCATATATTTCTTATACCATAGATCGATAGAGTATTAAAGTCTGAGTATAAAAGTGTTGACCTTCATATGACCTAAACCTAATAGTTAACGAGATATGTAATATCCAAAGAATATAGACAATTGTTTCGATAATATCTCGTAAACTATCAGGCTTAGTACATATGGAGGTCAATAGATTTTTACTCAGAATTCGATTTCGTCATCATTTTTTCATTACTTCTGTACAATGTTCAAGGTTTATTAGTGCTTGATAGACTTACGGAATAAATAAAACGTAATAATTTTAAGGTTAGCTTAGTTCTTTGCGAAAAAAACGTCGAAAAAATCGGTTTTTATTTTTTTTAACAACGGCGCACCAAACCAAAAAATCTGAAAAAATTCATGAACAATACTTATAACAATATATCGCTACTGTAAAAATATAAATGATGTCACTCTAGAACTTCCATGTGAAATCTGCATTTTTTCGATTTTTTTGAGGTTTTTGATTTTTTACAAGTAGGATTTTCACTTTAAAAATCTGAAACCAATTTCAAAGTATGTATTTGGATTCTTGACATGTGTCAGATTTTTTTCAGAATTTCTAGACATCATTAACTAGGGAAAATAGACCAAAAACTGATTTTTCGATTTTACCCCATAACTACCCTCCGGATGGAGATACAGGGTTGAAACTTTGCACAGTATGTTTTTTCTTGATGCCCTATCGAATGACGCATTGTCGATACAATTTGGTTCAAGGGCATTTTTGACTATCTTATCCGGCTATACCCTTTAGTCGTCAATCGTTGATTAAATTTTCGCCCAACTCTGCCTTGCAAGAATACGGAAATTCGTAACGACATTCATAAAAATTTCGAAAGTTTCGAAACTGTTCGACCAAGATTCGAGTATACTTGCAAGTATGTATTATTTACGTTTACCACAGTACTTGTAAAGGGTTCGAAACTGTCTGGCAAAGGTTCGAGTATACTTGGGAGTACTATTTTCTTTTTTTTTCGAAATACATATAGAGAGTTCGAATTCCATCAATCAAGGTTCGAACCTGTTTGCGAGGTACTTGATCCCATCCCTACTTGCAACCCTTTTCGCAAGCGAAAAAATTCTCGTCGATCGATAAAACATACTTTCCTAGTCGAATAAATACAGACTAAAAGCGAACGGCTAATCAGAGGAACATCTGAAATGAAAGAGTGCAAGTTTACTTAAAAGATCAAAGGCGCATATGTTCCTGTGCTCGGGGTGCTTCCGACAGTTCTGTCCCTTCCCGCAGAAGCGTCGAGCAGCGGAGTGTGTATCTGATTCGATCTGCTGCGTTGATCGCAGAGAAGGCACTCGACTGATCCGCGGTGAATATCCTGCCTAAAGGCTACCTGTGGAGCCCTGTTCTAAACGATGGCAACGCGCGACGCACAGTGTGTCCAAACGGCGAAATCCTGGTCAAAGTCAAAACCTCATAACTCACTTCAATCTGAACAAATTTGGACAAAACTTGGCATGTAGGGGTTTTTGGGGTCGCTGATTATGAATCTGACCTTAAAAGTTTAAAAAACAAAATGACGAATCCAACATGGCGGACATGTATAGCAATAAAATAGTTTTTTCCGCTAAAAAATTTGCACAATAATGCTCTTAGGTCGCTAATTATGAGTTGAAATCTATTTTTTAATATAGAATTTAAAAAAATTTCACATTTAAAAATTTGAATGTGCAACTTGCAAATCATGAGTTTATTTATTTACGGATGAAAACCTATAATACGGTAATCGCTCCTTCGTTGTCCTGATTGACTCCTGAATCGTGGGCACGATCGATGTCCAGTGCCTACCCACTCCACTGCCTGTCAACGAGAGGATTAGGCCTGCGTGGATCTGGTCGCCAGATGTGTCCCAGGACTGTCTAGATCCGCGCAGAACGGAGAACAATAGGAAAGGAATATGGCAAGGAAATAAGGAGTTTTTTAAAGCCAGACAGTTGACTGCTTTTGACTGCGAATGCTTTTCTTTGTCATTTAACTAGCCGTTTCACTAAAGACGCAGTCACAAATGAAAAATAGTGTCCGCGCACGGTCGTTGTCCGCTCAAACCCCCGGCCTTTGGACAACGAAGGAGCTTTTACTGTACATAATTGGATATAATATTACAATACAAAAAAAGTATAGAAAGTTGCGTAAACTTTTGCCACAACCCCCAATCAAAGCAGAAGAATATCGCTTATAAGAAACCTTATGTTTAAATTAAATACGCTAAAAAGAAATAAATATAAGAAAATAAAAAATAACAAACTATGTTGAATCAGATGAACTGTAATAACTATTATCATCTTCAATATCTTCGGTTTCTTGAGTGTTTCTCGCTAGAAAGACAAGTTGTCTTACAAAAAAAGGCAACTTTCGGGCAGCCAATTTTTGCAAATACTGAAAGACGACAGTGTTAACTACAAGTTCCAACAAAAATGTTAGCCCAATATTGTCCAATGCACAACTTTCACTCTACATGTTCAAAATTTGTCCTTAAAACTTTTCTGTTCATGTCTTCTAATAAGGTTTATAATTACACAGCGTAACCATTAAGTATTTCAGATATACTAGTAGTCAGAGACATTCTACTTACTTCCAGGAACAGCATCCATTTTACAGAATTGAAATTAAATAAACCGTTTTCGAATGATGCAGTTTTCACTTTTCGCTTTCACATAGTTCCTCACAACACGCTTACTGTACGACTCATGAACGAAAACTTGGAGCTCTCTCACCAATTTTCAGGTATAAGTAATGAAGCCTTCGCACCTCGGTTTTTCCGTAGGCACAATACTAAAGAATCAAAAATACATAGTACTTATCGTATCCCCACCGAAAAGTTCATTTTCGAGGTTTTGACCACGATTTCATCGTTTGAACACACTGTGCGACGGACAGGTAAGATTCCGATGGACCCTGCGGACGACCGCGGTCTATGAAGCCTATGGTTCCACGGGTGGATATAAGAAGCGCGCGATGCTCTCGAATTCCACGCAACGACGAAGGATGCGTTGAGTCATCGGGTCGAGGCGCGTGTAATTTACGGTGTACCAAAACGATCAAGAGGAGAGAAAAGAATGCGAACAGCCGGATGCCGTAGAGTCGAGTCACATGGACATAAACCGACACGTGCACCCTCTTCGGCCGCTGCGCGGTGTTACGGTCCGATGACTTTTTAAGTTGGGGGCGAACACGACCACGACCGCGGACTTTCTCAGAGAAGCTGAAAGCTGGCCGAACTTGGACGCGTTTCCGTCAATTGTTCCTTTGTCCCTGGTCATTATTGTACGAACGGCAGGGACGGTCCCGAATTTCACAAACATGTTTCATAACACGAGGATTTTAGTTTAGACTTTAGACCACATGACACTCTTGTACTTCTTGTACTCATTTCTGACACTTTGAAACACTGGTGAAAATGTAAACAGAAAATGATTAAAGCAATATATTGGCTTGTAACATAAGTTCGTATTTTCGCTTTTGTTCTGAACCAATTTACCTACTTTTTTTTTAAATTGTGTACACCATTCTGAAGTGCTTTTTCCGCTCTACAAGCGTGTTCCAATCGTTATCTTGAATAACGTAGTCTTGAGTAACATAACTAAACCTAAAATGGAATTTCTGGGCGGCAAAAATCACAATTTTCGACAATTATTGTTTTACGCTCTTCATCAAGGCCAGAACGCTACCGAAGCAGCTAGAAATATCTGCGCCGTGTGTGGAGAGGGCGTTATAGGAGAATCTACTGCACAGAAAATGGTTTGCCAGTTTCAAAAATGGCAATTTCTGCCTGAAAGACACACCACGCTCCGATCGACCTCAGTGTTACCATATTTTTCTCTCGCCAGGCCCCTTACCCTTCCGCCTCTCGCCACGCCATGCACCGTACCTAGTCTTTGCACTCTTCCCACTAACGCCGGCGACACTGGCGACACGCTGGTGTACGGTCGCGTCAGCAACTAGTGGGAAGAGTGGGGGGTTCACGCGACCGTACGTCAGCGTTAGTGGGAAGAGTGCAAAGACGAGATACGGTGCGTGGCGCGGCGAGAGGCGGAAGGGTAAGGGGCCTGGCGAGAGAAAAATATGGTAACACTGGTCGACCTCCCAAGTGCGACGAGGATGGTCTTAAGACACTTATGAAGGAGGACGGCCTTCAATCAATGGGATTTGCTCAAATACTTGGAGCATGGGTGCCACATGAACTCAGTCCTGAGTCAGAACCAGTGTTACCATATTTTATCCCCTCCGGCCCCTTACCCTTCCGTCCCTCGCCTAAATGCTGCCTCCGCTATCCCCATTCTTACCACTACCGCTGCCGCGACCGAGTGCTAGCATGAGAGCGGTAGCATGCTACCGACTCGGTCGCGCCAGCGGTAGTGGTAAAAGTGGGGATAGCGGAGGCAGCATCTAGGCGAGGGACGGAAGGGTAAGGGGCCGGAGGGGATAAAATATGGTAACACTGACTCAGGACTCCTGACCTGACAATAAAGAAAAGCGTCTGACCATCGCTGCCTCGAATCTCGCTTGCCATCGAGAGACACGCGGCCACAAGGATCGGTTCCTGTATAGAATCGTCACGGGAGACTAGAAGTGGTGGCTCTATGTCAATATGAAGAAGAGGAAGGAGTGGGTGGCCTTGGGAGAAAGGCCAAAGCCTAGAGTTAAGAAAGACCTCCATCCCAAGAAGAGTATGATTTGCGTTTGGTGGGACTGGGAGGGTATAGTGCACTGGGAAATACTAGAAAGCAACAAGACTGTCGACAAGAACCTCTATCTAGCCCAGTTGCAAAAGTAAACGAGGCTATTCTGCAGAAAGGACACGGTAGAAAGGGACAAATCATCTTGCTTGATGACAACGCGCGACTTCACACTGCAAACATCGTGAAAACCGCCCTCGAAGAACTCGATTGGGAGGTTCTTCCGCATCCACCGTATTCTCCGGATCTTGCGCCAACCGACTATGTATGTATCACCTTTTCCGCACGCTATCAAACCAAATTAGGGGAGTTACTTTCGACAACAATGAAGATCTAAAAAACTGGCTCAACGACTTCTTTGAGTCCAGGCCCGGCAATTTTTGGCGAAACGGCATGAATAAACTGGTCGAGAGATGCGAGGAGGTCATAAACAATGGCGGAAAATACATAATTGATTAATCTATTATAATTGTTGTAATATTCAATAAAGAGGATCAATAAAAAAACCCAATGAACTTATGTTACAACGTAATATGTTTGTGGTTTACAAATATATTTTCATTATTGCGCCCCGGCCCATGTGTTTGCTCCGTTTCCTTCTAACGCTCCGCTCATCGCGTCGCGTCGGAGCTCTGATAACTATAATTTAATACATCGAGCTCACCCACCCCAGTTCCGCGTATAATGAATATATGTGGGGTGCGAGGATTAATGTAATGCCCTGGTACGCCCCTGGTTTAGTCCGCGCGGATCAATCAGCGGTTAATTCCAATGTAATTGACCACAATGGGGTGCTCGTCGTCTCTCCCCTTCCCCCCCCCCGCCCCATAATAATTTTCTATTCAATTATTCGTCCGGATGTCGAGATTTCAACGATTTGCTTTCTGTTTTGTCGCGTTCGGCAAATCTAGACCAAAAAGAATATTATTGAAAGTTATCGTACAGAAGTAGGTACTTATGTATCATGATGAAAATCGCTAATAAATCGAAACTGATACCCGTGGATTTTGCACAGCGATAAATACATAATGGTTTTCTTTGAATTTTTCAGAAACACTCCAAGAACCACGATTCACCACACAGCCTTACGGTGGCAGCACTATTCTCAGCGAAAAAGGAACGAAATTTCTGGAGTGTCAAGCGAGGGGTGAGTACTCATTTCAAAAGACCTGACCCGGAAGGGATGATCTAGAGTTGATTAAGAACCCGTCCGTCCTCCGGAGATTCACGCGAATCTCGCGCACTTGACAAATGCAACAATTACAGAATCGCTTTCCCTCTGGAATCCCCTATTCATCCCCTTCATCTAAAAGAAATGGAATCTGCGGGAGAAAAGATTGTTCTTCGATACTTTTCACCCGCTCTGATTAAGAATCCGTTGGATCTGGAAATTGATACGATTAGTAACAAATAGACTGCCGATCTTTATGCGAAATAAAACCTTTTTTTACACGTTGAATGAAATACATAAAATTGAATCTCCGTCAACACATTTCTCGCTGCGAATAATATTGTAATATTGGGTGTGGGAATAAGTTTCCGCCCTTTTTTGTTGAGAAGGAGCTCTTTCTTCAAAAATTCAAATGGAAAGTAAATCAATTCAAAGTATGCTCCATCGGCATGTGTCCCAGGACTGTCTAGACCCGCGCAGGACGGAGAACAATAGGAAAGGAATATGGCAAGGAAATAACGAGTTTTTCAAAGCCAGACAGTTGACTGCTTTTGACTGCGAATGCTTTTTTTTGTCATTTAACTAGTCGTTTCACTAAAGACGTAGTCATAAATCAAAAATATTGTCCGAGCACGGTCGTTGTCCGCTCAAACCTCCGTTGGCCTTTCGACAACGAAGAAGCTTTTACTGTAGTTGTATAGTCGTAATAGTTCTTCAAGTGTTTGACGTGGATTTTCATCAAGTAATGCTCGCAAATATGTATCTTCGAATTTTTTGGCTCACCGTCGCGATCTTTGTCCCTCACGTCGAAATCATGGTTTTTAAACCGGGGGAACCATTTTTTACAACTTGTATTTGATGGAGCGTCGTCCCCGTAAATATCCACGAGCAAACGATGCGTTTCCGCGGCACCTTTCTTTAAAACAAAATTATTTAAATAAAAATAAATTTTTTAAAAATACCACGTTTTTAACACGGACTAAAAAGTATAAAATAATTTTTCCTAGCTCAATACAGGTTCCCAACCCCAATACTTACAATACTTGTGAAAATACTTGTAAGATTTAAAACGAAGAGTATGGCGGTTGCTTACGGCTTACGGCTTACGGTTTACAGTTTACAGTTTCGGTGACCGTCAAATTTCCAAGTCGCCCTCGCGCAGCGTCCCATTGTTCTCATGAAATATCGAGTAACAGGCGGATGAGACGGTGACCAGATGAAGCCTTACACTTGCAGCCTGGTGCCGTAACACGATAGTGTGACCCTGTGCTAATGGTATTAGATCGCCATACAGTGCCATCGCCAATATTCTTGAGCCGAGCAACGAATGTGCCCACTAACTAAGGGTGGCTCTAATTTTCGACTTTTGAATTTCTTCTACGACAGCACCCGTCAGAGTTACCTGTCGTCAGATTTTTATGCATATGTGGCTCCTAAAAAGTTTCAAAAAATGTCGGAACATAAAATTCCACAGAATTTAGTGGGATTTTGATTTATTCCGGAACTACAAAGACTACTATGTACCGCTAAAAATAAGATTCTACGTCTACGTGATTCGATTTTCCGAAAATTCTCCTAGAAAAATTGAAAATTGCATGAACATTCGCACAGTCTATTTATGTAGGTATAAAGTATAAAAGATCATTTTCCCGGGTCACTCTACTTTTCCCAGGCCCCTTTACACTTTACACGTGTGTGTGTGTGTGTGTGTGACGCATGCACGCATGTATTTGCAGGATACCCTCAGCCAAAGTACAAGTGGTTCAAGGATGGCGTGCCCCTCACCAACGAGCTTACCTCTGAGCCTTATTTTCGAATACAAAGCACACGCAGAGAGGACGCAGGAGTCTATTACTGCGTCGCGACGAACGACGTGGGCTCTATATTTAGCGAAAGAATTACATTTACGGTAGCGTGTAAGTATCATAAGGTTTCTATTTCTAGAATGTCACAATAAGAAAGAGGATTAGCCGACTGGCGTTATGAACACGAGACCATCTTCGTTTCCAGATATGGAGTTGTTCGAAGACCTTACCGAGAGGGTGGTCACTGTGAAATCTGGCAGTGCAGCTGTGTTGACACTGCCACCGGTTGACAGTCATCCTGCACCTGCTGTCAGCTGGTTCACCTCCGGTGGATCACTGTACGGTATCAAATATGCAGCAGTTAATCACACTTTGCTCATATTGAACGCATCCGAGAGCGACCAAGGCCTGTACAGGTTTGTACAAACAACTGAAACAACTAAATCCTTTTGTTTCTTTTGTCAATTCTACAGCGTTTCTTTTTGTTAAACAGAGCCAAAGTGATCAACGCGCAACTAGGCAGAGAAGAGAACAGCCCATTCTTCAAACTTCAGGTGACCGGCGATGCGAATGCGGACGTGGCACCCACTATCATAGTGAAACCACAGGACACGCAGATAGTCAAAGATCAGCCTGTTACTTACATTCATTGCATAGCAAATGCAAGGTAGGTAAATACATACATGTACAGTCTGCGGCAATATTAAGTGGACACCCTTAAAAATCGCATAACTTTTTAAAAATTGGTCCAAAGGACTTGAATTTTTTTAAGATGTTAGACCGGCTAGTTCCCTAGAGAATAAGTAAACAAAAATTTATCAAGATTGCAATTGGTAGGAATCATAGAAAATTTTAAAAATGATGTTTTGTCAACTTTTTTATCTGGGCCTGTAACGATAATTTAAAAAACGCGTTTTATAGAGAGAGAGAGAGAGAGAGAGAGAGAGAGAGAGAGATTTCGGTATTCAATATACATATTGAAAATTTCATCAAAATCGGTCAATATTGCAATCAGTGCCGGATTAAGCAAGCGCGGGGCCCGTTGCAAATGTTATGGCGGGGCCCAAGGCTTTGCATCAGGGCCGCTCGTGTGTAAATGTAGCGCACCTTTGCGGCAACCACAAGGAATGAGCTTTTTTTAGGAAAACTATCTGTGCCCCCTGGCATAGACAGGCGCTCATGTATCGGCCCTTGTTTGTATGGCGCGGGGCCCGTAGCATTTGCTACTCCTGCTACGGGGCTTAATCCGCCCCTGATTGCAATGAGCTACATACCTTTAAATATGAGAGCTTCAGGGTGAAAGTCGCTGATTTTCAACCTTGCCAGGGCATTTCGCCCTTACGTGATCATCTTTAAACGTTTGTAGCTCATTGCAATGTTGACCGATTTCGATGAAATTTTCAATATTTATGTTGAATACCGAAATATATCTCTCTCTCTCTCTCTCTCTCTCTCTCTCTATAAAACGCGTTTTTTAAATTATCGTTACAGGCCCAGATAAAAAAGTTGACAAAACATCATTTTTAAAATTTTCTATGATTCCTACCAATTGCAATCTTGATAAATTTTTGTTTACTTATTCTCTAGGGAACTAGCCGGTCTAACATCTTAAAAAAATTCAAGTCCTTTGGACCAATTTTTAAAAAGTTATGCGATTTTTAAGGGTGTCCACTTAATATTGCCGCTGACTGTATGTACAGTGACACCCGAAAATATTCGGACACTCTCTAGGTATAACTAACTTTATGATTTGATAATTATTATTATTATTATTATTATTATTATGTACGGACCGAGGTCCTTTTATACATGGGTTTACAGACGTTTTGTATAACTTATAAAAGAAATAGAAAATAACAAAAATATACAAAAAGAACATTGAAAAAAAAGAAAAAAAAACAAATTTTGTTAACCTAAAAATTTCTTACATTCGATGGACAAGCGCAGAACTAAACAAATAAAGGTACGATATTAGCGAATAATCTCGCGTAATTTTGTTTTGAATGCCTGTAACGTGCCATTAAAAAAATCAATGTTATTGTAAAGTGTGTTTGATCTCGAAATAATCCGATTTATAGGATTCATTACTCCATATGAGGATTTGGATAATTCGTTTGTTGATAAAGCTATCGCCCTCGGAATTGTTTCTAGCAATAAAACATTTATTATAATGTTGATAAACATATATGATTTATTTGAAAAATATACATACGCTTCATAATAAAAATTATTAAACGAAATAATGCACCATTTGTGGCTCACAAAAATATTCGGACACGTATTATATTTCTCTGGCAATCGCCTTCTGGGAACGCGATGTTCCAAGAACGCGAAAACGTTTGTTTACTCACTACTGTCATCAGTAGTAAACGTAAATTCGTTCAAAATGGGTCGCAAAGGAAAGAATACCAGTTTCAATGTGCGACAGCTTGTAATTTTTCATCGAGAAAAAGGAAAAACATATCGCGAAATTAGTGCAATGCTTCGTGTAAGAGTACTGTTGCAGATATCGGTCGAAGATTTTATATTGAGAATCGCATTGATTCTATTCCGCAAACTGGAAGACCATGTCTCCTATGTACGAGGGAGAAAAGCAAAATTACTCGGAAAGTGAACAAAAATCCGCGATTAAGTGCTCCAAAACTAGCTAGTGAGCTATTAGGAGAAAGCTCCAAAAATGTGACAGCCGAAACAGTTCGAAGAACGCTGAGGCAAACTGGTTACAATGGAAGAGTAGCTAGAAAGAAACCATTTATCAACGAAAAGAATAGGAATAAACGGAAAACCTTCGTAAGAGAGCTAATTTCTAAGGATGAGACATGGTGGAAGGATGTCATATTTGCCGATGAAAGCAAATTCAATCTGCACAATTCCGACGGACGAACTGTGGTGTGGCGGAAAGTGAATAAAGAGTTTAATTTTGAAAATACAAGAGGTACAGTGAAACACGGCGGAGGCAGCGTAATGGTCTGGGGTTGCATTTCGTTATATGGATTCGATAACCTAGTATTTATTGACGGTACCATGGACAAAAGTCATTATTTAAATATACTCAAAAATAATTTAGTTCAAAGTGCTGAAAAAATGGGGCTTAATAATAATTTTAAGTTTTACCAAGACAACGACTCCAAGCACAAGTCTCGTATTGTGCAAGAAGTTTTATTATACCGCTGCCCCAAAATTCTTCATCCGCCGCCCCAATCACCGGACCTCAATCCTATCGAGAATTTATGGGATGAATTGGATAGAAAAATTCGAAAAACCCCAATTACATCGATAGCCGAATTAAAACAAAGACTTGCAACTGAGTGGTCGAATATAACTGTTGAATATTTTTAAACAATTACAAATAATACAAAATGGTTATGCCACGAAGTATTAAACAAATGTAATGCTAAATTACATTATCCAAATAGAAAAATTAATTTTGTCCGAATATTTTTGTTAGCCACAAATGGTAGATTATTTCTTTTAATAACTTTTATTATGAAATGTACGTATATTTTTCAAATAAATGATTTATGTTTATCAACATTAATAGATGTTTTATTGCTAGACACAATTCCCAGGACGATTGCTTTATCAACAATCAAATTATCAAGTCGTAAAGTTAGTTATAGCTAGTGTCCGAGTATTTTTGGGAGTCACTGTAGTTGGTTCGAGTTGAAAAGCTTTTGCAATATATGTAACTGCATTTAACGATTTCAGGTCGCTTCACGAGCTGAAAACTCTGTGGACGAAGGACGGGATTCCGATCGAGAACTCTACGATATCGTACAGCTTCAACGACTCTTGGAACAGGACTCTAACGTTGATATCAGCGAACATAACTTACACCGGCGTCTACTCTTGTCACGTGGAGTTGAAGAGTGGCGGATACCCTATTGTGAATGCTAGCGCGAAAGTTGTTGTGTATGGTAAGGAGGATTAAGCAGTCTGCTTTCGAGAGATCAAGCTTTGATTGCTGTTAATGAAATTCCTATTCGTGCAGAGAAGCCAACGTTCATGACGGAACTGAAAAGAGAGACTCTGAGCGACTATGGTTCGGTTGTGAATCTGCAGTGCGATGCTGTCGGCGTTCCTCCTCCAAACATCACTTGGTTTCGCAACGCTGAACCTGTCGATCATCTTTTTGGGTCTAGGTACGTTTACTCGTTCTCCGGAAAACTAGTCGGTCTAACATCTATCAAAAGTTCAAATCGGTTTTACTGTATATTCGTCTGTACACATAGGTACACGATGGAAGAGGACGGATCCCTGACTATTAAAAAATTGACCATGAGCGATTCAGGCATGTTCCAATGTCTCGCTTCGAACGAAGCTGGCGAAGCGTCCAGTTCCACCTGGCTCAAGGCTAGAAGTTAGTATAACCACGATTACACTTTGCCTTACCAGTTCTCTGATATTATTTTTTGTTTGTCAGTTGTTCATTTCCACTTGTTACAAATCATGTATTTTCTGTGGGGCAGAAGGATTAGAAAGCAGACTGAAAAACAGAGTTGTCCGCTGGGCAGCTGGCTACAATGTAGTCAGAGTACGCCAATCTGATCGCCGTTTTAAGTTCTCTCAATATCCAGACAGTAAGAGTCCGACGTGTCACGAAGTACCCACGTTTTTCCGATTACATACATATGTACCTAGGCACATGCTTGACGAATGCATATCTCACACCCACAATGTTTGCTTCCATCGGCTGTATCCATGTTATTTTTTCCTTCATCTCTTGTGTACGCAGAGTTGGGCAAAAATTAACTTCGAATAACTTTTTCATTCGCGAATAAACGATTGAATTCGACGACAAGGTATCTCGAATAAACATTTGCTCGAATAATGCCCAACTCTGTTGTCCATTAGCTATAGCAGAGAAACCCGTAAACGATTCCTTTGTGTACGGCGTACGGCAACACGCGTTGTTCCCCAAATGAACCGTACGTCTTGCGTATCAATAGAGAATAATCACATTGAAAGCAAAAGTGCATAAAGTGTACCTGGCTTGTTACATAGTCGCAAATAATTAGCAAATTGTGTTTAGCTTTTGCACTTGAATAGACAGACAGCTATCGAATACATCACGAGCAGCACACCTCCTTTCGTTCGGATTGCGAATAAGTTTGAAAGACAGGATTTAGTTACGTCTGTAGATAAAGTCAGAATGTGTAATTAAAATTTAGCAATAGCAATGTGTCGATAATAAGAAGAATGTTTCTTATTGCGGACATAAAGTTCAGGTATGGGTAAATTCGGCGTTTTCCAAAGTTGTTGCTGACTGTGGTTTCAAATGTGGAAAACACTGAATTAGGGAGAAATGATTTTTTTTGTGATCAATTGTTTGTTTTTGCCTTTTTGTTATTTTGCGTGCATGAGATCGCGAACATGGTTGTTCGACGAATCGGATGATAATACGATTTTCTTGCTGTTTGCAGCAACTGGGCCAGTCATGGAGAACGGTCCTCAGAATTTAACGATACTCGATGGGAAAGATGCGACTTTAACATGCTACGCTGTGGCAGCCCCGATACCTAACACCACATGGATATACAATGGTAAGTAAACTAACAATTGGAATGTTAGCTCTATGTCAGGAACGGCATTTAACAATGGCAACTGATTCGCAGATACGACTCCCGTGGAGATCGCCGGAAGAGTACAGGTTTTAGATAACGGGGATCTTTTAATTGCCGCTGTGAAACCAAACGACGCTGGAAAGTACACTTGCATTAGAGCCAACGAAGCTGGCTCTGTAAATGGCTCCGCGATTCTTACCGTTTTGGGTGAGAAACAAGTTTAACAAACCGCGTACAGTCAGTGGCGGCTCGAGTCAAGTCGAGGCCCCAAACGATACAAATTTTGGGGCCCTGAAGCTCAAGTTAAAAAACTCTCATAAACTTATGTATGTACATATGTATTAACAAAACAGAAAAGTATTCCGAGGACCCACGCGGCCGCTTAGTCCGCTTACCGTTAAACCCGCCACTGCATATACGGTCAGCCGAAATATTATTCGGACACTCGTAGAAACACAATAACTTATTTGATATCAAGATGCAGTTTGGTTACCGTAAGAGACGTTCTTTTTCGTCAGAGAAATTTATACAGCATCATTTCTTTCAGTACGAACGCAGATTGTCCAGCCACCTGTAGATACGTCCGTGCTTCTGGGGTACACTGCAGAGCTGCAGTGCAAAGTTTCCAACGATCCCAGTGTTTTGTTCGACATAGCTTGGTTCCACAATTCACAGTATGTACATATATATGTAACTCATTATTGACTTACTTAATTTGATCATTCTTTAGAAAGAAGTTGGTCTTAAAATTAGTATAGTAGTATTTATTAATTTCAGCCTCGCGGCCAAGAAATTGGACTTGGCTTACAGTTTTCTAAGTCATCCATTCCTCTATTCATCCATCCATCCATATCCCATACCACATCACATGCCTTATTGTCTACGTCTATGTTGATCTATCCCAATGTCCCCGCTAATCTTGCCTCTCCCTCTCTCCTTTTGATTATTTCTTTCCTTTTTTTCTCCATACTCCTAAACCATTCTACTGTTTCACCCACTCTTTTCTCCTGTACTATCTTTTCTATACTAATGTTAATTCTTTCTACCCCTTCACAGTCTTCTGCCAGGTGTCTCTCACATATCCCGCACATTCTCTCTTCTTCCTTTCCTCAGTATTTATTCCCTTCTTCTATATACCCACATCTTGCTCTCGCCATCAGGCTTTGACTGTCTCCTTCTCCTTTCTCCTCTAGATACTTTGGTACCCTAACTTCATATATATATATATATATATATATATATATATATATATATATTTATACCTATCACAGAACTTAGATTCCATTATTTTATTATATTGCCACTGTCCCTGCATTTGTCTATCCTTCTCCTCCAGAGTCTCGATAATTCTCATAAATTCTTTTCCTTCTCTTCTTTCTTTTTCTATTCCTGCTTGACTGTATCCCTTGTCATTCAGGTACTCCGTCCTCTCTTTGCTATTTCTTGTTATCTCCCACATCTTTTCTCTTTCCCTCAGGCATTTTTTCACCAGAACTCTTCTCTCCGATCCCTCCACTCTTTCCTCGAATCTTAATGCTCTCTCTGCTGCTCTGATTCGTATCTTCTCTCTCATGGTTTCTCCCAGTACCATGTAATCTGGCGTTGTTCTATCCAATTTCAGGCACTATTTGATATATTTTGTTTGTACTCTCTCCAGTTCCTCCCTTTCCTTCCACCCAAATATTTCTGCCCCATACATCATTATCCCTCCTACCAGAACGTCGAACAGAATTATTCTTTTCCTAAATTCGTCCCTGAACAATCTTTCTTCTATGCCCCACACTTGCCCTAATACCATATTTGCTAGTTTCGCTCTTTCTTTGACATGCCCCGCTATGTCTCCATTCCTCTGCAACTTTACCCCCAAGTACTTAAATTCTTGCACTTCCTCAATTTCTTCTTCTCCCCACTTCCACTCCCTCTTTTCCTTGCTCCCCCTACCTTTACCAAACACCATCATCTTTGACTTTTGTGCATTCAATACCAGCTTTTTCCTTCCCAGGTATGTCTTCAGCCTTTTTAGCATCATCTTCATATCTTCTTCTTCCTCCGCAATCATTACCACGTCATCCGCATAACCTAGTGTCCAGAATTTCTCCTTCCCCACAATTGTTCCACCTACCTGCACCTTCTTCATCTCTGATTCCAGGTCTGATAGGAAGATTGAAAATAAGGTGGGACTTAGCACACACCCCTGCCTGACGCTCTTCTCCGTCCAGAATTCCTTCGATACCGTTCCTCTCACCCTGACTACACTTGTCACCTCTTCGTATATTTCCTTTACTCTCTCTATTAGCCCATTCCTTACTCCTCTTCTTTCCATCCCTTCCCACAGCTTCTCTCTGTCCACACTGTCAAAAGCCGCCTTTAGGTCCATGAAGAAAGCATAAATTTTCCCTCCCTTTTTCCGGATTTCCCTCTCTACCACGTGTTGCAGAATGACCACGTTGTCCATGGTTCCTCTTATTTTCCGGAACGCTGCTTGTGTCTCACTTAGTATTCCCTTCTCTTCAATGTCTTCCATTATCCTCTGGTTTAACACCCCCGCGTATATTTTATATGCCGTATCTAGCAGGATGATCCCTCTATAGTTACTCACCTCCTCTATGCTGCCTTTCTTGTGTATCGGTGTTATTATCCCTTTCCTCCATTCATTTGGGAATCCCTCCCGCGTCCAGATTTTCTTAATTAGTTGCATTAGGTTAAGTTGGTCTTAGTAAATTCCTTAATAAATTCCAGAGTAATAAACACGCATGCCAGTCAGAGAGTGAAGATGCGCAGCGATGGCACATTGGAGATAGTCGCTGTTCGAGCTTCGGACGTGGGCGAGTACATGTGCTCGGTAGTGTCTCCAGGAGGAAACGAGACTCGATCGGCTCGTCTTAGCGTAATCGAGTTGCCTTTCGCACCGATCAATGTCATGGCTAGTCGGGTGGAGAAGATATCCCCTCGCACCATAAACGTCAGTTGGGTGCCGGGGTTCGATGGAAACAGTCCAACGAAGAAATTCATAATTCAGAGGAGAGAAGTCTCCGATCTTGGTAAATTGGCATCGGTTAACGTTTCACCTTCGAATAGCAATTCCGATCGAGCAGCCATTTGTATGCTATTAAAATTTCATTATGTTCAGGACCTATCCCCGACAATGCGCTGAATTGGATAACCGAGAACGATAATGTCTCCGCGCAGAGTCGTTGGGTGTTGCTGAACAATCTGAAAGCAGCTGCTGCTTATCAATTCAGAGTCAGTGCGGAGAACAGCGTTGGCGAAGGTCCTCCTTCTGATCCGAGCACCGTGGTGGCTCTGCCCCAAGAACGTGAGTGTAAATTGTCGCGATGATAATTACGTGTAGACTGCGGATCTTTATGCACTTATGGGTTCAACAAATTCTCAAGAAATTCCATCAAATAAAATTCTACGGAATTTAGTACGACTTTTATTTATTTCGGATCTACAAACGCTACTACCACTGAAAATAACATTTCACGTGATTCCACTTTCTTCAAATTTGCCTAAAAAAATTGAAAATTCCATAAACATCCGCAGTATTATTATGGGAGAGGCGTTTGTCATATACAGTGGCTCACCTCACGAAAGTATTCGAACGCCCTTTGAAACAGAATAACTTTTTTATAATTGTACCAAACGACCTGATTTTGTATAATCAATCAGAAGCATTGGTTTATGAAATGATATGCAGAAAAGATTTTCCAAAAAATTATAATTTACAAGGTTACATGCAAAAATAAAAAAGGCATTTTTTAAATTTTTTATTGGGACCCTTAAAGAAAATTTAAAATATATGTTTTGTAGATCTATGTTAGTTATACACATGCTGAAAATTTCATCAAAATCGGTTGATGCAGGAAAAAACGACACGCATCGAAAGATGTACGATTTTGTGGATTTTAAGCAGAAACTAATCAAAAGTCGTGTAAAACTACGATTTTCACAATTTTTAATCGCTTGTAGCTCGTGTGTATGTTAATCGATTTTGATGAAATTTTCAGCAGGTGTATAACTAACATAGATCTGCAAAACATATATTTTAAATTGTCTTTAAGGGCCCTAATAAAAAATGGAAAAAAATGCCTTTTTCATTTTTACATGTAACCTTGTGAATTATAATTTTTTGGAAAATCTTTTTTTGCATATCATTTCATAAACCAATGCTTCTAAGTGATTATAAAAAATCAGGTCGTTTGGTACAATTATAAAAAAGTTATTCTGTTTCAAAGGGCGTTCGAACACTTTCGTGAGCCACTGTACATAGTATAGTATAGAATATATCGAACAAAATTTTAGCCCCGAGTGGACCGCCAGTTGGATTCGTCGGCTCAGCTCGATCCTCCTCGGAGATAATAACGCAGTGGCAGCTTCCTCTGGAGGAATACCGAAACGGCCATATTTTAGGATACATATTAAGATACAGACTATACGGTTACAACGAAAGTCCTTGGACCATACAGAACATCACGAACGAAGCTCAAAGGAACTATCTGATCACTGATCTAATTACATGGAAGGATTACATCGTACAGATAGCAGCGTACAACGACAAAGGCGTGGGGGTTTTCACCGAAGGTTTGAAGATCAAAACGAAAGAAGGGGTGCCCGAAGCTCCGCCAACTAACGTAAGAGCGAAAGCCATAAATTCGACGTCGATCAAGGTCTGGTGGAAACCACCGAATCCCCAGAAGATCAACGGCATCAATCAGGGTTATAAATTACAAGCGTGGACCGGTGGGAACTTCACCGAGGCGAACGAGTACAAATCGATGACCGTGCCGCCCAGTTTGTTCGATCCTCTCGCGGAACAGAGTGCTGTTATGACTGGATTGAAGAAGTACGCCGTGTATAATGTCACCGTGTTGTGCTTCACCGATCCCGGTGACGGCGAGAGAAGCGCAGCCTACAAAATTCGCACGCGCGAAGACGTACCCGAGGAAGTGGAGAATCTACAGTTCGAGGACATCAGTGATCGCGCGCTCACTGTCAAATGGACTCCTCCGCAAGAGATCAACGGGATACTCACGTGTTACCAGTTGAAATACATGATCAAAGACCTGCCGGATTCTTCGAGAGCCGACAACTATACAGCAGACGTTCTGTCTGCTAAGATCGAACATCTTCAGGCGATGACTCATTACAGGTTTGAAGTGGTTGCCTGGACTTCCGTCGGTCCCGGTAAGCCAAAGGTCGCCGTCATTCAATCAGGAGTTGAACCTGTCCTCCCGGAACCGCCTACCAAATTAGCGCTGTCGAATATAGACGCGTTCTCCGTGGTACTTCAGTTCACTCCTGGCTTCGACGGCAACTCGTCCATAACCAAGTGGACTGTGCAAGCGCAGACCACCAGAAACACCACGTGGTATAACATATACGAAGTCTCGGATCCTGATGCTAGTACAATTACCGTGGGCGGCCTGATACCCTTCATGCAATACAAACTTAGACTGATCGCTAATAATGTTGTCGGCGCTTCCCAGCCCTCGGAGCCGACGAAAGAGTTTCAAACCATCCAAGCACCACCCTCACATCCGCCCAGGAACGTTACGGTCCGTGCCATGAGCGCTACGGAATTGCGAGTCAGATGGATTGTAAGTACTTCTTCGAAATATGTCATCCTTCTAAACCAGGGATGAGCAACCTTTTTTTACAACGGGCCAGCTACAAATTTAAAAATGTTGTGCGGGCCGCATGTAAGAAACTAATGATAATACAAAGACTGGATGATGAAATCAAATTATCTCTCTATTATGTGTGTCTTGTAGAACAACGGGACACTGTAGAAATGGTTAAAAGTCAACATGTAAAATCTTTGAAGGGCCGCACGAGAAAGTGTGGCGGGCCGCGGGTTGCTCATCCCTGCTCTGAACTTATTCATCGATTAATAATGTGAAAAGTATTTTGGATAATAATGCAGCAACCTGCATCATATCATTGTGGCGCCTCGGAGTGCTAAGAGCTAAGCATTTCGATGCACCTGCGATTTCACTCATCTCCAATCTTTTGCAGCCACTGCAACAGATAGAATGGTACGGTAACCCGAGAGGATACAATGTCACTTACACAGAAGTGAGAACGAACGAGTCGAGAAGCATAACTATAGACGACCACACGGCGAACTCTTACGTGTTAGAAAATATGGAAGAGTATGCTCTCTACGAGATTGTGATGCAGGCGTTCAACGACGTTGGGTCATCGACGATAAGTCCCAAAGCCATTGAGAGGACTCGAGAATCAGGTAGAACATTTTTTAACCGTTTTCAACAGTTATTTTCGGAACGTATACATATTTATCGTAATTTTTAGTTCCTTCGATGGGTCCGATCAACGTAGAAGCAAACGCGACCTCTTCTACAACCATACTAGTGAAATGGGGCGACGTTCCTATAGAACATCAGAACGGACAAATAGAAGGGTTCAAAGTCTACTATGGCGCAAATGCTAGATCTGCATTCCAATATAAAAACATTCCAAGTAATACTACTTTTACGACCACGTTGACAGAGCTTAGGAAGTTCGTCCAGTATCATGTACAAGTATTAGCTTATACGAGACTCGGCGATGGCACGTTGAGCACCCCCCCTGTTAGAGTACAAACGTTTGAAGATGGTATGTTCTACAAACGTGTGCGAGCACAAGACCTATAGTCCTTCGATAAAGAAAGCAGATAGTAAATTTCAATTATTTCAGCTCCGGGACCTCCATCGAATGTATCGTTCCCTGACGTAAGCTTCACCACTGCTCGCATCATTTGGGACACGCCGGAAGACCCGAACGGAGAGATCTTAGCGTACAAGGTTATGTTCCATTTAAATAGTAGCCAGGACCATCAATTTTCCAAAGAATTTCCTGCGTCGGATCGAACTTTCAGGTATTGTCACCACTATTGTTTCGACACTTTACGAAACTGGGGCGAAAAGATTGATTAAATCTGCTCTTTTTCTATATTTAACTTTTCAGAGCCACTAGTCTGGAGCCGGAGAAGTATTACATGTTTTCTGTGACAGCGCAGACAAGGCTGGGCTGGGGTAAAACAGCGTACGCTCTTGTTTTCACTACAAACAACAGGGAACGACCTCAGGCGCCATCGATGCCTCAAGTCAGCAGATCTCAAGTACAAAGCCGGCAGATTACATTTTCTTGGACGCCTGGGCGGGATGGATTCGCACCGTTGCGGTGATTATCCTCGATTTAGACGTACGATTGGTAGCATCGAGTATAAAATTTCTATGAAATACGATTAATCTTTCAGTTACTACACGGTGCAACAGTCGGAGAACTCGGGACCGTTCCAAACCATACCTGAGAGGGTTGAACCAACGTTAACGTCTTACACAGCGAACAATCTGAAACCCTTTATGCTCTATCAGTTCAGAATACAGGCTACCAACGACATAGGTCCTTCAACTTGGAGTACAGAGTCTGTCGAGGTCCAAACATTACCAGCAGGTAAATCATATCATTCTGCCCTCCCTTTTCATTGAACTTCATTAATAGCAATGAATTCATTGATTCCGATGCAAATTTGCAGCACCCTCTCGAGGCGTCAGTGATCTGAAAGTTGTACCGATAACAACATCCAGTATAGAAGTCCATTGGAACGCTATAGACGAAGTATACTGGAGCGGCGATCATGCTACAGGTGGCTACCGCGTCATCTATCAACCAGTGTCCGATTTCCCGACAGCTCTTCAGGATACACCAAAGGAAGAAATTCTAGGAATAAAGGTGATATCCCTATCCCTATCGTTTTAATCAACTGAACGCAATGATCATAGACACGACTAATCCTCTATCATTTATAGGCTGCAAAAATCGTGTTAAGCGATCTAACCGAGGACAGGTATTACGAAGTCGTTGTACTACCATTTAATTCGGAAGGAGAAGGCCCTTCGAGTCCTCCAGTGACCGTGTACGTTGGAGAAGCCGTTCCAACTGGAGAACCACAACATTTGAAAGCCGAGCCGATCTCTTCCACGGAAGTGCTTTTACGGTGGAAACCACCGCAAGCCAATATGCAGAACGGAGACCTATTAGGATATAAAGTAATTGTCTTTGTTGTCTCTCAATCGTTTCCGATCAATTTCATAGATGCACAACTTTATCTGTACTCTGTACTGTGTTTCTAATTTCAGATTTTCTATCTGGTCACCGATTCTCCTCAAGAGTTAGAGAACAAACAGGAGGAGGAAATAGAGGTTGTACCAGCGTCCTATCTAACGCATAGCTTAGTTTTCCTGGACAAGTACACGGAGTATCGTATTCAAGTATTGGCGTTTAATCCTGCCGGCGACGGTCCTAGATCTCCGCCGATCACTGTCAGAACCAAACAGGTGTGTTAAACTTCCGTTGCGGACATAGAAAAATTGTGAAAATCGTGTGAACCATTTACAGTACGTTAAACATTGTTTACAGGATTTACCGGGACCACCTCACAATCTTCAGTTCTCCGAGATAACGATGACGAGTCTACGTGTCTCTTGGGAAGCGCCAAAGTCGCGGAACGGTGAAATAGTTGGTTACATCGTCACTTATGAAACCGCAGAACAAAATGATCGTACGTTTCTTAAATTATTGTTCTTCCGTTCTTCGTGTGCATCGAATCCGCAGTCTATTTACGTTTTCCATTGTTCTAGGCTTCAGTAAACAAGTGAAGCAGAAGGTAACAGAGACTAGCCTGTTGATACAGCCTCTCGAGGAGGAGGAGACGTATACGTTTATGGTTCGCGCACAAACCATTGACTTTGGTCCTCCCATATCCGGAAATGTGACGACGGGACCACAAGAAGGTTCGCCGGTAGCGCCTACCAATCTTGCTGTCACTAAGACAGTGTCCAGCGTTGAATTACAATGGACAAACGGTGCTTCCGGGAAAGGACCTATTTTAGGATATTACATTGAAACACGCCGCAAAGGTAAGGACTCTATAAACTATTGCTAAATTACGCCGTACACAATTCGAAATTGTGAAAATCAGGGACAAAAATAACAGTTATTCTAAAATTTTCCACGATAAAAATCATTAATAAAAAGTTAATTATTATTCATAGTTACGATAACCTACACAAAATACATATAAAGAAAAAACATCGAAGAACAAAATGGTTAAAAAACATCGATTTTTATATTTTTTGGTTACAAGTAACAGTTATCAATGAGAGAAATTTATTTCGATCGCTCATAAGAATCATCGATGAGACAAAAATTAATTTCGATCGCTCATAACAGTTATCGGTGAGAGAAATTTATTTCGATAACTCATAACAGTTACCAATGGGAGAAATTTATTTCGATCGCTCATAACAGTTATCAATGGGAGAAATTTATTTCGATCGATCATAAGAATCATCGATGAGAGAAATTTGTTTCGATCACTCATAACAGTTATCAATGAGAGAAATTTATTACGATCGCTCATAACAGTTATCAATGAGAGAAATTTATTTCGATCGCTCATAACAGTTATCGATGAGAGAAATTTATTTCGATCGCTCATAACAGCTATCAATGACAGAAATTTATTTCGATCGCTCATAACAGTTATCGGTGAGAGAAATTTATTTCGATAACTCATAACAGTTACCAATGGGAGAAATTTATTTCGATCGCTCATAACAGTTATCAATGGGAGAAATTTATTTCGATCGATCATAAGAATCATCGACGAGAGAAATTTGTTTCGATCACTCATAACAGTTATCAATGAGAGAAATTTATTACGATCGCTCATAACAGTTATCAATGAGAGAAATTTATTTCGATCGCTCATAAGAATTATCGGTGAGAGAAATTTATTTCGATCGCTCATAACAGTTATCGATGAGAGAAATTTATTTCGATCGCTCATAACAGCTATCAATGACAGAAATTTATTTCGATCGCTCATAACAGTTATCGATGAGAGAAATTTATTTCGATCGCTCATAACAGCTATCAATGACAGAAATTTATTTCGATCCCTCATAACAGTTATCGGTGAGAGAAATTTATTTCGATCGCTCATAACAGTTATCGATGAGAGAAATTTATTTCGATCGCTCATAACAGTTATTGTTGAGAGAAATATATTTCTATCACTCAGAAGAATGATCGATGAGAGAAATTTATTTCGAGCAGTCGTAACAGTTATCGATGATCGAATTTTTTTTCACTTGTTCCTTATAATAATAATTATTATTATTTATTATAGACGGACCGAGGTCCTTTTACATAAATGTTTACAATAGAAATGGATAAGGGACTACACGCATAATAACAAAGAATAACAAAGAAGGGGCGTGCACAGAAAATAATGGTACAAACGATATGGTATTATCCTATAATCCTGCGTAATTGTTTTTTAAAATTGTGCAAAGACTCAGTAAAGAAATCAATACGATTATAGAGAGTGCTAGTGTCTGCTATAATGCGATTTACTGGATTAATAAACCCATAAGTAGATCTGGCTTTAAGTGTTATTGAAATCCTGCTCTAGTTCTCAATACACGTTCCGGTACATAGAAATTGATTTGCGCAAGTAGAGAGGAACAATCAATATGATTATTAATTAAATTAAATATAAAGCTCTGGTCGGATTCTTCGAGCAGACAATGTTTCTAGGTTCATTGTGTTTAATTATTGACGAGAGAAATTTATTTCGGTTACTTATTTAATTATTGAGTTGTCTACTCTTTTTCGGATGGAGTAAGCCTGTGAAATTAATTGAGAAGGTTTCATACAATCATACAACAAGACGAATCAACAGACCATAAGAAGAACACAAAATCTGTTTGTTGACTGTCTTTGCACACGAACGACTCTGTTCCACTCGTACATGGATGTAGAACTGTTTTATGAATAAACAATTTATGAAATAATTGATTGTCTACCCTTTGAAAGTTGTACTATTTAATAATAACTATTATAAATTTCCTTCATCAATAACTGTTATGGGCGATCGAAATAAATTTCTCTCATCGATAATTGTTATGGGCGATCGAAATAAATTTCTGTTATCGATCATTTTTATGAGCGTTCGAAATAAATTTTTCGCATTGATAACTGTTATGAGCGATCGAAATAAATATCTCATTGATAACTGTTACGAGCGATCGAAATAAATGTCTCTCATCGATACTTGTTATTCCATGACTTTTTTTCATTTCGGTTACCTATAACAGTTAGGGTCCCTGGTGATAATACATTAGATTGTCGACGATTTGAAAAAGAATGATAAGCAAAAGCTTCGAAAAAAAAGAAAAAAGAAAAAGGAAAAAATCATTCGAACACAGAACAGTTGTATTTTATAAAATTACTAATACTATCTTTTTTGTAATGATATAGCGATGGAAGAGTGGCAGCATTGTAAGTGTCAATGCACGTAAATATATTGAGCGTCAGTTATTGTGTTAGATGATCTCGGCAGTATATAATATGATTTGTTAGTGTTACAATATATCGCTTCCTGTTTGTATTATAATTATCATTATAATAATATGTGATTATATTTTCGTTAGTGGTATCTGTACTATTGACTGCATGATGATGTCATAGCATGACATTTTCCATGGATTCTACTTAGACACATAAAATCGAGAATCTTGACTTTGAATGCTGCTGTTTAATTATAACCAACCGGATAGCTGAAGTTTGATTTGTTTAGATAACAGTATTCCTCCACAGTCTTTGAACTTACCAATTCCCTACATTTAACATCTCATTAACGTCCCGCAAAACGTTTAATATAGAACATGATACGTAACTTCGCAAGTTTTCATCTTCGAAATTGAAATTGACGATATTAGAAGAGGTAAATTGAAACATTGAGTAGCGATAAAGCCAAAATCTCTTACGCGACAGAACGAGTGTATTGTATTTTCTATTTTCTGTTGTGTTGTACAGCTCTGAGAAAACCTGCAGAAGTTCTCGACTGCGTTGCGACATTTCTTGTTGAAATAAGGCAAGTATTGTATATGCGTTTGTATTTATAGATGACAGTCGTTGGCAGACAATCGTGCGCAGCAGCAACGGCCCTTTAACAGAGTACTCGATATCCTATCAAAATCTGCTACCATCCACGTCGTATCTGTTCAGGGTGATATCGTACAATCGCTACGGAATTAGCTACCCAGCGTATTCGACGGAAACGGTAAAGAATTATTCTGAATAGTAATTAGATTCTAAGAAGCAACGGTACTTATTCTGTTATCATTACAGATATTAACTCCTTCGAAGCTATACCTTGAATATGCATATCTACAACACAGACCATTCTACAGACAAACTTGGTTCATGGTAACGTTAGCCGCAGCCTCCATTATAATAATTATAATGGTAATAGCGGTGCTGTGCGTGAAAAGTAAAAGTTACAAATATAAACGTATGTACTTAGAAATACGAATTGTATTGTACAGGGTGGGAAAAAATTATTGGTCATCCTTTTGGGAGGTGATAGAACTCGTCGAGATTGCCAACATTGCATTATAAACATGGCCCCGCAAAATTAATTTTCAAGGTCATTTTCAAGGTCAAAAATTTTTATTGGTTTAATCGACTCTAATCGTCGAGCTGAACAAAAGTCTCACGGAGACCATATGCCGGAAATCAATATTTCATAGAGAAATCTTCGTTTGAAGTTTTTCTTTCTTGAAATTTCAAAAATATCGATTTTCATGAAGTCAGAAAATAAATCTGATGCTTATAAAGTTCTTAAAATCATGTTCTGAATATCCTGATCATGAGTAGCGAAAATCACCCCCCAAAACTAACCCTGAAAAAGGACCCCGCACTAAACCAAGTGAAATGGGTCCTCGACGAAAATGGCTCAATTTGAAATATGTTGGACCTTTTGGGTCACTGAACAAATATTAGGTGAAGTAAAAAGTTCTGAGCGTTTTTACTTCACCTAATATATGTCAGGAAAAATGTCAAGAAATGGACAGTTTCGTTGTTTCAACCCTTCAAAAACCTCGCTATCCGTTATGATTTTTCCCACTTTAAATCATCAATCAGTTCCTGCAAATCATGACATTTTCAAATTGTTTAAACAATACTGTCATAAACAATTATTCTTTAACTATTTTGTTCACCAAAAATTCATATTGTTCCCTTCTAAAGGTAACCGCATTGATCCGAAAGTGATATCTTTGCTTGTCTGACCTCAGGTTTTTGAAGGGTTGAAACAAGGAAACTGTCCATTTTTTCACATTTTGCCTGACATACATTTGTTCAGTGACCCAAAAGGTCCAACATATTTCAAATTCAGCCATTTTCGCCGAGGACCCATTTCACTTGGTTTAGTGCGGGGTCCTTTTTCAGGGTTAGTTTTGGGGGGTGATTTTCGCTACTCATGATCAGGATATTCAGAACATGATTTTAAGAACTTTATAAGCATCAGATTTATTTTCTGACTTCATGAAAATCGATATTTTTGAAATTTCAAGAAAGAAAAACTTCAAACGAAGATTTCTCTATGAAATATTGCTTTCCGGCATATGGTCCCCGTGAGACTTTTGTTCAGCTCGACGAGTAGAATCGATTAAGCCAATAAAAATTGTTGACCATGAAAATGACCTCGAAAATTAATAATGCGGGGCCATGTTTATGATGAAATGTTGGCAATCTCGACGAGTTCTATCACCTCCCAAAAGGATGACCAATAATTTTTCCCCATCCTGTACAGGGTGGGTCACCTAATGTTACCACCTCAAATATCTTTGTTGTTTTCAAAGATACGTCAAATGTCTGAAGGACAAAGTTGAATGGTAAAACGGGGCTCATACAATACCAACAAAATTTTTGTTTTTATGTAATTTTTCTTAGAGATATGAAGGTCACCTTCATTTTTTAAAATGGAATCAGGTATTTTTTAATACATAAATCGATGTAGCTGGACATTCGTTATAAAAATGTACTAACCTATGTATGTCGAAAAGTTATTTTCGGGAAGGAGATATTTCAATTTAAATAACTCTAAAACACCATTACTGTCGTACTAACAAGGAGAGGGCGCGGTCGACGTGTCACGGATTTTCCTGAAACTTGCAGTATTTGAAGATGTCGTCTCCATATGTAATTTCGCAAAGCTATAGCGCGCACTTCTGAAGATTTTCCGAGAAAATTGCGTTTGATAATCTCTTTAGATCGCAGCGTGAAGGTACTGATAACACTGTCCAACAGCCAAAAATGGTTTCGATTCTCACTATGAAATTCTTGTAGATTTTTTTGCGTTGATTCCGAATCTGTTTTTAATTTTTCTCCTAGACGCACAGTTTTTGAGAAATTTGAGTTTGAAGAAATGACATATTTTTCAACTTTGAACAAATATTGTGATGTTATTATGAAAGATATTGAATTGATCTTTACAGCAGAAGATTCCTCAGACTTTTCCGAATACAGTGATATCCAATATTAATACATTATGATTGTTTAAACATGTTTAAACAATCATTAAAGACGGAGAGACACCTCTTTTGCACCAATTTTTGACGATATTTTTGAATTTATCTCAGAAACTAAGGGTCCAGCGGAAAATCGAACTATACCGCGCGATGGGGTAGACTTTTATCTTGAGAAACCACCCTATTAAGTTTGGAACGTCGACGTTTTTTTCGAACCAGAAAGCAAAATATCTTCGCCCGACATGAGTTGTCGCCAGTGGCGCTCACCACTAGAATGGTCGTTCGCCGCTCCGTATCCCGTCGCTGCGTCGTATTCTGTCCCGAGCGCCACTGTCAACTGAATGAACTCATGTCGGCGAAGATATTTTGCTTTCTGGTTCGAAAAAAACGTCGACGTTCCAAACTTAATAGGGTGGTTTCTCAAGATAAAAGTCTATCCCATCACGCGGTATAGTTCGATTTTCCGCTGGACCCTCAGTTTTTGAGATAAATTCAAAAATATCGTCAAAAATTGGTGCAAAAGAGGTGTCTCTCCGTCTTTAATGATTGTTTAAACATGTGTAAACAATCATAATGTATTAATATTGGATATCACTGTATTCGGAAAAGTCTGAGGAATCTTCTGCTGTAAAGATCAATTCAATATCTTTTATAATAACATCACAATATTTGTTCAAAGTTGAAAAATATGACATTTTTTCAAACCCAAATTTCTCAAAAACTGTGCGTCTAGGAGAAAAATTAAAAACAGATTCGGAATCAAAGCAAAAAACTCTACAAGAATTTCATAGTGAGAATCGAAACCATTTTTGGCTGTTGGACAGTGTTATCAGTACCATCACGCTGCGATCTAAAGAGATTTTCAAATGCAATTTTCTCGGAAAATCTTTAGAAGTGCGCGCTATAGCTTTGCGAAATTACATATGGAGACGACATCTTCAAATGCTGCAAGTTTCAGGAAAATCCGTGACACGTCGACCGCGTCCTCTCCTTGTAAGACGTTACACAAGTAAACGCTAACATCTTACAAGGAGACGGCGAGGTCGATAAGTCTCAGATTTGATTGAGACTTTGTACAGTTATAGATCTCGTTCTCCTGTTAATGTGTGTACCCCATTATAGGCGTAGATACTTAATAGTTTTTAAGATATTTATAATTAAAGGTTTTCATTGCCATGAATATGCAGGGTGAACATTATAAAGTGTTACAGATCTCCAAAAATATTGGTTATACGCAAAAATGTTTCAGATGAAAGTTATTGAGTACCGAGAGGGACATCATGTGGTGGAACATTTGTTTTTCCTGGTGGACACTCCACGGTGAGGTGAAGGTCAACTTGATTTTTTTTATGGAAATACCTACTTTCTGTATCATGAATCGATATACTATCGTATTCTGAGTAAAAATGTATTGACCTCCATATGTCCTAAATCTAATAGTTAACGAGACATTATCGAAACAATTGTTTTTCTTCTTTGGATAATTTCTCGTTAATTATTAGGTTTAGGACATATGAAAGTCAACATTTTTATATTCATAATTTGATACTCTATTGATCTATGGTATAAAAAATAGGACATTCCATTTAAAAAAAGAAAGTTGACCTTCAGCTCACCTTGGAGTATCCACCGGTGAAAACAAAAGCCCCACTGCATGATGTCCCCCTTGATTCTGAACAACTTCCATCTGAAACATTTTTGCCGATAATCAATATTTTTGGAGATATTCGTCTGTAACATTTTATAATAATCTTTAATTATAAATATCTTAAAAACTATTGAGTATCTGCGCCTATAATGGGGTATACATATGAACAGGAGAACAAGATCTATAACTGTGTACAAAGTTTCAATCAAATCTGAGACTCATCGACCTTACACTCTCCTTGTTCGTACGACAGTAATGGTGTTTTAGAGTTATTTAAATTGAAATATCTCCTTCCCGAAAATAACTTTTCGACATACATAGGTTAGTACATTTTTATAACGAATGTCCAGCTGCATCGATTGATGTATTAAAAAATACCTCATTCCATTTAAAAAAATGAAGGTGACCTTCATATCTCTAAGAAAAATTACATAAAAACAAAAATTTTGTTGGTATCGTATGAGCCCCGTTTTAGCATTCAACTTTGTACTTCAGACATTTGACGTATCTTTGAAAACAACAAAGATATTTGAGGTGGCAACATTAGGTGACCCACCCTATATAGAAGAGTTATTTGCATATTAATTTTCTGGGGAATAATTATTTCAGAAGAAGCACAAAAGACATTAGAAGAGTCGATGGCAATGGACACAGACGATAGGCAGGAGTCTGATCTAGAGCTTTACAGATCGAGACAAGGAGGTGGTGCCATCAACATGGGCAACCCTTGCGGTACCTTGGGAAAAAGGAGTACATTGGCAAGGAAATCCATGCACCCACCTCCTCCCACAATGTTAGGAAAATCACCTCCTAGACCTTCGCCGGCGTCCGTCGCTTATCACAGCGATGAGGAGAGTCTGAAGGGTTACGATGAGAACCCTGACGACAGTAGTGTTACAGAGAAACCTTCCGAAATCAGTTCGACAGATTCGCAGGCAAGTGAAACCCATCTACACAATTGCGAAAAGAACATAGCAGACACGTTTCATCGTGAACTTTTCTGTTACAGGGATCTGAGAGTGAGAATGAAAGCGTCCAGTCGGACCCACATTCCTTTGTGAATCATTACGCTAACGTGAATGATTCTTTAAGACAGTCGTGGAAACGACAGAAACCAGTTAGGAATTATTCGTCGTACACGGACTCCGAGCCGGAAGGCAGCGCCGTTGTCAGCTTGAACGGCGGACAAATTATTATGAATAATATGGCGAGGTCGAGGGCGCCGTTGCCTGGTTTCTCGTCGTTCGTATAAATGATTTTTAATATTGAGGACATAAAGCTTTTATTAACTAGATAGGGTGCCGGTTTAGCGTAACAACAATTCTTCGAAATCGTTACGCGAGAGGAACTAAGTTTTAGGATCGTGTTGTGCCGGACGCGGGATCGGTTACGGTGATTCGAAGTTGAATAAAATTATTGTTGCTCTAGAAAAATGAAATTTTGAAATTGATATACACGAAGGAAAAAAGGAGACTGGTTGTTGAAACTTTTTGATCGTTCCCGTAGGATAAAAAGATTAGATCGGTAGAATTTTAATAAACTTTTCGGCACTGGAACGAACACACATTACACAGAGTTAAAGACTTACGTTGAAACACGCGTGTTCACGAGTGTTTCACACACGCTAAACACTTCGGATAGTAATTTTAGATGCTTTTGGCACCATCATGTTGTGATATATTGAGATACATATTATTTATAATGCTAGTTAAGATCATACTGTGTATAATGAATATTTTTTACTTTTCTTAAGTGAATCTGAATCAGAATTGTTGCACGGATCTCGAAGTATGCTGCAACGATTGCATTTTTTTAACTGTAAGAGAGAGAGAGAGAGAGAGAGAGAGAGAGAGAGAGAGAGAGAGAGAGAGAGAGAGAGAGAGAAACACACTGTTCTAAGCCATCTAAGCCATCTGTTAAATGTATTCGAAAAAAAAGTGATAGAGTAAATATTATTAACTGAACAAGGAATAACATGGTAACGAAAACTGCCAGAGATAACCGAGTAATTATTAAAAGGGGAAAAAAACGATATTTTGAATACTAAATTGTAGTCTGATGAACAATGGAAATTGCAGTTGCAATTCCTGTTCGAAGCTCTTCAATATACATTAGAAAGAAAATGCTTTTTGTTTAATATTTCTAATGCGAAACATCGAATAGAAGAAAAATGAATAAACTATATACGAAGTCAATGTAGATTTATGAACTATTCACAATCAGGCCTATCATATCAATTTTTTAATGAATTTCATATATTAAAGATATCCGAGTCTGATATAATATTATTGTACTGAATAAATAGTAAAAAAAAAAGAACACGGATGTTTATGCAGAATGCGACTGCGCGTGCATTTCTAAGTATTTATAAGGGACTTCTTATCATAATATATTACTGTACATAAAAAAAAAAGTTATATTAACTACGAATTAGTGATACATACATACGACTGTACACTTAGTGCACAGCTTCGACAATGTTAGGAGAAATATCGTGCTGAATAATCGTTAGGCAACGCGTAATTTATCTTTTCTTGGAATAGATATTTATCAGTTATTTTAATTATTTTCTTTTAAATCGTGAAAAAACCAATTTGGCTTTAATAAGATTGCGTACGTTTCTTGTACGCAACTGATTCGACATTCAACGATAATATTAATTCATCCGTAGCATATAGTACCGTACATACAGTATTGCAAAACATCATTGTAACCCAGTTCTACTTCGATTTAGAACCGCTACTTTTTTTACCGTAAACGATTGACTCGCTGTCATTACTCTTCCATAGATGAAAGACGTACTACGAGCGAAAAAAGCATTTCAGACTGATATATCGACACACACGCATGAAATGTTTTTCTTTGTTTAGTATCGATTTGTAATAAGTAGCCATACAAAGAAAATAAACGTGACATTTCATTAGCCCTAGTAAAAAGAGAGAAAATCATGAGAAATATTCTTCTGTGACAATATGCAGTGAAATTTAGAAATTTGTTACAAGAACTATACATTGCGTTGAAGATACGTGATTATGATTAAGGATTCGACGGCAGCTATGATTAAAACTTGATAAATTATCTTTAAAATTGTAATTCGTTGAATGATTTTGATAACGATCATAGGATGCGATTAACGTGTGTCATAAGCTAGATGGCAAGTTGTGCATATTCGAAACATGTCGTTCTATAATCCGAAAGACTTGCTTTCTAGGTTCGGTTAATTATAGCGTTAATTTTACCATTTGTTAACATCTGTCATCATTACCGTCCTGTGTCATAGCGAAGTAACTTTTTTCATTCCGGAAAACATGAGGAAAACCTTTGCAACACTGCCAATAAATACTTTAGTTGAAGAACGAAACTATTTACTTCTTCATACATTTCTATGTACCGATAGCATATTTAATCAAAGCGAATTCGAAGCATAATATATACATGTACGAGATATTTCAAATACATGTTAATCTTTTAATAAAATTTATGCAATTTTATTGATCGTGTCTTATTGTGCTCCTGACCATTGAGATTAAGGAATCGAATATGTGCTTAGTAAAAACCATTTATTGATAGAAACGTTTCCCACAGGTTATAAACCATTTTTGGAGCTTCGACGGACACTTTGGAAAGACTTGTTTAATTGTGCTCCATACTGCAATGTCTGCTATATCAGGCTCCTTTTTATCGGGCGAATTAATATTTAATTTATCAACTAGCAATAAAATTAATTCTTGCTTTCTTTCCAATGTACTTTGATAGTGTATCGAGTGGCACAAATCTAGTATCCAGTCAATTCTATTTACATTTTCTGGATACGCAGAGTTCTCATAATTATGCGAGTTTACGAGCCTACTAAGATGTCTTAGAAAATTCATTTCACCGGTTATACTGTAACCACGTAGACCAGACACAAGTTCAAGATCTGCAACTGTAATTACAAAAAGTATGCGTAAAACTGCATTCGTCGTTAAATAAACTTGTTCATTCGCATAAATGTGTTTTACCATCTTTCCAGATCAATTGTATGTTGATGACATTCTTCCTAGGAGATTGAGTAACCGATTGTTCGATCGAAGGAACTTGTTCGTCGATACTCGAGTGAATATAAGTTTGTATTCTAATATCTGTGTCAGTCCACACTCGTTTTAAAGCTAACACGGAATAAGGAAGCATCTTTGGATTCACATTTACAATTAGATTTACACTGACGGCGGCATCCTGGAAAAACGACTAGAAACATTACTCTTCTAATTCTTTGTTCGAAAGATTAACGAGTAGAACAGTACCTGGCTTTCGTTGCATATTTTGACCGGTGTAGTTTCGACCACGGTCTGATTGGTTCGCTTTAATATATTACAAAGAGTCGAGACTTGCTTCTTGAGATCAGCGAGCTGAGCCAATATTTTCTCCTGCCTCGCTTCCAATAGATTATATTCTGGCAAAGGACACTGAAATAAAATATGTTTTTACTTTGCGTGCGGTAATTCTATCGCTAAACGTTGCAGCATCGACTTCACAAATGATGACGTTCCCAAATGTGCGTTATTATACAATTGCAGTACTTACACCTTTTTTATTATAAGATTTTCTGTCTTTTCGCATTATTTTGACAATGAGAAATTACTAACATTCCTAAACCAGCATATGTATTATATGAATGTATAAGAAAACTACTAAAAGATTGGTTTAACACAATTAACCGACATGCTATATAGAATTCCAATTTGCATTATTACAAAAAATCTGAATGTCCAAATAGTTTTTTCACCTTGCTATGCATCTCTGACGAATGAATGGCAAGAAAAAATTTTTCTAGAAAAAAAAAAGGTGCAAGAGAGTCATGGATTATAGATTTGACAGTTGACCAGTAACATTGTTGATTGGGACCAGTAAACAGCTACATGGTGCACACATCACAGTGGGTTAGGTTTTCTGTGTATTTGGTTATACAACTGTACTTTGTGTAGCTTTCAGTGCAGTTCTAATTTAGTAAGCTTGCCCTTCTTCTATAATAATTATCTCCGCGTTTCCCGCTTATCCTTTGACCGAGCCGAATTTTTCGTGCACGATAGCCGCGTCGGTGTCCTGTTAGACGAAAAATTGGAGGGGCACGCATCGATCAAGCCTGTAGAACCATATTCCCGGTCGATCGTGATTAGTGCTTGTGGAAATTTTGGGAGGAGTCATGCACAACAAGCTCGAGACAGAGGAAAGGCTCGAAGCTACCATGCACGGTCGAAGCGTGAGTAAAAAACCGTTCGATTCTAATAGTAGAAATTATCGTAGCGCGCGTCTTCGTGCCGGCATGAGGAACAGAAATGATGAAAACCTTCAAAAAGCTGATAACCTGCTCTGTGATATCAGGCACGATCTTGTTCTCGGCTTCCGTATGGTCGTCCCTGGATCGTTCCTTGTGAATATTTCGCATTTCGTACATCGGTTTCGAGTTGTGCAACGTGTCCGGAAGAGAGACGACCGGTTTCAAAGCGTACATCGCCATTTCATTGCGCATTTCGTTCGCCTCGCGGTTCGTTAATTCGCGAAAAAAACAATAATTCCTGCTCACAATTGATCATCACACTCTCGTTCGTTTTTGGTATTTCTCGATTTTCGTTAGACAGCCATTTTTCTTTCATCCCCCACCACCTGTCACCGTCGCGGTCTCGTGCGTCTCGTTCGTAGTCGAGTTCTTGTGTCGCCGCCGCTGCCGACGCCGACTTTCCGACAACCACTGACCAACGCCGACACATCCGTTTTCAAAGATGGCGCCCGTAACTCTTCGCGAAATTACATATGACGCCAAAATCTCACACGGTTTTATAGACGAATTTTCTATGCGGTCTTCATTACGATCTATCGAAAAATGATTTTCACGCGTCTAGCGATTTATTCGACCAAAGGGAACTAATTGTTTCTTTCTTCGAACGCGAACGTGTCAAGGAGACAGGAACATTAAAATGGCAATGTAAATAAACATTACATACCAGGAATTACATACATATTTATGTCTTAGCTGAACTTGTGAGTTACGATTTTGTTTAATATTTTTATCGATTAGTACGTTTCCTTTTCTGTGATCGATTATTCCGTGTAATGTATTCATGAATTTTGTAGCAATTAAAAAAATTAACTTGCCACTCAATTTACTTGAATTTTTTACTCAAACTTTCATTTATTTTTTGTTTTAATACATTTTTGAAATTTATAAATAAAATAATTTAATCAAATTACAAAGTTTCTATCGAACAACTTCGATAAAATTTGACTACCAATAATCCCTATACATACACGCATTTGGTAGCATAGGGATTATTCGTGTATCGCAACATTTGTATTGTGCTTCGATTATTACGTACGATATAAAATATAGAAGTTCGTTCAACTTCCAAGTAGAATTGTTTACTTCTCACGATATAATTGAATATTTACAAGGCAAACGCATCGATAATTGTCGCGTATATATAGTAAAAGAATAGACAATACGCGACTTTACAAAATTCCAGTTTCGAACGCCGAAGATGTCGCGATAGTCGCTTGTTTCCCCTGAAATCGGTAAAAATCTATTATTGAAGAATTTGCGTGGCGAACATGTCGAATATATTGCTCGCTAAAAAACACGATGATTTTTAATTGATACGATGGTACATGTTAAAAAAATATGTACCGACATAACGAGCTGCGAGAAATTGGAGATCAGGTGGTGTCCTCTGTCGAAGCTTCTTCGAAACTAAGGTTAGATTTCTCTCTTGCGGGTAACAGCGAATTCGTGTGCGATCGAGTTACGCGAATTTATTGTTCGATTCGTGGCCTGTAAAAATCCAGCGGTGAATGAAAATACTTCTGGTGTAATCGCGCACGAAACGAGAGGAAACGCGTGAAGGAAAGGCGAGTGGCTTTTATCGGAAGTGCGGTTAGAATACGCGTTTTTCCAACCGCGCATGTCGCCACCTATTGTTGATCTGACAGGATCTTGTGTAGTTACGGTGAAAGCGATTGGACCTTCCGTACGTTTCGTGAGAAATGAAAAAGCGATCGCACGGACCCCGGATCGTATGAATCCCATTGAAACACGTTCGCAGGGGACGCGGTCGAGCCGTATATCATTCCCAGACGGAAAACCGAAAATTCCATCGAGGATTTTGTCGACTTTTTAAGTAGATGCGTTCGAGACCAGACATGGCGGCGATTCGATGAACCAATTGGAGCAGCGCTCTCTTCGAGGAACCGATATTGTAAATACCCCTTACACTCGCGTCAGTGAATGATTTTCCCGTACATAGTTTCGCCGTTATCGGTCGGAAAATCGGGTTTTTATTGTCGCGGGCGGTTGATCGTCGTTCGTCGATAGGAGGGTAGAAGCCACGCGAGATCGTACCGAGCCGTTGATCATGAAAGAATTGTGTTTGGTCACGTGACCGTAGCCGAAAAATGGCGCAAAGATCAGAGTACAAACATGAGTTCCATTTCATTGCTACGGTGTCATTTGTATTTGTTTACAAGCGCGCGTTTCCACAAACCACGTGTTAAGTAAGTGCCATTTCGTTGACAGTGCGTGACGGACAATGACGGGGAGAGGGTCGAAGAGACGGGGCCGACCCCCCAAGTCGGTGGTCATGGAAAGGCCGAAAAAGTTTCAGTATCATCTGATGAAGAAGCCAAAGTATTTGCAAAACAAGGGTTCGGAAACGCCGAATTCGCAGCCGAGTACGCCAACACCGTCGAGGCCGTCGTCACCGGTTGAGAGCGAGGAGAGCAGACGGAGCACCAGAACGAGAAAATCAAGGGGACCCAGAGAAAGACATTCGCGAAAGGGTGGTCACTCGGGTTCTGGAGTTTATCATCGCCGAGGTTACAATACCAATGTTGATTACAACGATTCCGAGTACCATTACGGATCAGACTTTGGCGATGAGTCCAGCGAAAAGAGCGAAGCCGAAGAGGACCCACTGCAAAGCGACGTCGAGTCCTCGGAAAGTATAGAAGAACCGGATCCGTCGAGCGACAGTGACTTTTCCCTCTCTAGTTATAGCACCACCAGCGGCACTCCCCGTAAAACGTTGCTCAGTCAACAGAGGCCTCCTAGCCCCGAACCGCTATGGCTCCAGAACAGGGAACTGCCGTCGTTGGTACTACCTAAATCTTCGGATGACCTATTAGTCCCTAAGGAATACGTTATGCCGTCTTTATCGATCTATGAAGTGTTGAGACACTTCCGTACTTTGGTACGCTTATCGGCCTTTAGGTTCGAGGATTTCTGCGCCGCTCTTATTTGCGAGGATCAAACCAACTTACTGGCGGAGATACATACGATGCTCATCAAAGCTCTCCTTCGGGAAGAGGATTCTCAGCAGACGCACTTTGGTCCTCTCGATCAGAAAGACTCTGTGAACGTTAGTTTGTATTTTGTGGATCCGATGTCTTGGCCAGAAGTGCTACGCTCTTACGTAGAAAGCGACAAGTGCTTCGACGAGAATATTCTACATATATTATCGACTTGCGAATACCCGTTCACTTCTATCGAGGACAGACTCAAGGTGCTCCAATTTTTAACAGATCAGTTTTTAATCACGAATCCTGTAAGAGAAGATCTGCTGCACGAAGGTATATTTTAAATGATATTTCATGGCGTTCCTTTCGGTATATTTTGCATAAACGATTTATCAAATCGGCAGGAGAAACGAATGTGTCCATGCCGAAGAGTTAATTTTTCCTTTTTTCGCTAAAGAGTATCAATTTTCCTTAACGTTTTACTTAATAATTACTTTGATCAAAGTTTTCGCTTCTTTCTCTAGGAAATATGCATTACGACGATCACTGCAGAGTTTGCCATCGCCTGGGCGATTTGTTATGTTGCGAAACCTGCCCAGCTGTATTTCACTTGGAGTGCGTTGAACCTCCGTTAGTTGATGTTCCTACAGAGGACTGGCAGTGTAGTACGTGTAAAGCTCATAAAGTGACTGGCGTTGCCGATTGTATACCCGACGTCGAGAAGAACGGTTCGCTATGCCGTCAGGAACATTTAGGATTTGACAGACATGGCAGGAAATATTGGTTTCTTGCTAGAAGAGTTTTCGTGTAAGCTACAGCTCGTCGAAAGAATACAAAGTTTCGTTAAAATGCTCTTTCTATGTTGATATTACAATTGTCTTATTACAGTGAAAGCGACGACGGCGAGGTTTGGTATTACAGCACACCTTTACAATTAGACGAATTGTTGCTTACATTAGATCGTATTGAAATGGAAGTTGCACTGTACCGTGAATTATCAGATTACAAAGACGAAATTGTACGACAAATGGAACTCACAGAATCAATTACCAATCAATTTAAGGGTAACAAGAAGTCGTACTTAGAAGTAGAAAATAGTAAGTTCAGACACACTGTTTTTTATATGCGTGTGTTGCATAAATTTCCAAGGTTCAACGCTTAACGTCTTAATTCTAGGTCTCATATTAAAATTACAAAAAGAACGGCAGGAGAAGCAAGAGAAAGAAGAAGAAGATAAGAAGGAGAAGCAAAGACAAGAGGCTGAAGATATGGTACGCAGAATACACGAGGGTTCGGATTCTCTCGAAGCTCAGCTGGCTGCTGTAACAGATCAAGCAACGAAGCCAGCCGAGGAGTCTACGAGAGAAAATGCCCCCGAGATGGTAGCAGAAAATGTAGAAGTAGATAGCATAGATACTGATTTAGATGCAGCGAATAAAACTGTCAAGACGTCTACATCGTCCTCCGAAGAGATCGACGAAGAAGCCTTGGAAGGGGAAGAAGGTATTTCGAAAATCGGTAAAGACGGTAAGTTGAAATCATTTCAGGTGTTCGTTGAAACAAAAAACGAGTCAATCGCTTAACGAGTTACGTTAATTTCGCAGGTAAGAAACACACAATCGTAACAAGATCGAAAACGGGGTCTTTGCAGCCTAGAACATTTAACATGGACGATTTGAAGAGACGCACCGGTACACAAATATCGAAAGAAGAGTTGGAAAAGTTGGATAAAAGTTTGAAGGAAGAGGGAGACGGTACACGATTGACAAGGCAGAAAGCCCACCAAATAGCTTCCGGTACTCACCTCTTCAAGTTGGGTATGGACAACAACTTTAAGTCGTACGTGAACCAATACAGCACGAACCCTATCGCTCTGAACAAAGCCCAGCGCAACGAGGAACGCGACAAAAAGAGACATTTGTCGCATAAATTCTCGCTGACTCAAGCGTCCGAGTTCAAATGGGTGGGAAGTTTGACTGGAACCCGGGCACTTCTGGTCAGCACCCTCCGTCAAACGATCCTTCAACTCGAAAGTAGCATTCAGGCACCGTACATGCACACCAACTGGCCTCTTCTGCGCAAACCTTGGACTACGGCAGTGGGCGCATGCATAAATCCCAGAGATTTTGCGCGAGCTCTGATTGTGTTACAGGCGTGCATCAAGTCGGTGGTGTTTGCTAGTGTATGGCACGATCAGCTCGGACACGTGAAGTTGCAAAGAGTAACGGCTCTCGAAAGAGAGGAGAAGAAGCGGCAGGATAAGAAAGACAAGAAGGAGAGAGAAGACGAGGAGGAACGGAACCGTTTGTTTAATTTCGTCAAATACACGTTAGGCTTGAAACACCAAGTGTGGAAACAGAAAGGGGAAGAGTACAGAATCCATGGACAAGGCGGATGGCTGTGGGTGTCTGCTAGTCGCCGCTACAAACTCTCCGATATGACGAAGCTAGGTCTTCGGACGGGTCCGCAGAAGATCATGGTACAAATCAGAGATCAAGAGGGATTGAAGATATTAGCTCTGGATCCTCCCACGTACGACTTTTTGATTAAGGAGTACTGTCCATCGAAAAAGGAGGAGAACGTGGAAGTGAAAGTCAAGCAGGAGATCAAAGAGGAGGAGACCTCTAAGGATGCTATGGATACATCGGTGAAGCAAGAATGCAAAGCGGAAAACGTAAAGTCGGAACCGACTGAGAAGAACAATGCAGAAACGATAAAGTCGGATGAGACAGACTCTAAAACGGATACGCAATCGGTTAAGCAGGAAACTAAAATGAATTTGTCATGTATGTATCGCAAGCAAGTTTTAGTTTTGTTCGCAGGTTCGTTTAATTATTAACTTGTTTCATTCCTTTTATAGTCTTAGCAGGTATAAAAATCGAGAAAGTTTTCACGCCGATCAAAGAGTTCGAGGAAATCGATATCACGAAAGCGCTGACTACCAACGGAAGACTCCATTATCCAAAAATTGGGAAAAAGATTAGGATCGACGATTTTCTAGCGCGTAGAACACACTTGAAGCTTTTGGAAGAAAGAAGATTATTACAGACTGTAAGTAAATTCTCGATCTCGATACAAATTTATTCCGATAATGGTGAACTCTGATCCCGAATGAATGTGTGGTTGTGTGTCAGGAAAAATCAAAAGAGCAGCAGAATCAACCTGCGAGTCAAAAGACTGAGGGAGAGTCTGAAGTTGACATTGAAAATAATGAAGAAAGCGATACGGATGGTGGTGAACATACTCTGCAAAGTATACTTACTGGAAAGCAGCCTAGTAAAACGATATCCACGTCGGCCAGGGAGATGCTGGCTGTAATAGGGAAGCGTATTCAGCAGGTGAAGGCACAGTATGCGAATATCATGAGACTCACCAAGAATAGTAATTGTTATTCACGGTATTGCAACATGACAACGCCGCCGGGGAAGATTGGCAGCACAACGCAGAGTCTAACGTCTACATGTTACTCTCCCATATGTCTCCAAAAGGCCAGATTAAAGCGTGATCTTATTACACTGTTGAGAAAGGCCAATGCTTTGAATAACAATCAATCGTCGACCGCTTTGGTGGTTAATACATCCGCGGCACAAGCGCAACAAACCGGAACAAAAACGGAAGGAAGCGACGAGAGCAAAGAAGCGATTAAAAAAGATTTGGAGTCCGCGGTGGCGTTGGCAACGCATTGCAAGGAAGAAACACCAGCTACCAACGTAGTGAGAGATGTATCTTCACCCCCTGCCAAGAAAATGAAAATCGAATCTAATCAGAAAGCAGACAACAACGGGAATTCTGAAAATGTAGACGTAGTGACGACTACGACGAGTAACGTGGTCACCACTACAACCGTAACCACAACGCAGCAGACTGTAAAGACTGTAGACGGTGTAGTGCAGAGTATGCAGGAAAACATGACTTTGAAAAATTCAGTTACATTTTCGTCCGAAGTGAAAACTAGGTAAGGAATGTTATCACTTTGCTTGTAACGCTTTGATGGCCGCACAGCGGTTGAGAGTGAATTTGTTGAACAATATCGATCGTTTTAACAGCACGGGGCAGAAGACAACGATTGTCAATCGAAGAGGCAGAACCGTGCAGAGGAGTACAGTTGCCAAAGAGTTAAACGCTGACGGCACAGAGAGAGTTTATAGTGCCGTTTCGACCGAGGGAAAGATTTACCTGAAGAAAGTCTCGATTTCTTTAGCAGATAGGAAAAAGAAGCGTACCCCCGTCAAGTACCCGTTGTGTTCCACATTTTGCACAAAGAATAAGCATCGTAGTATATTACTGCTTCCGCAACACGAGTTACGAAAATTGGCTAGGGTCGGTGGACGAATGCCAGTTCAAGGATTCCATCATGTTGCTAAGGTATACACTTTTCTTTCTTTGCGTTCATATCAACGGTAGAAAAGTTAGCGTGCCCGGTGTAAGGCGTAACACGAGTTTTATTTCAGGCAAATATGTCTGTTTGGCCGTATCCCTGTCCTAGACCATTGTTCAAGACTTGTTGGTTGTACAGAACAGTAGGGATAAAATCACTATCAGCGGCAGCTCTACAATTGAGAATATTATGGGGATGCCTTCGATGGGACGACATGGCCGCGAAGCCATTGTCCACGGATGGCAAACATCAAATCACAACAGACACAGAAATCATGTCATTAGAGATACTCAAGCACCGTCATGTTGGTCAATTTCTAGATAAAGCACAGTACTTACGCAGGAAGGTTGTCATACCATTGGAATTGCCGAAACAAGTCAGAGGTTAGCGGTAACAGTAACAAATAAATATCATTATATTTTTTAGATATTTATTTCGGCTTTGCAGTCCAGAAATCGACTTGGTTTACAATTTGTAATTTTTTGTTCTACATATGTACATATATATTCCACCTTATCTATGTTCTTATACATATATTGATACAAATGATTTTACGCAGAGGTAACGTCTATAAGGAGCGGTCTTAGAAAAAGAAAACGACCAGAATCGCCGCAAAGCACCGAACCACAAGTTACAGAGGAGTGGGTTGACGAGGATAAATTAGAATTGTGGGAAATTAAACAGTACGGCGACAGGTATGGTAGTACAGAATGTCGAACGATTCTACCAAAGTTTCTATTTTAAAAAGTGTCGTCGCATTGAATATTTCTTTTCACTATATTTTCTGGATTTGTTAAACAATAATTAAATTTGACACGTTGATCGCCGATTCAGCGACCACGCAAATTCATTTTTAATACATTATCTACCGGGCAATTATTTCATAATTTCCGAGAGTTTTCGAACCTCCGTACTTCAGTACAGTGGATGAGATGTGCATGAGATGGCAATGAACGTGTCGATAGAAGTTGCATTCGACACCTGACACTTTCACCTTATAAGATCACTCGATGTCTCACCTATCCTTGTTTAACACCATCTGATACTAACCCTCCGCTTGATGTGTGTCCTCTCCAGGTTAGAGAAGGCTAATGCCCAGATTATTACTAGGAGTCGATCGGGTCAGCCACAATCTGCAGGTGCTGGTTCGAACAGAAATTCAGGATCCACTATAGGGTTGGGTGATCAGCTTGTTAGTGGTAAAGCAACACCGGAGGAGATCAAAGAGAAAATGGAACAACAGTTGCGCATGCAGAGAGCTGCCCATCAGCAGAAGAGGGCTTTAGAGACACTGAAGAGTCCGGCTAACTCTGCCACGTCTACGCAACTTGTTAAAGTTACTACCAACTCTGCTCATGGTGAGAGCCCCACTCTATTCGATTAAATTTACGAATGCATTATTGTTGAAGTTGAAATTAATTTGATTAATTATTCGATGTGTATCACATAGACGGCACGGTGAAATTGGTTTCGAAGGTAGCGATACCAGCAAATCCAAATAGCGGAACTAAATCACAACTAACTTCCCTTCTGACGACTCCCACACAAAACAAGACTTTCCTCGGAACCAGACGTATTTATATGACGAAATGTAAATATCATTTTGATATTTTATAAAAATATAAAAATATAAAACTAACATTTATATATTTATATTTGTTTCGACTAGCGGCTGATGGCACAACAAAAGTTGTTTCCGGGCCTACAAGCATTTTGCCGAAGACTCAGTTGCAATCTGGAAATCAGCAGTCGTTGATCAAAGTTTCTGGCCAAGCAGGTGTTTATTTGATTCGGTGTTATAATGGCATAGACGAATTTCTGACATCTTCAGTTGATCAATTTCCTTTCCTTTCATTTTTCACGAAATAGCACCCGTGCAGCAAATTCAACAGAAGGTACAGATTTTAAGAGGACCGGATGGGAAGCTGCAAGTTCGAGGCTTGATGCCTGGCCAGCAATTGGTTCAAATGCCGGATGGAAAATTGCATGTGTTGAACACTGGTCAAGCGATTGCGACCACCCCCGCGCAATCTGCTGCGAACAGTTCTACTACACAGGTAACATTTTTCAAGTCAATTAGTTAGTACACTCTGAAAATTTGAAGTATCGAAGTATTAGGTCAATCGGAAAGTTCCGTCCGTTTTTTAACAAAAAGTAGAGCTTTATTTAAGAAACAAAATGAAAAAGTACATCAATCAAAATATTGTCCATCGTTAGCGATGACTTTTCCCCATCTTTCGGGCAGCAAGCGAATTCCGTGACGAAAGAACGAGTCACCTATGAAGGTTATCCAGTCAGAGATCCATTTTTTGACGTCTTCGTAAGAATTAAATCGTTTCTCAGCAAGTGCGTGTGCCATCGACCGAAACAAGTGATAGTCAGAAGGGGCACAGTCCGGCGAATAAGCCGCATAGGCAGCGAAGTGCTTCTAACGTTTCTTTGACAACTTTTGTGACGTGAGGCCGAGCATTGTCATGCAGCAAAATCACCTTATGCTGTCTCGTTTCATATTGTGGTCGTTTTTCGTGCAATGCTCGATATTTCGCTTTGGCATCGATGTTGAGGGTTGGCCGGGATCACAAATGGTTTTTCGACGTTTAGGATTGTCAAAATAAATCCATTTTTCATCTCCAGTGATGAGTCGATGGAGAAACCCCTTTCTTTGTTGCCTAGTAAGCAGAATTTCGCAGATGGTTTTCAGCCTTTCAATGTCTCTTAGCTTGAGTTCATATGGGACCCACTTTCCTTCCTTGTAGACCTTCCCCAAGGCTTTTAAACTATCGGAAATTACATATTGAGCACAATTTAACGCTTCTGCAATTTGTATTTGCGTTTGGGCGAATAAATGACGCTTATTCGGCTCAAATTCCGACATCTTCAATGTAGAAAAAACGATGTTGTTGATGCAAGCGTATATTGTTATGTACTGAATTTTATTGAAAGATGTTCAAACTAAAAAGTTAACCTTACTTTAGACGTTATAGTTGACGACAGTTCGAGCTACGGCTACTCGATGCTAAACGGACGCAACTTTCCGATTGACTTAATATTAGAACAGCTTATTAAATTATGAAACGTGAATTGAAGGCGAAACCTGCTACCACAACAAGCGGAACCAAAGCGGCTGCAACGCCTAATGCTACAGCTGCCAAGGCTAGTCCGACTAAAGCAACAGCGAACGCAACGCAACAAATTCAGACAACGCAGCAACCGCAAGCGCAGTCTCAACAGGCTGCACAACGTCCAGCAACAACCGTGGCGATCGCAACACCAACGCAAGCGACCAAAAATGCTATTGTGGTGGCTAACACCGGACAACTTGTTCAGGGTACACAAGTACGTGTAAAGCGATAAATCCGTGAAATGTAAATTGTACCGGTGATTATATGAAAGTGTGATGAGTCACGTTCTCTTTTCTTCGAGATATTTAAACCTCTGAAATAACAAGAAAAAAAAGATTAATTTATTTGGAATTTTGACTTGCCACTCTTTCATAATCACCGGCACAACTGTGTAGTACAAAACATTATACAGCAGAAGTATTAATGTGTTATGAATTTGTAGGTTCTGTCCTCTGGTGTCCAAGGAATCAGTGGTAATCAAATAGTAGTCACTAATGCGAACCTAGCTCAGCAACTTGCAACAGGCAAAGCTCAATTAACGACAATCGGTGGCCATCAAGTAGTGATTCGTAGTACACCGACGGGCAATCAAATTGTGCATTTAAATTCAGCGAATAGTAGTATTATAGTTAAAAATACTATCACACCGAATAAGCAACAAGGTTCGCTCTTTTAAACTAACGTACGAAATGGTGGAGCTTTTAAAACAGTTGATGACCTTCGTAATACATCATAGATCATTGAAACAAAACAGATGGTTGACCTTCGCATTTAGTTTATGCCTCTATCTATAAAATGAAGTTAACGATACCTATACATGCTCCTAGAAATCAAGCGCACCTCTTTTTTTAAATGCTCCACCTCCACCCTGTCTAATTTAGACGAAAAGAATCTGAGAAATATTAATGATCCTTTTTTCGTGTTCAGTTCCTGCGTTACAAACTACTCAAGCAACGACAGCAACGACGACAGGAACACAATCCACAGAAACGACAAGCACCACCGTCGGCAGCAACGCGACTACAAACGCAAGTGTGACCAACACGACCGCTTCCAATCAAGCCTCCACTGCTCCAGCACCTGGAAGCGTGGAGGCATCTTTGTTAGCTGGTCAACCACCTGGCACCGTCATTAAATGCGTCACAGCCCAAGTGATTCAAACCACTCAAGGGCCTCGCATAGTCTTACAGGGTTTACAGGGCGCAGACTTCACACCGCAGCAACTCGCGATGGTGCAGCAGCAGGTCAAACAACAACTGCTAAAAGGTTCTATATCAGATACCGTTGCCGTTATACGCTGTAGACATATTTCGCGTGTAATGTGTTTTTAACGGTGCACGATTCGCTTTTTAGCTCAAGCTACCACAGGAAAGCAAGGTGTACTAGGGCCTACAAAAATTTATTTGGCTGTTCAACCAGCACCAAACAGCCAGCAAGCTCTTCAAAGCTCTCAGAGCTCCACGACAGTAAATACTCCCGCCACTCCTACGACAAAGTCGCAGACTGCACAGCAATCAGCTGTTTCACCTCCAGCTGCAACTGGTTTGTATCAGAAATTTCGTACTCCTTAAGCAAGACCTGGGGGATTCCGATTTTCCATGACCGTTTTCGCGCGAATTTTTACGATTTTTTTCCAGGAAAACTATCGAACATATTTTGCATATCGGAATTTCGCTCACATATTTATTAGAATTCGATGTATACGTGTGATTTTTTCAAGTAAAAATAATCAAAATTACATGAGTTATATATTTTTTTTTATACATTCTTTTACAAAGCGGCGGCAATTTCAAGTCGAATTACATACCGATTTTGCTCCTTGATACCCAAACGATATCCTGTTTTGTTGTTATCGATTCTTCTTCAAAGAAATTATGAACGTCGGAGAAGTTCTAATTAGCCCCTAAAACAAATCGTAGTACAAAGGGTTAACACGAATTTATTGATGTTGTGAATTGTATTTTGGCTTCGACAGAACCGCAAACAGGAACAGAAAGCATTCCAGAGCTTCCAGCGACAACTGAAAAACCCAAAGTGGTTGTTCAACAAGTTGGACAGCCGAGTGTGCCCGCCGACGACGAGTCACAGAAAACAAGCGTAGCGAACGGTCAGCAACCATTGCAAACTATGAAGGAAGGAAGCGACTCTTCGGGCAATAAGTTTATTTTAACGCCTGACTATATCCAACAAAGTTAGTAGCTACTCAATGATTTAGTAATTTGTTTTCTTCATGATCTAACTTAGAATTAGTTGGTAACGATCGTGAATGTTTGCAGCTATTAAAAACGCCTTGAAACAAGAGAATCTGAATCCGGAGATAGAGGAGAAGCTACTACAACTGCAACGATACCAAGAGAAACAAATGAAGGGAAGTGTCGAAAACTCGATAGCCACCAATCAAAGTCACACTACGCCTACGGTTACAACACCGCGTGTTCCATCACGCAAAAGACCAGCACCCTCTAACATTCCAACAACAACTACCCCGACGAGCACGCAATCGTTAACAAACGACCAGGACGGAGAGTGGGAGACGCCTAGAAAGAAACCCGCGATAAAACAAGAGAATCGGGAAACACCAAAGTAAGTTCACGCTGAGGTGAATTACGCTTACATACCCTCCGATTTCGATGTTCCCTGTTTTGCAGTTTCACTCGGATTGAAAGAAGGAAATGAATCGTTGTGCAAATGATAATTGTTTTGCGTAGGGTACTAAAAGCCGAGCCAACGGAGACCGAGTTGACGCCAAAAAATCGAGCAGCAAAGTTGAAAGACAGTCAGGAGTTAAGAAGAAAGCAACAAGTGCATTCCCGAATGCAGGTTTTACTGTTTAGACATAAAGAATTGCTTAAGAAGGATATCCTGAAGAAGAGGGCGTTACTAGAGAAAGAATTGCAAATAGACATTCAAGTATGTTGTCGTAAACATTACTGTGATTTTTCTTGATTTCATTGGATATACATGTATGTATATATCATTCGCTTGGTTACAGAAGGACCTGTCAGCGGAGCTGGCCTCAAGAACGAAAGCAGAAAGACACAAGCAGGACGAGGTGAAAGTGGGCAGTGCAAAGCGCAAAGCTAATGCTCAAGTGGCTCAACAAGTCAGTCCACCTAACAGAGGCGGAAGGCCAAAGAAGTATAAAGCGCAAGGGAGCAGCAACACGCCACCTGGTGCATCGACTGCGTCAGCTACCAATAGAATTAAGAAAGAAAAGTTGTATTGCTTGTGCAGAACACCTTACGATGAGACCAAGTGAGTACCAGAATACAAACCTTTTGCGTAATGCATATGTACGATCGGAACAAAAATGCAAAAGCTGAAGTCGTTTGGTCCATTTAGAAGAGCAGTTATTCTGATTTAAAGAGTGCGCCACGATCAATCACGAGACTATAACTGTGTATTGTTCGTTGAAATAATTGTAAACTGTTTGCGATAGATTTTACGTGGGATGCGATCTCTGTAACAATTGGTTCCACGGAGACTGTGTGGGTATCACGGAGGAAATGTGTAAAACCCTTTCCGAATTTGTTTGCACCGAGTGCAGACACGCGAGAGATACTCAAGAACTGTATTGTCTATGTAAACAGCCTTACGACGAATCTCAGTATGTCATATGCAAAATTATTGTGTCATACGAAATTTCTCCACAGGATGGATGGGTCAACATTTATTTCTGTGTGTTTATAGATTTTATATATGCTGTGACAAATGTCAGGATTGGTTCCACGGTCGATGTGTTGGCATACTTCAATCGGAAGCAGAAAATATCGACGAGTACGTTTGTCCGAATTGTCAACGAAACTCTTCTGTGAATTTCGCCAACATGAAAAACCTGAATGCGAAAGACCTCGATCTCTTGAAGAAACTAATTAAACAAATACAGGTAATATATTTGAAACGAACAATGAACAAAGAACAATTTCTCAAGAAGAAAAGTAATTTCACTTCTTTTTAAAGAAATTGAAAATAAAAAGTGCGCATCGTTTGTAATGTTCAAGTATTATTTTTCACGAAAGTAATGTCTGTTGTGATATTTAGGCACACAAAAGCGCTTGGCCATTTATGGAACCCGTGGATCCAAATGAAGCTCCTGACTACTACAAAGTTATAAAAGAACCAATGGGTAAGTGAATCCATCAGTTTATCGTGATCAAGATTTACTATTCGCATAGATTCTCTTGATACATGTCTGTGGATCTTTGTGGGAGAAATAATGATTAATATATATCAATAAAAGCACAAAGATCTACAGTCTGATTATTACGATTAGTGTTCGGTGTTTCGGATATTTAATAAAACGAATAAATTACAGACCTGCAAACAATAGAATTGAGGATAAACGATAGATCATACAAGAAGCTAAGCGAATTCATCGGAGACATGACAAAGATATTCGACAACTGTCGTTATTACAATCCGAAAGAGTCGCCGTTCTTTAAGTGCGCGGAATCCTTAGAAACATATTTTGTCCATAAGATTAAGAGCTTGAGAGAAAAGTTTTCCGAAGGGAAATAAGTACCCAAACGTTGAGAGAGAGGGGGGGAGAGAGAGAGAGAGAGAGAGAGAGAGAGAGAGAGAGAGAGAGAGAGAGAGAGAGAGAGAGATATGTAAGGGAAACATATGTGAGAACAATAACTGAAACATCAGTCGTTTAATTTCTGCAGTGAAAAAAAGGATCGATTTGTGCCAGTACACGTAGGAAAGAGACATTGAAAGTAGCCATAAGTTCGTAACAATAGGACACGTTAGTCCACTATTTATTAGAGTTGTGTGAACAGTTTTGATTTGCCCTCGCGAGAGCGTACTTTATTTGAATAGTGGCACACAGTGAATTTTGGACCAGTCTTAGTCTGTTTTAATTGCAATCGTTTCATTGCTTGCTGGATGATCAACTTCAACAATGAAGAAAAAACACAGTCTCGCTTGAAGAAAAGAGAACGAACGATTTACCTACCGTTAAGATTGTAGCAAAAAATTTTGATATCTGTATCATACGTTTTAACGTGGTGACATGCTAACTTTTATTGTTGATCTATGTCGATTTAACAAGGAAAAGACGTGCAATACAAAACGATTTGTTTCGTTACGTTCGATTTGATCAACGGGAAAATACTTTCATTCGGTTATCTTTGTAAATAAACGACGACGTCTATAAATTGTGGTTCAAAATTCATTTATCGTGCACAAGCATTAATTATTTATGTACATCTATTCAAATACATGTAATTATGCATACTATGGAGATAATTAACAAATATATCAAATCAGTGCCACCGAGCGTTTTAGAGCGATGAGTTTTTAGTAAACTCTATCTATCTGCGAATCCATGAGAGAGACGAAGAAAGATGGAAATCTACGCGCATGCAGTTAGATAAAAAGAAAAAGAAAAGAAATGAATAAACAGGGAAATGGTCCAATTGCTGCGACATTATACATTCTACTTCACTAGAGGAAAAACAATGCTGGAAAAAGAACCGAGGAAATTTTCTCTCATGTAAGTGTACGGAATATATTAGCAAGCGCATAATAAATTGTACAAATTTGTTTATTGTGCTCACAAGTAACTATTATTATGTTGTTTTATCACATAAATTTTCTATAAAATTGTTTATAAGTAACACGTACGATGTTAGCTCGTAAGAAGTAAGCAGGCGTGAATCCTGCCTTGTATATAATATTATATTCAGGTAGAAAGTGTCTATAAGGAAAAAATAGACTATAGAATTTTGGTTCCGATAGGATGAGAACATGTAGGAGGAGGGATGAAAGTCAGTCGAGAAGCAAGTAAGCTGAATTCAATGAATATATTGTTTATATTTTAGCTATTAAACTACCACTCATGGAAATTAGTGAAAAAAAAGGGAAAAGGCTGTACTACACACTGTACATGTGCAGATATCTTAGTTATCTATAATCTTCGAAGAACATAAACAGGCAATACATATTATTTCATGGACATATATATATATAAATATACGTATTTATATATGTATATGTATATATATATCATAAGTATAAACATATATGCATACATATACATACTCAACTAAAGAAGCAACTGAACGAGCTCGCTTCGGAGATTTCACTAGCGAAATACAAGAAAGTAAAAAGATAGTCAAAAATATGGAAAAATTTCTTGGAACGAAAAGCATTACACCCGCAAATAATTGTTCTGCGAGGCTCTAAAGAAAACGTTCACCCGACGAAGGGAAGAAAAATGTGTTGAAACATTTAAACATATTCTCTGATAGTAAGAATCAAGAGCTCCGTGTGCGTGCATATTAATTCGATGTGTTTTCGCAAAGTTCTGTGACCCCCGTCTTTATCGGTAGTCAATCATTTGTTCAAGCGAAAGAAAGCAGATCGCTCAAAGCAGGTTGTACATTTTCGCCAGGATAACGCTTGTACAGTATTTTTAATTGAAAGTTCACTGGACCTGGCACTGATCTGTTTCTTACCTTCGACGTTCGATTATAGTTAACCGGAATACCATAGTTCGTTACTTTGCCCAGGTTTATACACCGCATTAGCTCTACCATAAGCAGCTCGGTCCGAGTGATCGTATCATCACACGTTGTTGTTAAAGAAAAACAAATTGAAAAAAGTGTCTAATTGTATGCGTGTCGGCGCGCCGTTTTGTTGGATGATGCGTACTCGACAAGTTTCCCTTCAAAATTGTATCGTTCGACCGTAATTAGACACGTTTATTTTAGTTTTCTTCGCTCTTAATTCTTTGCTACGATCCCCCTCGACGGCTTCCGATCCTCTACGATCCCCCCAAACGTACTGTGTACATTTTTCTCGAATTAATATTCGATCAATGATATAGCAAAGAGTTAAGTGATACGTTTTAAATAGAATTTTATGTTTACGGATGGATTCACTCCTCGAGACTCGATGAAACACGTGCTCGAGATTCCTCCGGCGTTGCCTCGGGGCATTTTCGGCTCGCGTAGACCTACGAACAAATATTAACGACGAGTATTAACAAGTATTTGAGCCAAGGCAACTTCGCGAGCTCGAATAAATCGTAAACGCCACGTACCACATACTAGCTTTATTTATCCTCCGGGGCAAACGGAGGAAGCATTATATCTTTGTCTGGAAGAGTGAATTCCTTAATTTCCCTGCGAGGCATATATATGTTAACTCATTTATACGAAAATTGTTTAATAATATCTCTGAGGAGTCCCGCATGCGTACGCGATAATCTTAGCCGGACTACGATCATTCTGACGAGGTTTTCCTTTCTTCTGTAGACACGACATTCGACGATGTATCGGAGCAAGGTTTCTTCTGTAAAAAGAGATTGTAGAAACACTTTAAAAGAAAAACACCCACAGAGACAAACAAACATGTATTCGATATTTAGCCGTGTAAGTTTTTTGGCTTGCTACTGAAGTGTAAAAACCGGGTGAAGAGAGATTGCAGCCGTGTATATTTTACGCTGCTCCATTTTCACTCCTCTCCGCTTATTAATCATGTAACAAGGTGTTTATTTCTATTAAGGGAAAAGCAACAAAGTGTGATTACATAAACAATATTCGTCTAAATCTAATACTACTAGTTTATAATAAATATATTTGTACTAATTTTAATCATAAACTTTGTTGTTTTTATTGCACTATAAATATAAGTTAGAGGAAAGCATAGTATGTTAATTTACCTTTTTTAATTTGTAATTGCTTACAAAATAATAAAACTGCTGTATGACAGTGGCTTCATGAAACTTTAAACAGAACTATGATTAATACCGTTCAACTAGTGCGTATATCGGCTTTTTATTTACTACATACATATATTCTTTTTGCGTAAGTGTAAAAGAGGAACGGTGTTTACAAACACCACCTTTTCTCTTTTATTATTCGGCTGGATGTGGACGTGGACAGCGTGGACTCTTTGAAGTTCAAGCATTACTGGAGCCCACATTAACAGCTGTTTACTTTCTTCTGTCATAGGTGAAAACAAAAGCGAGAAAATGTCATTCACCTGAAAGAATCACGTATATTTTATTGTCGTTTTTCTAACTTTGTTTACATGCCCCTTTTTTTACTTGACGTAAACCAAAAAGTGAGCGTTATGCACATGTTGTATACACATCGACTTCCCACACCGGTAGCAGCAGTTTCCAAATACAAAAAACTCTAACATGTGGTTCAAAACTATATCGTACACTCTTCGAAAAGGTCCGCAACCTCGGCGTAAGTACAAAGTAAATACGTTAAAAATTATTATTCACTGTTCGTAATGTTCGTGTCGGTCTTGAAAGTTAATACAGACAAATGATAAATGTTCACAGAACTTCATCACGTGCCAAAAGCACCTCTACCTGGAGAACCCGCGAAACCATACACGCTTACCGAGATTCCCGGACCAAGGTCAGAAGCTCTCCTCAATGAATTTTCTAAAATTCAGGTTTACATTTTTCATTCTTTCATAATATACCAGGTATGTAAATATGAAACCGGAATTTGCCCATAGGTGGCTCTAGCTGTCAATGTAGTTACCGTCAAACCGCGTCATTGACACCAGTTTCTTGTTTTGACATCTGGTAAAGATTTTCAACTCACAACCATACAAGTTTCATACAAGAGTATAGTTTTTAATAACGTTGAACATGTCGAATTTTGTGCCTGGAAACTACGATATGCGGACAGCATTGATTTTCTGTTTCCATTTGAAGAAAACTGCTGCAGAATCGCATCGTATGCTTGTCGAAGCTCACGGTGAACATGCTCTTGGTAAATCACAGTGCTTTGAGTGGTTTAAAAAATTCATAAATGGCGATTTTGATGTGACAAACGAAGAACGTGGAAGAACCACCGAAAAAGCTTGAAGACAGCGATTTGCAAGCATTGTTGGATGAGGATAACGCTCAAACGCAACAACAACTCGCGGATCAATTAAACGTGACACGAGAAGCCGTCTCCATACGTTTTAAAGCCATGGGAAAGATTCAGAAGATGGGAAAATGGGTCCCACATGAACTGAATGAAAGACAGCAGGAAAACCGAAAAACCACTTGTGAAATGCTGCTCACTAGGTACAAAAGAAAGCCATTGCTCCACCGAATTGTGACTGTTTCGAGAATCCTAAGCGTAAGAGATCAGTGGTAACTCCAGACGAACCATCGACATCGACTGCAAGGCCAAATCGCTATGGACGGAAGATAATGCTCTGTGTTTGGTGGGATCAGAAGGGTGTGATCTATTATGAGCTGCTAAAACCTGGCGAAACCGTTAATACTGAACGCTACCGACAACAAATGATCGATTTGAATCAAGCTTTGCGTGAAAAACGACTGGAATATCAAAAAAGGCAACACAAAGTGATTTTGCTTCATGGCAATGCACCATCGCACACAGCAAAACCGGTAAAGGAAACGATTGAGGCGTTTAGTTGGGAAATACTTTCGCATGCGGCTTACTCACCAGACTTGGCTCCATCCGATTATGTATTACTTATTTGCATCGATGGGACACGCACTTGCTGAGCAGCGCTTCACATCTTACGAAAATGTACGAAAATGGCTCGATGACTGGTTTGCCTCAAAAGAGGAACAGTTTTTTTGGTGTAGCATCCACAAATTGTTAGAGAGATGGGAAAAATGTGTAGCTACCGGTGGGCAATACTTCGAATAAAATATTTTGTATCATTGTCATACAATAAACGTGTATTTTTTATACAAGAATTCCGGTTTCATATTTACATACCTGGTAGATTTAACACTTTATCTATCGGAAGCCTATTAAAACTGGATCGTAGACTATCCAAATTTATGAAATAATTGCCGGTCGATATCGTGTTAACTTGGAAATTGCATTCACTGACATGCTACTGTTGCAAAACGTTACAGCAAGTGGGCTCGATCCAATACTTTGCAGATTATCAGAGATCTGTTGGGAATTACCTAGCAGATATTGATGGAAATGTTTTCTTGGACATGTTTATGCAAATTTCCACGCTTCCTCTCGGATATAACCACCGATCGATCTTGAGTGCTTTATCGTGTGCAGGGAATCACGTAAATTCAGTTGAAAATTCTTCTATTCATTTCAACGAATGCAGACATTAACATAATACAAACTTTTAGCGGATTATGGCAAATAGACCAGCATTAGGACTGTTTCCTGGCTTAGAGTGGCCGTGTAAACTTCAAGATACTTTGCTTCAGCCGTGTGTAAGACATTCCCAACAAGATATGTAGCGGAGTAATGATACCTTCAAAATAATAGCGTCTCACGCGTGTCACTTCATTAGGTAGCTCCAAAGGGATTACCATGCGTTTTTACAACCATGTGCGGCGCTTGTGCAAACGAGCATGCAATACAAGCTGCATTTATCAAATATGGGGAGAGACTTCGTCGAGGAGGAAGCTTCACAAACGAAGAAAAGAAAAGTGCTCCCTTCAACGATCCACCCGGTTGTCCTGAATTGTCCATTTTATCTTTTGAAGGTACTTTTTAAGTAATGTACTAGGTATCCTGCTAACTGTGTTACGTAATGTATCAAGATCCTTGCGACAAAGTTGGTAGGACACCCTGTATCGCAGTACGTAATATTATTATAAATTGATAAAATGAACAATAACCAGGAGGATATCATGGTAGAACTTTCGCCGCACTGGCATTGACACACCATAAGTATATAATGAAAGTCGATATACCTTCTCTTCCATGGCCAATAGCGCCTTTTCCACGGTACTCGTATCCACTGTGCGAGTGTGAGGAGGAAAATAAGAAAGAGGATGCGAAGTGCTTACAACAAGTATATTTAACATCTACGCGTTTTAGAGCAACGTTGCTGTTAAAGTTAGTAAAGCTCACATCCGTGTTGTGTTTGCAAGGTAGAGCAGTTGATAGAACAATACGACAAGTCAGCGCCGGTAGCTGGTATTATAGTGGAAGCGATACAATGCGAGGGAGGAGATAGGCATGCTTCGCCCGATTTCTTTAATTGTTTGCAGGGCATCGCTAAAAAGGTAATATCCGAATTGAATTTTCACCATGCAGAGATTGTGACGGACATTTCGATTTTATAGAAGGGCATTCCCTTAATAATAGATGAGATACAGACAGGAGGGGGTGCAACAGGAAGAATGTGGGCGCACGAGTATTTTGAATTGGCCACACCCCCTGACATTGTTACCTTTAGTAACAAAATGCAAGCAAGTGGTTTCTATCATTCTTCCGAATACATGTAACGTATTATTTATTATAGAAATATTATATACCGAATATAGAATATTTTTCCTTGAATATCTTCTGTTCTTTTAGACCTCTACGTCCATATAGGATTTTTAATACTTGGATGGGCGATCCAACTAAAATATTAATATTAGAAGCGGTACTGCAAACTATCGAGACAGAAAATTTGTTAACACACGTTTGCCACGTCGGTAATTATCTGCTTTGTCAGTTAAATACGCTGCAACAAGAATTCCCGCAAGTTATAAGCGCTGTTAGAGGTAGAGGTTTTATAATTGCATTCGACCTGGCATGTAGAAACGTGAAAAATAAATTGCTGCATCAAATACGTTGCAAAGGTATATAAAATAAACTGTTGGGAATGCATATTTTCAGACATTAGCAATATGATTATCATTCTAATTGTTTACACGATGTATTTATATCGATACAAGGCATTCAGCTCGGAGATTGTGGGACCAGATCGATTCGATTAAGACCAGCCTTGATTTTCGGAGACTATCATGCTGACATCTTTTTAGACAATCTTCGTTGCTGTCTACAAGAACTCTCGGAAAGCTGATACAATTGTAGATGGTATTTTAGATTTTTATTGTCCCGTGTATTTATCAAATATACATATATATATATATATATATATACATATATATAAATGAAATCAGATTAATTTCGTTGTACATCATTGCTTAGAATTATAAGTATAATTATAAAAGGAGTGTACCGAGGCTACAAATAGCAGTCCTGATCATTTTGCAATCTTCAATTGCATTTTCCGAACACAATCAATATCACGCAACCGATGTAGCATCTAAGAAAATTCAAATGTCGCGGGTTCGGTTGCTTTACCGATCAAGGACTGAGCTAAGCGGCACAATTGGCACAAACACAGACGTGTTTCGTCTATGAACCGGTTTTATCCTGCGACTGGTTTGTGCATTTTCGGCGGTGCATATCAGTGCATATCGATAAGACAGATCTGAATTCCAAATCTGTGACGGTTGAGATATTGTTGGCTCATAACTTGTACATTGTACATATACTTGTATACAAAAGAGATCGATATCAGCATGGTAGTAAAGGACAGTAAAGGAGCGGCTCCGTTCGGCTTGATTAGAGCTCAAGATTATTATGGCTGAGAATTTTCATTATATAACGGGAAAGTGCATTTCCATCGAAGTGCATTTTTCGCGACGTTCAGTAGCGTCGTGAGCAACGGCGAAGGCTGGACGGAAAACCGGAAAACTCGGCTCGGCGTATCGGGTGCAAGCTGCATCAAAACGCAACGAAAGCGAGTCGAAAACGGAGACAGGTTTACGTGCGGTTGCAACACGACAATCGCAATCGCAGTCTCAATCAACCGTGGCACGCTGAAGCGTAAACAGTCACCATGGCAAAGTACGAAGATATTGCGTAATGCCTAGCCTTATCTAATTATAGCAGCGTAGAAAGCGCATCACTAATTCAATGATAATGTTTTGTTTACTATGCCACGCTGCACATTCAATTCAATCACTGTTACGCTTAATCCACCGGTCGTTCTTTTTACAGCGGCATGTCACTTTTTAAATCCTTGATTTTTGTTAAAGAAAATGCTGATTTTAAGTTGGTGTGAGTTCGTTAACCGTTTATCAACAGATATTCGTACACTTTGTCCACCCCTTCTCCTCCCTCGTAATATTTCAACATAATATACGTATTTGTTAAAGAACATTTACTCGTATACCTCCACTGTAGATTCAATTATCATTTCCTCAAAGACTTTTCTTAATCTTTTACACGTAGATATGTATGGTGAACTCCCACATAACGCGACCAGAAACTTGTTTGAAAAGACTGTATCTATGTACATACACAGTAATTTTAAATAATTTTTTCATCGTGTTCAATCGTGTTATACGGGAGTCTACTGTACGTAGTCGTAGATTATCTTTGTACAGAATACTTATGTATAAGAGTTATTTAATTTTGTTTCTGTATTTGTTAGATCGTATCCTATTTGTACAGCGTTCGCCTTTAGATACTAATCGATATATTGTATCAGTATTTAGCGCTGGCAATTTCTTAATTGTAGTATCTTTACTTACATTTATAAAACTAATTGGACGTACTTTAGATAGATAAGTGTGAAATACTACTTTCGAGGAGCAATATCTGTGCGATAAAGTAGAATCTTTATGTTGTTCTCATATTTAATGTGTATTAGTAACAATATTCCCCAATTAATTATCGACACCTTTCAGTAGACGTCTACTTTAAGCGAAAGCTATTCAAACGTCGCAACACGTTCTTGTCCTAAACACACTTGATTGTATTGCGTTAAGTATGTTACCATATACGGCAGAACTTTCGAATGACGTATTCGGAGCTCTAATCTTATCTTATTTATTTTGTTATCGGTTATTGGTGCTAATCAGTAGCCCGGCAGCTACTTTTCTTTAGTTACAAATGTTTACTACCTAGACCTATTCATGTATCCAAATTGGAGCAAGCGTAACGGACATTAATATTATGTCTATGATTTTCTAAAAAATGAACAATAATGTAGTTTTACAATTGTGCATAGAATTTTTTTATCGATTACATCAGGGTAAGCTAGTTTACTACCTACATAATTTGTTATTGTTGTCCATATTTTGAACACGGTAGAAAGACTGTGAAGATAATAAATTGTATAGAGACGATTACAAAACAGTTTGTTTTTCTTTTTAGAGAGATGATGATAGTATTTGTTTATGACACTGCGAGGTGTTGTAAAGAAGACGATGATCCTGCAGAGGCAGTTATGTACTTCCATCCAGCATGGGTATCTCTTACCCAAAGGCTAGCTTTAGCAGGTCAATTAATGGCTGTTAATCAGTTTCTTACAATTTCGTTCTCTGCTCCGAAATCGATCACGCTGCAAGGTGGAAAATTTGTATTGAAAAAGTTTGGACAGTATATTCTTGTGAGTTTATAACGATTATATTTTCTTTATCATTTGATAATGCTAGAAATAGTATTGTACAAAGGACTTGCATGCTATGACTTTATAGTAGCCGTTATCTGCTATAAATATGTACTACAAATTATCAGTTTACTCCAAATGAATGTATAGCGAGATCATTTTATGGCTGAATGTCGTGCGTCTCAGCATGAATTAATATTTGGTATGTATATATGATCGTCTATTATTTTGTAGGCAGTGGGAACTGATAGGAATATTCACGATTGGATATTAGAGAGGCGTGCGAACACGTTAGAATCATTATTAAAATTTTTTCATTGCGATCTTAATAAGATATTAGAATCGTTTAACAACGATAGAAACAAATTCACAGAGAAACTGTATCAAATGTTTGAAACTTATTTGCCAATACTTCAACATAGTGCCAATCTTTTTTCCAACATACCTATTATCAAACTTCCAAAGGTTAGTGCATGGCATTCTTTTTATTATGTTCTTTAAGTGTATATAAATGATTTAATTAATCGCGCTCTTTGTTTTTCCTACATTTACTTATATATGTATATTGTATCGATACTAATTTCAAATTTTCCTCAGAGTGCTAGTAACATATTTTTAGAAACGATCCAAGTTTTACAATATTGTCAAGAAACTAATGGTGTTGTGGGTGGCGCAGTCTTCTACAACAACAAGTGAGTTATATCAAATTATAAATCACTCGACCACGATTTATAATTAATTATTCATTTTCATTTACTAATGTTTTAGGATAGTTGCTACTCAATTAAGCGCAGACTTGACCAAACAAATCGTTATAACCGATCCGTATAGAATAAAGGTATATTCAAATTGCGTTGTTCTTTATGTTTTGCATTGAAATATACAGTGACTCCCAGAAATATTTGGACATTCCTGAAAAGTCGATAACTTTTTAAAAATTGGACTATACGATTCGAACTTTTTTGGAACGCTAGAGCAATTAGTTTACTACAGGACGTGAAAAGACATTTTTTGGAAAACTGCAATTGGTCGCAATTGTATACAAAGTACTAAAAGTTGTGTTTTACAACTTTTTAATGTGGGCCTATATTGAAAATTTAAAAAATACGTTTTGTAGATCTGTGTCAATTATATGTACTGTGAAAGTAAGAATCTGCAGTTATAGGCCGAAAATCCTGAAAATCTGCAATTTTTACCATCTTTAATAGCTCATTGCAACGTCGACCGATTTTGACGAAATTTTCAGAATATGTTTAATTCACAAAGATCTACAAAACGTATTTTTTAAATTTTCAATATATGCCTGCATAAAAAAGTTGTGTTCGAATATTTGTGGGAGTCACTGTACATGTATGTAATATTAAGAAATATCCTTTTTTCCTCAGGCCCCTGCAGAAAGAGTATCAACGGAATTTCACCTACCTGTCGGAGTGCAGTTACTGAGAGTGTACATAGAGCAGAAACAGTTTGCAAAGCTTATGCAGGAAGCAAATAATGAACGTTATTACAGTTCTTACTTCGACTCTGTCATGAAGAAAATGATACAGAGGAAGGTAAAGCTACGACAACCGTTCGCGCAAATTTTGTTCAGAGAAACTATTGAATCTTTCATATTGGGATTTTGAATAAAAATAGTAAAAATTCCACAAGTCAGGTATAAATATATTGTTTTCAGAGCATGTCGAAGACCAGTAAAGAGCTGCCCCTATCTGGAATGAAGCGCGACACTTCTCGTATTTTCACCGTACCTGAAGAAGGAGAACTGGACTCTTCGCAGTACAACGACAACAACCACTACATACCCTCCGTTCCGCTTACCGCTTACAATTCACCGGTGAAACGTAAACAGGAAAGCAAACCAGACCGTCCAAAGTGCGTGAATCCTCTGACTCCGAGCGTTTGTTCTACACCCTTGAAAGATGTAAATAGAGTTCTGCACGGTAACGTTATGCTGATATGCAACACGAACGAGGATGCCAACGTGGAGGCAGCGGAGGAGGAGAAGGAAGAAATCAAAACGAATGTGGACGACATACCGGACGTCGTGAAAGAGGCGCTCAGGTGTAAACGCTTGAACAAATTGAGAAACGTCCCGCCGAAGAAGAAGGTGATCAAAAGAAGAGAATATATTAAAAAGAGCTTGAGTATGCACGATTTAGAGTCCGTCAATTTGTATCGCAATAGAATATCGGTTAGAACGTACGGAATAGGTTTGCCGCAGCTGAAGGAAAGCATATCACCCGAGACATCTCCACAGAATAAACCGGCGCTCAAGAAGCAGTATCACACTATCACCGATCCTTGTTACCCGGTGTTTCGCGGGGACGGGCTGCCGGTATCGATGTCGTTATACGAACAATACATATCCACCCATTACGAGGAGCTCACAGATGATAGCAGCAACGCGATTAATCGCAACGACTTCTTAGCCAGTTTGAATAATAATTGTCACGTTCAGAACGTGACAAACGACTGTGATACAGCGAGCAAAGACAATTTAGAGAAGTTGAATAGTTCCCGTTCCCGGGATATCAAATTGGATAATAAAACGAAGCAGGAGACTTATCGTAGATCGATGAGCCTGCCGTTGAAACCGTTGAACGTCACCGAGAACGACGACAGGCGAAAGTCAACGTCCGAATGCGGCAACACGTACGACTTTCTTCAAAAGAAGAAGTTGGACGGGTTGCAGTTGACACCGTTGATGTCGAAGCTTAGCTTGCTCGCTGATGAAAGGACCAGCGGGTTCTGCAGCAGGGAAACCACTCCCAGCGAATTTCGCGATTTATCGGGATTCTCCACGGCAACGAATCAAATGATCAAACAGAAATTAGAGGCAGTCAATAAAGAGATAGGCAGCGACGGGGAAGACGAGCTTGAGGAGGACTGGGTCACCACGTCCAAGGATGAAGTTTGCCTCGAGGCGACCGAACTGTTTCTCTGCGGCCATCAGAACATGGTGCTGGTGCTGTTGATGGAAAGCGGAACTGCTAATAATCCCGATCTTATACACACTCTCGTCAGTATAATCTATTTGATAATTACACTGTCCAACACCAAATTTGTTTTCAATATACTGTTGGGTCCCTCTCATAGAGTTTTTTGCGCTGATTCCGAATCTGTCCTTAATTTTTCTCCTTGAACATGTTTAATTGAGGATATTTTTCAATTTATCTGAAAAAATAAGGGTCCAGCGGAAAATCGAACTATACCACGCGATAAAGCAGACTTTTATCTTGAAAAACCCCCCTTGGAAGTGTGCAACATCGACATTTTTTGGAACCAGAAAGTAAAATATCTTTGCCCGACATGAGTTGCCACCAGTGGCGCTCATCACTAGAACGGTCGTTCGCCGCTCCGTATCCCGTCCCGAGCGTCACTGGCGGCAACTCATGTCGGGCGAAGATTTTGCTTTCTGGTTCGGTAAAAACGTCGATGTTGCAAACTTCCAAGGGGGGGTTTTTCAAGATAAAAGTCTGCTCTTTCGCGTGGTATAGTTCGATTTTCCGCTGGACCCTTATTTTTTGAGATAAATTGAAAAATATCCTCAAAAATTGGTGCAAAAGTGGTGTCTCTCCGTCTTTAATGATTGTTTAAACATGTTTAAGGAGAAAAATTAAGGACAGATTCGGAATCAGCGCAAAAACTCTATAAGAAGGACCCAACAGTATATTGAAAACATAAAAAAAGTTGAAATTTGTTGGACAGTGTTACCGGCACATTTACGGGTTTATTCACGAATCTGTCGCCGCGATATTTGTGATCACTGGACTGCAGATTCTATGTATTTATGAGAAAAACGGGTGGACGGGTGGACGTGATTTAAAACAGTGAAAATATTCAAACAATTTAAGAATTAAGAACGTCCATGTTATTTGCAATTTATTAAAATCGTTAAACATAAAAAGAATTTTGAACATGCATGGTTCCAGTGTCTTGTAATCGACGAAGAGAATTTTTATTTTGTATCAAGATCCGCAGTCTAGTGATCACCTTGCCTACAATGGTATAGTAATTCATACCTGGTTTGAATTTTTATGTAACAATGCGCATATTGCAGTGGCATACCTGTGTGAGTGCATTAGGGAAACTGGAGACAAGACTGCAGCAGTGCTTAGAGCCTCTACCATCGAACGAAAACAAAGAGCTGTATAGTATTTTAAATATTGATAGTCAATGGGATACAATCAATCGTTCTGGACTATGGGGAGTCACCGAACTGGATATCGTGTCCTGCCTTCACGATAGATTTTCTCGTGCTAATAATCTCACGGACATCATTGTTAGGTAATACTCTTAGTTATTAGAGAACATAATTGAATTAGTAGATTTGCATATATCGGCTTTAACTTGCTTTGGTAGATATACTCGCATCTTTTTGCTCCGTTCAAGAAACATATGTACAATGTTCGTTGCTGAAAGAATTCTTAGAGCGAAAAGATGTAGTATAGAATACGATATACACATATTTTGTTCTTTAAATTTTTCTGCTATTTTAATTCTTTGACAAAACGTTCTTTATGGTAACGTTTCGATAAGCATGGTAAAAATTGCATATGTTTTTTATTAATTAACTAGAACGGAAGATACGGTTGTTTATGGTAACCAGTGCGGGAATATAGAGGTATTTTACCAACAAGCAGTGGCACCGAATACCTCCGGAGGACTTCCAACTCCTGCGGATTTAATGGGAATTGTGTCTCTGAAAGCAAAACGTAGGCTGGAGAGAGATCATGGGATTGTTCTACTATAAATCAAATTTCAATTGTCCGAACGAGAAATGCTTCCGCTGAAATGCCGTTCGCGATTTCATTGTTTCACCACTTTTTGATCACTCTGTTCGTTACATTCCGTGGCATGCCAAATTAATGATATTAGATCATATTTTGTATATATTTTTCTTGCATATAGAATAGTTACGAACACGTCGCGATGTTTTTAATAGCATTGATATGGATAGGGAGACATTCTCTTTACCTTGTCACTCGATAACGCAAGGGCATTGAAGGCGAGAATGGGATCCTTTAATTAGTGGCTAGCATGTATCAGTAGTCGAATTCTTCTTACTAATAGCAGTAACACGTTTGAATAATCACGTATAACGTCGTGTATACACTCGAATATGTATATGCAGATAGTATTATATTATATTTATTTAACATGCGTACCGCGTCCTCGGTAAGAAACGATCAGTTCAAAGTTTCATATCTTTCTAAATTCAGAAGCCAAACACGTTCCATTCGTTTAATCGACTAAGGGACTATACTTTTACGATAAAAAGAAAAAAGATGTACGTAAACGATCTTGATAGAAACGTAATTACTGAATTTTCTACATGTATTTTTGTAATTCAAATTCGCACCGTACCAATCATAATTAATTTAAGAATTGGCTATAACGTCGAGAACTTTTTATATCACTCATGTGTATCAACCATGCATAATAAAACCGATATTAAGCCAACGATATTTTCTCGGACACGATCAGTCATGTATTTTAATACGAAGTGTTAAATGTGTTTTAGTAGAGACATTTGTTTAACACAGTTTACGTTTTCTTTGATTGCAGAGTATAAATGTCTGAAAGGTTGACAAATTTTTATGCATTTTAAATAATTCAAAAAGAATCATTCTGTATTCGGAGTACAACGATTTTTATTATACAATACGCGGTTTTCGAAACGTATTAGTTTACTTAAAGTCACAATAGTAATCGCATGACACAAAAAAAAATATCTTTCCGAAATCTAAGCTTTCTGTGTCTTAGAAAACAATGAAAATCTAGTATTCTACTGCTACGTCCAAATTAAGTGATAATTAGTGTTAATAATTTATTTATGTATTTATATGTACATCGTGTGTTATCGTGGATAAAGATTTTTAATACAAGTAGATGTAAGATAATTAATATATTGTTTACTGTTTCACTTAATGATTCTGTGTTGTATAAATGAATTGTATGTATTGAAGGTATAATGAATTATTTGTATATATACATGAAAATATAATATAAGAAGCATCCGATAATTTATTTATATATAATTTACGTGAAATAACGAATTAATTTTTTGTTAGTGTGGCTAATAAAAAAAGTTAAATCTTACTGTTACAAGAGGAAAAGATACATCATAAAATAGTGCGTGCAATTCGTATATGTTTTTAAGCTATTATTATTAAGCTATTTGTTCACGTTCGATATTTTTAATCCTTTTGTTATGTACTTACAATTGTTATTTTTATGTTTGTACCAGTATACATTGTTCGCATATATTTTTATAATCTATCTCCCTTATATATCGTTTCTTCAACAATTTGATCTAGTCATCTGCGTATATGTACATTACCATAAACATAAACAAACATTCCGATTTTGTATTGCTTAGCAATAATCGAAAATCAAACATTTCTTTGCGAATCAATTAATATACTTCAGACTAACATTATAGGCGGAATATGGAAATTTATTATAACGATAACGCAAAGTTATAATATTAATATTTTTTTATATCGACAGATAAGGTGTTATACTTGACTTTGTTATGTTACTGTAAGATTTCTACCGTCTCTTAATGTTTTGTTAAATTGCCATCATTACATGAAATAAAAAGAATTGTTTGAACGCCACATATACATATATATATATTTTCATTCTTTTCGAGCAAGAGCTCTGTATGTACAATATACAGGGTGTCTAAAACCACCCGCCCAAGGATGTTTTTAACTTCTCAGATAAGCATATTCGGTAAAAATGTTTGCAATAAAAGTTGCCGTTCGGCTGGAGCGTGCACTTGTATTCATATCCCCACTTAGCGACGACGTAAGACTAAAACAACTGAAAAGTGGGGATATGAATACAAGCATACGCTTCAGCCGAACGACGATGTGACAAACTCGCGCTATTAGCCTCATTTTATGCGAATCACTAACTTCAAACACAGCTGCCATAGGTAAAAAATTATCGCAACGGGCCATGGAGTACTCAATCGAATCGGCAGAATCTCAGCTTCAATCTGACTTTCGGATCATGGTATTGCGATCATTTTTCGCCGAGATATAGCGAGTTGAAGGAAAAATGGAAATTGCGCATTTTTTAAGCATATTTTCAGAAACACCTGGTATATCGAAATGTTAATGAAATTGAAAAAACAAAAGATGCGCCTTGAAGAGAAAGAAACGCTCTTTCTACTGCTTTTTTGCACAAGATTCTACGATAATTTTTTCGCTATCTAGAGCCAGTTAAAGTTAAAAAGCCAATATTTACTTCAATGTTGAATAACTCGAATAAAAAAAATCGCACAATAATCAACAACCACACATTTTACACAGGAATGATAGCCCTTCCAAATGATATTAACGCGATTTATCAAAAAAATTTGTTGCTCCCCGTCTGATGTTCCAAAGTTGCACAAAATTTTTGTAACCGTCAATGTTGTCTTCATCTCGCTATAACTTTGTGAAAAACTAACATAGCAACAATTTGAAACAGAGCATCTGAAACTAGAGGTTTCAGGCTTTCAGACCATTGTTTAACGATATCGATACAGCAATTTTGGCCGGAGTTATGATCACGTAAAGCGGGAGCAATTTTCGGGTTCGCAGAAGTGATCCTTTAATTCTTTTGAGGAGTGTATTAGATCCGAGAGATATTCCAACTTAAGATATTTTGCACAACGATGAGTTGTAAGTGTTTTTGGATCAACATATGTTTGTGAAACATTTTTTTCGAAGATGAAATTTACAATGAGTTCAACACGTGCTTCATTAACTGATGCCAATTTAGAAAACCAGCTAAGATGTGCAACGTCGAACATAAATATAGATTTACAAAAATTAAGTGAAAGAAAGGATGAACAAATGTCTCATTAATTAAGACTCAAGAGTTAATTATATAGAATCATAGTATAACAGTACAGTTTTATTAATTTTGTATTTGTATTACATATTTGAGAAGCATGTTTATACCTAAAGTGCGGCCCGCTGCTGTAACGTTACGCGTCATCAAAGTGGCCCGTGCAACCATTTGGGTTGGCTAGGCCTGATCTAGGACATACGTACATATCTGAACGTGAAATTTCGAGCTCTTTCAGAATCCTTAGTCAAAAGTTATAAGGATTCCCATTTAAAAAATACGTACTGACCTCCAAATAACCTTGAAAATGGATCCGAAGGTCAAATACAAGGTCATGGACATATGTCCTCCATTAATCCCTGCAACTTTTATTCCAAACATTTTTACCGAATATGTTTATATCTGAGAAGTTAAAGAACATCCCTGGACGGGTGGTTTTGGACACCCTGTATATTTGTCACGAATATATACTTTGAATGTTACGTCGTACGATCGAGTTTATCTCGCGAATACTTTGAATATTATGTATCCTGAAATGATTGAATTTTTTGTTCTCTCTTTGGCCTCGACGACGATGAAAATGAATCGGGCCAAGCCCCCTGGTTTAACAGGTTGCTAAACATGTTTACGCGCCGCGTGATCCTTTTTATGTTAATTTATAATAATAAAACACGCCTTCAAACAGGAATCGTACCGCGCGCTGACGCATATATCCGATCCAATCGTGTTTCGTCATTTTGAACGGCGAGCCTCCTCAAGTGGAAAATTTTACCCTAATCGAATCGTTTAAATACCGTTAGCGCAGATGTTTACAACATTCTATCAATCTTAATATTATAGAAAACACAAGGAATGTGAAGACCATACAACATGCGACAAGGGGAGTAATAAATACTTCAATACAACATTTGTTAATATTCGTTTATATAACTGTAAATAAATGGATAGGGAATTTTTATTTGACAATCGCAGCGGAGCATTTACATTTTGATTTGTCGGTTTCATACGGAGCAGTAATGAATGTCGCGCCTTCTAATTTGAATAATTAACGTTAAGCGTAATCATTTCAGAGGCGAGACTTCGTCAGGATATATCAGGTCGTGATCAGCTCGTGTAACGATTCTGAAAAACCTGATCGCCGTAGGTGATTTACGATTCGTATTTCTAGAAGAATGCGACGCAAACAAGCCTCCGCGATCGACCAATCACCGTTCAGGATACCGATCACCGATTTCGACGCGCGTATATTTAAGCAAGGTGCATTCTGTGATCAGAATGGTTTCAAAGCAATCGGCACGAGACGAGAATTGGAATCGCATTTTTCACGTGTAAACAATGGTAAGGACACTGTATAAATTATAAGTATGGAGTGATTGTTTATTTTTTATTAAAAAAATTATAATAAAATGTTACATTTAATCCCGCTTTCTTAAGAATTTAAATATTTTCCACTTTTCACTTGTATCTTAACATCTAATTTTCTGTTAACATATCTCTTCTTTATCTTTCAGACTACGTATACGGACAAAGGCCAGAAGGTGAGTGAAATTACTATAGACTATAGAGACAAGTATAAAATGTTCGTCAAGCCTTATTCGTTAATTAAACTATAAAATTGTAGCCTTTGGGAGGGAAGTTTCTGTCTTTCGACCATGTCACGTTTTGGGTCGGAAATGCGAAACAGGTAATCGGAAAATGGCTCTGATGTTAAGAAAATACTTTTACGCGATTGTTTCATTAATTCTATTTATTGCTATAGGCAGCTGGTTATTATTGCTCTAGGATGGGTTTTGTACCTTTGTGTTACCGTAGTTTGGAAACTGGCTCGAGAGAAATAGCATCGCATGCTGTTAAACAAAATAAGGTACACCAAGTGTCCGTTAACTTTAGTCTCAGACTTTGTCGTTTTTACGCTTGAAATATATACATATTTTTAATAGAGTGAATCGATTGAAATCTCAATGTCACTTTCAGATAATCTTTGTGTTTGAATCGGCATACAAACCCGATAATGGGGAAATAGGGCGTCACGTTTTACGACACGGCGATGGTGTTCGCGATATTGCTTTCAACGTCGAAGACATTGATACGATTGTAAAGGTATTTACGTGACATTGAAATGAGCAATTATTAGAACAAACGTGAAATTTCGAATTACGAATTTCGTAGATTGCCAAGGGGAGGGGAGCGAAAATCATAAGGGATGTATGGGAGGAAAAGGACGAACATGGTGTTGTAAAGTTCGCTACTATAAAAACTGTAAGTCTGTTAGGTATTACCAGAAAGAGGTAGATTAAGTAAAAGCAATGTATTTTAATATGAGTATTATCTGTCAGTATGGGGACACGCATCATACGCTCGTAGACAGATCAAAGTATAAAGGATTCTTCTTGCCTGGGTTTCAACGACTGCCAGAAGATAAATCTATAAAAAATTTGTAAGTCGTATGAAACAAAAAAAAGTCATATATGTAATAAATCGTGTTTTTCTAAACTGTGCTGACCCCATAAAAATTTATTTGTTTAGACCAAAAGTTGGATTAAATTTCGTGGATCATATCGTTGGCAATCAACCGGAAAAACAAATGGAATCTGTTGCGAAATGGTAGACTAGATTTTTGTTTAATTTAAAAAATCGAAAGTGTTTTCATTCAAATGAAAATAATAAGAAAGCGAATTGTTTGTTTGTACAAATTTTGGTTTATTTTAGGTACGAGGAATGTTTACAGTTTCATAGATTCTGGTCGGTAGACGATACTCAGTTACATACAGAATTCTCTGCTTTACGTTCTATCGTTATGACTAACTGGGAAGAAACTGTAAAAATGCCTATCAACGAACCAGCTGTTGGCAAGAAACGTTCTCAAATACAAGAGTACGTCGAGTATTATGGAGGAGCGGGTGTACAGCACATCGCTCTGAACACAGATAACATAATTCAAGCTGTAAGTAAATATAACGACAACGATTTCCTTTCGAGAAGATTCATTTCTGATGCTACACGCTTTCATTGTATTCCAGATACAAAATTTGAAAGCTAGAGGCATGGAATTTCTAGACGTGCCAGACTCTTACTACGATATGTTAAGAAGTCGTTTGAAATCTAGCGGAGTGAAAATTTTGGAAGATCTTAACACGCTTCAGGTATAAGAACAACAGAATTCTAGACAAGTTATACATTTCACGAAACCTAGTTAACAGTTAAATATTATGATTCTAGAAACTAAGAATTTTAATCGATTACGACGAGGATGGATATCTTCTGCAAATATTCACGAAAAATATGCAGGACAGACCAACACTTTTTATAGAAGTCATTCAAAGGCGTAATCATAATGTAAGTATTATCGTAATCGAAGCTCTTACGAACCGAGTATCCAAGTACTCGGGGTACTCGTAGCCTTGAATCGAAGCTTGAATTTGAGTACTCGAGTATTCGAACTCGCGACACTGCGATCTAATTTAAACGAACTTTCTCTCACTCTCAAGTACTCAAGTTCGGATACTCGTAGATCGGAGCAATAGTGAAAGCCCTAGTGATAACTGTGTAAAGTAGCATTTACATAAATCATTTCGTTTCGTTTATGCTATAGGGATTTGGAGCTGGTAACTTCCAAGCTTTGTTCGAAGCTATAGAAACGGAGCAAGCTAGACGCGGCAACTTGTAAAATCCTAATTGAGACTAAATATTAATATATACAGGTATGTTGTACTTAAGAAATTTATATAATAAAGATTTTATTATAAACATAATAAAGAAACAATGTTCGTTATTCTTACTTTTATGTTATAATCTTTTTAATGATGCACATTGGAGAATGGAGACTAACAGTACATTAATTCCAGATGTTGTATTTAATGGCCAATATCTATTTTACAAAAATACACACAGCATGGTAGTGTAAAATATGTAACATTTCAATTTGAAGCGTAATAATCGACCATTAAAATCAAACATTATATAATATTATATTTCCATTGTGTCGTGACATCGTATTATAAAAATGTAATATCAACGATAGGCATATCTGTGAATTACGGAACTTAGTAAAGCAAAGCGACTGTTAAACTGTGTCTATTTTTAATGCTTCTCCCTTTCTGTGGCCAAGGATATAAGTGAATATTCTTTTGTATAAAAAACTGTAGTATCTAGAATGGAATAATATGCGGTGACAAAGGATATTAATGATAAAGTAGCTCACTTATTCCAATTTCTGGAGATTCCATGGCTCAGATAACTGTCTGCCATTAATCATGAGTCTGCGCATAGTTTTCTTCATGCGGTATCATGAATGCCAAGGCGAAAGATGTCATGTTGACAGAAGAACGAATTCCCCAGTGGCTTCAGCACAAAGATTTGCGAGAAGGCATGTGGTGGGTCTTCGTCTGCCTGTAATGCAAATAAAAATACCATAAGTGGAAATTGATATGGAATCGAATAGATATAGGAATCAAATATTTTACAAGTGAATATTCTTCCAATATTTTCAAAGTTTTAATGTCGGTATTAAGCGTCTTATATTTCACAAAAATCTATAGTCAATAAGTTTGTTATAATATCAATGACATGATGGACAATCATGCAAGAATTGTGCACACATTGCACGAATGTAATGAAAATAAGAAAAATTACATGCTACGATGGTAAGCGACTTACCAGAAAATAAAATCGAGAAGAATTCTACATTTTCGAGTCTGTTAACGTGTCGCTAGATACTTACTTTTTCCATGAATACTCTCTTAATTTATGTAAAAGGATTTTTTATGTCGTTCTCTGAATTTTTTGTTCAACAAAAAATAGATTCCTGTTAGTTCAGTAATTTAAAGTTTTCCATTACTTTGTATTCGTCAAATTATACATATTTTACTAGATATCAATGAACTAAAATACGTATGTATTAAGAAAACCATAAAATTTCATTGAATTCAAATAACTTCGATAAGATCGTTTCTACGGGTGATGCAACGCTATTAATGGAAGTGATATGGTCGTCGAGTGCAAAATTTTTATTCTAATGCTAACTTTAGTGATCAAATTATTTTACAGCACATACAAAAGCAACATAGCATTAATATACACGTTTGGGTAACAAGAGTTAACAAGCAAGCATACTCTGGCAAACATGAAGCTAGTTTAGAGAGTAATTAGTATTGGGCTTGCCTGTACTGGTACAAAGATCAACCGAAGATCGGTACCTGACGCCTAAACCGTGTCGTGCAGCGCAAGTCTGAAGATGTCATGCTGCACGTAAAAGCTGGTGCCAATTGGCTTCAGGACAAATGTCTGGATGTATGCATGGGGCTGATCCTCATCAGTCTGCCCAATCATCAACAATCACTGACTGAATTTTCTTATTTCATCTTCTTTGCGGAGGTAGGTATATAGAGAGATTGTTGCCGGACATTAGTCATAGCTCAATCTCTGTCTTCGTATGGCAGCACAAAAAATGTAAGGCAGTACAGTACACATTTGTGTAGCGTGTCCAGCCGATAGAATATAATGTATAGACAAACAAAGTAGTACTTAACGACGAAGAGACATCGATACCGAGTTACTTTCTTTACCCAAAAAATTGCGAGGGTGATTCAATAACGACTGAATTACTCTCATACATTGTTCTTGGTATAATATAAAGATGGTAATAAGAAACTAAATTACTGAACCAATTGGAATAAGAATTTTGCACATTACGGATACTCGATACTTTATACGTTGCAAAATGTTCACAGTTTATTTTAGAAATCCTTGTAACTTTTGATCGTATGAAATTTGCAACACCTCGACGTTCATTTCTGTTTTTCGCAGAAATTCAAAATGACATATACAAAAAGGTATAAGCTATAGAGATTACTCGATAATATCATTTGGTTTGATAACAACGCAACAGATGCGGTTTCTTTTATATTACTTATACAAGAAATATAATACAATCGTTCCTTACCTGCAACCTTCCTAAAACATTAATGAGTACGCCGCCATCGAACATTGGTTGCGAATCAATCGCAGTAATTATCCGATTAATTTTTTGAAACGATAAACTCTGAAAATCAAAAATGTCACTAACATCGTGAAATAGTTAGAACATATTATTGAATCTCATAACTTGCATAATAAATGGGGATATTTGCCAATTCGATTGTTCAATTATATGACATGTTCGGAAAAAGGAAAATCAGACTGACTGACGCAGGGTAGCAATGGTAGAATGAAATATAATAAATTTCTGTTGTCACAGGCAATACTTACAGTTAATTTTTCCATGATTTTAATAGCACCCTGTATTTGCAAACCTTCAAATGTCATGAAGGACGATTCGGTCTATGAATGGAACATCGTGTAAATACTATGAAAAAGTTTACGCCGGTCGAATGAAAAAGATTGCGGACAGTTAGTCGGTACTTACATTGTACATGTTTATTAAATTCGCTCTTTGTGCGGGATCGTCGAACAGTGCATAATACTGTTGCACGAAACCCTTTCCGATCACTTCATATTGGGGATTTAATGCCATTACGCTAACTTGTTACAATTCACGCCCACTATCCGACACCGGCACTATCAGTCTTGTTCAGCGATTTGATCGTTCGGTACTTTCGTCTTTTATAAAAATCCTACAATAAATGTACAATAATGCCTATTATAACATCCCTCGTGTAAGTGTAAGATATGAGCGAGCAGGAAGCTACTTATGCCGACCAATCATTTCGATGTATCGAGAAAACCATCGGATTATTCTCGAACTCTCGAAAAGTTTAGATATTTCGCCAACGTTTATATGCGTATTATCGCACGAGCACCGCTAACAAGGATTCACCGTTTCAATAACCAAGCTCGATCAAGATTAATTGCTCGTTCTTAAATCGTACGGTGTGATTGCAAGTAATTTCATCGAAATTTTTCGCATGGTTATCGACGAGCAATGCCAGCTTCGACGAAATTCTCTATCAGGAAATTCAGGAAATAATTTGCGAACGTCATTTAAACGGTGACATTCAATTGGTTGAACGTCAGCGCCGGATGCCGACCGACGCGACATCTAAGATCGATTCCCGAACGTCGGACAGTTCACGGAACGAAAGTGAGGTTAACTTCCTTTTTTCCGGTGTGAAAAGCCGTGAGGTGTGTAGCACTTGTCACCGTAGAAAGTAATCCAAAAACATCGGAAAATTGGATGATAATCGTTTCGAACGAATGCCATCGTTTTGAACAGTGTTTATTCCGATCTTTTTGGTATACTAAGTATTTTTTCGTATTTTTATATTCGTATCATATATGTGTACAAGAATAACGATTACTACTTTTGTTTGTATTCGATCCGTTCAATGTGGAATGCATGCTCGAGAATTTATGCATTCGGCAAAACATTCATTTCATAAAATTTCGTGATGAATTTCTAAAAAATGTGGATCATGTGTGGCTCGTGTATGAGGTTATGTGATGCGTTTAAAGTTTAGACACAATGTTTACAATTATCGACGTAACGCGCGCGTCTTATTGTATCGCGAGTAGTACATATTCTTTTATATAGAAATCATGTATGATGTATAAATAGGTTTCTATCGCAGACGTTGTTGTCTAGCAATTTCTAAGTTGACAGAATTTTTTTCATTTTTGTTTCAGCACATATCTTCAAGATGGTGAAGATTATGAAAACAGGGAAAGTCGTATTGGTCCTCAGTGGCCGATACGCTGGAAGAAAAGCCATTGTAATGCGCAACTTCGATGATGGTACTACAGAAAAGCAGTACGGACATGCTTTGGTAGCAGGAATTGACCGATATCCACGTAAAGTACACAAAAGGATGGGCAAAGCGAAGCTTCACAAACGTTCCAAAATCAAGCCTTTCGTGAAGGTAAATTTTGGAATCTCTAACTTTCTATACGCTTCAAGAGCGTTTAAGCATTTTTATAATCCTTTTTCTATGTATCGTTCCAGATTTTAAATTACAACCATTTGATGCCGACAAGATACACCGTGGACTTGCAATGGGACAAAGTGACTCCGAAAGATCTTAAGGACCCGATGAAGAGGAAGAAGGTCCGGTTCCAGACACGTGTTAAGTTTGAAGAAAAGTAAGTGCCAATCTTTTTTGAAACATAATCGAACAATTTTTAATAGACTAGTAGGCGTTTAATACATGGATAATTGATAAACGTTTGTTTGCAGGTATAAATCTGGTAAAAACAAATGGTTCTTCCAAAAATTACGATTCTAATTTTAAATAAATATAAAACATACAAATACTTCGAGTGTGATATTTTTTAATCATCCTGGATAATCAAGCACGATGTTAATTTATTTCTCATTCGCAATATCTATACATTAAGGAGGTTTTCTTTCTTGTATATTGTATATAATTGAAAATACCATATCTCTCTGGAAAGTAGATCGATCTTATGAAACCATGATAAAAAATATGTTAGAATTGCAATATATCATTTTTTTACATTGAACTAGCAGCAATTTAAAAAGCACTAGGAGATATATAATTTAATAAATATTGTATTAAAAAAGTTTTCAGTGTTATAGTCTATAATGAATTCTCATTACTACAAATTATCACTTGCTAATTTTTTTAATACGTTCATCCAGCGCTTCTATATTATTTTTTATAATTTCTAAGTTGGACGCAAAACTTTCTTGCACTCCTTTCAGAAGAGATTTGTTGCTCTCCAAGTCGGATGTGATTTGTAATTGCAGCTCGTCTAGACGCGTTAGAGATTTATTGAATTCCGCAGCTGGAAAAAGAAAACATTAAAAGTTCATTACAAGTTGTAATAAATATTATTCGAGTACGAGCATATTTAATGTACAGTAAATCCTCTATAGTCGCATAAGCCTCGGGAGGTTCGTTTGAAAAGTTCGTAGACGGACACTGTTTTTTTGAGCTTCAAAGACCGAGCCGAACGTAAAGAAGGGCAGCGCATGTAAAGAGAGACCGCGAGCGGCCGAAGCGACTACGACTCCCTGTCGCATTATTTAGTATTTAGTGGTTTACACCGATATACCCGAGCCGAGATCAGATTACTACAGTGGAGATATTTTTTTTTGCATTCATCGTGTACGACCTTTTTGCGACTATAGAGGATTTACTGTATTTGTATATACACACCTTGCTGATGAATTGTATTTAAAGCTAACATTCGATTCACAGTTTGTGGTAAGATTTGTGACATTGTCTCCGTTTGTTTCATGATTTCGTACATTTCTGATATCTGAAAGAGATTTTGATACATATTTTTTTCGAATACACTTTTACTATTTTATAAACTAAATAAAAATTTCATAAACGATGTATCCAGAAGTAAAAGTTTACCTTTTGTTCCTGCTCTGTATCTAGTGCCAAAGCAGCCTTCTTTTGCGCGATATTGTCCATTCTGTGAATTACAGAAGCCAATCGATTTTCAACGATATCTAGTTGGAATGTATCTAATAACGCAGCTTTCGCTCCTAATTGTTGAACAGCTTCCATTACTCCTTGGCATTTGAGATTCTAACAATTGACAAATCATTTTCATTATTCAGCTATTATTCATTCAGATTAATATTAAATAGATTCTACCTGTGAAAATTTCGATAGCTTGTCATTAGTTGTGCCAATAATACTTTCTATATTGCAAAGTCTCTGTTCAAGCAGTGCAATTCTTGCCGCTTCTTGCATTCTTGCTTTTTCTGGGAGGTATGTCATCTGATATTTCAGTACGGTAGGTTCAGCTGTTTTATCAACTTTTGTACTCGGTGACTTTGAATCAGATTCAGAGGTAGGAATACTTGTTTGCTTAAATGCTTCTATTTGAGATATTAATTGCCTAAAAAAATTTGTATTTTTATGGGGACACTGTAAACTGCGGGCCACCGGGTGCTCATCACTGGATTATAAGATTCTTGCACAGCTCTAATTATAAGCACTTACTTCAACCTAGTGCCTTGCGGGTCCGACAGAGTTGCAACAAGATCCGTCCCGAGGCATTCTTCTAACTTTAAGCAGTCTAATTGCTTTCCTAAATCCTGTACTTGTGAAATTATATCAACAACAGATTTTACTTCCGTTTCGTCCTTTGCTTTTTGCTATTTGTAAGAAGAACGACAGAAAATATAAAACTACCCTTCTAGCACCTTTTTATCTTACAATTGGGTTTTCATATTACCTTCACATCATTTATTTCTTCATATAATTCTTTAATCTCGTGCTGTAAACGTTGATATTTTTGAATCGGAGTTTCCTTCTCCCCGTCGCCAGGAAGTTCCCAATCTCCGAATCTAAAATACGCAACACATTGTAATAAACATAAACGATATGTTTTGAATTATTTATCAAAGGAGATTTACTTGTAGCCTGTCCTTGGTCTAAGCGACACGCAGTCTGAGAAATCAACTGTCTCGCTGATAACATGTTTACCTTTAAATTTATTAAATGCCTCTGTGGCACTAATGTGAATTTTTTGTATAATATCGGTTTCGTCCTACAAGCAAGAGTATTAACAAAGTAATAAGAGTATTAACAAAGAAAATAATGTTGAATAGTATACCTCGGAGTACAGTTGAAATTGTTCAGATTCTGGTAAGTCAGTTGTCTCGTACACATCTACTTGATCGTACGCCTATTTCACAAATCCAGTGTTACAACAATTCGTAAAGAAAACGGAAACAAACATGTATGTACATTTATTTAAAGGCTATATATCTCGCATAAAATCTCGTAGACCGCTGGTATATAATATTTTCGTTAATCGCTATTGTATTTCGCATTATGTTTCATATTTAATAACAAGATTAGGTCAACATATTTTTGACGTAAGTACTTACAATGCCAGGTAAATCGGCATATTTCGGATCAGCCATTTTTCACAGTCAAACAAAAAAAGTATTGTCAGCTTCGAGACAATTTTACAGAATCCGAGAAACCTCTAGTTTCACCAGCCAGTGACAGTAGATGGATTTTATGAAGATTTCGATAGCAGATAGCACTAGCAGTGCAGTGATAGCAAATTGTAGCAAATTACTATCGAATTGCCAAGTTTTACGTGTTCGTTTCCATTTACGCGAGTGTCGCGCTATCTTGCCGTGAGAAACTGCACTAATTAGCTTTTTGCTATATATATATATCAATATATATTATATATATACATACAGGGCACAGGGTGTTAGAAAAGTCTGAAAACGGTCGAATACCTCAAAAATAAAGCATTTTAGAGAAAAATGGTTCAGACCTGTTCAGACCTTAGACTTTAGACCTTAGACCATATATACTTATAGACCCGGCATAGGTATAGTATGTGCATACGATGTCGTGTTCCGAGATTAAAGAGTATCTGGTAATCTGGTGCCCACCACCCCACCCAGTGATGCCAGAATCGTGGGACGTGGTATTTTTCCCCTTCGCTCGCTCAGCCGACTCGGCCCCCCACTCTGACGTACCATCGGCTCCTTACGTTGCTTCTACTGCGCACGCGCTACACACAAGCGTACCTCTAGTCTGTCCGTGTGAGCTGCCTATTCGTATTGGTTCGCTTGTGTGTAGCGCGTGCGCAGTAGAAGCAACGTAAGGAGCCGATGGTACGTCAGAGTGGGGGGCCGAGTCGGCTGAGCGAGCGAAGGGGAAAAATACCACGTCCCACGATTCTGGCATCACTGACCCCACCAGCCTCGTTTTGAGATAATTCAAAATGGTGGATAGCGATATAAAAGCGAGATATACAAGTAAGTATATTTATGTATTATTTCGTAAATATTTGGAAAAACGGTGCAAACTAGTTGCATAAAGAATTGTAAAGAACGACAGAACCGTGATACAAATATATCTTTCCACAAGTAAGTAAGTATTTTATACTTAATATCGCATAACCTATAATAAACAAGTTTATTTATAGATTTCCGAAAGATCCACAATTAAGAAAAAAATGGATGTAAGCAATTCATCGTGAAAATTTTGAGCCCTCTGTTTATTCAAGTGTTTGTTCTAAACATTTTGGAAGTGATTGCTTTGTTGGAAATTCTTGGAGTTCCAACCGTAACTCAATAGAAGCGATGAACATGTACAATATTAAAATAGAAAATGAAAGTGCAAGGTATAAATCTCTTTATAATCAATACTTGAACTTACAAGTATTACAATTGTTAATCTGCAATAGATTAAATTTGTATAATTTCCATATAATTTGTTTTCAGCTTAAATAATGAAATTGCCGATGAAGATGATAGTTTTGAACCTGCTGCTTGTACTGATAAAGACAATTTATCATTTCAAGAGATACCTTTGAAAAGGAAATTGGTGATTTTCTCATTTCTGATACGATAACTGACCATGAAAAGCATGTACATATCATTACAACAACTTTAGCAAAAATAGAACAAGCAAACTAAAGCATTACAACAAACAAACAGAAGACTGCTTTAAAAAGTTGAAGATTTAAATGAATTATTGAATGAATTACGCAGGAGAAGCGTGAATGTATCACCAAAAGAACTTTATCAAAAAGAACAAGCAAATTAAAACATTACAGCAAACAAACAGAAGATTTAGAGTTAGATCTTTAACTTTTTTAAGCAGTCTTTTCTTATAGGATAAGATTTAAAGTAACAAGAACTATTTCATTTTGTAACCAATAATTAAGAATAAGTATTTATTGTATTACATAAAATATAATATATGTATTGGTGGATGGAGCAACGTTGGATGTGAGATTTGAAATTTGCACATTTGGATTTTATGGGAGAATAATAAAAGCTAATCTTCTTAAGGACATCTCACATTCAACATTGCTCCAGCCACCAATTTGTATATTGTTCGTACTATACTTTTTTTAAAATAAAGTAAGTTGTGAGGAAATAAATACAGATTTCATATTATCAACTTCTACATCAAAATTTAACTTTTTCCAAATTATAATCGACAAAATGAGTTAGCCATATTTAAAATAATAAGAGTAAAGTAAAAATGAACGAGTAAGAAAATAAAATGCATGTATATATGTATATTACAGTTACAGTTTCCATAAATATGTATTTATACTTTATACAGAATGAGATGCTATGACGATTCCCCTTTCCCCTCTGCCACTTCAGCTTCGCGGTACTGCGATTTCTCAACATACTATGTATAGCACTTTGCCCACCAAAGTCGTCTGCTAGCCGCTTTAACAAGATTTTTCAAATATTTCCGATGATCTGACAAAAAAATGTTTCAAACGAAAGTTAATCAGTATTCACTTTTCTACAAAGTTCAATACATAAAATTAAAGAAAGTTCTCTTTTTTTTATAAAAAATGAAGGTCACTTCAATGTTTTAAATATTAACATATATTTTTTACTTCATAATATTCTAACTGGTATCAAGACGAATCCAACGACCTATAATATAACAATAAACCTTGAAATAACGCTACAATAGTTTTGGCCACAAAAAGCGAGCTACCGGACCACTGTGCGCCGGAGCGGCGTAGTAGCCTCTCCAACGGGCAACATGCAGCCAAATATTGCAAAACCATTGCTCGGAAACGTAAAAGAAGGACTTTTGAGGCAAACAGCGCCCTAGATTGATCTTTCATCTAGCGATTTTGACTACTAAAAAAACCCCGTCTTTGCATTATCGAGAAATCAGAAGTGGAATCCCGGACCCTTGCAATCCTCGCGTACGTATACGTGGTCTAGCGGTGTGTGAGTGTATCCTAGCGGCGCGGCGTGTGAGTGTTCACGCGCGAGCGTCGTCTGTTGTAAAGTAATTGCAACTACCAGTTACAATTACTTGTAATTGCATTAGAATTACTTGGGAATTGCAGAAATAAAATTACAATTACATGTAAATGTAATTGCATGGTAATTGCAATTACTTTGGCTCAACCAGTAATTGTAATTGCGGACCACAATTATAATAGTAATTGTTAGACTCAATTACAATTACTTCCGTGTAATTGTTAGACTCAATTACAATTACTTCCGTGTAATTGTTAGACTCAATTACAATTACTTCCGTGTAATTGTTAGACTCAATTACAATTACTTCCGTGTAATTGTTAGACTCAATTACAATTACTTCCGTGTAATTGTTCTTTTAAACCACTAATTTTTATGTTTTGGACCATTTCACCGTTTTCTTATTTATACCCAAGCTCTCCTTGTCTTACATATTACGGGCATTGGTAGATTAAACAAGCCTTTCCGAAATCGTTAATAACTAATTAATTAGATCAAACTGAATCACTAAATGGAACAGGAACATTCGTTAAAAATCAGGCTATTTTCTCAGACTGTAAATGTCAATGTAACTGATTGTAATTAAATCAGAAAATTTAAAAAAATAAAATAAATTCGTTATCGATGCTGTAATCTTTGTTTCAATGATTCTAGAAACTCTTTCAACTGTAGTTTACGGGCTCAGGGGATAGGCAGAGGATGGGTAAGAATGAGACCAATTTTCATATTACATCGTACACGTACAAGGTGTATTATTTCTATGGTTCAATCACACATGACACAGAAAAGGCACGCTTTCTAATATCACTTTTATCCACAATACAATTGTACAATCATTCAAGCAATTACGAAATAAAATATGTTACATATCAAGAAGATTCTCGCGTCTCTTTTATGAAATATAAAACGATAAATATTTATCCAGAAGTATAAAATATATTTTTCGTGTGTATACATATATAATTAATAGAAATCTTCCTCCGTAGCCTTCGTTCCCGACGTTTGATTTTTTATTTGCTCTTGACTGTTGTACATAGAAGCTACTTGTTGCGCCGAAGTAGCATCCTCGGCGTTTTTATCATCGCGAATACGAATAAATCGAGGGAACCTTAGAGATATGCCCTTTTCCGGATCCACGATACCAAGAGCCGCCCTGTGAGCAGGCGATAGGGACAAGTCTGCGCATTTTATCTCCCAAACTTGGACTGGTTCGAACCAGTGGTCCGGTTCGTGGGACGAATCGTATCTGTAGTACGACTTGGGCTGCGGCACCATGTGCTCCTTCAAGGACTCGGTGTGTTTCTGAAGATCGTCTTCGCTGAACCCAGTACCGATCTAAATAAGACAAAAATCACACGAGTCCATAAAACAACTGCATCGCTCGTACGATGCTATAAGAATCCTTATATGTAATGCTTACCTTGCAGATACTTTGATATTCTTCATTCTCTTTATCGTAACAAGCCAAGAGGAATCCCCCATAAGTTCCTGTTCTCTTCCCTTTTCCTATGTATCCACCTATAACAACTACATCTAGCGTGTCTCCGACACCGTCCAAATAGTCTTTCTTCAATTTCAACCAATTTCGAGAACGCTTGGCTATCTCGTACGTTGCATCTCGCTCCAAGGTCTTCACCATGAGGCCCTCGCAATTCCCTTTGACCGATTCGTCTAAGAAGCTTTGCACTTCTTCCATCGTAGTAGTGTCCAAGCTCGTTGCAAATTTCCATTCACCGTCCGATTCTTTGAAATTCTCCTTCAACAACTCGCGACGTTTCGCGAAGGGTTCTTTGACTAGCGGTTCTCCGTTCAGATACAACAAGTCGAATATAAACACGCATACTTGTACTTTAATGTCTGCCTCGTTCGCATCCTATGGTTTAACACAATTTTAAGTTAACTTTAATAAGACTCGCTATAACTTTAAGCTTGAGCGCTATACATTTTTTTCGTAATTTTGATTACCTTACGCTTCCTGGTACTAAGTATTTGGAACGGAAGGATCTGTTGTTTCTCGGTATCCCAGGCAACCGCTTCGCAGTCGAGGATACAGCTTTTAACATCCTCCCCTCTTGTATTCTTGAACCGTCCTATAATATCCGGATATTTCGTAGTGTTGTTTTCTTGATTCCTGCTGTATATGCTAATGACGCCATTCTCAGCAAAGTGAATCTGCAAAGCATGCATACGTGATTACACATTGCTTCAGACTTTAGATTTTTAGAAAATATTGTCAACGATGGAGGAATAAAAACCTGCGCCCTTTCTCCGTCGTACTTCCATTCGCAAGTAAATTTCAATCCCTCGAAACGCGTAAGAACTTCCTGAACACCTTTGGTTGGATGCGCTAACATAGGTTTCATTGGGATACCTGGTGTAATTTTGCACTGCTCTGGTAATTTTCCAACTCCCTCTTTCAGTAAAACAGGAACTATTTTATCATAATTTGGACATTCGCTGAGGAAAGTATTTCTCATTAGTACAAATGCATCAAAATCGATGCATTGTATAGGTCAACCGGAAAGTTCCGTCCGTTTAGCATCGAGTAGCCGTAGCTCGAACTGTCGTTAACTATAACGTCTAAAGTAAGGTTAACTTTTTAGTTTGAACATCTTTCAATAAAATTCAGTACATAACAATATACGCTTGCATCAACAACATCGTTTTTTCTACATTGAAGATGTCGGAAATTGAGCCGAATAAGCGTCATTTGCGCGAAGTGTTAATCTTTTGTTTCGATTGGAAGAAAACTGCAGCTGAAGCTCATCGAATGATTGTAGACGTTTATGGCGATAATGCTGTTTCCGATTTTACTGTGGAGGACAAAGAGCGTTTTGGACGGCCACGAGTATTCGAAGACGAAGAATTGCAGGCATTGGTAGATGAAGATCCATGTCAAATGCAAAAACAAATTGCAGAAGTGTTAAATTGTGCTCAATCTGTCATTTCCGATCGTTTAAAAGCCTTGGGGAAGGTCTGCAAGGAAGGAAAGTGGGTCCCATATGAACTCAAGCCAAGAGACATTGAAAGGCGGAAAATTATCTGCGAAATTCTGCTTACTAGGCAACAAAGAAAGGGGATTCTCCATTGTCTCATCACTGGGGATGAAAAATGGATTTATTTTGGCAATCCTAAACGTCGAAAAACCATTTGTGATTCCGGCCAACCCTCAACATCGACGCCAAAGCGGAATGTCCACGGAAAGAAGGCTTTACTCTGTATTTGGTGGGATCAGAAAGGTGTGGTGTACTATGAGCTGTTAAAATCTGGTCAAACAATCACAGGGGATCTCTACCGACAACAAATTATCCGTTTCAGCCAAGCATTGCACGAAAAACGACCACGATATGAAACAAGACAGCATAAGGTGATTTTGCTGCATGACAATGCTCGGCCTCACGTCACAAAAGTTGTCAAAGAAACGTTAGAAGCACTTCGCTGGGAAGTGCTACCCTATGCGGCTTATTCGCCAGACTGTGCCCCTTCTGACTATCACTTGTTTCGGTCGATGGCACACGCACTTGCTGAGAAACGATTTAATTCTTACGAATGAACGAATGACTCGTTCTTTCGTCATGAAATTCGCTTGCTGCCCGAAAGATGGGGAAAAGTCATCGCTAACGGTGGACAATATTTTGATTAATGTACTTTTTCATTTTGTTTCTTAAATAAAGCTCTACTTTTTGCAAAAAAACGGACGGAACTTTCCGATTGACCTAAGTAAAGGAGAACGCTTACCAATACGTCGTTTTAATAATAAGCGCGATTTCGTCGTACTTTTGCTTGAACGAATCAGCAGACGTTTTTTTACTCGCGTCCAAAATTTCTGGTGGTGACCCTTGATCTGGCGGGGTCATTGCGCATGCCAACGCTAAAGCCTATAAGTAACAATTATTCATATGTTTACTATAATATCCATGAGGATGTCATTAAACATACTATACTCACTTGTAACACGGATTGTTCAGCCAAACCAATTCGAAGCTTACCAGCCAAGGACCTAATGAGATACCTGGCTTCGGTAAATCGACATGCCACGAAGAGTGTCTGGATCTTATCCAGTTTCTTGCTTAGAGACTGCAAACATTTTTCGCGTTTAAACATCGATGCAATTGATGTAACACCGACAAGGGAGCATTCGAATCAAGTTTTGAGTATCGTACCGCATTGCCGGTCATTTGTGCGATTTCTTTCAGTTTAGTATATACATTTGTCACTGTCAGAGGGGCTGGCTGGAACATAGTTCGTTGATTGGAGCGACTTCCCTCCGCCACGATGCCCAAGTCTCCGACTTGTTGCACGTCTGCTTTTATTTGAGCCAAAGTTCGGCCGGTACACTGTGCTATAGCTTTCATGAGATTTGTATCCGCTACACCCAACTCGATTCCTGAAACAGAAAATTTTGTACACGAGCTCTTTGGACAGAATAAGAGGATGCTGCGAATGCTCACCTTCGTAAGCGGGTGCAAGCTGATTAAGACATAAATATATGCTCGGAAGTAAATCGTTTGGGCTTAGAGCTATAACAGATCGCAAGTAATTCGATAAAATCTCTATTATCTTTAATCGAGCGCTCGTTTCCTCTATCAGTTCTAATGTTCGCGTTAGCGCTATGTATGGAACCCTGCAAACATTCCAAACAACTTTACCGATATTCGAGTTAAAATAGTAAGCAAAAGATTAAAATTCATACTTTTCACCCTGCTTCCAGAACGCATTATTTATAGGATGATACTTAGAGGCGCTAGGGTTATAAGAATGGCTCGCAGACTTCTTCTTATCCCTGTTGCTATCTTTCTCGCTCCCCTTTTCCTTCGGAGCTGAAAAATAACAATTCTATTTGAACTCTACTTTGTAAAAGAGAAGAGTAGATATTAGATATTATTCTGATGAACCACTTACCAAAGAAATTATGCATTTTCTTGGCTGGCTTTTCCGTATTCTTTTTCCCACTGCTACTTTCTGCCTCAATTTTATTTTCTTTTTCGCTATGACTTTCTTCCTGAATTTCATCGTCAGATTTCTTTTCTACGTCTAGAGTCTTTTTGTCTGTTTTTTCCGTAGTATCTGACTTTGGACTATTCGGTATCTATTAATCAATACACATAATGATTATACCGAACGAATGAATATCATGATAGAAAATTAATGAAAAGATTGAATGATAAACAAACATACCTCCACTGGTAAGTGGCCATCTTCGTCACTGGAATCATCGGTTTGCGCTATTATCCTTAATCTCTTTTTGACTGTCTTTTTAGTACTCTTTTTTGTGGTTATTTTGCTAGATTCGTCGGAGGAAGATTTCAATGATTCATTTTTCAGAGAGGTTGACTGTTTTTTATCCTCTAGGTCTGAATCTTCCTTTTCTTCTTTTGTATCTTCTTTCTTCTCTTTCTTCTTTTTCACGCTGCTTTTCTTAGAAACATCCTTTACCTTCTCTATTTTCTTTTTCTTCTTAGAGGCGGTAAGCGGAGTTTCTGCCTTTCTCTTGTGATCTTCGTTGGGTGTCCCAGGTGACAACTTGATCTTCGGCGTTCTTCCTGAAACAGCACCGTACAACATTTTAACCGTCTATCTATTGCCTTCCGAATGTACGCTATTTATTTATCTTACCATTTGCTTTCTTTTTCGTCGAAGGAGTTGTGTCCAATGCCTTTTCTGATTTCTTAGCAACTATAGGACTACGAACAGAACGATCGCAATATGAAGATACACAGATATATTACAAAATGATCGATATCAATTTTTACCTGGAAGAATCACTGGTGTCCGTGCTATTTTCCCGTTTTCGTTTCGAGCCGCTCGGACTTTCTTGATCCGCATTTTCGCTCGATTTGCTATTAGTGTGTAACCAATTAAAAACATTGTTAACCGGCGGTCGGAAAATACTGTCTAACCGACATACTTTGCTCACGAACGGGGAACGCGAGAAACAATGATCGAATGTTTTCGCTCGAGCGCAGACTACCACGAGCCGGAACATAATTGCAGTCCGGTGAAATAAATACAAAGCATTGTATCGCAATTTACCTTGAACCGCTCCTGTCATCGCTGTCCTTCTTTCCAGTTGATTTCGTGAAAAACGATCTGCGATTCACACAAAAATAACATGTAAGAACGTCTCACGATAACTAGACATTATAAATTGGCCACAACAAACCTATTTCCACACGATATTCATTTCTTTAGGATATACTTACGTTATGCTACGTTGTGCCATTTTGGCGCGTTTTCCATAACTGCGACGCAGCAACTGTCCCGCGTTTTCACGGCGCGATGCGAGATGCGCGATGGAGGACCAATTGAATTTAACCGTTACCGTTCAAACCACAAATAAGTACAGAATTTATTTTGTTCTCCGTTTCGTAGCTTATAGAAGAGAATTTTATTCGGGAACGGGACGGGAAAATTTCGGGATTCCTGAGAATATTTAGAATTCCCGAGCACTCTCGGGAATCGGTAACGATCATCTATTTATAGTCTATAATCTATAGCAAATGAGATGAGATATAATGAAACAGGAAGACAGTTTTACTTTTCGATATTTATATATTTCTCATGTCTCTTGAAATTCAAACACATCTATTTATTATCTATTGATAAAATAATACAATAAATATCCGCATTATCCTAAAATTAACAAAATATCATTCTTTTTTTTAGTTTTGTATTTCCTTGGTCTAACGTGTGCAATTCGTTCTTCATTATTATTATTTCTTTTTTTTGTTATCCTTTCGAAGCTTTTTCCAAAAATCGTGTTCTTAGAAATTTAAATGCAGCATATCTTCCGTAACAACAAACAGCCTTAGCCAATAAGTTTCACACATTCGGTGTTCGACAAATAAAGCGGACAAATCATGACCATCGACAACGCATCGAATACAATAAATCTTAATGGTACCGAGCCTTGACAGCAAAGGGAGTTCTAAGGAGAAAATGGATCGGTGAGGAAAAGAGAAATTGATCGCTCGCACGTCCATGGATAGCGAAGTAACCGCGTGAACAAAAAAAGAAACGGGAAAGAAAAATACGACGGAGAGGCAAGATATATTTTGCGCTCGTTATTCTCACAATTATCTATATGGTCTATATTAATGTGCCTAGCGTTATGCGTCTAAGGATCATTGAGATTTATCGTTCAGTAATTTACATTCGATTCTATACATAAAGTCGTGAAGGGCGAGTCCCAAGAAAATTCTTACCATGACAATTCCCTTTAAGATCCAATATGGACTCTCTAACAGCGCGTTTACCTTTTCTTTTTTCTTTTCTTTTTCGAACAACATCACGGAAACTCGGTACGGATTCTCTTGTACAAATTTGTATCCCCTTACATCCTTATCGACAGTTCCAATCATTTAATGTCTAGATGTTGGTTTTATTTGATCATATTTTGTTTGTTTTTTTTTTCATCTCAAGAAACATCACTGACTGAAAAGTCGAAAAGAAACGCTCGAACTACGAGTTTACGATTATCGAACAGAACTTTCAAGCTTCACAGGAGCAACAACACAGAAAAATCAAAGAGGAGAGAGATATAAGAAAACGAAAGATTTCGCGAGAACAGCTTCAAAGTGAATTTTCAGTGAAAGGGAGATCATACATAGTAAGATGAACTCAGTGAGTACCGGCGGATGCTTCCTATGAAATGCTACAAAGCATATCGGCAATAAAAATGAATCTTTACTTTGAGAGGCTTACATAGACGAAGATTAATATTCTCCTGTACCGTATTGTAAAATAGAAATTTGTAGAAATTACTACCGCTAAGTCAGTTAAGTAGACATCTCTCATTAACCGGCGATATCGACGAGCTTTCAGGGCAAAGTGTAGCGTACGTATGGGACCTCAACATCGTTACCATCGGAGTCGTTACAGCAAAGTTCGAAGACCAGGGCGCGTACATGTGGCTCCAGCTTTTTTTTCGATACTTTCTTCACTACCTCCGACATCAGGAGTCCCATGCGTTCCTGACACTTGGCCTTGTGCATAAAGAACGAGTACAGCATGCAAACACCCTGGGACAGCATGGTCACCTCCAGATTATGATGCTCCTTGAAGTAGTCGAGGAACTCCTTGAGCGTCAGTTCCCCTTTGACTTCGAACCGATCCCACAGGGTCCATTCTGAGTCGTAGTACTTCAATTTCGGAGCAGCGACAGGCTCGGAGAAGCCGAAGAAGGGTAGAGCCAGGTTGACGAAGCCGTTCTTGTAAACGGACAGGTCCTGTATGCCGCGGGTCAGCTTGATTAATTCGAGACATGCCAAGCCAGCCACAACCGAGGTGGTGGTCGCGATCGCTGGGATGATTTTGCCGGCGATCAGCTTGCTCTTATGCCTGTCGGCTGGCACGATTTTGTAGTTGGTGGCGCGGAGGTTCGAGGCAGCCACGATAAAGTCTATATGGAAGTTGGTGTCGTCGTCCTTTTCGAACTCCTGAGGATAGATCACCAGACCGTTCATCTGATCGATCTTCGGCAGTTCCTCCTGCAGCTGAGTCAGTCTCTCGTGATCTACGTTGCCGCTGCCATTCGACACCTGAACCTGCGAGTCCGTCTCGGCGATCTTCACTCCAGACTTGGGCGTGAATTCCGGTACCTTGACGGTGCTCGCAATCCTAGCGACTTCCTCCCGGTTCCTGTTCGTAGTGATCCCGTAGACCTTAGCTTTCAAGTTGGCGGCAGCTACGATGTAGTCTAAATGCAATGGATCGTTCACATTGAACGTGAGCGGCTCCGGACACCTCTTCGGCCCAGACCAGAACGGCTGACCGGTCGATGTTACTTGATCAGGCGGGAAATTGAACAGAAGCTGTCTGATCTGATTGCTGTACTGTTCCTGCCAGTGACAACGCGCCCATGCGATGCAATCGGCGAACGCTTTCGGTCTCTCATCGACCAGCGCTGTTTTAACAGATTCTAATACTTCTAGTGGCTGTACACCAGGCAGTTTCAGTGTTCTGTCGACGAACTGGGAATCAGAGATGTATTGAGCGGCGTTCTCCGCGGCCTGCCGGAACAGACCTTCGAAATTGTCTCTGGCCCATTGTAGAGTGTGCTCTATAGCGTTCGGGAAGTTCTTTAACGTACAAATTGGTATACTCTTCTCCGGGGGGTCTTGCGACGAACTGTACGACTCTGTTAAAAATGGAACAACGACTTGGGTGTTACCCTTTGTACCTAGCGTACCGGATTCCAAGAGAGGCTTTCTATAATATACACAACGACGATCCATGTAAATACGAGCGTTCACGTTATCCAAAGCGTTCGCGACACCGTCCAAGACCTCGAAGAAGTCGTCGTTATATATCTTCTCTGTTTCCGGGCAGACTCTGTTCTCGTGAGCGATTACTTTCATGTCCGGGTTCATACCTTTGATGACTCTGGCCGCGGTCGACGATTTCGACTGTTGAACGTCCGACGGCCTGAACAGGAACTGCCTGTTCAAGTTCGACTTTTCGATCAGGTCCATGTCGGTGACCGTGACGCTACCGTTTTGAGCGCCGACGCCCAGCATGGCGAAATTTTTGAGCAACTCGCAACCGATGGCACCTGCTCCTACAACAAAGTATTTCAAGTTACCAATCTTCGACTGGAATTTCCGGCCGAACACAGCGACCTGAGAGTCGTAACGGGATTCTGTGGGGCAGCAGTCTTCTTCGGAGAGTTCAGATCGATCCGCTGGTAGGCACTCGATGGCATCGAAGTACAGCCACTGATATATAGGGTGGAATTTTCCCGAGCAGGCCTTCATCACTTCTTGGGCTACGATCCCTCCAATGGTCGCGTTCATCGGACTTAAATTGCCAGAGGATATTTTTGCGAACGTGGACAACAGTTCGGTATTGATTTCAGTTTCGCTGCCCAGTTCTTCCTTCACCGCGTCGGCTAGAGCTAAAAATTCATCGGCGTCCTCTTGGTTCCATGGCCTTGGCAGTTTTTCTTTTATTTCCTGGTAACGATGAAGCATCTTGAAGCCCAAGTGAATCTGTTCCGAATAGTCGAACTTGGCGAAATCTGTCACCTGAAACTCTGGCTTCTTCAGAGCTTCCTTGAAGGGGACGAAATGCAGAGTCTTTGGCATTTTAACCTGAGTTACTATGCCGCCGCGGACGTACTCGGAATATTTCGATGTGTCCCCAATGCTGAAGGTGTACGGACCAAGAACTTTGATCTTGATCGGATCGCACCCATTCAATTCTGTCATTCCCTGCACCTCGGAGAATGTGACGTAGTCACCATCCTCCATACCGTGACGAGTGTCCTCCAAGCATGTTACAACACCTTCGGAGTCCTCCGAAATGCTGGCTACCATTGCGCTGACAGGTGGCTCGCCGTTGGTGTCGACCACAGTGAACGTATTCCCAAAATCACAGAATACTTGAGAAAATAGGCCTCTGGTATCTGCTATGATAAGTGCTATGTCGTTCGCGTGAGTGATCTCAGAAATGCGTAACTGTTCGCTGAGAGGAGCTTCGGTAAGTACAACAACTTTGAACTTCTTGATGTAACAATCGGTTAGAGGTCCAGTGTGATGACGAGTGGGGACATAATTGTTCAGCTCTGATAAACGTTGGCAACAAGCAATGGCTCGATTTTTACCTGGAAATAAACCGTAAACTGTCAGTCTCGCAAACGAGATGTGCTATTAGGTTGGAGGGAAAGTTCCGAGGTTTTTTTCATTTAAAATACAACAAAATTTCCCCTCCGACCTAATAGATCAATTTAAATAGATATATTTTCATTATTTTCAAGATCGAATACGAAATATTGTCCATTGGATCGAAGCAGGCATCACGTCTCTTAATTATGATTCAGCTACTTATTCGTGACTATGTTCTCTTTGCACGAAGTGATGCAATGTAATTATCTTAACAAAGGAAGATAGGAAGTCACTCCTTGATCAATCAGCACATCAAGGTAAGCAGACTGTACTCGGTAGTTGACAAAGGAATTGATATAAAATGTATACTGTTAAATCAATATCAAAAATTATATAGAATGGTATTATTCTAGGACAGGGGAAATGTTTACAGACATTTATGTAAACAGACAAATATTGACTTACGCCGCTGTTGTTCCCTGCAATAGTTAATAAAAACATATTCGGTACATTAAAAAATGTGCACTCGGACAATATGCAGAGTGAGAAAATGTTGAGAAACGTAACTCCGAGCCACGAACCAAATGAACATAATAAAGTATATAGAAATTGTAAGAACTAAAAACACTGTACGACACAATTGTGATTACAAAAAATTACAACAAGAAATTTTTCTTGTAGAGTCCAGCGATTGTTTCCAAGTTCCAGAGGGTTAAATTCCAGAGATAAAATGAGATAAGATTGAAAAATTGGCAATAATAGACATGCGACTTGGACGTAACACGGTGTTGTGTAGGGTTAACCCCGTGTGTTATATCGAAATGGTGAAAAATTCGAACAACATCTATGTACCTGTATACATATATATATATATATATATATATATATATATATATAGTATGATTCATTTAAGTCGGAATAAGGTTGAAATTTTCTGTTATCGATATTTTGGAAAGAACGTAGACGTATGATAAACGTTCTTTCTCGGAGATTTTTCCCGTAAATAAATAGGACGTTTCGAAGGAGGAGGTGGACATCGGGGGTTCGCATGAAATGGAATGATAGCACGAGGGGGTTAAAGGTGTTCGCGTGCGAGGTGAATCGCGCTCACCTATGTCTGCCTCTTTGAGGTAGAACTGCGAGCCGAGATCGGAGATCTGGCACAACGCGTCATCGTGCAAGGTAACGGACTTGACGCCGCCGAGGATGACGTTCTTGGCGATTTCGACGCCGAGACCACCGAGGCCGGAGATCAGAACGTCAGAGGAGGCCATTCGACGCATCGCGTCGTGACCGAGGACGTAGAGCTGCCTGGAGTATAGGCCCTCGTCGATTTCGGCGGGAGCCCGAGACGTCGAGCCATTTTTCGCCATGTCTGCGATCGTCGTCGAGTCGTCGGCTCCTCCCGTGGTGGCAGCAACGCGTCGCTTCTTGGCTGGGGGGTCAACGGAGCTCTCCACCACCTCAGCACTAGACATCGGACTTCACGGGGCGCCGTATTATGTCCGTCGATTGTTTTTTTCAACCCGTCCGACTGCACTTTAATAAAGCCCGTAAACTTCACCGCACGCCACACCGACCTTGCCGCACGCGCCCGCTCTCTCTCCTCTCCTCTCCTCTCCACCCAGTCACCCGCTCGCACTCTCTCTCTCTCTCTCTCTCGCTCTCTCGCCGTGCCTCTCTCCTCTTCTTCCTCGACGTAGTTGCCAATCTACCCTTTCTAGACTGTGAGCGCACTTTACCACGATACCACTGTCCATCCAAGAATGATTCTCGTTCTTTCATCCGCGCTGTTGCTACTCTCTCGCAGTCGCACCACCGCTAATCGCGATATCATCGATGCTTTCTCGATAAAGTGGGGACGAGGGTTCTCGCGCGATCGGTAAAACAGGTTGGTCGGATTTCGCGAATGGCGTGACTTCCTCCGTTGCGAATCGGTCCCGTTCCGCGACGATCTTCGATGCAATTTTGATGAAACGATCACGATTTTCTTCCCTGTTTCTTTGTTTCCCTGAAGGGTTGGTTAACCTTCCACCGTGAATTTATCTGTTCGAACTGCCGCGGCTCATTGGCCCGCGAAACGGACCAATCGGATCGCGGAATCCCCGAGCGAACCGAAGCGATTGGTTGCGAATGGTATGGACCGATTGCGGCTGAAATAATTCCGAATTCCGACCAATGTGCGGACCGAGTTCGGTGTTTCTAGCAAATGTTCTAACCCGTGCGAACGCCATCTGCGAACATGCGTTATCCACGAGCATGATCGCGTCTATTATCTATCTGCTCCCTCCGTTCTTGTTTATCTGACGTGGCAAGATGTTTATCTGATGAATTATGCACGCGTCGCCGGCAAATTATTGGCACACAGTCGGAGAATCGTTCGTCTCGCGCCGATAACGAGCACAATGGGTCACATTGTCTTTTTATAGAATTTTCTTATCGGCGCCGGACGAGCGACAATGTTCTGACCGTTCGAATGGATCCATTCGTCTGTGAACGCTTTTCTTTTGCGTATCGACCCGGCTATCTTTAGCGGCTACGGAACTTTTCCCGAGTCCGACAGGCATGGACAGGCATGACAAAGAACCACAACTCATAAAAACAAACAAATATACTTTATTGCACAAAAGTTGGTCCACACCGTTTCAGGTCTGAACGACGCGAAACATTATTACATATTCGGAGGTAGAATTCGATGCGTGACCATGACCGTTGGAATTCACGCCTAAGTTCTCACACACGCAGTTACGCTGTCTACGTGGACATAAATCGTCTACTACACGCTACACGCCTCCGGTCGCTTCGAAAACACGCGATATCCGTTGTGTCGTTATTTAAAAAAAAGATAGATGCATATATACAGTATACAGGGTGAGTCACCTAACGTTGTCGCCTCAAATATCTTTGTTGTTCCCAAAGATACAGGACAAAGTTGAATGTGACCTTGAATGACCTCGAGTAATTATAGTCACTGAATTCATAATGAAAGGGACTATCGTTGTAGATGTTTAAAAAAGGGTGGTTCCATTTAAACAAATGAAGGTGATCTTGACATCTCTAAAAAAGTGACATAAAAACGAAAATTTTTTTGGTGTCGTATGAATCCTATTTTACTATTCAACATTGTCCTCAAAGCATTTCATGTATCTTTGAAAACAACAAAGATATTTGAGATGACAACGTTAGGCGACTCATCCTGTATATTGTATATACATACACATGTATACTATATATGTATGTATATAAATATATCGATTGGTTCCATTTCGTTTCTTTCGCGTCGCGTCGCGTCGCCGCGAAAGTTCTGTCCGTCGAGATAAACAAAAAGCTCGACCCTGACGGTTTCGAAAGTGGCTCGTTTTATGTAGAAAAATAAAATCACGGAGACTGCACGAAGATAACACGGAATCGCTACTCTGTGGACATCAGCGGGCAGAACTTCTACGACGATCTACAGCGAGTTGCTAATAGTTGCTACAGAATCTGTGGGTCCTCAAGGTCGCTCGCAGTCTCCTTAACAAAATTCTTCGCGTAGTTCTTGCAAAAATATTAAACAACCCTCGTGGCTTAGGGTGAGAACCACGTTTCGCGGAATACCTCGGAAAATATTAGAGCTGCGGGGATGGTTACATGGCAAAGTTGTGCATTCTTTTAACAAATTCTCGTTCTATTTTATCATTTCCTCCTTAGGCTCTTCAGCCTGTTGGCCTGGTGCAGGTCCAGACATAGTCGTTGACTACCATACTAATTTTAGAGGGTGTTCAAAGAGGTTTGTCTTCGTCGTTGGGGATCGGACTCCCAAACGCCCTGCGCGAGGTTTCATCCTCCTTGGCGTGGGTCGAGTGGATCGCCTCCTCATGCTCCAGTGTCCCGAATGGCGACGATGTGTGCGACAGCGCTGGAAAAGGTGCCGTAGGGGTCTCCGATTCCGCCGTGTCCGGCGCACTGTTCACCATCTCTAAGGGGCCGCTGAGAATAGAGTCCGGGGACTCGTTGAAGTGCTCGTTCGGCTGAACTGGCTCGCCTAAAACGTCGATGGTCTCCGAGGGCCTCCTCTCTTCAGGGACTGTCGATGTGCGACGAACGCCCGCCTTCTTGTACCTGTGACCACGCCATCATCCTCCAATCAATTCAGAGAATAGCAATGTAGTCTGGTCTACGTGCAGCTACACATTGCAGACAGAAGTTCGCTGATGTCTTCAGTATTTCAACAAATACGTTAGTCCTTTCAAATATAGTTTGATCACTATTGGTCACTTAATTTCCGTTAGACATGTCGCTGAACTTCCGCCTGCAATGTGTACAACGGTCTTTTGAATTCCTCTTCTACGGAAGGCTTACATTCCAGTAGGTTTTTCGAAGCAAAGTAAGATTGTTAGACAGCTTTCACACAAGCCAGACACACTTGTCCTACTTACTGATTAAGGTGTATAGGCGATATAGCCTGGTCTGGACTCATTCTGACGACACCATTCCCATTGTCCCACGAGTTGTGGCGACGGTGCTGGCTTTTGTCTTTGTATGTCTCGGCTATGTTATTGTGGCTTCCTACGATTCTCCGTTTGTCCAATTCCTTTTGAATCTTTTCCGGCATGTTGCTCGTCGACTTGTACAGTCCGCGCCTGATCATATCCTGAGACACGGAAATCATTCTTTATTGCAAGAACTATGTATGTACATACACCGAATCGATGTAGAAGCCAAACTTTGTGTACGCACAGATGAGAGAGGCGTGGGTTCAACATTAGGGTTGGTCCAAACGTTGGTCGCGCCAGGTGCGTCCTCGTTGTTGCTGTCATTCAGCACTTCTGCGGAGTAGGTAGGTCTGGCAGGTATAATCGGTGATCGACAGCATACTCTGCAGTAATAAATCCTACGGGATTAGTGAAATATCGGCTGTCGCGACTGGCTCGGAGTGCATCGCACTTACGAGTTCACGTCTTCCAATTTCTTCAGGAGTCGCTCGTTCTCCCTGCAAACTAGCTCCTGATCCCGGATCACCTGTTCCCTGGTGGCATACAATTCGGCGTTCTCTCGACGAAGAGCCTCATTCTCTGTGATGTACGCGTGAATCAGCTGACTCAACTCTGGCCGCTCCATTTCGGACAGTTTGTCCAGGTCGACGACTGGAGGCGTCAACGGGATCTTCCGCTCCGCTGTAATCGCAACGATCAGTGTTTGGTAATTAGCTAATATTGCAATCTACCGGCACTGTTCTTTCATTTTACCCTTTGATTCGCTTCGAACAACGTTCTGGCCGTCGCCGCTGAGATGAAGGGCTGTCCTAAGGTGCTCATTTTCCGTCTGCAATGCTCCCACCTCGCGTTTCAAGCTCAGAATCAAAGCTTCCCGGGGGTCCTACGCAATAGTGTTGCTTTTATAATGATTACTCTCGCCTTCGCGTGTTTTCTTAATCAATAGACGCTCTCTATACAGTTTTCCAATAAAAACACAACATTGTGCTCGGGAGCGTCTACAGAATCATGCCAAGTACAAAGAACAATTGCCAAAGTTGAAAATTAGACTCGTTCATTAAAATCTATGCACACCAACACCAACAGATTGTATTAGGTCAATCGGAAAGTTCCATCCGTTTAGCAACGAGTAGCCGTAGCTCGAACTGTCGTTAACTATAACGTCTAAAGTCAGGTTAACTTTTTAGTTTGAACATCTTTCAATAAAATTCAGTACACAACAATATACACTTGCATCAATAGCATTGTTTTTTTCTACATTGAAGATGTCGGAATTTGAGCCGAATAAGCGTCATTTGCGCGAAGTGTTAATCTTTTGTTTCAATTGGAAGAAAACTGCAGCTGAAGCTCATCGAATGATTGTAGACGTTTATGGCGATAATGCTGTTTCCGATGAAACATGTAGAGAGTTGTTTCGACGCTTTAAAAATGGTGATTTTACTGTGGAGGATAAAGAGCGTTCTGGACGGCCACGAGTATTCGAAGACGAAGAATTGCAGGCATTGGTGGATGAAGATCCATGTCAAACGCAAAAACAAATTTCGGAAGCGTTAAATTGTGCTCAATCTGTCATTTCCGATCGTTTAAAAGCCTTGGGGAAGGTCTGCAAGGAAGGAAAGTGGGTCCCATATGAACTCAAGCCAAGAGACATTGAACGGCGGAAAATCATCTGCGAAATACTGCTTACTAGGCAACAAAGAAAGGGGGTTCTCCATCGTCTCATCACTGGGGATGAAAAATGGATTTATTTTGGCAATCCTAAACGTCGAAAAACCATTTGTGATCCCGGTCAACCCTCAACATCGACGCCAAAGCGGAATGTCCACGGAAGGAAGGCTTTACTCTGTATTTGGTGGGATCAGAAAGGTGTGGTGCACTATGAGCTGTTAAAATCTGGTCAAACAATCACAGGGGATCTCTACCGACAACAAATTATCCGTTTCAGCCGAGCATTGCACGAAACACGACCACGATATGAAACGAGACAGCATAAGGTGATTTTGCTGCATGACAATGCTCGGCCTCACGTCACAAAAGTTGTCAAAGAAACGTTAGAAGCACTTCGCTGGGAAGTCCTACCCTATGCGGCTTATTCGCCAGACTGTGCCCCTTCTGACTATCACTTGTTTCGGTCGATGGCACACGCACTTGCTGAGAAACGATTTAATTCTTACGAATGAACGAATGACTCGTTCTTTCGTCACGAAATTCGCTTGCTGCCCGAAAGATGGGGAAAAGTCATCGCTAACGATGGACAATATTTTGATCAATGTACTTTTTCATTTTGTTTCTTAAATAAAGCTCTACTGTAAAAAAAAAAAACGGACGGAACTTTCCGATTGGCCTAATAAAACTTAAAATCGACGTTGGGCCGTGTAACAGACAGTCGGCCGTCTCACCATCACCACGATGGGCTTCGTTCGGATCTTCTTCACCCTCGCTGCGTACCTCAGAGTGTTCAGTGTCTCACTGCCGTTGGATCGGGCTGGCGAGACGCAGGCAATCTGAAAGTTCCGCAAACCAATAAAATAAGCCTGGGCATTACCGAGAAAAGCGATCGCGTGGAAATTACGGTGGCACGATCGTACCATCAACGTGACGCCATTGCCGGCTAAACTGTCCGCGAGGAGTTTGGTCAGCTTGCTGTCCCGATAAGGAATGTGGCCGCCCTTGCGTTTCCCATCGCTTAACGAGGATATGCAGTAGCCTGTCCAGGGGAAAAAAGCGGCGACTTTCAAATACAGCACGACCCCCGCCCCGGTTACTTTATATGTATTAACATTCAACAGGGTAGTTTTAATGTAATTCTCGTTCTGTCTCATTGTCAGTCAGCTCGATCGATCGCAGTTCGAGACATTTACGTAGCACAAAAAAAAGAGCACCGGTGCGCGGCTTTTGTTTCGAGACGATCGATGTTCGCGTCTGCATAATTGACGCTGAGAACTTTCCCGAGCCGTAGCATCAAGCGTAATTCAATTACGATAGAGTTTACATTGGACTATCGGCGATATCGCCGCGTTTCAAGAAAACCCCCTCCTACCTAGAACCATCAGGCTCTTGTTGATGTTGTTCGCCTCCTCCAATGTTTTCCCTTCGCTCTGCGTCTTCTTTGTCATCTCGCTACCCGCCAGATCGACGAAGTTGATCTTTCCTTGTTTCGAGATGAACACGTTGTTGTCCATCTGTTGTTGTTCGGTGTTTAGTCATTTATTCGATTCGCTTCGATCCGAGCATTTTTGTTTTAACACTTTACCCACCGGAAGTCTATTATTGGCTCATCAGAACTTAACCATTGATTTCTAAGAGACTATAAATGAATTGCCGGTAGAGGTAAAGTGTTAATGGAGTTCTAATGGAGTTACTCACTTGTTGCTCAGACGTAATACTAACGGTAAGGATGCTGTGGCTTCTGCTGGAGTGATCGTTCATGTTGTGCGCGCCGACAGATCTGTTTCTCATACCTGAACAGAATAGACATTTCATTTTCTAGGTGGATACACTGTTTTTAGATACGGAAGGATGAGAGAAAGCTTTAGTTTTGTCGATAGTGTTACTAAACTTGTTAATGGTTTGCGGATTTTATGAAATTATGACAAAAATGGTTGAGCGGACTAAAAAAATTCACAGAATTACGAAAATATAATAGTTGGAAGTATTCGAGTGATTCTTATTTAATTTGAACTGTTACTGCGCGCTGTTGCTCTACCCCTGCGTGCAGGTGATCGATTAGGCGGGGTTAAAGCCGATCAGTCAAGAGTGCAAAGGTGAGAATCGATAACCGGGTACTGGGTACCTTCTTCGAGGACCGCGAGAAGGTCGTCAAGCTCTTCGCACTCGACGGTGAAAAGATTCTCGACGAAGAAACCCCGCGTCTTTTTGCTCCACCGGACCATCAGGGGTTTCCTCGATGTTCCAGGATTCAGCAGATCTATTACCTGTCGGCAGAAAATACGTTTTCGTTAAATATTTACGCGACGCGGCCGGTAGCTTCGTTCGAACGATCGACGTTTACCTTCTCGTTATAGATCTCCAGGAAGGAGGCTCTCAGAACAAAATTGCACTGCTCCCGTTCCTGAAGGAGCTTGAATAGGTAGACGAAAGACCGGAAGACCAGGCCGTTTTCCTCCGAGTAAGAATTGAGCCTTTCGAACTAGGATCAAGAATCAGAAGGATTAAAAGTGACGGATCATTTATACTTTTACAATAACCACATGTTGCTATAGAATTGCTCTAGAATATTTTCAACGACACTGTCAACTCCGTTAACTTTTACCCTTTTGTTGCAAGGTAGCCACGCAGAGTGCTATGCAGAGTTGGGCAGTAATTAATTACACGAGTAATTACATGAGTAATTAATTACATCTTCAATTACATGTGCAAAAGTGGACTATAATTACAATAAGAAAACGGTTAAATGGTCCAAAACATAAAAATTAGTGGTTTTTAAAAGAACAATTACACTGAAGTAATTGCAATTACTTCTTTCACAATTACTGTAATTGTAATTGTGGTCCGCAGTTACAATTACTGGTTGAGCCAAAGTAATTGCAATTACCATGCAATTACAATTACATGTAATTGTAATTTTATTTCTGCAATTCCCAAGTAATTCTAATGCAATTACAAGTAATTGTAACTGGTATATAGTTGCAATTACTTTACAACAGACGACGCTCGCGCGTGAACACTCACACGCCGCGCCGCGCCGCTAGGATACACTCACACACCGCTAGACCACGTATACGTACGCGAGGATTGCAAGGGTCCGGGATTCCACTTCTGATTTCTCGATAATGCAAAGACGGGGTTTTTTTAGTAGTCAAAATCGCTAGATGAAAGATCAATCTAGGGCGCTGTTTGCCTCAAAAGTCCTTCTTTTACGTTTCCGAGCAATGGTTTTGCAATATTCGGCTGCATGTTGCCCGTTGGAGAGGCTACTACGCCGGCGCGGCGTGACTACAGCGTCATCTGATGAGCAACATGCGACGTGCAACATGCAGCCAAATATTGCAAAACCATTGCTCGGAAGCGTAAAAGAAGGACTTTTGAGGCAAACAGCGCCCTAGATTGATCTTTCATCTAGCGATTTTGACTACTAAAAAAACCCCGTCTTTGCATTATCGAGAAATCAGAAGTGGAATCCCGGACCCTTGCAATCCTCGCGTACGTATACCATACATGGCATATGGTCTATAGCGGTGTGTGAGAGTACCCTAGCGGTGCAACTACCAGTTAGAATTACTTGTAATTGCGGACCACAATTACAATTACAGTGATTCGTCAAGTAATTGCGATTACCGATTACAATTACATGTATTTCTGCAATTTCAAATTACAGTAATTGGTGAGTAATTGTAATTGTAATTGAAATTACATTTTGCACAACTCTGGTGCTATGCATAGTCCCGAGCACTATACATATAGTGCAGTCGTCATAGATAAAAGATTTAGCGGTTCATCGCCTAAACGGACAACTTTGTTTTCGTATACACAAAAATACCGCGTAGAAAACCGTTCGATGAAGTAGTGAACTGCCATTATCTTATCTATCATGTCGATTAGCATTAACCTTTCCGTTGCATCGGCCTTCGAAACGAACAGCTGTTTCGATAGACATATATTATTCGTTGGTCTCCGACTTCCTGGTTATATTTACAAATATTTTTCGTTTCTCGAAATGAAAAATAAATCCGATACACCAATATCAAAACTTCGTTCACCCCTCGACGCGCAAACAGTCGTTGTGGTTGTGATCAGCTTACCATTCCCGGAGGTCCTGTGAGGGTGTGAGTTTTCCCACTTCCTGTCTGCCCGTAACAAAACGCGGTGCAGCTGAATCCTTCCACCGCCATTTCGATGAGCTTCTTGATCCCGGAGAACTGCAGGATGTCCTCCTGAGAGGCCGTTGGCTCGAAGACAACATTGTACGAAAATAATTTACCCTTCTTGTCCCCGCTGTTCGGCGATCCTTCGCACTAATCCGGGGAAACCAACGATTCCCAATTTTAACGAAAGCCACTGTTTTACATTATAAGGTGAAACGCCCTAAGCCTGGACAGCATTTTTTGCTACCTTTAATTTTATCAGTTTAGATAAACAAAAATAATTTTTTAAGAGTTTTAACATAAAATTCAGATTTTGTAAAGTAATTTGAAATCAAAAAATCATTGGTTAGGTTAATATTTTAATTGTATTAACGAGAATAATTCAAACCTATAATTGGACATATTAAATCGAATCTAAACTAGTACCTGGACAGAAGTAAAGCCTACACCGGGACAAATTGAATTTACATATTCGGCCGCCACGGGGAGCGAGACGCGCGGCCGGGAGGAGTGGGGGTATTCCTTGAGAATGCCTCCGATCGCGATCGAGCAAAAAGCCCATGCTTGATCTATAACATCGAACTTTATTAAATCTTTAATGATGCACACATCAATATATTATTATTGTATATTATATTAACCCTTTCCACTCGAAGCTATTTTAACTGCAAAATTAAACATTTCTTTCGACCTAGAATATTTCCATTCCCTATGATTTTTAAATTTCATGGACATGAAATTGGTATAATACCTCATACAGTACCTAAATGTTTACTAATTGATTAGGTACCGAGATATTCAATAATGTAATCAATATTTTGAATAATGATACAGCAATTTTTAGTGGCGTCTCAGAGTCACCATTCGAGTGCTAAGGGTTAAATTCTGACCTGTGTTTAATGCTCATTTTCTGTTGCAGAGCAAGCATTTCAAGGGGCAATACTTCTTTCTCCATATTCTCTAATTGAGTGCATAATTTTGCTTTCTCTTCTATAATTTCATCTTTATGGTCATTAGTTGCTTCAGACCTTATTTTTTTAGATTTATCATTGGTTTTTAACTTTATATCTTTAATTTGTTGTGTAATTATATTCTTTCTTTCGTGTAAATTATTATTGATTTCTTGTTCTTGTTCTTTTTTAATTTTGTTTCTCTCTTTTTCCTGCTTTTTTGACAAATGTTCTTTTTCTATAATTTTTTTTCTTGCTCCTATTTTCAAGATCTTTCTTCTGTCTTCGACAGTACAGTTGGTGGTCCTTTGTTAGCATCCACCGAACTTAAATGTTTCATTCTAGAATGCGTGCTTTTTGGAATCTTAAATTGGCCCACTGTATTGAGAGCTTGTAAGTACTTGTACGATGGATTCAACAGAATGAGATTCTTGATTTCTGTTCAGTTTATTATTTCTATTCAATCTTCTATTTTCCTTCAATCTGTCATTTTTAATAATATCCTTAGATTTTATGTACACTTTTGGCTTGCTCTTACTTTTAATTTGTTTTTTATGATACTTGTTAATTACTTTTCTCGACTGGAATCAAAAGTTTTATTTCTAGTGATGGAAAACATTTTTTTAAGAATTATATCGACATGAATAATTAATTTTTGAGGTTATGTATTAATAGTGATAGATTTATGGCATAAAAATTAAGTATTATTAACCCCACAACCGGAACACATTTTCTATATACGTTATACAAGCTAATAGTAATTTGTTTAAGCTAATAATAATTTGCAAACTACGGGTTGATTTTAATCCCAAACACTTGTCCGACTTAAGGCGTATGCACATACAATATAAGCTAATAGTTGGACAGCTACTGCAATCGCGTCCCAGTATGGAGTACTTATATTTCACAGCAGTCCTAAACTTGGACATCTAATATTTGAATTAATAATTATTATTTAAGTTAGGTTTTATTTTGCCAATTTATTTTAAAATATCAATATTATTATGCGTGATAATTAGTTTTTGTCTAAATGCTTAAATTATATCTTTTTTTCTATGTAGTAAAAGTACAAACTATAAATGCACATGATTCGCATGTAAATAGATTATTTTCTATACTGTTTTCAGATGAACTTTGAATTTATTTTTAAATTTCAATTGATGTCTTAATGAAATAATATTCACACCTACTTGTAGCTAAGGCCTCAGAGTATATATGATATAATTATTTAATCTCTTAATTATTGATTTTACTATGAAAATTCAATTGTCCAGATTTAGGTATCACTTTTGGGTTGTCCACACTTAGGGCACTTCACCTTACTCTTCTAATCAATTCTAATCAACTCACGTAAATTTGTCCATCTCCGGGAAACTCCACTGCCATATGATCGCCCTTCTTGATTTCCCTATTGCTAAGCGGACGAACTCTAAAATTCAAGAGCCGACATATTGTAGAAAACAAATTCAATTCTATTATTATTATTATGAAGTTTTGCAATCAGTCTCGTTTAGGGCTCGGCAGTTCTAACGTTAAAACTTTTATGCTCACCTGACGACAACATTTATATTATTCTCTGGAAGCAAGTGTTTCGTGGCTATCACCCTCTTGTCACCGTCCACCAGCCTCTCGATGCTGCCGGTTCTGCGAGCACAGAACAACCGATTATTATTCAACGATCCTCGTAAATGTAAGTACTTAAATACATATATTCCCAAGGAAGAGATTAGCTAACTAACACTTTCCTGTGGAACTCGAGCATTCTTCCCGTTTCACGGCCGATAGTTCGAACCGGAATAACCGTTTGCTTGTTCCGTGATTGACCCTCGAACACGGCGGCTCAATAATTTAGGAGGTTCAATCAATCGGGCCAGGTCGGGGAAAACTCTCGCGTGATTGACCGGCTTCATTTATGATTTCATTTTCTCTCGGGCCGTGGCCTCCGTCAATGATTCATGGCGGACATCGCGGTACGATTACTTGGGTGATTGCCCGAATCGAAAATGCAACCGACTCTTTTACAGAACGAACGTTTCTCCGAGCAGACGATATATTTTTTCATTAAGCTCTCGAAAAGATTTGGAATATATTCGCGAGAAACGATTTTATCCATTTGCTCAAACATTACGCGGACATTACTTTTTTTTAATTATTTGGAACAACCCCGGGGAGTGCCGTAAAAGAAATAGAAATTCAAAAGTCGAAAATAAACAAAACATTATCACTGATCTAGTGACATAGTTTACAACATCAACAAACACCCATGATTTATTGGACGAAAAAATATAATATTATAAATGGACTGCGGATCTCTATGCATCTATGAAGAAATCGGGTGGTTATGTACAGGGCCGGATTAAGCCCCGTAGCAGGAGTAGCATATGCTACGGGCCCCGCGCTTCTGGGGGCTCCGCGCCATACAAACAAGGGCCGATACATGAGCGCCTGTCTATGCCAGGGGGCACATATAGTTTTCCTAAAAAAAAGCTCATTCCTTGTGGTTGCCGCAAAGGTGCGCTACATTTACACACGAGCGGCCCTGATGTAAAGCCCTGGGCCCCGCCATAACATTTGCTACGGGCCCCGCGTTTGCTTAATCCGGCACAGGTTATGTAATATATGTCATGGAATCAGAGATGGGCAAATTTGGTATTTAAATACAAATGAATATAAGATACAATATTTGTATTCTTTATTCGAAGGTTCGAATACGAAAGTATCTTATATTCGAAAAATATTTAAATACTTTTGTATTCGCCGAGAATGTATTCGAAGCTTCGAATAGTTTTTGTATTTAATTTTTGTATTTGATTTTCGAAAATTAAATACATCCTGGCCCGAGGGTCGAGCACAAAGGCCTGAGACCAGAACACAATAGTAGTGCAATAAACACGACCGGGCAAACCCTCGGCCTCCCAGGTATCTCGGCATGAAACCGCTAACAAGTGAATGCTAAACAATTTCTATTTCTTACAATTTCCTCACGGAAGTGACACGAGCCGTTTCGTGGCGTTCTTCTGATTAAGAAAAGTCTAAACCCGACAGAAATCGGACTGTATGTAGTGGATTTATTCGTGAGAATTTCTTCGGAAAAATTATTTAAATACATTTTCGCCCCTACTCTGTGCTAGAGCGACGAAGCGGCGAGGGTTTCATGCCGAGATACCTGGATGGCCGAGGGTTTGCCCGCTCGTGTTTATTGCACCACTTTTGGCCAAGGCTCCCGAGGCCCTCGTCGCTTCGTCGCTCTAGCACAGAGTAGGGGCGAAAATGTATTTAAATATTTTTTCCGAAGAAATTCTCACGAATAAATCCACTACATACAGTCCGATTTCTGTCGGGTTTAGACTTTTCTTAATCGGAAGAACGCCACGAAACGGCTCGTGTCACTTCCGTGAGGAAATTGTAAGAAATAGAAATTGTTTAGCATTCACTTGTTAGCGGTTTCATGCCGAGATACCTGGGAGGCCGTGGGTTTGCCCGGTCGTGTTTATTGCACTACTATTGTGTTCTGGTCTCAGGCCTTTGTGCTCGACCCTCGGGCTAGGATGTATTTAATTTTCGAAAATCAAATACAAAAATTAAATACAAAAATTATTCGAAGCTTCGAATACATTCTCGGCGAATACAAAAGTATTTAAATATTTTTCGAATATAAGATACTTTCGTATTCGAACCTTCGAATAAAGAATACAAATATTGTATCTTATATTCGAATCCGTATTTAAATAGTTTTGTATTTAAATACTGCCCAACTCTGCATGGAATACATATATCTTTGTCAACCCAAACGTAAATAAATCAATATTATCTACGTAATAGTGTTCTGTTTTTAGTTATTAGCAAATGTTATTCTCGAGTAACAACTTGTCCGACAACGACGAGTAAATGCAAGACTAGAACAAACCTCTTGCAATATTCTAATTTTAACCCCTTGCCCTACAATTTACTTTACGGTTTCAATGATTAGAACTCTCTTCGTAGTTCGTAATTTCCTAAAAAAACGAAAACAAACAAAACATTAACGAAATCAAAATAGAATTTCATTTTGGTTTAAAGGAGATTAAAAACATGCATATTTATTAGACTGTGTTCAAAATCTTCAACACGAGTCCGACACGGTATTGTAGGGCGAGGGGTTAAAACATAATAAATTTGAAGATGAGAATATCGGTTGCATAATGATTATGTTCCAGGACAAAGGTATTGCATAAAGACGCGTGTTCGCGTTTGTTGCGTCTCATAGGCGATTATTGTATACTCTGTGGTGGCAATGGTGAGTCAGTGCGAGCATGCCCGCTACCGATTTCAATAGTATCCTCGTTAGCGGGCAATTATTTATTCACGGTGGAACGGTGTACATGTGTGGCACCGCTGCGCTCGCGCTCGTGTTGTCTTGTCACCCCTTGAAACGGAAGGGGTCAATGTCGGTTGTTGCACTTAGGAGGAGCTTGCCGGAAGCAGGAACATCGCGATCAACTATTTTCCTATAGGCAGCAAGCAAGTGCACGTTCATGCAACGTTCGATCAATTTCTTGCTGGCTGAAATGGAGAACCGACGCCAAACACTACTACTGTTTCAAGAAATAGATACTAAATTGAATGTTATTTCTTCCCTGAATGATTGTAATAGAGCAGAAATCATGTATTGACATTTTCATCTACTCAATTTTTTTGTAAATGCATAAAGATCCGCAGTCTAGTATACATAATAAATAATCACAAGCGATAGGTAAATGTAAATTGTGTAAAACTAGCAGTACTACCTTAAAATGTTGTAAATATGATCAATTTATATGTAAAAAAACAATTTTGTAACCTGCATAATATGCGCAAAAGTTGTTAATCTTCAGGTAATATCTTAATAAAACATAGAGAATAAACGTCTGTATCTCAAATACAGTTTATAATTGACTATTTCATGATACAATGCCAAATTCTTTGAAATTATCCTGTCAATTCTTTCCGCGTACTGGGTACATGGCGCACCCGCTGATCCCCCTCACCCCCCATATAAGCCAAGCGTAGGCACTGTCGATGAGCATAGCTTGTACATCTTTCGAGAATGTGACGTCACGGTGTACTTCATCTTTGCCGAGGGAAAAATTATCTGTGCCTGATCTATGGGTATATATGGTCTAAGGTAGTTACCGTCAAACCGCGTCATTGACGCCATTTTCTTGTTTTGACATCTGGTAAAGATTATCATCTCACAACCATACAAGTTCCATACAACAGCATAGTTTTTAATAACGTTGAGCATGTCGAATTTTGCGCCTCAAAAGAGGAACAGTTTTTTTGGCGTGGCATCCAGAAATTGTCAGAGAGATGGGAAAAATGTGTAGCTACCGATGGGCAATACTTCGAATAAAATATTTTGTATCATTGTCATACAATAAACGTGTATTTTTTAGGGGTGTGCAAGATCCTGTCGGGACGGGAAATTCTCGAGAGATTCTCGAGAAAATTTCGGGATTCCCGGATATTTTCGAGATTTCGTCCCGATCTCGAGAGAAATTCCCGTCCCGACGGGATCTCGCACACCCCTAGTATTTTTTATATTTTTACCTGGTAATCGACATTTCGCTGCAACATGCATATGTACATATGTACTATACATATGTATAAAAGCTCAGATATGATGTATTTCAGATAGAACTGTTTAATAAACAGACTGATAGAGTCCCATAAATAAAACAGAAACGCTTAACGAAGAACCCAGAATTATATTAAAAAGCAACGAAACGAGTTTATGCGCGTTACGGTGCAATACTTTGTAATTCAATAAAAAAAAATCAAAGAAATATTGTTTACTCGCGACGATGTTGCGGTGCGGGGTTGTTAATCAAGAAATGGCTCGGGAAAAATCGATGGGACAGTCTGATGTATTGCCACCATTCCGTACTGACACGTAGCCTATCATCATATAACAATGTCAGTCGATTTTATCGGCTGCTATCTCAATACGAATTACGAATCGAAATTGCGAGGGCTCGAACTGCGTTGTGTCAGACCACTAAAAAGGTCTTGCGACGTGTGTCACCTGTCCACAAAATGGCGTCGACGCGACGATGGGATAATTGTCGGGACGAACAAACAACGGGACATTTTGCACAGGGGACAAGTGACTCAGGTGGATGATCGATAAAGGAAATTGTAGCTCTCTCGGAACCGGTATCGGTCTAAAAGCGCCGGCAATCTGTTTCGAAAATCGAGCGTCTTTCGACGAGGGGAATTTTCCATACATTTCTACGCTATGCACGCGGTCTTAATTTAATAATTAATATTCGACCGATAACGGTGATACCTTCGCGTGACGATACAGAAATGATGTCGTTTTATTACCGTTTCGCGTTACGAGGTTCAAGGAAAAGCTACTATGGACGAAGGATTTGCACGATTCCTGAAAATGTGTCCTGTCGAATCGTCATTTTGAAAAACTGCACAAGCGTAAAAGGTTTGGATACAAAACGCTGCCAATTAACAAATTGCTAGACACATTTATCTAATAAAAGTTCCACCAAGAAAATGCTCATAAATGTTCCCATTAATTTGTTATCAACCCGACACTGTAAAAACCGGGGATTTCAGTGGAGAGGGGATCTTCCAGGCAGAAAAAAAAACGGTGGGATCGCGTGCAGAAACGGCAGAAACTATCTACCCCACGTGTCTGAACGGTCGAGATCTCTTTACACAACACACGTTGCCGATCGCCGCGATATTGACCGACAGAACAGAGACAGTCCCGGCAAGGTCCCGCAATCGATACACGGCATCGACATGTGTCGCAACCGCGACGTATGTGTCTATCACCGTGCAAACCACCCCTGCGACCACCCACGCACCTCTTGCGATGGATACGGGGCGGGTTTCACACGTCCATCCCCCACCCTCCCGGCAAAAATGGTAAAACGAGGCGGCTCGAGTCATCTTCGACGAGAGTGTCACATCGAGGCTATCGGTGGCCTGGATCTGCTCGAGTTATTTTGCAGTATTTTGCGGCGAATGGCGAACGATCCCCCTTCCTCCGCTGTTCTCTTCGTCATGAAACCCGCTCTTTTCTCCACTTCGAAATTGTCAAGATATTATTGTAGTATATTGAAAATTTTACATTAATGTTCATATCAATAGCGCCAATGTCGCTAAAATAAAATGGATATTAAAAAATAGCGAAGCATCGAGTTCTTTGGAATAATTTTGGATCCAACGTTCCAAGCAGCGTTTTCTGTTTTCGCATGGCAGATAAGATGCTTCTAGCAAGTTGCAAGCCGGCTTTTATTATCTGCGTCGCGTCGATATCGCGCAAGGAAACTGCTCGATAACGGTTGATAAAAAAATTGATGCCGGTAATGTTGCGATATTACAAAGTCGATAGTTGTAATATTCACTAGCTGATCAATAAAGGAGACATCTGCGAGAATGTTGACGCACGATCTATTTCAGGGTGGATGGAAGCGCGGAATTGATTATTCGCGAACATCGCGTTGCTCTCCTTACCGTGTGGAAATATTTAGGTAGAACGATAAGATCGTCGAGAGCCGTCTGTTTACATTCTCCGTTAATGGAGAATGCCGGTGGGAATATTGATATTCCTTTCAACCAGCCACAACGCGAATTATTAAAGTGAAGTATTCAACGAGGTGGCAACCTTAACCTTGGCAAACAATTTAACCGAATCAACCATCCACGAGAATTAACCCCTGAATCTTTCAGTTCGAGCATTTAGAGCAGGGGTGGGCATTTTTGCCTCAAGTGAGGCAAAGCCGTCCCCACCGTAGCGCCTACTGTCCCCCACCAACTTCCGTGGTTACTATGAAAGAAAGACGCGCTTCGTCCGTCGCAAGCAGTGCGCAGGCCTCGTGCATCGGAGTCGCGAGGAGCGCCACGGAAAGGAAGGTTGGTGGGGGAAGCAGGGGTTTGAGGGGCCCCACCCGTGCCCATTAGGGTGGACCTTATTTTTTGACCAAAGAATTTTCTCCTGGGCACCCCCCAGGATTGTGACACCTGTTGAGAAAATGATCTGGAAAAAATTTGGGGCCGATTGGATCATGGGAAACCGGCGCTCAACGAATTTGAAAATTTTTTTTTTAAATCTTGACATAAATATACGTTGGAATATATCGTTGAATTTGTCTCTTTTTTCTCTGCAAGAATCCATATATAGCACAATCAGTTGTTAATAGAAAAAACATCCGTGACCTTGAAAACTTGAAAAGATGACCTTGAAAAAATTTTTTTTCTCTGATGCTATATTCACCTCCTTATATACTACAACTTCTATTTGAAGAGTTTTTTCATATGTACATAACTAACAGAGATATTTAATATCTCTGTTAGTTATGTACATATGAAAAAACTCTTCAAATAGAAGTTGTAGTATATAAGGAGGTGAATATAGCATCAGAGAAAAAAAATTTTTTCAAGGTCATCTTTTCAAGTTTTCAAGGTCACGGATGTTTTTTCTATTAACAACTGATTGTGCTATATATGGATTCTTGCAGAGAAAAAAGAGACAAATTCAACGATATATTCCAACGTATATTTATGTCAAGATTTAAAAAAAAATTTTCAAATTCGTTGAGCGCCGGTTTCCCATGATCCAATCGGCCCCAAATTTTTTCCAGATCATTTTCTCAACAGGTGTCACAATTCTGGAGGGTGCCCGGGAAAAAATTTTGCAAAATAATTTTCATCAAGTATAGCTAAGGTCCACCCTAGTGCCCATCCCTGATTTAGAGCAATGATTCCCAAAGTGGTCTATATCGACTCCTAGGGGTCGACTCCGAACTGCAAGGGGTCCATGTCAGCGAAAACAAAAATTAGGGGTGCATGAAATGACGAAAGAACGAAACACGTGGGATCTTCGTCGCCAAGGTTTATGACACGAACGTGACGGAAAGGCTATTTTTTCAGATTAAGGCATATTCTACATTTGGCGACCATTTGGTAGTAAAAAGTTGAAACAGTAAACAAAATTCGAAGTAACGCGTTCAATACTAGGTTATTTGCGCAGCTGTGTGAGGAAAATAACGAGAACTTTCATCGATTGCTCCTTCACACTGAAGTACGCTGGCTGTCAAATGGCTTATGTTTGACAAAATTTCTTTCACTTTTTGGCGTCCCCTATACGGTCAAACAGGAATGACAGTCTGATTGAACAGTCAGACATCCGCTCCAATCACGAAAGAACCAATGAAAATTAAATTAAAAAATTAAATGTAATTTTCACAGTCAATAAAAATTATCTGGAAATCCGTCAGTCCACTTCATCAGTCCGTCAGTATTCAATCAGAATGACAGTCACGTCGAAGATTGACATTCCGATTAACCGTTTAGGGGACGCCTTTGAGACAGTTTTAGAGTTTTTGGATGATAAAGATCCAATTTTAAAAGAAAATTTAATCAAGTGGAAACCAGACATTGCTTATTTAACAGATTTGTTCACTAAATTTAATGAAGTTAACTTGCAGTTACAAGGTGGCAGTCTAAATTTGATAAAACAAAGTCCCTCATTTCCGCTTTTCTTGTCAGGATACCTACGAATCTAACTAGAAAGGAACTAGAATCTTACTAGATTTTGGGTCGAAAAAATGGGTTTGCGGGCCACGGCTTTTTTTCCTCATTTCAGCTGATTTTGGGCTGGGTGTGGGCTCATTCTAAAGAGGAAAGTTCAATGCGGAGCGCTCTGGTCACGATGCTAACGAGATTATGTTTATATCTAATAATATGAGTTTCCAAAGTAGAGGAGAAAAATCGAGAAAAAATACCCGCAGATTCCAATGTATTTTTCTGCCACTAAAGACCTTTTTGACTGCTGTAATAACCAGAGCGCTCCGCATTGAACCTTCCTCTTTACAATGAGCCCACACTCAGCCCAAAATCTGCTGAAATAAGGACAAAAAACGTCGGCCCGCAAACCGATTTTTTCGACCCAAAGTCGAAAAAATCGGTTTGCGGGCAAATATTGAAAATTTGCTATTAAAGTATCAGGCTCATCCCTCCCATTAAAAGCATATATTTTTCTGTGTAGCTATTTTATGTTATAATTTTACTAGATTTGCATTTTGTATCGTTTTAATTAATAAATGTATAAAAGTTAACATGTGTTTTTTTTTTAACTTTTTCACTCTACAGTTAAACCTATCAAAGGGAGTAGCACTGTGTCAGTTGTCAAAAACACATTTGAAGTTGATGAATATGTAACAATTCATTATTAGAAAGGCGGAGGGGGGTCTACCCAAAACAGAAAAAATTGGCACATGGTCTACGAGACAAAAAAGTTTGGGGACCTCTGATTTAGAGAAATGGTCATATATTTCCGAAACTGTTCTGTCAGAACTAACAACCAGACTACATACTATAGCACATTGGAGACTTAAAAGATTCAAAGATTCTATTTCTTGCAGTTTATGCAGACAATTTTGATTTTGCATAAAGACTCGCAGTCTGCTGACGATGAGTAGCGTAGCGTAATATAGCGTAGAGTGTAGAGGACTCTGAGGACTCACTCGCTTCCCCGGGACTGCAACAGGCTGCTCCTCACGACCCTCTTGACATTGGACCCGCTTCTACCAGGACTATTCCCTCGAGATCCCGTCGTATCCGAAGGACTATTGCCGCGCGACACGCGGCCCCTTTTCTTATCCCTCTTCGCATTTTCTTTTTGCGGTTTCTCGCCGCGATGGGGCGACGGACTTTTCACAAGCACCATTCGTCCACCTGCGAACAAAATCCTGATTAAAATGACTCGAAACATTCTCGATTTCGCCGTAATATGATTATTATTAAATAATCCACTGTGTGATCCGCACACAGTGCGTCTAGATCAGATCACACTTTCTCGTGCGGCCCTTCAAAGGTTTTACATTTTGACTTTTAAAAATTTCTACAGTGTCCCGTTGTTCTACAAAAGACACATACAGTAGCGGACAAAAGTTTAAGACCGCTCTAAAAAAGACGATAACTACATATTTCAATATTGTACTATACGATTTGAACTTTTTTAGGAAGCTAGAGCAATTAGTTTACTATAGGATGTGAAAAGAAATTTTTTTCAAAAATTGCAATTGAACGGAATTGTTGAAAAATTGCTAAAAGTTGAATTTCTAACTTTTTTATGTGGGCCTATATTGAAAATTTAAAAAATACATTTTGTAGATCTGTGTCAATTAAACATATTCTGAAAATTTCGTCAAAATCGGTCGACGTTGCAACGAGCTACAAATATTTAAAGATGGTAAAAATGGCAAATTTTCACGATTTTCGGCCTATAACTGCAGATTCTTACATCTTTCAATGCCTGTCGTCTTTTTTCCGCATCAACCGATTTTGATGAAACTTTCACAGTGCATATACTTGACACAGATCTACAAAACGAATTTTTAAAATTTTCAATATAGGCCCACATAAAAAAGTTAAAAATTCAACTTTTAGTACTTTGTATACAATTCCGACCAACTGCAATTTTTGAAAAAATTTCTCTTTTCGCATCCTGTAGTAAACTAATTGCCCTAGCTTCCTAAAAAAGTTTAAATCGTATAGTACAATATTAAAATAGTTATCGTCTTTTTTAGAGCGGTTTTAACCTTTTGTCCGCTACTGTATATCTTTCGCCGTTTTCTAAGTAGTATTTCTATTAATGAGTGTTTTATTTCTGTAATGTTTTATACTAGGTTTATTGTGTTAATAGAGAGATAATTTGATTTCATCATTCAGTCTTTGTATTGTCATAAGTTTCTTACATGCGGCCCGCACAACATTTTTAAATTTATAGCTGGCCCGTTGTAAAAAAAGGTTGCTCATCCCTGGTCTAGATCAGGCCTGGCCAACCCGCGGCCCTCCACGTTAAATTATGCGGCCCGCCGGGCGATTTTATATTTCTATTGAAACTTTTGTTTCTCATTGTATGTATAGAAAAAATATTAAATAAATGAAGTGTCATTGTTATAATATAATCGATTTATAATTATAATATAATCAAGTTGCAGTGCAACAATGAAGTGAAACAATCTTTTACGTCCATATCAAAAATTAATATTTACAATACCTACTTATATTAGGAAGTGCTTTTGGATCCACATATATTTGTGAAACACTTTTTTCGAAGATGAAATTTACAAAGAGTTCTTCACGTGCTTCATTAACTGATGCCAATTTAGAAAACTAGCTAACAAAAGATGTGCAACGTCGAACATAAATATAGATTTACAAAAATTAAGTGAAAAAAAGGATAAACAAATATCTCATTAATAAAAACTCGAGAGTTAATTATATTGAATCATAGTATAACAATAAAGTTTTATTCATTTTGTATTTGTATTACATATTTGAGAAGCATGTTTACCTAAAGTGCGGCCCGCTATAACGTTACGCGTCATCAAAGTGGCCCGTGAAACCATTTGGGTTGGCCAGGCCTGGTCTAGATCATCAAGATCATCGAGAACAAAGATATCTACGTAGCAGAAGGCAAGATCGACGCGAAACCACAAATTTTCCGGGCCTCACAATAGTGAAAGCCTTTCTGGTGAACGCACAAATTTATACAATACGGATTAATTACGGTTTGCTTACGGGACGAGGTCTCTAGCCGATAGTAATCGCGAGCTACCCTAATTGAAGCGAAAGTTCCGCCGAGCCGACTAATTGCGATTCCATAGAAATTCTCGGCCGTCATCGATAATGTATGTATCATACATAAAGAACAAAGCTGTATTAACGTCGGTACGATCCAGCTACGTTCGCAAAAGTTTCTTTTTCTCTTCTCGCGGCGCGGCGCGGCGGCCGGGCCGTGCGCGTTGGAATTTAACACGTTCCACAGTGGACTCAAATGCCAATCTGGCTGATAAAAAATCATAGTGATCAGACGCAGCTTCCAATTGCAACTTGTATGGAGTCGTTGTAACCGGGAGACTTGAATATTTAAATTTATGGTAATTTGGACCACAACAAATTTTTTTAAAACTTTTTATAGTCATTAATGTAATTTTAGAGAGAAGAAGCATTTTCACGGAAATTAAAGTTACTAGCGTTTTTAGTCACAGAATCAACTGAAACCGACACTAAAATAAAAACCTCATATATTTACAAACATACACACTTGATTAGATAGACTTATTTACACTTCTAGTTATACATATACAGTAATCGCTCCTTCGTTGTCCTGAATCGTGGGCACGATCGATCGTTGTCCAGTGCCCTACCCACTCCACTGCCTGTCAACGAGAGGATTAGGCCTGCGTGGATCTGGTCGCCAGATGTGTCCCAGGACTGTCTAGATCCGCGCAGAACGGAGAACAATAGGAAAGGAATATGGCAAGGAAATAAGAAGTTTTTCAAAGCCAGACAGTTGACTGCTTTTGACTGCGAATGCTTTTCTTTGTCATTTAACTAGTCGTTTCACTAAAGACGCAGTCATAAATCAAAAATAGTGTCCGGGCACGGTCGTTGTCCGCTCAAACCCCCGGCCTTTGGACAACGAAGGAGCTTTCACTGTACATCGTTTCAGTTTTGTACACACATCCATGCACTGAAAACACACCTACACTATAACAAAGTTTTATTTTTTATATATTCTCTATGTTCCCACATTAGAATCAATATTACTGTTGTGGTCAGAATCATCACTACTGTTGTTGTTCGTCTATCGCCGTGTGGGCACACAGTCATCATTGCTTATCATGTTTACTCGTGCAATTTTTACTCTAATCCTGTTAATTTTCAGAATATTAAAAAAAATCTTTCACAAAACATTTTTCATATCACCTACAAAAAAGTAAGTAATATAAGGTATCAGTCTTTTAAATCTCGTATAGCTATCCTATTCGTTTATGTGCTGTCACAAGAAAACATACATACACCGTTTTGCCACAAAAATCTTAAACCCTCTTTATAAGTGATCGCAAACTGTTCAGAAACTTTAAAGTTACATTAAACAATTATTGGCAAATATAGTGGCAACTGATTTTTACAAGAATTAAGGAACAGAGTCTACATTACGAAATCAAACAGGAGATTCGACGAATGCGCATGAATTTGGTTACTTTCATTCGAAAAACTGAAATGCATGAAGTAAAAAATTGACTACCTTTGAACACGGGCATTTGGAACATTCATTAACTTTTGCAAATTCTATAATTACAGAATGAAAGGCAAAATATTCGCATTTAATATTGACGTTTACCAGTAGCAAAAGCACTGACCGTTCTGGGGCACTCTTAAAGGCCGCAGCGACTATAAACTTTTGCGTAAATATTACCCGATACATATAAAAAATCTTCAGACCAAAACAGAATATAATTTAAAGATCTACAGGGATTTAAGAATGGAAACAAATAAAAAAGTAAGTAATAGTATGTGATTGAAAATACGACTTTTTATCAGTTAGATTGGTGTTCGAGTCCACTGTGGCGTTCGTTGCTGGTGTCATCTAACCGTGACCACGATTTGATACATTATACATCATAATGTGGACGAATTTTTATGCACATATTGTATGTGTACGCATACGTATACGTACAGTGACTCCCAAAAATATTCGGACACTCTTAAAAAGCCGATAACTTTTTTAAAATTCGATTATATCATTCGAACTTTTTTGGGAAGCTAGAGCAATTAGTTTACTACAGGATGTGAAAAGAAATTTTTCTGAAAATTGTAATTGGTCGGAATTGTCGAAAAAATGCTAAAAGTTGAATTTGTAACTTTTTTATGTGGGCCTATATTGAAAATTTTAAAAATTCGTTTTGTAGATCTGTGTCAAGTATATATGCACTGTGAAAGTTTCATCGAAATCGGTTGATGCGGGACAAAACGACAGGCATGGAAAGATGTAAGAATCCGCAGTTATAGGCCGAAAATCGTGAAAATCTGCAGTTTTTGCCATCTTTAAATGTTCGTAGCTCATTGCAACGCCGACCGATTTTGACGAAATTTTCAGAATATGTTCAATTCAGAAAGATCTACAAAACGTATTTTTTAAATTTTCAATATATCCCCGCATAAAAAAGTTGTAAAATGCAACTTTTAGTATTTTTTCTGCAATTCCGATCAATTGCAATTTTTGAAAAAATTTGGTTTCACATCTTGTGGTAAACTAATTGCTCTAGCTTCCCAAAAAAGTTCAAATCGTATAGTACAATGTTAAAAAAGTTATCGCCTTTTTAAGAGTGTCCGAACATTTGTGGGAGTCACTGTACATGTATTTACGTCTATACACGTATGATATGATAAGCGACACCCTTCGTCCAAGGGTCAATTCAATTAACATAAGTAATTCGTTATTTTGTATCTGCCATGTGTCGAGTAACGTCCAGCAACGATGGTAGCAAGTCATCGCCAACATATACATATAATTGATCGAGAACTGTTTATTGCTTACTTAACCGGTAAATAAAATTGGCACAGTCAACCGGAGATTGTTGACGGCTCGATATCTAGTATAACTGCGGAGCCAGTCACGCGAAAAAACAGTTAGTATTGAACGTGTTAATGCGAGCCAGTGACTTTTACCAGAACCATACATCCCCGGACCGGAATATCGGTAACGGTAACACTTCCTGGGAGGCCTATCCTCTGAACCAGATTACCTATGCAGGACACGGCAGTTTCGCGACTTCGTTCCGGTCAGTACACATTACACCTTTCATTTTGCACCTTTCCTTTTTACAACAATTAACGCAAACGGGCCACCGCCTCCGCCTCCGCCGCAGCCGTCGTGATTTTGAAAGTGAAAGCCAATAAGATCGGACACGCAAAATCGAGCGCCACGCGGTGAGGAGAGAGTGAATCTTATATCGCGGACTCGTTCGGTCCATGGCCGAATGGGCCAGAAAATTAACGAGCAGATTCAGGCAAGCTGTTTTTGCGAACGATCGAAGCGTACCCAGCAATTTATGATTCACTTTCTAACTTCTAACTCGCCATTTCCTCGGGGACAGTCGTGAGCGAATTAAAAACAAGGAAACGCCGCGCCGCGAGACTTCATCGATCGTTCAACAACCGTGTCCGATGATGGGTAGTATGTACGTAGAACACTATTCCGGATAGTAAACTGTCGAAAATACTGTCAATTCTATGCAGAACATTCGCAAATAAAACAATTCCTTCGGCAAAAAATAAATAAGTAGTTTAACCCTCATCCGTCCGTCCCTCATTTCACTAACTGAATCTGTCCCTCGGTGTCAAATTGACACAGTGATACAAAAAATTTATAAAATAACAAGTTAAACAGTTACTTTTCGATGTTTTTTTCCTTGAAATTGAGGAGTTAACATTTACATTTTAGGTTTTTGCAGTTATATGTTTCGCATGAAAAAAATAAAAGTCACCAAGTTTCGAACGAATTTACCTACAAATAACAGAACAGTGTAACTTATTTCGGGAAAACTGTGTCAAATTGACAGGAGGGACGGATGAGGGTTAAAGTAATGTCTTGGGCGAGGGTTGCTGTTTTCGGGTGAAACGGTACACTTACATTCGAAATATCATGGATCAGTCAGAAGTATCCCATCACCCGACCGCCCTCGTCCTCGACGGCTCTATCGCATCAACTTTCCTCGATCAACGGTGTTCGTCCGATAGTATAGCGGAAACTCGTGCAATAGCAACAACAGACGGCACACTACTGACACTTCAGGGTGGCGGTTTCGAGGGTGGTGGTTTTTCCCTACAGTCGGCGTTCGCCGCCGATCGAAACGGTGTCCAACAATGTACGTATGCATGGAAATACGTAGTGGTTCGCGCCGGCTATGTTCTTGGTCGGTTCACCCCCCGCCTCGATCGTGGTCGACCACGTGGATCAAGCCTGCGTTAGCCTCTGAACTTGACACTTTGTGTATGGGGTGCACACGATCGGTCGCCAGATTGATCAATCGGGTGAATTTTCCACCTGGAACGTCCGTCGCGACAGTAAGTACCCGCCACGCCGCACAGTGGGAACATTCGACCAACCTCGATTCAAAATCAAAGAACTTGCGATAGAAACGAGGTAGAGCGATGAAATTTTTAAAAAAATAAAGCTGAAACTTTGCAGAATATGGGAAAAATAAGGAGATTATGGTACGAACGTTTTTTAATGTCGAGAAAATTCGTTAAACTTGGAGAATTTCGAGAAAATGTGGTTTCTCCGTTATTACGCGCGGAATAAAATTTTTTTTTTAACATTGCCATATATCATTTCCCGTAGATTTTTTAACGCTGATTTCAAATCTGGTTTCAAAATTTGTCTACGATTTTTTGTTTTTTCAACAAATCAATTTTTGTGACAAGAAATTAATGAAGTCGTTTATTCGTTGAAATGATTTTATGACACACTAATTTGAAGGTACATATATACATCGTATTCTAATATATAAAACACAATAAAAATAATAATAATAAAGTATTTTTGAACGTTTTCAGTTACGAAACGCATCATGAAGCACCTCACATCTCGTCATCAAGTGACGTATCTCTGACATTGCTACTGGCACTTTCTGCAGGCTGTGTCTAGCTGTAATGTAATATAAATTAGATATGTATTGTTCATAATTATACTTTTATTTATAGAAGATGAGTACTTAATCTTTTTAACTTACGTTTTTTTATCGACGTAGTTTCTAACTTCTGGTGTAACTTTTTTTCTTCGATACAATTTTAATCGATCTTCTATTAAGATCAGTGATCAACTTTACATAAATTATTAAAACATGGTTGCGAAATAACACAGCAGTTTCAATTACCAATAGCGTACTATTCAGAGGATGCGAACGAGTCACGGCATAAACTTTATAGAAAGTATATGACTGATCATTCCAGACAAAATAGTCGAAAGAACAGACTGTTAGACGTTTTTAATCGAGCAGTATACTTAACCGATCCTAAAATATCACTGATCTTATTGTTAATAGAAGATCGATTAAAATTGTATCGAAGAAAAAAAGTATCGAAAAAATCGTAGGTAAATTTTGAAACCAGATTTGAAATCAGCGTTAAAAAATCTACGGGAAATGATATATGGCATGTTAAAAAAAAATTTTTTCCGCGCGTAGTAACGGAGAAACCACATTTTCTCGAAATTCTCCAAGTTCAACGAATTTTCTCGACGTTAAAAAACGTTCGTACCATAATCTCCCTATTTTTCCCATATTCTGCAAAGTTTCAGCTTTAATTTTTAAAAAATTTCATCGCTCTACCTCATTTCTATCGCAAGTTGTTTGATTTTGAATCGAGATTGGTCGAATGTTCCCATTGTGCGCCGTGCTGCACAAATTCCATATCTTAAAAACTATAAGTGGTGTAAAAAAATGTTTCAAATAAAAGTTATAGGATATAGGGAAGAGTATATGATGATTGTATTTGTTTGGGCAGAAACGTTTAGTACAGTGACAACGCCTGCGGTGGTGGGTGTTTGGCGCGTATGGCGAGGAGGGAAGGGGGTAATGCGAAACCGAAAGAGTTATTTTGCGGAAATGAACGGTTGCCGAGATATTCGCAAAAAATTATAATTATTTAAAAAAGGTACCCCTCCGATTTTAATGGGAATTTTGAAAAATACTTCAAATAAAAGTTGCAGGTCTCATCGAAATACACATTTTATGTCCTATTAATTTTTGTCATAAAGGCAATAGTTTTGGAGAAAAACAATGTTTAATGTTAAAAACTAGGACATAAAATGTGTATTTTGATGACGTCTACAACTTTTGTCTGAAGTATTTTAAAAAATTCCCATTATTTACGGAAATAAATACAAAGGCGGCGGTTTAGTTTATTATTTATTATTTATTGATTTAATATTTATTGATTTATTATTTATTGATTTATTATTTATTGTTTTATTATTTATTGAGTTATTATTTATTGATTTATTATTTATTGAATCATTATTTATAGAGTTATTATTTATTATTTAATGGTTCACTTCCGAAAAGGTAATAAAAATTATAGTTTTTTTATTTATTTCCGTAAATAATGGAAATTTTTAAAAATACTTCAGATAAAAGTTGTAGACCTCATCAAAGTACACATGTTTTATCCTTTTGACTTTTGTCATAAAGGCAATTACCCCCCCCCCCCCCCCCCCCCACCCACCATACGCGCCTAATGCCCATCACCGCAGGCGTTGTCACCATACTGAACCGCCGCCACGACATTGTATAATAACACGGAAGTTTATTTTTTTATTTTTGTCCCGAGACAACGCACTGTGCGCCGCACAGTGGGCTAAACCGACGAAATCTGTGTCAAAATCAAAGAACTTTCGATAGAAATGAGATAGATAGAGCGATGAAATTTTTTAAAACTGAAAGCTGAAACTTTGCAGAATATGGAATAATTATAGAGATTGTGGTACGAACGTTTTTTAACCTTGAAAGAATTCGTTAAACTTGCACAATTTCAAGAAAATTGTGGTTTTTTCAATACCACGCGCGGAAAAATTTTTTTTTCACATGCGACATCTTTTCCTGTAGATTTTTCCCCGCTGATTTCAAATCTTGTCTCAAAATTTGTCTACGACCTCAGGATTTTGAAAAACATCGGTTTTTGTGAACAAAATAATGTAATAATTTCTTCGTTGAAATGATTTGGTAACCCACTAGTTTGAAGGAATATTGTATTCTCATATATAAAACACATTAAAAATAATCATAATGAAGTATTCTTCAATGAAGTAACTTCAATAACAATCAATGAATGTGGAAAAAAATGATACCACTTCTGACAATGAAGTTTTTTTACGCTTTTTCAGATCAAACACCCGTGCGACGCGACGCGACGCGACGCTTCGATTACTGAAAGATTCATGTTCGACCTTGAGGAGCGCTTTCCTCGCGTTCCATGAGGAGGGGGCAAGAGCTTATTCTAAGTGGTTCTAGCCGGGACGATTAAATACGCAAGTAGGGTCCCGGTGATTGATTTCCAATTAGCCGATCGTTCTTCATCCGGCCGAGCGAAACGGGTTCCGTCGGCGAGGATGCGAAACAAGAGTGGTCCCGGAGAGTCGGCGCTGTAAACTTTATTGCGGCTCGTTTTCCGTTCGCGGGGCGCGACCAGCGCGAGCTCGAGGAAAACGCGCACGCGAAAAATTCCACGCCGACAACCCTACTCGCGAGCGTTATACCCGGCCAGTATTTTTGTGCCGGCGGGGTCTATTCTCGGCCGTGCAATTCGATTCTTGCTCGGTGAACCTCGACGAGGCTGTTGCAGCCCCGCTGTCATCCGTAGGATGAACCTCTGCTTCATGGTACACATCTCTTTCGCTGCCACCTGAAAACGCCATTGTATAAGGGATGAATTAGGGATGCCCCCCATTAGTTCTGTTTCAATTGAAAAAATAAACTTACTTTGCTAAATATTATGGATTCTTGCTTTTGTAATGCTATTCCTTTCCTTCTATTTGCTTCTATTGTCAGAAGCTATTCCAAACATACGTTTCAAGCGCATGATTTGTGCATCGGATTGCTAAAATTGAAAGTTCTTTATTTAGTGCACCAGATTGTTGAAGAGAAAAACATTATCCTATGCATAATAAAAATATTGGACTTGTTCAAGTTTCCTCTTTCATTTAAAAATAATTGTAGGCTTTCCAGCTTGTTTGTAGCTCAATCAAACCGCAACAAAGTAGACGGGGATTGTCAGCAGCTAACAAATCAGGTTTTCATGAGAATTTGACCTTACGGGGTCCCGATCATGGATCGAGGACTCAATTATGGCGTCTACCGATCGGTAGTCGTTGCTTGAGCGTTGTCTGACTAACGGTTGCGAAAGTACGGTAGCGGTATTTATCGTACGACAAAGTGGCATAGAGTGGAATAATAATCACCGTTGCTTCTGCTGTCGCGCGTCGCAGCGGGAACGTCCTACAAATGAACTTCTAATTACAACACAGCACCAAGAACTAGAATTTAATTTTTAGAATTTCTATTTATCGCAGGATTAACGATGGAAAACCGAGTATGTGCTCACCTAGCATCTTCCAGTTGCTTCGCGTGACCTTCAGGTTCACCGGCAATTCCACAAAGTCAAGGAGTCGGTCAGGAATAGATGATTTACTTCGCCGTTGCCGCTTTTTGCCAATCAGTTTCTGCCGCTGCAGGTATATCTGAAATATCAGCGGAATTAGAGTGTTCCGTTATTTATATTGCGCTCATAAATTAAACACGGCCATTTTATCGACCACGTTGCTGCATTATTTACAGACGACAGTAGGAAATGACGTATGCAGACATTCGAAGAATGTCGCCGGGGCGCATCATTCCTATTGATTAAGGTTTTAATGGAAAAAAAATGTCAGTCGGCGATACAAATAATTATCGCTCCGCGGAGGGACACCTCCGAGCTATGGGTTATTCCAGGGCGAAAGTGGCATTTATCGCATTTCGTGCCAGCTCGGTTGGCTGACATTAAGCCGTGTGCAGACGATGCAGCCTGCCCATGCAGCCTTAATACCGGTTTAGCGCCGGGGGTCGTGTTGCAAGTCGCGTACTTTTCATAAATAAATGATGCTCGGGGAAGGTAACCGTGACGTAATGAAGATTCGCATCGGTTTCGTCTCGGTTAGGCCTCGATCCCCTCCGTTTGGTCCTCCGTTGCTCGAGGTCTCCGAGAAACCTTCGCTTCCGAACAATTGTTGTAAGAATCACAATTCTCTTTTTCGAGAAATTTGACTTTTGCAAAATCAGTGCCGCGAGAAAGCTAGATTTCCTCGATTTGGATTTGCTCTTGTAGGCAACGTAGCTTCTGGAATGATTCGACATTTGCGGCGTTATGCAGACGTGGATTAATCGCGGCGCAGGGATCGCGTAGATCTATAGCGGATACGTGCTCCCCTCGCTGAATCGAGTATAAGTAAATTATGGTATATAAGGACGGTGCACACAGCGGCTTCCTAATGTGAAGTTGAAGTTTTCCGGTCGATTACCGCGAGCGTCGTTGTTAAAAGGCGTCTGCAGTTCCTCGAACCTTCCGGCGGCGTTCTTCCCTTAACCTTGCTGCAATTCTCGATTAAACTGTACAATTAAAACAATATTACCTACTAATGCAGATCGAGTATTTATAATACAGTAAAAGCTCCTTCGTTGTCCAAAGGCCGGGGGTTTGAGCGGACAACGACCGTGCCCGGACACTATTTATGATTTATGACTGCGTCTTTAGTGAAACGGCTAGTTAAATTACAAAAAAAAGCATTCGCAGTCAAAAGCAGTCAACTGTCTGACTTTAAAAAACTCCTTATTCCCTTGCAATATTCCTTTCCTATTGTTCTCCGTTCTGCGCGGGTCTAGACAGTCCTGGGACACATCTGGCGACCAGATCCACGCAGGCCTAATCCTCTCGTTGACAGGCAGTGGAGTGGGTAGACACTGGACAACGATCGTGCCCACGATTCAGGACAACGAAGGAGCGATTACTGTACATTAACTACAACTTTCATAGGATATTCGAAATGTAAAAATAACCAGGAAAGCCTAAAGAACGCAGCAGGGTTATTCAACCGGACAATCGCGACTCGGCTGTTTGACAATCGTTTCCTCGGTATTCCACGGATCAATTCGCCATCGATAAAATCGGGGAACGATTCGCCGAATCGCCGCGGAAGCGCAGCGGAGTCGAGCGCAAGTCAATTATGCAGGAAGTGCGCCTAGATCGTTGGATAGAAACGTTTTATTCGACGGAAGGAAATGCGCGCGCGCCTTTCCATTCATCCAAATTGCCCCGTAAAACGCTTCCTTTGTGCGCCGGTATACGACGTTTACGTTTCTTGCGCCGCGCCGTCGCGCCGCTAGATATCGATCTGCGATTTAGCCGAAGTTCACGAGCCGGGTAATTTAAACCAATTACAAAAAATCGCTCGGGTCTGACGACCCGGCCGGGCCCGGCACGGCGCTCGCAATATTCCGCCGATTACTCGCCGCTCGCGCTCTCTTTCTAGTTAACACTAAAACCACCGGGCAATAAAACTGGCTAGTTTGTATTGCCTTTTAAAAATTACGAGGCCGTATTTCAGTCGAGACGGTGCACGATTCCTTTGCAAAGTGTAAACGTTCACAGAAACATCTTTACAATCTTAATAATTGTGAAATTATTTAATACGTTCGCTACCACTATTTCTTCCGTTGCCTACTCAAGTGCAACGTACTTACCTGCTTAGTTGTGACTGTGGTAGCGAACGTGTTAAATATTTCCATGAGAAACAAGTGAATAAATTTGGCAATTTGGGCACTTATTAAACAAATGCAGCGCAATATGTAAATGAACACGGTCCTCGGGAACTTTTATGAGGCAACACTATACATAGGCACTTTCAGTGCTCTGTTCGACAGTGTAGCAACGCCGCCTGGCTACAGGAAGGCTCAAGGTTTCGAAACATTTCTGACAAATTGCCCGGCGCTGTCGCGGGAACCAATAAACATAATAACCCACATACGCAACTTCGGACGTGGCTCGCTTACGAACGATCGCTAAAACAGAAATGGAAGTCTAAGTTAACAAACAGAATAATTCTTATCAATAAAAACGCGTTACGAAAATATCATCGTTGAATCGAATACTTGGCTATCGTACCGGAAGGACAAACGACGATATTTTTTTCATATTGTCCTGGCGGTAGGAATGACACGAAGACAGACGAATATTTATTATGTACATCAACACATTCTTCTCAATGTCATGTTTTCCAGCGGCGTCGGGGTCATAAATTAATATGCCACCAGTACCTAAGAGGTTAAAAACTGTACTACATATGTACAGACACTTTCCTAAAATATTTGACTCGAATAACCATGCCTATACATAGACAGCGGAATTTATGCATTTATGATACAAATCAGTTGGTGTAATTTAAAACAGTAACGACATTAGAAGAATTCAAAAATACTGTTGTATTATTTTCAACCTATTAATCAATTTCTATATCACTCCAGTTAGTTGCAAGTCAGGTATAAAATGTTTATTTTGCATAACCATCCGCTGTTTAACCATAACCATCCATCAGCATACAGACCCGAAGCATCCAACCTAATTTCGTTTGGAAAAGCCGTCTATTCACCAGCGCAGCGCGATCCGTTTCAACTCGCATCTAATTTCGCTATGGTTTCGAAACGTATCCCGAAAAACCATCGAACCCATCGTTGCGCAACGCCATCTACGCTGTGGGCGCGCGGACACAACAGTGTACCTGCACATACGTACACTCCCGGACAAAAAGATAGCACATCGTCTATTTTTTCTCATTTGGTAGAATAAACTGAAGAAAATGAGTATTTTAATATGTCAACATATTCTGAGATGCCTCTATGTATAATGTACTGAATATCATCGACAATATTTACTTCAACGGAATTATAGAAATGGAAACATAAATATTGTGGTTCGCAAGTGGGACAAAATGATAGCGAGATGTAGTAAATCTACGCTTTCCAATTACACTGAAGCTCGCGAGTTGCGAACATCAACCTCAGAACATAGTTAATAAAGTCCGTGATATTATCTCGTGTTGTAAAAATTCGCGTTTTATATTGGCCAGCAAGACCACCCGACCTTAACATTATTGAAAATTGTTGGGAAAATCTTGCCCGAGCTGTATATAGAAATGGCAGACAATTTGGAAATATTGCCGAATTAAAAAAATGTATTCAAGATGAGTGGGAGCAATTAGAGGAAAAAACCATTAAAAAACTCTATAAATCTTTGCCAAAGAGAATGATGGCTATTATACAATGTAAAGGAGGAGCCACAAAATATTAAGCATTAATTATCATTCGTTGATTTACTGTTATACATAATTTTAAGTTAAATGTGCTATCATTTTGTCACACCAAATTTCCTTCAAAATTCTTTTTTTTTTAAATAAAATTGCATAGACTGGCGAAAATCGATTGAATTTCATTTGTGTCTGATTATAGAGATATTTTGCAAGAATGTATAAAAATAAAACCTTGGTTTTGTAATGTTAAATAAATAAATATTACGTTAATTTTAAAGTGTGCTATCTTTTTGTCACGGAGTGTAGCAATGATCCTTGCGATTTGAAAATTCCCGAAAACGTAAGGGGGGGTCCAATGTGCGTACAATACATGTAATAAAGTGACCGGCCTCCGGTCGTTTTACGAGCGGCGCACAGTGCACACAATGGCGCCGGCTTCTCACGTACGTAATCACACGTGTGCGACGGCGAGCAGTGCACGGGCGTAGGGAACAGTAGGGAATGGGCCGTTTCTTCGTCTCCGTCACGCCATTGGACGCCTTCTTCTTCTTCTCCTCCACCACCTTCTTTCCACGACACGCAGAGGACAGAGAGTTCCTTTAAGCCGGCAGTTTCGTGTATTACACCGTGGCGTGTGCGCACAAGACCCAACGGGACGCGGCGAGAGATTCGCCACACAAAAGCAGAAGGCCTGGGCCCCAGGTTGAGCGGAACGAGTTCTCCAGGTGTCATCCAGGTGTACAGGATCCAGGTTGACGCTGCTCCTCGTGCACGCGCTATCCGCTATAATACCAGCCGGCGGCGGCTACACACCGGATAAACAAAAGTAAAAGTTACACTGACACGGGGCACGTCGCTTCAAACCAGCGCTGTTCCTCGGGAACGCCACCGAGAGGTCTCGTCGTTTCGCAAGTGCAGGCCTTTGTCTCTCCCGGTTGTGCGATCCAGGAGACAGACTGTGATGTGACCAGTTCCCAGTGCAAAACAGTGACACGTACGTTCTGCTTGGTGATCGGATAGACCGTAAGTCCACCCTTTTGTTTATCGCGATCGAACCGTCACGTGGCCCCGCGAACCGCAACTTCTGAACACGCTAGCACAGTAACTTGCATTTTTTACGAAAACAATTTCAGGAACTCGTGTTCGCAAATATTATAAATAAATATTGTGTTGGCAAATAAGTTCGTTAGGTTTTTTAGAGTGGAATAAATCACAAAAACCGAACGAACTTATTTGCCAACCCAATACATATATTGTTCCGCTCTCTGGGAGTGACTCGTGTCACGAGAGTCGCGAAATATGTCAGAAGTTACTCTCTAGTGCATTCGCAACCCTTGCTCCGAATAGTGCTTTATTTGTAATTACTAGACCGCGGATCTTCATGCAAAATCAAAATTTTCCAAGGCAACTACAAGAAACTGAAGTCGAGTCATAAAGTATTTTTATTTAAGTAAGCTCCGGTCGCCGATGACCCCCGTTTCGTTCAAGGTGTTATCCTATTTGCATCATTAGCGTACATATATGCATGCGCAATTTTTCCAGTCATTACTAACCGAACTGCATTTTAACGCTGACAATTATTTAGAAGGACTATCAGCCCGCAAGGCTGTCGTTGTTATCGGTAATATGCATAAATTACTGAAACGCGAAGTTCTTTTTCAATGTTCAAAATTGTTCTACTTAAATGTACATACATAGTAAGAAACATACACATATGATGGTCGTCTATTATAATTTTCGGTGTATCTCGAGTGTCTTCCCCCGAAAAACATATCGTAACATCGTACGATCTGTTGTGTGTTTCGAATGAGGTTACATACATCCATAGTCTAGTGTGAGGAACATAAAGTACTATGTATATACGTTAACTTCGAAAGTCTATTGCCTGTCCTATCTGTCAGGATAGGTTCGCACGATTTTATAAGACGTTTATGTGCTGCGCGATTGAAATGTGTCCAGCGAAGTTGACATAAATAGTATGAAGATTTAATCGTAATACATATTTCCGTTCTGTCGTTTTTCATTTGAAATGCAGACAACGAGAAGCGCACAGGCCTAGGCGCAGGCGGCGCTTCACGCTGTTGACATCTGGACGTGAGTCACTGCAAAACAAAATTGCGAACATTGCGTGCATCTATTACGAGATGCGCCACGCGCGCGAGGTGGTCTCCGGACTGTTTCGGATCACCTTTTTCTCGTAAATCATTCGAACGGGGCTCGTTTTCTCCGTTAATTTATCTTGCGATCCGCGTTCGCGACATTCTCGAGGAACTATATTGCCGCGTTTTATACAGGGCCGTTCCTAGGTGTACAGCCGCCTGCGTGCTGAGCAATTTTTCGCCGCCCCCACCCTCACCTTGACAATGGGGAAAAAATATTTAAACCAGTATACATAAGTGCTTTATTCAAATTTATAATGAGAAATTCAGAATACCAGTGGCGGATCTAACGGTAAGCGGACTAAGCGGCCGCGTGGGGCCCCGGGATACCATAGGGCCCCGAATTTTAAATTTTTAAATTTTTTTTATGTGTAACGTATGATATTTTTCATTACTTTTCTTTTTTGTTAATAAGTTTATGAGAGTTTTCTTGCAACTTCTATTTCTAACTTGAGTTTGAGGGCCCCAAAATTTATACCGCTTGGGGCCTCCACTTGACTAGTGCCGCCACTGCAGAATACAATGAATTTGTTGTATTAACGCATTTTATAAACATATATCGCATTCGCAATTCCTAATATAAAATTTTAGAGTGTCGCTTTACGAGCTTTTTTCGCAGAAAACTCGTCTACGACTTTAGCATAATCAATTTTTTCTCACATATGTCGTGCTCTATTGATAAAAGAGCTAAATCAGATTAGCGCTCCTGTGTCATAGTTGACCTTAAATAATTTTTTAGAATTTTCAGTTTTGAAAGATGATCTTTCTCCACTTGCAACTGTTACTGGCAACATCAAATACAATCTAATTGCTATTGCCAAATTAGGAAACAAGTGAACCAAATACGTAAAAACAATTTTTTCCAATATATCCTTACATTTATAAACCTCGGAATTAAATCATGCCGTGAACATGAACAATAAACATTCAGTATATAGCTCTACTCCATCTATATCATTTGAAATTGATATATCGACCGCAGTCGGCCGCCCCCTGAAATCGGCCGACTGCGTGCGGGCACGCACTGCACGCCTAGTAGGAACGGCCCTGATTTTATAATCCCGCTCTTGAAAACAAGCCGTGGACTGACATTTTTTATGGGCGGTATTTCGGGAGCCCGCGTTTTTCAGGTTATTCTCGTCCTGGCCATATTTACTCTTTCGAAATTGTACGGTATTCGCCATGGAGTTTTTCCGGCTTGTTACAATTCGTGACTTCTGTAAACGTTCTCGTAACGGTGGCGTCTCAAACATTGGTTTAACGGTTTAACTAGTTCGATGAAGATGTCGTCGGTCGGCCAAGGTTGATTTCGACAATCCTTTGTCGAAGAACAATTCTTCGTTTATTTATTGACTAAAAAGACACAGTAAGTAAATGTAATAGGCGTCTTGCAGCTTTCCGGCCGTTATTGTCAGCTTATCGCCCATGCATACATTCATTTTGTCCTCGACAGGAGAGTGTCATAAATAATCATAAGTAACGGCAAACAGTCTTGCAGAATATAAAATAAATTTCTGTAATGGCGTTACTCGTTCCTGCGCAAATGAAACAGATTCTTTTTACATTGAAATAAATAGAAATAGCAGTTAGCACAGTCTTTGTTTGGCGACCATTGGATCGAGAATCGGTCGGTACGATCGGCTATCGATACACTTGGTCGTTACTGGTCGTTACAGTCGACATTGACGTCAAACTATTGTACCCGTTGCGATAATAGTTATCGAACCTCGACAAGTAAAATTTCTTTGATAAGCGAGTATTATCGATTGCTCCATTGATACTTCGTGGATCCCGCCCCGCAGTGATTCTCAACCTGACAAACGACATAACCTCAAATAACTATCTCTCTAAATAAAAATAAAATTACTTGATTGTTTCAGCGGTTTAAAAAATAGAAAGGTCGACTTCGGGCTAACAAAAAGATACGTAGATATCCTCATGGGTTCGTGGAACCCGTTCGCGAGCTATCTTCCTAGGAAACTGCGCAGAAAGAACCGGCTGGTGGAAAAAAGAGCCGCAACGCATTGTTCCTCTGTCGGATCGCGTTTATCCTATAACGTGAAACCCGTCTTCCACGTTTTTAGCTCGGTACGAGAGAGTAGACCGAGCGGAGATTATGGGTCATTGTTTAGCCGAAGATTCTTGACCTCGTAACGCGCGCAACTGTTTGAAACGCAGATAGAAATGGCGGGAAAGGGGAATGAAAGCTTTGCTGTGTTTTCACCCCCGACCGGGAGGGTGAAAACCTTGTTAGCTCGTTCGGAAATGGTGCCTAGACCTTAATTCGCGCAAGGATACCCGTAGCTACGCGTTTCTGGGTTAATCCTAGAGAGCAATTAAAAATGTGGACTAGATTCTGACTGGTGCAACGATTGCTCCCTTGGTTTGTACAAAATATGTACATACCCAGATAGCACAAAGACATCTCAAAGACGTCTGAAAGTTGCCTGCCGCAAGACGTAAGTACGTCTGAGAGACGTCTGCTACGTCTTTGGATCGCCGTTTTTACCGTCTTTAAGACGTCTGTCTACGTCTTTAAGAGGTCTTTGTTACAAAACTGTGGGTCTTAAAGATGCCTTGTAAAGACGTATCAAAAATCGCCTGAAAGACGTATCTTTAAGACAACCTTTTGGGCATCTTTGTGCGTCTTTCGGGAAATCTTTTATGCTTCTTTTTGAAGGTCTTTCAGGCATCTTTTAGACGTTTTTTTTCACACGCACAAAATCTTCAAATTTAAGAAAAAGTTGTAAAAAAAAATTGGAATCTATATATGTATATATATTACTACTTTCATGCACTGCTTGAGGGAATATTCCACATTTTGTCTTTAAAAAAACCTGATTATAATCCAGATATTTGTATGCAGTTTGGGGCGGGATTCGAAGTCGGGCCTAGCGTTTAACTCCATGATGTGCTTCCTTTTTTTTTTGGAAATATGTTTATTGGTTTACATAATAACATTCTCTTAAAATTAGTGGTACCAACGGGTAAACATAACAAAAAATAACCAACGAATCTTAGGGATTAATACATAATTGATTGCACGTTTACAATACTCTTACGCATACTATCTTAGTTATTCTAAATATTTCGGCTCTGTTTTAATGTAATAATAGTGAAAAAAAAGTTTTGGTAAGAGTACTTTGGTTTAAGGAACACTTACAATTAGTTTATTTTGAGGAAAAACAGTGTACTACAGAGTGTTAAAACCCCAAAAGTCAGTCTTATAAACTTATAAACTAGGATAAATTAGACTTAAATTTAAACGATACTTAAAACTAAAGGCTATATGCAATGGGCCTAGGCCGTGCAATTTTATTGGCTAACTTGGGAGCCGCTTTAATTCTACACAACGAGATTATGTGTATAACACACATGGTTATGATATGTATTATGCTAGAGGCTCTGCGGTTATGGAGTTCAATCATATAGGTGCTATAAATAGAGAGCCACGAATATTTCTTAAAGTTAAGGCGTTCAAAATTGGTCCAATCTCGGTCCATGATATGCTTCCTCGCTGAGCCATGCGAACCTATATTCAGTGGCGGATCTAACGGTAAGCGGACTAAGCGGCCGCGTGGGGCCCCGAATTTTAAATAAATTTATTTAATGCCTAACGGTATGAAATTTTTCATTACTTTTCTTTTTTGTTAAAAAGTTTACGAGAGTTTTCTTGCAACTTCTATTTCTAACTTGAGTTTAAGGGCCCCAAAATTTTTACCGCTTGGGGCCTCCACTTGACTTGAGCCGCCACTGCCTATCTTCTTACATTCATTACTTTTTATTCTTATAGGCTCAAATCATATCAAATCATATAATTATTAGAAGAGATAAACTTCTGTAAAATATTTTTTACGTAAAAATCAAACTACTTTTTTTTAATGAGGCATAGTATGTATTAGTGTACACGGCTGTATTAACGGCCAAGAGATATACACATTTTCTTAAGTACTTCAATCGCACGTAAGCATAGAAACACATACATATATTGTCTGAATAAACGAAAACATTTTATTGTGAAAAACATGTACTGTTATAATATACAGGGTGTGTTTCATGCAATTGTTTCAAGCCACAGCTCCGTTATTAATGCATTTACGAAAAAATATCATAAGAGAGAGATAAAATGGTTCGAAGAGCGCTACATTCTTAGGCACTCAGATCTTTCTTAGGTGCAACTGTGCATGTGCAATTAACAATTGCAATTGACAATTAATCATTTCTTTATGTTTCCTCTGTTCATTCTACGTAAAAAATTATTAGGGTATTAAGTAAAAAGTATTAGCGTCTCATTTCTGCCGTAAAAACGACGTCTCCAAAGAGGCGGCTTTTACACGTCCAAAAAGGCACCTTTTCTCAGACATCGTTTTGACGGCAGAAATAAGACGCATAAAAGGCACCTTTCTTCAACCGTCAAAACGACGTCTGAGAAAAGATGCCTTTATGGACGTGTGAAAGGTGTCGTTACGGACGTAAGACGTAAAGACGTGAAAAAGACGAGAAAACGACGTCTGTAAGAGGTCCTGTGCTATCTGGGTACTATGATACGTATGAAAAATATTATTATGATGCTATTAGTATAATGATCATAATCGTCAACATTGTAGTGGACCATGGAATAATAATATTTAGGGGATCAAAGAAATTAGGATCAGACGGCTTCTAGGTAAGAATTGGCTCCGTACAGCGTTTGCCAGCATTGTCTATCCGTTGTTGCAGAGGTTTAAGGAAACGGTGCCGTCTCGGGCTCGACCAGTTCAAGGTTGAAACCCTTGCAGTTCTCTGAAAGGAGAACACTTACCCAGAAAAAAGAGGGTCTCCCACCTTCGCCACCGGCGACCTCTTCTTGAAGACGTATGTCGACAGCCTGGCGATGAGTCAGGTTATAGGCTGTCCGCAATCGTTCTTTTTTAACCAACTTCGAAAAAGGAGGAGGTTACTCAATTCGATCTGTATGTGCCTTTTTTTCGCTTTTTTTTCTATATATGTTCACTGATTACTCCGAGATGGATGGACGGGTGTAGGGTGTATCTCCCGATTGGTCCATTGAAAACAAATTTTGCATTTTTTCATTCTTTGCGGTTTTTATTGCAAATAACCAATAATACCGAAAAACCATCCTACTAGGCGTTCTACAAATTCTGCTCGTTCCACTAAAAAGTGTGAAATAAAAAAGTTTTATAAAAAAAATTAAACCGACTTCGAAAAAACGCACTAAAAAATATGAAATAATTTCCATTTAATTGATGTGAATGCACACGAACTTAAATACAATACAATCTTTTCGGAGGCGGCGCAAAATTGAAAATTTTCGACACTGAAAATTACGAAAATCTTTAAATTCTTCTACATGTGCTTTCACATATTAATGTATCTTTTCTTCCCACCTACTGATTTCCAAGATCACCATATTCCAAGGAAATCATAATCAGCAACATCTGTCATTTGGAAAATTTTCAATCTTGCGCCGCGGGTGGGAACGTTTAATTACTAGATTAGGATATGGTACAATAATAATGGGTTTAATAAACTTTGCTCTAATTACCAAAGAACACAAATATATTCTAATTATAAGTATCTGTGATACAATTATGTAATTGTCACGAATGAAATGAACTAAATGAAATAGAAGGTAGAAAGAAGAATTACCTAACAGTGATGCACGGTTTTGACGCACTGGCAATGCGGGGGACTCGGAAACCACTTTAACACTGCCTAATAGATTTTACACCGAACTCGCGGAATCTATATGGTTAACTTTGAGACGAAAGGTACTCTGGCCCGATCTCACTAACAGTTGACTTTCCGAAATACAGCACGACGTGACGCGATACGTGTCTACCGAAGTACTAGCCCCCGAGAGTGAGAATCTAAGGGTTTATATACCCCTACAATGAATGAAATGCTCTGTTCATAATCTAATCGTGCTTCCGTCTTAGGGCCAGAGCTAATAACTCTAGTTTTTTGTCACTTTCAATTAAATCGGGCCAGAGCTCGGTCTTCGTTGAAAGGTTCAAATACGATATGAAAGGTTATCTAGAACGCTTCCTGCCAGAGACGATCTAGAAGAGATTCCTGTGAGAAACCGAACGGAATATATTCTCTATCCGTAACATTTATAAAATTTTTTTAACGAGCCAACATACTCGACCACATGACTGGACATGCCATTTCCCTCGACAAACTCGTTGCCTGTGTCTGCTGAACCGAGCTGTTCCACGTGACCATTGCTACTGAGAAAATGATAAAAAACTAATTCGTACAATTCCGTCTAACACATTAGGGTCGAAGGTCGAAAAATAAGGTTCTCGATATGTCATCGTGTCGCGTCACATGTTGATAAAGGTGTTGATTTCGCCAGGTTATTTTCGAGCCTGAATACTACAGCGGTCGCCACATTTTTAGTAGCGAAAGATTTCGGCTTGGCCAGCCTGGAACACAGGAAGTGGAAGCTCGGGGTATTTATTGCAGAGTGTCGACACGAATTTCGACACCGAACGACACTGCTCACGTGTCTCTTCAGGGTCAACTTATTGACGAGTAAGTGGATAAACGAGAGGTGTCGGGTAAACCGAGACTCAACTTGTGTCGCGATCGCGATGCACGCATCGTTTCTATTCTGGAAATAATGTTTACTTATTTGTTAAACCGGGGGGTGCAATCACATCCTTTGACTAGTCAGTGTCTAGCCAACGCCTATCACTTGTTTATCAGCCACCGCTCGCTCGTTGGTTGTCATTCTAGTCTCGCCCAACAGCACGCCTCTGAAATATTAATCCCTGCGATATCTGCGAATTCCTTTTGGTTCAACGGAACCAAATGACGAATAGACGGAGTCGATGGGTAGATATATGTATATGGGATAAAATATGCTTGGGTAGGTTTGATTCTCAGTACTAGTTTGATGTTAATCATAGAAGCATGCGAAGTCTCGTTCAACGAAAATCATCAACCAAAATCGAGGAACAAAACTCGAATATTAAATTTGACTCGATTTCACATACAGTGACTCCCAAAAATATTCGGACACTAGGTATAACTAACTTTATGATTTGATAATTCGTTTGATGATAAAGCAATCGCCCTGGGAATTGTTTCTAGCAATAAAACATGTATTAATGTTGATGAACATATACAATTTATTTGAAAAATATACATACGTTTCATAATAAAAATTATTAAACGAAATAATGCACCATTTGTGGCTCACAAAAATATTCGGACACGTTTTATATTTCTCTGGCAATCGCCTTCTGGGAACGCGATATTCCAAGAACGCGAAAACGTTCGTTGACAAACAGAATCTCCTGGACCATTAGCTGTCTATGCCACCTCACTACTGTCGGTAATAAACATGAATTCGATCAAAATGGGTCGCAAGGGAAAGAATACCAGTTTCAACGTGCGACAGTTTGTAATTTTTCATCGAGAAAAAGGATAAACATATCGCGAAATTAGTGCAATGCCTCGTATAAGTAAGAGTACTGTTGCAGATATCGGTCGACGATTTTATATTGAGAATCGCGTTGATTCTATTCCGCAAACTGGAAGACCAAGTCTCCTATGTACGAGGGAGTAAAGCAAAATTATTCGGAAAGTGAAAAAAAATCCGCGCTTAAGTGCTCCAAAACTAGATAGTGAGCTATTAAGAGAAAGCTCCAAAAATATGACAGCCGAAACTGTTTGGAGAACGCTGAGGGGTCATTCCATGCCGAATCGATCACTTTTTGCAGGCACCATCGCCGATTTTGTTCGAAATGAAATATGTTGTAGTCCATGTGAAATTAGGGGGGCTTAATTTAAGTCATTAAGGAATGGCCCTGAGGCAAGATGGTTACAATGGAAGAGTAGCTAGAAAGAAACCATTTATCAACGAAAAGAATAGGAATGAACGGAAAACCTTTGCAAGAGAGCTAATTAGCTTAGTTATAGCTAGTGTCCGAATATTTTTGGGAGTCACTGAGTCACTGTATGTACATTTGTACATATTCACCGGCCAGCCGACTCGACAGCCATCACATTTCCCTTGCGACAGTGATTTCTTCGCCACGCCTGCGTAATTCAACGTATTTCCTGTGACCTGTATGCTGTCCTCTAAGAGCCGATATTTTTTCCAGCTTGTTTCCCACCCGGTTATCAACAAGATTTTCGAGTCGACGACTGACATTTGTTTTGCCGGAGACAGCTTAGCCGTGTGTGCTTGGACAACAAAGTTTTCGCTAGCTAACTGCGTTCAGTGATATTTTACGGTTGGCGAATTTCCGGTCACGCCTCTCGGGCTCGCGAACCGTTCACAGATAGAGATTATGTAAGCACCGTGGTTCCTTAAAAAGATTTTTATCGGGACCGCTGAGTAACCGGCTGCTGCTCTCAGCGAATATTTTTTTTGCCTCTTGAGCCGCTTTTTGACCGCTATCTATTAATCACCTATCTCCCTTTGCTACGATCCGGGTTGGTTCTGCTTCTGATTAATTTTTTTTCTGCTGAAATATATCAATTAATTTAACGTCGACGGTCTGTAGGTATACGCTGCTTGTCGCTCTGGTTCTCATGGTGCCTTCAATAGCATTTTCGTAGCCATTAGACGCGATCGAAGTGGAGCATTTCCCCGTTTAAAGGCCACCCACATTTTAATCTCGTAATCCTAATTACAGGTTCGAGCCGGCGGCACGCAGATTGTCCGAAAACACGGAAATCGCCTCGAAGTTCAACGACGACCCGTTTCCTTCGCGCTTTCGAGCAGCTCGCGCAGCCAGTTCCGTCGCATTCCGTACACGTACACGTACACGTACACGTACACGTACACGTACACGTTTGATCGTAAAATTTCTTTTTTCCTCGATTCTCGTGCCATTGCATAACCCTCTCCCGTAGGATCGCGAATTTTCACCCCGCTGGAATTTGTTCAAAACATTCGCTCGCGAAGCTTTCCATTGTTTCGTTTCCATTTAATCGAATCGTAAAATCCCGAATGAAATCGTATCAGCCGGACGGTTTATCACTCCCGTGGCTTTTATCACTCGTAAAGCTGAATGTACTCGGTCGTTGCGGAACATTGGTGGATAATGGGAAGGTGTATCGCAGGCGTAGACAACCGAGGAATGTTTTAGGAATACATACATAATAAATTACGTCAGTAATGCCGGCGGACGCGTTGATCGCCGCTCGCGGGACCGAGACACATACTTACTTATACTCGTGAGACTTTAATCCGGGTCCGGCTCTCGTGTATCCAATAAACAGAAACGCTCGTGTACCGTGGGTCAACAAAGTGCCGCGCCGGCGCATTCTGAATTCTGATTTCACGCTAGAATTTCCATTAAAGTGCGCGCTTACGTAATCTATATCTTTCGGTACTTTATGTAGTGCACATATTTTGAACGCTCGGGGTGGGAATGTTTGCGGATGTTAAATGAATCCAAGTGACATCACGATCGACCAAGAGCGATCAGCGATTCTCTTCGTATGATCCAAAGCGTTTTCAAGCTGATGACCGATCCAAATGTCGCCGGAGCCGGTGTTTTTCCTACAGCGCATCGTACGAAAGCCACTCGAAAATAGATCGGTGCTTATTTCGATGGCTGTACTACCTCTCTGTCCTCTCTGCCCCTCGTACGTTTTCCATTCTTTTTATTCTGAAGCGTTTTCGCTGGTTCCCTTTGAAGCACCGTGCTCGTACAACATTCTTCTTTCAGAGTCCCTGGTCCATCGTACATACAGTGACGAGCAAAAGTGTAAACACGCTTCGTTTGCTTTACATAAAACGTGATAATACAAGCTATTTTTCAATTGAATGATAAAGATTAGGTAATATGTAATAATTATATGGTGAATGTGATAAACAGAACATAACAGTTTATGTTCGATAATATTAACAATGTATAGAATATTTTACAAAAGTAAGGATCGGTAGCAATGTTTACAGTTTTGCACGTATCATCAGAAACGAATAAGAATACTACACAAATGCTAGGGAAATGAAATTGTCAACAAACACTGATAGCCAACTGTCGTAAGACACGTTTTGACTAGTGTTTACGTAGTTATTCTTCAGTGTGATAGTCACTTGACTCGCGAGAGGCAAAATGAAACCACTTAGTGCAAACAAGAGGAACAGTATAATTTCATTGTGCGATAAAGGTTTTCACTACGGCAAATTGCAGTCAAATGTGGTGTAGATCATACGATAGTTGCAAAAATTAAGAAAACCTATGGTAGTGCGTTAACTTCTTCAAGGAACGGTAGAGCACGACCTACTTCGGGCAGAGCTGCACGTGAAATTCCGCATCGTCTTCGGTTTGAAAGTTATAAAACTCCAAAAATCGCGGCTCAAGACATTGGAGTAAATGCAAGCGAATGAACCATTCGCCGTTCCGTAAAGAGAATCGGGTTGAAAGCGAAAGAAAAGAAACGCAAACCAGCTCTTTCAATCAAAAATATTAAACTACGATAAAAATTTGCTCATACATGCAAAGAGTAGACAACAGAAGACTGGAAAAGGGTTATATGGTCTGACGAAACAAAAATTAATAAATTTGAATCTGATGGAAGGTCCTGGTACTGGACTTCATCCGAAAATAGTATAATCAATCAAGTAGCATAAAACAAACTATGAAGTTCGAGGGTGGTTCAATTATGTGTCGGGGTTGTTTTACTCATAAGGTTATTGGTCCTTTAGTTCGGATAGAAGGTATCATGTGCAAAGAGCATTATTTAAATATTTTGCAAAATAATTTACCTTCTGTTGTTGATTCTATTGAATTTCCTGAAGATAAAGTAGTATTTGAACAAGACGGGAATACTAAACAAATTGCAAAGATAGTAAAAACCTGGCTAGAAAATCAAAAATTTTCTGCGATGAAGTGGCCAGCACAAAGTCCGGATATGAACCCAATCGAAAATTTGTGGTTAATTGTGAAAAGAAGGCTAGCAAAATATGACAATCCACCTTCAGGTGTTTATGAATTGTGGAAAAGAACAGAACAAGAATGGTACAATATTGAGCCGGAAATGATTAAAAATTGAATAGATAGTATGCCACGCAGGCTAGAGGCAGCACACAAAAGTAAAGGAAAATGGACAAAATATTAATTTAAAGCTTTATTTCGACGTGCACAATTAAAGTGCAAAACTGTAAACATTGCTACAAATTCTTATTTTTGTAAAATATTCTATATATTGTTAATATTATCGAACATAAACTGTTATGTTTTGTTTATCACATTCACCATATAATTATTATTACCTAATCTTTATGATTCAATTGGAAAATAGCTTGTATAATCACTTTTTATGTAAAACAAACGAAATGTGTTTACACTTTTGCTCGTCACTGTATATTCTCACATACCTTCAAGCCTTAAGTGAAGTGTACTGCGGTCGGTGAGGTCCTATTTGAATTTATGCTAATTATTATTAAATGTGTAACTATTAGTAGTATAGTATACATAGGTACATTTTGAAAGTCCACTTGCGGGTTAATTTGTCTGCCATTTTGCGTTCCCTGAAATCCGCAGTCCAATTGTTGGCCAAACACCCGGCGCTCGTGTCCGCTTCTCTCATCTTCTTGGCCTCGCGCGCAACTTATTAAGGCTCGCGCGATGCGACGGAACACCTTGAGAGCCCTGAACTTCAGGAGCTGGCTCGAGATGCTGACTGACTCAAGGTCGGCCTGAATCAGAACCGGCCAACCGGTTTTTCGGAGAAGAAACGGAAGGTCACGCCTTTGCCGCGACCGGCTCCTCTCGCCGCGCCGCGCCGAAACGCTTTAAATCTCCGCACGGCTCGCGGACGTTCATTGTGAATTAAATGGCCGATTTAACCCTGCGCACACGAGCGCACACGTACGTATGTACATACGTCGGGCTTCTGGGTTCTCGTTCTCGGATGCACAACCGGCCATCTATATTCTCCCGGGACACGTTTATTCTCCATGGCGTTTTTAGCCGTGAATTATTAATCCGTCGCCGTCGCTCGGGGATTACTCTTAATTGGACGGTCGCCTTGACCCGCTAACCGGGAAGGACGAGTTAACTCGTCGCTCCTCTACGGGCTCTCTCGCTGACCCTTGGATTTCATTCTATGAAAATTAGACTGGCCATCATGATTTACCATCGACCGCAGGTAGCACATTCTCCTCTGAGCTGTTTTTCGACAATCTTAGAAAACACCATTGACAATTAGATTGATATGATTTTTCTTCGAAAAACTTACTTAAAAACACTTTATTTGACTCGTAAAACGGAGAATTTGAATTGCAAAACCTGTATATGTACACACGTCTGTTCTCCAAACGATTCGCAAAGACAATCCGCGAAGTGTGTCGCTCCATCTGTTGCCAATATTTCAGTTCGCACACTTGTCGCCGGGAGACAAGCTCTTAAATCACGCGAGGTATAGTTAGGTCACAGAAAACGAGGTTTTCAACCGTTCATCGAGGCGCGTGATTAGATCGAGCGACAGGCAACCGTGGTACGCGTATACATGGAAAGAGAAACATTTGACCCGCCGCGCCGCGCCGCGCCGCGCCGCGCCGCGCGCCGATGCTGAAAATGTTAATAAATAGGTGATGAAAGATTCAATTAGCTTCTCTGTTGTCCGCCGGATAATACCGAGTTAATGCTCTTAATGAACACCTAGCGTGCCCGGCGTGCAACGCGTGGTCGTCATCTCCCAGAAGTCGTTGACTTCTTCGCTGCTGGAAAATTGAGTGTAATCGCATAGTTTGCGGCCGCGTTGAGTAATGCGCTCGTTACATAATTCCGCTTAATTCCTGTCTTACCCCGAAGACGTGATCTCTTTCCGTGAAATTGAAGTCTTGGAGAACAGTCCCTTCTCGAACACCAATGTATGTATTTGCATATTCAATTTTGAATAACAGTAACTTCTTCCACGTGGTATTCGAAAAGCAGACAACAATTTTTATTTTGTATATTCAAAGTACAGTAATCGTTCCTTCGTTGTCCTGAATCGTGGGCACGATCGTTGTCCAGTGTCTACCCACTCCACTGCCTGTCAACGAGAGGATTAGGCCTGCGTGGATCTGGTCGCCAGATGTGTCCCAGGACTGTCTAGACCCGCGCAGAACGGAGAACAATAGGAAAGGAATATGGCAAGGAAATAAGGAGTTCTTTAAAGCCATACAGTTGACTGCTTTTGACTGCGAATGCTTTTCTTTGTCATTTAACTAGCCGTTTCACTAAAGACGCAGTCATAAATCAAAAATAGTGTCCGGGCACGGTCGTTGTCCGCTCAAACCCCCGGCCTTTGGACAACGAAGGAGCTTTTACTGTATGTACCATATATTCGAAGAGATGCCAGAGGTCGCTACGAAGGTGAAACGGAATCGGATCCGCGGAAGGTGGTGGGGGAACAGGAACGCTAATTAATCCGCATAATTGGGGACGTTCGCGTGCAATTAAGCCCCGGTCCGGCGGCTTTTACCGTTCTCCGATCCCGCCGATTGTTCCCCGAGCGTGAAAGTCTTAAACGATTTCGTGTCGACGCGACGCGGTTGCGTGCGTCTGGCCGGCCACGCGAAACGCGTTTCGCGGGATAACAGTAACCTAACCGCGGAAAGGAAAAGGAACAGGGGACCGGAAGTGTCGTCCGGGCATCGGCAACGGTGCTCGTGCCTTCCTTTTATCGGAGAGATATGGGGGACAGCGTTTGCCATGCACCGGGGCTGCCATGATCTACGCGACCGGAAGCTCGCTCGATTGAGCGGCGGCCACGCGCCATCGCGAATTCGAAATCATGCTCATTGCGCATGATTTCCGTTTCATTTTCCCAGATACCGGTCACTTGCAATTGTGCATGCCGCACAGTGGGCCAGATCGACGCGCCAGCTGTTCATGAGCTAAAAAATCAAAGTCCTGATCAGTGTTACCATATTTTTCTCTCGCCAGGCCCCTTACCCTTCCGCCTCTCGCCACGCCACGCACCGTATCTCGTCTTTGCACTCTTCCCACGTTCCCACTAACGCTGACGTACGGTCGCGTGAGCCTCCCACTCTTCCCACTAGTTGCTGACGCGACCGTACACCAGCGTGTCGCCACTGTCGCCGGCGTTAGTGGGAAGAGTGCAAAGACGAGGTACGGTGCGTGGCGCGGCGAGAGGCGGAAGGGTAAGGGGCCTGGCGAGAGAAAAATATGGTAACACTGGTCCTGATATCGATTTTTAACGAATGTCCATTGCATTCGAAAACGATAATATTAATTAAAGTTATTAAAAACTCTCGTCACAATAAGCGTTCAAAGATCAAACTATTTCAGATACGATTTTTTCACCGAAAAAATTCCTTTTCTTCATAACGATGTCCTGGAAGACCTACTGAAGATTAAGTGCACAATTTTTTCTTATATGAAGAATGTATATCTATTACTTGAAACGATTCATATGATTAAACATCCGAGCGTAAATCTTCGATATTAAAAACCGACGGTTCAAGAATTCTACGCAACACTACTGAACTAGTAGTGAGTTATGATGAATCATTTTCCTATTATAATTATAGTCCACTATTCATGTTGTTATTTGCAAAACACCGTAATTACAATCGGTTGTCATTAGATGGTCTCTATGGATGTTTATTCAATTTTTACCATGACATGTGGTATATTCGCAGTTAAAATGTTGTACGTTTGACGTTTCACGGTTTGAAATAACCGCCAAATATCGATTAGTTCATGCTCGATCGATTGATCTCTGTTTCGTTTCTGTTTCTATTAACCTCGCGTCCATGCCACAGTAACTTGTGTACCGGCATTGAAACAACATGTGCTCTTACATCTTATCTTGTCTCTAATTTTTTCGTAAAGCATCTTGAAGTATCTTGAACTTTGTATTTAATTCCATTTCAGTACATTAATACTGAAATTTCTATTAAAATTTACAGACGCAGTTTTTTCCTCTTTCTTGAAAAGGATCCACATTAGGATCGAAACGTAGAAAGTTTAATCAAACTAGCAAAATTGCTTTAATTTGTATCTCCGATCGAACCATTGCGCCGAGATCATCATTGCATAATGTATATCTATGTTGAGAACGCGCCAGGAACTAAACGTTATTGTTCATTATTTGTTATAAAAAAAATACTTAGTCAACTAAGGAAAATCGTCAAAGTTTTTCACCTTTGACAAGGGATAAGTTGAAAAGTCAAACGAATTGGATGCTCTAACAAAGTGGAACATTTTCAGCAAAGTCTCCTCTAAAAGATCCTCAAAGATCTCATCCAGACTCACCCCGACCTGGAAATTATGATGGTTTAAAGCGCGCGTGACAAGCAATTCCGCGGCGAGTTGTGTTGCACGATGCACGAGTCGCATTGACGACCATTCAGCGGCTCTTAAGAGTGTAAAGACCTAACCCAGACCTATCTTATGAATTTTTTAGATTGTACGATCATTGATAAACATTCGAACTTCTTGCTAGCTTAGTTGAATCATTTGTATTTGAGAGATCATAGTACTAGCATCGTAGTATAGCATCACAGCAGTTTTTCCATATTTAAAACCTGTATTTTACCTTTGTTAAGAGGAATTATAGTATACATTTTTGTATCAATAGATTATAGTCAGTAACTTTGTAAAATATAATACTTAATCTTGTTTGACTTTTTGTAATTCTTTAAATAAGACGGTAATAACACATTTTTGTTATTTCATTAAATGTAATAAACTTCATTCATTAAAAAATTATGGATTACTCTTTGTTTGAATGCCTGAATAAGTGAATTGCCATTTTCAATTATTATTCATTATTCACACGCTTTTTCAGGCATTTCCGGTGGTATGACAAAAAAATGTTTCCTACAAAAAGTAATTAGTACTCAGTCTTCTACAAATCTCAATACAAAAAATTTCAATAATTTCTTGTTTTTAATAAAAATATATTTTTTATTAAATAATGTTATAGCTGACGCCAAGACGAATCCAACGATATATTTAATGTGGTCTTTATGTTTTGAAGTAATAGTGAAATAGGCGTGAACAGCTAGCGCGTCGATCTGGCCCACTGTGTGCCGTTGCGAAACCACCCCGTGGAAACACGGTGTCACGTACGACCATTTTTAATCGCATGCTTCAATGATCATTTTTAAGTAAGATTTCGTGTCATTGGCGTCGGCCACTGGCAGCAGTGGTCTCAATTTCCGAGGGACGACAGCCACGGAAAATATGTAAAATACGTGACCGTGATTCGTGCGTTTCGAGTTCAGGATCGGAGCAGACCCGTCACGCGCCCCTTGCGGAACAGGATCGCGATGAGTATAATAAAGAAATTACCCATTTCCGGAAACCGGTTGCCCTTTTGTCGGCTCCCTAGCTCGGCTAAAGGAAAGACGGGTTTTCACCGCGTCACACGAAACCGTTCTCCCCTGCTGCTTCTTCTTCTTCTTCTTCTTCTTTTCCTTTCGTTTTGCCTGCATCCTCCTCACAGTTCCCAGCGCAAAATGGCGCGAACGTTCGTCGATACGTGCATCGCAGGCCGTTTCGTACACACCTCCGCCTCACCGGACGATAATTTTACCACTTTCCTGATCTCATCCGACCTTCTAACCTTGCCGTTTTCACCGGAAACAGAAAAAGTCTGACCGTAAATAGAGGTGCAAGGTACTTAGAAAACATCGTCCCCAGCCATCTTTGGTGTCCGGCCGCTTGTCCTCTCTTGAAACTGATAACTCACTTTCCGGAGAGATCTCGATATCTACCGAGACTCTTGCCGAGATTCATGCGTCGACGGTAATCACCTCGTGGAGCACTATTTACGATCCGGACGAGCAGCCGGAAAAGCTGGACTTTCTTTCCTTTAGAATTCTGCAAACAGCCTGTGAAACTCTTAATTAATAGTTGTCTCGAGCTGGAGCTGGTCTTCGTTTTTTCTCGTCGTGCCTGCTCTCTTCGGGTAGCTTCTGGACTAGCGGATGGACATCCATATGTACATATTATACACAGTCTGTCCCATTTCCGATGAGAGTGGTCGAAATTAACAGCCGATCGCAGCGCCATCTATTGATTCATCTATTGAATTTTGTAGACACATCTTTCATCTGTTTTCACACCAAATTTCTTAGCATTTCAATTGTTCTGTCAATAGTTACGACACTATAACCGACCGTCCACTGTGTCGGTCTGTCGAAAAATCGCTATGGAGCAAAGAGCGAATATCAAGTTTTGTTTCAAGTTGGGCAAAACTGCTCAAGAAACATTCGAATCGATGAAAAACGTTTACGGTGACCAGTGTCTATCCCGTGCACAAGTATTCCGCTGGTTTGCTAGATTTCGTGATGGCCGTGAAGACCTTGAAGACGACGAACGCGCACCGAAGCCGAGAACCTCGAGGAATGAAGAAAACATTGAGAAAGTCAGCCAAATTCTGCGCTCTGACCGTTGTGTGTCCGCGAGACTTATCGAGGAGATGACTGGCATTCCTAAGGGTGTGGTCCATCGCATTCTGACCGAGGATTTGGGAAAGAGAAAAATCTGCGCGCGATTTGTTCCACATTCTCTCACGGAGGAGCGAGTTTTTGGCGAAAAAAAGCATCATAACGCTCGACCACCCGCCGTACTAGCCTAATCTAGCGCCGTGCGACTTCTGGCTATGTATTTCCTAAACTCAAATTAGCGTTGAAGGGGAACACTTGCAGTACGATTCCTATCATCCAGAAGGCTTCGACCGACATCCTGAAAGCTATTCCGGCCCCCGAGTACCAGACATGCTTCGACAAGTTTTATGATCGGTTTCAACGCTGTATTGACTTGGAGGGGGATTATTTCGAATAAATACGATGGAAGAAATGCACTGTAGAGCGTCTTCTTTTTTATGTTTGAGCAGTCTCATCGGAAATGGGACAGACTGTGTATCTAGATAAAAATATTGGGTGGAGTTTTCTTTATTCAATAAAGTGGGAATTTGCATAAAGTCGTCATCGGCGACGAAGATGACGGAGTCGAGCGCCCGAGGGCCGTTTTCGTTTGAGTCATTGCCGATGACGCTTAGCGACCCCGTTACCGCGTAAGAAAACGCGCCGATAACCGCTCGTTTACGCGCGAATCCGCGCGTGTTAGAAAGTGCGGCCAATCGGATCGCGAATCGCGAAGAAGATCGTCTCCGCAGGAGAGAAAATCGCGTCTGAACCGCGACCTGGTTTCGCAACGAATGGCGAACACACACACACACACACGCGCGCACACGGGTTGAAAGCGATACCGAATCGTCGCGGGTTCACACGGGCTACCGGATCGAAAGACTTTTACCTTCGGCTCCTAATTGGCGGGATCTAGAAAGTGTATCCACCGTGGCTGACAATTCGAGACCTCGCGTATCGTCTACTGAACTTCTCTGTAAACTGTAGCTCAACGACCAGAACACGATATATGTATTAAGGAAGTTGATAATTTTGATTTGCCAAATTGTAACGTTTCTCATCGTGAAGCATAAACGACGGGATCGGCGATATGGATGTTCCGCATCAGTTGCTAGAAACGAGAGTTAAATGGAAAGTCATTTCTTTTGTTAGTAATTTTAATGAGGTGGTAATATAATGTAACAGCGCTCTTAAACACTTTTGATGGTTTTACCGTACTCGTTTTTCTCATACTTGCATAAAATTTGCACTCTGTTTATCGTATAAAATGTTGGCTTTCACGTGTAAGAGAAAATGAAATATTACAAAATGAATCGAGCTGATTTGATGTAACGTTGTTTTATTCTGTTGGGTCAGCAATTCGACAAACGAATTCGTTCAAAAAGCACCCTTGGAAATATTCCTTCCTGAATTCGGAAGAACCTTTTCGAGGTGCTGTTTAAACTGTGGTGCCAAGGTGGTTCGGAACCCACCTTATAAAAACTGTAAGTCCCGTCGCGAAATAACCCTGGCAGTTAACAAAGCGACGTAAAAATTTAAAAAAAAAACCTTTTCGAGGTTTTTAATGAGGCATCAATCGACTGCGCCGATAAACAAAATATCAAGATGAAGTAACGCGTCGATTGGCCGCTGTTACGTTACGAAACGGAAAAGGCGGTCAGTGATAAGAGCGTGCTCGTTAACGGGGCCATTTACCCGCAGGTGCCGTTCCATTTCGCTAGCTCGCGACGGATGCTGGTGTTTGCGTAATGAAGCCACAATTAAGCAACCGCTTGGCCATTGCTAATTGTTTGTATCAGTGGAAAGCGAACGCTCGCGACGCGACGGTCTGACTCTGTGTTTGGATAGTAAAACCAGCTACATACATTTATACAATGAAGGCCAAGATCTGTCCGATTAATTGGCCCTTGAACGATTTTATGAGAAGGTGGACGGTTAGGTGTTTCGCTCGTTCATCGACGATTCGGACGAGCGTGACGTCATCGCGCATGTCTCGCCGTGCCGCGCCGCGCACCGGGACAATGAAAACCGCCTTCACACCGATTGTTCCGACCCAACCGTATTGTCCCGCGGCCGAGCTTTTCGCATAAAGGATCGCAACCGAGAAATTAGTCATCGAGCGAAAGGTCACGACCGAGACAGTGACTCAGATCGATTCCCCCCCTTTCGCGGAGATCCAGCGACGATTGCGGCCGCGATCGACGATCCTTGGAGGATCGAACGCCATTCGCGCGAGTCACTATCGCGTGCCCTGAAATTCATTTTGTTCCTGGTAGTCGCCGATTGCCGTCGAGCTTGCTGTTAACTGCCTTGTAATCTATTTCATTGATTTTATTGATCGGCATTTAGCGAGGCAAAACTGATCGTCGAAGTGCACTTGCTTCCTCCTACATAAATCACTTTATTCGAAATAATTGAAAATACCGAACTTTGCCTGTACATACAGTTAAACAGAGTTGTGCTAATTCAATTACTAAGTATTTTAATCAGATGTGTAATTGAAATACAATATAATTAAAATACCATATGTATAATTAAAATACAGCTTTCCAAATTATAGCCCAGAACTTTGAAAAAGTGCGATATATTTTTATATTTTTCTTTCATATACGTAACCGCGGGTTAACTGTCCAACAGCCGTGTTCTTCACGGACAGTGTTCCCGCAGTGACATTGCAATTACGAATTACATTGTAACTTAATTGAATGAAGATCTGAATTATAAATTACAATATAATTGTAATTCATGACAATGTATTTTATAATTGTACTCCATTGCAATTACGAATTACATTGTAATTTAATTGAATGTAGATCTGAATTATAAATTACAATATAACTGAATTACAATGTAATTCAATTACTTTGTAATTATAATTCTCGAGTAATTCAATTGTAATTCTACACAACTCTGCTGTTAAAGTATGTACAGTGACTCCCAAAAATATTCGTACACTAGCTATAACTAACTTTACGACTTGATAATTCGTTTGTTGATAAAGCAATCGTCCTGAGAATTGTTTCTAGCAATAAAACATCTATTAATGTTGATAAACATAAATAATTTATTTGAAAAATATACGTACATTTCATGATAAAAATTATTAAAAGAAATAATGTACCATTTGTGGCTCACAAAAATATTCGGACAAAATTAATTTTTCTATTTAGATAATGTAATTTAGCATTATAAAATTTGTTTAATACTTCGTGGCATAACCATTTTGCTTGAGAACATGTCTCAACCTGTTTGGCATATTATTTCTAATTTTTTAAAAATATTCAACAGTTATTTTCGACCACTCGGTTGCAAGTCTTTGTTTTAATTCGGCTATCGATGTAATTGGGGTTTTTCGAATTTTTCTATCCAATTCATCCCATAAATTCTCAATAGGATTAAGGTCCGGTGATTGGGGCGACGGATGATGAATTTTGGGGCAGCGGTATAATAAAACTTCTTGCACAATACGTGACTTGTGCTTGGGGTCGTTGTCTTTGAACTAAATTATTTTTGAGTATATTTAAATAATGACTTTTGTCCATGACACCGTCAATAAACACTAGGTTACCGGCTCCATATGACGAAATGCAACCCCAGACCATTACGCTACCTCCCTCCGCCGTGTTTCACGGTACCTCTTGTATTTTCAAAATTAAACTCTTTATTCACTTTCCGCCACACCACAGTTCTTCCATCGGAATTCTGCAGATTGAATTTGCTTTCATCAGCAAATATGACATCCTTCGACCATGTCTCATCCTTAGAAATTAGCTCTCTTGCAAAGGTTTTCCGTTCATTCCTATTCTTTTCGTTGATAAATGGTTTCTTTCTAGCTACTCTACAAATAACAGAACAGTGTAACTTGTTTTGGGAAAACTGTGTCAAATTGACACGAGGGACGGATGAGGGTTAAACCCCCCCTAATTTCACATGGACAACAAAATATATTTCATTTCGAACAAAATCGGCGATGGTGTCTGCAAAAAGTGATCGATTCGGCATGGAATGACCCCTCAGCGTTCTCCGAACAGTTTCGGGTGTCACATTTTTGGAGCTTTCTCTTAATAGCTCACTATCTAGTTTTGGAGCACTTAAGCGCGAATTTTTTTTCACTTTCCGAATAATTTTGCTTTACTCCCTCGTACATAGGAGACTTGGTCTTCCAGTTTGCGGAATAGAATCAACGCGATTCTCAATATAAAATCGTCGACCGATATCTGCAACAGTACTCTTACTTATACGAGGCATTGCACTAATTTCGCGATATGTTTATCCTTTTTCTCGATGAAAAATTACAAACTGTCGCACGTTGAAACTGGTATTCTTTCCCTTGCGACCCATTTTGATCGAATTCATGTTTATTACCGACAGTAGTGAGGTGGCATAGACAGCTAATGGTCCAGGAGATTCTGTTTGTCAACGAACGTTTTCGCGTTCTTGGAATATCGCGTTCCCAGAAGGCGATTGCCAGAGAAATATAAAATGTGTCCGAATATTTTTGTGAGCCACAAATGGTGCATTATTTCGTTTAATAATTTTTATTATGAAACGTATGTATATTTTTCAAATAAATTGTATATGTTTATCAACATTAATGTATGTTTTATTGCTAGAAACAATTCCCAGGGCGATTGCTTTATCAACAAACGAATTATCAAATTATAAAGTTAGTTATACCTAGTGTCCGAATATTTTTGGGAGTCACTGTACATGTTCTGAGGTATTCTCACAAATTTTTACAGGAGTTTTAGTCCAGTCGGAAAGTCCAAAAATTGCGTCATACCTAAAGCAGACTGCAGCGAACGGGCAGATGTTTGTTTAACAGATAGAATTCAAAAGTTCGTGACTCACGACGGTCCGCAGACGATTGCCTATTGAAAGCGACAGCATTGTTTATTGTCTCCGATGCACGAAAGGCTGTTATCGTCGCCTTCTCTGTCGTTTTCAATATAGAAGTCTCCGTTTATCTGCGGGCCTCGGCTGTAAGACGCGGGAGATTGAAAAGAATGTCGCCGTAAATCATGCGAGAAGCAGCCTTTTGAAAATAGGTATATGTACCGCGTTGATCAAGCCTCGGGGGGACGTCGAACAGTGATTTTAACGACTGGTCGCGTCCCGTTCCGTTCCACCTCGTCTCGCCTCTAATGTTTATATCATTCGGTGTATTTACCGTGGCGAACTTTGCCCGCGAACCGAGTCTCCGATGTTCCATGGAACCATTCACAACGACGAATGATCCCGACATTCCCGACCCTTGTTTACGGCGCTGCTCGCAATTCGATCGTAAACCTTCGACTATTTTAAACGAAGCTGCCGCGTGTTTCGAGCGTCAATTATCTTCGGGACGTTTACGCGCGATCTTTAGTGACACTCGGGACGAAATTCCGTTATGTACAATAATCGCTCGTTCGTTGTCTTGAATCGTAGGCACGATCGTTGTCCAGTGCCTACCCATTCCACTGCCTGTCAACGAGAGGATTAGGCCTGCGTGGATCTGGTCGCCAGATGTGTCCCAGGACTGTCTAAACCCGCGCAGAACGGAGAACAATAGGAAAGGAATATGGCAAGGAAATGAGGAGTTTTTTAAAGCCAGACAGTTGACTGTTTTTGACTGCGAATGCTTTTTTTTGTAATTTAACTAGCCGTTTCACTAAAGACGCAGTCATAAATGAAAAATAGTGTCCGGGCACGGTCGTTGTCCGCTCAAACCCCCGGCCTTTGGACAACGAAGGAGCTTTTACTGTATTGTACTGTCTGCGAATCGTCCCCAAATAATGCTTTTCGCAGAAAAAATTGCATTAGGCGTCGGATGGGTTCCATTATAAGAATTTCTATGGCCTCGGCCTATTCTACGGAAACGAACCGTCCCCGTTGTAAAGAATTCGCGGACACCCGTCCCGAAGATCGTTCCGTTCCAGGCAGATTGGCTGATTTCCGCGGGCCGAGCGAAAAAATCGTAGCTCGCGCCATTCCTCGCGGAGCGACAGTATTACGACTTCCGATTCGCGGAAAGCCGGCCGAGATTTATAGAGTTATTGTGTCGGATCTCCGAGTCGTTGACCCGAGGGAAGGATTGATTGGACGCGGTCAATCATTCCCCTTCGACGTGCCACGGAATCAAATATCTGAACCAACGAGCTTACACCCGGAAAAAAAAATGTAGAGCCTCAACGGTTTCTGTTTCAAATGCAATGTCGTGGACGCTTCGTGCGCACTCGCGGAGAGCTAGATAACGCTTATCGTTGATAAGGCTGTCTTTGAATTGGTTTGTGGAATTTTCAAAAATAACTAGGAAAATTACGGCATTTTATTTAATTAATACCATTGCTCTAGTAAGGAATTATTGTCGGAGAGAATCTGGAGTTTCCAGAGGAGAGAGATATTTTTAATATTGTTGATACGTTGCGATATTGTTGTCCTAATGGTCGCCGCGCCGCGCCGCGCCGCGCCGCGCCGCGCCGGCGGAGTTCTAGCGACATTTTCGATCAGACTGTCGGGAATTTGTTTTTCCTCAGAGAATCAGGATTCAAGCGTCGACGAACGGTCATCGATTGACTCCTCTCGTCGATAACGCGACGCGAGGCGGCGAGGTCGCAGAACCGATTCGCGACAGCCTGTTGCATCTGTGTTCCATCCCGGAGCACGTTTGTCCCAGTATTCCCGCGACATTCGCCGCGATTGCACTTAAATGACCATTATTATTCTTTAACTGGGACCGATTCCGCCCGGCCTTCGGAACAATCGGAACAACAACGTCGCGAACTGCTCTTGGACACAGCCCAGAATCATGCGAAGAAGGTATAGTAAGCGTTCCCTTGGATCAGAATACTCGCCAGATCCACCCGGAATTTTTGTATTATTTTTTAAGCCTTCAATTTAACGATTTTTTCGGCGCAACTGTTTCGATCACTTATTAAATCTAGCAATTTTGCAATAAACGTTTTTTCTTTCCTAACGTTTCGGACTAACATTTTTTAAGCCATCGGAAAATTGCAGTTTTCTTTTCGGCAAATAGATCGTCTTTGGGAATTTATTATTAAAAAACCGAGTGAAGCAGAGCTAAAGAATTTGTTTGCAATGTGTTCGGGCATGAACATGCTTTAACAACGTTCGTACGAAATTAACAACAAATTACACGAAACAATCGCAATAGAAATCGCTAAAAGCATGTCAATCGAGACAACTTGTTGCATTTCGATCGCAATCGCCGCGCCGCGCCGCGCCGTTCCAAAATGGCAAGTAATTCTATGAAATGTTAAACAATTCCGACCTATAATGAATTATCGATTTTTTTAGAACCGACAATAGGCGAGGTATTAACCGTGTCATTTTGTTTGATTCAGCATAATTCCGATGATAAGATCACGCAAGAAAAACGTCGATTACGATCGATCGATGCTCTGGAGATTCGTATCTCGTTACCACGCGTGCGAGGCCCTTTAAAACGCGAAGGTCGAGCATGATAACGATAAAAAACGATACCGTCGCCCGATTATGCGATCCACTTTCGCGCACGTTTCTTTACGAAAAATCTGCACAGATTAGATTAGATATATCAACGGTCCATGCAATACCGCGTCGATTGGGATTTATTGTGTCGATGTATTTCTAAGAGATGTGCATGATTTTTTTGCACTTGACATTTTTCCGATTGAAACGAGACCAAGCAAGAGATCGGGGAACGCAATCTGTACGGGATAGAAGCGAAATTTTACCCAAGTTTCTACCGTATCAATTCCAATCGGCGAAATGAAAGCTGGATTACACGAGTTCTCTCGAATAATGGAACGGCATTGAGTTTTCTGTGTCGCGACGCGACGCACAGTGGCCCGAAAAAGTGGAAAAAATTAGATTTCTAAATTTTTGCGTATGGCATAAAATTTTTGTTGTCCGTTGTAGTTAAATGTCTGAAGAATAAGGCTGCAATATTATTTTTTCTATTTGTACACCCGTGAAGTAGTAAATTTCATCGAAAGTCGAGAGATTTTAAGGCGCGCTTGGCGTTCTTAACAGTCTCTAACAATAAGACTGCGTCTGTTCATTGGCGATTTTCAAGTGTTTGAAGGAAAATTCTGTAAATTCTTGTATTACAAAAGTTGTTCAGGTAGGTATACAGAGCACTTTCGCATAGATTTTATTTTGTTATCATCTAAATTAGTATAGTTATTAATATTTGAATATTACCAATCATTCTGTAAGCTTTTTAAAAATTACAAAACTTCATTGACAATTTTGTTATAGTATAAAGCGATATTAAATGCTCTTTTTGGTGTCATTACATTCGGTAAAGATTCGTGATTATAAGTCAACAAAGTTTAAATCCGAATATGTATGTCCGAATTCAAATTTTATAGCCTATTTAGTATTAAGCGTTTAACAGCGTTTTGCGTACGCCTGTACGATCGGCTACGCTTGGCCTCAAACGAAGAAGAAACATTATCTGAGGAAGAAATTTCTGATGTATTTTCGTATGAAAATTAATGGGTAATAATTTTAAAATGTTCTTATAATATACCGGGTGAGTCATGTAAAGTGAAACAGACGTATATCTCGAAAATGAAGCATTTTGGAGAAGAATGTTTTAGACAAAAGTTGTATGGTGTCACGGGGGACATAAAATGGTGTCATTGATTTGGCCTTGGATAGTCGTTTGAAAATCACGCGAAGGTCATCTTCAATTTCTTAAATAGAAACCCCTATTTTTTATTGCATATTCTTGTAGCTTGTTTTGAGAGCTTTCCAAAACACTATAATAAAATATTTTTTTCTTAAATATTTTTCAAGTTATGATAGTGCAAATATTTCACTATCGCCACGCTTTTTCGTGGGTTCTCGATAATCTGAGGAAAAAATGTTTCCAACAAAAGAGAAACAGTATTCGAACGTCTACAAATTTCAATATATAAAAGTTGTAAAAAAATTGTTTTTTACAAAAAACTGAGGTGAATTTGATTTTTTAAAAGCTGAAATGTATTTTGGATTTCATAATGTTGTAGCTGATCTGAAGACGAATCCAACGATATATGATATTATAACCTTGAGCCTATAAATAACGCTACAATAGTTTATTCCACTTTTTCGGGCCAAATACCCCACTGTGCGACGCGACGTCTTGCGTAAATTCTTCCATTCTCGAAATGGAGACCGATGTCCTCCGAAAATAGAAGTTCCAAAAAGTTCCGAAATTAGCATTTTCACTTGGCAATTTTTTCTTTAATTTTTTAAAGACTCGAGGAACCATTTTCTCTTTTCAGCCCTTGAAAAAATTTCGGAAAGTTGCATGATATTATTGTACAGTCCGCGACAATACTATAAGGCATCACTTAAAACGAAATAATTATGTATCACATGAAAGAATTTCGTTGTCTTTCATGCAGAGTGTTATTATTTACTTCTGGGGACGTCGTTCCACGCACGGTTTTCGTTACCCAGCTTGAGCTCTTGTTAGCCGCGACAAATCTATGTATAAGACAGTTTCTCGCAAAAAGTGAAAGCGAAAAGAGATCATCAATGAAATATTCTTCTAACGTGTCAGTAATTGAAGTAAATAATTTAAGTGAAACCTGAAAAGTATTAATCAACTTGCAATATTCGTGTTTATACAAAATGCCACGAGGAAAAAAATTAAATGAAACAGAGATTAAAATTATCAATAATTTGCGAAATAAAAATCATTCAGTGGCAAAAATTTCTGAAATTTTTGAAGGAAGCCGTTGCGCAGTTTATAATTATTTAAAAAATAGTGAAAACTATGGTAAAAAGAATCCAGGTGGCCGTCCAAAGTTGACAACTGCACAAGACAGACGGCGGAATATTTTACGACATGCATCGAACTCTACATTAACGGCACAACAAATTGCGACAGAAACTAGCGTAAAAACAAGTGTCAGGACAGTACAACGAATAATAAAGACTTGAAATAATTTAAAAAGGCGTAAAATTTTGAAAAGACCGCCGTTAACTAACCGTCATAAAGAAGGCAGATTAGAGTTTGCAGAACAACGCATGCATTGACGTAAAAAATGGTGAAAAGTAATGTCTTCTGACGAGAAACGGTTTAGTTTAAATGACCCTGATAATCTAAATTGTTATTTTCACGATTTAAGAAAAGAGGAATTGACACTGCAAAGGCGACAAATGGGTGGAGGAGGAATAATGATTTGGGCGGCTATAGGATATCATGGAAGAACTGAAATTGAATTTATTTCCACAAAAATAAACAGCAGGAAATACATATGTGTAGATGTTATTGATAAGCACTTGTCAAAACATGCTCAGTCCATAGCCAACCAAAAATACATTTTCCAACAAGACAATGCAGCTGTGCATTCGGCAAAGATAGTACAGGCCTACTTTAAAAATAAGGAAATAGACGTTTTGCCACGGCCAGCGAGATCTCCCGACTTAAATATCATTGAAAACCTTTGGGGAATACTAGCCAGGGAGGTTTATTTTAAAGGAAACCAGTTTAGTACTGTAGAACAATTGAAAAACTGCGTTAAAAACTTGTATAAATCCATTCCAAAAGAATGTTACATGTCATAAAAAGTAAAGGTGGCAACACAAAATATTAATAACCGATAAAAATAAACTGTACGTGTTAATTTTTTACAAAAACATTACCTGTCTTATAGTTTTGTCTCAATTAATAAAAGGGAAGTTGGTGTTACTTTCAAATTCTTAGAAATACCAACGAAAACGCTGCGTTAAACGACGTCTCCAGAAGTAACTAATAACACTCTGTATGAAAGACGATGAAGTTCTTTCATATAACACATAATTATTGCGTTTTAAGTGATGTCTTATAGTATTGTCATGGACTGTATCTACCAAACTGTGTAAAAAAAAATTTTGAGCATTTTTTTCATTTTTTCATGAAAATAAATATATAAAGCGTACACATTTCCGCGCTGTATTGCACACGGAATGATTGGCAGCCCAGCAGCGACGCGACGTGTCGTAGCTGTAAAAATGATTCTCACCTGGTCGGTATCAGGCTCGGATAAAGATGCGGGGTCTTCGAAGTAGGGAGAGGTCTTACTCCCGCGATAAACCTCGGAAGGTGGACAGTGTTAAGTCATCGTTGAGTGACCGTCGTCGTCGGACAACCGATCCTCCGTCAGAGTCAGAAATCGCGTTCTGGTGAACGTGTTGCGAACCTCCTACCGGTCGGTCTTCAGTCGTTCGAGCATTGTCGAGCAACCGAACGCCGCGCCGCCGCGCCGCGCCGCCGCCGCCGCCGTTCAGAACCGAAATCGGAATCGGAAGCGGTGCTGAGTCGTTCCCGCTGCCTCGAGTGATCGTTCGCGGTTCGTGTGACGTGACTCGTGTGTCGCCAATCGGATCGGATCGAGAGAAATCAAAGTTCTGTGCGAACGAATCGGTGAAAACAGGATCCGCGAATCTGTTCTCTTCCGCGAAACCGGCACGCGATTTTCCGAGACGCGAACCAAATCACACGGATTCATTTTAAACAGGTTCATTCGCGGATATTTGTGAATAGAAAATTGAGAATTTTTATGTGGATGTTGCGATGCTAATAGATCGGGGATTTTCGTGGAAAATTTTGTTCGTCGATCACAACACATAGGTGTTAACTAGATCCAAAGATCATTAAAATTTACAAGTTTATATGTACAGGGTGTCCCACGCAACTGAAACAGGCTGTATCTGCTAAACGGTTGGGAATAGAAGAAGGTGTTGTAATAAGATGTATAGAAGAAGAATTGTATGCACTTTTGTGCATCGGTGCATCAGAAAAATGCAACTGCACTCTTTTTTAAATGGAAGCCTATGCTTTTGACTGCACCAATCGATGCAGTCTCTTGTGCTCTACATAAAAGTACTAACATACGTATGCCCTAAACTTATTCGTTAGGAAGTTATCGAACTTTTACTTATAACCATCTTCTTCTATTCCCAACCGTTTAGGAGATACAGCCTGTTCGAGTTGCGTGGGACACCCTGTATACTGTGTTATCAATAGTGGATCTTTCTGCAAAATAAAAATTTCCTTCGTCGATTGCAACAACCGGGAGACCAGGAAAAAATTTCGATATCGCGGGAACACCGTCGTCAGCATTGTGTTATATATTATACTAACGATTGTCCGCTCGAACTAATTGAAGTAACGTCTCGATTAAACCTCCCGATAATTTCGATAACGGCTAATCTGGTGGCGATAAGTGGAAGCTACGTGTATTTTGTCTCCGTGGAAAATTGTAACCGGCCACGCGGATTAGCGCTGCGACCTTTGGCGACTCCGGTGTCCATAATCGAATCGGAACGAAATTTCTTCGAGAACACGAGAGTTTAGAAAATAAGGTTCTACCTCGCTTCAGCTTTCTCTTGATGGTTTTAGAAATTTACGTAAAGATCCGCGAAAGAATTGTTAGTTGTAGCCGGTGATTACCCGATGCAGTGATATAATCTTCGACAATTTCAAGAAACAAGATAACAAAACTGCGGGATAACGTGCGGAGTTTAATTCGAAACAAACTACGAGAGCAAGAGATAAGATTCCATTCGACGCGACGCGACGCGACGCCAGCTTTCTCTCGACATACGCTTTCAAAAAATTGGAATGTCGCGAAAAATTCGCAATCGAGATATCGGATGCGGTAAACAATTGATCGTGTTTTCACGAGGCCGGCCGCGGAGAAGATTTTCGCAAAGGGAAAAGCTACTTCCAATCACCTTGGGAATCGCTCTTTTCAAGGAAATAGAACATTTTTGGGACATTCTATATTGTAATTGATTACCGATTCGAGCGGCGAGCGGCGAGCGGCCAATGGTATAACTGTAGTCGAGCATCGTTCGAAAGGATTTTGTTCCGCGGAGAAGAGCTCTCGTTGCGAAAGCGGTATCGTGGAAAGGAGTCGGTCGGTCGCGGGATCGCGCGCCAATTAGCCGGCGATTCATTGGGAAAATCGGGAGGACTAATTGGAAACGGAATTGTCGTGGAACCAGGCTGACGTGCTTGCGCAACCATCGCTTCTCTCGATCCGAAAAGAATAGATACATCGCACGAACAGCCGACAATCTAATCAACTTTGATATGAAAGCATCTCCGTGCAGGATTCGTCGCGATAGCTGACGCTTCTCTTTATCAATGACTAAACTATTCTATTGTATTTACTATTCCTTAAAACAATGCATCGCGTTGCATCCCACAGGCAGGGTGTCTCGGATCAAACGAAATTTCCTCGGACTAGTTTGCGGAAAGCCGAATATAACACTGTCCAACAAATTTCAACTTTTTTTATGTTCCCAATATACTGTTGGGTTCTTCTTGTAGAGTTTTTTGCGCTGATTCCGAATCTGTCCTTAATTTTTCTCCTATACGTATGCACAGTTTTTGAGGAACATGGCTTTGAAAAGAAAACATATTTTTCAAATTTGAACAAATATTGTGATGTTATTATCAAAGATATTGAATTGTTCTTTACAGCAAAAGATTCTGTAGACTTTCCCGACTCCAGTGATATACAATAGTAATACATTATGATTGTTTAAACATGTTTAAACGGCGGCAACTCAAAGGGTGGTTTCTCCAAGTTTGCTCTATCGCGTGGTATAGTTCAATTTTCCGCTTGACCCTTATTTTTCGAGATAAATTGAAAAATATCCTCAAAAATTGGTGCAAAAGTGGTGTCTCTCCGTCTTTAATGATTGTTTAAACATGGTTAAATTAATATTATATATCACTGGATTCGGGAAAGTCTACAGAATCTTTTGCTGTAAAGAACAATTCAATAGCTTTTATAATAACATCACAATATTTGTTTAAAGTTGGAAAATGTGTTTTTTTTTTCAAAGCCATGCTCCTCAAAAACTGTGCGCATAGGAGAAAAATTGAGGACAGATTCGGAATCAGCGCAAAAAACTCTACAGGGTGTCCCAAAACTCCTTCAAGTCCGGGAAATGGGAGGTTCCTTAGGTCATTTGAAGCGACATTTTCCTTTGCAAAAATTACCGCCGCGGCTTTGTTTAGGAGTTATTAACGAAAAACACGGACCAATGAGAGCGCGACTTGGCACAGTCGGCCAATAGACAGTTGGCGCGCCGAGCCTACAGTGCCAGCTCGCGTCTAGGTCGCGCTCTGATTGGTGAGATTGGTCTGTGTTTTTCGCTAATAACTCCTAAACAAAACCGCTGCGGCCATTTTTGCAAAGGAAAATGTCGCTTCAAATGACCTAAGGAACCTCCCATTTCCCGGACTTGAAGGAGTTTTGGGACACCCTGTATAAGAAGGCCCCAACAGTATATTGGGAAGAAATTTGGTGTTGGACAGTGTAATCAGACCATTTCGATCATTTGATCTCGAGATGCTCGTATCTGAAAGGTAATAATTTTCATTCTTTCAGTCGCAAACATCTCGAGATCAAATTGTCGAAATTTCATGATTATTGTACTCTTGTTGTTTTTAGACGATGCATCTTTCTGCACTTTTATGTAGAATTGTATATTTAGTTGGAAATCCCCCAGTTCAAAGAACTCGATTGGGGAAACGATGCGATCCGATGTACCAATCAATGAGTCGGTAAATTAAATATTGCAAGCGAGGAAATGTCAAGAGAGTTTCATGTATACGTAGAAGGAAACTCCCTCGATTAGTCGAACGTGATCGAGATCGGTTTTCCACGTAGCACGCCCGTTATCTTATCTAGCGATCTTTCGTTCGATTCCGCGGAGAACAACACGAGCACCAGTTTCGGGAGCACCAGCGCCGCACCGGTTCCGTGCTTCAGATAACAATAACTCGCGCGGCTGCCTAATTAATTATTTGTTTCGGATGTTCTCCAGGGAGCAAGAACACCGGTAAAACATGGGGTGAGTGCCACTGTAACCCATTGTTCATTGTTCGGGAGACGTGTACGTTAATATTCGTGTGTTCGTCGATTATGTGACATCTAGTGCGAGTCAACATTTTTCGTTACCGAGTGTGTTCTGATTTAACAAGATTCGACAAAGAATCACACTAATCCAAAAATGGGATTTATCCCAAGAAATGACACTTTCTGAAATGAATTTTACATCGGTTCTCTGAACCGCAGCTGCGCGCAGGCGACAAACTCCTATGTAGAAATTCACAGACAAACGGTTCACTGTACTTCTTTTCCCACGATGCAACCCTCAGGCCTCAGACCCGTTAAAAGAGGGGTAGCAATGGTCCAGGCTCCCTCGGAGTCTTGGCAGTCTTCTACCTGAAAACTCTCTCGGCCTCAGTTGCTTCTAAAGCCTCCCTACGAGCTGCAGAGAAATTCGTATAACTAGATTGCCACGTTTGCTTATCCAGTTTGTTAGTTTGCCCGACGTCAACGTGAGTAAATCCGAGGTGTCGATTATATATTTCGAACTCTGCCTGTTGGGCGACAATCCTTCGTTGATCTCAGCGCTCTGTTTCAGCATCTAATCTAGGAGTTTATCACCTGCAATTCAGAAAGATCAAGTGGTACAATGTCTTTTCTAAATTGTATTCGTAAAGTGTCATTTCTTGGATTAAAAGTCGGGGATTGATGCCGCGTTCGATACACGTTGTTTCTGATAAATCTTCAAACATTTTTTCATTCCTCCATGCTTAATAGCGCTTTATTATGTTTTAAATTGTGTTATTAATAGACTGCGGATCTTTATGCAAAACAAAAATTGTCTGCATTTGTTACAAGATCCAGGAGCCACTTCACAACACTTTCCTTTCTTTAATAATTTTTCTAGGTCGAAAGTAATATATTGATGCTGTTTAATTCTTTCAATCACTCTGTGAAACTGCAGTTACTTATTTTTGTTATAAATGCATAAAAAATCCGCAGTCTAGTTATTAATAATTAATTACTTAGTGTATTTTATCGATTATAAAGATCCGCAATCTAATCGTAGGAACTCGTGCGAACGAATCGCGATCGGAGAAAGGGAAAGGGAAGAAGCCGAGCTTCTCCCCGCTCCGAGGAAGATGACGCGGATTTTTGCGCGACACGTTATCCGTGTCTCTCGGCTCGGATCCGCGGCTCGACCGCACGCGGAAAATCGACACCGATCGCGTGAATCGCCCGTCGAAGTTCACGGTGTCAGTTTCGTTTCCGGACAAAGGAGACCGCGCTTTCTCGTGGATCGTGTGACGAGACCGAGATTTTCGCACTGGCATCGATGATAATAATATGTACCACGATAACAGTCTTCCCACCGCACCGCGAGGGGGAAGAAAAAGAAGAAGAGAAAGCAGGGGACCGGAAGGGCCGCGGCGCGACGAGAACATTGATTCGCTTCGTTGGATGCTCGCGCGAGCGATCATCTATAATCTATGATTAACCCCCGAACGATTCTCCGAAAGTTACGTACAGGAAAGATGCGGGTTATTATGTTATGTCACCGGTTTCCGTGTTTCACTTTAATTCGACGAATCTTACGATCGGCTCCTAACGTTCGATTTGATTAGGTTATTATGTACCAGGTATGTAAATATGAAACCGGAATTTTTCTATAGAAAATACACGTTTATATTCTATGGCAATGATACAAAATATTTTATTCGAAGTATTGCCGAAGTATTCGAACATTTTTCCCATCTCTCTGACAATTTCTGGATGCCACGCCAAAAAAACTGTTCCTCTTTTGAGGCAAACCAGTCATCGAGCCATTTTCGTACATTTTCGTAAGATGTGAAGCGCTGCTCAGCAAGTGCATGTCCCATCGTTGCAAATAAGTAATAATCGGATGGAGCCGAGTCTGATGAGCAAGCCGCATGCGAAAGTATTTCCCAACTAAACGCCTCGATCGTTTCCTTTACCGGTTTTGCTGTGTGCGATGGTGCACTATCATGAAGCAAAATCACTTTGAGTTGCCTTTTTCGATATTCCGGTCGTTTTTCACGCAAAGCTTGATTCAAATCGATCATTTGTTGTCGGTAGAGTTCGGTATTAACGGTTTCGCTAGGTTTTAGCAGCTCATAATAGATCACACCCTTCTGAACCCACCAAACGCAGAGCATTGTCTTCCGTCCATAGCGATTTGGCGTTGCAGTCGATGTCGATGGTTCGCCTGGAGTTACCCATGATCTCTTACGCTTAGGATTCTCGAAATCAGGGCCGGCGTGACCTTTTGCGGGGCCCGGTTCAAAAATTTTGCGGGGCCAGAATACACATTCAAATCCTATACTTATATTTCACAATAAGGAATTATTTATTATAAGTACAAAGGATGTTGCATATATTTTTTGTAAGATAAATATTACATAATTTTTCTCGCTTTTTCCGCAGCAAAATCTTTGATTACGTCATCAAAATTGATTGAGTTTACTACTTCGCTTTCTATTGAAAGAATAGCCAGAGATGTAAATCGGTCTTGGCTTATTGATGACCGAAGATAATTTTTTATTAGTTTCAACCGCGATAAACTACATTCAGCTGAAGCCACGGTTACTGGCGTAGTTAACGTTATTTGTAACGCCACACCGTGGTCATCGCGATCGTTTAGATAGCTATTACCCAACTTGAAGACACCGATTTTATTGACATTTTTATAGAATATTGGCACCTTAAAGAAATACAAGTCATATTTTTTCGCATCCATAATTCGCTATCAAGGGGCAAAAAATTCAATTAAAGTACAAAATCTGTGATTTTATAGGACTTTCGCAAAAAACTATTGATATAGTTTAATTTCTCGTAAACAGTACATTTCTCTGAAAGCGTTCGGATGTTTTAATCTGAAATAGTTTCCAGGATATAAGGACTTTATGGAGTTACACTGAACTTTCAAAAAATGTCTTGCATCTGTTTATGGTATCATCATTCTGTAAAAAGTTAATCGAAATCGGTGTTTTCTAATTGGGTACTTTCCTTAACACCTAATGTCCTCTGCAACACGCTGCAACGAAATATTTGAATGCAAAGATGGGAGAGCAAGTTGGAGCGAGTTGTCATCGATTAGTGGATTATGCGATTGCATTTTCCACACACACCCGAATATTCAATCTATTATACAGAGGGTCCTGCAAAATGTCTGATGAGTTTTCGTAGACCGCGGGGCCTTTCAAAACGCGAGGCCGGGTTCCAGCGAACGCGCTGAACCTTCCTCGCGCCGGCCCTGCTCGAAATATATCCACTTCTCATCGCCAGTCACAATTCGATGGAGAAATCACTTTCTTTTGTACCTGGCGAGCAGCATTTCACAAGTGGTTTTTTGGTTTTCCTGCTGTCTTTCATTCGGTTCATGTGGAACCCATTTTCACATCTTCTGAATCTTTCCCATGGCTTTGAAACGTATGGAGACGGCTTCTTGTGTCACATTTAATTGATCCGCGGAGTTGTTGTTGCGTTCGAGCGTCATTCTCATCCAACAATGCTTGCAAATCGCTGTCTTCAAACTTTTTCGGTGGTCTTTCACGTTCTTCGTTTGTCACGTCAAAATCGCCATTTTTGAATTTTTCAAACCACTCAAAGCACTGTGATTTACCAAGAGCATGCTCACCGTGAGCTTCGACAAGCATTCGATGCAATTCTGCGGCAGTTTTCTTCAAATGGAAACAGAAAATCAATGCTGTCTGCGAATCGTAGTTTCCAGGCACAACAAAATTCGACATGTTCAACGTTATTAAAAACTATGCTGTTGTATGAAACTTGTATGGTTGTGAGTTGAAAATCTTTACCAGATGTCAAAACAAGAAAAAAATGGCGTCAATGACGCGGTTTGACGGTAGTAACTACATTGACAGCTAGAGCCACCAATGGGCAAATTCCGGTTTCATATTTACATACCTGGTAATTCGACGAATCTTACGATCGGCTCATAACGTTCGATTCGATTAGGTTGTTGCATACGGAATGTCCAATCTGAAAATGCGAAATGAGAAGGTCCTGTTGGACGAATTTTTATACGAATTCCCCTGCAGATTCTGACGATGAAATTTGTTTAACTTGGATGTTGCAGCGAGGGAGGTGCGGTTGCCAACACTGGGGGCGGTGTGAGCGATTCCGGCAGCAGACCGGAAGTCCTCAAGAGCAGCCACGAGGTACGCAGGAAGATGGAGCGTGGTCTGCACGAGCGGGACCGCGTCGGCGTTCAGGACTTCGTCCTCCTCGAGGACTTTCAGAGCGAGGCGGCGTTCATCGATAATTTGCGGAAACGGTTCAACGAAGATCTAATTTACGTGAGTAAACGGCGATTGCCGTTTCCCCGCAGCTGCCTCGACGAATTACGTGGAATCGAGTCTTCGACATCTGGCTTCGCTCGTTTCCCCCGCTAACGAACCCGATAAACTCGGCTCGCAGAATCTTCCACGAAAGAATACAACCGTTTCATTTACTGTAATCGCTTCGCCAGTTTTACACAGACGCAATAACCGCGGAATTATCTTAACTGGAACAACATGAGAATTAAAAGTTCGACAAGTTTCCCCATTTCATTGGAATTATCTGAAGAAAAACAACGACCGAGTGTAAATCTGTTCAATTTTTCGAAATTAATCCATGATCATTTCCAATTGTACAAATATAGTCGCGGACCGACTATGCTGTTGCACTCATTGTCAGATCCGATTTCAGTTTCACAACAATTTTGCGATTAGCAGTTTAGATAATATTGAAAATGATTTACACACGGCAACGCTGTGTCTGTCATTTCGCCGCCTGCTAATGTAATTGTGTATATCCATGCTCGAGAGTAGTGTTCCTTCTCGAGAATTCTTTCTCGAGGAATATAGTCTTATTTCTCATTTATCGAGAAATAAAAAATGTTGAAAAATCAGGAACACTACTCGAGAGGATCTCCCGTTGACCGTTGTGTACACTTCGATCATTTCATTAACAAATTGAGCAAGTCACTCGGTTTTTTTTACAGTCGGCTCATTATTGATTTTACAGACGTACATCGGTCAAGTACTCGTTTCTGTAAATCCTTACAAAAAGTTGCCGATCTACGATCCAGCAACGATCCAGTACTATCATGGACGGAATTTCTTCGAGGCTCCTCCACACATGTAAGTCGTGCGAATTTTTTCTAATGATTCCATGCGGGGACACTTTTGACGAAAATGATTTTTGTTGCAGTTTCGCTCTGGCAGACACCGCGTATCAGTCTCTGTCGAAGGAGAACTTGGACCAATGTATTCTCATCTCAGGTACCAAGCAAATTAATCTCTTTCACCACCTCGGCAATACTCAACGAGAAAAACATATGTTCTTTGAACGATCAAAGAAAATCCTCTAAAAATGTTAATCTGCACAGAGAAAATCACAGGACAGTTATCTGAATAGTAGTAAATTTACACTATTCGGTACGTATGTACACGGTTTTAACGTAGCTCGATCTGCGTAGGCGAATCCGGTTCGGGGAAGACCGAGGCTTCGAAGAAGGTCCTCGAATTTATCGCGGCCGCAACGGGCCACAAGAAGCAAGTGGAGGAAGTAAACGATAAATTGATCGGTAGCAATCCCGTGCTCGAAGCATTCGGAAACGCGAAAACTAATCGCAATGATAACTCGTCCCGTTTCGGCAAGTACATGGATATCCAATTTAATTTCCAGGTACAAACGGCCAAACATTTCATTGTTTTTTAATGGCTCTTTATTCTTTATCTATTATATGTATACATATACAGGGTGTCTCACCTGATATTGATATCTTGATTTTCTCGCTATTGTTACTCGTAGCAAAAAATTTTTCAGCATAGGCTTGAATGGTATCGAGTGGAGAATATTTTGATGTTGTTAGTTTTTTCGCGAGTGGACGCGTAAAGGTCATATAAAGGTTAACTTTTTTTTTTAAAATGGAATGAGGTATTTTTGAATACATCAATCGATGCAGCTGGACATTCGTTATAAAAATGTACTAACCTATGTATGTCGAAAAGTTATTTTCGGGAAGGAGATATTTCAATTTAAATAACTCTAAAATACCATTACTGTCGTACTAAGACGTTACACAAGTAAGTAAACACTAATGTCTTAGTACTACAGTAATGGTATTTTAGAGTTATTTAAATTGAAATATCTCCTTCCCGAAAATAACTTTTCGACATACATAGGTTAGTACATTTTTATAACGAATGTCCAGCTGCATCGATTGATGTATTCAAAAATACCTCATTCCATTTAAAAAAAAAAGTTAACCTTTATATGACCTTTACGCGTCCACTCGCGAAAAAACTAACAACATCAAAATATGCTCCACTCGATACCATTCAAGCCTATGCTGAAAAATTTTTTGCTACGAGTAACAATAGCGAAAAAATCAAGATATCAATATCAGGTGAGACACCCTGTATATTCAATCGTATGACCGATACCGATCTACATAGTATATGTATAAATTATGCTTGTTCGCAGGGAGATCCGATCGGTGGAAACATACTGAATTATCTGCTCGAGAAGTCGCGAGTCGTGCATCAATTCACAGGGGAGAGGAATTTTCACATTTTCTATCAAATGCTCGCCGGAGGCAGCGACGAGACGCTTAGGAAACTATTCCTCAAGAGAAATTTGGACACCTACTATTACCTCTCGAATGGAGTGAGCTGCTACACTCGTAGAAGAGTGTATTTAATTCTTAAGTGGATTTTAAAAATACTATAAGCCATAAGCCAATTTCATTATTTCATAATTCATAGACGAAGGGCACTGTGGACAGCATCGACGACGACAGCCAGTACAAGGAGGTGATAAAGGCAATGAAGACTATGGAAATGAACCAACAAGAACAAGATGATTTATTTTCCATAGTCGCCTCCGTATTGCATATGGGGAACGTTGGTTTCACCGAGGAAGATGGCATTGCTCAGATTTTGAAGCCTGGCTCTGTAGAAGCTGTTGCCACTGTAAGACTTCTCGTTAAAAATAATTCAGCTGATCATAGAGGCTTAGCTTTGCCTTTCTACGCTCTGGAATGCCTCAGCATCCGCTCCAGTTTCCAAATGTTAATAATTGCATTTTTTTCTGATAAAAACACAGTGTTTATTCCGCTGCAATTAACCAGAAAGATTTAGAGCTCTTTCCTTTCTCCTGAAGACTCGTTTCCAAAAGTCCTATTTCGAGTCATATTGCAATCCTGGAAACGAGTCTACACCGTAAGTAATAACACTGTCCAACAGCCAAAAAGGATTTCGATTCTCACTACGCAATTCTTATAGAGTCTTTTGCGCTGATTCCGAATATGTCTTTAATTTTTCTCCTAGACGCACAGTTTTTGAGAAACTTGAGTTTGAAAAAATGACATATTTTTCAACTTTGAACAAATGTGATGTTATTTTAAAAGATATTGAATTCATCTTTACAGCAAAAGATTCCTCAGACTTTCCTGAATACAGTGATACCCAATATTAATACATTATGATTGTATAACCATGTTTAAACGATCATTAAAGACGGAGAGACACCACTTTCGCAACCATTTTTGACGATATCTTTGAATTTATCTCAAAAAATAAGGGTCCAGCGGAAAATCGAACTATACCACGCGATAGAGCAGACTTTTATCTTGAGAAACCACCCTATTAAGTTTGGAACGTCGACGTTTTTTTCGAACCAGAAAGCAAAATATCTTCGCCCGACATGAGTTGCCGCCAGTGGCGCTCGGGACGGTATGCGGCGCGGTGCAGTGACGGGATACGGAACGGCGAACGACCGTTCTAGTGGTGAGCGCCACTGGCCGCAACTCATGTCGGACGAAGATATTTTGCTTTCTGGTTCGAAAGAAACGTCGACGTTTCAAACTTAATAGGGTGGTTTCTCAAGATAAAAGTCTGCTCCATCGCGTGGTATAGTTCGATTTTCCGTTCGTCCCTTACTTTTTGAGATAAATTCGAAAATATCGTCAAAAATTGATGCGAAAGTGGTGTCTCTCCGTCTTTAAAACATGTTTAAACAATCATAATGCATTAATATTATATATCACTGTATTCGGGAAAGTCTAAGAAATCTTTTGCTGTAAAGATCAATTCAATATCTTTTATAATAACATCACAATATTTGTTCAAAGTTGAAAAATATCTTTTTTTTAAAACTCCATTTTCTCAAAAACTGTGCATATAGGAGAAAAATTAAGAACAGATTCGGAAACAGCGCAAAAAACTCTATAATAGGGGCCCAACGGTATATTGGGAACAAATTTGGTGTTGGACAGTGTAATTAGCTTCGGTGGTTCTTGCTGCCAGGATGCGTGCTGGTTAGACAGCAAGAGCCATTGAAGTCTGGTTCGAAGTTGGTCCGGGGAAAGTGGCCTCGGTGGAAGCAATCCTTTACTTTACTCGAACAAGTCGAATTGATTCCGCAGTTACTGGGATGCGACGTGAAACAATTAGCGGATGCGTTTACACATCGCACAATAGACGCCCGCGGCGACGTGGTCGTATCCCCATTGAACAGGGAGCTGGCAATTTATGCACGCGATGCACTCGCCAAAGCCGTATACGACAGACTGTTCACGTGGCTCGTGACCAGGTTGAATAAATCTCTGCAACCGGTCCGTGATCCTCCGCGCAAGATGGTCATAGGAATCCTGGATATATATGGGTTTGAAATCTTCCAAAAGAACAGGTACGCGATCCCTACCGTAACAAGATTACAAACCAGTCGAACCCGCCGTTCATTAGCGACATTGTCCCAACAGCTTTGAGCAGTTCTGCATAAATTATTGTAACGAGAAGTTGCAACAGTTGTTCATTCAACTGACACTGAAGTCCGAGCAGGAGGAGTACTTGCGGGAGGGTATCGCCTGGGAGAATATTCAATATTTCAATAACAAAGTGATCTGCGACCTGATCGAGGAGAAGCACAAAGGTATGCATATCTCGTTACTACCAGGTATGTAAATATGAAACCGGAATTTGCCCATAGGTGGCTCTAGCTGTCAATGTAGTTAGTCAATGTTGTTTTGACATCTGGTAAAGATTTTCAACTCACAACCATACAAGTTTCATACAAGAGTATAGTTTTTAATAACGTTGAACATGTCGAATTTTGTGCCTGGAGACTACGATTCGCGGACAGCATTGATTTTCTGTTTCCATTTGAAGAAAACTGCCGCAGAATCGCATCGAATGCTTGTCGAAGCTCACGGTGAGCATGCTCTTGGTAAATCACAGTGCTTTGAGTGGTTTGAAAAATTCAAAAATGGCGATTTTGATGTGACAAACGAAGAACGTGGAAGAACCACCGAAAAAGCTTGAAGACAGCGATTTGCAAGCATTGTTGGATGAGGATGACGCTCAAACGCAACAACAACTCGCGGATCAATTAAATGTGACACGAGAAGCCGTCTCCATACGTTTCAAAGCCATGGGAAAGATTCAGAAGATGTGAAAATGGGTTCCACATGAACCGAATGAAGGACAGCAGGAAAACCAAAAAACCACTTGTGAAATGCTGCTCGCCAGGTACAAAAGAAAGCCATTTCTCCATCGAGTTATGACTGGCGATGAGAAGTGGATATATTTCGAGAATCCTAAGCGTAAGAGATCATTGGTAACTCCAGGCGAACCATCGACATCGACTGCAAGGCCAAATCGCTATGGACGGAAGACAATGCTCTGTGTTTGGTGGGATCAGAAGGGTGTGATCTATTATGAGCTGCTAAAACCTGGCGAAACCGTTAATACTGAACGCTGCCGACAACAAATGATCGATTTGAATCAAGCTTTGCGTGAAAAACGGCCGGAATATCAAAAAAGGCAACACAAAGTGATTTTGCTTCATGATCACGCACCATCACACACAGCAAACCGGTAAAGAAAACGAATGATGCGTTTAGTTGGGAAATACTTTCGCATGCGGCTTACTCACCAGACTTGGCTCCATCCGATTATTACTGATTTGCATCGATGGGACACGCACTTGCTGAGCAGCGCTTCACATCTTACGAAAATGGTTCGATGACTGGTTTACCTCAAAAGAGGAACAGCTTTTCTGGCGTGGCATCCAGAAATTGTCAGAGAGATGGGAAAAATGTTCGAATACTTCGGCAATACTTCGAATAAAATATTTTGTATCATTGCCATACAATATAAACGTGTATTTTCTATACAGAAATTCCGGTTTCATATTTACATACTGGTGGACGCGCGGAATTCGATAATGTTCATTCATTCCGATGATCGCTTTGTTTTAGGTATAATATCTTTGATGGACGAGGAGTGTCTTCGTCCCGGTGATCCAACCGACCTAAGCTTTCTGGAAAAGTTGAACGTCAATCTGAATAATCATCCTCACTACATAAGCCACATGAAGGCGGACCTGCAGACGCAGAAGCTTATGGGGCGAGATGAATTCAGATTAGTGCATTACGCTGGCGACGTAACGTACAATGTCCGAGGATTTCTTGAGAAGAACAATGACCTGCTGTTCAGAGATTTGCGTGAAGTAATGTCGCACACAACCAATTCGATCACCAAGGTATTTCTATACATGTATATATGGTTCTTCTTATCTGCGGAGAAAGAAATTGATCTAATATCCTAAGTAAAAAAAACTGCGGTTTCTACAGAGCGTGTTCGACGTGAAAGACCTGACTAGCAAGAAGCGACCAGAGACGGCCATCACACAGTTCAAGAACAGTTTGAACAATCTTGTGGAGATCCTCATGGGCAAGGAACCTTCCTACATTCGTTGCATCAAGCCTAACGACTACAAAATGCCCCGTAAGACAATTTACAGACCATTTTTATCTTGCGCGTGTCTTCCTTCTTACGAGAGAAACTATTGATTGCAGATCAATTTAACGACAAGATTGTACTGCATCAAGTGAAGTATCTGGGTCTCATGGAGAATTTACGAGTTAGGCGAGCTGGTTTTGCCTACAGGAGACCATACGAACAGTTCTTGCAACGTTACAAGTCTCTTTGTCCACAAACTTGGCCCAATTATCATGGCTCGGCCAAAGATGGCGTCCAAATCCTCGTATGTTTCCTTGGATTTGAACACGAGGAATACAGGATGGGCAAGTAAGAGAGGCTTATCGTTATCTATATTAGATCAGGAATTACCTAATGATACTCGTATATTTCGAAAACTGAGAACATTCTTTTGCACAGCACAAAATTGTTCATTCGATTCCCCAAGACGTTATTCGACACAGAGGATGCCTTCCAGATGAAGAAACACGATATAGCTGCTATTATTCAGAGCAAATGGAAATGTATATTAGTGAGACGAAGATATTTGAGGATGAAGAAGGCGGCCATTGTGTTCCAGAAGAATATTCGAAGATGGATTGCGATACGAGAGGCTGACAGAAGACGGAAAGCAGTTATTACTATTCGAAGGTAGCATCAGCCATCTTAAAGTCGTTCTAACAAATGAATAAGAACAACGATTCATCGAATAATTTGATGCAGGTTTATCAAAGGATTCATCACGCGAAATGGACCACCGACTGAAATTAACGTGGCGTTCATTGAATTGGCAAAGTCGCAGTGGTTGATCAAGCTCTCTAAGAAACTTCCTGTTGGCGTTTTGAATAACTATTGGCCACCGTGTCCTTACTCCTGCCGAGAAGTGAGCTCAATTTTATGAAGATCGTAGCGAGAGAAGAAAAACTTGATTCCGCCAACAGAATGTTTTTATTGTTATTTCCAGGCCTCCGAACACCTACGCATTATTTACAAAAAATGGAAAGCGCGCAATTACAGGCTGGCCTTGTCCAAGGAGGAAAAGGAGCAGTTCGAATTGAAAATTTTAGCAGAATCTCTGTTCAAAGGGAAAAAGAAGTCGTACGCGAAGAGTTTGGGGCCAAGATTCCAAACCGATCGGCTCGGCGCCGACCACAAAGCGCTGAGACAGAGTTTCACCAGCAATATTCTTCCCAGAGATGAAACTATAAAGGTAACTAAACTATAAATGAAACTAAAAAGGTTTTTCATTTTCTGTTACCATCAAAACGACGATGATACCTTTTCCTTTTAGTACGCTACTCCTGTTATCAAATACGATCGACATGGATACAAGCCACGCGAAAGGGTTCTAATTTTAACAGAGAACGCAGTGTATATTTTGGATACATTGAAAACGTTTAAACTTAAGCACAGACTACCTTACAAGTCCATAGATGAATTGGTGGTCACTGGAGAATCGGATAATTTATTGATTGTCAGGATACCGCCCGAGTTGAAGAAAGACAAGGTTCGTTGTTATTGTTTTTAACGCTAGGTTTGCTGTTCATTTTCAACATTGATCAATTTCTTTTGTCTAATAGGGAGATTTAATATTGGAAGTACCACACATAATAGAAGCGCTAACAAAAGCAATTGACATCACCAACAATCTAAATATCCTTAAAATTGTTCACACAGAATCGTGAGTACAGAAAAATCATTTTTGCGTACCTGGGACAGACGGATAACGATTTATACGGTGTTCCAGGGTTTCACACAAACTAGTCAGCGGTAAGGAAGGCGTAATCGAGTTCAAAACGGGTACGACACCAGCCATCAGTAAAAACAGACAAAGCGGACACTTGCTGGTGGTAAATACAAACTCTGCGGCATGAAATAAGTTGAGGTAAATGTTTCCCGGCTTGTATTCACGTATAATATTCTAGGTGGCATCTCCGTAATATCTGAATGAAATTTTAAAACGGAAAAATTATTATGTACTTAGAAGGATGTGTTCGGCATGGGAAGTTGTGGGCAAGCAGTTGCGATCTAGAATGGTGGATCGTTGAGAAGAGATAATATATATATATTGAAATTTAGTAAATTTGTTAAATAACACTCGCCGTTTTTTGTACCTTGTTAAACAATGTCGGTTTGTAAAATACTTTGTGAGATAATGTTTATTTGTGTAATTAGCGAATTGTTGCAAAATGGATCGTGTTTTGCAAGTAGCACGGATCGCTTCAACAGCGAACAATATCGGTGCCCTCTCCGAAAGATCGTCAAACCAATCGCACAAGAAAATAACTTATTACCAGATATCTTCCAGGTGCATTAAACAAACGAAAGAAACGATATACATATATATATATATATATTTCCCTTTTTCTATATTTATATTATATAAGTCACTGTGCCATAGATAATATTTCATGTTCAGAATTATCTTATGGAATATTGACATTGTAGAATAATTAAACTAATACCCTTTGGTCTTAAAAACAAAAAAAAACGAGTGGATTTTTACTAATCTCTTTTATCTTAAGTGTCCTTATTCTGGAAGTCAATTTTGAATATGAGCCTCGGTTTATTTGTCTGTTGGTTATGTAAAATATTTTAAAGAAAAAGCTACTCTATCCTCGGAAAACACGCCGAAACACTCTGTTTCTTCATTTTTATATTATCGCTTCCATTTAATGGTAATATTTATTTGAAAATAAAGAACGAACAATTTAACTGTAAAATGTAAGATATCCTTTATTCTTCTTTGTACATATGATACAAAACTTTATGTACAGATACCTTAATCTTATCTATTATTAATACTCGGAGAGACAAAGAAGGAAAATCTCGCTTCCTTAACATTAAGATACAAACAATGCGCTTAATTATTTCTTACGTTTACCAGAAGTCTCCTTTTTTGTGAGGGACTTCTTCCCGTCCAAAGCTTTCTCTCGCAGTTCATCCTCCATCGCCTTGTTCACAGTTCTTGTGATCATTTGCTTCAACTTGTGCGCCTCTTCGACCTTCTTCTTCTTCGGTTGAATCGGTGCATCTATGAAAAACAAATAGAGTAAAACTTTGATTGGCGCCCGAGTTAGGTGCTACGCAGTTTCACGCTTTGTTTGCCAGTAGCTTTTGCGAGCAACTGTTACTATAAACAATTGCAACGTAAATATAAGGGTCCCATGGAAATCACAGACACAGGATAATTTCAAAATTTTTAGTAAATATATTTTGCTTACTGTTTCTGCGTTGAACAGCTGGAGCTTTCCTGTTGCCCTTCCCCTTGGCTTTTCCCTTCGACGAAGCAGGCAGCTTCGTTTTCACTTTCAACTTGCCTTGAGCCATTTCTAAATGATCAACAATATTCGAGATCAAAACACAACACGTGCGAGCACTTGCTGGCGCATCAAATCTAACCTTATTTATGGTTTGTACACAGTAAGTACTATATACATACATAAATACATATACGGATACCATAAAAACAAAACCACGTGATACTTACAGAGACTTTTGAAGGTGTTCTATTCACAGACTCGAATTTATTTACGTTTATCGCGTGACAAATGAAAGAACGCAGCGCAAAATATAAAAACAATCTATGTATTTTTAAATGTGCAACGAATGTTTTGACAATGTTCTGCCTCTAACTGTTTCAATGTCTGACGCGCGACACGCATACAGAAAGATCTTAGAAATTATGACCTAAATATGTATACATATATAAATATATACATATAGGTATCTACTGGTACGAAGTCTTTTAACTTTAACAATTTGTCAATTGTTAATACAAAAGTAAATCTCTGGATAGATGTAAGTTTGTCGCTAATATATTGAACCCAGTCAACCAGGCCATTCCAACTTGGAATTTCCAAGGCACATGGCACATCTCGAGTCCAGTCAGTCCAGTGCAGTCACTGGTCAGTGATGCCAGCGTGGATATCTTTTTTCGCGCATGCGCGACGATTTCAGCCTCAGTAAAGTACGATTCTCGAGGAAATGTGGCACCTTGAACGCCACGCAGAACTTTAAAAAATTGAAAAACGAATGTATGACAAGTGTATTTATATATAGATCCGTATATATACACATATGAAGTATTAAAATTTAATATATATTTATACATATATTAATATAATTTAGACTTATTCTATGTTTTGAGGATGGGGAAAGGAAGTAGTGCTAACAAAATAAATAATAGAGAAGTAAAATTGTCGATGTTAACTTTTACAGACATGGGTGTTGATATAAGATGGCTACTCCATGTTTGGTTCTTTGACTTTTGAATTCCTAAGTCGTACATTTGGACCACTCTGCGTCCCGTCAATTATACCGCCGGCACATACCGCCGATATACATACCAGAGAGGATATGAGAGTGCTCACGCCCGGGTCTGAGTTGCCACCACTTTTTGGCACGCTCACGTTTAGCACGGAACAGCTCCTATACCGAGGATAGAGCCCACTTTTACCACGAAACAGAGACCACACCGTTTTAACATGAAACAGAACCTTTACTAGCCTGTGGCATAAATCAGAACTAGCTTCAATCGATGCTTCGTGCGATATAACCATGTATCGGAAATTGCTCAAATTCGATGCGGTAATAATTCTAATAAATTTAATATTAATAAATAGCTTTATTAGAAAAACGCGTGCGGAATTTACATAAAAACTGTGATAAAAATAATAATTGCAATTAAAATCACAATAAACATAATAAAAATTAAAATTGCAATTACAATTAAAATCACAATAAAAATAGAATCACACACACACTTTAAATCAAAATAACTTTTTTAAGAATGGACCAAATGACTTCAATTTCTCTGTAAGGCTAGAAGAATTAGTTTAGTGAATGACGTCTAAAAAATATGTTGAAAAAATGCATTTGGTCGGAATTGCGAAAAAAATAGTGAAAATTGATTTTTACTACTTCTTTAGCTGGGCCAATAACGAAAGTTTAAAAGATGTGTTTGGTAAGCTCGTATAAATTATATGCGCTCTGAAAATTTTATTGAAATTGGTTAATTGATTTAGGAGTTATAAACGATCAAAAGTGGTAAAAAGTATATAAATATATTTTTCGAAGAAATTCTCACGAATAACTCCACTACATACAGTCCGATTTCTATCGGGTTTAGACTTTTCTTAATCGGAAGAATGCCACGAACTGGCTCGTGTCACTTCCTTGAGGAAATTATATGAAATAAACAAGTTTAGCATTCACTTGTTAGCGGTTTCATGCCGAGATACCTGGATGGCCGAGGGTTTGCCCGGTGGTGTTTATTGCACCACTTGGATAAGGCTCCCGAGGCCCTCGTCGGTTCGTCGCTCTAGCACCGAGTAAGGACGAAAATGTATTTAAATATATTTTCCGAAGAAATTCTCACGAATAAATCCACTACATACAGTCCGATTTCTATCGGGTTTAGACTTTTCTTAATCGGAAGAATGCCACGAACTGGCTCGTGTCACTTCCGTGAGGAAGTTATATGAAATAAACAAGTTTAGCATTCACTGGTTAGCGGTTTCATGCCGAGGTACCTGGGTGGCCGGGGTTTGCCCGGTCGTGTTTATTGCACTACTATTGTGTTCTGGGCTCAGGCCTTTGTGCTCGACCCTCGTGCCTCGGTACGTGTTCATTGGAGCCTCGAGCCGGCCGTAAGTATTCGTGGATGTATTTAATATTCGAAAATTAAATACAAAAATTAAATACAATTTCTATTCGAAGCTTCTGCCGATTCTGTCAGAGTCGAAACTTGAAAGGCAACGAAAATGAACGCCTATAATATAGTGTCAGCTGGTTTGCTTAGGAAGGTTTCTTTTACATCTTATAATCTGTTTTTAGTAATGTCCACACTTCTGGCATATTTTCTAGATCCCAACAAGATTTAAGATTTTATTCCACTGACAATGAAATCGATGAGGGTTTCAGGGTTTTCTTAACTTTTTATTAAAAAGGTGTCGTAGGCCAAGAGTGATTTCTAATATTGTTCTCAAGCCATAAAGAGGGTCATGTAGTCCTATACAGCCCGCTGGTATTTTCCTGAGACCTGCAGTATAGACAACGGACCGCTATTGCGGTGCGCTCAACTCGCCTCTACCTGAAACGGGGGTACACGGCGTCTTTTACCAGCTCATTGTGTCGCCAATTTTTAAATCGCCAGTCTTTTCAAGGGCCCAGTTTAATGGGGAAACTGCAAGCAATATATCCATATTTTTTTCAAAATTTAAATCACTGGCACCCACCGGAAAAAACGTACAAAAACAGTTTGTTTAAATTTTTCGACATTATAAAGTTGATTATCGATGTTGAAAATATTATTTTATAATAGCCCAATTCTTTCCGAATCAAAAACAAAAAAAATGTGGCTCAATCGGACAAACAGTTCCTGAGATAAAAATTTGGATAAGGCCCATTCTCGTCAAAATGGGCAAAAATTGTAAATTTCGAAGGCCTGTCATTTCTAAAAAAATTCGAAATCGGCAAAATGATTACTTAAAGGCCCCCTAATTTCACATGGCTACAACATACACCCGTCCCTCAATTTACGCGGCACTTTTTTACGCGAGTATTTGTTTTACGCGCCAAAACCTCAATTTACGCGAACTTTTACCTTTTACGCGGAAAGGAAGGAAAACATTAGGAGAGTAGTGTGGCCTCTGGAACCTTATCAAGTATACAGATTCAATTTACACGATTTTTTATTCGCGTAAATCAAATCCACGTGGAACGGATATTCGCGTAAATTGAGGGACGGGTGTATTTCATTTAGAACAAAATCGACGATGGTGACTTCAAAAAGTGATCGATTTGGCACGGAATGACCCAATACGATTGTTATTTGTATGCTTTATTTTAATAAGTTAGTACAACATAGAGAATAAACATTTGTATATGTCTAACATCCTTTCTACAGGGTGAACCACGAATCGTGATCAGTAGTGTCGCTCTGTTAACTCTGTTATCAACAGTCCGATCGAAGATGTTTCAATCGTTGTTAAGAATATCTTGTATGATATATGAAGAATTAGAATGACAATGAGCAAATTCACTCTAGATTACGAAATCACGACCGTAATCGTGATTCTGAGATTACTATATGGCAATACTGTGGCCATCACTACTGTTTATAATACTGTTTATATTATTCAAAATACGAAGTAGCAAAAAGAATGAGGAATAGATAATGGAAACAACTTATCCGGAACATCGTCGTTCTTTGACACAGCAGCTTCTATTGCTTGCAACCCCCACCCCTAAAAAAATAAACTTTTTTTCTAGAGTTCATAATTTGCTCACAATTGTAAACAAATATATGAAATGCACGATGTAAGTTCGAGTATTTCCGTTTCTTTTAACCTAAAAGCATTGGTGTCTGCACACGATATCCATAAAAATTGTCGTGAGAGTCACTGGACCATGTTTATCCTGAAAAACCCTTTTGATTCTTCGTAAAATAGTTTGTCGAAATAAAAGTTCTTCGTAACTGTTTTAGGAACCGAAATCGATATTAAACAGTTTTCGAAGTCTGGTTCTGAATAATTCCTTTACATTCTATTTTAATTACATTGTACTCCAAATACATTAAATTTCAATTACAGTGTAATTCAACTACATTCACGATTAGCGTAATTACTAGCAATCAAATTGATTAAACGGTTTGAATTATGTCATACAAATAGAGTATAATCTATCCTATGCAGAATATTAAATTAATTTATATTTTTATGCTAACCCCGTAAGCAAAAATCCCTGTTTCTGACCAGGGACTATCCGCGCGGCAGGGCTCGTAACTTGGACCACGGCCGAATTTTGGCCGAACCTGCCCTCGGCCGAATTTTGGCCGAATTTTGGCCGAACCGACCCTCGGCCGATTTTTGGCCGATTTTTGGCCGAATTTTGGCTGAATTTTGGCTGAACCACCGTGCTGCCATCTTACAGCGGCCCGAAATCGGCCAAAATTCGGCCAAAATTCGGCCGAGGGCCGGTTCGGCCAAAATTCGGCCGTGGTCCAAGTTACGAGCCCTCCCGCGCGGATAGTCCCTGGTCAGAACCTTGGCCCAGTGGGCTTAGAGCCGCTTCGAGGGACCTTCAACACAGTGCCCGTCTCGCTACCTGCCCTCGGCCCGCCGGGCTCGTGTTCAGCCAGAGACGGCCTGGTTGACTGGGAAGTTTTGCAGAAAACCACGCGAAATATAAATTAATTTGAGAGTAAAATGTGGTTTAACTCTCGGGAACTTTTCTCTAAGTTGTATGTATATTAAATCTAGAAGTAGATAGAGAGAGGGAGAGACAGATTGTTTTTTTAAAACTATTAACTTCTCTTGAGATCTGATCCTCTCTGGCATGGAAGGGGGAAATCCGCTCTACTATCGGTGTAGGATCTGATCCAGGCTAAGCGTCCGCTCTACTATTGGTGTAGGATCTGATCCAGGCTAAGCGTCCGCTCTACTATCGGTGTAGGATCTGATACAGGCTAAGCGTCCGCTCTACTATCGGTGTAGGATCTGATCCAGGCTAAGAGTGGGAGGGGGAAATCCGCTCTACTATTGGTATAGGATCTGATCCAGGCTAGGATTTTGTGTGGGGGCAGCACTATACCGGTTGCATCGAAAACCCGGGCGTGAGCACTCTCATATCCTCTCTGTACATACATAGCTGTCGCGGGGCTCTGCTGTATAGTCGCTTCATCATAGATACGTTACTGGTTTGGACGCGCATGCGCGGAAAAAGGCATCCACGCCAGTGTTCCGATTGAAGCCGAAATTTTTCATACGATGGATGGCCGCTAGAGGCGCTGCGCGGAAAAACAGTAACGTATCTACTATTGGGTAGATGAAATGGGGTTCCTTGAGCACCCCGCAGAATTTTAAAAAATTTATATGATTTGATTCTGAAAAATGAATGTATAACAAGTGTATTTGTGTATATTTTGTAACTCGTAGGACACGTCCTGAAGTCTTTTTGTCCGGTAAGATTATTTCGGTACACTCCCGCCAATATAACTGCCTCAGGGCTCTGGTCGCTCTGCTACCCAATAGTAGATACGATACTGTTTTTCCGCGCAGCGCCTCTAGCGGCCATCCATCGTATGAAAAATTTCGGCTTCAATCGGAACACTGATCCACGCCAGTGACAGTGATGGTGTAGCGTGACCCGTTGATCACGCGAACATAGCTACGATAACGTTACCACACTATAGGTTTGATTGATGGCGTTGAGAGGGAAATTTGAATATAAAACATAACGATTAGGTCAAAGCCGTGTATTTCATTTTACATATATTTTATTCGGGCACGATAGTTTAGTCTTAGAATATGTAGGGAAACAATAGGAGGTATTTCCACGGAGATCCTTGACGAAATTCCGAGGGGCGAGACTAATTGAGGAATTTGGGTAGAGTCACGTAATCTCTTGGAGGAGCTTCTCCGATTTCACATAAATAGACAGTCGAAGTCTGGAATCGGTCAAGGACGGGAAGTCGTAAATTCTATGTCAAGGACCCCTTGGAACTCCCTCGGACCTCTCTCTCGCTCGGTCCCACGACCCTTGTTTTGACGGGCCTTCACCCTCGCGCGTATCCCACTCTCGTGCGCGCGCTATTGGACACCTCCACCACCAATCACCATCTAGCTGCAACCAAAGACGAGCCACTCGACAAATCAACGCCCAGCTGGAAGATCCGAATTTTCCAATTGGCTAAGGAAAAGGAACCTGGAAGAAGATAAAACCTCGGGACGAGGCAAATACGAAAGAGATACATTTCTGAGATCTTAGAGTCAACAACGAGTACACTATTAAATAAAGTCTATTTTTCGTTACATTTTCTTGTTAAGAGTTTGTTCAGAAAACCTTCCACGAGCAGAGTGCTTTAGCGCTCCACGGGCATCCGAACCCATTGTATTCCCCAAATCCCACCACACTGCGACGCAACAATGGTATTGTTGGCGCTTTTCGCGCGCATGCGCGACGATTCTAGCCTCAGATGGCCTCAGTCAAGTACGAAGATCGGGTACCTTGGGCGCCCCGCTAATTTTTGGCCCCTGCCGTACGGCGCAGGGTTGCCAGATGCGAGTCTCGCGGCTGCGAGTCTCGCCAGGCCCCTTACGTCTCCGTCCCTCGCCTAGATCCCCACTCTTACCACTACCGCTGGCGCGACCGAGTCGGTAGCATGCTACCGCTCTCATTCTAGCACTCGGTCGCGCCAGCGGTAGTGGTAAGAGTGGGGATAGCGGAGGCATGCATCTAGGCGAGGGACGGAGACGTAAGGGGCCACTTGAGCCGTTGAGCCGCACCGTCTGGCTTCCCTGGTGGGGAGCATCTAGGCGAGGGACGGAGACGTAAGGGGAAACTTGAGCCGTTGAGCCGCGGCGTCTGGCTACACTGTACGGCAGTGATGCCAGAACCGTGGTACCGTGGTACTAAACCGTACCACAGCATACCCCCACCATAGCCTACTATTGCCCCTATGTTCCTTTCCAACGTGCCCGCGCGCTACACTCACCAGCGTACCTCTACTATGTGACATGGTGCGCTGGTGTGTGTAACGCGCGAGCGCGTTGGAAAAGGAACGTAGGGGCAATAGTAGGCTATGGTGGGGGTATGCTGTGGTACGGTTTAGTACCACAGTACCACGGTTCTGGCATCACTGCTGTACGGCAGTGATGCCAGAATCGTGGGACGTGGTATTTTTCCCCTCCGTTCGCTCAGCCTACTCGGTCCCCCACTCTGATGTACCATCGGCTCCTTACGTTGCTTCTACGCGCTCGCGCTACACACAAGCGTACCAATACGAATAGGCAGCTCACACGGACAGACTAGAGGTACGCTTGTGTGTAGCGCGTGCGCAGTAGAAGCAACGTAAGGAGCCGATGGTACATCAGAGTGGGGGGCCGAGTCGGCTGAGCGAGCGAAGGGGAAAAATACCACGTCCCACGATTCTGGCATCACTGCTGTACGGCAGCGCCAAGGCCGCCACAGTTCTCCACCACTGTTCCCCACACACTTCGGACGTAGATACGTTCCTGACGAAACTCGCGCATGCGCGCGAAAAGCGCCAACAATACCATCACTGGGGCCAGTATCAGTGCTTCGATTCAGGGCACTATTTTTCGCGCATGCGCGGCGATTTTAGCCTCAGACGGCCTCAGTAGCGTACAAAATCGGGTACCTTGAGCGACCCCGCAGAATTTTAAAAACTTATTAGTAATATACATAGAAATATTGAAATTTAATATAATTCAAACTTATTCTTTATTTTGAGGATGAGAAAGGGAAGGAGTGCTAAAATAACTAAGCAAAATACATAATAAAACAACAAAATATTTTATTCGGCGAGTATTACTCCTCTTTGCAGCTCTTTCTCCACTATTAACTGCCATTGTATAATAAAATATTAATAATAACTTACCTCTCGTTCCGCGTCACGTTCCTCGTCTATCAATATCACTCGTCCCGCCAATATAACTGCCAAAGGGCTCTGGCCGCTCTGCTACCTCATTATAGATACGTTACTGTTCTGGCCGCGCATGCGTGAAAAATAGTGCCCCGAATCGAAGCACTGCAGGCTATCCGCCGGTAGAACGAGCGACGATAGCACGCACAGAAATTCGGCGGAAATCGAGCTGATCTTGCCTTGAGCTGCTCGAAGCATAGCTTCGACCGTATTCTGCCCGTCTCCGCCCTAGGCGGGATCAGCTCATGGCAAGCCTGGTTGTCTCTCTGTATTATTGCGGGTATTTCAACACAAAGAGAATTTGGAAAAAGTGTACAGAAAAAAATTTGTTCTATAAAAACGTACACTTTTGTTGTTCATAAAGTTCCAAGAGCCAAATTGCAAAAAAGGGCTCTGAGAGGGGATCCGAAATAACACGGAGAACATTTCAACGCAAAGAGCATCCAAAAATATTGCTTCTTCGCTTCAGGAAATGGGAGTGCGTTCTTCGAAAATTCAAACTGATCGGTACTCTCTGTCTTTGTCTCTCCTGCGAAAAACATATCTGCTTCTCTGTCTTCGTAGTTCACCTCGATTGGCGCTGTTAATGTTACTATTTCCTGTCCCACGCATCCGTATATTTAGAAACAATTTAGAAATACGAAAAAAAATCAATTTGGAATATAACTTATTTTTGGTTGCAGCAACACTACTGGCGTCTGTTAGACGATATATATTTACTTAAACCGGCCCTACCTATGGTGCTGGGATTGGGATTGGGATTGGGATATTGCACATTGCACATTGCACAATTGCACGGGTTTCGAGTTTCGACTTTCGAGCGCATGCGCTGCGCAGAACGAATAAGATGGCGGAAGCGTGTAGCCGAATGAGTGCACTAGTTGGTTATTTTGTACTGTGAAGGATCTAACGAAAGTAGAAATATCTCGGTCGCGCGTTGTCAATCAAGAAATGGGTTCGAATAAACGGCACAAAACCGAGAAGAGTCGGGACGCGAAGAAGAAGCGTCACCGTAGCCGATCACGAAGTTACACGCCTGAGCGCGAGAAAACGGAAAAGCACAGGCATCACAAAAAGCATAGAAGGAAAGAGCGCAAGGATTATGACAGCGATGGTTATTATCTGATTAATTCATTCTTACGATATTAGAGAAATGCGGTTTCCGTACGTGTACGGTGTCGCGCGGTTCTTGCCAAATCCACCGTACGTCATGTTCCCCTAATGTTTAATTGTTTACGAACAGTTACCCGTTAACGGTACGCATTTTCGGTTCGGTTCGTCTCGGTCCTCTCTGGTTTCGAAAATATCTTGTGTCGCCTCGACAGAAAACGCATTTAGCAGTCTCAAGATTAAATAATTTGGAGGGAACTGAAGCGAATAATATTTATATCTTGCATAGGTACATAAGCATTTTTTATGACGAACACGCTGTACTTAGTATCAGTTAATGCTGCGTTTATTTCATTTCAGTCGAGATAGTTAATGCTCCGCCTCCTCCAAAAATTTCAAAGTCTTCGCACCCATCCACGCCTCCGCCTCCAGAGATTTCGAAACAACACAGTCCATCTCCCAGCAAAGGAGGAGCGGCGCAGACCTCTTTGTCCATCGACGAGACGAATAAACTGCGAGCAAAATTAGGTTTGAAACCCTTGGAAGTCGATAGTACGCCGAAAGATGATTCCAACAAGATTAAGGACGATCTAGGAGAGTTTTACCATAAGCCTGCTCCCGACGTTAACGAGAAATTGAGAACGCAAAAGCTAAAGGAGAAAATTGGTACTCAGAAACAGAAGAGACAGATCGAAGCTAATTTATCTAAAGTAAAAGCCTTGGGCGAGTTCGATTCGGACGATGACACCAAAGCTTGGATCGATAAAACCAGACGTTTGGAGGAGGAAAAGAGGAAAGCGGAAGAGAGGGTATAATCATTTTTAAGAATTGTTTGATGTTCAACGAAGTCGCAACATTTGAAAAATTTAACTCTCTAATTTTTGTTTAGGCAAAAATGTTGGATCAGTTGGACGAAGAGTTTGGAATTGAAAATTTGGTGAAGGAGGAAATAGTTGCTGCACGAAGCACGGCGTACACTGAAAAAAATTTGAAGCGTCTTAAAGTAGAGCATAATATTGTAAGTATACATATATGTGCGTATACTGTTTTAACTCTTTGTCATGTTTTAACGAGTCAGGCTCGAGACAAAGATCTTACCAAAGTCTAACAAATATGAATGTTATATTAATAATATGTACTATGATTTCTGATAAAGCTTTTACCGTTTACTAGAACAAGTTTGAAGCGGGTAAAACAGTAATCTTGACTCTGAAAGATCAAGAAGTATTAAAGGATGGCGAAGACGTACTCGTAAATGTGAACATAACCGACGAAGAGCGCTATCAACGTAATATATTGAATAAGACTAAGAAGCCTGGTTATGACGCGTACGACGAAGACAATTTCGACGAGTATGGTTTCCCGAAAAAGACAATATTGGAAAAGTACGACGAGGAAATCGAGGGCGAGAAGAAAGATCATTTCGTATTAGGAATGAAACAGAAAGATAGCAAAGCGAAGCTCGATTACGTTAAGGAGCGTTTGGCAAATAATAAACAATTGGAATCATTGCTGATAGCGGAGCCAAAGCTAGCTAGCGAGTATTATAACGACGAAGAACTCGCTAAGTTTAAGAAACCAAAGAAAAAGGTAATGATCTTTGTATTAAAAAATAATGATTACGCATCATTTGTGTACATACTTAGTGCTTTTGCAGGTTCGAAAGATTCGGAAAAAACTGAAAGCGGAAGATTTAATTCCTGAAGATAATGATTATCTGCGAGACTTGGGAAGCAGAAGAAGCAAACGACCCGAGGAAGCGAAAAGTAACGATACTTTAGATGTGGACGACTTAGGAGCTCCCTCAGAGGATCTCAGTGGAACAAAATTGGAAGACGACGACAAGGACCTCGAACTGCAATTAACGTTGAAGAAAGCGCAGCGTTCGAAGGAATTGCATTTATCGAGCATCGAGAAAGTCGTAGAGACCATCAAACAGGAACCGTCTGGTTCGGAGGAGAATCAATCCGGGAATATTGTATTGAACGCGACCGCAGAATTTTGTCGAACTTTGGGAGACATTCCTACTTACGGCCTCGCTGGAAACAGGGAAGAGAATGGCCAGGAACTTATGGTATTAGAACATAATTTCTTAACCCTTTTGCTCCTGCTTTCTTGTGATTTTTAATATGTTTGAAACAATGTTATTACATAGGACTTTGACATGGACGGGATCAAAGAGGAACCGCCCGCGAACGAAGAAGAGGACGATGGTCGCGGCGCCTGGAACACTGTACAACTAGGTATCTTTATCGACTTTGAATATTACAGAATCATTTTTTCGAATAAAAATAACACTTCCTGTATTTTTGAATAGATGAAAGCGCGTCCGAGCCAGTAGCAATGGAAGCTGCTATTTTGGACGCCGAGCCTTCGCTCGGGCATGGCGTTGGCGGAGCTTTGAAACTCGCCATGAGCAAAGGTTATCTGCAAAAGGAAGACAGCAGTCGGCCATCCGCGTCTCGGTTTGCCCATCTGCAAGCGCAGAACTATTCGATCGAGGACAAGACTTACGGGTATGTATGGAGCATCACTATTGTTCAATACAAGAAGCTTTCTTTGCAACACGTTCACGGTATAACCATATCAAACGGTTGTGTAAGAACTATTCTTCTATTGAATGTATTCGACAATGTTGTTAGACGAGTCTCTAGTGAATTTCAAACTGTTAGTTAACAGTCTTAAATAGAGCCCGGATTTCGGTGCTCGGAAATGGATGATCCGCTACCGCAACGGGAGTTAACTGTTTTGTCGGAGACGATCAAAGGCCCAAAAAAGAGGATTTATTGAGGTATGTTTATATTATGCGATTCTACCGTCGCCGAGCAAGATCTGTACCAGAGATTCTAGACAAGTCCAGCGCGTGGAAATCGCATCTCAATTAATATACACTAATGAATAATTCAATATAAACGTGTCATCAGTTCGTAGCGTGTAACTTCATATATGATACGAACAACGAGCAATTCATTCATAATGTTTTCTTATTTTTAACAAACGTACATATTGCATGTGCCAACATGTGAACCGTATTGTGGAAAGGCTCCGTTAGAATAGGGATGTCTCGCAGTAGTTTTCGTTTAATACTTTCTCGAAGGAAGAAAACCACAGTTTAGTTAAATAAGAGCGTAGATGTAATTAGATGTACATTGACTTGTTTAGATTTACGTTGGCCTAATCGCATAATGTAATATATCTTCAAGAGGCAGCAGTTCGCTTTGAAATATCAATTTTTTCAACGACATTCGCTGTATAGTTAAATTTTCGAACACCGAATTTCTTGGGCTACTGTAAATTGTACGAAAGTTTACTATACCAGGTGCTTGCACTTTTCTGTCATTTTATCCACATCTTTTATTGTTTTAGGGATGACGATAAATTTGGTAGAAGAGATCGCTTTAATGGTCCAACCTCCGAATTCAAAGAGAAAGATGGCTTCAAACCGAACGTCAAACTGGAGTACATTGACGACGATGGACACGTCCTCAGTGCAAAGGAAGCTTTCAGATATCTTTCTCATAAATTCCACGGGAAAGGTCCCGGAAAAAATAAGGTGGGATATCAAAACACAGATTTTTTCTGTTTAACATTTCACTTACCGGTGCTTAATGTTTTGAAAATAAACAAATTAGTGATCAAGGATTTTAAAATAAGAATTGTCGAATTTTCAGGTTGAAAAACGAATGAAAAAGGCGGAACAGGAAGTTCTAATGAAACGGATGTCGTCCACAGACACACCCTTGGGTACCCTTAATCTGTTGCAAGCGAAGCAGAAGGAGACTCAATCACCCTATATAGTTCTCAGTGGCAGTAAACAAATGCAAACGTAAGATTTCGTACTCTGTAATATCCAGACTATTCTAGACTGTGGATTTGAAATAGTTGTCCATGGAAAAATCATTGGTTATTTCTCTTTTTCAGGACCAGCATATCAAAGTCGAAGCATTAGAGATTTTAATGTTATCTTTTATGAGAATTGTATATAATATACAGACAGGAAGGAAGGTTTTACCGGCACATTTTTGTCAGGCAGAGTAGAATGTTTCTCGTCAAAAAATGAGTTGCACATCTTTTGATTTGTTAATCCACGTACAGGACGATAATAAAGTAACATTTTGTGAGTTTATATAAAAGACGTTCACCTTTCTCACGCTTACTCCGTTTCTTGTTTCTCTGGGAGATTACAGTGGAGACTTCGATTTCTCCGAGTCGTATGTATACGCAATTATGTAAAACTTTCGGTACAATAGCCAGAGAAAATTTTATGAATTTTCTCGATGTATACAAAACGGTACAAATTCGTGCGTCGTTGTTTTCTTCTCTGTCATTCAAAATACTCTCTTCGAGGATTATACTAAGCTAACAGTAACAACGTGTCCATTAAGTCTAGAAATATTCGAAAAAAACTGGGGTTATATCTTTACTTCTGTATTCTCAATCACAATGTATAATTAACGTCTAAAATCTATTCGTACAAATCACTAATTGGAAGATACAAATTTGAACGCTACAAAATATTTTATAGTTCCTAACGATTACTATACAAACGTTTTCGTGAACGTGTTGCTCGGTCTCCGTTCCTTCTTTTTCTCCTTCAATATGAAACTGTTGTCGCGAGACCGAAAATATCATTCTTTTTACTTCGAGACGAATAAATCAATAATGAAACAGTCGATAACACTCGCCGCCAACGTTAGTGAGTATTATTACAGTTTGTCGACTTCGTATTCTTCTCGGTTTCTTTCTTCTTCTTCTTCTTTTTGTAATCGGGAAAAATGGTAACACGATTCGTTACTGTTACAATGCTGAATGGCATTAATTGTATCCCTGATATCACAAGGCTTCGTTTTGTGCAAAAATAGTAATACTTGATTCCCCGAATCAGTGCACAATAGTCTATCAATTATATTTTATAAATATGCGTCTTCCAATTTATACACGGTATAATTACACGTTCTCTCTGATGATAGTTTAATAAAACACTTGCTTTTCCTATCCGCTATTCACAATTCTTGATATTCGTTTTTGGGAAGTTTGGCACTCTTCGCGACGGTTCGCGCAAAAGTAATAGGAACTTTTCTGTGTGTGTTTTTCTAGTTTTAATCGAGACGTTTAATATAGTTTCTATTACAACGCTCGAAGCGTCAAGTTTCGAGGAAAGCTTTCGAACAGCTTCGCAAGGCCGTTCAGAAGTTCATTTAGACATTTTAGACACAGGATGCTGAACACGTTTTAGTGCCGACAACGGATGATCGATCGTTGTCCGAACAAACAGTGAATACATTCTTTAACGAATTCCTATTATTTTTGCAACAACCTACAGTACACTCTGATGCTCAGTTTAACTTACGGATACGACTCTGTCGGCTGGACTCTAAGAAATTTAGTTTGCATTCAGTAACACACCGACATGGTCCGTAAATTTTTATATTTTACAAGTCTCCGCTACAAAATCCTATCCTATTACATAGTACGCTCGAATTCATCCGTGTTACTGTCGTTTTAAACAAATTTCTTATAATCGGCACGTTCGTACATATGTATATCATATATTCATATAAATGTTCCCTATACTTCCTCCTACTAGTCAGAATGGATATACACTATGCGAAATAGATAAATATTTTTAGTACTAACTTATCTCACAGCTTCATTCTAATTTCTTCTCTCTATACACAATATATACGTATATTTATATACTAATATCCTCAACTAATCGTATTTTAATATATTATATAAATTGACTCTGTTTCTCTCATTCTCTCTGAATCTTTCACACGCGATAAGGTATTAAAATCATTGGTATAAGTATCGTAAAAGGGGAAGTACGGATCCCAGGCGGTTCGGTCGACAATCCGTCCAAGGTAACGTTCGTTAAAAAATGAAAAGCGATCATTGTATCAAAAGTGTATGAGTTGTATACTGGGTGGTTCACTTATCCTAACCATTTGAAATATCTCCGTCACTTTCTTTTATCAGTATTGTACAAGAATAAAATCACAGAAACGAATATTACAATCCGCTATGAGAAAGAAGTGCTGACAATTATACTATTGGTTCGGTGAAAAAGTTCGTGCCCGTTTCCTTGTATTTTAATTTTAATACGAAATCGGGCACGAACTTTTGCATCGATCTAATAATATTCATCCCGCGCCCCCCTCCCCCTTCGAAATCGAACAACTCCCCTTTACACGGTGTGTGTCTAGCCCGGTTGTTGAAAAATAACGAAACTACTCCAAGCGATCAAAATAAATGAAACACTCTGTACGAGAGAGTAACACAAGACGAAACGCATTGTACAGTTCGCTGTTAGTTTGTCGGGTATACTTTCCTCAAGGTAGATACCTTCCAAGGTATCTTCCTTGAACGCAGCATCATCAGTAATTGTTATCTGTTCAGTGTTTCTACGTTCTGGCTTTGAGCGTTCTTGCCGACGCCTTCTTCCTGTCCGCTGGGACTAGGCAGCCTGGTAGGTTTGATAGACTTCAACTTGGTGGTTCCACCGTACTTGAAGTTGACGTCGCTGCAAGTGTCCAGAGGGTGCACCGTGCCCGTTAGGTTCGTCACGTCGTCGTCCGTCGTGACCTCCAGTTTGGTGGTCGGCACTTTCTTCACCGATCCCAACTCGTACGCCGACTTGGACGATTTCAGCTTCATCCTGTTGTTCAATGGCAGCGAGGCCGACTTCTCTAGGTTCACCTGTTCGATCTTCAGGTGGTGATTGTCGATCTGCGCGATTTGCTCGTTGCTCGAATTCACCGTGTCCGTGATCTGGATGTCTATGTTGACCGTCTTCGGGTCGTTCTCGTCGTTTCGCATCGGTTGGTCGATCGAGTACTCGTTCCTCAGGGCGGCCAGTTGCGCTCGTTGCTTTTGTATGTGGTTGTGCGAGTTCGAAAAGAACGAGGACACCCTCTCGAGCTTGGTGGCTAGATTCGGCTGGCTCAGCGTCGACTTCAGGGGATACGGCGCCTCGATCGAGTTGTTGTTCTTCAAGAAATTGTGGGATTCTCTTCCGGTGGAGTTGCTCTTGATCATTCCGTATTTGCTGTTGTCCTCGATCACTTTCAAAGGATAGGACCTTCCCGACGTTGTCCTTCGCTTCTCCGCGATACTCAGCTGCGCTATTATCCGACGAATCTCGCCTGGATATTCTATGTCCGGACGGGTTTCGGATAATTGTTGAATGAAGGCTCCCAACGTCGCGACAGTCACCTCTAGACTGCGGTTTTGAGACTCGAGTTTCAGGAGAGCCGACTGTTGCATCGAACGGGTCGTTTCCAAACGATGGAAGCTGCTCATGGTCATCTGGCAATGGAAAGATTATTCAAGAAAAAAAATGTAATGTAAAATACAGTATTTTATCGATAAATGTTCCAAATGTCAGGCCGGTATATGTCCCAGAACTATCCCCACTACTGCTGGGTGTACCCCCTTGAGGGGCCAGGAAACTCGAGAGGCCTCGGTCGCCGAGAAGCATGACTCATACAGCTCGGGTATATCGGTGAGACCACACTAATTCGAATGTCTCAACTTCTTTATTTTCCATTATTTTTTTCTGGAACTTTCACCAACATATTCGTGGCATTTTTCTCATGCAAAATGATACCAAATATGATATAATTCCGATGAAATTTACTTGTGTAATGGACGATGAAAGTTTCGAACGCACGGAGGAACAGCGTATGGGAAGTTCTTTGAACTGTGCCGGCGCGCTGCGAATCTCTGCGTCTCTTTCGTTCGCATACGCTGTCCTTCCTTGCGCTCGAAACTTTCATCGTCAATTAAACCACTAAATATAGTTGAAATTATATCGTGTTTGGTATCATTTTGCATTAGAAAAAGGCCAGGAATATATTGGTGAAAGTTCCATAAAAAAATAATGAAAAATAAAGAAGTTCGTCATCGGATTAGTTATGTTTACATTTCTCGGTGACCGAGGCCTCTCGAGCTCGGCTGTCCTTCTCCACGTTCGGCAAAACTCAAAGAATAGTTTCCTTGGCGTATAAATGACCCTCGACAGACCCGTGCTGGGTGACATTTATGGATAAAATACTGTAGTGAGTTTTAGGGCTCCGTAAAGCTAGCGTTAAAAATTAGAGGTTCGCCAGCTAATTAATGCATTCGCAACTCACTTCGAGTTGCTCGTTCAGATGCGTGACCTCCTGCGTCAACTGTTTGTTCAGATGCTTCATTTTCTCCATGTTCTCAATTTGCGGCTTCACCGATATCATTTCTTCTTGCAACACTTGGTACTCTACTCTGTACTCGTTCAGTTGCTTCGTGATTTCTTGGTCGGGATAGAACACACGCTTCATCACACGGTCCAGAATTTCCTTATCCACAGCTGGCACTTGCGTCTACAATCACAGAACATTAGCTGGAATTGTTCGTAACAGTTTCTCGAAGTACGTAAATGCTCTGTATTCCACGAGAAACGATTCGTTACCTTCAGGTATTCCATGATCTCTTCGAAACTGTCGCAACGGAGCAGCTGATCTTGGTGCTCTTCCAACAACGCCATCGACACCCGGAAAAGCACTTCCGTGCTTTCCAGGAACAGCAAATCTGCGAACACGAACGCATAAAACAATGAGCACCTGAGCACCGACGCGAGCACTCCGAAATGACGATTCGAATTTACCGAAAACCCTGGTCACGAAACCCAGCGGGAATTGACTTGCGAATAGAGTCAGCAACCACGGGGCTGCGTACAATGTCGGCGAGACTTCGTGCTTGTCGAAATGGTTGTAAATCGCTGGCAGCCTGTCGTGCAGCAATCTGGACAATTGGTACAGGTACAATTGCAACGCTGCCATGTCTGGCAGATATAATTTCCTTAGACCTCTACGGAACATCAGGTGGCGTAACAGGAAGAATGCTTGGTCTTCCGACATCTGATTAAAAAAAGTAACACAAGATTATTAACCGGTTCCTGTTCTACCACGGAATTATTTGAAATAAAATGTGCCCAATCAACCCTGTTCTAGTTTTAGCGCGAGTAATACTCACGTGCAGCAAGAGAACACCGGCTACAAAACTGAGCCCTTGGCAGTAGCCGACTTCGTGATCGAGCAGTGAGTAAGCTTTTAACAAATTAAACAACGCTAATTGTCCAGGCCCTAAGGCTGAACTGAAGTACGGGTGATTTGGGAACGTTCGACCCAGATCGATAAGAATAGCGTGTTGTTGGGACGTGAGCTGTTTCAGAAGCAGATCGTACGGTGTGTTGTAGTTAGGAAAATCGCGTGTGTCTATGGGCGGCTGTTTCAAGCAAAATTGCTCGGCTAGGAATTGCCATACTTCTCCTCGCTTCCCTTTCGGTACGCCTACGCAACGGAAACTTATTATCATTAACCGTTTCTATCGAATCGCTTCATCATCAAATTGACGATCTCGAGATCGCGTACCTTGTTTTATAGCATGCAACAGCATTTGATTATCACATTTTGTAGAGACTCTCGACTCTTTGCTAACAAGAAGATCCCACACTTCCACTAATTCGCGGGCGCAACTACTGAGCTCGTCGTATTCTAGTTTGATTCGTTTAACAGTCGCTTCCTCTTGACGCACTGTAACAAACAGTAAATGTTACTGCGTGGTTCATCAATTTTAGTTGAAAAAATGCTAAAAATGCTAGAAATTACCCCTGAGCCTCGCGTTCTCTTTCTCCATTCTAATTAATATCAACTGCTGGTTGATCGCCTTTTTCCACAGATCTCTCAATTCTTGTTTCGTTCTACTCTTCGCAGACGCCTGAGGCGTCTTCATGATATTGATATTTCCTGGCTTGTCGTTCTCTTTCTCGTGATCCTTGTTAGGAGTCACGACACGATTCAATATCGCTTGCCTCCAAGAGCTGTTCGATTGCACCGAGTTGGTACCGTCCGCTTCTGTCGGCGACATTTTTGGTGAATTTCCTACCTTCAGGAAACTGCAAAAGAAATTCGAGGAATACGGTGATACCGATTTTATTGGTCAATCGAAAAGTTCCGTCCGTTTAGCGTCCAGTAGCCGTAGCTCAAACTGTCGTTAACTATAACGTCTAAAGTAAGGTTAACTTTTTAGTTCGGACATCTTTCAATAAAATTCAATACATAACAATATACGCTTGCATCAACAACATCGTTTTTTTCTACATTGAACATGTCGGAATTTGAGCCGAATAAGCGTCATTTGCGCGAAGTGTTAATCTTTTGTTACAATTGGAAGAAAACTGCAGCTGAAGCTCATCGAATGATTGTAGACGTTTATGGCGATAATGCTGTTTCCGATAAAACATTGTAGAGAGTGGTTTCGACGCTTTAAAAATGGTGCTTTTACTGTGGAGGACAAAGAGCGTTAAAAACGGCCACGAGTATTCGAAGACGAAGAATTGCAGGCATTGGTGGATGAAGATCCATGTCAAACGCAAAAACAAATTGCAGAAGCGTTAAATTGTGCTCAATCTGTCATTTCCGACCATTTAAAAGCCTTGGGGAAGGTCTACAAGGAAGGAAAGTGGGTCCCATATGAACTCAAGCCAAGAGATATTGAAAGGCGGAAAACCATCTGCGAAATTCTGCTTACTAGGCAAGAAAGAAAGGGGTTTCTCCATCGTCTCATCACTGGGGATGAAAAATGGATCTATTTTGACAATCCTAAACGTCGAAAAACCATTTGTGATCCCGGCCAACCCTCAACATCGACGCCAAAGCGGAATATCCACGGAAAGAAGGCTTTACTCTGTATTTGGTGGGATCAGAAAGGTGTGGTGTACTATGAGCTGTTAAAATCTGGTCAAACAGTCACAGGGGATCTCTACCGACAACAAATTATCCGTTTAAGCCGAGCATTGCACGAAAAACGACCACAATATGAAACGAGACAGCATAAGGTGATTTTGCTGCATGACAATGCTCGGCTTCACGTCACAAAAGTTGTCAAAGAAACGTTAGAAGCACTTCGTTGGGAAGTGCTACCCTATGCGGCTTATTCGCCAGACTGTGCCCCTTCTGACTATCACTTGTTTCGGTCGATGGCACACGCACTTGCTGAGAAACGAATTAATTCTTACGAAGATGTCGAAAAATGGATCTCTGACTGGATAATCTCCAAAGATGACTCGTTCTTTCGTCGCGGAATTCGCTTGCTGCCCGAAAGATGCGGAAAAGTCATCGCTAACGATCGACAATAATTTGATCAATGTACGTTTTCATTTTGTTTCTTAAATAAAGCTCTGCTTTTTGTCAAAAAACGGACGGAACTTTTCGATTGACCTAATACAAAGAAATAAATTACTAGACACGGTCTAGCTGTAAGAGTTGGCGTACATGTCCATCATCGAGCTCTTTGGTCCAGTGTTCACGGTCAATTGCTGTTCCGGAGAGACCCTCAGCGACCTCGGCCTGCTGGAGTCCGGCGATATGTCGACTATCGATGGCTGGCGCGAAATATCTGGGCTTTGGCTACCACTTTTTATCACAGTGTTGAGGTGGCTCGTATCCTTCAAATGCGAACCGAGACCGAGGTCGTCCCGCGAACCCTTCCTCTTCATCAGGTTATCAAAACTATTTGTCAGCGATCGCTTCGCTTTCATGAATATTGTGCTTCCGACGCCCACGCTTAAGTACTGATTCAGAAACTCGCTCCTGAAACACGCATCGCGTTCAACATGATCGCCGTGCTGCTACTCCAAAGTATTCGTGGCATTTCGCATCTTACGCTCCGAATAATCCTTTTCTTTTTCTTTTTTTAATCAACAACGTTCATACACTCTCGGCTTCCCTAACGGTATTCAACGATATTCACGGTGATGGTATAGAAACGAGATCTCCCGAGCGGAAGAGAAATATAATAATCGTACCTATTCTCGGCGGTATCGTGAACATGCCTGGCTTGTTTCGTCTCGCAGTGAACGCGCAGCAGCCTCATTAAAAACTGATTTTGCTCGCGCAACGTTGTCCCTGTGCCGCCACCGGACTCGGCGCTTTTGTACTTGTTGACTACCATTTCCTGCTCGTCCTCCGGCAACAATTCCATCCGCGAGAAAATTATGCTCTGAGTCCTCCTGTCGTTCTGTCCTGCAATAACCCGCACGCGAGCTCATTAGACCCAGACCCGACCACGGTAATTTTCTTCCCGACCATTAAAACAAGAAAACAAAGAAAAGAAAAGAATCCACCTGTTCTCGCAAATTACCTTCGATCTCCTGGCATAACTTGCTGTACCAATACATGGGGCAGTGCTCGCACGAAAACACCGGGTACCTTTCCTTTCTGGGAACCTCGCATGTGCCGACGAACGCTTGCGAAATCGCTGCGAAAAACAGATCAAACTTAAAAAGTTTAGTGGCGGCTGTGTCGTTTCTTGGTCGAATTGCTACATGATTCGTCTAATTGAATCTGTCGCAGAGGTCGACGTACCAGCGACAAGGTCGTCTGCCACCGATTCCGACTGGCACTTGAACACATAGCCGATGAAACAATCTATGCTGCTCTCCTTGCAAATAAAACCAAAATGCTCGGGGTTCTTGATGCCCTGCACGCAGCTCGCCACGTCCCGCAGCTGCTTGTGGAGGAGTACCTGCTTCCTGTCCGGGCTGATCAATCGCAAATCATGTCGGCCTACCTAAAAGACAACGTTCGATCAGGTCACTTTAAGTAGCATGTTTCTACTAGTTTGGTACAGTTTGGGGGGGGGGGGGTCAGGACCCCCAGATCAAGTATGCTGTATGGAGATTGGGAAAAACGGGAGGATTCCGTGGGTGAGCGCGTTAGTCGATCGACTACCACCACCACCAGTGGGGCCCGAGGCCCGAGTTCGGTTCCCGCTGGCGGCGGTGCCCTAACTTTTCCTGAAATCCTACAGTTTTCTCCGTGATTTTCGTTTTCGAACAACTGGGCTCACCTGGAAGAGCATGGTGCGGTTGTGCTCGTCGCTGGCCTTTATGGAATCCCTCCTAGGATTCAAAACACTGCCAGTGGACGACGCCCGATTGCGCATCACTTCTGGCAACTGCATGGAATTGTTGTTAACAGCGTCCCGGTTCTCCTCGTGCTCATCTTTCTCCACGAGGATGGCATTTTGCAGCTTCGGGAAGACTTCCACGGAACCGGTCAGCGTCGACGGCACTCCCAGTGGATTGATCTGCGATATGAGGCCGCTTCCAGAGACGTTCTCTATGCTTCCTGTCTCGCTGGCGCTGGATTCCTGAAGAGCAAGATATTCGTTATGAGATTCGTACTGGAAACAACACTGCCGCGTGTATTCAGTGGAAATTCTCGGTGCAAGTTACCGTGCTGTTTCTCCTGTTATTGGAAGACGTTAGGATCGATTGACGCTGGTACTCCGCGAGAAGATTACTCGCCGATGATCTCGATTTCTCGAGACCGTGAACGCGAAACCGTACCAGTGCATCGTCGATGAAGGCCTCGGACACCTTCGGATGCGATACCTTGATTTTCCCGACGTAAAGTACCTGGAAATTCACAGCATTCGCGTTAGTACGATATTAACAATTTCGAAGTTGGATTACTAAGTAGTAGTACCAGCTATGTAAATATGAAACCGGAATTTCTGTATAGAAAATACACGTTTATATTGTATGGCAATGATACAAAATATTTTATTCGAAGTATTGCCGAAGTATTCGAACATTTTTCCCATCTCTCTGACAATTTCTGGATGCCACGCCAAAAAAACTGTTCCTCTTTTGAGGCAAACCAGTCATCGAGCCATTTTCGTACATTTTCGTAAGATGTGAAGCGCTGCTCAGCAAGTGCGTGTCCCATCGATACAAATAAGTAATAATCGGATGTAGCCGAGTCTGGTGAGTAAGCCGCATGCGAAAGTATTTCCCAACTAAACGCATCAATCGTTTCCTTTACCGGTTTGCTGTGTGTGATGGTGCATTATCATGAAGCAAAATCACTTTGTGTTACCTTTTTTGATATTCCGGTCGTTTTTCACGCAAAGCTTGATTCAAATCGATCATTTGTTGTTCGCTAGGTTTTAGCAGCTGATAATAGATCACACCCTTCTGATCCCACCAAACACAGAGCATTGTCTTCCGTCCATAGCGATTTGGCTTTGCAGTCGATGTCGATGGTTCGCCTGGAGTTACCCATGATCTCTTGCGCTTAGGATTCTCGAAATATATCCACTTCTCATCGCCAGTCACAATTCCATGGAGAAATGGCTTTCTTTTGTACCTGGCGAGCAGCATTTCACAAGTGGTTTTTCGGTTTTCCTGCTGTCTTTCATTCGGTTCATGTGGAACTCATTTTCCCATCTTCTGAATCTTTCCCATGGCTTTGAAACGTATGGAGACGGCTTCTCGTGTCACGTTTAATTGATCCGCGAGTTGTTGTTGCGTTTCAGCGTCATCCTCATCCAACAATGCTTGCAAATCGCTGTCTTCAAGCTTTTTCGGTGGTTCTTCCACGTTCTTCGTTTGTCACATCAAAATCGCCATTTTTGAATTTTTCAAACCACTCAAAGCACTGTGATTTACCAAGAGCATGCTCGCCGTGAGCTTCGACAAGCATTCGATGCGATTCTGCGGCAGTTCTCTTCAAATGGAAACAGAAAATCGATGCCGTCCGCGAATCGTAGTTTCCAGGCACAAAATTCGACGTGTTCTACGCTATTAAAAACTATGCTGTTGTATGAAACTTGTATAGTTGTGAGTTGAAAATCTTTACCAGATGTCAACACAAGAAAATGGCGTCAATGGCGCGGTTTGACGGTAATTACATTGACAGCTAGAGCCACCTATGGGCAAATTCCGGTTTCATATTTACATACCTGGTAGACTGCGGATCTTTACGCAATATAAAAATTCCATGGAAAATGCATTTCCTCGTTTGATCATTTTCGTATTTAACGTATTCACAATGTTGTGTATCGTCTGCTGATTTTTGTCGTAAACGCATCTAGTGATTTCGGATATGTAATTTGGAAAATGTGGAAAAAGATTCTGAAGATCTGGAGAAAGTAAAGTTACCTCAAAGAAATGGGAAGAACTAGGTGATATGTCAGCACCTAAGGACATCAAGCTGGCCGCGCTGCTCTGCGACCGTTGAGGTACTTCCCTGCCTTCAAATCTGGACGAGGCCGAGTGTTCCTTCATGTCTCTTAGGAATTGCTGAACCTGCGAACAGACAAAGGATCGTTGAATCGCGATCCGGTGTGAAACGGGTCGTTACGGTATTAACGTAGCCAGGAATTATTGCTCGTCACGCGGCTGGAAGCAATAATTATGCACGTAATTTTCGTGTATACCATAGTGTAGCCATCAGAATCGTCGCGGCCATCTATGTGTGTCGCTTACAACCTAACCATTTATTATTTTATTCAAAACAATTTTCCAAGTTCGACCGGACCTTTCTTATGGATTTATGAGAAAAATAAATCGGTTGGAAAATTAGAGAGATGTCGGAAGACATTAATGGAATTTCTACAGTTTTTTGTTGACTTTTCCAAATTTCTTAACGTATTCGTCTAAATATTATTATCCGAGATCTTTTGATTTATAGAAGGCGCATCGTGGCCATCTGTGAATCAAACGATATACATATTTTCAAGACGATAACTCTTCCTCGAAATAATCCAGGATGCAGCATCTCGACTGGCTAACTGCACCATTAATATACAAAACCGATTTCGCAAGGAAACGTGCACCTAACGTGGCCGATGGCCGTGGACCAAAATAAATCTCATTTCGAGAGCACTCGCCGACCGCATGGTTCCCTCTCTCCTACATATATCCACCCTCCGTCTATATTTCGTTGGTTCGTACCATTTTCTCAATTGAGTTTCTTTCTTTCGTTCGAAAGCGACACGCCATCTGTTTTGTGAGCCATCCACAGAATTCATCTTTATTATATTCAACCTCGCTTTGTTTTTCTTGTCAGAAATAGCACAAAATTCTACAAACATTGGAAGAGTTTGAGGACACTGCCACTTTAAACTATTTTCGAATTATTTCACCCTGAATGTGTTTCATCAAAATAGCGTTACAGCCAGGAAAATTATCAAGATTATCTGAATGAAATCAGCCATGAATCTTTTGATTAACAGAAACAAAATCGTCGCAAACAGTGCAGCAGCCAAAAAGAATAAACTCTAAATGAAGAAAGCGACGCGACGCACAGTGGACTGTATGCCCGATTTTAGCGGTCACAATTCAATTTTTAAAACTTTACATAAATTGTAAAATTTGTGTGGCTTGAGTTAGTGGAATATCTGAGGAACAATCATGTATCCCATTCATGTATCCATAAAGCACTGAAATTTGTCGGAAGTTTGAAATTCTGTTAACACGCTTTCATTTTTCAATGAATTCACCTATCAGTAATTGTTACCTTATTTACATACACTAACAGATTTTTGTTTTATAGAAGTTTTCTTAGCTAATTGTAAGACGTTACACAAGTAAGTAAACACTAACGTCTTAGTACGACAGTAATGGTATTTTAGAGTTATTTAAATTGAAATATCTGCTGAACTACTAACTTTTCGACATACATAGGTTAGTACTTTTTTATAACGAATGTCCAGCAGCTGCGTCGATTGATGTATTAAAAAATACCTCATTCTCCTTCATATCTCCTTGACGTCTCCACCTATAAAGAAATTAATGACATCAGATTACGAGCCCCTCGATATCAAGTAAGTTTGGTCTGATCCTTTTTTTTCTATCTTCAAAAGCAAGCGAGTTATTCAGGTGACCTGTTTTAGGTGCTGCACCCTGTATAGTATACATATAGAAACTACAACGTGTTTACAAACAAAAAAATAAACAGAAAATAGATGTTTCGTGTTATCCGCTCAGAAACACTGTGGGTATGTGCGGTGTCGTCGTAATATAATATGTACTCATTCTTCATCATCATATGATTTTTTAAAAAGTTCACGTTTCGATGAGGTGGGGTCTTTTATGCATAATTACCAGCTAAACATCTTAGACTTGTAGAAGCGGCAATAAAATATTTAAACATATCATGAACAGCAGTTGCTCCAGAATGGGGTTTCCAAACAGCTAAGAATATTGGTATCCCAAAAAAGTCGTTTATTATATTATATTATATTATCAGAACATTAAAAAACATATCAGATTCTTCTCTAATACACTAGAGGTTTAGTTGGTTACATTTTTTGTAATATGGGACTGGTTTTCAAATTAAATTTTGTGTCTATTTTATACAGGGTGTCTCACATGATTTTGACATCTTGATTTTCTCGCTATTGTTACTCGTAGCAAAAAATTTTTCAGCATAGGCTTGAATGGTATCGAGTGGAGCATATTTTGATGTTATTAGTTTTTTCGTGAGTGGACGCGTAAAGGTCATATAAAGGTTAACTTTTTTTTTTTAAATGGAATGAGGTATTTTTGAATACATCAATCGATGCAGCTGGACATTCGTTATAAAAATGTACTAACCTATGTATGTCGAAAAGTTAGTAGTTCAGGAGATATTTCAATTTAAATAACTCTAAAATACCATTACTGTAGTACTAAGACATTAGTGTTTACTTACTTGTGTAACGTCTATAAATACAACTATAAATAATAATAATATCTGTCGTTTGGTGGACAAGAAAACCATTTCTCGAAAATCTGTGCGTACGTGATTTCTGAGTGTCTTCCTAAATAAATAATTCTTAAAATTAGGGGGGGGGGGCAAGCTCGGGTAGAAAATTTTTATAGAATTCGGTAAAGAATAGTCCTACGAATATTTTCTAGCAAAAATCACACGACATGTTTTACCTTTTTTACGAAAAGCTTAGTTAAAGTTACAAGAATTTTCGATTTCGCGTTTTAATAAACGGATCACTTTGAGTCAATAAAATACTTAAAATAATTATTGTAAAAACCGCTAGGGAGCCAAAATAACAAGTACACACCTTGAACTAACTGATCCATCGCAAATTATTTCATTTTTCGTTTTATAATACGTTGTATAATGTTTTTCTTTTATGCGGCGTACTTGAAGTTATAACACAAGAAAAAGTAACGTGTCAGATTATGACTGAAGGAACATGTTTTGTGTCAATCAATGTTCAGTTTTCTTCTTACTGACGAATGTTTATGAATAAATGGTATTTCTAAAATAGATTCATGTGAACAGATATACATTTTAAAAATATTGATTTTTTTATTTTTGCCCTCTTGGCCGACGCACTGCGCGACGCACATACGGCCGAATGACCAAATTACGACGACAAAAGTCGATTCAACAATTTTCTCTAAACTAATTTCAAATACCATCATTACGTACTCTAAGAAAGGGCCCACAATGTAGCGTGAAAATTGTTTTTGTTAACGCAACGCAGTAGTCGGTGCACTGTGCAAAATTAGGCTATGGTTCGGACAGCGAATTTCAGTTGTCGCGTCAGTAATGTTGACGACGTACCTAATTGCGTTAATCCTGTTTTCTCCAATTGAAATTCCCTAAGTTTTCTACATGGATATTGAAGCGTCAGGTTCGTACTTTCATCTGCAATTATTGTCATCACAAAGATAAGTTGTACATACTGTTAATATACTATATTGTATCATATACTATTTTTTGTTAGGAAATATTGATATGCTTACTTTAGCTAGAGTTACAAAAAAAGTTCCAAAAAGTACCCCGATCATTCTTTACTAGTTCGAAAAAGTAGCTTATAACTGATATAAAAAATTAAAAAATGAGTCCCCCCCCTTTGTCCCTTCGATCAATAGAGCGGATTGTTTACAGGTAGTCGCGTCGACCGTGCTGTACAGGAGATAAAGATTACGAGAAAAGAACTATTTGAAGTGTTAAGAAGTGAACAGTTTTTCAAGTTTTCATCATTTAAGTGTAATGAACAATTGTTAAAGTATATATTCGATAAGTTTGGTGTTAGTGAACATTCTGAACATTGTATGATGATGCTACTAATGATGCTGATGATAATGATGAAAATAACAATGAGGATGTAGAATAATATTTTTATTGCATATTATATCTCAAATAAAACTACAGAAATAATTTAGTGTTTTAATTTATTTAATTCCGTTTTAATTAAAATACTATGGACCCTTAACCCTTTTTTATGACCCCAATTAACCCTAAGTAGCTACTTTTCCGAAGATTATTATTAAGCTGTCTTGTTATAAGCATTTCTAACTATTGTAGAATGTCAAATAATATCTCATTTTATATTTTTGTCGTCGTAATTTGGTCATTCGGCCGTATGTGCGACGGCTCAAATGCTCGCAGCGATCGGAATCGAAAGCATCTGTTTCTTCAGCTTTCTGTTGGGTCCCGCTAAGAAGAGGATGCCAGACCAAGTTACGCCGATTTGCATACAAACTATTTCACGTAAAACAAGCGGTTTCGTGTCGTCCAACGGTACCCCAGTGTCCCGAGGCGTGACTACATCGTGAAGACGCGCGTGGTACACGGTACACGTCGGGACTGTCGGGACACGAGGAAAAGAAACAAGAAGAAACCAAAACAAACGTAGGGCATCCGCAAAGTCCATCGAATGCGAAAGGGGGAGAACTGGTCGATCGATCTTCGCATGAACGTTCCTCGTCGTCGCAACAGCAATAAGACCGAACAATTTATTATGCAAACCGCGTCGAGGCTCGATTGCGCGATACCAGATACGATCGGGAATGATCACGTCGGATATGGTTTGACGGGGTCGATCAGGAAACGATTTGTATCAATGAGAAAAACGAACGCGCGGTTATATGGCGGGCGTCGGGCCTCGACTTTGACGTATTTTGTGCAAACAGAAAATAGTATTGGGGTTAGCAAATAAGTTCGTTCGGTTGCCAACCCAATATCTTATATGTACTATAAAATATTGATATGCGAGTAAAGATAGAAGTCGGTGGTTTCGGAAGGACGATCTTCTCAAATGTAATCGATTAGTCATTTTCTTGCCTCACAATCAGTCATTTTTTATTCGAAAATATTGCGAAACCTAGCTATCGCTCCTGTTTAAAATTGATAGCTTTATCAATCTTCTATTTGATTCGTTCATATACGTAGTGTTCTAGCTTCTGTAGTTGACAATGAATGCAGTCAATTTCTAGCGTATTGTATTACGGACGAAATTCGACGCTTCTCGTGGTTTCTGGCCAGTGAATTTGGCAAAGTTAGATTGCTAAAAAGCGCAGGCCGTGTCTCGGTAGCTGCTGACACAGAAAGCAGATCGGCACAAAGCGGTGGGGCTTCCTTCATCCAATTACCAGACAAGCTTTCTTTTTATTATCCGGCCGGCCCTTCTTCTTCGCCCTGGAAAATATGTACGACTGACACTTGATCCGCAAACAGAAATACCGACATACGATGTTTTAACGCGGCACGTTTCACGCGCAGAAACCGAGATTACCGTTTCACCATTTTTAGTCATCGTGAAAACAGAAGAAAAACATATAATATAACGGAAAGAAGTCGCCGAAGATCAGCACGATCGTTTCCAGATAATGAACCTCGTTTGAATTGTAAATTGGCAACTCTTTACATATTTCAGGGGTCAATTTTTTCCTTTCTGACCAGCAACGCGATCCAGTAAATCGCTTGGTAATTTATACAATTATTACCGTACCTAAAAACAAGTTGGTCTCTCTCTCTCTCTTTCTCTCTCTGTGGAAAACACGTTCTAATCTTCAATTTGCATTATGCCCTGTGATATAAATGGTATTCGTTTTTCAGTACAATGAGCGTGCGCTGTTCGACGACTAATGTATTGCTGGGATATCCAGCGCGAAGAATGATTTCCAGAATAATTTGCTTTGGTGATCGTGTGCAACTTCGCGTTACAGATTTCACCCAGATGATTTTATGTAATCATTTTTTTAGAACACTTTTACCGACAGATCGGTCACATTTTCCTGACTGGAACGAGACCATTCACGATACAATTTAGATTGCATTGAATTATTTAAAAATAAATTAAGATTGGAAATGGTAAATAATCCTAATGAAGCGACAACAAGATCGGGAACAACTAATACAAAAAAGAATAATGAAACGACAAGATCAGGAACTAATACAAAAAAAAAATAATGAAGCGACAACAAGATCAGGAACAACTAATACAAAAAAGATCATAGAAAAATTTTCATTTTCGCGCCACTCGACTTTCGACTTCCGTTACATCAGAAAATCGTTACCCTCAGTAAAGAAGTTTCACTTCAAAATTTTGTCGCCGGCTCATGTTACTTTTCTCGTTGAGCGAACTTCCTCTGAAAGGGTCGGTGGTACAGAAATCGCTCCTTCGTTGTCCTGAATCGTGGGCACGATCGTTGTCCAGTGCCTACCCACTCCACTGCCTGTCAACGAGAGGATTAGGCCTGCGTGGATCTGGTCGCCAGATGTGTCCCAGGACTGTCTAGACCCGCGCAGAACGGAGAACAATAGGAAAGGAATATGGCAAGGGAATAAGGAGTTTTTTAAAGTCAGACAGTTGACTGCTTTTGACTGCGAATGCTTTTCTTTGTCATTTCACTTGCCGTTTACTAAAGACGCAGTCATAAATGAAAAATAGTGTCCGGGCACGGTCGTTGTCCGTTCAAACCCCCGGCCTTTGGACAACGAAGGGGCTTTTACTGTAGTGGGTACGATAAATTTTTCAGAGACGTCGCACACGTCTCCGTGGCATAAACAGAGACATTACTGTGCTTCGAATTTGATTTGCAGGTCCACTATAAATACCAGTTGGAAGATTCGCGCAAGGTCTCTCTGGCCATCAGGCGTTCGCGTGCCGCTCTTCTGGTTTCTCCGTTTGTTCTAGCCGTGGCTGGTGGCTCGTGGCTCGTGGCTCGTGGCTCGTCCAATTGATCATCGTGCAATTCAAGGTATACGCGTGATCATCGACGAGTCTGTGACGCGAAGCAGATTGAATTCACGTGGGAAATTAAATTGAACGTCGTCGTCTCGACCCCGATGATCCGCGATCAGCCGCGCCGTTCCATCGGGTTACAGTTAAGTGGAAACGCCCGGCACCCGGTGGCTGTTTCGCAAGAACCCGCGATCTCGAACCAAGGACGCTCGCGTGATCGACGATCGTGAGAAAAACCAGCCGGAGAAATCGTTTCCGTCCGCTTTTCCGCCGCGCTTCACGGTCAGGAATTAATGGGGGGGGGGGGGGGGGCGAGAACAACCGTGTAGAGTCGTGAAGCCTCGCGTTGCTCCCTCAATGAAATTCCGAGACGAAACCAGATCGTACTTAACGCAGACAGGGCCGGGCACGGCGACGGCCACCATTTTGTAAAATTCCATACCGGGTCGCGTTTCCTTCGGAATTTATCGCGACTAATTTATTCCGACGAATTTAAAAAAGTATTGGAGCTCTCGGAAGGAAATCTGATTAGTTGAGAAGTTAGAATTAAGTCCTTTCATTAGGATATGTGGCACCTAAACGAATTAACGCGGGAACGCTGTGGGGGAGTTCATCGTTGATCAGCGCTATGGAATTACTTAATATCAATTTATTAATACTGGAGCCAACTAGATTATAATACACGGCGGGGGCTGCATTAGTAACAACATTCAATTTAATGATGTTTTCGATCACTTATTAAGTCTAGCAATTTTGCAATCAACTTTTTTTCTTTCGTAACGGTTCGGTTCACTTTTGAACCTTTTTCAAAGGAAAATATTGCATCTACAATAAAATATACGTATATTAAATAAAGTAAATAGAATAGGTAAATTGAAAATGAACCAACCAGGATGTTAATACAGTAATCGCTCCTTCGTTGTCCTGAACTGCGTTACCATATTTTTCTCTCGCCAGGCCCCTTACCCTTCCTCCTCTCGCCCAGCTTCGCAGCGTAGCTCGCCTTTGCACTCTTCCCACTAACGCTGGCGTACGGTACGCGTCAGCGTTAGTGGGAAGGGTGGGGGAAGCATAGGCGGGCTACACTGCGAAGCTGGGCGAGAGGCGGAAGCGTAAGGACCCTGGCGAGAGAAAAATATGGTAACGCTGGTCCTGAATCGTGGGCACGATCGTTGTCCAGTGCCTACCCACTCCACTGCCTGTCAACGAGAGGATTAGGCCTGCGTGGATCTGGTCGCCAAATAAGGAGTTTTTTTGAAAGCCAGACAGTTGACTGCTTTTGACTGCGAATGCTTTTCTTTGTCATTCAACTAGCCGTTTCACTAGACGCAGTCATAAATGAAAAATAGTGTCCGGGCACGGTCGTTGTCCGCTCAAACCCCCGGCCTTTGGACAAAGAAGGAGCTTTTACTGTACATACTTGCTATAATAACTTTAGTTGTGTAAAATGAACATTGAAAAATTGATTTGTGCACGTTGATGGTTTAGAATGTACTGCGATCAAAGTAACCGTTAATCGAAACAATTGCGCCGAAAACATAATTAAATTGAATGTTCAACATTTACGATCGATAATCGGGATTATTTTATTATTAACAATGTATAGTATGTATCATAATGAATAGATTTTTGAATAATTGCGTGGATGATTATTTGGTTGTTTCAGGACTGTTTAGTTAGATCGTTAACCTGTTCGTGAATCAAATCGCCGCCATCGTTCGCGGAGGGCGTTTACTCCATAAATTCTTATCAGATCTTCTCACACAGTTGAAATGCAGGGTGAGGCACCTAAATGGGAACACCTGAATATCTCGGTTATTTATGGTCGTGCCAAGAGACACAGAAGAACGTTGTACCGTTTTAAGCTGGTCAACCGATTCGTGATTTTCACCCTAATTTCCTAAATTCTTTTTAGGTATTTCATTCGCAGTTAAAACTTTATTCTTCCAGTAGTAAATCTAATTGTTGTTTATTTTTAAAAAATCCTAGCAGTGGCATTTTATTGAACCGTTTGAGGTTGAAGGATCACGCAATGTTTTTTACCTGCTCGTTTCTTTTTATTCCATTCCAAGGTTGTCCCAGTTTCCTTTGAAAATAGTTGCATTATTTCCTAAGCGTTAATCGATGCTGCTTATCATTCGCTATAAATAAATATGTACAACGAATATAAATCCACTATCCAGGCTCAATGCGATTAATGCACCAATTGTAAGAACGCTATGGTATCAACAATAACCTACCGATAACCTTGAAATCTCGCAAGAAAAAATGACCTTGAATAGAGACCGGTCCTGCAGTTGCAACTGTCCCTTAAAATACACAATACATGCTACATAGTGTCTTTGCCCCGAACAGTCTCGGTCCACAAATAACATAGTTATTTAGGTGTTCCCATTCGGTTGCCACGGCCTGTACAGTGTACACGTACACTGTACACCAAACGACGAGAAGGTGGAATTAAAAAGATTGTCCTAATCGCGTGGATCAACGGTGGAACAGTGTTTAAGGGCAAGTAACTGTCACCCCGGCCGGTTCTTATCGGTTATTAATATTTCTATCGCGTGCAGGTAAGCTTCCCTCGCTAATAGCGTACACACTGTGGAATTATTTTTGGGAAGGTTTCGTGACCGAATCTGGAAAAAGTATGATCGAGTACGTGACGAGTGGGGATAATTATTTCATCCTGCGACCGGCTCCTCTTAATTACAATGTTTCATTGGCGAGCGCACGTGTTTATAATTACGTAAATGTACCGCGTGACAGGTAACGACGTATTAATTATTAATGAACGAAGATTTAATGGAAACTGTGTCGGTTGCGATCGCAGTCACCTTCGCCCATAACAATCAGTGTGGTCCCATTCGTTCTTTCTATTTTTTTTCTTCTTCGTCTTCTTTGTACAATTGTTAATTGACGTGGAAGTCGGCACGAGCATAAACGTTCGAGGAATTGCATGTTGCAATTTCCACGAGTAACACACTTTCGCGACGCGGTAGACGGGAATACAAAATGACTGCAGCGTCTTTTACATTTGTCATTGTTGCTGCCGGACTGTCCAGGTCTTTATGCAAGGTGGGAACATTCTGCAACGATTTGCAGGAAGGAGGAGTTCAATCAAAACTGACGTTTTATTTATGTAATAATTCATTTAATTACACTGTTCAACACCAGATTTGTTTTCAATATACTGTTGGGCCCTTCTTATAGTGTTTCTTGCGCTGATTCCGAATCTGTACTTAATTTTTCTCCTATACGCACTGTTTTTGAGAAACATGGATTTGAAAAAAAACATATGTTTCATCTTTAAACAAATATTGTTGTTATTATTATTATTATATACGGACCGAGGTCCTTTTATACATGGGTTTACAGACGTTTTGTATAACTGATAAAAACAAATAGAAAATAACAAAAATATAGAAAAAGAACTTAAAAAAAAGAAAAAAAAATTTTTTAACTTAAAATTTTTACATTCGATGGGACAAGCGCAGAACTCCACAAATACCGGTACGATATTAGCGAATAATCTGGCGTAATTTTGTTTTGAATGCCTGTAACGTGCCATTAAAAAAATCATATATTTGTGATGTTACTATAAAAGATATTGAATTGTTCTTTACAGCAAAAAATTCTGTAGACTTTCCCGAATACAGTGATATCCAATATTAATACATTATGTTTAAACATGTTTAAATAATCATTAAAGACGGAGAGACACCACTTTTGCACCAATTTTTGAGGATATTTTTCAATGTATTTTTTTCAAAAAATAAGGGTCCAGCGGAAAATCGAACTATACCACGCGATAGAGCAGACTTTTATCTTGAAAAACCCCTCTTGGAAGTTTGGAACGTCGACGTTTTTTTCGAACCAGAAAGCAAAATATCTTCGCCCGACGTGAGTTGCGGAAAGTGGTGTCTCTCCGTCTTTAATGATCGTTTAAACATGTTTAAACAATCATAATGTATTAATATTGAATATCACTGTATTCAGGAAAGTCTACAGAATCGTTTGCTGTAAAGAACAATTCAATATCTTTTATAATAACACCACAATATTTGTTTAAAGTTGAAAAATATGTTTTTTTTTTTCAAAGCCATGTTTCTCAAAAACTGTGCGTATAGGAGAAAAATTAAGGACAGATTCGGAATCAGCGCAAAAAACTGTATAAGAAGGACCCAACAGTATATTGGGAACATAAAAAAAGTTGAAATTTGTTGGACAGTGTTATTCGTCTAAAAATATTTCCAACGTCCCCCATTGTTTAATATAATATTTAATATCACAATTCCCATGTGTGCATATAGAAAGAGTAAGTGACGGCGCGACTGGTGACCGGTGACCGACGCCTTGGATCTACGCCTTACCGGTAACAACAGTTCTTCATTCGCCTGCTACAGAGTCCCGAAGACAAAACAAACATTCTACGATGCATTTGCCATGCGCGGCGCATAATTACACATTGTGACAGGGAATAAATACTTTGGAGATAGTGAATGGACTAGGCAAACTCGCGGAAGTTCCACTGTCAAGCAGGTGCTTCGAATATAACGGGGATCGGTAATAACAGGAGCGTTTAGCTCGTCGTGTGATCGTGATATTTAAATAACGCGAGTGAAAGCTCCGGTATTCGGGGAAGGAATAGGAGCGACAAGCTGTCTGCATATAATTAGATGAGTTGGCTGCTGCGCTCGACCCCGGACGGATTCGTCTAGAGTCTAGAACGTTCCCGCACGCTATGTAGAATCGCTATCGAAATTTTCAGCGATGACATTGTAATTCTTGCGAATGGTCCGCGCAAAAACAACGACAGAAATCTATCGATATACGTATACATAAATACAAAGTGTTCCAAAAATGTACTTTCTTGAACGGGATGATTCCCGAGGTAATTTCCAGTGAAAATTAACTATTTCAACGTTGCAACTTTTAGGACAACCTAATAGAACACTGCATAAACAGTACAATTGACCAGCAAAAACATGGCTGCTGGCTCCGGGAAAATTCCGCGTTTCTGCGGAAACGGAAGAGGAACGCAGCGAATCGCGTGACCGAAATGCATAGCACCGACAACGAAAACAAACGGAGAAGTTGCTAGATAAAGGGCAAAAAACTGTTGCGTCTTATCGTTGACACTCGGCTGCAGAAACGACTATGATCACGGATCAGGGATCACGGATCACGGCAATGATATGGTTACGCGCGTTCGACGATCCCCTCGTCGCACGGTGATCGATTCCTCGATTCTAGGAGGACAAAATGGTAAATTTGATCAACTTCAGATATCTTCGCTGCCGTTCTATTTTGTTTACGAACATTTATTCGTTCGATATATATCCTAATATTTCGATTGCACGTGGTTATTACGACGTAATACGGCGTTAAAGTTTTGCCTGTGCGAAATACTATAAATAAGCTAATTCTTCTTCATCGTATAACTTGTTTGTTTGTGGTTTAAATTATTATCTAAAAAAATGGAGCGTGTAAGCGAAGGTAAGTATGTGATTTTTACATATCGGTATAATTTTATTTTGCCGTGTAAATCATATAAAACACAGGTTAACTAATGATACTATTTAAGAAGAGATCAAATTGTATAACTTCTTTTCCCGGAATGTTCTAAAGAATTAGCAGCAGAGGCAAAAGAGTTTACTCAAATCACCTTAAAAAAGATTATAATTTAGAATAATTCTCATGCACATTCCTTATTATAATTTTGTAATTTTATATTATATTTTTGTAGAACTTTATCTATATATATAATTTTTAAATATAAGTTAATATTAATTCTTTCCATCTCGTGTATTGTTTATTCACGTATTTAAACAAAAACTATAAAATATGTAATTTATGTTATTTTCACAAACGTTACAATTAATTGTTTTAATTGTCCATTTTAAAGAAATGATATACATAATTCTTTTAAGTTCATGTAGTTTTTATACACTTGTCAGGATTTTTGACAAATAAAGCGTTATTATTACTACAAGAGAACACAAAAATTTGAATTTTGTCCCCTTAGAATTGAGGAATCGATCACTGTGCGTCGCGTCGCTCGTCGCACGATTCACTATGGCTGGCTATGGCTGGCTGAAGCCACTGCGCGACTTGTTTCGCGTGCAAGAGGCGCGCGCGAATTTTTCGCTATCGGTTCCCAATGCACGACGGTTCCGACGCGACGATTCCAAGAACACCGTAAATCGCGAATGCATCGGCCACTCTACGTGATCGAAATGTTATAACCTCGCGAGAGGCGGCAATATCCTCTACTGCAGCTCGAACACGCGACACTTACTTTTGCCCAGGGATGAGCAATCCGCGGCCCGCCACGCTTTCTCGTGCGGCCCTTAAAAGATTTTACATTTTGACTCTTTTAAAAATTCGTTTTCTAAAAAGTATTTCTATTAATGAGTGTTTTATTTCTGTAATTTTTTATACTAGCTTTATTGTGTTAATAAAGAGATAATTCGATTCCATCATTCAGTGTTTGTACTGTGATAAGTTTCGTAACATGCGGCCCGCGCCCAACATTTTTAAATTCGTAGCTGGCCCGTTGTAAAAATAGGTTGCCCATCCCTGCTTTTGCCGATCGTTCGCAACGCTAACGCTTGGATCTCGGGTCCATTCTGACCCAGAGTTTCAACAATCGATTGAAATTACACTGTCCAACAAATTTCAACTTTTTTTATGTTCCCAATATACTGTTGGGTCCTTCTTGTAGAGTTTTTTTGCGCTGATTCCGAATCTGTCCTTAATTTTTCTCCTATACGCACAGTTTTTGAGGAACATGGCTTTGAAAAAAAAAGACATTTTTCAACTTTAAACAAATATTGTGATGTTATTATAAAAGATATTGCATTGTGTAGCATGTATAGAAAATTCGCGAAGATATAGAAAACAAAACGCGGAGCGACAAGCTTCTAGAAGCTTCTCGAAGATAGCTTCTAGACAACCACGCGGGGAAGCGACACGAGGGGAGCGCGCGAAAAGCCGAATCACGCGTAACAACCGGGTTGTTGATTTTCATTCGCGGATAGCAACGATTTCATATAAATAATGGGATCGCAGAGGGACTCGGCCTATTTGCTACTCCGAGAGAGAGGACGAGGTAAGAACCATGGCCGCTCTTGGTTAGCAGTAGGAGCCCCGACAGGAGAGAACGGCGATAATATGTACCCGGTCGCCTGTCGGGAGCAGCGTGGCCAGACGGTGCGGCTCAACGGCTCAAGTGGCCCCTTACCACTCCGTCCCTCGCCTAGATTACGGTGCGGCTCAACGGCTCAAGTGGCCCCTTACGTCTCCGTCCCTCGCCTAGATGCTCCCCACTCTTCCGCCTGTGGGAGTAGTAGGGAAAATAACGGGTGTTCTTGTAAATTCTTGTTCCACGCTACACCCACCACGTGGCTACACCACGGACGGCTTGGCTTGGGTGAGGTTAGCTTGTGAATTCGGTTTACAGCAATTACAGACGTTTGTTGTGGATTGTGCAGTGTAGCAAGGATCAAAGTTTTACAGTGCCGTTTGCAGTATTTTATACTACACATTTTTTAAAAGTATTAAGAAAGCAGGTAATGTATACATTGAATATCAGATCATTATAGTTCAAATGTGTAATATAAATGATTATAAGTAGACTGCGGATGTTTACGCAAATGCATATTTTTGGGAACTGAAAGAAAGCAAAGGAGCTGAAATAGAAATTTTTTGAATACTTCAAATAATATAATGACTAGTTTAGTTTAAATATTTTCTATATTTTTACATGTTATGGAGATTCTGCAGCGTTTTGTACATTTAAATTCCTCATCAATGTATAAGCATCCGCAGTTTAATTATAAGCTATTTTTTTTTTAAATTGTGGACTTACATATATTATGCTTATTGTGTGTAATGTATAAAATATTATTTTATAAATAGGTAAAATCATGGCTGAATCCGCGAAAAGCCCTAGTCCTAATATTTCCAGCGAGTCTATGAATATATCTACTGAAGGTAATATATTTGTTTATTTAATATTTTTGCACTTTGAATTTAGAGAAGAAAAACATTTTTTGTGTAATATTCATTCTAGAACTATGATGTAAATATCTATATCTTATTTCTGTGGTGTCGCATTTGTGCATCCGTTTTTTATAAATCGTTTAGTAATTTAAATTTTTAAACTTCTATACAGGAACTGATACCAATAGTTATACGGACGTCATGCAACCACCAGATCCTGAGCAATTCAAGAGATCAAAAATTGCAGCAATAATAATAAACGTCCTTAACAAAACGATTGTTGAAAGTGCAATAAAAATATTACAAAAGAAAATGTTTACGATCCTTATAGATGAAAGCACGGATATAGCTGGTACAAAAGCTTTATGCATTTTGGTGCGGTACGTGCATAAAGGTTATATACAAACATACTTATTAGACTATGTAAAAGTGAAGGATGCATCAGCAGAAAGTTTATACAAATATTTAAAATATTCGCTGCAAAAATATAAATTGAGTATTAAAAATATTATTGGAATTTCAACTGATAATGCAAGTGTCATGTTGGGCAAGAACAAATCGGTAGTTGCATTGCTGTCAAAAGAAAATTCAAATGTAGCAGTTTTTCCATGCATTTGCCATAGCATGCATCTCCTTGCCTCTGACGCATGCAAGACTCTTCCCCGAAATTTGGAAAAATTACTATATAAAATCTATACGTATCTTTCAAGAAGTCCAAAGAGGCAGGGAGAATTAGAAAAGATACAGACAGAGATGCACCTGGGTAAACATAAAATGATTCAACCATCCAGAACCAGGTGGTTGGGATTATACGAATGTGTACATAGGGTATTAGAGCAATGGGGTGCATTAAATACATTTTTTGAAATAGAAGTAACTAGGAAATCAGACAGTGAAAAGGAATCTAGTATGTCACAATCGCAATCTGAATCAGGATTATCAGATAATTCCGATGTGGTACAATTAAAAAAGTCTTCGTTCGAAATAGTCAGTGCATTACGTTGTTTATACACAAAAGCGTACCTAGAATTCGTCGATTTCACTTTAAGTACAATAACTAAATTTAATAAAATATTCCAAACGTCTGATATTTTAGTTCAAAACCTTTCGGAATACTGTAACAAGTTTTTAAATGAAATAGGTCATAATTTTATAAACTACGAGGTTATTGCAGAACCACTGAACCTACACGAAATCGATCCCTTTAAAAGCGAACATTTATTGCCTCTTGAAGCAATGTATATTGGAATAAATGCGAAAAATACTCTTGAAGAGATTCAACAAGCAACAGATACTTCCGAACAGGAAAAAATCACGACATTTCTTCAAAATTGTCAAAAATTTTATCAGACGACATATCAAGGGGCTATAAAGAGATTGCCATTTAATAATAATTTTATAAAGGCTCTGGAATTTTTAGAGCCTTCTGTTGCGTTAGATAGTACGAAACATACAGGCCAAGTAGAAGATATTTTAAATAAATTTGAATCGAAATTCGATAGACCAGCATGTATTGATGAATGGGGCATCCTAGGTTTTTTAACTGTTGGTTGGGATGAAATGAGAGAGCGTTTACTAAAATTACAAATAATTCAATTTTGGGATGAGATTAATAATATGTGTATGCCTAATGGTACAAAGCCATTTCATAATATTTCAAAATTGGCACTGGCATGTTTATCGTTAACACATTCCAATGCTGAAATTGAACGATTTTTTTCAATGGTAAACGAGATGAAAACGCAAGATCGCAATCGACTGCAGCCTCAAATGGTTGCTGCACTCGGTAGAATTAGATTAGAATTTAAAAATTCTCGAATGCAATGTTATAATTATGTTATAAACGATAAATTTGTACGCAATTTTAACAGTAGTATGTATGAGAGGGAAAGAATACCGGAAGAGTTTTCTAATTTTATTATAGACGACGACGTGGAATTTTCTAGTGAAAGCGATCGCTTGTAAATATACATTTTTCAAAACTTAATTTGTGTTTATTTAACAATACACGAATAAATTTATTTCGTTATTGCAGTATAACCTATCTTTCCGAGGCGAATCAGCTTGTATAAGCGTACGGTTTTTTCTGCGACACTCGGTAGTGCTACCGACTACTACCGAGCAGGGTTGCCATATTTTATCCCCTCCGGCCCCTTACCCTTCCGCCTTCTCGCCCAGTTTCGCAGCGTACCTCTTCCCACTAACGCAGGCGACAGTGGCGACACGCGACGAGTGGGAAGAGTGGGAGCAGGTAAGGAAAATAACGGGTGTACTTTTGTTCCACGCGACGCTACGGACGGCTTGGCTTGAGTGAAGTGGTTTTCGAATTCAGTTTACAGCAGTTTACAGACTTTGGTGTGCAATCTAGCAAGAATCAAAGTTTTAGAGTGCCGTTTGCAGTATTTTATACTACGCATTATTTAAAATTATTGAGAAAGCAGATTACATAACCTAAAATTCAATGTATACATTACCTGCTTTCTCAATAATTTTAAATAATGCGTAGTATAAAATACTGCAAACGGCACTCTAAAACTTTGATTCTTGCTAGATTGCACACCAAAGTCTGTAAACTGCTGTAAACTGAATTCGAAAACCACTTCACTCAAGCCAAGCCGTCCGTAGCGTCGCGTGGAACAAAAGTACACCCGTTATTTTCCTTACCTGCTCCCACTCTTACCACTCGTCGCGTGTCGCCACTGTCGCCTGCGTTAGTGGGAAGAGGTACGCTGCGAAACTGGGCGAGAAGGCGGAAGGGTAAGGGGCCGGAGGGGATAAAATATGGCAACCCTGCTACCGAGTCGGCGCGGTAGCGGTAGTGGTAAGAGTGGGGAGCATCTAGGCGAGGGACGGAGACGTAAGGGGCCTGGCGAGACTCGCATCTGGCATCCCTGGTCGGGAGTACGGGAGAGTACAGGAGACTGTTCCTGGCCGCTCGTTTCGACATGGAGAGAACGGCGATAATACCCGGTCGCCTGTCGAACGAGAGAGGACAGAGCACCTCCTGGACGCCCGTAACCACGGAACCTAGCTAGAGTACACGTGTGAATTTCTAGAAATTTGTATTTTGAGTTTGCGCATTGTATTCAGAACGTTATAACGAATTTCATTCCTTCACACCTCCTGTACCCAAAATCCTAATTACAAAATAAATCTTGTTTGTCCAGCATTCCCTGAATCTATCCAATCATTCCTACGACGATGGCTACAATTGTCCTTGACAGCAAAAGATTCTGTAGACTTTTCCCTATCCAGTGATATATAATATTAATACATTATCATTGTTTAAACATGTTTAAACAATCATTAAAGACGGAGAGACACCACTTTTGCACCAATTTTGACGATATTTTTGAATCTATCTCAAAAAATAAGTGTCCAGCGGAAAATCGAACTATATCACGCGATAGAGCAGACTTTTATCTTGAGAAACCACCCTATTAAGTTTGGAACGTCGACGTTTTTTTCGAACCAGGAAGCAAAATATCTTCGCCCGACGTAAGTTGCCGCCAGTAATGTTAAACATGTTTAAACAATCATAATGCATTAATATTATAAATCACTGGATTGGGGAAAGTCTACAGAATCTTTCGCTGTAGAGAACAATGCAATATCTTTTATAATAACATCACAATATTTGTTTAAACTTGAAAAATATGTTTTTTTTTTCAAAGGCATGTTCCTCAAAAACTGTGCATACGTATAGGAGAAAAATTAAGGACAGATTCGGAATCAGCGCAAAGAACTCTACAAGAAGGACCCGACAGTATACAGTAAAAGCTCCTTCGTTGTCCAATGGCTGGGGGTTTGAGCGGTCAACGACCGTGCCCGGACACTATTTTTGATTTATGACTGCGTCTTCAGTGAAACGGCTAGTTAAATGACAAAGAAAAGCATTCGCAGTCAAAAGCAGTCAACTGTCTGTCTTAAAAAAACTCCTTATTTCCTTGCCATAATCCTTTCCTATTGTTCTCCGTTCGGCGCGGGTCTAGAGAATCCTGGGACACATCTGGTGACCCGATCCACGCAGGCCTAATCCTCTCGTTGACAGGCAGTGGAGTGGGTAGGCATTGGACAACGATCGTGCCCACGATTCAGGACAACGAAGGAGCGATTACTGTATTGGGAACAAATTTGGTGTTGGATAGTGTTATTAGATAAGAGGATTGGCAATGATCTCGAAGAAGTGGGTCTAACAATAAACAAAAGAAAATTGATACGATTGGGGCGGTAATGGCTGTCATAAAATCGTCAAGAACAGCCGCTTTAATTCAAGATAAAGACGGAAATGTTTTTCTGCAGAAGCTATTAGAGAACGTTCAATTACGAATGAATTATTTATAGTTTTAATCGCCAACGCGACAGTTGACAATACATAAAAATGTCCGCATTGTTGACAGCAAGTATAGTATTTGGTTTGCTAACTAGAGTGAAAGAAGGGAGTAAAATGGGGGGTACAAGATAAACAATACCAACGACTGACACTGGGAACGCGAAATGGAAATCGAACAATACCCGAAGCGGAGAATGTGATGCACGAATGTGGAATGCGAAGGAGCGGATCCTCGGCCAGGTAGCCTTCGAGCAGCTACGCTAAATAACATTCATTTTCCTGTTTATTACGCAACCGTAGAGTTTTCCTCGGGCCGTGTTCCCGTGGCCATTATTAAAAAGCACGAACGAGAGATGTTCCTACGCTGGAACGTTGACACACTAACGAAAAATGGTTCCGCGCGAATCTGAGAGCAGGTTTTTATTTCCATTCTACAGTCTGCGAAGTCCAACGACTGGGTCTGCATTCTTATCTGTTTCTTTCGATTCTTATTAACAGTACACGTGTTTTTTTTCGAAGAACGTGTTGCTTCGCTCGCGCTACATTTTTAGGTATCGTGTCGAGCGGTGCTCGGAAAAGTATGGTTATTTATACACCAAACTGGTAAGGCCGCTCATGAAAATGCGTTTCAAACAAGTTTCGGTTGATCTATCGCCTCTGACGTAGACACTGTCACTCGCGGTCGTATTAATGAAAACATACGTACATGGTACATATCTACAGGGTGCCGCAAAATGATGTGTCTGGTTTGAATTATATTTATAACTTTTTTATTTCAACATTTTTTCCATTTTTTTTTCAGAATTTTCTAAACAAGGCTTCTAGAATTTAATATGGAAAGTTACACAACCGAGCAACGAACAAAAATCATCGAATTTTATTTTGAAAACCAACGATCACCGGACTTAACCGCTCCCGACTGTTTTCTTCGGGTGTATTTGAAAGAGCGAGTGTACAGGGTGTATAAAAAGTAATGGTCATCCGTTCTAGGGGTGAATCTACACCTCTGCATCGGTGGACGTTTGTAGGAGAAACTTGCCGCAAAATTGTTTCTAACAAAGAAAATTGTTGTTAAAGTTTTTTTTTACATCAACACCCTCTACTCATCGAGAAGAAAAAGTTTGAAAGGAGCCATATGTTGCAAACAAATAGTTATTGAGATATAAGCTGTTAAAGTTTTTCAAAATTTGATTGTGTGGAATTATACGTATAGACGAAAGCCTACTATGTACTACAGTCCACACGTCTGTGTCGATGATACAGAACATGATCGTGTGCGTGCCTCAAGACAAACGAAATTTAAAGCGACATTCGTCGCTAGCCCCGTAGCAAGTCACCGTCTCCCTGCCCATTCAGATCATCAATTTCAAGTTGAGAATGCTAATCCTACATTATTAAATACCAATGTAAAGTTTACTTACAAATTTTTCAGGGTCTTCTATTCCTTCGGCGAATCCACAGCACACTACCATTTCTTCACGCGAATACGCGCGAATAATTGTGCTTGCTTCCGGGCTCAATATGGGCATACTTTCCAATACAGTCTCTCACATATGTTCACTTTATTTTTAACCACTTCTCTCTCTCAAATGCGTTTTAAATCCTGTCTTTTATGTCATCTATTTAAGAATGTAAACTTGGAAGAATCGAATGTCCGAACACACAAGAATCGATGTTTCCAGATGATTCTCGAAAAATCAATATCCCTTGCCAACGATTTCATTTGTTTCAAACGATCTGCCTTGACCGAATCCATTGTTTGCTGGGAGAGGAGCACAGTTTCGCGCGGAAATCGCGAAGAGCACTGAACTCTATCCGCGTCGGAGTAGTTTCTTCTCGTTCCCTACATTACGAATTCGAAAAGTGCGCTACGTAGTGTTTAGTAATTGTGTGAAAGTGTGGAGGAACTTTAAAGAACGATTACAAGTGTGTTTAGACACCGGTGGTGCCCACATTGAACCAGGAAGACAGACAAGTCCGCGTAAATGGTAGTGTGCTGTGAATCCGCCAAAGGAATAGAAGACCCTGAAAAATTTGTAAGTAAACTTTACGTTAGTATTTAATAATGTAGGATTAGCATTCTCAACTTGAAATTGATGATCTGAATGGGCAGGGAGACGGTGACACGGTACGGGACTAGCGACGAATGTCGCTTTAAATTTCGTTCGCCTCGAGGCACGCACACGATCATGTTCTGTCTCATCGACACGGACGTGTGGACTGTAGTAGTAGTAGGCTTTCGTCTATACGTATAATTCTACACAATCAAATTTTAAAAATCTTTAACAGCTTATATCTCAATAACTATTTGTTTGCAACATATGGCTCCTTTCAAACTTTTTCTCTTCTCGATGAGTGAAGGTGCTGATGTTAAAAAAAACTTCAACAACAATTTTCTTTGTTGTAAACAATGGTGTAGATTCACCCCTAGGACGGATGACCATTACTTTTTATACACCCTGTACGTCAATAAGCCAGCGACCATTCCCCAACTAAAAACCAATATTCGCAATGAAATCCGTGCAATAACACCTGAAGTTTTGCGAAAAGTCATGGAAAATGTGTTAGAGAGAGCACGAATGTGTCAAGCAGAAAATGGCCGCCATTTGCGAGATGTAATCTTTCACGTCCGGTTCAATAAAATTCCTCTTCTCTACACTATATTTTTTTCCAATATTTATTTATTCCACTCTAAAATTACAAAAGTTACAAACAATTCAAACCAGACACATCATTTCGCGCCACCCTGTATATGTAGAGTGTAGTGTCTTGATGTATGTGTGTGAAAACTTCGACACCGAAATGTCACTTATATCGAGCACAGACATTATTCCTCGATTTCGTAGAATTGTTTAAACTTTTTCCTCTCGAATCATTCGTTTGAAAAAACATTTGCTTTACTAGGTCCCCGTGCATTTGCCAGAAGAAGCATCCAGTGGACTCGTATCGAGGCTCTCGCGATACACGTCTCGGTCTCGGGGCCCAGTACATAGTGATCGCGCGCCGCGGCTCGATTTAGCGGTGTTTCGTATTTTACGTAACTTTCACCGCGTGCAAGGTAGAGGTGAGAATGCAACGGTATTCTTAGGCACTGGGAAAACCGAGCGTGGTCCGAGAACTGTCGCGGACCACCGAGGCATCCGTGACAGAGTTTTTCACGGAATTGTCGGAACACGGTCGTCGATCAACGGTCTTTTCTCTGGCAGAGGGACGTTCGACCGCCATAGTAAATTTAGCTACCGTTACGCCCGGCTTCACGAAAATACCACCTCCTGCGAAGGATAGAAGGCGAGAAGACATGGAAAAATCACGAGGCCGGCGATTGATACCCAAACGAAATATGTAATCCCGGATAAGCAGCCAACGATGAATAATGAAAACCCGAGACTGCCGGTAGCGGGATCCAGCTGAGACGCAGTTACGAAATATCCTCACCGATCGATGTAGCAACAACTCGATAACGGATGCGATCGATAGATCCACGTAGCGAAACGGTCTCTGCGGCTCCCGGAAGCGACAGAGCCGATCATTGTTTCCACAATGCATTTGTTAAGGTGAAATGCCCTAAGCCTGGACAGCATTTTTTGCTACCTTTAATTTTATCGTTTAGATAAAGAAAAATAATTTTTTAAGTGTTTTAACATAAAATTCAGATTTTGTAAAGTAATTTGAAATTAAAAAATCATTGTTTAGATTAATATTTTAATTGCATTAACAAGAATAATTCAAACCTATAATTGGACATATTAAATCCAATCTAAACTAGTACCTGGACAGAAGTAAAGCCTACACCGAGACAAATTGAATTTACATATAATCTGCAACAGACACTATAGTGCTCCAAGCACTATGGCCGCCACGGGGAGCGAGACGCGCGGCCGGGAGGAGTGGGGGTATTCCTTGAGAATGCCTCCGATCGAGCGAAAAGCTCATGCCTGATCTATAACATCGAACTTTATTAAATCTTTAATGATGCACACATCAATATATTATTATTGTATATTAAATTCTGCCCCGTTTAATGCACATTTTCTGTTGCAGAGCAAGCATTTCAAGGGACAATACTTCTTTCTCCATATTCTCTAATTGAGTGCATAATTTTGCTTTCTCTTCTATAATTTCATCTTTATTATCATTAGTTGCTTCAAACCTTATTTTTTTAGATTTATCATTGGTTTTTAACTGTATATCTTTAATTTGTTGTGTAATTACATTTTTTCTTTCGTGTAAATTAGTATTGATTTCTTGTTCTTGTTCTTTTTTAATTTTGTTTCTCTCTTTTTCCTGCTTTTTTGACAAATGTTTTTCTATAATTTTTTTTCTTGCTCCTTTTTTCAAGATCTTTCTTCTGTCTTCGGCAGTACAGTTGGTGGTCCTTTGTTAGCAACCACCGAACTTAGATTTTTCATTCTAGAAATCGTGCTTTTTGGAATCTTAAATTGTCCCACTGTATTGAGAGCTTGTACTTGTACGATGGATTCAACAGAATGAAATTCTTGATTTCTGTTCAGTTTTTGATTTCTATTCAATCTTCTATTTTCCTTCAATCTGTCATTTTTAATAATATCCTTAGATTTTATGTACACTTTTGGCTTGCTCTTAGTTTTAATTGGTTTTTTATGATACTTATTAATTACTTTTCTCGACTGGAATCAAAAGTTTTATTTCTAGTGATGGAAAACATTTTTTTAAAGAATTATATCGACATGAATAATTAATTTTTGAGGTTATGTATTAATACTGATAGATTTATGGCATAAAAATTAAGTATTATTAACGTCACAGCCGGAACACATTTTCTATATACGTTATACAAGCTAATAATAATTTGTTTAAGCTAATAATAATTTGCAAACTACGGGTTCATTTTAGTCGCAAACACTTGTCCGACTTAAGGCCTATGCACATACAATATAAGCTAATAGTTGGACAGCTACTGCAATCGCGTCCCAGTATGGAGTACTTATATTTCACAGCAGTCCTAAACTTGGACATCTAATATTTGAATTAATAATTATTATGTAAGTTAAGTTTTATTGCCAATTTATTTTAAAATATCAATATTATTATGCGTGATAATTATTTCTTGTCTAAATACTTAAATTATATCTTTTTTTCTAGTAAAAGTACAAACTATAAATGCACATGATTCGCATGTAAATAGACTTTGTATAATAGATTTTGTATACTGTTTTCAGATGAACTTTGAATTTATTTTTAAATTTCAATTGATGTCTTAATGAAATAATATTCACACCTACTTGTAGCTAAGGCCTCAGAGTATATATGATATAATTATTTAATCTCTTAATTATTGATTTTACTATGAAAATTCAATTGTCCAGATTTAGGTATCACTTTTGGATTGTCCACACTTAGGGCACTTCACCTTACTGCTCGAACGAGATTTACGAGATTAAATGTTTTTCATTATCTAGTGGCCTTCAAGTTGGATGGTACATTTCGTTTTAATAAATTGGCGACACTGATCGTTTTCTATCTTGTTATATAAATTGTTATTTTTATATTCTACATATACTGTTGTTTTGCTTTGATTCGTATGTGGTACATGGCTCTGAAATATCTGTAAACATTCGATGTCCTTCAATTTGAATTGTTTTGCTTTCGTAAACGTTTGTTTTCAGAAACAAATATTTTTGAAGAACATTTGTTTGAACGACGTGGAAATTTTAAGTGACCTTCCGAACGGAGCGCAGCGGTGCAGTTTTGTTTATCGTTTATCGGTACAGTGCACCCTTAAGGTTTTGGTGGGGTTCGGTGCATTTTGGTGCACGTACACCCGCGACCCGCCGCGCCGCCTGAATAATGCCAACGACTTCTCGATCTACTTACTGCAGGCTTTTTGCCAATGGCGCTCGCATCGCTGTAGGACGTAACCTTCATGTAAGGACTCGAAGCGGATATCGGCACGGTGATCATTTTTCCGCCCTTTGACTTTCCCTCTCTCTCCCATCGGCGGTGGAAGAAATCGAATACACTCGACCTCTACGATTCTTCTCGCGGCTTCCGCTTGCGAGACCGATCACAAGATGCCACCCCTTTCCTTTGCGCGGACACTTCCGGTAGCCGGAAACCTGGAGCCTGGAGCCTGGAGCCTGGAGCCTTCCTAGATCACAAGCCGCTTCTCTCCTCGATCAACTCTCTCTTCTTCTGCTTCACAGATCGATCCTCACTATGCACCGAACGCACTTAACAATTTTCTTTTATTCGAGTCTCAATGTCTTTATTCTTTAAAAACTCGATTTCCGTTTAATGAAAGACGTTTTTTCAAACATATGAATAAAAAGCAAATAGTATTCTCATGATTCATAATTCAGAACAATTCTGATCTTGAATTAAATCGTCCGTGTGACCCTGCTGATACGAATACGCAGAGACCGCAGTCTAATTAGTATACTGCGGAATATTATGCAAATTCATATATTTAGAAACTGACGCGCATGAAAAACTTGTGAACCGGGTTTAAATAGTTGAACAAACTCTATCCCAACAATTAACCGGTTACTTGAAATGCTACTTTCGAAATAACCATTTGCTATTTACATACCATAAATCGTTTTTGTATTATGGTTTATAGTACACACTCGGACGAAACGAAATCAAATAAAATCTCGGTCTACTTTCACGTGTCTACGTAAGTATGCCGTACTTGACACATATGTATAGGAAATTTCGCCGCGGTCAAGTCAAGACTAAAGCGGCAAGACTAAAACATTTTTTTGGGGGAAAACAACGAGGGATCATCGTTGAAATCATTCGAGTTTCTCGGCAGCTCCGGAATCATTTATTTTCGAGCGAACTTGGGACTACCTCCAAGGCTGTCCACAATAGTTGACCCTATTCCCGGTGTGGCAAAGATCTCTTCGGAATTCGCCGAAGAAATGACACGATCGATTTGCTTGGTTCTTCCGCGTGTACCGATCGTCGACGGATCGATCTATCTGACCCAAGATCGAATTCGATTAATTCTCGAATTTCCTACTTGCACTATTTACACCGGGGACAACAGCTTCGTTCACAACGCCGATGCTCTTGAAAGTCACTCGTCGACTCGGGTTGCCGTTTAGAAAGAGAGAGACATGTGGACGTGCGAGGAAGTGAGAAGAGTTTTCTGGAAAACAAGCTTTGTTTTCCACGGGCACGGAACCACGCGACGCGACACCTTTACCAACGGACGAGCAAACATCGACTGACGAGCGTGGCGCGCCGCGACGCGCCGCGACGCGACGGTACGAGAGTACATACATACTACATACAGGAGACGAATGGACCTCTCTTGATTGGCTGTCGCGTGGCTCCAGGTAACGCTAGTCCGGCCGGATTACTCGCAACGAAATTGCAGTGGAAGGGCGGACCAAGTGTTATCGAACTGCGACTTCTGTCGCCAGACATTCTGTATCGTTATCGATGGATCGACCTCGAACCGATTGCTCCACGTTCCATTGTTTCCACACTCGACCTTGCTTTGGCAATTCTACCGTACACAAAACTACGGTAATGCCTCGGTACATGCGAAAGAGATCGCTGTCCCCACTCGACCTTGCTTACAAAATTCTACCAAATATTCAACTACATACACTCTAGTCCGGTCGCCAGGTACTTTTACCTGGAAAGTATTCCGAACTCAATGAAATTTTGACGCCGCGTCATTTAGGGGTACGTACTCTGGGGTGTCGAATCTGAGTTTTCGACCTCGAGGACCCTGTGCTAACTTGGGGAGGGGGTGAGAGCCACGATTTTTGTTAACCTTTTTTCGTTTTTCGCCTATTACTCAAAAACTATGGGTCCCCTAAGAACTTTCTTTTTTCATTTTTGGAAAGAGCATTAAATTTCCTTCAAACATCACTATTCAAACGTATTTTTTGACCCTACAGCCACCGAGAGACAGTCGTTCGAAATTAGGAAATGTTTCTCAAAATGACATTTTGAGCCACGCATTGTAACATTTAACAGGGAATTGCGAGTTTGAAATTCAGTGAAAAAAGGAAATTTAATGCTCTTTCCAAAAATGAAAAAAGAAAGTTCTTAGGACCCATAGTTTTTGAGTAATAGGCGAAACACCAAGACAAGGTAATAAAAATCGTGGTTTTTACTTCCTCCCCAAGTTAGCACAGGATCCTCGAGGTCGAAAACTCAGATTCGACACCCCAGAGTACCCCTAAATGACGCGGCGTCAAAATTTCATTGAGTTCGGAATACTTTCCAGGTAGACGCCTTTTTTTCGACCTGCCGACTGGACTACTCCAGGACAAACAGATAGCACATCGTCTATTTGTCCTCATTTAGTACATCAAACTGAAGAAAATGAATATATTAATATGTCAACATATTTTGACATGGTTGTACATACAATGTACTGAATATTATCCACAATATGTACTTCAATAGAATTTTCGAAATAAAAACGTAAATATTGGGGCCAACAAACGGGACAAAATGATAGCACAAATAGCAGTTTTACATTTGTCAGTTGTGCAGAAACTACTGAAGAGCAACCATTTATTGCAAAACGCAATTGATACAGTGGGTACTAGCTTCTTTCGTGCTTATTTAATAAAACAACATACTAAATCGCGTTAAGATTGGGTCGCAGAAGAGAACCAACTGAAGGAAGGGAAAAAAACTTGAAGGAAGAACAAGATTGAATTACACAAATATCAAAAACTGAAAATACAACCCCTGGCAGAATGTTTCCGATCGGAGTCATTGATACGGATTTTAGAGAAAACATTCACAAGTTAGAAGTATAAAATATTACTTTATGGAGTTAAAATTTATGGGAAATGCAAAGGGGCTTATTAAGGAATGAAAAACAACAAAATAACATAGGCTTCCATTTATTATAACAAAGAAATGAAAAAATAAACAAATTGTTACATGGAAAAAAGTTTCCGATTAATAGAACAGCTGGAAGAAACTTTCCGATCCGATTTACACTGTCCAACACCAAGTTTGTTCAACAATTACAGTTGGATGATTCTCATAGAGTTTTTTGGGCTGATTCCGAATCTGGCCTTAATTTTTCCCCTATACGCACAGTTCTTGAGAAACTTGATTTTGAAAAAAAACATATTCTTCAACTGTAAACAAATATTGTGATGTTGTTATAAAAGATATTGGATTGTTCTTTACAGCAAAAGATTCTGTGGACTTTCCCGAATACAGTGATATCCAATATTAATACATTATGAATGTTTAAACACGTTTAAACAATCGTTAAAGATGGATAGACATCACTTTTGCACCAATTGTTGAGGATATTTTTCAGTTTATCTTAAAAAATAAGGGTCCAGAGTAAAATCGACCTATATCACGCGATAAAGCAGACTTTTCTCTTGAGAGACCACCCTTTAAAGTTTGCAACGTCGACGTTTTTTCGAACCAAAAAGCAAAATATCTTCGCCCGACATGAGTTGCCGCCAGTGGCGCTCACTACTAGAACGGTCGTTCGCCGCTCCGTATCCCGTCGCTGCACCGCGCCGCATACCGTCCCGAGTCCCGAGCGCCACTGGCCGCAACTCATGCCGGGCGAAGATATTTTGCTTTCTGGTTCGAAAAAAACGTCGACGTTCCAAACTTGATAGGGTGGTTTCTCAACATACAAGTCTGCTGTATCGCGTGGTATAGGTCGATTTTCCGCTGGACCCTTATTTTTTAAGATAAACTGAAAAATATCGTCAAAAATTGGTGCAAAAGTGATGTCTCTCCGTCTTTAATGACCGTTAAAACATGTTTAAACAATCATAATACATTAATATTAGATATCACTGTATTTGGGAAAGTCTAAGGAATCTTTTGCTGTAAAGATCAATTCAATATCTTTTGTAATAACATCACAATATTTGTTCAAAGTTGAAAAATATGTCTTTTTTTTTAAAAACTCCATTTTTTCAAAAACTGTACGTATAGGAGAAAAATTAAAAACAGATTCGGAATCAGCGCGAAGAACTCTATAAGAATCGCATAGTGGGAATCGAAATACTTTTTGGCTGTTGGACAGTGTAATTCTACTTTATTCAATGAAAATAGATAAGTTAATGAAGCTTTGTTTCATTTTATTCATATATGTTGAGAAAGACGCACTAAAAATATGTATATAAAAAAATTGAATTTCTAATGCTTAATAAACCGAAATTACATTAATTTCAAAGTGTGCTATCTTTTCGTTCCGGAGTGTACAAGTAATGCCTCGGTACGTGGGTGAGCACTTGATTTGTGATGACGTATACTTTATAAATTATAAAAAATTTAAAACGTATACTAATGTTTAAAATACAATGTATATATAAAATGCATGGAGGAAAATGGGTGTGCAGGAAATTCTTTTTCTTGGACATTAGAGCGTCGATCGATTTTCTCTGGCATTCTAAGAGTGAAATGGCACGAGACGAAGTAAGGGAAAGGTACTCCCCTAAACAAAGGGCGGGGCATCGTCGAAATAATTTATCCGCATAATCCCCGAGTTTGCGTACCGGTCTGTCGTCATCAAACTGAATTTCTCTGCCTCGTCCGTCATCGAAAAGACAAATAGGGTGATTCGTGGGGGACTACACACATAATTATCCCTCCGCCATTAGAGATACGGGCGGTCGAGCATTGAAAAGAGTACGCCATAGACCGCATTAGTGTGGGAAGATCATTTACCGTTCGCCGTTCGCCGTTCGGAAAGAAGACGTTTCCCTCGGCAACGTAATTACACTCGATATGTTTGTTCGTCGGTGTTTCTGTTTTTTAATAACCACTTAGCTAATCCAACGTAACGAGATACGACGCCTACCCAGCATGCTTTTCAATTCCGAACAATGTATGTAATGCGTACGCAACGATTAACGATCATTTAAACATTCATTTTCACGTTGAGATCGGATTTAATTAGTCGAAGGCGTCCGCGTAACAACTAATTCGACACAAGGTCGCCGAGCCAATCAAACGCGAGAGTTGTTAAATTATTTATAACATTGTTTAACAATATGTGAGACGAACGCCGCCGGTTTGTTAAACAATGGGCAACGTCGTACGGCGAAAATTATTCATCAGCCGAATCAGCGACGGTGTGTAATCGCGGCTCGATAAATATGGATCAGCGTAATTTTCACACAATAAGTCGCGGTGAAACTTTTCTTTTCTAATCAAATTTTCAGGAATTTTTATGTATGTATCTCCGTTTGATTCTTCTGATAACTCCTCCCATTATACCCATTATACTCGACTATAATGTAATTAATCATTGGATATACATAGACCGCGGAAATATTCCTTGTAAAGGCTGAATCATCTGTACAGAATTTTTTCGTTGCATTATCAATATACATATATATATATATATGTAATGTAACGACTGTTATACGCGAGTATATGAGTCAGAAAGCGACTTTTATCTGTATACGTACTGCAGATGTTTGTTCGCGTACGGTCTGTCTCATAAAAACTGCAATAATCCTCGATACAAATCATTTATGGTATTTCTAGTCTAATACAGTTCCTGACGGCAGAGAATGTTGCAAAATTCATTTAAAACATTACTGGAACTAAAAAAGTACAGAGATCAATTATTTTTCTTCAACGTGTACTCCAACGAGACATCTCTCTCTACAGGGTGTCCCAAAACTCCTTCAAGTCCGGGAAATGGGAGGTTCCTTAGGTCATTTGAAGCGACATTTTCCTTTGCAAAAATTACCGCCGCGGCTTTGTTTAGGAGTTATTAACGAAAAACACGGACCAATGAGAGCGCGACTTGGCACAGTCGGCCAATAGACAGTTGGCGCGCCGGGCCTACAGTGCCAGCTCGCGTCTAGGTCGCGCTCTGATTGGTGAGATTGGTCTGCGTTTTTCGTTAATAACTCCTAAACAAAGCCGCTGCGGCCGTTTTTGCAAAGGAAAATGTCGCTTCAAATAACCTAAGGAATCTCCCATTTCCCGGACTTGAAGGAGTTTTGGGACACCCTGTATACATACAGTGACTCCCACAAATATTCGGACACTCTTAAAAAGCCGATAACATTTTTAAAATTGGACTATATGATTCGAACTTTTTTGGGAAGCTAGAGCAATTAGTTTACTACAGGATGTGAAAAGAAATTGTTTTGTATACAAAGTACTAAAAGTTGCGTTTTACAACTTTTTAATGTAGGGGCCTATATTGAAAATTTAAAAAATACGTTTTGTAGATCTGTGTCAATTATATGCACTGTGAAAGTTTCATCGAAATCGGTTGATGCGGGAAAAAAACGACAGGCATTGAAAGATGTAAGAATCTGCAGTTATAGGCCGAAAATCCTGAAAATCTGCAATTTTTAACCTTCTTTAAATGTTTGTAGCTCATTGCAACGTCGACCGATTTTGACGAAATTTTCATAATATGTTTAATTAATGTATTTTTTAAATTTTCAATATGTGCTCACATAAAAAAGTTGTAAAATGCATCTTTTAGTATATTTTCTACAATTCCGATCAATTGCAATTTTTGAAAAAATCTATTTTCACATCCTGTGGCAAATTAATTGCTCTAGCTTCCCAAAAAAGTTCAAATCGTATAGTACAATATTAAAAAAGTTATCTCCTTTTTAAGAGTGTCCGAATATTTGTAGGAGTCACTGTATACACATCAGAGGGTTAATTTCCCACTGCCGAAATTCCGTCTGTGTTCACGAGACTTGGCCGGTACTCGTAAGCCGGCTTATGATAAAACACGTCGAATATCTCGGTCACGTAGCGCAATAAACAATCACGCCGGTCAAACGATTACAAACATTCCTGCGCGGCAATTCCGATCGCGGCTCTCCGGGCTCGGCGATAACGCGTGCAGCCTATACGTGACTCCTTCGGGTTTTTCGTCACGATTCGCGAACGGACAGCTCGCGTGCCTGCACACTAGCCGCATTTTACAACAACGATCTGCAAGGGAAATGAGGCCGGCCCGACCCGACAGCTTTCGGCCCGACCTGTCCGCGAAACTAATATGTATGTATACCGATTTTCTTCGCGACCCTAACTCCTTTCAACCCTTTAGCCACCATTCAGAACACATTTGTTCCGTGAATTTGCAAAAAGATTCGCCACACGACCGTATTTTAATTGCACGTGTTACAATCGTTGCAATTTTGCGTCGCTCACACTTGTTCATTTCATTATGCATTTTATCATTGTTCAATTCGAGAAAAAGTCCACGGTTCGAGCCGATTCCGATTCCGAGGCCGCCGCACAGTGGTGCCGAGGCGGCCAAAAATCGATTTTATACATTTTCGATTTTAAAAAAGAAAATATTATTTTTGTATTCCCAAATAGTGAATGTATAATGTCCCAAAGTCCGATTTTTAAAAAAAATTTTTTTACGAGGATATAGGCATGGCAAGTAACCTATTTTTCGCTCTTGGGAATTCACCAGTTTTCCGCGCCATCATTTAATTATTGCGTCTAGAATTGAATACTTACAGCTCTACAATTTATAGGAGTTATTACGCATGCTTTAAACTATTAACTGCCTCAAATAATTTTTCAATAAAGTTGTTTAACATTAACTAATATGGATTAATGGAAAACCTCTTTGCGTTACGCTCATTGTTTATTTATGGAAGCAAATCTTAAAAGTGTTAAGGAGCTTCGGTATGGCATTACTTGAATTGGTAAGGTGTTATATTGAAGTAACTTTGTGTAAAAAATCTCGGACAACATCGGACAACCTTGGCCGCAATTTAAGTTTAAATATCAACTTTTAGAATTTCGAAGAATGAATCGCGCGGAAATTACGATTATTTGGGGTTTGGGGTAAAATTTTTTAAGGATATATTAGTTAGTACAGTTAGCTAGAGTGAATTGTTTAAATTAATTTTTTTAAATAAATTGTTTAAATAAAAAATTTTATCATTTTTTATGCTAAATAAACAAGTTTTCGTTCGTTAGATCTCTATTTTTGCCAAAAGGTGGCAAAAAATTCGTAAAGATGAAACTAACTAACAGTTACCGTTTGATCGTACACTGGATTCTTGAATGTATCACTTTCAGGGAGTAAAAATTCATGTTTTAGGTGAAATTTTCAAGGGGCATATCTTAAATAATAAAGAAAATCGTGAAATTCATAATTAAAAGGATATTTATTCTTTCATTTTTACAAAAATTGTTATTACAATTTTTGGTTAAATAAACAAAGTTTTCGTTCAATTGCGACCACTGTCACAAAAATTCAATAGACATTTTTCTGACAATATATAGTGACCTCTATAAAAATAATTTATGTAATATAAAAAATTGTTAGTAAAATTTTTTATACAAAGAAAGGATTAATAAATCATATACATTTCACATTTTTCTTTATTGTTTAAAAATATTCCTTAAAAATTTTCACATCACACCCCAAATAATCGTAGTTCCGCGCGATTCATCTTGGAAATTCTAAAAGTTGATATTTTAATTTTTTCAGCCAAGGTTGTTCAAAGTTGCCCGAAATTTTTTACACGAAGTTAGTTCAATATTATACCTTGCCAAAACGATTAGTGCCAGACCGAAGCTGCTTAACACTTTTAAAATTTGCTTCTATTAATAAAAAATGAGCCGAAAACAGAGATTTCCAATTAGCCCATATTACTTAATATTGAATAATTTTTTGCTAAATTTCTTTTAGCCATTTAAGCGTAGTACTTGTGGCAACCTATCCACAAAGTTTTAAACAAATTCGTTGGATAGTCTCGGTTTTACGGATTTTTGACCGCTTTTTGGCCATTTCGCACCACTGTGCGCCGCACAGTGGGCTGGATCGAGAAATTTAGTGATTTATAATTTGTATTGCTTCCTAAATGTCCATCAACATCGAAGCTGAAAAAATTAATGTTTGTTCACAAAAACTGTAGTTAATATAAATTCACAAAGATAGACATTTGGGATGCAGTATTTTTCAGCCAAAAATTGCTCCTTTTCATCGAGGTGTCCTGATTACCCTATTTAATATTTCTTCTGGCTCTTTTGTGTAAATGAAAAACAGTCCTTTGGGGTAACAATTAACGCTGTTGGTTGAGGATGGTTGCTCGCAATGTATTAAAAATTAATATTTAATGAGATGAATAAAATCTATATACATACTTTCTTAGAATTTGCAAGGTGTATCTTTTAATGGACCTAATTGGACCTAACCGGACAAATCAGATCATTTTCATTAGACCTTCCTCTACATATCCCCACAAAAATCATATCCGGCCCGATCCGACCGTAGAAAATATGATTGTTTAAAGTTATCGGGACGTGTCACCTGACGCATAGCAACTCACATATAGTACTTAAATACCATCCAAATATGAATATTTTTGCAATTGCATTAACAGTTCATACCTACCTAAAACAAGTATGTCATTTTTAACAATAATATAAGTAATCTATTAATTTTATTGTTAAAAATATAATCAGTGCCGGATTAAGCCAGCGCGGGGCCCGTAGCAAATGTTATCACGAGGCCCTAGGCTTTGTATCAGGGCCGCTTGAATGAATGACCTTTTTCCTTTTTAGCAAAAATATCGTTAATGTTTCGGCGTTTCTCCGATAAAACGCCCGTGTGCAGGGTCCCTTTTTGTATGGAGCGGGGCCCCCAAAAGCGCGGGGCCCGTAGCATTTGCTACTTCTGCTACGGGGCTTAATTCGGCCCTGAATATAATGATCGGTAATAATATAACTGGACTAAGAGTTTCTTAGTTTTTCTTAGTGAGTATCACTGTTTTTGGATAAGTATATCTGTCATTGAATCATAGTTAACAATTAAGAGACTCTTCTAGCGAACTGTTTAGATTATCGAGACGCGAGATGTTTGCGCTATGCTGCAGGTGTTACGAGCCAGGGCCGCGAGCAGCACGAGTGGCCGGCGAAGTGTTGTTGCACTAGGAATATGGTATCAGTTTGTTAGTTAAAGGTACGCGGACGAACCCAATGCGGAATTCGGGGAGCCGCTAGGATTATAGACAGCGAGGACGGACCTGACGCGAAGTCAGGGAGCCTCTAGGAATGGAGTCAAGCGCAGACGAACCCGATGCGAAACCGGGGAGCTGCTAGGAAGTTGTAGAACGACGCGGACGAACCCAATGCGAAACTGGGGAGCCGCTAGGAGTTTGGATAAAAGCACAGACGAACCTGATGCGAAATCAGGGAGCTGTTAGGATAGTTAGTAAGCCTCGTAACTAGTATAATTTAGTGATACAATCCGAGCGGTAAGATTGTATCATGTGGGGACGTTCAATTACTCGATTAGGATATTGGACGATAATTATGGGTTTAATGAATTTGCGTTAATTATCAAGGAACACAGATATATTCTGATTATAAGAATTAGTGTTACAATTGTGTAATTGTCGCGAATGAATTGAGTTTGGAATAGAAAGAATTGAAAGTAGAAGTGTATTACCTAAACTAGATGCACGATGTTGACGCACTGGCAATGCGGGGGTCTCGGAGCAACCTTATCACTGCCTAATAGATTTTACACCGAACTCGCGGAATCTATACGGTTAACTTTTGATTCGAAGGGGAACTTTAGCCCGATCTCACTGGTAGTTGACTTCCGAGATGCAGCACGACGCGACACGATTCGTGATTACGACAGTACTAGCCCCCGAGAGTAGAAATGCAAGGGCTTATATACCCCTGCAATGACAGGTGGTACTTGTCAGTACCCTTTGAGTGAACATTCGTATTTTGTCAACGACCAGTTGGTGGTGCGTATGTTTGGGCCCTAAACTAAACTAAACAGCTATGTAGATTTATCTAGGGTGGCTCTGTTCGTTTATCTAGGACGGTTCCTGCCAGAGATGATATTGAACACCTGTTCGTCATCCGTAACACAGGTAAGGTTTCGTCTAAGGTTCACCGTTCTGTCTGCATTTAGTTGAAACAAAATGTTTGGAGAGATCACAGTGATCCAGTGTCGCCAGATTGAGGTTGAAACGAACCTGCCGTACTCCCCTACTTTCCCCTTCCGCTATTCTGTTCGCACGCGCACACTCCACGGTCCGTGGGAGGGGGTACATCATTTCACCGTACCTCCCCCAGTCTGGCATCATCGCAGTGATCCATATTGAGAGAACTTTTACATATTTAAACGTTTAATAATTAATTAAACTAAACAAATTGACCAAAAGTTTACCTGTTAACATCAATTTAAAAACGTTTTGGTAAGATTATATAAGGCTTATCTTTTATATTTGTTATATTTTTGTTGATATTTTTATTTTTTATAAACACATTACACATACATGAAATAATAGGAAATAACAAAGGTCGTAATATATAGAATAGACATGATTTTAAAACAATTAAATTGAACAAATTATTTATAATTATTCTAAATTATTATAAAAAATATCTTTTGACACGCTCTTGTGAGGCGTTTTTAAAAGATTTCTCGAATTTATATTTTACGTATTCCATAAAACATTACATGTATGAAATGTAAATATAAAATACATATTTAGTAAGTAAAAAATAGTTTGGAAGATTATACTTAAACAATTTTAATTTAATAAAAAAAATCAATGGAAATTAATTAACAATTATTGTTTAACAAAATAGAAAAAGTTTTATTTGTTTACAGTTAAAATTGACTATATTTTTAATGAATTTTAGTGCAAATTTATGGTTGAAGAGTTATAACAAAATGTTACTAAATTTCTCGATCCAGCCCACTGTGGGCCGCACATACGGCCGAATGACCAAATTACGACGACAAAAGTCGATTTAACAATTTTCTCTAAACTAATTTCAAATACCATCATTACGTACTCTAAGAAAGGGCCCACAATGTAGCGTGAAAATTGTTTTTGTTAACGCAACGCAGTAGTCGGTGCACCTGTGCAAAATTAGGCTATGGTTCGGACGGTGAATCTCAGTTGTTCGCGTCAGTAATGTTGACGACGTAATTGCGTTAATACTGTTTTCTCCCATTGAATTTCGCTAAGTTTTCTACATGGATATTGAAGCGTCAGGTTCGTACTTTGATCTGCAATTATTGTCATCACAAAGATAAGTTGTACATACTGTTAATATACTATATTGTATCATATACTATTCTTGGTTAGGAAATATTGATATGCTTGCTTTAGCTAGAGTTACAAAAAAGTTCCAAAGAGTACCCCGATCTTTCTTTACTACAAGTTCGAAAAAGTGGCTTATAACTGATATAAAAAATTAAAAAATGAGTCCCCCCCTTTGTCCCTTCGATCAATAGAGCGGATTGTTTACAGGTAGTCGCGTCGACCGTGCTGTACAGGAGATAAAGATTACGAGAAAAGAACTATTTGAAGTGTTAAGAAGTGAACAGTTTTTCAAGTTTTCATCATTTAAGTGTAATGAACGATCGTTAAAGTATATATTCGATAAGTTTGGAGTTAGTGAACATTCTGAACATTGTCTGATGATGCTACTAATGATGCTATGATAATGATGAAAATAACATTGAGGATGTAGAATAATATTTTTATTGCATATTATATCTCAAATAAAACTACAGAAATAATTTAGTGTTTTAATTTATTTAATTCCCTTTTAATTAAAATACTATGGACCCTTAACCCTTTTTTATGACCCCAATTAACCCTAAGTAACTACTTTTCCGAAGATTATTATTAAGCTGTCTTCTTATAAGCATTTCTAACTAGAATGTCAAATAAAATCTCATTTTATATTTTTGTCGTCGTAATTTGGTCATTTGGCCGTATGTGGGCCGTGGCGAAGCCCGTACAGGTCCGTCTCCGACGATAACCATCACTCGGATGAATTTTGCTACGCAACGTCCGTATTTTCCACTGACAATTCGTTTCAATCGTGTGGAAACGCCGAAGACTGGAAATAACAACTTGCGCAATGTATCGCGTCGGAACAACAAAGTCGCCATCGGGAAGCAAATTTATCCTCACCCTCGTTGTTTTCGCGAACAGCGAAAATTACGTGTCGTAAAACAGTTAACCGGCTGCCAAGAAAACCGGCAGATCCCCTCAGCGCGGTCGGTGTGCTATCGTTTTTGACAGCGGCGATATTGTTTCGAGTTTCGCTCGGGCCGATTGTTTGGCCTCGGCCCGACTATTATTAACCTTCGAACGATGAGCAGGTCTTAGGCTGATTAAAATGGCCGACGGCTGAGAAACCGATGACGGCGGAAGGACACTGTTATTGGAAGTAAAATGCGCGGAGTCCGGTCGAACGGTCAAAGCATACAATGACGTCGAGGGATCGTCTGGAACACCGGAACTGTTTGTACATGATGTGTCAGACAATATTTGAACCTTTCTTCGGGCACAAATTAGCTGGGTGCTCCGTCAAACTTAATCATTCTCGTACAAGTATGTACAGTAATCGCTCCTTCGTTGTCCTGAATCGTGGGCATGATCGTTGTCCAGTGCCTACCCACTCCACTGCCTGTCAACGAGAGGATTAGGCCTGCGTGGATCTGGTCGCCAAATAAGGAGTTTTTTTTAAAGCCAGACAGTTGACTGCTTTTGACTGCGAATGCTTTTTTTTGTCATTCAACTAGCCGTTTTTCACTAAAGACGCAGTCATAAATCAAAAATAGTGTCCGGGCACAGTCGTTGTCCGCTCAAACCCCCGGCCTTTGGACAACGAAGGAGCTCTTACTGTAATGGTTTTCTCGTTATACGTAAAATCTACAGGGCCGAAAAGTCACTCGCGTAAGACTTTCTTTCAATGAAACAATTTTGTTAAAATAAAACAAGTCACCTAGTTGCAGTCCTTAATCTTACTATTAAATGAACTGTAATAAAAAGTAGTGGTTTTATGCAAACTTGAGGTACGCGGATGCGCTAGCTGAAAAGAACCATCCGCGCGAGCGACTGTCGATGTAACACTGCGAAGAGGTTTACCGAAGGAGCCGCGCAAGGTAATTTTACATTGGATGATCCCCTAAGCCGAGATCAGCGAGGAACGTGGCGATTCCGGCGACGAAGTGCACCGAAAACACCTGTAAATTACTCGTTCGCCGTCAGGGTAGTAAAGTTTGGCAGAAACACGAATCTTCCCGCGCCGGTAAACGGTTTACCATCTCGTATTTTTAGCCGGGTTCGTCCGCGACGGACGTTCCTCTATTTCGGTGCGTCGGGTTTTATCGACGCATCGATGTAAGAGCGCTGCTTCGATCCAATAAGGACAGATATACAGTATACAGCAATGGCTCGCGTATGTATGTCAACACTTCGGCACCAAAATGTTACTCATATCGTGCACACACTCTATTCTTTGATTTGTAAACAGTAAATTGAATCGTGCTTGGTATCGTTTCAACCAGGCAAATGTCGCCGATATCTTTGTTACGAGCCAGGGCCGCGAGCAGCTCGAGTGGTCGGCGATGTATTTACACGCAAGGAATAGGATATTATGTAATTTGTTAGTAAGCGCGGACGAACCCAATGCGATTGTTGGGGAGCCGCTAGGAATTGAAGATTGCGAGGACGAACCTGATACGATTGTCAGGGAGCCTCTAGGATAGTACAGTTTTCGTGGACGAACCCAATGCGATTGTTGGGGAGCCACTAGGTGAAGATATGACGAGCGAATTGGCAGAAGACAATAGTGTAACGTGGACGAACCCAATGCGATTGTTGGGGAGCCACTAGGAGGTTAGATAAAGGCACGGACGAACCTGATACGATTGTCAGGGAGCCTCTAGGATAGCACAGTTTTCGTGGACGAACCCAATGCGATTGTTGGGGAGCCACTAGGTGAAGATATGACGAGCGAATTGGTAGAAGACAATAGTGTAACGTGGACGAACCCAATGCGATTGTTGGGGAGCCACTACGAATTGAAGATTGCGAGGACGAACCTGATACGATTGTCAGGGAGCCGCGAGGATGGATAAATCTCTGGTTGGGTGATTTGGATGAGAATTGTTAGTGGGCCTCGTAACTAATACAATCTAATTGATACAATCCGAGCGGTTAGATTGTATCGTGTGGGAACGTTCATCCACTCTATGTATTAGGATCATGAAACGATAATTGAGGGTTGAGTGAGTTTACACGAATTTACCAAAGAACACAAATATATTCTAATTAAAGAAATGTGTGATACAATTGTGTAATTGTCGCGAATGAAATGAATCAATGAAATAGAATTGAATAATTACCTAACTAAATGCTCGGTTTTGACGCACTGGCAATGCGGGGGTCTCGAATCAATTGTAGAAGAATGCCTAATAGATTTTAGACCGAACACGCGGAATCTATACGGTTGACGTTGTTTCGAAGGGGAACTTTAGCCCGATCTAGCTAGAAATTGACTTCACGAGATACAGCACGACGTGACGCGATAGGTGTCTACCGAAGTACTAGCCCCCGAGTGTAGAACTACACGGGGTTTATATACCCCTAAAATGAGTGGGGTGATCTTAATTATCTAAAGTCGCGTAGTGCCAGACTCTCGTTTTTCGTCATTTTCCATTAAGACGAGCCAGAGCTCGAACTTCGTTAAAAGGGGACTTGAGATCTGTTATCTAGGGGCGCTTCCTGCCAGACACGATCTCGAAGAGATTTTCGTGAGAAAGTCAAAAGAGATCGGTTCTGTAACCGTCACATCTTCCTGGAAGTTTCACCAAAAAATAATTAAGTGCAAAAAAGTTTTGGCTTTGAACGTCGAATCATCTTCGAAGCCTCCCCCCCCCCCCCCGTGGCCAGAGCTGGGGAAAATAGTATTTGAAATAATCCCGTTTATTTGACAGTATCTGTACAACTTTGAAAATAAGATATTTTATTTGATGCAGTAATTTTTGAAAAAATAGTATTTTATTTTAAGCATATTGTGAAAATATTTGGAGTTTGTCTTTATTTTCAATTTCAATTTGAAATAGTATTGCTCAAAATAATGGTTCGCATTCAATAGATTTCTGAGTATAAATAGGTTCCTGGTGATAAGATACACTGTGTATGTTTATCAACAAACCTCAGTAGGCACATGCTGTGAACTGAAGTGGATATACGCAGTAATAGCAGCAATCAAACAAAAAAATAAAACGAAAATGTGGCAAATGATATAGTTTCTTATAGTTGTCCTCGAAGGAGCAGCCTAACAGATTCCAATTTGGAACGCTGCACCTTGTTGTATGCGAACAGCAGCAGTCAAGCAAAAAAATAAAACGAAAATGTGACAAATGATATAGTTTCTTATAGCAAGTACCATTTCTTCTTTAAATTATTGCTAAAATAAGAAATATTAAATAAGTAATGCGATTTCTAAGAGTATTAGGTATAACGACGCAAAATATTATATATTATATTTTGTGTTTCAGATTATTAAAATAGAAATATTTTATTTTGTGGATGAAATTGTTAAAATAGAAATATTTTATTTTATGGTTCGAAAAAATAGAAGTATTTTATTTCGAGTTTCAGTTGTTCAAATAGAAATATTTTATTCCGAGGTTCAAATTGTTCAAATAAAATACTAAAATCTAAAATATTAAATAGTATTTTAAATATTTTTTCGGCCAAATAATGCCCACCTCTGCCCGAGGCGAGAAGATCGAGTTAAGATCGACGGAGCCAGAAAAATCTCGGCGATCGCGGCGAAGAGACCTGCTGCAAGAGGATGGCTAGAATCGTTTTCCCTCTCTTTCTCTTCCGCGCGCAAGGAAGAGAGAGAGAGAGAGAGAGAGAGGCAAAGTGCATATTTTTACGTAACACAGAGGCGGAGGATTCGAAATCCGCGGAGGAGCGACGCTTACTCGCCCGAGGCGAAATTTCCGCGATGCACTCGCCGCTTTCGAACTCGTTTGCGCAACGCTCGTTTCGCCGCGATACATACTGTTTATCCGGCTTCGAATTCAAAGCAGAGCCTCGAATATAAAGGGAAACAATTTCGGTGGACGTTTCTGCAAAAATAAAAAAACAGTGTCGCAACAGTTAGCCGCGCTGAATGGAAATGTCTTTTAAACGATTTGTTTATGTCTGATCGAGTCTATCTTGTTGTGCAGTATCAAAAACACTGAATTACTGAAATTTTCAACCGGTTACATCAACGTATGTTTAAGAGTGATTAACGAACTCGCGTGGGTTCGCCGCAGATTTAATAGTACGCTTAAAGTATAATAAAAACTGGCAATTTTTATTTTCTTTATTAACAACGAGTCAGACTCGTAACGACTTTAAGCGGAACCTACTACATACGAATATTATTTCCTTCTTTTACGACGGCTCTTTCGTAATCGCTGTTTGAACACTAAAATAATACACTTATATGTATTAAGATATTTGAACATAGTTTGTATAACGTCTAATATGTTTTGTTAAATATATGGTTCGTGAAACATTGATCATTCCATCCATTGCCGCATAGTGGGCGAAATCCGGATACAAAATGCATTTTTAACTTTTAACTTTTGTTTAAATAACCGAAATCAATTATTTTACGTCTTTAACAATACCCTAAAGTTTATGGAAAACAAGTAAAATGAGTTAAAAGTTATTAAGTATAAGTTGATATTTATATTTAAGTATTGTCGTTAACGCTCATCCCTTTTATTTCATAATATTTTTGTCTGTTCAAACTTCTTGTACACAGCTAGAGTTGCATGTAAAATTATTAAAAAATTTGCTTATATAGCTCTTCAGTTTTTTGAAATATGTTTAATAATTATTTTCAAGTTTATTAATTGACCAGCGTATTAACTCGATTTTGAATAAAAAAAGTAATTCCCGATGCACAATTTAATAGGACGGCCTCATTATGCCTGAGCGTGACTAGGATAAATATTTTTCTTGAAGTATCCTTGAAGTTATGAAACAAACCCCGTGTGCCTATTTTTGCCTATTTTTGCCTATTGGAAAGATATTAATAATATAATACTGTATGTATTTCCATGCAGACAGTTAAGTGCGAATACCCAGAATCCAGAAAAGCTATTTATGTGAATCTGTTGTAAAAAAATAGCTTGAATTAAGTTCATTTCATGCGTTAATAACATTTTAAAGTTAATAACAAATTGTTATTAACAACTAAATATATTTAAAAGTAATTAATTATATTAATTAATATATACATTATGTATATTATAATTAATATATATATACATATTATCTTCATGAAATGTCTTCCATACTAGATTCACCATAGTTAATTTTACAATTTTAATTTGATATTCGAAATAAGCGACCCCAAAACCACACATTGGACTAGCAATATTAAAATAATTTCATTCAGTATTCAATGAATTATCGATTTTTGTACATATTTTCCGGATTCCGCCAGGTTGCATCAGCGATTTTGAATTCCCTAATTTCGTAATAACTCATATACATCAATTTTTTAAAAAATTCATTCAGTTTTGGTTTTTCGGTCCGCCATATTGAATCAACCATTTTGAATTTGATCATTTTGATTAAAAATTTGGAATGTACGTTGAAAACAACCCAGAGAGAGAGATACCAATTTTCTAAAAATTTACTGCAGAATTCACTGAGCGAGTTATCGAATTTTGTCTATTTCAACCGGATTTCGCCCACTGTGTGTCGGTACAATTTTGCACTTATTTTCTCTCTAATATTTCTTGCCAAAGATTCTGAGGTTTCCGAGTTTGTTTGATTGTTTATTTTTTGTTGCATCACGAGGCATTTACTGCCACATCGAACGGGCGACCCGATCGGCCCGAAACGCGGGATTTTAAAGGACAAGGTGGATCAAAGGCATGAACGAGTTTTTGCGTAGGGCAATCCAGGAAACGATCTCCGCCGAGATAGAGTCACTTAATTGGAGTTTAACGAGCGGCCCGGCCCGGTTGGCCGTGAAAAACGTCTCTCCGGCGCGGTGCGGCGCATCGATGCAGTCCGAAGAGGAGGAGGAGGAGGAGGAGGAGGAGGAGGAGGAGGAAGAGGAGAGCCTTCGTGCAAGTGCAACGGTGCACAGGCGATAATTACCGTTCGCGATTATCCAGAATGAAAATCGCTCTTACGTCGGGCGTCACGAACCGATGACGCAACCTCACGTACCGGTTCCCGAACCGACAATCTATTATTTTTCATTAACAACGTGCGGCACCGAATCCCTGCGAGACCACTCGATCATTTACATAACGAAAAATTCAACCGACCTACATCGGGAGCCTTAACTTTTAAATCAATCTAACTCCCCGTTCGAGCCGAATACCTACATACCTACATATGTACATACTTTGATAGCTGTGTCGATAAAACGATTCGAGATAAGTGCACATTTGTATAAAAGTGTACAGTCAATTCTTAAAGTGCGCTCTTGCAAACTACAAGCATAACAGTATAAGAATGCTTTTATGTTTTTGATTGTTTTTTTTTTTACTTCAATCGGTTTCCATTGATTCCCAGTCGATTGTCGATGAAAATATGTAATACTCCGCTGGTGCGAGGGGGAAGCGCAATCTAAAAAAAAAACGAGATCCCGGCTGATGCAATTATCAGGATTACGAAATCACAATAGGGAAATCGAAATGAAAGGACCTTTCATGGTTCATTGGCACGCGCCGGTATTCTTGTTGCATTCCATGTCAGACTCCGGATATTGTTACTGCGGTTGCCGCAGACTAAACTGTTCTACCCGATACTATGTATGTAGTATGTATTATATTATGCTCTTTCTTGTATCGTTTATCACTATGTTCACCGCGTGCTACCCATTTAAATCCCCCTGGTTCTTCTATCCTAACTCTGGCCACTTTCTGGCCACTCGATCGTGGATTAAATGTGTAGGGGAGGTGGTTGGGTTGCGAGACAGTCGTTTTTATCCATCGCGCAATCGCGATAATTCCAATTTGTCAGCTGTCAAATTTTTGTTTTGACGTCTGCTAGTTTTTGTGCTAGCACCGAGGTTAGTGTTGATTTCTGTCTGATTTCTCAACATTTTTCATTTATCGAGAAATGAGAAATAAGACTATATTTCTCGAGAATTCTCGAGAATGTTTAAGAAAATCAAAAGATGGTAAACCTTTCGTTTAGGGGAGGCAGCTCCGATGACCTTCACCTTGACATATGTTATTAATAACAACATTCTGAACAATTTTTTTCATTAAATATACCCGTTGCTTGGCTTTAATTTCTGAGATAATTGCAAAAAACTATTGCTAATACTGTATTGCATTTTCCGTTCTCGTGCACGCTCCGTGGCAACGTGGAACCTGTTCCGGGGCCGCATCTGTTTATTTTTTGTTTGTAAACACGTTGTGGAGATAAGAAGTGACCATACCACGCCCACCCACCCAGTGTTTCACACGCACCCAGTGTTTCTAAAAAGAAGGTTCTCACATTATACAATATAAAATCAAGTGACAATGAGACCAATACAGCATACATGTATTATATTATCGCATTTGATTGTAAAACAAATTGGTATTGGTTTTAGTTGATTTTATATTGTTTAATGTGAGAACCTTCGTCTCAGAAACACTGGGTGCCTGTGTGTGGTATTGTCGCTTGTGGTATCGTGTGCTGGATAATACATGTATGCTGTATTGGTCTCAATTGATTTTATATTGAATAAAGTGAGAACCTTCTTTTTAGAAACACTGGGTGAGTGTGAAACACTGTGTGGTATTGTGTGTTGGTTTACGTTGCCAAAGAGCGTGGAAGAATACGGAAAATTCAATACAGTATTAGCAATAGTTTTTCGCGAATATCTCAAAAATTAAGACCGAGCACCGGGTAGTTGTAATGACAAAAGTTGTTCAGAATAATATCGTCCTCCACAACATATGTCAAGGTGAAGGTCACCTTGAAGCTACCTCCCCTAAACGAAAGGTTTACCCAATGCACGAAACTATCCAGTATTGTTCCTTTAGGTGGAGATCGGATAAAAGGATGACGTGGCGCACTTAAATTGAAAATTTTGAAAATTGTGAAATTCACCTTAACTATGGAACATGGCACATCGTTGGATTTGTCTTTTTTTCTGAATAGGGATATAGAATAATTCTATGACCTCCTTTAAGTAACAATAACGATGACCTTGAAATGTCGAAATATGGTTTCCAAAAAATTTTTTTATTTTGCCATTATATTTACCTAATTGAACAGTGCAAATTTCTCCTGTGATATTTTTTCGTATAATCACAAGTAACAGAGATATTTAAATACCTACATTAAATGTAGCATGTTTTGATTGATGGTAGGACATACGTATTTGCTCATTTCCGAGAATATGTTATAAAATAAATGAGATTCATAAGAATTTTTTTAGATTTAATTTTTTTAAATTTCTCGAGAAATGAGAAATAACCAATCGTAAAATTTCTCGGGAAATTCTCGAGAAAGAATTCTCGAAAATGAACACTAACCGAGATGTGTAGACGTGCTGCTTACATTAGATACGGATATCGTGTGTAAAAATCAATTTCCAAAACTTTTACTCATTTTTTTAAAAAACATTATTTTCTTGAGTGAATCAATTGAAAAAGGTGAGTGTGATGCATTTTCATTTAGTGTTTTCCTTACATTTTACGATGGAATATTGAGTTTTGCGCATATACAACAAACACAGTTTTTTTTTCTGTCACATTCGGAATGGCATCATGGTTAGGTTATGAGACGCCATAGTGGTTGGGTTGTGAGACACTAGTTTCTAGTACTGGAAACGAACTAGAACTGTCAAATATCGTTGTTTGTGTGTGTTAGAATTAAGTGTTTATTTGTCATTTAACGTTCGTTTTGGTTTATTTTTTGAATGTATAGTCATGTCAACTCCAAGAAAATCGCCCGCAAACAAAGAAATTAATTTTAATGCCGTGCTCAGTGCCGTTAAAGATCATTTGCTGCAGAAGAAAGGCATAAGAAAGGCTGCCAAAGAATATGGCGTTGATAAGAGCACGTTACAGCGTTAAGGTCGATTCATACACGCGACCAAGATATCGCACGCTGTTTTTCGGCGGTCATACACGTGCGATTCGAAGTTTTAGGCAACTTGAGAAGGGTCGAGATGCTGGTACAAAGGCCAAGTGCCGAAGATCGTGTCATTTGCTACGGTGTCACTTAAACCTGGGTTAGAATATTTTCTCGGATGTTCGGATCGCATGTGTATGAATCGACCTTTATGCGAAGAAAGTTGACAGCCATTTTGACGATATTTCCACAGTTTGCGATGAAGAAATGATGGAATTTTTGCGCATATCTCATATGCACATATACCATCGAACATAGTATGTTTTTTGTTATTATTTTTGCCATTCTTTTGAACTTCTTTGGCCACGTGATGTCTTTAAAGTAAATAAAAATCATTTTTGCTTAAAGTTACGTGGGTTTTACTTTATATTTTACCACTTTTAGTTGATTTTATCGAGTGTCTCACAACCCAACCACTTTTTTCAGGAAACCAAAAAACATGTCCTCGGAAAATTGGCCATAAAAGTTTACTTGTTGATCAAATCACTAAACATTTTCCGTATAAAAGTTGCGTATTTCCTTCACCTTTCCAACGGTATATAAAACTCTTTGATATCTTCATCAAGCAAAAAGCTACAGTCCAAAAACGAAACCCGTCTCACAAGCCAACCACCTCCCTTACTATGATCCAAAAATCGCCGTGTCGTGTATCGTTTTAATCGCGCGCGCGCGGGAAACCAGCAGTAACAGGTTGATAAAAGTCTCATTAAAGAATCGTTCGGAAGAAACAAGTTCTATCAAGAAATATCGCCTGTAGACGAAGCGAATGGTGCTTCGGTCCCGGAATTTCCGCATGCATGGACGCCGGACGGGCTACAGTGTTCTGGCCGATGTAGGCAGGAATAAAACGTTCGACAGTATGGAGAAGGAAGAAAGCCGGTGCATCGGTTATCGTGGTCACGTACCGTAAAATCGATGACGGGAACGTGATTAAACTGTTGCGGCGGTATCTTCGGTATGAAAATTCCGCGCTCTCTCGAGAATGCATCAGTCAAGGACACACCGCTTCAGCCCGCTGATAATCTCGGCAATCCTTTCTGCTTTAACGAGGCGCAAAGTCTTAAATAATGCAATAACCGCGCTCGATTGATAAGGGCCACGAGGGACGAGCAAAAGAGAAACTCATTATTTACCTGCCGCTTTATTTCCACCCAAGCTACTCCTCCTGACACTCTCTCGCTCTTTCTCTTGCCGGTTTGTACGATCAGATTCGCGTTACGTCACTTTAACCCCGTTTAACAGCGAACAATCTTCTTCCGCGGACCGATACAACGCTTTTTTCCACCCCTCATCTGCCTAACGACGCGACGTTCAGTAATCTTCGCCGGTGACACGCAATTATTGAGCCCGGCAGATGTTTGCGCGCAATCATAGGCGGGAGAACGATTAATTTATGGAGACGAGGTCCGGTCGCAGGCTACTTTTTGCCAGTGTTTTCCTCCGGAGCCACATAGTGCTGACCTGGTTCTGATCTTCAGTCGAGTAGTTATCGTATGTAAAATAATGTTAACGCGTCGCCCGACAACGATTACCCGAGGCTTTTTAAAGATACGTGCGGCAACAATTTTTCTTCGTTGATTTGTCAATTATGACTAATGGACTCTGGATATCTACGCGCGTTCAACAGAAAAATAGGTCTACGAGATACGAATCAATTACAACATCGGTTTAACATTCCAAAGAATTAACGGCATACGCAGGACTAACCCTCGGACGGTGGACCATATTTTCTAAATATGTATATATACCAGGTATGTAAATATGAAACCGGAATTTTTGTATAGAAAACACACGTTTATTGTATGACAATGATACAAAATATTTTATTGGAAGTACAGTAAAAGCTCCTTCGTTGTCCAAAGGCCGGGGGTTTGAGCGGACAACGACCGTGCCCGGACACTATTTTTCATTTATGACTGCGTCTTTAGTGAAAAACGGCTAGTTAAATGACAAAGAACAAAGAAAAGCATTCGCAGTCAAAAGCAGTCAACTGTCTGGCTTTAAAAAACTCCTTATTTCCTTGCCATATTCCTTTCCTATTGTTCTTCGTTGTGCGCGGGTCTAGACAGTCCTGGGACACATCGGCCGACCAGATCCACGCAGGCCTAATCCTCTCGTTGACAGGCAGTGGAGTGGGTAGGCACTGGACAACGATCGTGCCCACGATTCAGGACAACGAAGGAGCGATTACTGTATTGCTCATCGGTAGCTACACATTTTTCCCATCTCCCTGACAATTTCTGGATGCCACGCCAAAAAAACTGTTCCTCTTTTGAGGCAAACCAGTCATCGAGCCATTTTCGTACATTTTCGTAAGATGTGAAGCGCTGCTCAGCAAGTGCGTGTCCCATTGATGCAAGTAAGTAATAATCGGATGGAGCCGAGTCTGGTGAGTAAGCCGCATGCGAAAGTATTTCCCAACTAAACGGCTCATCAATCGTTTCCTTCACCGGTTTTGCTGTGTGCGATGATGCACTATCATGAAGCAAAATCACTTTGCGTTGCCTTTTTTGATATTCCGGTCGTTTTTCACGCAAAGCTTGATTCAAATCGATCATTTGTTGTCGGTAGCGTTCAGTATTAACGGTTTCGCTAGGTTTTAGCAGCTTATAATAGATCACACCCTTCCGATCCCACCAAACACAGAGCATTGTCTTCCGTCCATAGCGATTTGGCTTTGCAATCGATCTCTTACGCTTAGGATTCTCGAAATATATCCACTTCTCATCGCCAGTCACAATTCGATGGAGAAATGTTTTTTGTTTTGTACCTGGCGAGCAGCATTTCACAAGTGGTTTTTCGGTTTTCCTGCTGTCTTTCATTCAGTTCATGTGGAACCCATTTTCCCATCTTCTGAATCTTTCCCATGGCTTTGAAACGTATGGAGACGGCTTCTCGTGTCACATTTAATTGATCCGTGAGTTGTTGTTGCGTTTCAGCGTCATCCTCATCCAACAATGCTTGCAAATCGCTGTCTTCAAACTTTTTCGGTGGCCTTCCACGTTCTTCGTTTGTCACATCAAAATCGCCATTTTTTGAATTTTTCAAACCGCTCAAAGCATTGTGATTTACCAAGAGCATGCTCACCGTAAGCTTTGACAAGCATTCGATGCGATTCTGCAGCAGTTTTCTTCAAATGGAAACAGAAAATCGATGCTGTCCGCATATCGTAGTTTCCAGGCACAAAATTTGACACGTTCAATGTTATTAAAAACTATGCTGTTGTATGAAACTTGTATGGTGTGAGTTGAAAATCTTTACCAAATGTCGAAACAAGAAAATGGCGTCAATGACGCGGTTTTGACGGTAACTACGTTGACAGCTAGAGCCACCTATGGGCAAATTCCGGTTTCAAATTTACATACCTGGTACATATAATCGATCATGTTTATAAATCCGATAGGACTCTTGTTGAGCGAAGCAGCACATTTGTTCAAGTTAAAAAGGCAGAACCGTGGGATCCCCCGTGTAAATCCAGAGAGTTTATGGTAATCATCCCCCATTAAATTTCCCGGTCTGCGGACACGAAATAAAGAGCTCGCCGTGTTTTCTTATTTCGCGCAACATCGCCGGGCCCTTGTACGCTAATTAACCCCCCATCGCAGAGTTCGCCGTATTTTCCAACGCGCTGAACCATAACGAAGAATTTACACTTCTCACAGTCGCTACCTCTTCGAGGCTTCTTTCTTGTAGCGTTAAACAGCAAAAAATTAGCGATCTAACTGGCGATAGAGATCTCATTCTCAGGAGCTAATAAGCAATTCAGTTTTCAAATCTATTCGCCAGACGGCTAAGACGTAATTCGCAGAAATTGCGAATCGCAAAGGAAACTCTCATTTTTGTAAAATGCCACATTTTTATGCGTTGACCATTAATTTTCTAACGGTGGAGATCGAATAAAAACACCGTTGATTGCGCCGACTGCGCACTTCTCCTTAGTATTTCACGGATCTGCAAGTGCCATAAACGCGTAGAGGTGCGCGGTGTGATAACCATAAAACTGTCGGCGATTCTGCAAGCAGATTTCACAAGTAGGCTCACGGAAACGTTTAAAAATTGTTTATGGCGCGCCACTTCGATTCCAAATAATGCAATGAATAATTCAATTGGCTGAGTTTTTAGGATGAAAAAAATATGTGTATGTACATACAAGTACTAGCTTCTACTCGCAAGAAATTCTAAAATATGGAAAATTAAAAATGCCACTCGGAATCGTCTCGATAATAACATTGTCCAACAAATTTCAACTTTTTTTATGTTCCCAATATACTGTCGGGTCCTTCCTATTGAGTTTTTTGCGCTGATTCCGAATCTGTCCTTAATTTTTCTCCTATACGCACAGTTTTTGAAAAACATGGCTTTGAAAAAAAAACATTTTTCAACTTTAAACAAATATTGTGATGTTATTATAAAAGATATTGAATTGTTCTTTACAGCAAATGATTCTGTAAGACTTTCCCGAATCCAGTGATATATAATATTAATGCATTATGATTTTTTAAATATGTTTAAACAATCATTAAAGACGGAGAGACACCACTTTTGCACCAATTTTTGAGGATAGTTTTCAATTTATCTCAAAAAATAAGGGTCCAGCGGAAAATCGAACTATACCACGCGATAGAGCAGACTTTTATCTTGAAAAACCCCCCGTGGAAGTTTTGCAACATCGACGTGTTTACCGAACCAGAAAGCAAAATATCTTCGCCCGACATGATTTGCCGCCAGTGGCGCTAGGGACGGAGTACGGAGCGGCGAACGACTGTTCTAGTGGTTTAAACAATCATAATGCATTACTATTATATATCACTGGATTCGGGAAAGTCTACAGAATCTTTTGCTGTAAAGAACAATTCAATATCTTTTATAGTAACATCACAATATTTGTTTAAAGTTGAAAAATATGTTTTTTTCAAAGCCATGTTCCTCGAAAACTGTGCGTATAGGAGAAAAATTAAGGACAGATTCGGAATCAGCGCAAAAAAGTCTATAAGAAGTACCCAACAGTATATTGGGAACAAATTTGGTGTTGGACAGTGTAATTATTAACTGAGCCAGTAGGTTTCAGCTCGTCCCAGTTGTTTTCTTTTCCCGAGATCTGCTTATCGGGGTGCCTAGAGCCCGCGCGCGGAGTTCCGAGTCCACGAGAAACCCTCTTCTTCTCCCGCGTCCTCGTTCGAAGCCGAGCAAGTACCGTCGAGTGCTGTCTTCTAATGGCGTGCACTCGAGAGGACCGACGTATGATAACACGCGGGGACAAGTTCTAACTCGAAAACAACGAGAGGAACAAGAAGCCAGAAGAAAACGAAGGGAAAGAAGACGAAACACGTTCCCGCCGCGCCGCACAGTGGGGTATTTGGCCCGAAAAAGTGGAAAAAATTCGGTTTCTAAATTTTTGCGTATGGCATAAAATTTTTGTTGTTCGTTGTAGTTAAAGGTCTGAAGAATAAGGCTGCAATATTATTTTTTCTATTTGTACACCCGTGAAGTAGTAAACTTCATCGAAAGTCGAGAGATTTTAAGGCGCGCTTGGCGTTCTTAAACAGTCTCTAAGACAGCGTCTGTTCATTGGCGATTTTGAAGTGTTTGAAGGAAAATTCTGTAAATTCTTGTATTACAAAAGTTGTTCAGGTAGGTATACAGAGCACTTTCGCATAGATTTTATTTTGTTATCATCTAAATTAGTATAGTTATTAATATTTGAATATTACCAATCATTCTGTAAGCTTCGTAAAAATTACAAAACTTCATTGACAATTTTGTTATAGTATAAAGCGTTATTAAGTGCTCTTTTTGGTGTCATTACATTCGGTAAAGATTCGTGATTAAAAGCCCACAAAGTTTGATTCCGCATATGTCCGCCTTCAAATTTTATAGCCTATTTAGTATGAAGCGTTTAACACCGTTTCGCGTACGCCTGCATGTTCGGCTACGCTTGCTACGGCTGCGTGAGGCTCTACAGCTTCTTCTGCGGAACTGTTTATATTACTGGCACTTGGTTGTATATAAGAGGTTCCAGATAAGCATTCGACTAAGGTTTTTCTTTCTTCTGCATTCAGTTGAAGAACTGCCAGCAGGGAGATCAGAGCGATTTATTAAGTGCGTTTTTTAGTTTCTTAAGTGTTACATTTTAGTTCTTATTCATTTTATGTGTTCTTTTACATTTTCTATCGTATTATTAGTTTAACGTATATTTAAATACTGTTTTATGTGCGTTTTATTGGTCAAGTTTACACGATTCTTGGTAAGTATCATTTAAAATATTTGTTGCATCACTCAAATATTGTCTACTTGTACTATTTTGATCTGAACTATTTAATGAGAATACATATATTATATATAGATATTTAAAAAATGTCTGATAAAGAAATTTCTGATGTATTTTCTGATGAAAGTTAATGGTAATAATTTAAAATTTTCTTATAATATGTATATTTATTTACTAAAAAGTTTCGAGATTCACATATTTTGCATAAAGTAATAATTTACTTCATTTCAATATAATTTATGTGAAAAATAATTCTTTTCAGCCTTTCGGTGCAAATATTCTACTATCGCCACGGTTTTTCATGGGTTCTCGATAATCTGAGGAAAAAATGTTTCGAACAAAAGAGGAACAGTATACAGACGTCTACAAATTTCAATATATAAAAGTTAAAAAAAAAATTTTTTTTTCAAAAAATTGAGGTAAATTTGATTTTTTAAAAGCTGAAATGTATTTTGGATTTCATAATGTTGTAGCTGATCTGAAGACGAATCCAACGATATATAATATTATAACCTTGAGACTATAAATAACGCTACAATAGTTTTTTCCACTTTTTCAGGCCAAATACCCCACTGTGCGCCGTTACAGCGTCGCGTTCCGTGTTTTGCTCGTTCGCGTCAGCTGGCAACACGCGTAAAAACAACGGCAATTAGGCGCACGACGCTGTTAGAAATCACACGCTGATAAGGGAACAGGTGGGACATTCCCTTAAAAATCCGGAAGCCGTCGCGTCGCGTCGGGTCTCCGCCATTCGATTAATTTTTAATGATAACAATCTCCAAACAATTTACTTCTAGAATCTGAGACAGTTTCTTCCTGCAATTATCGATACGTTGATTGCCATGTTGGTCGTGCATTGATGACGCAATTCCTCGATCGCCTCTAAAGATTCATCTTTGTCGTGATAAATGACACGTGTCAGTTATGTTCGTTTCTTAAGCAGATTTTTTTTGGGCGGTGTTTGTATCTCTCCTTGCACAGTTCGATTAGTGATAAATACGGTAATTTAACGTGACGCATGGTTGGATACGGTGAGACGATACCGATTCCAATTTGATAAAAAATTTCGTAAGAAAATACACTCGTTACATATTCAAATTTCAAACTCCCTCTCTGAATTGTCGCGCCGCGTTTTCCCGCGTCGCGTCGCACAGCGGTCGATTTACTCCAAAACGTGGCCAAAAATCAGAAAAATGAATTTTCAAATCAAGAGTTTTGTATACGTGGGTTGGCTACTCTGATAGTTGGGCGATTGGATGGTTAATGGGAAAAGGGCCTGACCTTTCCACCTGAGCGAGAAATTCAGTCTGAAAGTGAGCTACCATCGTTCAGGTAGCAGCTACGCACAGTAAATTGTTGAGTGAGAAAAATGTCCAGAAGTGAATATATTTATGTTATATCCTACTAATTTTTATTCTACAATATGGAGGGTGTCCCTGGAGATAAGTAAATCATGTTTATACATTATATAAAATGCAAGTAACAATGGATAGTGTAATATATAAAATACAACAAAATTTCGTACGAAAATTTTGGAAACCTAGGAAAATAGTTATGATTTTCATCGATTTTCATCATGCGACTTATACACACCTTTAGTTTGTATTATCACCTAGTAGGATCAACAAAGATCGGGCACCCCGAGGCACCACTGCGGTTTTTATGGCAATTTTTGTAATCTATTGCATGGGGGCTGGAAACCCGCTTTTTGTGATCTAAACCTTATTTCAAGGTTTAAAGTAACATTATTATAGGTCGTTGAATTCGTCTCGATACCAGTTACAATATTATGAAGTAAAAAATATATGTTGATGTTTAAAAAATTCAAGTGACCTTCATTTTTTAATATTAACATTATTCATTTTATATTAACTATTAATATGAATTTGGTAGTGACAGATAATCTAGACACAACAAATGACGATTCTGACTATTCAGATGTTGAATAAACAATTTGATACATTCATAATTACAATGCTTTCTAATTCAGCCTTCCATTCTTCAAAACACATTTAAAACAAGAATTTTTTCTTCTATAATTTAATAATTAGTCGGCTACTTATGTTTTTTATATAATTTGATATTAGATTCACATTTTACAAGATAAAAAATCATGAGATATCAAGTTTCAGCTGTATTTAATACTTTCTTACTACGTACACCCGCCATATTGGTTCCGCCATTTTGTTTTCTGTTCTTTTAATTTCAGATTCATAATTAACGACTTCAGGAACCCCAAAATACCATGGTTTGTCCCATTCTGACAGTTATCATAAGTTCAATCTCAATTTTACAGCCGCCATTTTACTTTTTTGCGATTTTGATTTTGGATTCGTAATCAGCGACCTCGAAAACCCCGAGACATGTACATAGTTTCGTATAAATCGAAGAAAGATTTGATTTTTGGCCATGTTTTGGAGTAAATCGACCACTGTGCGTCGCGTCGGATGGCGAGATCTCGGAAATAAATCGTGAGGCTGGTGAGTCAACGCGTTGGCCAGCAGTTTGTGTGTGTGTTCGGCGAAATCGTTTGTCACACCGGTTCGGTGCCAAAATGTTCCACGTGCGATCCACCGGGACTCGGGACACGATTGCTCTTCGGAGCGGTGAAGTTTCCCTCGTATCGACATCCGTTGTACACGTGCACCGGTTACATAACGCGCACGATGCACCCACCCACGCGGCTACGTGATTCTATTTTCGAGGGATGCGTTTCATTGTCGAAAAGCTGTGATCGACGCGTAAACCGGGGCCGAACAATATTTATTATCGTCTGAAACGCAGCCAATCGATCGCGGCGCGGCAACCCGGCTCTCGAGTTTTCGTCCTGCGGCGAATAATGCCACGCTAGAACGGGCTAATTCGTTCTGGAACCCGTTCTTTGCGGCACCTGAGCGCCCTAGCATACGCTCGAACACGTGTGTGTGCTCACGGATAATCTTGTCTGAAAGCTTAGCTCTAGATAATGGACTGCATCGTTGGAAACGCAGTCGATGAAAACGTGAAAATAATCGTGCGGACACACGTGGGCCCCCGCATAGGCCCGCGCAGCAGCGTTTGGGCCCGTACAATCTTCCCCCTCTACGACGTACAAACTTGCCCCACGCCCCACACTTCTACCACGGATTGGACACGTGACGTAACGCGCGCATCCGGTACTGGCAGAGAGAGGGTAATTTTTTTCCAATCAATTGTTTGACATTTTTGAAGTGAAACTTCTTTAGGGGGGTTATGATTTTCTGTGGTGACGGAAGTCGATGTAGCGGAAGTCTCTGTAACGGAAGTCGAAAGTCGAGTGGCGCGAAAAAAACGGAAAATAAACAGAGAAAAACAACTTCTTACCCAGCCGGGATTCGAACCCGTGTCCTCCGCTTGGTAGTCCAACTTCTTCACCGCTTGGACAACCAACGATCTTCGAATGATATGGAAAATTTTGGTATATATGGCAATGAATAAAATGGCTGTATCTCGGGAACGAACGGTGCGTTCTATCGCAAAAATAACGTAATTTTCGATAGACCGTACGCAAAGGATATAGGGTATGCCCACCGACATGACGTATGTAGTCTTTTGTTTGAAAAAAAAACTATTCGCGTGGAAAACCAAGCGTGGCCGAAGTGAAACTTCTTGCAGTGTAATAATGTTTACAAGTAAAAATTAAGATTGAAAACGGTAAAAAAAAAATAATGAAGTAACAACAAGATCAGGAACAACTAATACAAAAAAATCATAGAAAAATTTTCATTTCAAAAATAATGAACGATCAAAATTTGCGACCCAAAGAAGGAGAGCGTATGATCAATGCTATGAACTATGTCTCCTTTCCCATACGCTCTCCTTCTTTGGGTCGCAAATTTTGATCGTTCATTATTTTTGAAATGAAAATTTTTCTATGATTTCTTTTGTATTAGTTGTTCCTGATCTTGTTGTCACTTCATTATTTTTTTTCCCCGCCGTTTCCAATCTTAATTTACTTGTAAACATTACACTGCAAGAAGTTTCACTTCGGCCGCGCGTGGCTTTCCACGCGAATAGTTTTTTTTTTACCACGCTTATATTAGCTTGCCGAGTTGTCGTTGTCGTTGTTGTATGCGTCAAATCTTGAAGTCGAATTTTAAACCACTTCCCGATGAGCTTGAAACTTTAAACATAGCTCAGAACCGGATGACAATGCAATATTAAAAAAAAACAAATTTAAAGAAAAAACTGTGCGTCTAGGAGAAAAAATTTAAATATTAACTTACTATTTCATGCCAGCATTACTATGTATATCTTGCGTTCCGTTTAAAAAACACTAGAAAGCAGGAAATAAAAAAATATATAAAAGAAACCTTTTTAAAAACCACGCTTATATTAAAATGCACTAAAAAGGAGAAAATAATTTTTTTAGACATCAGTGACTGTAAATAAAAGCGTGGAGCACCCACGAAGATTATGTCAATATAGTTTAACGCTCGACGCTTTTATTTACAGTTACTAATGTTTAAAAAAATTATCTTCTCCTTTCTAGTGCATTTTAATATTACACATACAAGCGTGGTTTTTAAAAAGGTTTCTTTTATATATTTTTTTTCTACTGTACTTCCTTGAGATCAATGGAGGTTTTACGCCGATTGTATCAGTTTCAGTGCTCGGTCTGTTCGATGAATAGAATCATGGATTGTCCAGGATTCGGTAAACAAAATGCATGGCCGGCGAGGCTGGTTCGTTCGAATCTGAAGCCGTCGGACGACATTTGTTCCATAACTCGAAGGACATTTCTCGGAAACGCACGTCTGCCTGGTCAATTGCACAGTTGACTCTTGGCCCTTGGCGTATTCTGTGCGACGCGATGCGACGCACGCCGCGCAGAGGGGCTTAGGCCAATCAGAGGAGGAGGCAGTCGGAATTACCGATTACGTGGCCGCGTCCTCGGGATCGTTGGACATATTTCGAGATCGCGTCCAATCGAACTTCCGCTCCCTTCGAGCGAGCCTAAGCGCGGTCGACGCGAGTGCATTTGCACTAGAAGACGCTGTCACCATCCGTGACAAGTTTTATTCGAACGTTGATACTCTGAAAAATCAGAGACGTCCGTTTAAACAGCCTGCACACGAAACATGAACAATTTTAGTTTGCAGATAAAAGAGGAATTTGCAAGATATGTATATCCCCAGCGCTGAAATAGCCCATCAGCTTAAAGCTTAAAGAAACCACTCTCGCATCCCCTTCCTCTTTAGCCCGTCCAATATTTTTAGCCGGCTTCGGTGTGTTCCTTTTAAAATTTAAAGGGAGACGGCCGTTGAACGTCGCGACCAATTTCGCGGCATTCTCGTCCGTTTTTGGCGGATTAATGCCGGCGTGCTTTCGCGTTCCGGTTTTATTAAATAATTTTTTACGAGGCCCAGGAGCGAGCAGAGGCCCGCGCAATTTATCCTCGGCGCGGCGCGGCGGGCGCGTAACCACCCGAGGGCGTAACTTATGGCGATTAAAATATGTCACGCGAGATTACATGCAGCTACGTGCTCGCGCTAGTGCTCCTGTACCTCCACGAAAATATTCTCCGCCGTGTTTGTCTTGGTCGCTTCTCGCGAGAAACTTGCAGCCGTTGTACTGCAGGTACTGCAACATTTTGAACCGGAGAAATTCGAATATTATTCCTCTCCGTTCCTAGTACAGTAATCGCTCCTTCGTTGTCCTGAATCGTGGGCACGATCGTTGTCCAGTGCCTACCCACTCCACCGCCTGTCAACGCCGAGTCGCTCCGCAGGGCGGCGACGATTGATGTCGGCTCGGGTATATCGGTGTGAACACCACAACATTGACTCGAGTAAACCGAATTGTCAAACTTCTTAATTTTCATTATTTCTTTATGGGACTTTCGCTAACTTATTTCTGGCATTTCTCTGATTAAAATGACACCAAACACGATATAGTTCCAACTGTATTTAGTGGTTTAATCGGCGGTCAAAGTTTCGAATGCAACGCAGAACAGCCTATTGGAAAGAAAGAGACGCGAACAGTCGACGTCGCCGACACAGTTCAAAGGCCCGCGTGTTCTCACGATGATATGGCAATGATAGAATTGTTCATTTTTCATTATTTTTTTATAGGACTTTTACTATCTTATTTCTGGCATTTTTCTGATTAAAATGATATCAAACACGATATAATTTCAACTTTATTTAGTGGTTTCATTGACGGTATGGAGTACTGTAGGACATGGAAGAGGATAGCGAGAGTGAAACAAAAGAAAAACTGTAATGTGTAAAATACCAATGTGATGCTAACACTTTTATTAATAAGTTTCTAGTGATTAGCCTGCGTGGATCTGGTCGCCAGATGTGTCCCAGGACTGACCAGACCCGCGCAGAAGGGAGAACAATAGGAAAGGAATATAGCAAGGAAATAAGGAGTTTTCTAAAGCCAGACAGTTGACTGGTTTTGACTGCGAATGCTTATCTTTGTCATTTAACTAGCCGTTTCACTAAAGTCTAATTGAATCGAAAAGGAATGAATAAAAATGCAAAACTAGCCGTCGTCTTGCTTTAAGGGGGGCATCTTGTACGAAGAGGCCAAATTTATGTCAAAACATAGGCGCTGGACAACGACCGTGCCCACAGCGCAGGTCGCGCTGTGCTCCTACGGGCTATAACTCCGTTAATTTGCAAAATTCAAGTCTAATTCTTTGAGAACATATTTTTGAGATGTTAAGTTGTTTATTTAAACATATGCTATATATAGCATGTGTTAAATGTATGATAAGTTATAAATGATGCTTCACATGTAGAGTAAATATGGGACAAATTATATCGTGTTTGGTCTTGTTCTAATCGGAAAAATGACAGAAACATGTCAGTGAAAGTCCTATAAAAAAATAATGAAAAATAAAGCATTTTTAATTGGCATTATGTACAGTGAGAACACGCGGACCTATGTCGGAACTGTGCCGGCGACGGAGACACGCTTCGGTCACGCGATCCGTATTTCATTCTGTCCTTCTCTATGTTCGGCTCTCTATTGAAGTCTCGCTCGGCGCGGTCGGCGCGATATCTGCCGCGAAATCAAAAATAGTGTCCGGACACGCTCGTTGTCCGCTCAAACCCCCGTCCTTTGGACAACGAAGGAGCTTTTACTGTATTTAGGATGGAACTTAACAATACACAATTATATCCACCAAAGAAATTGTAAATTCTAATGATAGCGATGGTTGATCGATTACTATTCATGGAAGAGTAAAAATTGATTTTTTCGCAGGCATGTGTGCATCGAGCTCGGCTCGTAGACGAGTCGGAATTTATGATTGAATCGCCGCATAGTTCCACGACACCCATTGGGCAGCTACACGCTCGCAAAAAGGAGCATAAGCGCGTTCAAGGAATTCCAATGTCACGACGGAACAGCGGTTTCGTCGCCGCGCAATATACATACACGACAAAGTGCCGATAACTTTGCACAACGAACAATCAACGCGGCGATCCAATTTCGTCACGGAATTGAGTTTCGCCGATGTATCGATGCGTATCGATCTGTGTCGAACAATTGGACAGCGTCCATCGATCTTTGGATTTACTTAGCGCAGCGGCTCTCAACCGGTTCGCCAACGAAACCTCCATTTTCGAGATTCGAAAATTCCACTAAATCGGACTCGATACCCATATCCGCCAGAAATAAATCATCGAAAGGTTGAGTATAGGCGGCCAACTCCGTCTCCCATTTCCAGAAAGCGTTCATTCAGAAGAATAGGTTTCCGACGATTAGAGTCTTATTGTTAACGCGTTCGGTTTTAATTGGTGGCGAAACAGCGTGAAAATGACGGCCGGATGGCATCGCGCGAGTCGTTCCCGATTAATCTCAGATTAGTTCCATCTAGATTCCGCGCAACACGATACACCGCACGCTCGAGCATAAATTCGCGAGACTTAACAAGAAATTCATGGTCAACCAGGAGTGTCCCACTTTCCGACAATGTTCGTTGCACATGTCGACGTCTTATCTGGCATGGCATGTAGGCGTACGGGCATAACACCGCGCATTCCCGGCAACGTGCTACTTCGGCGAACAAAGATGCAAATTCTAGTGCGCGCGCGGTGCGACGTCGAGACGACCACAAAAAAAAAAGTAAACCCCGAGCAAACTGCTGGTAATTAGCCTCTACTCGGCTGATCTCTCGACTTCGTAAATAGACATATTATTTTTTAAATTATTATTCCGGAGCTCGTCGATGACCTTGAACGCTGTTCAATAACAAGACAATTAAGTTTTCTTCAGTTGAAGGAATTACTCGGTGTCATAAAATGTTTTAAACAAAAAGGACAAATTTCATTGAACAAAGTATCTCTCTATTTCCAACAGTATGTGTATTACGCGTATTTCAAACACGTGTCTAAATATGTTAATTAAAATCTATGAAAGAAACAACATTACAGTTCAAGGAGCCATGGTCCTTTGTTTCAAGATATATGAGCACGATTCAAGTGTATTCCGAAAGAGTATTTTTCCGGAAAGTGTCCGCGTTCAGGCTGTCTTCACCGGATAAAAAAGCTCGCCAGGAAGCACGGGAATAAGCATGAGAAAAGGAGGTTCTTTTCCTCTTTAGAATCTTGTTATGAAAGGACATGAAAAATGACGGTTACCTAAGTGACCGCCATCTTTCGGTTTTCGCGGATATTACGAGAGTACGAGAGACGACGGCGACGACCCCCTCCTTCCCCGCAGCCAGTGTCAACACGCTTAGCTATTAGATCGTCGCTACTATTTGGGAGAAGAGGCATGCGAACGCGCTTGAACCTAATTGCCCTACACTGTTCCGCTTTTAAAATCGTCGCGCGGACGTATCGATCCCTTATCTGGCGTAATACAGTCGCACGAATCCGATACTAGGAATTCCCGGTGTACAAGCACCGTCGTCGTTGTGTGGCCTAACCGTGTTATTTGAATAAACAGCGGCGACGGTAATACGAGTGCAAACGATCGCCTGCGACACGTATCGAGTGCCACATTCGAGCGGCACTTATTTTTCTGAATACGCTGTGCGAGCCGCGGTCGCGTGAAAAATTATAATTAATAATCATTCGAAACTTTAACAAATCGACGAGCGCGGCACGTTATCCAGAAATACGAGCCTAACGCTGCTGAGCCGATTTGTCCGGCAGAGATTCGAGCCTGCAGTTGCACGTGCAGCAAAACCGCTCGAAATTATAACGCATCTCTGGTTGCAAAATTAATAAAAAAATCTTCCCGAATTTTATTAATCGAGTATCAAGCTTCTCAAGTTATCGTGTTATATTCTATTGAAGAGAAAAGATTAATTCACATAGATCGTGTTTCCTTGACCGGTGTACAGGTGACCGGCACGAATCGAAGCAACTATTTATCGTGCAGGGATGCCCGTCACGGTGTCGATAGATCTTTACGATACATCGCCGATTATTATGAAATTGAGTGTCGGTCACCGGTGACCGTCGCAAAATAATCTACTATGCATTGTCGGTTAATAGTTGATAACGATATTTCCGATCCGTGATCGGCGAACAGTGTTTTAGGGTGTCGGTCACCGGTGACCGCCGCGCAATTCTAGTACTATTCTCGCGTCTAAAGTTTATACTGACCGGGACAGTTTGCGATGCTGGATCGATGTCAGGATAATCGGCTATTCCGTAGGTTTTGTCCGCGCGAATCCTGAAGGCACTTAGCACGAGTGACGCAAACACACACAACCCGTGACAAGATCACGACCCGACAACTTCGCGAAGTCCGCGAACCGCTCCGGTGCCATTCGTACGACGGGAGCTAATGGTTGCGAGACGATACCCGTAACGATCGCTAAGGACAAACTTAATAATAGTAGCCGGATATTTACTATAGATCGCGGAGTCATCCAATTGGCCGGTCAGAGACGAATTCATGACTCGCGGCCACTTTGCGAATATATCGCCAGCGCCGAGCCAAAATCATCGCGAAACACAGGGAGGCGTGCACCCGCGCGGATTCGCCACGATACGCACGAGGGAGGACGCGACGTGTTGCCCCGGGCCCCGACGGGTATCGTGTGCGAACGCGCCGCTTATCGTAATTTTCGATCGGCAATTAGAATTGCGTAAGCCGCCGATAATTTGTTGCTCTGGATTTTGTCGAATCGAGCCGTGACATAACACGTTCGTTTCTTCGGGTGCATTTTCAATTTGCCTGCACGACAACGCAGACACTGAAACACCGTGGATCGTCCGCGAACGGAAGTCCTTGGGAATCTGCACCTTTCTTGAAATCCATTCCACAATTGCTCATTAGTTCGATAGATAATGCTTCCTAGTAGTCTGATGTTCCTCCGATACGCAAGAATTAATTATCGGAAGAATCGATCCCCTCTGATAAAAGATTTTATCATTTTTCGAAAAATTTGCGATTTGCGAATCTTTCATTATCATATTGTCTGCCGTGTCGGGTTTCGATGACTTCGCATACCTTGATCGTTCTAGCGGACAAAGCACAGCAAAACAAGACAATTATATCGACTGTGAAATCTCGCTGGCTCGACGAAACATAACCGAGCTTGCATACGTTGGCAAAGCCAGCGTGTAAGCGTCAATGTGATCCATTCGACGATGTAAGCGCGGATTACAGACCTCGTCGAGAAATGTTAATTGCATTATCACAGTCGACGCAATTTTTCGGAAGCGCGTTAAGGTGCGAATGCACCGACAAGGTCACAGCACCTCGATAAATCAAGGAACTGCGAGAGGAACATGTCAGAACCAGACGAACCAGTTACGGCGCAGGATTACGTGCACCGCGATCGTAAATGTCGGAGGAGTTTCTCTTTTTGTTTACATAACACGGATATCGTTGTGCAGTGCATGCGTTCGAAAATCGTGCGCTGTGCAACCACCGAAAACGGCGAGTTTCTCAACCGAACTGTTCGCTGTCGATCGAACGCCATCGTGTCTGGTCAACGGTAGACCCGAAGCGAAATTTCAAAATCGCCGGTCAAGGAGCTCTGTGTTCTCGAGGAGCGAGATATGTATGTATATCGCAGGGATAGAGGATCTCGAACGCGACGAGACCCAGCCGAAGGAACCTAACCTAAATACGAATCGGCGTTTCCTGATGCAAATAATTCGCTTACCTTGACACGGTTTGGCGCCAGGACACTTCTTCGCCCCTTTCGTCTGTCAAGGAGCCGCCTTGATTCACCCAAAATGTCCTCTAGCGTTCACCGACCCATTCCTTGCTCGACATCGTCGTCCCGGTCGCGAAAATGTCAGACGCTGCTGCACACACGCGGTAATTCGTTCCTGCCGAATCGCGCGTCCGTGACCGAGGCGTATTTGAAACAACACACATCACAAAACAGGAACCGTTCAAGCGCAAGCAACAACGTTCACTGATCGACAGCGTTGTCACGAATGCGACTCGCTTTTGTTTACTCTCTCCGGCTCGTGACAGCAGGTGGCGCAAGGAAAGGTGGGGGATCCCGATCCCATGGCTCTTCCTTTATCACCCGATCGACCGATCGAATTGTCCACCTTCGATAGATCGCAAATATCGACGCACCTTTGTCCTTTCCCTATCGGAATCCCATTCGAAAAACCAGTTTTATATCGCGCTAATTTTCAAACGATTTTGTATAAACCTTACTATTCCGGAGAATGACAATTCGTTGGACACTAATTATTTACTGGACTGCGGATTTGTATGCAAAATAGTAAGTTGAGAATTTATTGTTTTCCTTTTTACTCTAATATTTTTTAAATTGTCCCAAGAAACAAAGATTCGAGACAAAATCCACCTGCAAGTTCTGTTAACGTTCGAGACACGGTTGGAATAATGACGCACAATTCCATTGTACAATTATAAATCACAGTTTATTTGCAATCTATTAACATTTTAGACATGTACGGTCCATCGAGTTCGTAGCCCATTTTTCTGTAGTAGTTCCTCGTCCCGACACCTAAGAAAAGATTTCAATACATAGCTGACCAACTAATGGGATATCTATACGATCTACTTCGCCCAACGAGTCGAGTTAGCAATGGTAAACAAACGCCAGTGCAACAGAGTTGAAATTACATTTCTCAGATAGTTAGCAAACGACGCATGCTGGTATTTTGTTGATCTACGCTGACTTGTCTCGTTGGACCGAGTATAGTTATTTTTATACCAGAGATGACAGCGATCTTCTCGGATTGATGTTCCTCCCTCGCAATGCGCTCCGCCTCTTCCATCAAAAGCATACCGAATCCTTGATGCTGAAACTTGGTAGGATCTCGGGCGTTTACCGGGACCACGCTACCGTACACATGAAGTTCTCTCACAATCGAGCACCTGTCTTTAAGTTCTGGCCTATAAAATATAAATAATTAATAGAATCGTTACAGTTCTCTGAATCTCGATCGACAATTGTTTAAACTACAATTAGTGTTATCGGCGCACTGGTTCGATCAATTGCAAACATAAGCAAATTTGCAAAAATATCACATGAAATTTCATGGTTGTCCCATAACCTTTAAGAATCTAAATTAATATATTTTGATAAGCATGTAAGTTTTTACACACTTTTTGAGTTCAACCCCCTTTTTTTTTTACTTTCTGCTTGTGTGAAAACACGTTTACCTAACCATTAAAACATGTCTTTGATTAATTCTTACAGACGCAATACTGAAATTTTCTATTCTTGAAAATGGTCTAAATTGAGACCGAAACGTTGAATTAAATTTCATGTGATATTTTTGCAAAGCTTATGTTTCCAATTGATCGAACCAGTGCGCCGATAACACTAATTGTAGTTTAATTAATAGAATCGTTGAACAACACGTTGAATCGACGATTTACCTGAAGGTTTCGCTGGAGCATTTTCTCAATCTTAGCAGACCGACCAAAATATCCTGTGTAGGATCTTCGTAAGATAGGAACGTTTCCCAGCCACCGTTGGCGACATAATCACGACGAATCAGCTCTACCTCGTAGGGATGCACCTGATGGTGAATTTCTTGGATACCCACTTCTCGCGTTCTTACATCTCGACAGTCGGTTCCCCAATCCTTCATTCTTGCCAGTGCCAATTCACGTAAATTTCCGCGTTCTACTCCTGAACTATGAATTAAATCAATATTTGATTAAATATTGGTGAACCTGCAGAATAGATGTCTGCCCTCTGATTTTGATATATTCATACCTGACTAAAGGCATCGGTATATCTCTTTGCACACGATAGACGCGAGTCCAAGGCGGAATTAGGGCCAATATACGAGCTATAAGATCTATCAGATCACTGGGCGGGTAACTTTTGTACCTTCCGGTTTTCCAAAGCTCGTACAATCCTGTACCACGAATGACCAGTGTTGGATAAATCTTTAGACCGTCCGCTCGGAACGCTGGGTTTGCGAAAAATTCCTGAAAGAGAAAATGGTCGAACCTTGAGAAACATTCAAAAAGAAAAGAATCGAAGATTACACGAAAATGTGACTCACGATAAATTGATTAATGTCTCTCTCCATATCTACATTCGGTAAATCTGGCATCATGTGTGCTATTACTTTAAAGCCAGCGTCTTTCGACATTTGAAAACTCTCGCACACCGCGCGCACTGTGTGTCCTCTGTTGGTATCGCGTGCTACATCTTCGTACACGGATTGCACACCAATCTCCAAGCGGGTACACCTGTAAAAATTATATTTTCAAAATACGTTGTTTAATCGTTTCTTTCTATGATACGACTCTGATAGATACCCGTAGTTTAACATGTCCGACAGATGTTTCTTCAGGCAATAATCGGGCCGAGTTTCTATGGTAATACCTATGCACTTGGTTCGACTCCTTTCAGAGTATTTCACTGCTTCTTCAACATTGCTGCTAACGTGTCCAGATAACGCGTCGTGCAAATTCCGAATGAAGTAGTCTCTATACTCCTCTGGCAGGGACATAAATGTTCCTCCCATCACAATAAATTCAATTTTATCTACATTGTGTCCTAATTGTTTTAACTATAAAAAAATTTGGTGTTAGCGCTTGTGGAGGAGTTGCTCGTAGAATTTCGCATTCACCTGTTCGATACGATGCCTCGTTTGTAGTAACGGATTGTACCTTGCACGAATGGCCCTCATGGACGTGGGCTCGTAACCAGTGTACGACTGTGTCGAGTATTCGAAATCGGAGTCAGGACCGCCGGGGCAATACACACAAATGTTTCCTGTCATATTAATATGAGGACACCTGTGCGGCTTGCACATTACAGCCACGACAGCTATCTGCAGAAGCCAAAAGATTCAATGTACCTTTCGCGATAATTTGCTATACAATCTTTTATAGTACTAACTCCGCTAGCAGTTCGAATAGGTTTAGCTTTCAATTTTGGTAATAGTATATTCCTTGCTTCCGCAGGCACAGCTGCAATAATGTCGACCAATCTAGGCGATGTCTGCAAACCATTCTTGGAAGATATTCGAGTTTTTAATTTGTTTAGGTCCACATCCCTATTCGCTGCGTGCGCCTTCAATAATTCTTGTATAATTTCACCAATTGTCATCATCATCCGCTCCTCCTTACTTTGTTCATACTCTAAAAGTAAAGTCGTACATGAATGTGAAATGTTTATTCAAATGAATATTAAGAAAAATTATTTACCTATTTTAATCCGAGTCATGATTGTGTGTTACAAAAATAACAACTTCTAAAATCTCAACGGACAATCAGAATTTCTATTATAAAAATATAGGAGTTTAGGTTAACTTTGGTGACACCATGCACGCTTCCATTTCCATTTGCGAAATACCTATGACCATCTAGTCATCTAGTGGTTGATGTTGCAAGCTGTAATGCATGTAAAACGACGGTGTTTATTTTATTATAATGCACCGTGATTTATATAAACTTACAATTAGACCGCATATACACAGATTTAAATCTTCAGTCTGTGCCATGCCATATATTCTAACAGTGATCTGAAATACCTACATCGCTAAAAGTTCCGCTACCGACGACATACTCTCGTCGGTGACATGGTAATGGTGAGTATGTATACTGTTTCCGCGTTTCATCTTTCGATGGAAATCAAGATTATTATTTACCTTCATTTTTTAATAATTAATTATGTATTCAAGCTAGTTATTTACTTTTTATTCATTTAAATTTATTCTCGAATCGTGTTACCTTCTAGCGATAACTTAAATCTTGTATCGTGACAATCAATTGCATTTGAATTCGTGTCGTGTGCGACAGAAATCGAAGTTAATTTTGATTTTATCTTCAAATTGAATTGTTTATTTATTATTGATTCTGATTTAGATTCTGACTGTTTGTCAATTGTAATTTGTAATGAATGAATTTGCTCTTTCTGTTACAGATTCTGCGGGAAAAAATCCATCGATCGAAGGACCATATTCATTGCCCAGATCGATACATCTCGTTGCTTTCGATAATCGAAAACGTGACAGTACATTGGCGTACTTTGTTGAAGCAGGACAGGACGTGAGCGTGCAAGTTTTCCAATATTCAAAAGGTAAAAAATCTCTCTATCTCTCCTGCCTTTTAGAGTTGCGATAAATAAAATGCCGCATATGACTGCCGCTGATGACTTGCAGCCGGTGTGGCTGCCCCTGCATTCTCGCAGCCATATTTATTTGTTCTGAGGGATTGTTATATGGAACGGAATAGGTGTGAAATAATCATAGATATTAAGATCTTGTAAATGAATTCATTTAGCAGATCTTTATTGAAAATCTTTCAATACATTTGTTCTTACATCTAGCATATTTTATACAGGGTGTCCAAAACCACCCGTCCAGGGATGTAACGTCCCTGGAACTTTTATTGCAAACATTTTTACCGAATATGCTTATCTGACGGGTGGTTTTGGACACTCTGTATATTCTAGTATACAATATAAGAACGAAAATTCAAAGTGTGCCGCTACATTAGCTCGATATTATCCACTACCCAGTCAACCAGGCCTGCCTTGAGCAGAGCCTGCCTAGGGCGAAGAACGGGCAGATACGGACAGAACACTGTCCAGGCTACGCTCCGATCTGCTCAAGGCAGGATTAGCTCAATTCTGGACGAGCGTCTGTGCGCGCAGCTGTAACTTGTTCTGCCGTCCGTAGGCGCAGGGCAGTGGGCATGGGCAGAACGAAGCCAGCATGCTGGCGGCTGGATGTATTTACCTTTGTTTAAGAGGGCAGCACGGTCGCACAATAACAAAAATAGATCCAACATCGCAGCTTAGGGAATAGGCTTGTTCTGGGAGGTCAAGGCGCATGCGCGAAAAAACAGTAACGTATCTGCTATTGGGTAGCAGAACGGCCGGAGCTCTGAGGCAGTTATATTGGCGGGAATGTACCGAAACAATCTCACCGGACAAAAAGACTCCAGGACGAGTCTTACGACTTACTAAATATACACAAATACACTTGTTATACATTCATTCTTCCGAATCAAATCATATAAATTTTTTAAAATTCTACGGGGTGCTCAAGGAACCCCATTTTATCGAGAAGCTTACGTTACTGAGGTTGAAATCGCCGCGCTTGCGCGAGAAAAGGTGCGCACAATCGAAGTACTGGGTCAAGGCTACAGGGTGGCAAAGAGTCCAGGAAAGCGAGGCGTCCAGCGGGAGGTCAAGGATTCGAAGAGGGCAAGGGTAAAAAGATGGAAGGGGTCCAAGGAAGCGAACTCCTCCTGGGATTTCCCAGGAGGTTCGTTCACCCTGACAGCTCCAGGGGAACTGACAATTTTTCGGTGCGCACCTGTCGTTTATAGACTTGCCCGCACAATACTTGGTCGATAGCCGTGCGAACATAATAGAGCGCAGGGGCACCTTCGGAATTCTTGCGCGTCTCTTTAAATCGGTACTAGACGCGAAACTATGTACTGCAGTTACAATACATTTGTTTTCGATCCCGAGATCGTTGTAACGCTACACTACCATTCCATAGAAATCTAGAAACGCGAAAGTTTCGAAAGCGCGCCGTACAGTTTGAAAGGCGACACACAACCGCGGCAATTGACAGAAAGATGAAAGGAACTGTAACGAAATCGCGGGCTTTACACGGCAATTCGTGAAGAATGAGAAGGGCGGCCGGGGAGGGGAGCAGTTCTGTTTTCGAATATGCCGCCGAGTCGATTTAGTGTGTCGGGGTGGCTGTGGGTGGCGTTGACTGGTCGTGGCATGAATTGAATGTACGCGAGAAACTCAAGCGTCTGCAACGCTAAAGCCGCCAGTTCCGGGTTCGCGCAACGCGCACGCGCCGCACGTTTATTATCTTCTTTCTGTTCAAGTGCCATTTCATTGCATGCAGTGCAGTCTATAAAACAGAGAATGCGTTCTCGGTGGATCTCGAGTTTCCTATCACTTATCGTCATTCGTAGCGTATAAACATAACAGCACGCGGTCATTAACTTACAAATTGTTTACGTGTCGCGCGCGCGGGTACAGGCACATGAGAGCTGGCTGATATCGGCGTCGGGATGCTGGTTACTGCTGGTTACTGCTAGAGGAAAAAAAAACCGGATCGAGAGAACCATTGTAAGCGTCGCACGGGCTTTCAGGGTTTCGGGTCGTATATTCTGTGCGTCGTCAAACACCGAGGCAAAATGTCATGCAGCTACGCGGACGGGCTCTCGCACTACGAAAACAAAGGAGTGCTGGGTCTCGAAGAGGTAAAAAAACTCCATTGTTACTGATCGTTTGGCGGGAGTCTTTCGGTCATCCGCGCGACCCTTTCAACTTTGACCCTTTCTTGTTTCGTCGAGTCTGTCTGTCTCCGTCTCCGTCTCCGTCTCCGTCTCCATCTCAGTCTCCGTCTCCGTCCCGTCCCCGTTTCTCGTTCTCGCTCGCCCGCCCGCTCTCCCTCCGCTGGTTCCTGGTTCCTCGATCTTTTTTTTTCGACTCGGCTTTTTAATTCCCTCTATCGTTTGTTGTTTTCAGCGATACGACAGCGTCGAGGCGTTACGACTGAAATGCGGTCTACTCGCCGATTGGATAAAAGCGGCGCGTCACGTCGTTGTTCACACCGGCGCCGGCATCAGCACTGCTGCGGGCATTCCGGATTTTCGGTGATTATCATTTGTAATTTTTCGCTCGAATCCCCACCCTACTTCTATGTATTTCCATCCCCTCCCGCCGCCACACCGATGGCCCATCATATTCCGATCTGTTGTGCGCCCGAAAGCGCCACCGGTCAATTCTTTTAAATTAATCAAGCGGGAACGGGAGCCGCGAAGGAACAACCGGAATCCGTTTCGTTTCGGTCACGGTGTCCACCATTGTTGTGCGCAGCTTTGGTGACGATCATCCGTCCCGAAACGGATCATGAATTCACAGGCACACACACACACGATCTCTCTCGCCGGATTCCAGGCGAAATTCATTTTCTCCCTCTTTTTTCAAATAAAAAAACATTCAACGTATAGCCGAAAATGTTTGATCTTCGATCGTCACCTCGTATTATTAATGAGTTTTTAATCGATCAAACCCCCGAAATAATATCTCTCCCTTTGAATTCGGAGCTATTTTAACTCGGAAATGATGATGAACATTTCTTCCGACCTATAATATTTCCATTCTCTACGATTTTTTAAAAATTTGGTTGATATAAAATTGATATACTACCTCGTTTGGTAATCGATTGGTAGACTGCGGATCTTTATGCGTTTATAGCAAAATTGTGAAGATCATTAAGGGAAGAAATAGTCTGCTTGAAATATGTAATTATAATTTGCATGGTCAACGTTTGGTATTTTAGAGGTACAAACGGAGTGTGGACATTAGAACAGAAAGGTTTAAAACCTGCGATGAGCATCTCCTTCGACGAAGCGATACCCACCAAGACGCACATGGCATTGAAAAAATTGGTGGAAGCCAGTGAGTATAACGAACACAGAATAGTCGTGCACCGATAATATTCAAACCAATACTGTTCTATTGTAGAAAAAGTAAAGTTCATCATAAGTCAGAATATCGACGGTTTGCATCTACGGTCAGGAGTGCAGAGACAGCACCTCGCGGAGTTGCACGGGAACATGTTCACGGAACAATGCGACAAATGTGGCAGGTAGATATCTTGCCTCAGAGATTATACGCAGCATTTACAAGAGAGAAAGAGAGAGTGACACAATTCGTTTTCGTTTCAGACAATTCATTCGGAATTTTGCAACGAAAAGCGTGGGCAAGAAATCATTAGACACTGTTTGTAGATCGGAACAGATAGGCGGTCGTCCTTGTCGTGGCCGCATGCACGACACCATCCTCGATTGGGAACACAACTTGCCAGACAGCGATCTGACGTTGTCCGATCTGCACTCTAGGTAACACAACGTTTCCGTGTCGATAAAGATGTTGATTTACTCGTACGTTATGTTCCATGTTATGTAAACACGAAAGGTGGAAATCTGGAGGCGTTGCGCAAATTTTGACAAGAAGAAAATTTACCAAAATCATATCGTCAAGAGAAACACGGTGTAGTCATATTGGAAACGTGACTGCTTCTTTGTTAATTCGCTAAAAATTTGATCGTTTTTTGCGAACAGATGAAAAGAAGAGCGCCTAAATGTTTCACGGTTGTTGAAGTACAATTGTTAGATGTTTAAAAATTTCGATACATCTACGCAAGTATGCGCAAAAAAAATTTTGGAAAGCTTTCGTTGATCAGAAAATCCTATGTCGGTGTCTCTCAGGTTTCAGTTGACAATTATATTTCATTTACACGGTACCGGGAAACGGCGTCCGGAGTAAAATTAACTTGAGAAAAATACAATTACAGTGTGGCCGACTTGAGTATATGTCTGGGGACGACGTTACAAATTATTCCCAGCGGTAATCTGCCTCTGTACACCAAAAAGTATGGAGGCCGGCTAGTTATATGTAATCTACAACCTACGAAACATGTAAGATAACATATTACGTAATTAATCCCAATTCCCCGCACCCTTTGAACATACTAATCGATAGATTAATAATTTAAGGTTGCTCCTATGTAAGTTATTCGATGATCGTTACACGAAGAATCGGCGCGTTCGACTAGAAAAACAATGTCTTGATTTTAGGACAAAAAGGCGGACTTGATAATCAACGGCAACATCGACGACATCATGGTCAGCGTAATGAAAAAGCTGGGTCTCGAGATTCTGGAGTACGAGAGCACAATGGATCCGACGCGAAACTCCGATACGACGTCCAAGGAAATGGACTGGACAATACCGACCAGCAGGATAAAGGAGATGAACGTTCTGTACAAGAAAGTCTGCAAACCGATGAAGAGGAAACGGAAGACGTTCATGTACGAGAGAGAGCGGACGGAGGTGGCCAAACGGGACGCGAAGTCGAAGAAACCGGCGTTCATGATGAACCAGGACATAAAGACGGAGGAGGACCCGTTGAACCCGTCGAACATAGAATGCAACGAGCCGGTGGTCGGCGACATGAGCAGTAATCCCGTGAAGATCGAGCAAGACATCAAAGACCAACTGGAGCCGTTCGAGGAGTTCGCGACGGAGAGCGTGAGCCAGCCGGACCCCGATTTACAAGTGTCCGACATACTGTAGCATGAAGATTTTAACATATGGTGATCTCGACGACCTAATATTCTTGTTGAGGGATCCTTCCGTCTCGGATGCTTGAAAACAAACTAAAAATTTGAGCAACCTTTCTCCCCGTTAGATCAGACGAAGAAAAGGGTTGTGGATTTCGAGATAGTCGTGACTCTCGACGGTTCCTCTGTAAGAAATCTGACGAATGACCGTGTTTTCAAGCTCCGAAACGGAAAGATCCCCTTAGTTTTCAGTCCACGTTCAACTTATCCACGAGTGCATATAGAATGGATGTTATCTGTATGTGAAGAATGCCTAAAGTGCTACTGATTTGTTTATACTGAAAATGATACCGCAGTACATGAGTAAAAAAAAGAGAAGGTTCACGGAGAATTGTAACAGAAGTTCGGTAAATCGCTTTTATCGTCAGAAGCCAGAGAACGCTGCGCAATACGTGTACATATGTGTAGTAGTAATTTCGTGGTCGCTTCATGTTTTGTCTGCTTGCCCCATTACTCGAGCGTGTGTACAAGCGTAGTTCTTGCCACGAAGGTCAGTGCTTCAGCGACTAACGTTGTATTGGGTTGGCAAATAAGTTCGAAAACCGAACGAACTTATTTGCCAACCCAATATCATACTTCCGACCTGCGCATAGATGCATGCACACATCATGGGTTCTTTCCATTGTCGCAGTACATCGTCTAACGTTATGTACTTAAGATGATTTATTTAGGATCGTTTGTGACACGTTGATAGGGATTCCGCGTAGATCTCCGAGAAGAGATGTGTATACTTACCGGTAACGATATAGTCAGATATAGTCGGGAGAGTCCCCCAATCTAACTTTCTTACATTAAAAAGTCACCGCGCACAACTTGGAAATGTTGATAATATGCTGAAAGAGGCATCGAATAAAACGAACTTCGAGCAGAGACCTGCGAAACTGTTGTTATATCATTGTTTGAAAAGTTCCAAAAATTTATAAAAATAGGCTCAAAGGAACAACTTCAGAATGAGGGTGATTCTAGCACCGATTTCCTTCACAGTTCAGTGTTCTATCTGATTCGATCGTTACCCGCCAGTACACGTATTTCATATTACGTTTAAGTGCGTTTAATTAACATATAAATATATATATATATATATTTATATATGATATATATATAATATATATATACAAACTGTTCGTGTTTTCTGAAACTGTGACCAATACTTCCGGAGGTTGTTCGATGATTGACGGAGCGATTAAGGAAGTTCTATAATGATGTTTTAACTGAGATACTCGTTGCTAGCGATTGAGATCTTTTTAATAGAAAGCTCCGTACGAGCGTCGATGTTGTTTGGTCATTTGATAGTTAAGTGTCTCTTTCTCGTTAAACGCACACGTTTGTACAATCGCGACACAGCGATACAGATCTCTCTCTCCTCCAGGAACGAACGTCGAACCAAGTAACGACGATGTTCGCTCACTGTGACGATGTACATGTCCGCGTGAGCGACTCGGAAAAAGGAAGTGCAAATGGTTTACAAACAACAACAAGAAAAGAAAAAACAAATATACATATAATTCGAGTAAGAAGAAAAAGAAAAGATATATATAAGCGAGTCTTTCTTATATCGGCATTCGACGCTATTCAGTCGATAGCGTGTTTTACAGTAGAACGCAGATTAGTGAAACGTGTAATATTTATATGTACATAGCGATGCGCGCTTGGTTGCTCCTAATAATTTATTACTTTAATTGACATTATTTACTGGACGTTACTATTAGTGAAATATTATAGCATTCGACGGGAAATAAAACTATGGAAACGGGATCTCAGCGACTATGTTATCCACTCCCGCTTTTTAATTTGGCTCTGCGTGCTCGTCACTCTCGCTAATTTATAATTAAACTCTCTCTCTCTCTCTCTCTCTCTCTCTCTCTCTCTCTCTCTCTCTCTCTCTCTCTAATATAAGTTGAACTTTAAATTGTTTTCAGTCTTTCTGCTGTTTCAAATTGTACGTAGGCACTCGTTTTTGTCATAAACGTTCAAGTTCAACGACAATGAATCGAGAGTTGTTTGGGTAGTGATTGATTGAACAACGTTTAATGTCTTTGATATCGTATATTCTTATTCATAGGCAAAGTTTAAACAAGGATACAACTTAATCATGTACACGTGCGCTACAATAATTACTCCATAGCTTAAATCCTCTTAACTCGAATCAAGAAAACACGTCACTCCAAAGATTCAAACGCGTTCGCCTCTTTAACAAATAGATCTTTATCGTTTATATATTGCATAATTTTTTTTACGCATATCTCGCCAACCAGTCGTGGTGCATCAACGTCGAACACAGTTTTTTTCAAGGAGCGTTCTCTAATTCATCGGAGTCAATTAAGTATGTACAGTCGCGCCAAAACGATCGCATTTTTCGATTATTCATCGGAAAAACATTACAACGCCGCGCCGCGCCGTCTCGTATAGATCAAGATACTCTCGAATCAAATGAGCTACTAGAATTACGAGTTCGAGAGGGACAATTCTCTTTCGCGTAGGCGGTTCTCCTCGCAATAATGTTTCGCAAGGATCTAGAAACACCGATTCAAAGTCAAATTACCGGGGGTGTCTTCCATGAGCCTAAAACCAGTACGTAGTTGATTCGCTTTTTAAAAAAAATATCTTCCACTACCGCGTTAATAGATATACGTATACTTATACCGGTTGAATAAATGAAAATGTAAGTAGAAGTACTTTCGAACGGTCTTTATGTATTCGAGAACAATCGCTGACTCCCGTTTTCTCGAACATTCTTTTACATTAAAACGCAGGTTCGCATGATTCGTATTTGGTTTTGGCGATCGATACGACATCGAATCGCTTCTACGTGACCCTGACTTCGGCGCCACGGGTCATGATTACATTGGTCGAAGCGAAAGTTACATTGTTCGTACATATTATAAATGCGACGGATAAATGCGCTACGGGTTCGACGAGAATTCGCAAGAAATATCTGAGCCAAGAGCGTGGCGAGGTATCGTGGTGAGATGAGAAGAAGATCCCTGACAGGACTAAAGCGGTGTCACGCGTACCACGGTAGAGTACGTGTGACGTCAAAGCGTAAATTGGGACTACGGGAGCGTCGGAGCCCCTGCGCCGTTTCCGGGGCACTTCTTCTCATCTCGCCAGGGTACTGGAATTAGTCACCCCGAAGAACTTTCGAAACTCGAGATTTTCGCGAGCATACGTCGAGTCACGCGCATCCATTTCCACTACAAAAGAATAAATACAATCAGTTGGAAAAAGAGAGACGTAAATTGGAGTTGGAGATCTAGGAGAAGAAATAGAGGAAAAAGTATTGGGAGATTAAGAGGTAACACGCGTTCTCGTGTGTATGAGATGCAAAAAGGGACTCCACGGTTGTGAAAGAAGAGATTGCACGAAAACGGAAAGAAAAACAGAGATAGAGATAGAGATAGAGATAGAGGGAGAAACATGGTGAGAGAAAGAAAAGGAGAAGAGATATGTATTTACTAGGAGATACAAATAATTGTTTATCGGCTCGGTTCGATCTGTAGTCTGTCCGCGAGCGAACCGTGGCTCGACTATTTGGTAATTGCATTTAAATAACCGTTACTTCGCGGAAAACTTATTAATGTGGACAATTAGGCTATCTATATACAAGGATACCTGTACGCGAATGGATAGAAATCGATTACTACATATGTATATATTTATATATATTTATATTGTGTGTGTATATATATATATATATATTTATATATATGTGTTGTATAACTTTTCTATATTGCTTTATATGTTTTCCGTTACTTCGTTCCGCGAATCAATATGTTATCGAGACATTCGTCAAGGTCATCCTCACGCGAGAAAGATGCTCTATTGAATCGCGAACGTTAAAGTACGTGATAAACAATAAATAGAAGTACGTATATATGGCTAACTTAATTCGTTGTGTAAAACGCGTCTTTGGGATTTATCAGTACGGCCGGGGCAAGCAGACGGAGCGTCGTTGTCCGAATTTAGTCTAACAAGGGGAGGCCGAGAAACGTGAAACACGGATTTTAATGTGTCTCATATACATATGTTGTGTAGGGTAGTTGGGTCGAACCAGAGTCCCCAAGTGAAGCGAAAGAGAGTTATCCTCTTTCTGCGAGTACCGGATCATCCATGGTCTTAATCTGGCGACTCTGGATCCAACATTGAAACGTTTCTAAGATATTCATAAAAAAAGATGCTAACGATTTGAAATACTGAAATGATATCTACTAAATACTAGTGTGATAACGATTGGCCGTGCTCGCATTGGCGCTGGTGGCACAGTCAAGCTATTGCCGGTTCGATGCCCAATCAGTTCAAATTTTAGTGATTACACATTAGGAGCATACGTTACTTTTCGAGAGATTCGAACAAGTAAGAAATGTTATTTCGTATCGCCTGTCATTATTTTCAACAAATTTCAGCTCGCTGGGAATTTAACCGGCGCAAGTTTAAAGGCATCTTTATTTATTCGTATCTCACAAACGTTCGCGCGTCAACCTAACTTTAAAACATATGTAGTTGTGACACGTACACAACAACATATACGTATATGTATGTATATATACCCATATATTTAATAAACTAAAGATATTACTTAGTACGAACAGCTTCCGGCTCGCTTCGTTATAATTTTCACTTCTATGTTTCACAATGAGAGATGCTTGTTATGTCCCGACGTACGACACCGACCACTTCTATATGTATATCACTCACACGTGCGCCTATTTAGTATGTACATATTACACATAGAGAGAAAGAGAGAGAGAGAGAGAGAGAGAGAGAGAGAGAGAGAGAGAGACGCGCAATTACAGACTACCGCAATTCGAAACTCCCGCGGCTCTCGATTACGATATGTAGGCACATTATCGATGGAGGAATGCCATTGAGATCCTACGATCGTTGGCCAGTTACACTATGATACGAGCGGTGGTACCGTGATTCCGAAATCGATCGTTTCCTCCTGTTTCGATTGCGTGAAACCCGATTAGATCTTTTTGCCGTTCGTTGCTAACCCTCTAACTTGTACGAATCAAAAGTAAATCGTACATTTTCACAGATCAAGGGAATTGACTCGGATCGAGGGAAAAAAGTTTTCGTTGCCCCACCGATGTACCCAGAGTTGTCGGCGTGGTCTTTAGGCTCCCCCTCCACCATCAAATTCCCCTTTCGCGACTCTCTGCACGAGAGAAAGGAACGTTACCCATCCCATCGTGCAGAGAGTCGTCGCCGGTGTCGAATCGAGACACATTCAGTAGTGGAAGGGGTAGAATTTTGATAGAACCCTAAATCAGATTTAGTTCTCGATAACCTTCTGTAGAACTGTGGGGAACGAAGACACGAGACATCAGCAGGCCTGAATTAGAAGATTCGTTGTTTTTTCTTCTTTTTTTTTATCAGCAAATGATACGTTTGCCACGAGACGCGAAATCAGTGGTGGGATTCGAACCCTAATGGTGCTGGCAAGAGGAAGGCACGGGTGCTGCTCTCACTTTTGGAACGATGGTACGCGAAGATCATAGAGCGGTACGATCTCGCGTGAAAAACTTGAAAAAAGCAAGTCCCATTCCAGGGAAACCCAAAAAGGTCGCGTTATGCTCGCGTACTATCGTTCCAAAAGCGAGACAACAACCCATGGCTTCCTCTTGCTAGCACATTTTAGCAACTGGATGCTTGTTAACGCTTTGAGCCGCAACTCGTCAACCTGAACGCATGCACAAGTAATTCCGTCTTCTGTTTTTGGAAGATGCGGCACTCGAAGCGTTAACAAGCATTTAACGTGCTCTACCTGAAATAAGCTCGACGCCGTTCCATGTCCATTATCATTATAGATTTAATAACAATAATACTATCGATATAACAATTGCTACGAGCATTGTACTTGCAATGCGTAACAAATATTTCTATTAAATTTGTAAATAGAGAAACTTTAAAATATATTATATAAAAGAAGAAAGTATTCAACCGTAGCGTCCGAGAGCTCATCTCTAAATTTGAATCCCATCACCGCTCAAATATCATGTGACAGAAAACTGTGCGACTAACGAAAGAAGAAGTATCGTCGCTGTCTCGTAACGTGGTATGCACTCGGAGTAAGAAATGCGAACGGAATTCGCCAAGAAACCATCCGACTGGTTAGCAGGCGCACTCGGTCGAGCCGCGCGCATTTCGTAATTCGCCGAGATCACGGTTATCACTGGTTAGGTGGTAACCAGACAGCGACGGTACTTTATAATCGGTAAAGCTATCAGCAAATTGAAAACTGTATCGGCAAGTTACATCGAGGTACCACGCGATCGAACTTCCATCTATTTATTGTATAACTAATAAGAACACTACAGTGTTTTCGGTTGAAGATCAACCCAGTGATGCGGTCGACCAATCTCCGAGGAGGTAATTATCTAAGGCACGATCGTGAAATGTTGTTGAACAGCGACTGCAGTGTTTCACTCGTGGCTGTGTTTCACCCCGAGAAGTTTGGCTGCGTCGTCGGCGGTCGCTTGAAGCACTCTGTCTATAAAGGTCTTATCCCTAATCCCCAATAGATTCGAGATTAGGTCGTTGTCGGTGTTCTCGCTGGCTTCGGGATTCGCGTTTTGCGGAATGCTAGCCAGCTTACCCGTCAAAGTCGTCAGCTTCTCGTAGGGATGGAAACGCGCGAGCCCGCTGGGCGCGGCATCCCCCGTTACAACCGGCGCCATGTTTGGCAACGATATTCTATCCTGTATCCTAGGGTTTCCAGAGTTTGTAGCTACCAGAACCGGTGATTGTTGCTGTTGACTCCTCGGCGCGATGGTAGGTGGTTGTTGCGTCGGCGCGTTCTCTTCGTCCCCGCTGGTGCCTACGTACATCGTCGAGTCCACCGACTCGTGCTTCTTCCTGTGTCGCAGCATGCTGTGCTTCAGCGTGAATCTCCTGCAGCAGATGTCGCAGGAGAACGGTCTCTCGCCGGTGTGTGTCCTCATGTGTCGACGGAGGTCCTCCGCAGACCAGAAGCGCCTCATACAGAAAGCGCAGACCACCTGGAAATGTTGGAAGAGCCAACTCGTTTAGTTTACGCCGGGATTCTTCGTCAATCACACATCTATTACAGAACAAGTTGCTTAGACACTGATCACGGGACACGAGGACCTCGGTAGACCTTTGTTTGTCCGCACCTCGGTTAGGGCATGGTTTAAACTATTTATTATCGAAACGATTGGAACTAGTTCCGCAAAATCCAAACGATCCATCCCTCACCGTGTTCGGCTGAACAAAGTTCCACCAATGTTCGACCAACAACGATTCCTTACCTTTCTGTTGCTGTAGTCGGGGAATCGGCCTCTCTTCTCTTCGCCGTCGCTGTGATGCTGAGAAGGAGGCGGCTGTTGCTGGTCCTCCACGGTGTCGATATCCATGTCCAGGGCTCCCTTAGCCACCAGCATCTCGTACGACCTTTTATGATTTACTTTGATGTGCTCCAGACAGTCCTGCCTGTCGGAGAATCCGCAGTCGCACAGGTGACACTTGAACGGGACGTCGCTTGGTCCCGGCGATGACCTCGGAGAAGGTCTTCTGGACCTGGGCGCGTCATTGGTGGACGGCAAGGTGTTCAAGTTCGTCTTTGGTAGTCCCGACACCGAAGCGGTCTCCATGCTTTCGGAGACGCTGGACGACTGGCTGTCGTAATCGGTCTGTTCGTTCTGTTTCGAGCATTCTTGAGGACTGTTCTGAGGTTCGCTGGATGGGGTGTCGGACCTGGACTTGGCCTTTCGCGCGTGCTTCGTCGAGCGATGCTTCTTCAGATTGCCCAAAGTGGAGAAGGTCGAGCTGGGGCATTGATTGCACTTGTACGGCCGTTCGGGCACGTTCCTCATCGAAAAGGAGTTGTTGCTGTTGCCGATCGCCGCTTGACTGTCCGGCGACGAGGAGTTCCGGACCCTGCGGATCTTGTTCGGGTTCGCCTTGTGCTTTCTCAGCAAATGGCGGTCGCAGTTCGACTTGGTCGTGAAGAGCAGCGAACAGTGCATGCACTGGTACGGTTTCTGTCCGGTGTGCGTCAGAATATGTCTTCTCAGAGACGATGTCCAGGGGAACGGCCTCTCGCAGTACGGACAGATCACTCGGTTCGGAGCCATCGAGTACGCGGACTTCTTCTTCATTTTTTTCTTCTTCTTCTTGGACAACGGACTCTCGGAGTTCAACGAGTTCACGGAGTCCGACTTCTCGTCGCTGCCAGAGTTGTTGCAGTCGCTGTTCGATGCGACCAATCCTTCCTCGTCGCTCAGATACTGAGGTTGGAACTGCTGGTACTGTTGCGAGGCATTGTCCAACAATTCCGACACGCTAGCCAAGTCAGTCGCACCGTCTTCAGCCTTCTCCGACCTCTCTTCCTCCTGTTCAGGCTTGATCGTTTTCTTATCGCACGACTCGTCGTTCATCTCCGTCGACGGTTCCGCCGCGTCCGTCTTCTCCTCGTCCTCTTTCTCGTGATTGCTGTTCGTGGACTCGGTGGTGGTATTGGTCGGGGTAAGTTCCTCTTTAACGTATTTCTCGGCATTTTCTTTTGTCTCTTTTGCGACCTCTGATCCTTCCAACTGGCCCCTCAACAAACTGGTGCACTTCTCCTTCTGAGATTCCTGCTCCTTCTCCTGCGGACCCTCGTCGATCACCAGCTCCTCCTCGGAATGTTCGTTGTCCTCGATCTTGTTCGCCTTGAGCTGCTGCGCCAGGATCGCATACTTCACCTGATCCGATATGGGGTGCTTCGCGGGGTACTCTCCACTCGATTGATCCGCCGCCTTGGGCAGGATGGTGGAATACGACTGGGTCAGCTGGGCCGCCGATTGCTCCAAACTCTGCAACAAAGTCAGATGGCTCGAAGGAGGTCTTCCCCTGGTCGAGTGTCCTCCTCTGGGTCTTTGGCTCCAGAACTGAGGATGCTGCTGTTTAATGTGTCTCTCCATGTTGCTCCGCAAGGTGAATTTCGCGGAGCAATGTCCGCAAGTGAAAGGTCTCTCAGTTCTGTATCGTCTCTGCTTCTGCTTGGGCATCAGCACGCCGTTTTTTATCACCATTTTCACAGAGTTCGACGAGGGTATGTGGTTGTTCTCGGGTTTATCTCGATTAGCTAGCGCCTTACCCGTTAGCTTTGACGTGATCAGCTTGGCGTACTCGTTCTGTTCGCTCGCCGTTTGCGGATTCATGTCTCTTCCTTGAGGATAGGCGTTGTACCCGGTGGTCCCGATCGGGGGCTCCACCAACGTGCCGCCGCTGGTCAGCTGCAGGCCCCTGACCAACTCCTTCTGCAGCGTCTCTTTCACGGTGAAGTCCTGACCGAACACATGCGGGTTGAACAAGTACGGTGGCAATATTCCCGCCGCTCCCACGGTTCCGGGGAACGCTCCGAAGTTTCCGTAAATCAGCTGAGCATTCGCGTAAAGCGTATCCAGGGAACAAGGCGGCGGGTTCCCCTGGCCAGCCTTCAGCAGGGCCTGGGTGATCAATAGTCGACTTTTCACAGCATCGTACATCTCCTTCTGGCTCTTCCCGTAGCCATCTTGCGAGGCCGAGCAATTGCCATCCTCGTTTCCCTTCGTCTTCTTACTGAGATCTAGAACATCCATCGATAGATCCAGAGGACCGTCGTCGCCGACAGTCTCCGATACCGTCAGAGCCTTCTTCAGGTTCATCGGACTAGCTTGAATTCTTTGGTGCGATTCGGATTTGGTATCACTGACTAGAGACACGCTGCCTGCCGAGGACCTCGACTCCTGGTCCTCCTCGAGCTTCGCGTAGTCCTGCTTCGCGTCCACGGACTTTCCATCGTCCGCGTTCTTCGTCAACTCAATCGGCTGGTGGCTCGACATCGGGAACGCCTCGGCATTCTCGTAGCGACTGTTGCGCAGGGACAACGAGTTATGCAGCTTCGCCTCCTCGATGATCCTGATCTCGCTGCGGCCCTCCATCGGTACCGACGGATAACGCATCTGCGTCTGATGATGCAGCTCGTCCCGCTCGTTAGGGTACATCAAAGATTTCCTCGGGTCATCTTTCATCACTCTGGGCGAGCTTCTCTCCGCGTTGTCGGTTGTCGAGTCCTCGTTCGGATGATAGATCAGAACGCTCTTGATGTCCTCCCTGGTGAGCTTCCCGTGCCTGTTCCTCACGTGCCGCTCGCAATTCGCCTTCGTTGTGAACGCGTAGTTACACAACGAGCACTCGTAAGGCCTGTCGCCGTTGTGGGACCTCAGGTGTCTCACCAAGGTAGCTTTGTCCGTGCTCGTGTAGGAACACATATTGCAAGGGTACGGCTGGCCAGGTCCGACTCCCATGTGCGCCCTGTTGTGGCCCTTCAGCGCTCTCAGGTTCGGGAAGATCGCGGTGCACAGTCTACAGGGAAATTCACCCTTCAGTTTCATCTTCCTGAATTCGGCCGAAAACGCGTCCTGCGCCTCCTCTTCGTGCGACTCGGTGGAGAAGGTGCCGGAGGAGCCCGAAGAGCTAAGATTCAAGTTGAACTTGATGTTGTTCTCGGGAGTGCTGGCGTCCGACCTGGGGAAGTTCTGCAGGATGGGACCGGAGGTGACGGAGATGATGCTCTGAATATCGGCCAGATCCTTGCCCTCTTTCGCCTCTGTCATGGCAGCCTTGTTCTGCAGGTTCAGGCCGGCGAAGAAATCGTCTCTCCTCGACTGGTTGTCGTTGATCACCCTGGTCGGAGCGTTCACCGTGCCGCAATCGCTTTCGTGAGCGTCCAACGCTAATCTACAGGGGAACGCCCTCAGACACTTGGAGCACTGGAACTTGGCGACCTCTCCCGAGGCAGGCCGATGAAGCGATTGCTCGCAGACCGCCCGAGCGATCGTCGGGAATTTTTCCGAGGAGAAGTCGACGAAGGTCAGGTCGTTGAAGCCGACCACGGAGTTGCGCAGGTTCCTCGTGGTGTTGTTCCCGGTCGGTTGGTCCTCGTACTGGAGCACGTATTGATGCAGGTTCATCACCCGGCAGTTACCGAAGGACAGGTCGCAGGGGTCGCAGTTCGGCGGGAAGTCCGGGTGGCAACGCTCCAGGTGACTCTCCAGGAGCCGGCTGGTCCCGAAGTTTTTCCTCCCGCACACGGGACAATTGTACACTTTCTGGCTGTCGTCGGGTCTGGCCTTGACCTCGGGCCGCGAGTTGTTCAGCAGGATCTTGTGTCTCTTCTGGTTTTCGATGTCGCGCAGATAGTCCGTGCACTTTCGCTTCAGACTGGGACTCTTGCCCTGGTCTTCCTCGATCAAGTCCGGCGATTTCCTTTTCGCGATCTCGTTGTTGTTGTACTCCTCGACGTTCCTCTTCGACAGTTTCTCGGAGTCGCAACTAACTTCCGAGTCCGTGCAACTGAGCGAAGAGGTTGAACAGTGCGCTGTCCGCAGGTGTCTGTTCATGTTTCCGTTTGTCGTGAACGCCATCTCGCAGAATTTGCATTTGAACGGTCGTTCACCGGAGTGCACCAGCACGTGTCTGTCCAAAGAGCTCGCGGAGCTCAGCACCTTGTTGCAAACGCCGCAACTGAAATCGTCCTCGACGCTGCAATCGGTGCTGCGCGGAGAGTTGTGGTCGCGCAGGTGGTGTGTCAGCTCTCGGCAGCTAGGCAGCACCGTGGGGCACGCGGGACAGGGGTGAGCGCTTTCCGGTAACTCCACCTGCAATTGCAACGATCGGAGTCTGTTTAGATTATGCCATCTTCGCAGATCAAGATTCTGCATCCGAAATTATTCGTAACTAGCTGGTAACCGCGAGGTGAAAACTTACTAGCTGGTCACCACCAAAAACAGGTGAAAAAGATGAACAAAAATGCTTTCCCGATGAGAATTAATAAATTGCGCCGGATATAAGAATGACCGTGTTTGAAAAGCGCGTTCCAACTCCAGGAAACAAGATGGCGGGGCGTAAGAGAATCTTGAGGGAGGCCGGGGAATGGATTTCACGCGAATCGAGGTTACTGGAGTCTTTCTATTGTGCATAGAGGCTTTTTTTAAAGATATCGATCCGATCCAAGTTCAAAGACGAGTTCAACGACTCCGAGGCACGCTACTCCTATCGGCTTATCAGTGTTCAAACTATTGATCCTTGGAGCTCCCTACAGTTCCTACAGTTTTTCGGATCAAGTTCTACAAGGAAGGATACGCGACTTGAAATGTTACGGTACCTAATCGTCCGGGGGTATCTTAGATTTTCTGCTCGTCGGTTCGAGATATGATCGAATGATTTCAGACGTTGTAACGGGGTCTCGATAGAAAACCCTAGTCTCGTGACCTACATATTTATTATTATTAGGCTTACAAAATGGCGACTTACACTCGAGAGTGGCGATGCTGCATCAACTTGGGCTTCGTTGTCGCGGCCCTGATCGGGGCTACTCTTGACAGTAACTGAAACAAAATAGGAAAAGATTAGCACTGGAATCGAGAGGGACATTATCAACGAACAACAATAATAATTTAGCAAATATGCCGATGGAAAATCATGACTTTCAGATCGAAAACACAAGGGTTCAACTGGTAAGCCAAGTCCGTTGACAATAATCTCTATTAATGTCGTTAACCAGCTCTCTGGATCTCCTCTAACTCGTTTAATTTGTCTAACAACAACTCGATACTTCAGAAGCTGTAAGGTACATTCTAATCGCAACGCAACTACACTCGATAAACATTTAAGTAGATTCGACTGTGCTCTACGGAGACAATGAATTCCAGGGAATTAGACCACTGGAAACGTGAATATCAACGACTATGTCGTCGCGACAACGACGGGAATGTCGTCGGTTTTCCACCGACCCGACAATAATGGCGCATTGTTTGTAAATTTTTTAGTTTAAACGGCGTGTCCCGTCGACGCGCGATCGTGTCGCGGCGATCAACCCGTATTCCGGAAGCTGATAGACGAGACCGCAAAAGGAACGCCGCCGTGCCGCGCCGCTTCGGGGCTAGGACAATGACACTTATCAGCGGCCTCGTGCGACAATGTCCTGACCACAGTCCGTTCCTATTTATATACATATAAAGAGAGCGCTATGGAAACAGTGCCCAAGGATCCCGGAGGCGAGACTGGAGCCTGTCCACTTCCGAGAACGATACCAGAACGAAAATAAAACGGCCAGAGAAAAAGAAAATCGCGATTAACTGCGATAACACGGCGATCATTGGGTCGCGCAGCCGACAACAACCGGACAGCGATCGATAACGGCTTTGTCAACAATTGTTATGCGCGTGGGGTTCATGTTCATGGCGAAGTCGGCAGGGCCCCGCCGCTCTCTCGTCGCGCTGATCCTCGATGGCGGAAATCGGGGCCGTTTCGATCCGAAGTTCATGCGAAGGATCTTTATGGAAAATTAAAATTACCCAAGCCGATCGTAGGACGGCGATATTCGACGAAAACAAGGAATTAAAAGATTCGGAGGATGAAAAATAATTTAGATTCGCCCGAATCGCATCGCAACGAGAAGCGCTCAAGACGAACAATGATTTTCCGTACCGGTTTCAGGATCACCGAAGGGCGACCAAGGAGATCGTTCGGCAACCTCGTCCCGTTCCACGTGTCTCCCTGCTTGGTCAAGTAGTCGGTAAGTTACCGGAATTATGAGGAACAGGTGCGAACAAGCGGTCTCGAATGAACCTGTTCCCTGCGTGGCTTCTGTGACAAACGTACCTGCTGCCCGGCAGGTGACTTTATTCATGCGCGTAAATCACGCGGACCAAACGGGTTTTGCGAGCGGTCACTTTGCTTGCGGTTTGCGTCCGCGTTTAGCTCGCACGATTGCGCGTAAAGCGTGGGATATTAATTCGACACGAGCAATTTATCATCGCCCCTTTTTTTCCACGGCGCTGCGCGGCGCTGCGCGGCGTTCCTCGTTTCGCCATTCACCCGGGGAACCTTGGGTCAGCCATTTTGCTCTGCGGTTTTGACAATTTGTTAGCTCGTTCAACTTTACCGAAATCACGCGAGTATTTCGATTCGGAAACTTTCCTAGAAAATTCTAGGAAATTGATTTCACCAATTTCTCGGAAAAGATCAATCGATCTCCCAGGTTCCGACTCGTCGCGAGTCGCGACGCGACGGTAATTTCGTAACGCGGCAAACACACCCGGTTTATCTCTCGCTGCAGATTCAGCCGCAAAAATCGGTTATCTCCGCTCGCTCGCGAAGGCTTATCAGCGTTTCGAGAGATTCCACTTCGAAAATTTCGTTATCTGGATCGGGCGTCCCGTGAATCGGACAGGTACGACGTCACGGGGATCGTTCCGATTCATGTGAAATATGAAATCGAGGATACGAGGAGCGAGGAGCGAGGAGCGAGGAGGCAGGCAAGCTTCGAAAGACGACCGGTGAAATTCGGATCGGATCCCTCTGTCGTGGCAGGTGGAAATCCAGGTGCTTTCCATTTCTAACGATCGCCGATCGCTAGGGGGACGGACAATCGTTACGGGGCTCTGTGAACCACGAAAACTACGATTTCTATTTTTCCTTCGCTCGCGGCGAACGTCCCGTAAATTGCACTTTCGACCGGTCGGCCTCGGCAGAGAAAACGACGCGACGCGCGCGACGGATCGATCCGGAAAAATCGGTTTCGTTGTTTCAACCTTAGTCGCGTGTTGTTCGGTGTCTCTCGGTGCACGGAAAAAACTCGAATTTATTATTCTCATAGATAATGACGAATAATGATGATTGCCTATAGACTGTGTTGATTCAAGTTAGATCGCGGCTGATGGCCACGGTGAAGGCGGTGCGAACTATGTACCACGGAACTGTCGTAATCGTCGTAATCGCTGTAATCGTCAGATGCGATTTTTTAATGTTACACCTCTTTCAACTGGCTCCACCTTCGATTCAGATATTTAAATAATCCAGACACAACTGGTACACAGATTCTTTCGAAAACGGTTGGATTGGTAAAATCAGGAAAATTTTAAGTGAAATAAATTGTAACTAACAATAAGACAATTAATCGTTTAGTATTGTCTAAATTGTTGGTAAAAACGCGAGAAACGAGAGCGCACGGTTCGTTCTGCTTCCGTTCGCCGAGGTAATATTTTTTCGGCACCCATTTTTCGGGCAAGCACGGTTAGGGTTGCCGGGCTCGAAGGGCTCAGCCGCCACGCCCTATATCCGCAATGCACCCCCGGGGAGAGGCCGGTGTCGCAGAGGGCCGTGGAAAAGGGAGCAGTGTCAGTCGGTTTGATCGAGGGCGTACATGCGCACTTCCACCGACTCCGAGCCACCTACGAATCATGGTGATGCTGCGCTGAACCAATGGTGGGGGAGATCCTCGCCATTGGCCGGCTCTCATCTGTCCGAGCTTTTATCTCGTTTCCCTCTCCTCCGCACCCCGCCAAGCCGCCCCCTCTCGCGAGCAATGTTCCCTCCCTCCACTCCCCACCCCACCAGTCTCGCCGTCTCTTTCTACGATCCGCTTTATCTCCCCCGGCCCTCCCCCGGCCCTCACCAATCCCCCCTGCTGCCATGCCGGCTCCTCGACGACTCTGCCCCTCTCTATCTTCGCCTTTTTTTACTCTTTCTCTCCCTGTTGGCACCCTTGGTCGATATCTACCGTTTCCTGGATTTATTTTTTCTTTTTCCAATTTTCTAATCTACATATGTAGATTGCAGGCCACTTTTCTTTCGCTAGCTTTCGGATCACTGCTGAAATTCGCGCACCACTGTTGGTCCATTCTACTAATCCAAGTACATTCGCAAATTCTCGAAACAGAAAGCGGGTAAATTATAAATTCGAAGAAGATTCGCTAAGGAGGGATTGGCAAAAGACACACACACAACATCCCCTATCTTCATTATTCACAATGATCCCGTGTCTACTTTTAGTCCGAGGATTCATAAAACCATCCACGTAACCGGCCAGATCAATTCCACCCCCGTCATCCCCTTTGTCTTGTCGTCGCATTTTCACCTTTCCCCTCGTCGGGGTCCCCCTTTTTTCATCTCTCTCCCCCGTACTCCGTCGTACCCCCACCGTTCTCCATATATCTCGAACGCTCTCTACATATTTCTCTCTCTCTCGCTCTCCGTCTTTCTCTCGGAGTTCGACCAGAGCTCCGCGTCCCTCTTTCTCCGTCTCTTCGCGCTCGTCTCGACCCGACTCTCCCTCTCTTCTATTTCTCTCTCCTCTCTCACCCCGTCACCCCCTTCATCCCCGCTCTCTCCACGCTCGGATACACCCACGCAGCACGCAGGAGAAGCAAAGATGGCGGTCGGTTAGTGTGTTTCGAGAGTCGTAGCCCTGACAACCTTGGACCTACCCACCCGTGACACCCTGTGGCCACCCTGCCACCGGTGACACATGCTCTTTTCTTTTTCGTTTCGCCCCCTTTCTCCCTCTGCCTCTCTCTCTCACTTACTCTTCTCTTCTCGTTTCAGTGTCCACTTCCGGTCCGCCATGACGGACTGTGGTAGGCAAACGCGGAAATTTCGATCGATGGGAACCTGTGGTATATCTTCACCTTATAATAACAGCGAGAACGTATTTATTCCGGTTTTTGTAGAAATAAAAAAGAGTACTCGATCATCAAAGTACAATCGCCGTCTAAGATTCTCGCAATCGGCGCAGCGAATGCTCACTTTGCATACGGATTCGCGGTCTAATGTATTCACGAAGACAATTAAGCAAATAGTATGCAATTGTATCTGCGTCCATTCACAGCTTCTCGGGCTGGAGTGGCGTTCGACATTTTTGTCGGGAGAACGTCACTCGGAGAATTTAAATGGATGTCTATGTATACATATTAGGAGAGAGAGAGAGAGAACGACGATGAAGAATCAAATGTCGGAGAATCTGCAGCTCGGTATCACCGCGATAAATCAGAATAATTAGACAGTATCACGCACCGTGATTAGATTCTAATTTAAGAAGTACGAAGTTCGCCGGTGAGCGGCAACATTAAACAAGTCAATGGAAGATTTAGCTCCGTCGCGATGGAGATTATCATCCGTTGCCATTAAAGCTGTTATACTTTAACCACATCGGGATCTGTTCTGTTGAGGTTTCGATTCCGCGATCTTCAACGCTGATATCATCTTCGGTATCTGGCGTGTATTAAGTGTGATGATATTGCTTCATCATGTTGGTCTAACAAAATTTCGGCCCCATCCGCGTGACGAGTCCAACAAAAGACAGGTGCAGGTTTTGTGCATATTTAGAACAGAAATTAATAATGTAGGAACGAATCTGAATAATTGAAAAATTAGGTCTGGTTTACACGGATCGATAGTACCGAACGATATTCCTGGAAGTTCTCGATGACGATGCGGCGTCGTCGAACGAATTTCGAAACACGCCGTTATCTCGTTGGGATCATGCTCGGCGGGCTTTCTCTGAAAACGGATGATCTGCCAGTGTGTAAACACGAGAGCCGACCTCTGGCTCGGGAGCAAACAGCTCGCAGCTCGAGGAAAATGAAAAAGACGTCCGAATGTCCTTGGTGGGGCAAACCGACTCCCGAAAACAGATGTATCGCGCCGAGAATTTACGCCTCTCTGCAATCAGCCGATCTGTAAACTGTTAGGGTCTTTAGAAACAGCGCGGGGTGTTCTTGAAGTCGTAGAAGTCGCGATCATTCTAGACATCACAAGATGCTTCTAGAAGTCGCGAATCCTTCAAGAGTTCACAACGATCTTTCGGAAAAATATCAAAATTATGAGAGCAGATTTGATAATAGTTAAGAGATTATAAGATCCTTTAAATTCTAGAAATTATAAAATCTCTCTCTCTCTCCCTCTCTGCACTATCGAGAATGGATCGCATAGGATAATCGAATCAGAGAGCATTCGTTTGATCGTCCCGGCAGCGATTTGCCGCGAATTCATGAAAATGGCAGTCGCATGCGTAACGCTGCTTTCGTATTTACGCGTCGGGTGATAAATGGGAACGGTGTTTCTCACGTTTACGGGATTCTCTTGGGAACCATGCGCCCGGATCGGGCAATAAACGGTATGGAAAATGAAAGGCGGCCGCACGAGGATCGAAGCCGCGGAAAAGCTCTTTTTCTCAGGCCGACAGTGAAACCAGAACGAATTTGTAATTGCGACATTCTAATTTTTCCGCGGCCGGTTTCTCCACGGTTCGACAGCGGCGGAACACTGACAACGATGCCGGTACATACAAGGATCATCGAAGAGCTGATTTTTGTCGGACTCGTGCGAGAGGAAACTTTTCGACGAGTGCACGATAGAGCCAAGTTTTTTAAAAATCTCGTTCAACTTCGTCGAATAGAGATTTCGATCGAGTTCGAACTGGAGCAAATTTTTAGCGGACTCATCCTAGAGCAAGTTCTTCCCAGTGCGCGTGCCGGTAGAACCGCTTTTAAACCGTGATCCGACTGGATTGCCTGAACGAAATTTCGAAGACGATCTTACGCTTGAAATGCGTAAAATTCACAGCCCATTGTGAGCTCGGAGCCTCGACCAGTTGCGTGTGCTATAAATGCATGAAATCCGCAGTCGAGTAATTACTAGATTGCGGATTTTCCGCGATTACAGAGAATTCGAATGGGCGGAACAGAATAACTGGAAGACTTAATTCCGTTTAATTGACGTTCTCGTTTAATGGAACCTTTAACGGGGGGAGTAAATGTATGTTTAGTCGGCGAATTAGTTTGCGAGGGAGGGAGCCTGTGATTTAACAGGTCCGACAGCTCCGGTAATCGTTTACGATTGATCCGCGTACAACAGAAAAATTTCACCGAGCACCGTGATCAAACAATTGATCGCGGATCGGTTCGAATAACGGAGGTTCTACTCCATCGTGCATTACTCGGGTACGCATGCTCGAAGTGTATCATGTTGCGTATCGTATCGATCATAAAATTCTCACAAATAAATCGTTACGAACGAACATGTTTCTTACTAAAATACGACTGGATGTCAGGTAGGGTGCTAGCGAGAGGAGCTGAAAAATTTGTACAGTATAGTGTACAACAGAGATTTACCGTAATTGCATCAACAATTATTTTACACAATCTCATAGGTATGTAGCAACAATTGCAGTATTTCTCAGCCACTGTACGCAGGCTAGGACTACAATTAAACTGATACGACGTTGTAGCGGGTAGCAAGTTCTAAAATAAAAGCGAGAAAGGAGTTCGGACCGCGAAGGGTTAATCAATTATTCAACGAGGTGGAATCAATCGCGGGGTTTAATCACAAGCGTTATCGACGTCAAGATTTGCCGCGGAATTAAGTAACTAACCCAAGGAAAGGGGGTAAAGGCAGGCAAGTGTCTTGGCGGTCGAGCGACAATAATCGCCCGCGGTTCGAAGCGCAGTTAACTATAACCACATCTAAAGCCCTGAGAAATTGCCCTCATGAATTTAATAAATCCTGTGGATGATCGACCGGCCCCCCTCGCCGCGCCGCGCCGCGCCTTCCCGGCTATACATGTACGTGTCAACGAGTTCTTCTCCGGTTTTACGATTGGCCGGGGAGTCGCGTCGTCCGCGTGTAAGAATGTCACGGGAAACAATCTGCCAGTATACGTGGCCCAACCGTGTGTTTCCGCATGTACCTTAGAAACGTGGTTGTTATACTTACAGCCCCGAGTTATGGATCGGACACGCACACTTATACACGTGTATACCTATATCGCAAGCTCGGGCTCGGACACACGTTGGGTCTCCTCTCATTCGATCATGCACAATCTTCACAATCCTTTCTTTCCCGATGTTTCGAAATCGAATATGATTGATCGGAAAAATGGGTGGGTTGTAACCATTTTGGGTTACAGACTATCTCAAATTCGAATTTTCTAAGAGTCAGAAATTGTTAATGATTTTGTGATCAGGTCCAATAAGAAAATCGACGTCAAGAAAAATTGAGAATTTCTCTTATCCTAGAACCACCGCTGGCACAAATTCGCGCTGGCACAATCTAAACAAGCAACCACTAATCTTCCACCATGTGTGGAAGATTTCTACCTGTCTACTATCCGGAGGCTTCTTCGATGCTATGTATTTTTACGACGACATGGCGCACGACCTCTAGGTAAATACTTGTTGACACTATGCTACGTCTGTTTACTTTCAAAGTGACTTCTTACGGCAGATTCTCTCGTCGTTTTTTTCGACGGGGCAATGAACCTACTATTCGTTAGGAATCCTCTAACTTTTTCGACTCGTGAACAGAGAGCGACCCTGAACTCGAACGTCGATCGATCGGGAGCTACAGACGCGAGCTATCGGCTCGTGTTGAATAAAATAAACGCGAGACCGGAGAAATCGACGGTGTTGCGGAAGACTCCCGCGTAACGTCGCCAAGAAACTGTTATGCATACCAAAAGTGTAAATATTTCTTAAAATAAGTACCTACAATGTTAATTATATAGTATGCATGGAGGTGTTTCTAGTTGGACTTCTTCGACAGGGTTAGAAGTAGATTCGCACCGGGTACGATTTAATAGCCAAGGGTTATCCTGCGGGGTCCAGAGACTCGAACGCCGGAAGAGACGCGGCGAAACGTTTTCGTTCGGTCGTTAACGAGCCCTGTGCTAATTGGAATGCTCCGAGAGGAAAAGACACGGGCCGACTCTGTGGGGTGAGAAAAGGGAGTGGTTGACGTCGCACGCCACGCCCTAATTCGGCTTTTACGGGTCCGTAACCCCATACACGTAGAAACTGCTCTATCCCCCGTGACCCGTGAAAATCCAATTCCCTCGGTCCGTCACTTTCGTACAAATCTGTGGCCTCTCTCGGCGACAATCATCGAATTATTTTCTATTCGAAAACTCTCCCGGGGTTCTCGCGGTGCTAATCAAGTTCATCCAATTCACAGATTCAGAGCCCTGCTCCGTTTCATTCTTAAAATCCCTAGGATCTTCGGACTCCCAGAGGGATCTCGAGGTTCTACAATTCTTAGGCCAGGACCCTCAATATTGATGCTCAGGGTTCTCAAATTGGAGGCTCGTTTCTTCGAATCCTCCAAGTTTCCTAGACTCCTGAGAAATCTTGTATGTACCTCTACTCTCTACTCTCTACAATCTACAATCTACAATATCCCATAATCCACTATCGTTCTCCAGACATCGGCAAATCCAGCCTAATCAGTTCAATGAAAGAACGGCGTTCTCCGTCTCAATGAATTACCACGCCCCGCGTTACATCACCGCGAAAGAATTATGCGAGCTCCACCACGGTGGTGGTTTCCTTCGAAAGGCAGTGGACCCAGAGGAGAGTATGTACAAGTCCACGTCGCGTCGGTTGAAAACGCCGCGGGAAGGTGTCGGCCAAGTGTCTCCTACGAGGTTATCTCTCTCCGAGGAACGATCTCCTGCGCCTGCGACGTTATCGTCGATCGATCGGCCGACGCGCGACGTGAGGCAATGGCGACGACGCACGGTCCGAAATCGCTAAAGATGGGAGAGGCGTTGGAAACGAGAGCTTACGAGATAACGAGATTACGCGGCGAATCGCAGGTGACGCAATCCGAGAACCAAGTCCTACCGAGTGCCACAGTTTCCAGGAAGCCGGTATCGATTATGCTATATACATTTTTCTCTCTCTTTTCGATGATACACATCGATAGCCGTGATTCGCGGCCAAGCCTATCCGTCGACCGGGAAAGAGAGAGCCTTCGCTCGAGAGATCTCGCGTCGCGAGACACCTCTGCTGACGTGTCACCCCGAGGCCCGAGCCCCGAGCCCCGAGCCCCGAGCCCCGAGCCCCGAGTCCCCTAATCTCTCGTCGAGAGAACACCGAATGGTAGCTTCAAGTCCACGCTGATAAGGACCTTCCTATCCTTATCTCTCGCTACGTCGAATCCCGTTTCCCCGGAACCGTAGAAAATCCGGTATTTACCGATTTGTCGGCGAAGCTACCCCCTCCCCCTTGTTTAAGCTTTTAAACGTAAGATTATCATTTAACCCTATGTATATATAATTTATTGGACAAGGGTTTGCAAGTCTGCCAGCCATTAACGTTTTCTTTTTCTTATTATTCGCCAAGTTTATCCTCTATGAAAGATGGCTGACGCATCTCGTGACCCAGTGTCGTTCATATGTCCGTTCGTAAATGAAAAAGGGGTAATGAAATTCGTCTAATAAAATCAGTCCTAATCATGTACCACACACGATTATTAACTCCGCGACGCGACGTCCATAATTATTCAACAAATGACATCCCCGTTCCGTTCGATGATTGGGCTCAAAATTTTCAACACGAGTCTGAAGCTTGTCAAGATGAAAGATGAAAAAGTACAAACACAGTAATTCTGTTAAGGTTAGCCTGTAAATCAAACTTGAAACCAGTTAAACAACAGATCTGTGACCGCGGTGCTGACGAGGGCGCGGATGTCGATCGTTCTGGCCCAGTCTTGGGTAACATCGACACAGAAAAGTATAAACTATAAACCGAGATCCCATTGCGGAATAAATTGGGAACCGAGAGAGGGAGAGAGGCGGTGGTGTGTGGATACCGATCGACATTTTCGTGCGTTAATCGAACGGCTATCGAGATAAGGGGGCTCGAGCTGTCGATAGATAACGATCTTCCGTTGGCGGTTCGACTCGTTAGCCGGCTAAATTCGGTCGTTTCCTGTTGCGATCGGCCGCGGAAACGTTTCCCAGGCCCGCTGATGGGGCTGACGTTAACGCCGCGGTTAGCTCGATCCCGGAACAATGGCGAGGCTCGTTAAGAAAATGAGACACACAGAGTATACTTTTATGATTCGCTGGCTCGTCGTTTTTTTTTTGCCTCCCCTCTTTTTCTCTTCGGCGCTCGACGGATCCCAACAGAAACGGCGCGGCGGTCTCCTTCAGCCGACACCGAAACCGACGCAAAAATAAACCGAGAAAAACAAGCCCGTTGATCGAGAACACCGGGATCGACACCAGGATCGTCTCGAAACGATCCCACCGAAACGAAACTGGATGAGAGACTATGTACGTACAATGTTTCGCTCTTCGCAAGGCTTTCAGCGCGTGAACAGAATCCGATGATCCATCATTTTCAGCGAAGTTCGACTTTTGGAGAAAAAGTCGACTCCAAAATGTAGATTTTACACTACGAAGAAGAATGTACACAGTCGAGAAAACATTTCTTTATAGAAGGGAGATCGACACACGATTTTTATACAGCTAAAATTGTAAATTTCATTCAGTGGCGGCTCAAGTCAAGTGGAGGCCCTAATCTGTAAAAATTCCGGGGCCCTCAAATTAAAGTTAGAAATAGAATTTGCAAGAAAACTCTCATGATCTTATTAACAAAAAAGAAAACTAATGAATACTTTCATACCGTTACACATTAAATAAATCTATTTAAAAATTCATAAATTTATTCAAAATTCGGGGCCCTATAGAATCCCAGGGCCCTACGCGGCCGCTTAGTCCGCTTACCGTTAGATCCGCCACTGATTTCATTTATAAAACTCTACCATGAACAATTGAAACGAGCGCCGTGCTAGTTCTGCGGCAATAATTGGTTTTCGAAGCTCTAGAACCGAAAAAGTACGCGAGATTCGTCGAAATGACGTCCACGAAAAGACACAGTCATCCAACAGATACCCCCCCTAGATAAAACGAGCAATAATTGTAAATCGGCTTGCGGTACCGAATACATATCACGCGAATGAGTCACGGCATCCATCTCCGAGATAGATCATCTCGAAGATATCTATCTCCGTCCAGTGACAAATAAAGTCACAGAGACAATCCGAAAAACGTTTTGCCCATGTAAAGTTCGACTTCCATGCATCGAGGGAGAGAGAGAGAGAGAGAGAGAGAGAAAGAGCATCGCGCAACATTGTTTCTCGTGGCTAGATCGTGACGACGATCTGTGCCCGGAGCACAAGATACTGTCGAGATAATATTGGGCGACTTATCTGCGATAAAACGACTTCTGTTCCACCGTTTAGACGTGGTAGAGTCGATCTCGACGATAGATCATCTATGTGTGTACGTATACCGTGATCCATTAGGAAAATGTAACGACGGAGACGATTGGCGATAACACGCACCTTCGAGATGAATCGTTGACGATGTCAACAAGATCTTGCGGTCGCGGGATGCTAGATTGTTTGGACGACGTAAATTAAAATCGCATTATTATAGTAATTAACAGTTACAACAAAGTAATTTATTTATGTTTAGTCATCTCGAGGTCTTCTACAAAAGTCGCAGGCCATTAGCATGCTCTGTCAGCGGAAAAATGAATTTTTTCAGAGTAAATCGAAATGTAGGTAGCACGACAGTCGTTAAACGAATTGCTATTTCCTAGGGGTAGTTTCGGAAAGAATTTTCTGGACTACCGGAAGATTTCTCCTGTGATCGAAATAAGATAAAAATGCTGTCCAAGTGACTTAGAGATTAACTTCGCTCCGAGTACTAGAAAATTCCCGATATTTTAAATATTTTACATCGGTACATATAAAATTTGTTCATCTTCATTCACGGTACAGTGTGAATTGAATGGCACGCCGACGAGAAAACTGTTTTTATAAAAATCCCTGATAAGAGGAAATGGTACGCCGAGATGAAACAGTTATCTGTGATATCGAATTTCCGAGTTGAATCATTTGCGGATCGTCTGACATGAGATTCAGATGTTAGTTGTCCAGGGTTCAAATAAGAAATATGTAGTAGAATCGAGTGACCCAACCGAATCATCCCCTAAACTCGCTGAAAGAGCGGAAGATCGCTCAACTCGAGAGAAAACCGAATCTGTTCGAAGCTGACCCACAAAGTCCGCGGCAGCGTTCGCTAACGGAACACGGTCGAGGAAGATCGATCGCGGGCGGGGCCTGTGATCCCCGCAAGGATGCACCCTATTTCTCCGAGATCTCTGAACTGCTACGGGTATCGTCCTGCGCGAGCATCTCGATCACCCACGGACAGGGACGACGATCGTGTGCAAAGGTAGGAGACGTACCTTTCGTTGAATAATCCATGGCTGGGTGTCCTCAGCGTGTTGGTCGAAACATGAGGTACGCCCCCAAGGTCGGTCCTCCTGGTCACTTAAAATCCTCACAAACGCGTGGGTACGTTGCACTCAACACAAGCCCCCCATCGGGGGCTGCACACGTCTTCGTTGATCCGTTAGATCCTTAAAGCGTGATCGATTCGAGTCCGAGTCGCGAGAAAATCTCGACAACAGGCTCTATCACTAACGAAGCTGAACGTCACAAGGACATCCTCCGGGCACGCTGGTCCTCCGCTGTGCGCCCAAGGGGTAGCTCGGATGTACGATGCGGAGTAGGACGTCTCGTCGTGGCCGAACAACTCCGAGGATGCCTCGATAGAAGAACAGCGCTGTCGATCCAACGATGATGTGTCTCTGTTGCATCCAAACAGGCAGGCAGGCAGGCAGGTCCGTTGTCGAACAGGGATGTCACTAACTACCAAATATTATCACCGCGCAAACGAACGATGTCAACCGGCCGATGCGACACGTACGAAGGACGACGGACAAGTAAAGGACTCTCCGCGGTGCGAGCACGGGCTGAGCCACGACGGCCGCTAACAGACGGTCTTCGGTTCGGAGTCGGAGTCGGAGTTCGGAGAAGAGAGACCGAGACGTCCGGAGAGAGGGGGAAGACCGGAACGGAACGGAACGGAGCGGAGCGGAGCGCAGCAGGGAGAAAGACGCGCGAGCGGGCACGCACTAGAGCGACTGGTCGGAGGGTGAGCGAGGGAAAACGAGAGAGAGAGAGAGAGAGAGACAAGGTCTATGAGAACAGGTCACGACGAGCCGATTCACCACGGAGAAGTGACACGGCCGCGGCGCTTCTGACAATTTCTCTCTGAGCGCAGACTGAACCTCATCCTCCTATCTGCTCTCTTTTACCGTCTCTCGCTCCCCTCTACCCAACTCTTTCCGAACGGAACCGTTCATCCCCACTCGCTCGCTCCCTCTCTCTCGCTCATCTACCCCCTCTCGTCTAGCGCGTACGCCCCCCTATCGCGATCCACGGGTCCTCCGGACCCCTGCTCGCCTCTCTATTTGCTCTACGAACGGTTCCGTATGTCCATCCTCGTCCGATCTCCCTGTTGCAGTCATCCCCACCCCCTTCTCCTCTTCCCCCGCCCGCTTCGGTATCCGTCGCGTTCTCCGGGGGAGAACCCTCTCCTCCAGCCTCTCGTTCTCCCGCTCTCTCTCTCTCTACTTGTTTCTCCAAACTCCCCCACTGTCGTTCCGGATCGTCTCTCCTCGTTTTCGAGAGGCCCCTCTCTTTTTTTCTCCACCTGCTCGGCTCCGTCCGTTGCCGGTTCTCTCTCGAGACTCCTATCCTCTCCGCTCCCCCCACCAAACCGCTCCCAATCCTCTCGGACGCTCTCCCGTGGCTTTTTCTCTCTCCCGCTTGGATCGACATCGATCCCCACCATCCTCCAGGCTGTACCTATGCCAACCCGTGCTACAGCGCACCGGGGTTACGTGCGCGGGGGATCCCGCCGCGAATGCTCGCCGCTCGTGTGTGCCGTGTATCTTGCGCGTGGGTGTGGGCTCGCGGGCTCGCGGGCGCCCGTGTTTCTCTGTGTGCGCGGTTCTCGGATCCGCCACCCACACTAGCCACGCTCAGGCTATACGCTCCTCCGGATCCGATACGCTTCCCTCTTTCGATCGGTCGAGCGCATCCGCGCCGCGCCGCGCCGCGTCGGGAAACGGTGCACCGTCGCGTCGAAGGAACGAACGGTGCAACGGGAGTTACGTAAAGGGGGTGGAACGAGTTTCGAGTCTCTTCTTTATTTTTTCTTGCTCTTCCCCTTCTCGAAACATATTTTTATGCGGAAGCTCGGCGACAGAAAAGCTGCGAGGATCGGTTGCTTGCAAGAAATTCTCCTCCGAGTCAAGATTTTCGATCATTTCGATTGTTGCTAGAGTTGAAAATGCGACAGGAAGAATTTTCAGCATCGAATTCGGAGGACCGACGCGGGACGTTCGTGCGTTGTTTCTATTTTACGTTGTTGTTTGACCGAGCCGGTCAACACTGTTATCGAAGTCGTTCGGAAGGAGTCTGGACTAATGCACAACGCGGATCGTGAAAATTGTCGTCGATAGTTCCCTGCCGATAAGGTGCAAGGTCACCGTCATTGGATGGATGACCGAGCATTAAAGTTTCGTTAGATAATGTATGCTCGAACTTGCGTCAGCCCACAGCTAGAACATCAGGGAACGAACGGTGAACGATGCCTGTCGACTCGAGCTAATTCCCGACAGCGATAAAAACTGCCGCGAAAGTTCAGTGTTTCCGTCTCGTACAGCTCGTCGCAAACTCCTTCTGTCCACCCAGTACTACATATTTCGCATCGCTACACATATCGATCTCGAGAAAAATCGCCCTGACACACAGTGGGTTGAAACGCGAAAAACGCGGACAAAAATCATTTCTGAAGCTATTTCTAAGTTTAAATTAATAAAAATGGTACAGTTTTATAGATTTTGAGGTGCTGAATTGAAATTAATAATCAGATTTTGTTTAATTCCAAACCCATAAAAGTTATATAAGGTTTTTTAGAATCGGTTTTCTCGAACTTGGGCGTACATATTGTTAATTGTTTTATTATTAACAATGGTATATTTTTAAGTTATTATATACTAAATTCTGTATAATTTACTTAATGTTAATCGCCGCACCATATCCCATAGTCACCCCAAAAGGTTGCTATAGCAGACAAAAAACGCGCACGTGTTCATTGTACATACATACAAAATACAAGAAATAAGAGAAGACCAAAAACTGTTTGTTTGATTTCCACCTCAATCCAAATAATAAACAATCTTTCATTTGAAAATAAGAAATAATAATTTATTTAAATAAAAATTTTAGTTATTATTTGCAATTAAAATCACACGTTTATTTATTATTTAAAATAAAATTTGCTGTATTTGGTTTCATAAAATTTGGTATATGGTATCCTCTTCAACACAGCGTGTGAAATAAGAATGAGAAACATTCATGTGGTTGGTCCATAACAATCAAAAATCAAAAAACAAACGATGAATCTCTTTCCCCTTTCGCTCTTTCTGTCTCTAAACAATTGCCAATCGGCGCTCCAACAACAATACCACAATACCAGGCATTCTTTGCCCATTATTGCCTTATTATCAGACTGCGGATCTTTACGCATTTATAGCAACATTGAGAAGATGAAATTCAAAATTGTTGGAAAAGTTTTAAAATTGAAGATGTCAATCTAAAAATTACTACAAAATTTGGCTGGATTTCTTTTGGAAATGGCTTTCCTCTTTGGATGCCCAAAAGACACCATACTGACTACCTGAACGGCGCGGCGCGGCGCAACCGTGCATTCTCTCGCGTCATCGTTTTTGTGAGACAGTACACACACCTGCAGCTATCTGTGCCTGAAACCTTTTTAGTTTCATTGTACACATGTCTACCAATAACGTGTATAAATTTTTAATGCACCGATCGACACTGATCGGTTTATAACTCAATTTAAGTGGAAAAAGGCTTGAAAATTACTCTTTGTTTCATCAATGTTTATAGGTGCTATATACAACAAAAACAAATAAAATCCATGCTTATTAGTTTCGTCTTGAAACACGCTTTCAGTTAAGTACATGCAAAAAATCCTAACTCATACGTGTATTAAGTTATAACGTACTAAATGAAACGATATTCTAAAAAATTCAGGAGAAGCTAAGCTTATGAATTTTTATGGAACTTCAGCATTCAATTGTGGAATATAGATATGGAATTTTGGAAAATGAAATGCAGAAAATGATGCCTCATTTATCTACTAACAAGTTCATAATACAATTTTACATTTTTCGTTTAGTCAGAAAAATGATTTTTGTCCGCGTTTTTCGCGTTTCAACCCACTGTGTGACATCTCCGTTTGGTCAAAATTCAATTTTTTCAACTCTTAGTTCCTCATAGCTTCATCCCTTCGTTTAATTCAACTCACGGTGATCAGCAAACACACTTTTCAACCCCTGTTCGCTTTAATATTTTACCCTCTTACGTTCATTTTTTTTTTCTTGATTCAGTATATACTGAATCCTGTTTTTACTGTTTCCAGTAAAAAAAATCAAGATGACCTTGAAATGTCCTCTTGCCTCCACCCACGCAGAAAATGTTTATGTCACAATATGCCCCCCTCTACACCGTGTAAGTTTTGTAAACAGGGTAGGGCAATAACTACGTCCACCTTGACAATAGGGCGATATCTCCGTTATTTGTAATAATACGGCAAAATGTTATCAACAAAATTTGCACAGTGCAGAGGGGGGCATATTGTGACATAAACATTTTCTGCGTGGGTGGAGGCAAGAGGACATTTCAAGGTCATCTTGATTTTTTTACTGGAAACACCTAGTTTCAGTATCATAAATCGATAGGCTGTCGAATTCTGAGTAAAAATCTATTGACCTCCATATGTCCTAAATCTAATAGTTTACGAGATATTATCGAAACAATTGTCTATATTCTTCGGATATTACAATCTCGTTAACTATTAGGTTTAGGTCATATGAAGGTCAACACTTTTATACTCAGACTTTGATACTCTATCGATCTATGGTATAAAAAATATATGATTCCATTTAGAAAAACATCGATGACCTTGAAATCTCATAAAAAAAATGACCTTGAAAATTTTTTCCCTTGCTGTGGCCTACATGTGGCCCTGCAAACAGTGTTACTTTGTCCTAAGAAGTTTTTCGTACAACGAAAAATAACGGAGATATTTAGGTGTCCTGCTATATCAAATTCACCCTGTACATATTTTAATTTTTTCACTTGACACCTTGTTCTCACACTTTTATTTCGCCTATCAGCCAAAGCTGACGTTTATTTATCTAAATAGTTTACCATATCTACAATGTTTACGATAGTTAACTAATACGAGGCCCACTCAAGTGTCTGTAACGTCCCCCGATCCCCTATAACAATCCCGAACCCTCCAGAGAGAGAAGGTTACTAAAACTCTTGAACAAAGATAACCCTGGAAGAGATTGCGAAATACATGTATATGTATAGCCTAAAATGTTATCCGCCGCGCGCCGTATCGAGGGTAACAAAAGGTTAAATCGAACGTAGTCCACTGCGAGAGCATTCCAGGTATCCGGGATTAACATACGAACAGTGTGCCTCGGTGAACGTGAAGATCAAGGGGTAAGGTTGCTTTCCTTGTTTCTTCGGATGATCCTGAATTGCGCCTCGAGGGATAACACCCGGAGTCAACTACAGCCCTGCGTTGGTTTATTGGGTCCAACTTAAATCCGTCGGCTGTTTGACCAACAGACCTCGGAGATTATGCGACTCGCTTTGTTCGGCGCAGGTATAGCGGCAGTAATCGTCGACGCGGCGCGGCGCGGCGGTTTATTGTCGCCCCGAAGAAGCTACATGCACGCAATGGCGGAAACGTCCTTCGATCATTTTACCATCAACTCTATACATTCTATACATTCCCTGCAACTAAATTATGGAATTGTTTTGCACGGCAATACACAAATGACAGAGTTTCGCGGTGACTTGGCGCAAAAGTAGATGTCCACAAAATAGAAGTGTAAAAAGTACACCGATCTCTACAGAATCCTGAAGCTAAAATACCTTAAAATGTTCTACCTCTAAAAACTCTAACAAAGGGAAGTTACCCAACCGTAACACGCCGATTTTAATGAAACTTTATAAAATATAAAACTCAAAAAATATTTGAAACGTATTTTTTCATAGCGGCCGACATTCATATTAAGGGGGTGAAAATAGCTCACAAAATTGGGATGAAAAATCGATTTTCTTGAATATCTCCGAGAATATTAGAATTCTCGGCCTTCACAGACACACATATTGGATTTTGAAATTTTTGTCTAGGCCTAATACTCTCGGTGATATTCAAGAAAATCGATTTTTCACCCCAACTTTGAGAGCTATTTGCACCCCCTTAACATGAATGTCGGTCGCTATAAAAAAAATACGTGGCAAATATTTTTTTGAGTTTTATATCATACCAAAATTTCGTTAAAATCGGCGTGTTACGGTTGGGTAACTTCCCTTGTAAGTATTAATACGTTAAAAAGTTAACAAATACATTTCCATTCGACTTCCATTTAGTTATATGGTTATGGTCTTTTCAAGAGTGTTCGAGTATTAACACTACACCTACTTAGCTTTAGAAGTAGCCGATACATGGTGCCGTATAAAAATAAGGAGATTAAAGTTATTTGATCTTTGTGCGGTTCATATTACAATATCTGCGCTATTGAATACATATATTTATTCAATATGTAGTCGAGTTCTAAAGCACATTCGCGCAAGAGTCAAAAATTCGATTTCATCTCGGTGCGAAGATCGTTTCCCCTCCCCACCCTCCGAAAAAAAATGCAAATTTGCATAAGGTCCACTTATGGTCGAGGGACGAGGACTCCCTTCGCGAGGGCACATTAACTTCTTCACTGTCGAGGCCTGATTGCCCCGGTCCCCTTTGTTCCAGGCCGATAAAAAGCGACCAAATAAGAATGAAAGTCAGAGGAAAAGGATTGACCGCGATGTCCAGATGGTCCATCGTGACCTGACGATAGGGAAAAGGGCTCGGAAAGGAGGAAGTTACCCCTTCACGTTTGCTGGGATGATCTGGACCTGTCGGAAGTCAAATTAGACGCTCGAGAAAAAAAGAACGAGAAAGAAAGGGCAGTTGACGTTTAACCGTTTCCCGTGTTACCTGGCCGGAAGAGGGTCTCTCCTGTAAGGGTCAAAGGAATGAATTTGAACTGTCCGGGATGCACACGACCCAGAGGGAGACGTCATTGAATCGTTATCAACAAGATTTCCTTTTTAACCGACTTCGAAAAAGGAGGAGGTTACTCAATTTGATCTGTATGTGCCTTTTTTTTCGCTTTTCTTTTTTCTATGTATGTTCACCGATTACGCCGAGATGGATGGACCAATCGGAACGAAACCTTTTGCATCTTGTAGAGTATGTTCCCGGGATGGTCCCGTTAAAAAAATTTTTCCATTTTTTCATTTGTAACGATTTTTCCTGCAAAAAAACGTAATCCTCCATTTATATTCTTCGGCGTTTACTCTGCAAGGAACGTACCGATCGCGATGAAACCTTACATATTTAGTACGGAATATATTCGAGGTGATCCCACTTGCAACTAAAAAGTGTGAAATAAAAAAATTTTATAAAAAAAAATTAAACCGACTTCGAAAAAACGCACTAAAAGGTATGAAATAATTTCCATTTAATTTATGTGAATGCACACGAACTTAAATACAATACAATCTTTTCGGAGGCGGCGCCAAATTGAAACTTTTCCAAATGATAGATGTGAAATCAATAGGTGGGAAGAAAAGATACATTAATATGTGAAAGCATGTGGAAGAATTTAAGGCTTTCCGTAATCGAATTTCCAGTATCGAATATTTTCAATTTTGCGCCGCCTCCGAAAAGATTGTATTGTATTTAAGTTCGTGTGCATTCACATCAATTAAATGGAAATTATTTCATGCTTTTTAGTGCGTTCTTTCGAAGTCGGTTTAATTTTTTTTATACAATTTTTTTATATTCTTATCTCTCCCCTTCTTAAGGGTGCGGAAATAGTAACATTAACAGCGCCAATCGAGATGAACTACGAAGACAGAGAAGCCGATATGTTTCTCGCGGGAAAGACACTGACAGAGAATACGAAACAGCTTGATTTTTCGAAAACCCGGTCGACCTGCATTTAGCGAAGAAGCAATATTTTTTTATGCTCTTTGTGTTGAAATACTCTCTGTATTATTGCGGGTTAGCGCACAGAGCTCTTTTTTGGAAAAAGTGTACAGAAAACAATTTCTTCTATAAAAACGTACACTTTTGTTGTTTATCATATAATGTTCCAAGAGCAAAATTGCAAAAAGGGCTCTGTACGGGACCCCCCGCAATAATGCAGAGAATATTTCAACACAAAGAGCATCAAAAAGTATCGCTTCTTCGCTAAATGCAGGCCGACCGGGTTTTCGAAAAATCAAGCTGTTTCATATTCTCTGTCGGTGTCTTTCCTGCGAGAAACATGTCTGCTTCTCTGTCGCCGATTGGCGAGCGGAAATAGTGATATTGTCAAACCGGCGCAGCCTTAATCCAGTCAACAATTTTACACTTTATTTAGTTCACTGAATTAACCTTTCGTGGCTACATGCAGCGTTTTTCCTTACAACCACGGAGTTAAAGTAGAGACTCGAATAAGTATCCTAGAATTTTTCAGATTTTCTGGGAACCAAATACCTACAGCAAAGAAAATAAGCGAATAATACAAAGAACGTCGGATGGAAATGTTCCAAAGGAAGCAGGAAAGATTGGAAGACTTAAAAGGTGGCTGATTCACGATCTTCTATCAAAGACCGCAGCTTCCTACTTCCTTTGCCCGAGCTCTTTTTTATTTTCAAGTTAACAACACGCACGCGAGAGATGCATCTTGCTTCAGAATTCTTACAGATAAAATCTCGTCCGCTATATTATTTTATTCATTCCTATTCCAAGTGTAGACTATGCACAATGCGGTCGCTAATCACCTCGCCGTTAATGCGACCACGTTGAAATAAATTGTTGATTCTAGCAGAGGCGGATCTAACGGTCGCGGGGGGCCCCGGATACCAAGGGGCCCCAAGCTCTTAAAATATCTTAACTTAAAGATTTTGGAAATGACCGAAAATGTTCAAAAAACCCTCCGTAAAGTAATCGAAAAAATCTAATATAAATAGTAAATACATATTGTGCGATTATATTTGTCACAATATTTATGTTCTTGTGAACAAAACGTAATGCCTCGTACAGGCCTGAACATTTCGATCCTGTAGTAACACAGTGGAAAGATTTGTAGAATTCATTCCCATAGAGAAACACACTTCTCCAGATTTAGAACAAGAAGTTCTACAAACTTTAATAAAATTAGGAGTGGATATTAAAAACTGTCGAGGATTTTCATTTGATAATGCTTCTAATATGTCAGGGAAGTACTCAGGTTTACAAGCACGTCTTAAAGAACACAGCCCAATTGCGGTTTTTATTCCGTGTGCTAATCATTCCTTAAATTTAGTTGGAAATTTCGCTGTACGTTATCTAATGCGTCAGGAGAAAGATCGTTTTCTGTTTTAAAGCGTGTAAAAAATTATTTAAGGAGCACTACGGGAGAAGAAAGGCTAAATAATATGGCTATTCTGTATATGGAGCAGACAATTTTAAGCCGAATTGATACTGCCAAAATAATTCATGAATTTGCAAGAAACAAAGCAAGACGGAAATTCGTATAAAATAAAAAATGTGTAAAATGTATGTATGTTTTTTAATAAATTTATTTAATGTCTTGTGTCTTATGGTATGGAATTTCTGATTACTTTTCTTTTTTGTTTATAACTTGATGAAAGTTTTCTTGAAACTTTTCGTTGGGAGGGGGATACCCGAAATTTTGACCGCTTAGGGCCCCCACTTGTCTTGGTCCGCCACTGGATTCTAGGATCGAAGAAGAACATTTCTATGGTTGACAAAAATCCGCAGGTCACAGAGAGGCTGATTTATCTACGAAACGTTTCAAGAAACTATATTCCGCCATAAATTTACCGTTTCGAGGTAATTAAGACTCCGGGGTAGTTTAGACTCCGAGGTAAGAAAAGAACGCATTGTTAGCTTAGCGACACGGGGAAAACAGGCGTCGCAACGACGGAGAAACTCATTATCCATTCTACGGATTGTATGACCTTAACGTTTAGGCTCTAACAATAAACCGTGCTTACGGTCGGCAGGCAACTACTGTTTAGAGGGTCCTAATAACACGATTGGGGATTCTAGTTTCTCTTTACTGACTTATTCAATGGACACCCAGCTCGACTCGACCAGAAGCTAATCCCTTCTATTGCGCCTACCATATTCCCGGTCCTGGTACTCAAACTGCGCGAAAACCTTTCTTCTACCTCTCCAAAATTTCCCCGATTGCGGATCCACGTTTCAAATGATATTGCTTATGCTTATGCTTATGCTTATGCTTATGCGATACCCACCGCTATTCGAACAAGCTACACTCCGGGACGAGAAGATAGCATACTTTGAAATTAGTGTAATTTCTGTTTATTAAACATTAGAAATTCAAGTTTTTTTATACACGTATGTTTAGCGTGTCTTTCTCAACATGTATGAATGAAATGATACGAAGCTTCATTAACTTATCTATTTTTATTGAATGAAGTAGAATTATTAAGGAAATATAAAGGTAGAAAATTATAGCACACTTGTGGCGACTGTAGCGACACTCGCCAATGTGAAGTTGGCGTTATAATTTAAAAAGCGTTATTTTCTTGTCTTTGACAAAATACAATTTGTTTAATCAATAGTTTGCCATCGAAGAAGGAGGATTTAAAATATTGTGATCAAAGAATTTTAATTCTATTAAAATTTTGTTAATAAACTTCAGCCTAATTTATTTATTCGAATCTCTAATATAAATTCCCTAGAGATTTACCAAACACTTAACGAAAAACTCGAATATAACAGGATTAATCGATAAAAATCAATGCTCAATATTTTGTAGGACCTCCTTCACAGCTAACGACTTTAATCATTCGGTTTGCTAAATATTTATACAATTTTTTTAATACTGTTTTGGCTAATATTCTCCCATTCGTCCAAAATGCTCTACTTTAAATCGTTCATATTTTGGAATTGTCTGCCATTTTGGTACACAGCTCTGGCAAGATGTCCCCAACAATTTTCAATGATGTTGAGGTTGAAGATCTTGCTGGCCACTCCAAAACTCGAATAATTTTTGAAGAAAAGTATTTCCTGACCGCTTTCGCCGCGTGAACTGCGACATTACCTTGTTGTGAAATGTGTTTATTTGCAACAATTCTTACAGCATAAGTGTTTAGTTGTTCATTTATCATTTCAATATACCGTTCACTATTCATTGGTCCTTTTATAAATTTGATTTCTGTTTTACCCCAATATCCAATATCGGCCCAAATTATCACACAGCCGCCTTCTATTTAGCGACGGCTTAAAAATTGCTGTTCTTCATTCAAATCATGATAGCAATAGCCTACGCCGCGCCGTCTGGACCATCCAAATTCAATCTTTTTTCGTTAGTAAATATAACTCTGCGCCACTTTGTCCTCATATTTATATGCTTTTCGGCAAATTGTAAGCGGAACGCTTTTTATGCTCCATCTTTAACCAAGGTTTCTTTTGCAATTCTCTTCGCGCTATGTGCTTGCATTTTTGTAAAACACAACGTACGTTCTTTACGTTAGTGTTTACGCCAACACTTTCGGCGATTTGTCTCGCAGTCATCCTCGAATTCGATGCTGTTCTCAATGTTGCACGTTTTTCACGGGCAGTTAAACTTTGTGGGTGCCCAGAACTCTTCATTTTCCCGTAATTTTCAGGGTTTTTTAACAAACTCGTAATAACTTTTCGGCATCTATTTACAATTTCTGATATTTGTGTAACTCAATCTTCTTCTTCCCTTAACTTCAATATCGTATGTACAATACTTCACATGCACTTAGTTCTTTTGCCACGACCCATTTTTAACACTTTAGCATGTTGTTTTATTAAACAAGCACGTAAGAAGCTAGTACCCACTGTATCAATTACGTTTTGCAATGAATGTTTGCTCTTCAGTAGTTTCTGCACAACTGACAAATGTAAAGCTGCTTGTTGTGCTATCATTTTGTCCCGCTTGTGCGCCTTAATATTTACGTATCCATTTCGAAAATTCTATTGAAGTGTGAATACGGTGGATGATATTCAGTACATTGTACGTACAGGCATGTCATTTTCTTCAGTTTAATGTGTCAAATGAGGAAAAATAAATGATGTGCTATCTTTTTGTGCCGGAGTGTATATGCGTAAAGGTAACACGAAACCGTAACACGTATTCCTAAACTTTATTGTTCCCGAACTGTCCCGGGATTTTCGTAAAAGTTACAATCGGCATTGAGAATTTTCGTCCGACTTTCTTCGTCGCGTAACCGAACAGATATTTCTAGCAAACGACAGTGCGGCGACTAATTGCCAAAGACCTTAGGAAATCTTCGGAGTTTAGCGGACGAATGCTGCGGTTTACTGCTTAAGCCTTAAGGGAACCGATAAGAGACAAAGATACACGCTTTAATGGTCTTTCGCTGCGAGTGTAATACATCAAGCAGCGGCTTGGTCTTCACGAAATCGTCGCGTTCTCGCAATTATGCTATTGGGAAATGTTTCAGGGTCCTCGCCGATGATCCGTCGCCGATGAACGCGTTTTCTTTCGCTCATTGTTGCCCGCTTCTCGGAACCGTTACCTACTGTAACGACGTCTAACTGCTTGCGTTAATATCTCTACCCGAGTTTGGATACTTCTCGTAATAAAATACGTTCCGCACTGTAAAATCTCGCAAACCATTGACATTTCGATGACCTTGGGTTAGCACTTTCGTACGTAGAATAATCAAATGGATCGACTGGTTTAACAAAAAGAATTCGGTTGGATCAGAGACTAAAGTGCAGTTGCACCTGGCGAGTGCAATATGACATATGATTTTCTTCTATATCATTTGTTTCTCTTTTTACTTGCAAAAAGAGCAGTAACTTGTCCCAGTTCTCGCAATCATCCTATACACTGTACATACAGCGACTCCCACAAATATTCGGACACTCTTGAAAAGGGGATAACTGTTTCAATATTGTACTATACGATTTGAACTTTTTTGGGAAGCCAGAGCAATTAGTTTACTACAGGATGTAAAAAAAAGTTTTCCAAAGCAATTCTTCGGAATTGTAGAAAATTTAAAAAATACGTTTTGTAGATCTTTGTGATTTAAACATATTCCGAAAATTTCGTCACAATCGGTCGACGTTGCAATGAGCTACAAACGTTTAAAGATGGTCAAAATTGTAGATTTTCACGATTTTCGGGCTATAACTGAAGATTCTTACATCTTTAAATGCCTGTCGCTTTTTTCCGCATCAACCGATTTCGATGAAACATTCACAGTGCATATGATTGACACAGATCCACAAAACGTATTTTTCAAATTTTTTCCGACAAATTGCAATTTTCAAAAAAATTTCTTTTCACATCCTGTAGTAAACTAATTGCTCTAGCTTCCCAAAAAAGATCGAATCGTATAGCTCAATTATAAAAAAGTTATCGGGTTTTTAAGAGTGTCCGAATATTTGTGGTAGTCACCGTGCGTAGATGGATTTTAAGAATAGAAGGACGTTCCTGATGTTGTCTCCGTTTAGATTCGACTTGATTTTATATTCGGTAAACAAGCAGAGTTTCGAATTGATATTTTAATATCAAGCCAATTTTCGAATACGCATACATATACATGTGCGCCGGGGTCAGTTTCTCGAGCGAAGCGCAAGGATTGAAAAATAAGCAAGTACGATATTGACACGGTTGTTTGCGCGTTGATAAAAAAAAATGATCCAAGGTGATGATCGATGGTTCGAGGGGATATTGCGGCCGGTTTCGAAACGGAAAGACGAAGGATCGGGAGGACGGGATCGACCACGGTTTCCGGACGGAAATCTGTCGACGCGACCGCGTCTATCTTCGAGCGCTCGGTAAACCTAAGCGAGGACGGCCGGAGGAGCCGAGAAGCGGATCGGTTTTTGGGCACCGTGAACGCTGATAACGAGACCCCGGTGGTTCCCAGGACAGGAAAGCACCCGGAATTCGGTGGTGTACGGTGCGGCGCGGCGCGGCGCGGCGCGGCGTACGGTGATGCTGCAACCGTCAATAACCTTCTCTCGTTCGTTGGTGGCCCTGATAAACGTGACGCGCGCGATTAGATCGCGGCTGCTCTTGTTTGCTTCTCCTCGCCCATGTTTGAACGGTGATGTCACCGTTGGTCCATCCGGTCCGGGATTAGGTCAAAGTCTCGTCGTTGATAAAAATCCAAGTTCCTTACCTACCGAACTTCTTGTCCTTCTCATCCGAGGGTCCCTCTGACCGCTAACCGTATAATATTAGGTGAAGTAAAAAGTTCTGAGCGTTTCTCATCGTCGAAATAAAGCGAAAAAGCCACTCGCCAATTCGATGACGGACGTGCCCCAATATGTACATAGTTTGCCCAATGATTGGACAGCGGATTTTATGCGTTTATGACAAAAGCGAGTAGGTGTAATTTCAAACAGTAGAAACATTCGAGAGAATTACAAGACACCGTTATAAAATCATTTTCAATCTATTCTTAAGTTATTAAGAAAGAAAAAATCAATTTTTATGTCAGGCCAGTCTGTCGTAGATTAGGTAGAAAATGTTCGTTTTGCATAAAGATCCGCAAAAGTATAATCATTTGTAAAATTTCAACAAGTACATATAAAGGGAATTCTCATTTAAATAGCTGCGTTAATATTAGGCGAAGTAAAAAGTTCTGAGCGTTTTTCGCTTTATTTCGACGATGAAAAACGCTCAGAACTTTTTACTTCACCTAATATTAACGCAGCTATTCAAATGAGAATTCCCTTTATACTTATTGAAATTTTATAAATGATTATACTTTGGCGGATCTTTATGCAAAACGAACATTTTCTACTTGATCTGCGACAGACTGCACTGACATAAAAATTGATTTTCTTTCTTAATATCTTAAGAATAGATTGAAAATGATTTTATAACGGTATCTTTTAATTCTCCCGAATGTTTCTACTGTTTGAAATTACACCTACTCGCTTTGGTCATAAACGCATACAATCCGCTGTCCAATTATTGGACAAACCATTGGGGCACGTCCGTCATCGAATTGGCGAGTCTTGAAAATGCGCACGCAACAGGGAAAAGCACACTTTGCAATCGTTGATCCCACAGAAAAATCATGAAAGTGTACCTACCCGGTTAGTATCACGTTACTATCTCCGTTCGATTCGATTCCTGATCCGACGGAGACTTCGCCGAAGTAATAATCTCGTAGTGTACATTTCCCGATCGCCGATGGAAAAAGAACCGGTGCGGTGGGGGAGAAAAAAAGAACACCGTACGTGTTCTACGGTGTTTGCGATCGCTCGATCATCTTATCCGACGGAAAAAAGCGTGGGCGGGGACGACTACGCGAAGGAAAAGGAAGAAATCACGATTCGCAGCGATATCGATGCGTCGCGTCGCGTCGCGTCGCGTCGTCGGCTTTCGACGTTTTATCGATCGCGGAGATCGAGAATAGAATCTTCGAGGCCTCGAGGCGAGAGCGGACATTTTTATATCATTCCGATAATGATTCCATACAGGGTGGCCTAAAAATGTTGTACCTCCTTGAGAGGTGTGTATTTCTCGGGTCGTTTCAAGAGTCACTTTTTCCTTTACGAAAATGTTCTTCGAGGCTTTGTTGTGGAGTTATCAGCGAAAAACGTGGACCAATCACCTCGCTCGAGGGAGCATAGTATTATATTTTTGGGACACCCTGTATACATATATCTCGGTGTCCCCGTATCCATTTAGATCCGAACGAGAAGACGAACTTTCGCATGTAGGAAAATTGACAATCGTTCCAATGAAGTGAGAAGTGTTATTAAATTTCGCCAAGGTCTTCGTATTTGAAACATACATTGTATGTATACGTTCTGCTTGTATCCAAGGCATGTTTATCGCCGTGATTGTATAATCGATTTTATTGAGCAGGAAGATAGAGGAGGCAACATTGTATCTTTCCGTTATCGGATATTTAATTCCGACGACTAATCACCCATGAGAGGAATAATAATAGAATGGAGGCGCGGTGAATAAATTCCAACCTTCGCTGATTTTTCGTAATCCTCGAGAAACGTATACAATCTGTCATCTTTGCGAAGATCCGCCGAGAAGATTAGCCATTCATTACTTATTAGAAATGATCGTCGAGTTTGATAGAGACCGAGAATCGGTTTAGACGCCCGAACGAAGTTTTACTTTTTCTCTCGACCAGATATTGTTAGAGACTTTCGCGATTCTGCGAACATCGCTCAAGAATAATACTTAATATTATTCAATATTATTAATTTCGCGGCATTCTTTAGAGTCTGCGCGATCAATTTTTCTTTTAGGGTTCGATCCCCGACGCCGCGCCGGCACCTCTGGAAATATTCCATGTGCCATTTAAAACTGTGGTGCCCAAGGTGGTTCGGAACCTACCTTATAAAAGCTGTAGATCCCGTCGCGAAATAACCCTAAAGAAGAGGAGTTCAGAACGACGTAAAATAAGTAAAACAAAAACAAATTTTTCTTCAATTCGCGAGACTGCTACGATTGTTTACTTGTTTGTAGTTTGGGGGTTTCCGTTGTCGGGGTCGGGGGCATCCAGTCGAAAGTGTCAAGTGCATGACGTCACCGGTCGCGGTCGTGCAACTTGGTAACTGTTTGTATACCTGTGTGCTCGGTTTTCTCGTGTGCGCTACCTGCGCAACAACAGATGTCCGAGCGGCTCGTGTAAATATACGGTATAAATACCTGTCTAGACCCGACTTGGCAGTCCCTTTGAGCCTCCCCGCGCCATTATATGCTCATCAGCTTCCACGGGGGTTGCGACTTTGTAGCATGTGTGTCGTTAATGTGCGCCGTGCACGCGAGATACACCCTTTGCTTCCCCTCGAGCACAGAAATTCGTTGGATACCGAATTTCCCGCCAGTTTTCACCCCATTAACCCTCTCCATTTTCTCGATGGGGTTGATGGTCTGTCGATGGACTGTCGATCAACGGTCTCGCCTTTTCTTGGGCTCGCCCATAGTCCATCGATTTCGTGAAATATGATTTTCAACGATTCTTTATCTCCCGGAAATAATTCTTACTCGTACAGCTGAATCTTTGATGTCAAATTGAAAACGATCGCTATATACAGTGACTCCCAAAAATAGTCGGACACTAGCTATAACTAACTTTATGATTTGATAATTCGTTTGTTGATAAAGCAATCGCCCTGGGAATTGTTTCTAGCAATAACACATTTATTAATGTTGATAAACTTATATAATTTATTTGAAAAATATACATACGTTTCACATAATAAAAATTATTAAACGAAATAATGCACCATTTGTGGCTCACAAAAATATTCGGACACGTATTATATTTCTCTGGCAATCGCCTTCTGGGAACGCGATAACGTTTGTTTACAAACAGAACCTCGTGGACCATTAGATGTCCATGCCACCTCTCTACTGTCACTAGTAAACGTGAATTCGTTCAAAATGGGTCGCAAAGGAAATAATACGAGTTTCGATGTGCGACAGCTTGTAATTTTTCATCGAGAAAAAGGAAAAACATATCGCGAAATTAGTGCAATGCTTCGTATAAGTAAGGGTACTGTTGCAGATATCGGTCGACGATTTTATATTGAGAATCGCATTGATTCTATTCCGCAAACTGGAAGACCAAGTCTCCTATGTACGAGGGAGAAAAGCAAAATTATTCGGAAAGTGAAAAAAAATCCGCGCTTAAGTGCCCCAAAACTAGCTAGTGAGCTATTAGGAGAAAGCTCCAAAAATGTGACAGCCAAAACAGTTCGGAGAACGCTGAGGGGTCATTCCATGCCGAATCGATCACTTTTTGCAGGCACCATCGCCGATTTTGTTCGAAATGAAATATGTTGTAGTCCATGTGAAATTAGGGGGGCTTAATTTAAGTCATTAAGGAATGGCCCTGAGGCAAGCTGGTTACAATGGAAGAGTAGCTAGAAAGAAAGCATTTATCAACGAAAAGAATAGTAATAAACGGAAAACCTTTGCAAGAGAGCTAATTTCTAAGGATGAGACATGGTGGAAGGATGCCATATTTGCTGATGAAAGCAAATTCAATCTGCACAATTCCGACGGAAGAATTATGGTGTGGCGGAAAGCGAATAAAGAGTTTAATTTTGAAAATACAAGAGGTACAGTGAAACACGGCGGAGGCAGCGTAATGGTCTGGGGTTGCATTTCGTTATATGGATTCGATAACCTAGTATTTATTGACGGTACCATGGACAAAAGTCATTATTTAAATATACTCAAAAATAATTTAGTTCAAAGACAACGACCCCAAGCACAAGTCTCGTATTGTGCAAGAAGTTTTATTATACCGCTGCCCCAAAATTCTTCATCCGCCGCCCCAATCACCGGACCTTAATCCTATCGAGAATTTGTGGGATGAGTTGGATAGAAAAATTCGGAAAACCCCAATTACATCGATAGCCGAATTAAAACAAACACTTGAAACTGAGTGGTCGAAAATAACTGTTGAATATTTTTTAAAAATTACAAATAATATGCCAATCAGGTTAAGACATGTTCTTAAACAAAATGATTATGCCACGAAGTATTAAACAAATTTTGCAATGCAAAATTACATTATCTAAATAGAAAAATTAATATTTTTCTGAGCCACAAATGGTACATTATTTCTTTTAATAATTTTTATTATGAAATGTACGTATATTTTTCAAATAAATTATTTATGTTTATCAACATTAATAGATGTTTTATTGCTAGAAACAATTTCCAGGACGATTGCTTTATCAACAAACGAATTATCAAGTCGTAAAGTCAGTTATACATAGCTGGTGTCCGAATATTTTTGGGAGTCACTGTAAATAATGATTGACGCTAAATCTACCACTGCCGGTCAAATGCATCATGCGAATCCAAGATGGCGACGCAATCCGGATCAGAGACATCGACGCGACGCCTCCTATGATCGCAAGAAGCGTGGCGCGTCGCGCGACCCGATCGAGCATTTCGAAACGGTCTCAAAGACTCGGGATCGGTCGAACGCTTTTGTTCGTGCACCATGTATTTTTCTTTCCTTCTGGGACCGGTGGGAGCGAGTGCGAGACCGGCAACGGTACGAGACCCACTTTACGGAGCCGTATATCTGAGTACTTACACGCGCGCATCCACGTAGATACGTGAATAAACCGTGGGTTACCACGGGAGGGAAAGAAGCTACGAAAGTTGCATACAAAAGGGACCCAGGCTAATCCACGTGGATGGCCATGAGCGTATCAGTTCGCCTCGAATGTAGGTTATCCGTTAGAATATGACCAGCAATTGGAAGTACTGTTTCCCGAGGAGGCGGGCCCGGCTGCAGCCGAGGAATCGGCGCAGGTATCGGCTTGCCCGCCATTTCTGGGAAATTAATGTGTGATGATAATGGCGCACAGGTTCTATCAGTGATATAAACACAAGCAATTTTGCAAATTAATTCAAAAACTCAACGTTTCGATCCTGATGCGGATCATTCTCAAGAGTAAATTTTGCGTTTGCTATATCAGAAGAAATACTATTGGAAATGATTAAAAGCGAACCGATTCCATGCCGGTAGACACTGAACTTTCAGTGTGACCTTTCAGACACTGAAGTTCAGTGTCTACCGGCATGGAATCGGTTCGCTTTTAATCATTTCCAATAGTATTTCTTCTGATATAGCAAACGCAAAATTTACTCTTGAGAATGATCCGCATCAGGATCGAAACGTTGAGTTTTTGAATTAATTTGCAAAATTGCTTGTGTTTATATCACTGATCGAACTTGTGCGCCGATATCGTCACACATTAATTACCAAAATTACGATCGAAAAACATATTGAATTTATTTCTGGGAAACTCGGAAGAGAAAATTTATATTTTGCACTATTCATTTGAATGCAGAGAGAACAATATATCGATACTGTTCAAATCCTTGAATCTTCCCACTGTTTTCAATTGCATCTACTCATTCTGTAAAAATTCTTTATCTTTGATAATCATTAACAAACGTAGTGGTAACGATCGCTAGTCGTGTCACGAGGCACGCCGCGCCGTACGAGAATCCGTCGAAGAAAAGAATCTTTCGGAGGAAGAGTGACCCGGATCGAGACGACCATAACGAGGAGTCGAACTTATGAATGAAGAGGAGGATGCTCACTTTCGTTTCATTGTTAACAGTGATATCTAGTTAGGGCACTGACGTCATCGCGTGATTTTCGACCTCGTCGACGATCCCGGAAGGGCGTCATCGACCGGAAACGACGGTAGGAACCGGTCGCGAACGGTCCAATTGCGACACCGATGATCGAGACATATTCATAGAGAGGAAGATGACGGGCGCTAAAGGGGGGCCAGGTGACTAACGACACCGGTATGCTGAACGCGAACGCGAATAGTTTGCTATGCATCTACTCCTGCCACGGCGCGACGCGGCGCGGGGCGTGGGGCCAGTGAACTGTCCGATATGTCCGCTCGGTGCACGCGTGCACGGCCGCGCGAGATTGTTGCAAATTGCAACGATATCGGGCCCGGTGCACACGAAAATTTCCGCTCGTCTTTCGCCAACGACACCCGAGACTGCCTCTTTGCGAAATTCCAGAAGTTCTCCGCATGAAGTAAAACGGACAATCGTAATGCTCTTCATAGAATCTTTCTACTGTTATGCCGTATCACCCTTCCCGATAAGATTCCAAACAAACTTTATCTTCGCCTTTCACCCAAAAGCTGACTCAAATGTTTGGCTGGACTAGGAACAGCAGAGTTTGACGTGTTCGGTGACACATTTTGGAGTAGACCATAGATCCTTGTAAAGAATCTATTTAAGGAACCCTCTCGTTGAGTCGGGTTCACCTCCGAGCCGTCAGTTATGTTGTGAGAACGTATAATTTCTGTAAAAGCGCGATTTTCTTGTGAACGATCTGTTAGCGTGGCCTACCCAATAAACTTCAAGTTATCAAGAAGAAAAAGTACTATTTCTCGAGGCATAACACTACGACACAATTCTAGGACTTGGAGGATTTGATTAAAGAGATTGAATCTGCTGCCCCGATGACATAAGAAAATGTCGGGAATTCTAGAAATGAAAAATCATCGAGGATGATTTGAGCGAGAAGAGAGATCGGTGAAATGCGGAATGTTTAGCGAGAAGAGTGGAAGGAATCGAACGTACAGAGCTACACGCGCACCGGCACGTAGATGAGGAGCAGATTACGGATCGTCCGTTGAGCTTTTTATGCTTCCCGTGTTTCCGAAGTCTCATTCATCTGTGAACATGACGCGGTTGGAATAGCGAATGAGGGGGCGGCCATTGGTCCGTTCCGTTCCGTTCCGTTTCTCTTCTCTCGGCGTGTGTCCCCAGCATCGAAAGCAGCGAGATTCCTATAGAACCTCTTTTCTTTTTCTCCCATCGGTTGATCCTGTGGAATCTTGAACGAAACCTAGCATCGCACACCCACGCAGGTCTCATAAACGAACGCTCCCTAACGCTATCAAATAAAATAAAATAAAAGCGACTATTTTACATGACTTTATCGAAAAGCAAAATTACGAAAAGTATATGTAGAAACTGTTTACACCAATATGTTCCCTGGCTTTCAAAAACGATTTACATAAAAGGTACAACCGGAAAAGCGTATTGCAAAATATCATGGTCCCGAAGGATGAAAGAGACTTTCGGATGAAACGACGTATCGATGAATGGGGAGAAGAAATTTTTCGCGTGATCTCCCCCAGCCTCGAGTTTCGCATACCACACGGAGCACAGTCTCGTGACGGAAGCGTTCCTGGCCAGATGGTATGCATGCACTGCTTTCTCCCGTATGGTTTCCCGTGCATCCACTCGCATCATCGGCTCCCTTGAACAGGCATTTCGCGCGTCGCGCACAGGTTTCTCTCCCCGAGAGATCCGTTTCGCCAAATTTCCGATATTCTATTACGCCATAGGTATACGTACGCGTACGTACATACACGCGTAAATACTCGAGCCGAGCCACGGATCGATCGTTTGCTCCTTGGCACGCGATCCTCCTCTTCGTGGAACTCGCGAAGAACCTTCGATCCGACTTGAACACGAATAATCCGGCAGCGGCCGAGAAAATTGCTTTGGGCCTGTTGCCCGTGAGGTCGCGCGTCGCGCGAGTGACGCTCGGGATCAGTCGTTCAGAGATATCGCACAGTAACCGGAGGAAGTAACTCTTAATAACCGTGGACTGGTGCGCGATCGATGGATGATCGGGGTGGCCGTCGCATCGCGTCGCGTCGGGAAATAGGTCAAGCGAGAAAGCCACGGGAGAGGATGGCGGAGAGGAGTTTCACGTGGCTGGCTCGGAAGGAAGCTGCAAATTACACCATCCTCCCCGTGAAGGCAACCAGAGCGGCGCATGCAGGCACTTGTGTGCGCGCGGCAACCACACACCGATACGACCTCGAAGGTATCATGTGGTGGGTCTCTACATTTCGTGCATCCCGTATAATGGTCTCCCGGCGCGGCCGGAAGTCGGCTACCTGTCTCCCACGTGTGTGATGCAGCCAGCCTCCCGGTCGCGCAACGTAACGCGATGCAACCGAGGTCAACAACGCTTCGCTCGGCGTCGCGCTGCCACACCTTGGACAAAAGCGCCGGGACGCCGACCACAAGGTGTCACAACGTCAAAAGTGCTCTTCGCTGTACCGTTGGACGTCTGAATGCTGCGGCGTCATCGATTGGAGCACACGCTGCTCGTGCGCCGACGCTTGTTAGCGATATATTCTTCTTTGTTTGATTAGTTGGCCCACTATCTCTTTATGCTTCGGGCTCGATGGGAATTACGAATGTGCGGTATAGCCTCGCTTCTTGCAAAAGTTTGTCCATAGAAAATGATACATAAAGCGAGGAAGAGAGAGAGAGAGAACGAATTTGCGAAGAGAAAAGAGCAAGGTTTCGGAAACAGAGAGACAGGTGAGCCGTACCTGGTGGTCGTAACACGTTGCCGGTCTGTAGACAACGCCGAGTGCCCCGTACAATGGTCTTGGCCGACCGGAAGCGAGCTACCTGTCTCCCACGTGTGCGATGCAGCCTCCCAACAAGCGTCCGTCGCGTCGCGTCGCGTCGCGTCGGTGTGCACTGTGCACGCTCCGCGGAGAAAGATTAGTTTGTATTCATCGAATAGATTTTATTGTTTCTACGTCGGTGCTCCCGGGTGCCATGCCCGCGGCATTATTCCGACACGTGAGAACCGGCGCGGCGCGGCGTTCGATCCGGGCACGGCGCGGCGCGGCGCGGCGCACCGTGAAAGCTGTTTACGTTCTGTAACATGGAAATACAATGTATAATATGGAATACATAGCTGTGCAGCCGCCGCGCCGCTTTGCAAAGAATTCCTCGGTGATCAGCGTCGCAACGCGACGCGACGCGACGTCAAACGATTATTTATCCTCCGTCACTTCGAAATTCGTCTTAACGCAGCGGTTTCCAACCGTTATGCTATAATGCCTCCTCTAAAAAAAATTGTTTTCCGCGCCTCCCTATCTTTTAATCGATATAATAATATAGGCACGTTTTAACTTAAAACGGAAAATACTGAAAACTACAATTAACAGAATAATAACAAGGTTTTGGTACAACAATACGAACATGCATATTTATTTTTATATTAAATTACTGCTTAAACTACATCTAAGGCATCAAATATTAATGCGAGTGTTGTTGTTGTTTATCGGCACAAAGTGTATCAAATCTTGGGGGCAATGTGGAGAGAGAGCCACTCGTAACTCTTTCCGGACTATTAACCTGGTTCGATATTTGGTTTTCGTTGCCGCCAGTGCCGAAAAGCCCGCTTCGCATAAATAAGACGTTACAAACGGTAGAAGCGCCTGCATTGCTTTGCAATACAGAGATTCATACTCTCCACTAAGATTCACCCAAAATTGAATTATGGTTTTATTTTGAAACTTTTGTTTCAGTGAGCTGTCGCATGATAATTCTATCAATTTTTCGTTTTCGATGGTTGTTAGCTCAAATTCGACTTCTTCATTGTCGATAAATGGATTCTGTATCCACAAAACCTTTGAGGAATCAAGGTCTTTGAAATAATTTGAAAAGTGCAGCACTAAACCATCCAAGTGTTCAATAAAAAGATTTTTGCTTGCTTCAATATTGGCTGTGTCCCAGAAATCTTTTAAAAGTGAAAACAGATCCAACTCATTCTTTTGTAAATTTAATTTCCATAACTCTAGCTTTTTAATGAATTGTAGGTATTATGGTATGAACATTAATTTTTTATTAATAATTTTGGCGCCTCCCCAGTTGGAAACCACTGTCTTAACGAAATCAGACACTTTACCGCTGTCTGTTCGATTATCAGGCACCGATAACGATTTGTTTATTATTTGTCGATTTTTTCCTGTCCGACAGATCGCAATAATCCGTTTGCTATTTAGCGGAAGACTGTGTTTATGTGTGGTTTATTCGGTGGCTGATTTATTGTTCATTCTTATCCTCGCAGAAGAGAAATTTGACCCGTAGGTGAGTCGATTCGGAAAACAAAGAAAACCGCGCATTTTCCACCGCGGTTGGAAAATCGTACGATTTCCTACGATTTCCTCGGAAAGCGGGAGGGGTCGATCGCGGTGAAAGCTCGTCGATCTACAAAATGGAAAGCCTCCCGGGACCCCGTCGCGATCGCCATTTGCATGAACCGATTCCCTATGCGCGCTTTTATTGTTACGGGGCCGGCGTTAACGAGGGATTAATGAGGTTTTACAATACTCGGCCCGGGGGGAGAACAATAAAAAATGATCAATCGCAGTATCGTTAATTAGCCAGATGTTCAGGGAGATCTAATAAGCGGTTCGAACAATCAGAATCCCTAGGCTGGCTCCTGGTATCTCGCTAAGAAATCTCCGGGCGAGGAGGGGCTATTACCGTCTAACAGGAAACGTTCTTGAAAGACGCGCGGCCTATAGAAATAATCCTCCTCGCGTTTTACATATTCGCGAACAAATAGAAAAATTGCGTACTGTCTGCCTCGATCTTCGTACACCCTCAAACACTCGTAGCTGTTGCTGGAAACAGGAAGCGTACATAAATTCGTTTCTCCTAACAATCATTTCGATATCTCTCTGCGTACGTACACATGCCATACAGTGAGCGAAATTCGTTTAAACGCACATACAAAAATAAAGATTTTGGGGCTAAAGGTTCAAAATTTTAGTAAGAAACGTTTAACAATAACTGAGGATTATAAATACATTTATATACTACAATATTTGAACATATACATTTACCAAAACATTTATGTAAGAATTTTTACAAACAAATCCATATTTTACGTGCGAAATTTAAAAACAATTAAAAATTAAAAGTGCATGATCATTACAAATTTAATATTTTGTATGGCCGTCATTACTTTGAATTAAAGCGACAATTCGATTGGTCATTGAATTTACAAGATTGGTAATATGTAGTGGTATTAGGAATTTCTTCCCAGCAGCGTTTAATCTCTTCTTTTAAACTGTCTATATTGGCGAACTGACGACCGTTGGCATAAACTTTTCTCACCAGTATAGCCCATAAATTCTCTATTGGGTTCACGTCAGGCCTACATGCTGGCCATTTCATTATACGAATGTTTCGTGCTTCGAAAGATTCACGGGAATATCTTGACACGTGAACCGCTGCGTTATCCTGCTGCAATATAAATTCGTTTTCTCCAATTACATCGTCTAAAAATGGTATTAACACCCCATCGAGCATGTCTATGTATTTTTCTGAATTCAGCTTGGGGGGAAACGAAACAAAGTTTCAGTTTCCCAAATGATGAAAAAGCTTCCCGAATCGTAACACTACCGCCATGAAAATTTTCGCTTCAACTAGAATCATTCGTTTGAAGCAGATTATGCCAATACGATGAGCATCCGTCTGGACCATCCAAATTAAACTTCTTTTCATCGGAAAAAATGAGTTTATGCCATTCGTCGGTCCAGTGCATGTGATTTTCTGCGATTTGTAACCGGGTAGCCTTATGATGTTGTTTTAACATTGGCTTTCTCATCGGTTTTCCGAAAACAACATTCGGTGCATTGTGCAAAATTTGTTGCACACGTCTGGACATTATTGGTACATAATTCTAATTGCACAACAATTTAACGTGCAACTAATTTTTTTTTGTCGCTTCACTTATTATATTATTTTTTTCTCGTTTTGTGACTTTTGTATTTCCTTTTGTAGCACGTTTTTTACCATAATCTTCGCCACGTTTCAAAAAATTTCGTACTACTGACTCGGAACGTTTAATTTCTCTGGCAATCTTTCGATTCAATTCTTCCCTTTTTTGAAAAAAGATTTTATTGCCTTTTCAGCTTCATTTAAATATTTTCCTATTGCCATTTTGTTCTGTTACATAAAATCAAAAATATGATCGTACTACTGACTCGGAACGTTTAATTTCTCTGGCAATCTTTCGATTCAATTCCCCCCTTTTTTAAAAAAAGATTTTATTGTCTTTTCAGCCTCATTTAAATATTTTCCTATTGCCATTTTGTTCTATTACATAAAATCAAAAATATGACTTAATCAGGAACACGGGACAACAATACCTTTATGAACACTTTTTCAATCAACCACTTTCCTTTATAATTTCTCTCAATATCTGGAGAAGAACGCACTGCGTTTAAACGAATTTCGCACTTGTAGGGCTCTGTTTTAACACGTTTCGCTCTGCGACGTATTCTGGCATATAAATACGGAACATTTCGAAGCATAGATGTCGAAAATAAAGGTTTAGCAAAGTAAATAACCCCATTTGATAACATCATCTGCCCTTTTCTTCTAAATAAACATGATAATTTGTAAATTTTCAAGTGCGTTTAAACGAGTATTGCTCACTCTATGTATATCGATCGCTCAAGAATATTTCTCGATGTCGGATTAACTAATTGTGTAAACAGTTTGTGATTACGCCTAGACTCGCCGCGCCACTTTTGAGTGAGTTTGCCGGTCGCGTACGGGTTTACAGTTTGCTCGGAGGATTTGCCGAGATCGTCGGGCGATCAGCACGCAACGGCCGCGTCGATAACGATCCCGAAGTATCAAAGACTCATCTTCTCGGTCCAAATACAGCGTAAATAGTGACTCGACTGCTCGGCCCGTTCTAGATTGCCGGGGCATTAACAATAAGCGCGAGATACGATCTCGCGCCGAGCGGAAAAAACAATGAAGATGATCGGCGAGCTCTCCTAATCCCGGCCAAAGACGAACTCCGGATCGTGCTGCGCAAACGTCACGCATGGGACACGAATCGAAAGTGAACAAAAAAATTCCATCCTCCCGGTTATCATCTCGGTTTATCGGAGCAATGGTCTCCGGTATCGGTGTCGATCGGAATCCGTATACATACATAGATCGAAATCTGCGCGCGGGATCGGACGCGGACGCGGACGCGGACGCAGACGCATCCCGCGCGTCCCGATAACGAGCATCGATCTCTCGAACCAGGCGTAGGCGATAAACCTGACGAGAGGAACGGTGCTCGTTCGGTAAACAGGGGAAACAAAGATAAAAGTCGACGCTCGGCTCACAGATGTGCAAACAGAGATCTCGCTTGGGGGATCCAGAGATCCTCGTCGCTCGATGATAATCCCGTGTCATTTTTATTTTTACGCTCTCCATGTAGTTTCTGCTTTCCTATCGAATCTTTTCGTTCGAAATATCGTCAAAATCGTACGTGGAAAAGTTGTTTAAAACCGCACGTCTAAAATCGTTTTCAAAATCGTACGTTCGACATTGTTTAAAATGGATGAAGAATCTTCCTCGATTTCTTCGTCGTTCGTGTCTTTCCCAAACAGGAATGATTCTGGATCGATCGTTTCCCCTTGCATCGAACCGTTAGATCGAAACGTCCATCGAAAGAATAAATTTTCATATAAATGGATCTTGAATTTGAACAGATTCGAAGAGGCCTGTCGCTCGTCAGCACGTGTTTCGCGTCACTCGATGGATTTTTCTCACCGCTATCAAAGCAATGCCTCGATAATGAAAAATTGGCTCGCCGCGGAGGCCGTGATCGTGCCAGCCATGCATCTGTAGTTGATCGTTCATGGCTAATTGCCGAGCATCGGTGCGCGGATTCATCGTAGGCGCGCAATTGGCTCGGTTGTTACCCGGTGACCCGGTTTCGAAGCGATCCGGATGCTGGAAATTCGCGAGCGGAACTGAACTCGTGTTCTCGATGGCAAACAAGGGAACGAGCATCTGTCCGATCGAATGCGCTCGCAGAGAAGCTGTTCCGTTTGTCTCGGAGCTAATTTTGTCTTGGAGGAATTCATCGACGTTTGGAATACTGAGTTTCCGAAGAAATTGCGAACAATTCAATGTTTTGAATTGTTCGTATCCTTTGGAACCTGTAGATCATCGAACTGGATGCCAGTTTGAATTTTTAATTTTTCATTCGGCTTGCTAAGACGCTTTAATTTTCGTATGGATCACACCCGATCGAGAACGGTCGGATCTCGCAGCGGAGACGCGAGAGATACGTCGAAGATATACACGCCGAGCTGCGAGTTTGTCGAGCGGATGACAAAGGCGTGTTCTTACGCGGGAGAAGATAATGTACACGTTCGTGTACACAGGTGCCAAGAAAAGGTCGCGCAGATGCTGCGTCGCGGTCGTCTAATCGTAGGAGGCCGCGTAACTGGACGAACGGATACGTGGCCGTAACGGAGCCGATCGACCGACTATTCCTCGCCTCGCCTCGCCTCGCCTCGCCTCGCCTCGCCTCACCGTTCCGTTCCACCACGGAGACGTCTGGCTTCACAGTCCACCGGAGGATTCGCTAAATTCTTTACCTCGTTTTCGATTGAAAATCGGCTCTGCCAAAGAATCGAATTCGTTATTGCTTACAGAAATTGTTCCAATAATCTCCCGAGAGCGAAGAAATACTCCTACGCCGACCGATTTAACGGTGTACCGTAGAGGCATCTGTGTAAATCGAAAAAGAACACGCATTCCATTAAAACTGAGCAGACAGTTCATTTTGCGTCTTATTTCGCTGCTAACGAGACGATTAACGGAAGGAAGTAGGATGCAACCTGGCCGCTGGCGCTGGCGCTGCGCTGGGTCCGCGGACGTACCCAGGAACCCGTGAATTCGCCTAATCCGCGGTCTGATCGTGATAAATGCGAGAGAAGTCTGTGATCTCGGTCGCTGATGCGAGGAATATCCAATTAAGGAGTCTCCCTAACTTTGCGGTCGACGAACGGTGCGACTGACAAGGAGAACCCCCGCTCTGTTCCCCTGATTACGAAAATACCCCATTATAGGCGCAGACGCTCAATAGTTTTCGAGTAAAAAGTTCTGAGCTTTTTACTTCACCTAATATTTGCAATTAAAGTTTCATAACCGTAAAATATCAGTTTAGTTCAGACTTTTACCAAGCAGTGGTAAAATCAGCGAGCTGAACTGTTACGCCGCAGACTCGGGTTCGAATCCCTTGGTGGTAAATTATTTTTTATTGTTTTTTTTCATAGAAAATGCATTTTCAATGTTAAATAAATTTCAAATAAAATATTTTTATTCGCTAAAAGACTAATTGAAAATGATACTTATTATTTTATAGAAGAAACACTAGATCTATTACCACTGTCTGTTTTGTATTGACTGGCAGCTGCTAGAGCCCACTGTTGCAAATCCCGTGTGGTTGCTTGTTGAAAGGTTGCACGAGCCTCTTTGAATCTATCGTTTGTCCACTGATTAATGGCATTGTACTTGTCATAAATTCTACCCCCGTTCTTGATATAATTCTCCCAGCATAACAAATATTTTTTGCTTTTTAAAAATCTGTTAAAATGAAACTTTAGTTGCAAATATCTCGAGAACTATTGAGCGTCTACGCCTATAACGGGGTATTTTCGTAATCAGGGGAACGAGATCTATAACTCTGTAAAGTCTGAACTAAATCCGTGAGGGACAGAGCGGGGGTTCTCCTCGTGAGTAAAATGGCGCTTGTTTGCGCAGCTAATAAAAACATGGAACAACATCGAAAGCAGTTGTTCGTAAGAACGCAGTCGCAGGTGTAGTTGCGCGATAAGAGGAAGTATGTATCTGGATGCTCTAAAATCCTTGGCGACCCGTTACAGAGGATGGTCGGCATCACGGTCGCCGAAGGAGGAGGGGCCATTAGACTCGGCAAAAGTGGTGGCCGTGCAAATAACGAGGGAAATTGTCCAATTCTGTCGTCGGTCGGTGCGGCGGCCAGTGCGGCCGGCGTCCGAAGCCGGAAATCTCGATAATTTGCTCGTATATCACCCGTGGCCGTTTCCGGTTCTGGCCGAGGCGGTCGTCGGATCTCTTCGAACGCAACGAGAGCTCATCCTCTCCGGTTCTGCTCGTTTCCGAGCGGCGAGCGGCCACTTTCGGCCGTGGCATGACTAAACGTGGCGCGCGGCCACGTGCACCAGACCGCGAAGATGTAATAATTCTTTGCGCGCATGCGAGCTCTCCGCGATCCGTGCTCTCGGCTCTCTCTTCTTCTTCTCCTCCTCCTCCTCCTCCTCCTCCTCCTCCTGCTCCTCCCGTGGCTGATGCTCTCGACTCTCCTCCGACCGCTTCTTCCGCGAGATGCGCTCCGTTCACGGTACAACGGTTTCCGGTTCTTCGCGCGCCGGAGCATCCTTGCTCGACTTTGCTAAATTCGCGGAAATATAGCTTCGTTTATCGCAACCCTTGCCTTACTGCGGATTTTATGCTTTTACGACAACTATCTGCAGATCGAATAGAAAATAGTAAAAACATTTAAAGAATTGAAAAATACTGTCAAGTTATTTTCAACTTAATGTAAACCAAGTCACATTTCTTAGCTGTAAGGCTGAAATAAAGCAAATTATTATTATTATTATTATACATTTCCTGCTGTAGAAAATAATCGGTCGCTACTTGTCTGCGTTGCAGGAATCACAATATTCCTTTCATTCGGATTGCTGAAATTTTCAAGAATAACGACACTTTCGGGCATTCCAAATATTGTATTATTCTGTATCCCGAAAATTCTCGGGAATCTCGGAAATTTTCGGGAATCCCGGATATTTTACGGGAATCCCGAACATTTTCGGGAATCTCGCACACCCCTATTAATAATTATTAATATGATGCCCGAAAGTGTCGTTATTCTTGAAAATTTTAGCAATCCGAATGAAAGGAATATTGTGATTCCTGCAACGCAGGCAAGTAGCGAACGATTATTTTCTACAGCAGGAAATGTATAATAATAATAATAATTTGCTTTATTTCAGCCTTACAGCTAAGAAACGTGACTTGGTTTACATTAACCTATCTGTACAAAACTATCTTATTTCACACATTCGGTCCATACCTTCTCTCATTCATTTCTATGTCTCACACATTCCTACCCTGTCCTACTCTTTTAGTTCCTAATTATCACTAACCCACTTGATTCCATACTTATTGCTTCCCTCCCCATTCCCTAACTTTTGCATTTTTGCTTTGGTATTCTCTTTGGTTTATTTATGCTCTCTTTTCTCTTTCTTTTCTCAATTTCTCCAACCACTCTTCAACCTTTCTATGTATCTTTTTTCCCACTCACTACATCCTCGAGCTTGATCATTTCCCCCATTACCCTGCAATCCCTTGTCAAATGCTCTAGGTTTCCATACTTGTCCCCACATAGGTCGCATCCTCTTGCCTCTTCCTCCAGCCAGTATCTGTTCCAATTCTCTGAATTTCCGCACCTTACCCGCGCTATGAGCTTTTATGACTGTCCCCTCTACCCTCCTTGCTCAGATAATCTGCTAACATTCCTATTCTTATGTGCTTGTATCTTTCATTGTATTTGAACCAGCAGGAAATGTTGTAATACCTACTTGAACTAAATTACTGTCTGAAAATGTTGAAAAACTTGTTTTTCCACACGAAAATTTAAAATAGAATGTTTTATACCCACTATTTTTATAATATGCTATTTTTATTTTACTGTCTATCTTTTACAATTCATGATCTCATAATAATTTTTCTCCGTTGAACAACTCATGAGATCCCGGTGTTTGGAATCAGATAAAAAAAGTTACGTTGAGATGGCTCGGAACATGAGGACGTAATCGTCAATCACTGATTGACTATTCTGCATTCTGCATTGTCAGAATTATCGAAATTCGAAATTACTTTCTATAATATTACGAACACAACCATTCCCGACTGATAAGACATGTAATCTTCGAGAACACAATGGCTTTCAGATTCTTGTAATTATCGGAAGTATGGAGAAACTTCAAAATGTCGGGAATCACAGATATTTTCGGGAATTCCGAGACTTTCGCGAGAAATTCCCGTCCCGAGTCCCGACCGGGATCTCGCACACCCCTACTCACAATAAAAGCTCCTTCGTTGTCCAAAGGCCGAGGGTTTGAGCGGACAACGACCGTGCCCGGACACTATTTTTGATTTATGACTGGGTCTTTAGTGAAACGGCTAGTTAAATGACAAAGAAAAGCATTCGCAGTCAAAAGCGGTCAACTGTCTGGCTTTAAAAAACTCCTTATTTCCTTGCCATATTCCTTTCCTATTGTTCTCCGTTCTGCGCGGGTTTAGACAGTCCTGGGACACATCTGCCGACCAGATCCAAGCAGGCCTAATCCTCTCGTTGACAGGCAGTGGAGTGGGTAGGCACTGGGCAACGATCGTGCCCACGATTGAGGACAACGAACGAGCGATTACTGTATTAAGATTATTTAAAAGAGAAATAAGCGTGTTTTTTCTGGGTAGTTTTCGCGTCGGTTCCAGGTTGTAATATTTGTTGGGTATTGCGAAGGGATTGCGAGAACGTGGAGGAGAAAGAATCTCGAGGTACTACGGTGGGTATCGATCCGCGAGGAGGGACCGTTTCTTCTACTATACATAGATACCAGAGGAGCGTCTGGAACGCCGGCGCCGCGTCGCGCGTCGGCTTTCGCATAGGTTCGTACACGTTCGTGCGGCGCGGCGTCAGACTGTCGCTGTGCCATACCGTCTACCGGAGATGGTAGACCTTTTGATTGACTCCGTTACTTCCCGAAGTGCTCGGAAATACGAAACAGTACCTGGGACGGACTATAGTTCCATTGGGGTTCAAAGACACTGACTCTCCTTTGTCTAGAACAAATTCTCAAGGACACCTAGTCTAGGTCTAGCATCTCGGCTCCAGGGTACTATTAACCCTCCGTGGGCAATCAGGGTCGTTTAGGTCCGGACCGAAAAGTTTACTCCCTAATTTCCTTATTTCGACATTTATCGCTACCCATTAATGCTCTCTCTCCTTAAACCCTAGAAATTGCTGTACCATTATTCAAAATATCCTTTACATTATGAAATATGTCGGTACCCAATCAATTGCTAAACATTTAGATATTGTCTAGTATACATCCATACATACGTCGTTGTTGCCATAAACGAAGGCAGGGATTCAAAATGCAGAGTTTATTTCGTGGACACTTGGGATGCAAGTCAGTGGCCACTTGCAGCCGGGGTCACTGAACGCGTACGATTTCCTGGACAAACTTTCGTCCGAATGGATTTCCGTGAGGCCCTTCCTCTCTCGAACAGCGTCTGGTTTTTAAAAGAGTTCACAGTTCCTTTCGTTTCGTCCTTTGTTCCTCGAGCACTTTGCTGTTCTCATCCTGGCCGCAACTTGATCGAACAATTGTACGAATGAATTTTATAGACATTGCTACCGAACAATATTCAGACGCTGGTACGAGGTCGATGCACTTCCCATTCTACTTTAGAATACGAAGATCTCGCGGAAAGATCAACGCCTCGCCGGGATCAACAGCATTTCGAAAATGGAGGATCGTACAAATAAAGATTCGCATGAATCATGCGCCATTTAAATCTCGTCGATGAGCCAACCGCAGGCGTCTCGTTTCAGCAGCGTCACGCGTCAAGCGATTTGCGCAATTTCGAAATACTTTTCCCTGACATCGGTGCGCGACAGGTGCGAGCATCCTTGTGCGCGTGTGTGGAAATGCGTGCATTGCATACGCGGAGAACAAGTTCATCGATCGGGAATTTAAGAATTCTCAACTTCGTCTCTCCCGGGAAATGACCGATAAGAGAGAGAGAGAGAGAGAGAGAGAGAGAGATCCGTGGTTTAATTTCAACTGTTGCAAAAAATTCAGCGTTCAAGAAAAACGACGGCAGCGAGCGCGTTCTCCAGGGTGCCCGGAGCAGCGCAGACGATTCTCCTCGGCCGAGGCTGATCGAGCCGAGGATTGATTTCGCGCCGTCTGCGGAATAAGAGAAACCCGTCCCCGAAACGCGGTCGTGCAAAATCCGCGAGCCGTTTCCAGCGAACGGACGGTATCGCGATCTCATCGATTTTTTTTTGCACGCGGCGGGCTCACCGTCACATAAGCGAATTCCATCGAAGGAGAGCCAGCGCTCGCCTCCCCGCTCGTTTCCGATTCTCAAGGATGGATGCATCTTGAAAGACGAGGCAAACAGCCGCGGAGGACGTGCCAGATCGACGTCATTTGATCTCTCGGGGAAGATCACGAGATGCGCTTCTGCGATCCGCCTCTCGCGACGTGGAATCTTTTTCCATTCGCGAGATCGGCTTCTGCTCGATTCGCACCTGTTCAGAGCGAACCGAAGCCTTTGCAGACGCGAATTTCCAAAAATATTGGAGAGAAATTTGACAGGAAGATTCTACATACACTCCGGGACAAAAAGATAGCACACTTTAAAATTAACGTAATATTTACTTATTTAACATTACAACCAAGCTTTTATTTTTGCACAGGCTTGCAAAATATCTCTATAAATAGACACAAATGAAATTGAATTGAATTTCGCCAGTCTATACAATTTTATTAAAAAAACAAGAATTTTTAAGGAACTATGGTGTGACAGAATGATAATTAATGCTTAATATTTTGTGGCTCCTCCTTTACATTTAACAACAGCCATCATTCTCTTTGGCAAAGATTATAGAGTTTTTTAATGGTTTTTTGCTCTAATTGCTCTCACTCATCTTGAATACATTTTTTTAATTCGGCAATATTTCCAAATTGTCTGCCATTTCTATATACAGCTCGGGAAAGATTTCCAAACAATATTCAATAATGTTGAGGTCGGGTGGTCTTGCTGGCCAATCTGAAACGCGAATTTTTTCTCGAGAAAAGTACTCTTTTACTACTTTTTCAGTGTGTACTGCGGCATTATCCTGCTGAAAAGTATACTTCTCTCCAGCAATTCTGGTCGCGTACGTGGTTATTTCTTCCTTAATCATTTCCAAATACATTTTGCTATTCATTTTTCCTGTTATAAATTTGATTTCCATTTTACCATAGTACCCGATACCGCACCAAATCACCACACTACCACCTCCCATTTGCCGATGACTCAAAAACTGTTCCTCTTTTCGCATATCGTGAAAATAGTAACTCACACCATCAGATCCATCTAAGTTAAACCTCTTTTCATCCGTAAATATTATTCTTCGCCATTTCTTTAGCATATGATTATTTTTTTCCGCAAAGTGTAACCGATTGTTCTTATGTTGCACAGTTAACCGAAGCTTTTTCTTGAATTTTCTTCGTTGTATGTATTTGCATTTTTGTAAAACACGTCTCACATTCCTTATATTAGTGTCTAGACCAACACTCTGAGCAATTTGCCTTGCAGTCATCTTAGAATTGGATGCTGCTCTTAGTATTGCTCTTAGTTTTCTGGATTTTTCAAGAAATTCATTATTACTTTTCGACTTCTATTCATAATTTTTGCTATTTTTGTCACTGAATATTCTTCTCCTTCCAATTTTATTATAGTTTTAATTTCACGCGCGTTCAATCTCTTTCCGCGACCCATTTTTGATAATATTTTGCCTTTTTTAAATAAATATACAACACGAGATAATATCACGGACTTTATTAACTATGTTCTGAGGTTGATGTTCGCAATTCGCGAGCTTCAGTGTAACTGGGAAGCGTAGATTTACTACACGTGCTATCATTTTGTCCCACTCGTGAACCACAATACATTACGTTTTCATTTCTAGAATTCTGTTAAAGTAAATATTGTCGATGATATTCAGTACATAATACATAGAGGCATGTCAGAATATGTTGACATATTAAAATACTCATTTTCTTCAGTTTATTCTACCAAATGAGAAAAAATAGACGATGTGCTATCTTTTTGTCCGGGAGTGTACATATATCGAAGTCGCACAAACGGTGAGCACATTTTCAAAAAATGATTTCTTTTAGTGACGCTTCTACCAGCAGATTCACGACGTCTCGCTGATTATAACGAGTACAAACACGATACCATTCCAATCATATTTACTCGTTTAATTCACGATAGAGTGCGTGTGAAACCTTATCCGTACTAATTGTATCGTGCTTATTTTATTCCATGAAAAGACAGTGAAAAATAAAAAAGTTTGATTGTTGTAAATTTTCTTTGGGTTTGTTCGATGGGTTGTGTTGTTCGTTGCCTTGTTTTTTCCGGGTATGTTCTGGACGTTTCGCGGTAGATTTTGTGGTCGTAGGATGTTGGGACGGATCAACGATCGAGAGCCCTTCGCCCGAGGCGTTACATCCGTACGAATCTGTCGCGTAATGCGTGTCACACGTCGCTCGTGGAAAGCAACGGTGCCACGGGCTGACGTATCGTCATTTTGTTATGCGAGGGGCGTCATTTCCTTCTTCCATCGTGAGCCGGCGAGAACGAGAAGCGACGGGGAAGCGACGGAACACCGTCGATCGGGAGCAAGATTTGTAAGCGCACAGTTTCCGACTCCGGCTAGCCGTGACCCGTCGCGCCTTGAAATCTTAATGCCCCGTTCGCAATCCCTAGAAACATTCCATCTGCTACCAGGTGATCCCAGCCCACGTGCCAATCCATCGGACAAAACCATTTTTATAGGTTACTTCCGGACAAATTAGTCAAAAAAAATTGAAACGTAAAGAAACTATGGATACAGACACGTTTACTATTTCGGGTGACGTATTTTTTGAGACAATGTAGCGACCGGAAGGAAATTTAAAGGTTCGAAGAGAGGAAATTCGAATCCGGTGGAAGAAGGCTCGGACGACGGAACGGAACGGAACGGAACGGAACGGAACGGGACAAGCTAACGCGATTGGCCATTACGTATATTACGCAATACGTTACGCGTTACACGTTAAGCCTTTGGAAAAGAGCAGCTCCGGCACGGGCACGGGCACGGGCACCGTCGCGCGTCGCGTCGGTTTGTTATGCGGCGGGCATCATTTCCTTCTCGTGGGCTCCGTGAGAAGAGGAGAAATGACGGAGAACGAGGGCCCCCTGGCGCACTTGTCGACAAAACAACTTCTTTCTGCACGCCACACGCCCCACACGCTGCGGTCGATTTGTCCGAAAACGTGGCCGACATCGAGAAGCCTTTCGCTTCATGGAATCTAAACAATGTTCGTTGGTAGACTGCGGATTTTATGCATTCACGGCAATAACGAGCAGTTGCAATTTGACTCAGGGTAAACACTTAAACAATGAAATTGCATCGATACACGTTACTTTCGTTCTAGGAAAATTATTATAGTCATCATATATTGATATTTCTTCTGTTTCACATTCCACCTACCCACATTTTTCTTGTAAACGCATCAAATTGAACGAGTGCGTAGACTCTTTTTCCCGGTCGTGTTCGACGAAGAAGAAGAAAGCTGGGACACACAGTGGATCTCGGTGTCCCATTGGGGCATGTCAAGAGTTGGTTGAACCTTGCTCGTGTCGGTCAGAGACCATCAGGAGCTGACCCGGGCCATTAAGCCGGGGCCGGGACTGCCGACTGCCGAGACGCGAAGACGGAAGCGGCTGGACGAAGATCGGTCTAGCGCACGCACACGCGTGCGTAAAACGCGTCCTCGCGCCCTCTTGGCCCTCTTTGGCCCTCTTGGCCCTCGCCGCGTTTGACCCCTCATCTTTTCGGACCCCTGCCACCTTGACCCCCCTCATCTTTTCGCCCCTGAACCATCCTGTCTCGTGTCGAACGGACAGAACGGTGTTCTGCGTCGACACGGGGACCAGGTTCCGGCCAACGCCACCGGTGTGTGCGCCTCCAACACGTGCCGTTCGACCACTTCGTATTTCGTACCACTTCCTGCTGACTCGTCTCTCCTTTTCCCCCTTTCTTTTCTCTTCTCTTCTCTTCTCTTCTCCCGAGTCTCTCTTCCCCTTTCTCGAGAACGCGACGCGGAGGAAGCGACGCACCGCGCATCGCAAACCGGAAAAGGGTGTGAACGGGTTGGTCGTCGCGACCGATCTAGGATATTTAAACCTCTCCCTGCCACCTACACTCCCATCCTCGCGCGTCAAGTTCACGCTTCGGCATCGATTTCTACCGCTGGTTCAAATTTTGAAAATGTGGTTCAACTCCTCGTAGTCAACGGATGATCGCAGGTTATTAAAAATTCTGATTCAAATATCCGGAACGCATCCAGCTCCGGCAGAGCTAACGGGTCCGCGAAAATCCCCGAGTGAAAGTACCGTTTTTAATTTCCTCTCGTTCCTCGCCGATCTCGAGTTTCGCAACCCATATTTCGAACCAGGCAGAAAATGGTGTTTTAAGCGTCCGCGGTCCCACGACACGGAGATTTGACACCGGGCCCGCGAAACGGGTAGCTTACGTGATACCCGCGTAGATACAAAGGCCAGAATAGAACCTGCTACGCGTATGTACCGTACGTTGGTCCCGGTCCTCGGCAAATTAGCCGAGGAAAGGTCGCCGTCGAGTGCAAGCGTCGTTTTCGAGAACGAACAAGCGGTCCGGACCGGCCGGCGATTTCTTCAATTAAGAGATTGTCCGCTTCCAGAACGCGGTGAAATCCTCGAGAAAGAGAATCGAGAGCTCTGTGAACGCTCCTCGAGTCGTAAGAAAATTTATGAAACTGAGAACTGTATCTTCAAAGAACTCTGAAGACTCCGAAGCACAGTGACACAGAAGCGATCTTTATGGTCCAGAGTGGCATTTCCGCGAAACATCGCCGTTTAATCTCCGTCGCGGGATCACCGGTGGAGCAAACAAGATTACAGCGTTATCTGAACACCTCGGCAGAATTCTGAACGGCTTCGTGCAATGACAACGCGAGACGAGATAAAACGGTTTAGTATCGGCTTGGTGACTCAGCCAGCGTCGTTTCCGTCGAAGATGAGTAGAAACTATGAAATCCTCGCGGAACAAAACACCGTTATCTGCAGCCTCGTCGTCTCGCTTTTCATCCGCTTTCCTAGAACGTCCGTGATCCCTACCGATAACACGCTTTTGTCTCGAACGATCCCTTCGAGTAACTTTTACTAGCGTGTTCGTCGCATTTTCCCGATGAAAACGAGTCTAAACACGTCCCGATTTGAGTCATAGCGACTCATTCAGTCCACGACAGAGTGGAGCTCTCCGACTATCCGAACTAGTCGGTCGACCAGAATAAAACAGTTCCTTGGATACAAAATAATGCAAGGTTAAATCGCTCGCAATTTCTGCGTGGTACAGTAAAAGCTCCTTCGTTGTCCAAAGGCCGGGGGTCTGAGCGGACAACGACCGTGCCCGGACACTATTTTCGATTTATGACTGCGTCTTTAGTGAAACTGCTGGTTAGATGACAAAAAAAGCATTCGCAGTCAAAAGCAGTCAACTGTCTGGCTTTAGAAAACTCCTTATTTCCTTGCCATATTCCTTTCCTAATCCTAATCCTCTCGTTGACAGGCAGTGGAGTGGGTAGGCACTGGACAACGATCGTGCCCACGATTCAGGACAACGAAGGAGCGATTACTGTATCGCGTTGTATATGGATTGAACTTTGATATCTGTTCGGATAATGGAGGTTTCACTAAATCGTGGATTAGACGGACAGATCTGCTTCGAATTACGTCGTGTTTGGTCTCATTTTAACCGGGAGGACGTCGCGAATATACCGATAATAGTTCCGTAAAAAAAAGTAATCGACGAAACAACGTAGCGGTGAAAATATTCCCGCGCGCATCCAGACAGCCGGTAGCAGACAACGAGGAAGCGCAGCAGTCGCGTCAGCAACTTTCAGCCGGCCTCTACTCCGGAGCAGAATTTTTTGCCAGCAGCACTAATTCCTGGCAGGAGTCGAGCGAAACTTTCGACACGCGTTTAATTGCGAGGATCGAGGCGCGGTTACAGAACGGGCGAGAGAGTGAAATGAGCAATCCCCATAGAGAGAGAGATAAATCAGGTCTGCGCGGGTTGGCTCGCGAGCCGTTTCCCTTTCCCAGCCGGAAGGGAACGGTGTGTACAACGTGTGTCCCGCATCCCCGAAAACCTATGAAACCGTTATACACGGGGATCCGGATGGATTTATTCGGACAATCTAGACGAGCCAGCGGAGCCGAACGAGCATCGCGAAACACATCGTCGAAAGTATCGCGCGAACCAAGGAAAAGCCGGTCTGCTGCGCTCGAGCGCGAGAGTACGCTTTTCCGAGAGACAGAGAGAGAGAGAGAGAGAGAGAGAGAGAGAGAGAGAGAGAGAGAGAGAGAGAGAGAGAGAAAGAGAGAGAGACAGAGAAGAGTTTTCTTCTCGTTTAACAACTGTACCCGAGTAGACATTTTTCAGTTTCGTGTCTTTCCTAGGCAGCCTCGAAAATTGTACGAAGTCCAAGCGAGATAAGAGCCGAGATAACCGCGCGAGATACATGCCAAATTGTTGAGAAACGTAGATAGCAAATGTGGAAACATTTACAATACATACATGGCTAATATAGCGAGTGTACATGATGAACATAGAAAAAATATATTATATATTATACAAAAATATACGAAAATACATTATTGTATGCAAAAGTTTCCCACAGAAAATAGTTTTACTTTATTTAAGTTGTTGACTTTCTGAGAATTGAACAGAAATCTTTCGGAAAGAGCGAAGCTAATTAGTCGATCGTTAGCTTGTTGTTCCAAGAAGCGCGGAGAAGTTTCGCGGATCAGGTGGCGCAGTTTCGACACGAAATTAAAATGGCGAACACACGGAGGCGAGACCGTTCTCTTTCTTTCTCTGGCGGTCAGGCGTTCGCGATTATTTCCGCGGATCGGGTACGGTCTCGCGCGCAATCCGCTCGCAACGGCCACGAATCCGCGATTGTCCAGCCGGGTTACGTAAAACTAGACGCGTTTATTGCACGGCAAACTTTTGCTAATTAGCGCGGGAGAAACCGGCGGCCAGCCAGCCGAGATAGATAGCCGCTCGCCGCTCGCCGCTCGCCGCTCGCCGCTCGTAGATACACTCGCGTGCCTCTTTGTCCGTCCGTGTTCGCCTATTTACGTTCGTGTGCGTACGAGCGTGCTCGTTGCATGAGGATACCAGCCTCGTAATCCGAATTTTTCTCCGGAAACCAGCGAACATAATCCACGCGGCACTTTTTCGACTATTCATCAATATTATTCTTACGGATTTTTTTCGTATCAATTATTTCTTTGATAATTGTTTTAATATGACCAGCCCAATTGTTCTCCTATGAAAGTTTTATCAAAACATTTGTCACGTTTATTCAGAGGAATAAAGTGAGATGGCAAGTGCTTCTTTGATACACGATAGAACCTCCATTATCCGAACTACAATGCTACACGAAATCATGACTGATTTGTACAATCGTAACGAAGAATATGTAACATCCGTTTGGATATTCGAGGTTCTACCGATTCGTGGATTACACGAGTAAATACGGTCCGAATCGTATCGCGTTTCGTATCATTTTAACCGGGAAAGCGGCAGGAATACGGTGGTAAATGTTTCACGACAAAATACACAGTCTGTCCCATTTCCGATGAGACTGGTCGAAATTAACAGCCGATTGCAGCGCCATCTATTGATTCATCTATTGAATTTTGTAGACACATCTTTCATCTATCTTCACACCAAATTTCTTAGCATTTCAATTGTTCTGTCGATAGTTACGACATTATAACTAACCGTCCACTGTGTCGGTCTGTCGAAAAATCGCTATGGAGCAAAGAGCGAATATCAAGTTTTGTTTTAAGTTGGGCAAAACTGCTCAAGAAACATTCGAATCGATGAAAAACGTTTACGGTGACCGGTGTCTATCCCGTGCACAAGTATTCCGCTGGTTTGCTAGATTTCGTGATGGCCGTGAAGACCTTGAAGACGACGAACGCGCACCTAAGCCGAGAACCTCGAGGAATGAAGAAAACATTGAGAAAGTCAGCCAAATTCTGCGCTCTGACCGTTGTGTGTCCGCGAGACTTATCGAGGAGATGACTGGCATTCCTAAGAGTGTGGTCCATCGCATTCTGACCGAGGATTTGGGAAAGAGAAAAATCTGCGCGCGATTTGTTCCACATTCTCTCACGGAGGAGCGAGTTTTTGGCGAAAAAAAGCATCATAACGCTCGACCACCCGCCGTACTCGCCTGATCTAGCGCCGTGCGACTTCTGGCTATTTCCTAAACTCAAATTAGCGTTGAAGGGGAACACTTGCAGTACGATTCCTACCATCCAGAAGGCTTCGACCGACATCCTGAAAGCTATCCCGGCCCCCGAGTACCAGACATGCTTCGACAAGTTTTATGATCGGTTTCAACGCTGTATTGACTTGGAGGGGGATTATTTCGAATAAATACGATGGAAGAAATGCACTGTAAAGCGTCTTCTTTTTTATTTTTGAGCAGTCTCATCGGAAATGGGACAGACTGTGTACATAATTAGAAACGGCAATAGTTTTTCGATCAATTAGCAATGGACATTTACAAAGATTCAGCTTCGACGAATTTTGCAGAAATATCGTGCACGTCTCTGCCACGCGTATCGAAGCATTCCTGTGCGAATTATCGTCGTGTACGAGGAATAAATATCGTGGCAAGAGTTGATGGATCAGCGTTGGATCGTTCATGCAAACGCAACCACGTAACAGAATCACGCCGCGCCGGGTGGCTCATCGGAGAGGAACCAGGAAAGCCACGAAGGACGAGGAAGCAACGCCGGGACAGTTGTTTATAATTTCGAATGAACTCGAGCCGGTGAAGGCGCGTTACGCCGCGCCGTCGATCGCGCGATAAGGGAAAATGATGAGCTCCGAAAAGAGACGCGGCCAGATAGAAAGAGACGAACGGGCAGAACGGTCTCGGTGGAAATTTCAGCGAGCAGTTCCGCCTTGTTTAAACGCGAACCCCGCAAGAGAAAGAGCCTTCTCTCTAGCCGGAGAACATCGACGTCCACTATTCTTCCTTTTTACGGTAGTCTTTCTCTTCCGAGAACCTCCAATAAGAACTGGTAAAAGCTGCCGTAGCTTTGAAGCTACGTCCACATCGAAGCTAGAATGAGCAATTTTTATTTGATGTTGCACATATTTGAAAAGGTCGCTTTTACCGGATAAAAGAAGAAGAAGACAAAAAGTGGAATGAAAAAATCAGTTGATTCAGCGTGGACGTAGCTTTACGATTGTAGCCTTCCGTCGACGACCGATCATCGAGAACCGACTATCCTCGATCTCCCGGCAATTATTTCCAGAGAACGATCGTCGATCGTTCGCACTTTCGATCGTTTCGAAATCGAATTTTCACCGTTGCTCGATCTCGAACGCGAACGCGACTGACGAACACTGACTCGGATGGTTAGAGCCACCCACCACCCACGGCGAGAACCGGCTGCTTTTTAATATTACGCGTGGGCAACGGTTGCTCAATCTGTTCTGCACGGGAAATGCAGAAAATTGTTCGTTCACCCTTCGGGGGAAGGGTGGGGGAGGGTTCGAGGCGATTCGAGGAAAGGAGGGGCAAGAATATTCATTTCGAAAGTGGATTTTCGAAACCGGCGAAGATCGAACAGACCTCGGTCTGTGATTTTGATCCGCGGATCGAGGCGAGTTGTGCTCCCAGTAAAATTAGTCGAGCAGAAATCTAACTCGGTGAATGGAAAAGCATCCTGTTGGGCGAGTTCACGGGGCATCGCCAGGATTGTTTAACATTTTATTTAAAAAAATCACAGTACATGCAAAATGGATTTTGTTTTTAGACCCGTAGTTCTCGCGCGCGTCCGAACATCGTATCGCGAATATCGTGATTTAATTCTGGAGTCTGGAGCGACTTTCGAGTTTCCTGATCGCGCGGTTCAATAAACTCGGGGATCCGATCGGTGCAATTTCTCTGGAAAAAATAAAAGAAACGAAGACGGGAAATAAAAACGGAATATATCTCGCCGGGTTTCGTTTGATATCGATTCCCGCGATCTGCGCTTCCCTCTTCTCCCCCTTCCGTCGGACTTTCACCGATTTCATCTTGAACGAGCTTGGATCCGATTACCAACACGCCGGATGAGCCCTGCCAGCTGGAATTCGCGCGACAAGCTTCCTCGTCGACGATTATGTTATTTTCGATTATGTTCATTCCTCGGGTAAAACCGAAACGAAAAGAGTAAAACCTAACTTTCTTTCTCCACGAATATTTCAGACAAAAATTCATCTTCCGAACTGTCTTATTGTCAAGAAATGTTGAATCGTAAACGATGTTCTCGAAAAGATCAAAGAGAACAATCTGAATCATACAGGTAGCCGTGGGCAGCCGTCTTTTGACCCGAAAGACAAAAAGACACTGTCCATCCAAGATGAGCTCCGCTGATGGGCGTTGACGGGGTTCATCGGCTTATTTCGACATAGTGCACGACCGACCGGGTGGTTCCTAGCACGATTCCGGCAAAGAAAACTAGAGCTATTAAACGGGTCTTGCCACATGCCGCGCCATAAATCCCATAAAGCTTCAGGACGTTGAACGATGTAATGGCTTTCGAGCGGTCACTTCCAGTTTCTCTGCTCTTCTTTCTTGCTTTTTCTTCCTCTCCTGCCCTTTCCCTTTCCCTTTTTCCCCTTTTGAAACGCCGTTCGACTGTAAAGGAACTTCATGGAGGCATGGGACCTCGTTCACGACACCAGGGAAATGGCCTGATCCTCGAGCTGATACGACCTGTATCCGCGGTTACGTGACTGCTTTGGACATCGACGGAGAACCTCGTGTATTCAGAACGCGGCTCCAGCCCTGTCCGAGACGATTTTTCAAAATCCTGGTCGTTTATACTTTTCGAAAGTTGCTCCCGTCGCGCGTCGCCATGGGCCTAGCCGATTAATATGAACAAAACTGCCCTTAGAGGATTTTCAATGGCTATCGAACCGTTCGAAAGCTGACCAAGAAAAACCCCTCCGAGTCAAATTTCAGTACTCTTGCTTGCCCGCGAGGGTAGTCACAGGATAAATTAGATTTCCGGTCTCCGATGCGTTCTAAAATTCGGAAAAAATGTGACATATTTTGGACCCTAAGGCGCATTTTACAGAATTTTTTCAGATTTTTTATTGCGAACTGTGCTCGTAGAAAATGAAAAAATTCCCAAGACTCCCGCTTCGCATCCTTCAACCCCGTCTACAGTCTACGGCATGGATGGCCAACCTGCGACGCATGCGCCAAACGTGGCGCATTGGATGATTACAAGTGGCGCACTAGATCCTTGCGCCTATACTTTTCTTTTGAAGCAGGCGCCATAACTGAATCCATCTTCATATTTTCAACGCCTGAGAGCTCTCGGTTGAATTTATGCAGCCTTGTTACTCATCAATTCGTCGCAATTCTTTGACAGTTTACAATTATAGGATCGCCCTCTCGTCCAAAAGACCATTTCTCACTATTGTAGATTAGTGCTCCAATGAACGTGTGTCTTTTCAACTGGCGCAAGTTAATTAATTTAGTTGCGCGATTCAGTTATCCCTTTTCCTCCCCTAACCGAAGCAGATCCTACCCCTATTCCTATTTTCCAACCGCAACAACGAACGTAAGAAGGTGGAAAAAGTGCTCGAGTTGTATGGCGCACCTGAACTCGTATGTGAAAAAATTTTACGCATGCCAGGCAAAAGATTGGCCACCCCTGGTCTACGGAATCCTCCGCGAAGATTGGCCGCACATTAACGTTGATATCGATTGAATGGCAACTCGACAAGCATCGAAACGCCTTGGCAACGGGTATCATGTCAGAGGTGTCAACGACGAGCGACGAAGAAGTCGTAGTGGGAGCATGATTCTGAAAACGGACACCGTAGTTGCGCAACTAGGACATCATTCGCGGGCGAATAAAAATAGAAGGAGAAGGGGAGGAGGAAGAAGAAGAAGAAGAAGAAGAAGAAGAAGAAGAAGATTGATAGAAACGAAATGCAACAGGAATCAGATACGGGTGCAGACTCAACACGGCCGAGTTACATACTTCAGCACGTGGCAACGAGACACTGACGGTGCGGCGCGGCGCGGCGGCGGTCGCGCGGTCGCGCTCGCGCTCGCGCTATACTGACCTACGTATAAGTGTGCGCGACTTAACACCGATAACAAAAACAAGTCCGAGAGATAATGCGCCGGAGACGACAAGGATACGGGAGCTGTTTCCATCTCCCGATTGTACCGACTGTTATCTGTCTCGATCTCGCACTCGGCTGCATACGATATCTTCGAGAATGCTGATCTCAGCGGGCGGCGTGAAAATGAAACTGCGCGATGCACTTCCGGAATTCGGAACACATTTTATTCCACTGCGGACAATTCCGCGAATAGTGCGGGTTGCGACATTGCATACGTCTCTGACCAAGCGAACTTTCTGTCTTCGTCGTTGATTCATTCTCTCTCGTCGTTCTTAATTTTTTATTTGCTTATTATATTAACTTCCCGATTTTATAAGGAAGTTACTGAAATGACCACGAAAATCGAGAATCGATGTTTTAGCAGATCTTCACGTTTCAAGGTCATTGGAGTCAGTTTAGACTATTTTCAGCAAAATGTTTGTATGTGTGTGCGTGTGTGTGTGTGTATGGTGTCAAATTTTTCGTTAACGTTTTCTGAAAAAGTAACAACGCGATCAGAATGATGAACGATGCAATCGATGTGCACCGCTGTAACTTAGAGCTGATTCGATTTTGGTCCAATTTGGTCCAGTAGTTTTTTAGTTTTTTTCGAAAGAAGTTGATTCAACAATGCAATTTATACGAGAGGACGGAAATTTTCCACCGAAGAAACAACTCGCGTCTATGTCGCGCTCTGATTGGTCCGTGTTTTTCGTTAATAACTCGTAGACAAAGCCGCGGATAACATTTTTGCAAAGGAAAATGTCGCTCCAAATGACGTCAGGAACCTCCCATTTCCGGCTGTTGAAGGAATTTTGGGACACCCTGTATACTGCAACTAACGAATCGGGAAGTTCTTTGTGTGACTCTTGGAGAGTCACACACCAGATATAAAACATTCATAGCTGTGGGCCCTACTAGCCATGCGTACCAATATCCATTCATTCTTATAATCTTTGATACGGTTTCGATATGGTAAGATCGGACTTGAGAGATCGGATTTGTTTTCTTCCGAGTTCAGTATGAAGGAAAGAGAAAGCAGCGTTCCAATTTTTCAGAGAAATTCTCAAAATGCTTGTTTGGATAATTTCGAAACGCAGTGTCCATTTGCCCGATTAATATTTCATCGGTGACTACAAACTACAAACTAATCTATGGACGGTGGACGGAACACGATCTTTCGAATTTCAGTGGCAACTGTTATGAATTCTGAGGACCATGCGACACGAGATGTTGGCGAACCGTGCGCCACGCGTAATCTATGTAACGTTATACCGTTTGATTATCTGTACGCTGGTCGTACTTTATCCCTGTGACATCCTGTATGTTATTACACTCGTAGGAAGCATGCGTGGACAGCGAGCTCGCGAAACATCCGCGATGGAAACAAACGAACCCACTCGATGCCTTTCCTACACCACTGTCTCTCCGTTTACATTTACAGTTTACGGTGCTCGTTGGCAAACCACCGCGATAAAAAATGCAATTTGATTCGTTGCTCGAGTCTTTCAATTTTCAAATCTGGTCGGATTGGTGTATTCGAACAGTGGCACTGTTCGAAAATGTTAAACATTTATCAATCATGACTTTATTTTATGAAACATTAGCAGATCCAAAACAGTACATTTAATCTCTTTGTACCTGCTAAGGGCGGGAATACCTTTGCATTTATGCTCTTCTCCGCTGAATGGATTCAGAAATATTCTTCCTATTATCGATCGTATGATTGTTAAAGAAATGATGCGATAGTGTTCTCGGCGCAACGCACAGTGGGTTGAAAAGCGAAAAACGCGGACAAAAATCATTTCTGAAGCTATTTCTAAGTTTAAAATTAATAAAAATGGTACAGTTTTATAGATTTTGAGGTGCTGAATTGAAATTAATAATCAGATTTTGTTTAATTCCAAACCCATAAAAGTTATATAAGGTTTTTTAGAAACGGTTTTCTCGAACTTGGGCGTACATATTGTTAATTGTTTTATTATTAATAAAGGTATATTTTAAAGTTATTGTATACTAAATTCTGTATAATTTACTTAATGTTAATCGTCGCACCATATCCCATAGTCATCCCAAAAGGTTGCTGTAGCAGACAAAAAACGCGCACGTGTTCATTGTACATACATACAAAATACAAGAAATAAGAGAAGAGCAAAAACTATTTATTTGATTTCCACCTCAATCCAAATAATAAACAATCTTTCATTTGAAAATAAGAAATAATAATTTATTTAAATAAAAATTTTAGTTATTATTTGCAATTAAAATCACACGTTTATTTATTATTTAAAATAAAATTTGCTGTATTTGGTTTCATAAAATTTGGTGTATGGTATCCTCTTCAACGCAACGTGTGAAATAAGAATGAGAAACATTCATGTGGTTGGTCCATAACAATCAAAAATCAAAAAACAAACGATGAATCTCTTTCCCCTTTCGCTCTTTCTGTCTCTAAACAATTGCCAATCGGCGCTCCAACAACAATACCACAATACCAGGCATTCTTTGCCCATTATTGCCTTATTATCAGACTGCGGATCTTTACGCATTTATAGCAACATTGAGAAGATGAAATTCAAAATTGTTGGAAAAGTTTTAAAATTGAAGATGTCAATCTAAAAATTACTACAAAATTTGGCTGGATTTCTTTTGGAAATGGCTTTCCTCTTTGGATGCCCAAAAGACACCATACTGACTACCTGAACGGCGCGGCGCAACCGTGCATTCTCTCGCGTCATCGTTTTTGTGAGACAGTACACACACCTGCAGCTATCTGTGCCTGAAACCTTTTTAGTTTCATTGTACACATGTCTACCAATAACGTGTATAAATTTGTAATGCACCGATCGACACCGATCGGTTTATAACTCAATTTAAGCTGAAAAAAGGCTTGAAAATTACTCTTTGTTTCATCAATGTTTATAGGTGCTATATACAACAAAACCAAATAAAATCCATGCTTATTATTTTCGTCTTGAAACACGCTTTCAGTTAAGTACATGCAAAAACTCTTTACTCATACGTGTATTAAGTTACGTAATGACGTGTTACTAAATGAAACGATATTCTAAAAAATTCAGGAGAAGCTAAGCTTATGAATTTTTATGGAGCTTCAGCATTTAATTGTGAAATATAGATATGGAATTTTGTAAAATGAAATGAGAAAATGATGCCTCGTTTATCTACTAGCAAGTTCATAATACAATTTTACATTTTTCGTTTAGTCAGAAAAATGATTTTTGTCCGCGTTTTTCGCGTTTCAACCCACTGTGCAACGGTTCGATCATGTAATTACAAAAAAGCAAATTGTGCAAGTTAAATTAAACTTTCAACGCGTTTCAATCCCTATGTGGATCATTCTCAAGAAGGAAGAAAACTTCGTATGCTTTACGAAAATTCTTAAAAACGAAACTGAAATCTGTGAACACGTGTTGCTACCATGTCGTCACGCAAGCTACTGAAGCAGAGACGTAAGGCCAAACTCATAGGGATTGAAACGTTGAAAGTTTAATTTAACTTGCACAATTTGCTTTTTTGTAATAACATGATCGAACCGTTGCGCCGAGAACACTATAACATCATTTGGATTCAGAAATATTTCGCATATTGTACTTCAAGTGAAACGGTAATGCTTTTGTGACTGAATGGAAGAACGGGTCGACCCACATTATACAAGAACAATATCACTGTCCGAAGTCCGAAGTTTCACGAACATTCCGTTATGCGGCTTAACTTATGTTCCGACAACATTAAAGTCGCGAAGAGAATGCGGGGCGGAGCCAAAGGGAAGAAAGCCGACCCGGAGCCACGATGGTCCACCGTCACTGTATAATGCAGATTGACCTGCAAATCGATCACGTGATTCCGACGATAGCCGAACGAGCGATCCATCATCCCTAAGCGGTCCCTGTCGTTTATCCGTGAACCTGGTGCAATCGTCGGACCCGTTGCGAAAACAGAAAATACTTATTGCTCTCTATCTTTCAGCTTAGACTCGGGTAATTGCACCGCGAGCCAGTATTTAGGGCAACCCTCGACCTACATTACGATATTCCGTTAGCCGACACCATAAACTGCCCTTCAGCAAAAGGAAAACTCTCAAGAAGGATACTTATTACGACCTGCTTCTCCTAACCCCGACCGAGCTATAAAAGTAACGAGACGTTTCTCGATTAAGAAGGTTGCATTTCAAGGCTAACCATTTGTATTAGTTCCTCCGTCTTTCATTTATCAAAAGGTTTCCGGTTTCTCATTTCAACACTTCGAAGCATTATGAAATTTCTAAAGGAAAGCTTCTCAGAGGTGAAAATTCTTCCAGCACGATCTCCAAACATTTCTTAATTATTATTCGTTGGAAAGATGCTCCGAAAGAAAATTTTCTTCGGGCATGAACATTTTTTCTGCGACACTCCAATTCGTTTTCTAATTTTTCACCGTTCTAAGGCGTCCCTTGCAACATCGCAAAGGTATTTTTGAGCGGACCAATTGATCTCGCGGCATCGGAATGCAAAAACGTGGCCGAGTACGGCGCGGCGCGTCGATACCCCTAAACGTGTCAAGGATCACGGCAGGAGGATTCGTCGCGGCGCGGCGCGGCGTTTCGATGGTCACCGGAATTATTTCTGTATCAGGACACCGGGAATCGATCGCGCGCGTCTCTCGTTTCGTGTACTTACAAGTGTACACACGTTTCTGTTCGAGGAAACACGCCGCCGCGCCGCGTTGCTCCGCGCGGATCGTCCAAGGAGATCGGCGCGGCGATTCGATATCAAGCGCTATCAGTCGCATCTACGCGTTTATGGGCGATAAACAAGAGCCGAGCTGGCGAATATACACAGAAAAGTTTTTCGAATTTTTCTTTCACCCTCACCTTGCTCGCGCCGCGCCGGTCACTGCAGATAAACGCCGCGCCGCGCCGCGCCGCGCCGCGCCGGCGATAACGGTTTACAAGCTGGCGAGAACCTGTACACGTGATTCGCGGTTGAACACGTGCTCCCATTATACATTCCGAATTTTCCGAACACTTTCGCAATACCAATGACAATCAAATTTAATGATGTTTTTAACCGACTTCGAAAAAGGAGGAGGTTACTCAATTCGATCTGTATGTGCCTTTTTTTCGCTTTTTCTTTTTTACTATGTATGTTCACCGATTACTCCGAGATGGATGGACCAATCAGTGTAGGGTATATCTCCCGATTGGTCCATTCAAAACAAATTTTGCATTCTTTTATTCCTTACGATTTTATTTGCAAAAAATGAATTATTTCACCGATTACTCCGAGATGGATGGACCAATCAGGACGAAACCTTCTGCATTTTGTTGGGTATGTCTCCCGATTTCTCCCTTGAAAACGAATTTTGCATTTTTTCATTCTTTGCGGTTTTTATTGCAAATGACCAATACAATCGAAAAACCATCCTACGGTGTTCTACAAATTCTGCTCGTTCCACTAAAAAGTGTGAAATAAAAAAATTTTATAAAAAAAAATTAAACCGACTTCGAAAAAACGCACTAAAAAGCATGAAATAATTTCCATTTAATTGATGTGAATGCACACGAACTTAAATACAATACAATCTTTTCGGAAGTGGTGCAAAATTGAAAATTTTCGACACTGGAAATTACGAAAATCCTTAAATTCTTCTACATGCTTTCACATATTAATGTATCTTCTCTTCCCACCTACTGATTTCCATGTCCACCATATTCCAATGAAATCATAATCAGCAACATCTGTCATTTGGAAAATTTTCAATTTTGCGCTTCCTCCGAAAAGATTGTATTGTATTTAAGTTCGTGTGTATTCACATAAATTGAATGGAAATTATTTCATGCTTTTTAGTGCGTTTTTTCGAAGTCGGTTTAATTTTTTTTTATAAAATTTTTTTATCCGCGCAACTGTTTCGATCACTTATTAAATCTAGCAATTTTGCAATCAACTTTTTTTCATTCCTAACGTTTCTGTTCAGTTTTGAACATTTTTCAACGGAAAAAATTGCATCTACAATAAAATATATATATATATTAAATACAGTAAATAGAATAGGTACATTGAAAATGAAACAACCAGGATGTTAATACATACTTGCTATAATAACTTTAGTTGTGTGAAATGAACATATTGGAAAATTAATTTGTGCACGTTGATGGTTTAGAACAGGCCTGGCCAACCCAAATGGTTTCAAGAGCCACTTTGATGACGCGTAACGTTACAGCGGGCCGCACTTTTGGTAAGCACGCTTTTCAAATATGTAATACAAATACAAAATCAATAAAACTGTTCTGTTTTACTATGATTCAATATAATTAACTATTGAGTCTTAATTAATGAGACATTTGTTTATCCTTTCTTTCACGTAATTTTTGTAAATCTATATTTACTACATGTTCGACGCTGCACATCTTAGCTGGTTTTCTAAATTGGCATCAGTTAATGAAGCACGCGATGAATTCATTGTAAATTTCATCTTTGAAAAAAATGTTTCCCCTCGTTGCGCTCGTTGTGCAAAATATCTTAAGTTAGAATATCTCTCGGATGTAATATAAGTATTGTAAAAATTAATTTTTCATGTGGACGGTAAAATTTGTTTTATTTCATTGCCGCACTGTAACTCAATTATATCAAAGATATCAAATATAGAACTGGAGTTCGTAGTCGCACTTGCGCATTACAACAACGATACATGCAAATTTTCATTTATTTAATATTTCTTGTACACATACAACAAAAAATGTAAAATCGCCCGACGGGCCGCACAATTTAACGCGGCGGGCCGCGCGTTGGCCAGGCCTGGTTTAGAATGTACTGCGGTCAAAGTAACCGTTAAGACAGAGCCCAAACACTGAAAACACTGAAGACTACACATATAGACACACTAGTCTGAACATAAGGATCCACCAAGAGACAGATTAGTGTGTCTATATGTGTAGTCTTCAGTGTTTTCAGTTTTTGCGCTCTGTGTTAACGGTTACTTTGACCGCAGTACATTCTAAACCATCAACGTGCACAAATCCACTTTTCAATGTTCATTTCACACAACTAAAGTTATTACAGCAAGTATGTATTATCATCCTGGTTGTTTCATTTTCAATTTACCTATTCTATTGCAAAATTGCTAGATTTAATAAGTGATCGAAACAATTGCGCCGAAAACATCATTAAATTGAATGTTCAACATTTACGATCGACAATCGGGATTATTTTACCAATAACAATACAATATTGTTGTGTACATGTAGAGCGACAACACAAAATCAGTTGCTGGATCGATTTTTCAATTTCAGTTTATAATTTTGTCTCACAAAATTCATCCCTTGGACCCTCCCCCTACGACTCATCCTACTTTCATTAAAATTGTCTTAAGAATTACACGTGGAAACATTCGAAGAGGTACACAGAGAAATAATGAAATTTTCATCGACGATTTTGACAAAAACTCGGACATTGGATGGTTGGTTGACAGGTGACCGCGCTTCCGCGTTCGTAGATTCCGTAACAATTGAAGGACTCGAACAATTCACTCCGCAGTCTAGAAAATCCCGCAAAGAACGCAGAAGCATCGTCAAGGTTAGCTCAACATTTCCTCACACTCGTCGGAGCTAAAGCGCTCGATAGATCCCGAAGACCCCCGGTGCAGGGATGACCAACAACACCGAACGAATAGGAACTAGCTAGCCAGGATATCCCGGTGTCGTTCGACGGATAATAACAATGATAAAAAGCAGTACTCACCCATGGTGTCACGTGTAACCGCAGAATCCGGGAAACCAAAGTGAAAGGGGGCTGAAGCTGGCTCCGGTTCTCCGCGATCGTCCACTTTCTATCGATCAAACCAGGCGGGGGTGTGACAGCAGAGGGAACGGGGGGCGAGAATCAGGGGGACAGAGGGGGGTTATAGCGTCCGATCGATCAATTACGCAGCTGGCCGTGGGTCTGTCGCGTGGTGTCCCGTCGAAAACGGAATCGATTCGCGAACTCGCGACGCTAAACGTTTCGCGTTTTCTCTATCGCCTCTCTATGTCAGCGGGGGCGACGCGACGGGGGTGGGCTCGCCGCCTCCCATAAGCTGTCGCGTGTTTCACCGTTATGTCAAACCCGAGCCTCGTAACCAGAGAGTCAGAGAGAGAGAGAGCCTCGAACATTCCTGGACCGAGTCCAGAAGCGATCTGAATTCCGTCGACGGAAATTCCAGCGACTGTCATCGCCAAGGTGCATCGAGGTAACCGCATATCAAAAGAAATATAGGGCTAACCCGTTTCCATACCCCCACCAGGTCGAAGGAACCACCCTTTCGTCCTGCTCCAGTTAACGGACGTGCTCCTATGGGGTGGAGCGCTTGCACCCTTCTCGACGAGGAGATTCTGATGTGGTTTTGTAACTCTGAGAATATTATACAGGGTGTCCAGTAACTGGTGGTACAAGCGAGTAGGGGGTGATTCTACGTGAAAAATTAAATGGAAAATGTAGAATAAAATTTTTTCATATGTGACGCTTTATTTTCGACAAGAATAAGTTTGAAGATTTGTCGAGTACGCGTGTAAATACTTGATTTAGCTTCGGTTCGACGGATTTTACTATCTTACTGTTCCGAGTAGGAGAGTACTTCCGTGCTTCTACAATGAAATCCGTCGAGCTGAAGCTGGTCCAAGTGCACGCGTACTCGACAAATTTTCAAACTTCTTTTTTTCGAAAATAAAGCGTCATATGAAAAAATTTTATTCTACATTTTCGAGTCAATTTTTCACGTAGAATCACCCTCTACTCGCTTGTACCACCAGTTACGGGACACCCCCTGTATATTATTATTATTATTTATTTATTATGGACGGACCGAATTCCTCTTACATAAATGTTTACAATAGAAGAAGATAAAGGACTACACGTATAATAACAAAGAAGGGACATGCACAGAAACCAATGGTACACCAACGATATGGTATTATCCTATAATCCTGCGTAATTGTTTTTTAAAAGTGTGCAAAGACTAGATAAAGAAATCAATGCGATTATAGAGAGTGCTAGAGTCTGCAATAATGCGATTTATTGGATTAATTAATCCATAAGTAGATCTGGCTTTAAGTGTTTGAAATCCTGCTCTAATTCTCAGTACACGTTCAGGTACATAGAAATTGATTTGCGCAAGCAGAGAGGAACAATCAATATGATTATTAATTAAATTAAAAATCAAGCTCTGGTCGCGAATACTCTTCTTCGAGCGGACAATGTTTCTAGGTTCATTGTGGTTAATATTGCGGAATATATACATAGAATGTACGATATTATGTAGATTGATCTTAGGTGTATTTGAAGACACCGATGGAAACGTACATGAGACTGTCGTAAGATAAAAGTGTATAAAGCAAAAAACATTCTGAGTGATCACTTCTTAAACTCATGATATACATTATATGTATGTATACAAGCCTTTCTAAACAATAAACGCAAATTCTTCTCTCGATCGAAATTTAATACATAATAAATTTGTGATTTCGGCGCAAGGTTCGATCGTTTCAAACCACAGCAAATGTGCAGTTAGTTAAAAATGCATCTCGAGGTTTCGATCCCTATGTGGATCGTTCTCAAAGAGACATTTTTTGCGTCTGAAAAATAATGTATGTAGGTATAATATAATGTAATTGGAAAAACAAACGTAGCACAGCCATGTAAATCCAACGGAAAAACAACAAATTAAAAACCACATACTTGCTGTGACAAGAAGAACAAAATTTTTAAACAAATGCTGAGGAGTTACAAATAGCCGGACTTTGTTCCATGGTGGCAGAAGTGTAATCTAAACAATTATTTGTTTGAAATGTACTCTTCGTTAAACAGAGAAAATCGCAGCAAATACGATTGCTGCTAGCATAAGTATTTGAACAACATCAAAATATGGTGGCTCCAGCTTTCCAGTTCCTTAATGTAATTGGGGCACCAGCATCAAAGAATAATATCCAAAGCCTCCAGTGCATCGGATGTCCATTCGATCCGTCCCGAGATCGATACAATTGCTGCATTAATATTCATATCGATATTATTAATAACGCCGCAACGTCATGCGACCGAGGTTCAGCAATATATCCAAGAAATCGATAGCGAAGCGAGAGCGCTTTCGCCGAGATAGCAATTGACGACATTCGATTTTTTTCAAAAGGACGGAGGAGATCGCAGACAGATCGTCGTGTATCGATGATCGAGCTCTCCGAAAACTTCTAGCCGCGCGGAAGTTTCAGAAACGAAACGAAAAGTCCAATACTTTCTCCTGGCATTCCGTTCTGGTTCGAGCGCGGTTTATTTACACATAGCGATAGTATTTCTAAGAATAGTGCACGCACGCCGCTGGAAGAGCGGGAACGCATTATCGCGCGAGTACCAACGCGATTCTGCTGTTCGTGTAATTACGCGGTCTGAAAATGCGGGAAAATGAACGACGCTGAACTTTGTGTTTTCCTGGTAACGGCCTGTCCCTTATAGCGATCTCAATTTTGATTTGTCCAGCATAAAAAGAATTGCTAGACGTCACTGTCTCTCGGTTGTCCCGTAAGAAAATGGCAAAGCGGGGCCGATGAAAGAAAATAAAATTTTATAAAAAAAAATTAAACCGACTTCGAAAAAACGCACTAAAAAGTATGAAATAATTTCCATTTAATTTATGTGAATGCACACGAACTTAAATACAATACAATCTTTTCGGAGGCGGCGCTAAATTGAAAATTTTCCAAATGACAGATGTTGCTGATTATGATTTCCTTGGAATATGGTGATCTTGGAAATCAATAGGTGGGAAGAAAAGATACATTAATATGTGAAAGCATGTGGAAGAATGTAAGGCTTTCCGTAATTTCCATTTCAATTTTGCGCCGCCTCCGAAAAGATTGTATTGTATTTAAGTTCGTGTGCATTCACATCAATTAAATGGAAATTATTTCGTACTTTTTAGTGCGTTTTTTCGAGGTCGGTTTAATTTTTTTTATAAAATTTTTTTATTTCACACTTTTTAGTTGCAAGTGGGATCATCGCGAATATATTCCGTACTAAATATGTAAGGTTTCATCGCGATATCGGTACGTTCCTTGCAGAGTAAACGCCGAAGAATATAAATGAAGGATTACGTTTTTTTGCAGGAAAAATCGTCACAAATGAAAAAATGGAAAAATTTTTTTAACGGGACCACCCTCGGAACATACTCTACAAGATGCAAGAGGTTTCGTTTCGATTGGTCCAACCATCTCGGAGTAATCGGCGAACATACATGAAATTTATGATCAAAGATATCTTTCGTCTGAATATTCACGAATCTCCGTCAGAGATTTACAAAAACGTCTTTCTCTGTCAGCCGTCACATTCCGAATCGTAATTTATAAATATCTGAAAGCCGCAATCGATAACGGTAACGACGTCGCGTCGTTACTGTTCCTAATATCTAACATTCAGCGGAGTTCACGACGCAACGATGTCGGTTAATCACCACCCTACATTTTCGCAAATAAAATCGTAATTGATAAAAACATGTAAAAATTGTTTTGCACGTGACCATCCCGGGAACATACTCTACAAGAAGCAAAAGGTTTCGTTCCGATTGGTCCATCCATCTCGGCGTAATCGGTGAACATACATAGAAAAAAAAGCGGAAAAAAGGCACATACAGATCGAATTGAGTAACCTCCTCCTTTTTCAAAGTCGGTTAAAAACAGCCGCGTGGCAAATGGCAGCCCTAGATTCGGGTCAGTCGACGTTGGAGAAACGGAGGGATCTTCGGCCGATGATTTGGAAACGAGAACGCGTTTTGCATACGTGGGAGCGTACCTTGTTCCCGCGCAATCGTTACGCAAGCCAATGGTCGGACGCGGCTTATCGTCGCTATGATAAAAATGCGAGCGCGACGAGCGCACCGCCGCGCCGCGCCGCGCCGCGCGAACATGATTCCGCTCGAGGAAAAATCGTTCCGGGCGTTCGAATCACCCGGGAAGAGGGAAACGGCCCCGGTCCCGGCCCGTGTGCCACGGTCTCCTTTACTTTTTCCTCGGCGCACCGCAACGATTGCCAATCGGCTGAAAGTCAGCCGGTCTACTTTCCGTGCCGTAAATCATCAAGCCCGGTTTATCCGAGTCGTGAAACATTTTCGTTTTCGCGCTAAGGGAAAACGAAAGCCGCAGTCTTGCTTCAGGATCGCGTCCACCATTCTTCCATTATTTTCTGTTGGTTTTCCTTTGGTCAGATATACATTAAACTTATTTTAGAAAGCTCCGTTGGGAAACGCGTTCGACTCTTTTCAAGGGAGTGTAACATTTTCGGATACCCTGTATTTCGAATCAAATAAAATATTATTATTATTATATACGGACCGAGGTCCTTTTATACACGAGTTTACAGACTTTTCGTATAACTGACAAAAACAAATAGAAAATAACAAAAATATACAAAACGAACAAAAAAAGAAAATTTCCTTAACCTAAAATTTTTACATTCGATGGGACAAGCGCAGAACTCCACAAATACAGGTACGATATTAGCGAATAATCTCGCGTAATTTTGTTTTGAATGCCTGTAACGTGCCATTAAAAAAATCAATGTTATTGTAAAGTGTATTTGATCTCGCAATAATCCGATTTATAGGATTCATTACTCCATACGAGGATTTGGATTGCGTTGTTTGAAATCCTGCTCTCATTCTCAAAACACGTTCAGGTACATAAAGATTAATTTGCCTAAGGGGAGCGGAACAATCTATATTATTATTCAACAAATTAAAATTGAAGCTTTGGTCGGATACTATTCTTTGATCATATAATGTTTCCAGGTTGACTATACTTAATATTTTAGAGTAATCATGATCAAAGATTGACATAGGATTATTTGTCTTATATGCACAAAAGCTAAGAAATTTATGCTGCACTTAATTACCAATGAATAGAATTAAAAATCTAATAAAGTATTGAAATTTTTTCTTGTACTATTTCAGATATAGGAATCTTAATGATTTGGTCGAGTACCCGTTTTCAAAGCCCATCGACAAGAATGTTTAAGGAAGTTAAATAATAAAAATATGCTGTATTAAACTACGTAAATTGAAAATTGCGGATCTTCTATTTAATAAAACGTTCGGCACGCGTCGAATTTCGCAAAGGCCCTTTAGCGGAATTATCTTCTCGACTATGTAACAAACGATAAGTACACAATAGAATTTCCATAATTCGTTCGATCGAAGGGAATAAGCGAGCCGTAGACGCCTCGTCACGATGAGAAAAATAAACGAAGAATCGTATCATGCGGAAATACCGTCTCGTGCGTCAATCCGACGATCGAGTTTTCAATTTAAATTTGTGATCGATCTAATTACAATCGACTTGTGTCACGCGTGCACGATCATGCGTTCTTCTTTAACAATTCTGTCTCGCGCGGGTTTCGTTTCGCTTCTATTTCTAGAGATTCCAGTGAATTGTTCTTTATTTTGTTTATCGTTTTCTCTGGCTGGTGGAAGATCGACTGATTATATGGGAGGAGGGAAATGGGGAAGAAAGCAAGCAGGAGAGCGGAGTCAGTCGGCAACCGAGAGGCTGGACCACTTCTGGAGTAGGGAGATCCATATCTGGATTGGCTGTGGATCATGGGCCAATGGAGAACGAGGGGATCACGCTTGCGCAGCATCCCATGGATCTCTCCTCTCCCAGCCATCGTCGCCTTCCCGTAAATCTCTCTTGCAGGAATCAGAGTATTCTGATCTTTGCGAATTTTCTTTAGGAGAACCACTGAACCTTTTGCACTGGAATTTTGCACACGTATTTGTTGCTATTCGAAATACATGTGCGAATTTATCAGAACAAAAACAGACCGTCCCCTCAAAAATTAAAATTATCTATAAGATTACTTATAGCTTTGTTTATCCTTTCGCACACATATTATACGACACACGTTTGTTAATTTTCAAAACCTATCATGTCAACTCTTGTGTACATATTTCAATGTACTATTCGTGTATCCGTGTATTAAATAGTATCCGGACTTCTGCGGATACGGATATATCAATTACACGTGTATATTTTGGGTATCTCTAGTAAAAATCCTCGCAGCCTCTCGCAGCTCGTAAAAACGGAAAGAGGTTCTCCCGGAAGAGAACCGGAACTGAGGACTGACCGGGAATCAGCTGGGGTCATAGGTTCGTTTACCTGCACGCTTTTGGGCCCGTGGGTCGCTACCTGTTCGATCCGGAGCGCGTGGAAAACCTGATTTCCGAGAGGCCCGGCTGCTGTCATAGGGGAACCGTCAGGTTCGCAGGTCAGATTCCGCGTAGGGCGAAAGGGTGAGGGTCATGCAGGTAGATAACCCTTTCAGGGATCCCTTTAAATGCCCTTATTTCGGCCGGGTGTTGGAGAGCGTTTCTCGATAAAAATTACCTCCGCCGAATCCCTCGGACTCGAAGGAGCCAGGAACGAACCAGCGGATTGGCTGACCTGGGAAACCGTTTTTTCCTGGATCGATGAAGATGGACAACGGACGAGGAACCGTTGACTGTTTGCACGGGTCTCGGGATGACGAATTGGATCGTTCTTTCCCCGGTGACAGGGGTGCGCGTACCGGTTTTGTCGATTTCTCGGCCACTAACTCCGATTCCGGATATTATTGGCGAATTAGTCGAGTTAATGGATTGCCTGTGACATCGATGGGGAACGTGGTATTAATTATTTCGGAGGTAGCGAGGGAACAGGGTCGCTGCTTTTGGCGTAGAGAAACGTGGTATTTATTATTTTAAACGGTAACTGGGGGATGAAGGGTGAGACAAATTTCTAAAGATAATTCTTTGAATTTTCATTATTTAATTGAATTTTCATTCAATATTTAAGAGGTGACAAATGCGGCGAAGAAGGGGGTGAAGCAAGGGGATTTTCGTAAGGGAAACGTGGCAGCGTGGTACAGTTTTCAGCGACTAACGGCCTTTCGGTACGTCTTGAATAATGTAAATATGGCGGCATGTTGCTTCCGATAAGAGCCGATAAACTTACACGCTCGGTTAAATTTCAAGGCTCAGTGAAGAAACACGTGGAGAGTCACGGAAGAAGAACATGTTTGCGGTCGGCTATCGGAGTCCGAAACCGTCAAGCACAATATTTTCTTTACCGCTCTCGAGTGCTCTAAAATCTCTTCCGCACACACTGGTCCTAAACAATGTTTCGGCGAATCTCCATCATTGGGAATCGAAAACAACCCTGGACCGGGACGGGACTCCAAACAATCTTTCACGGATTGATAAGCGAATATATCGAAAGAATATGAATTCAGGAAAAATCGAGGCGAAGATGTTAAATGAGCCTAGCGAAAGGTCTCCCCACGCGAACCAACAAATCCATAACTAAGCATTCCCTAGGAAAAGAGGACCAAATATCAAGCAAGCCTAACCTATCCCTTCCAAGAGAATAACCGTTGCGCGAACGGCCACCGCGATTGTAAAAAAAATCAGAAACGTGTCTGTGGACAGTCTACATAGATATTTACTCTCTTCCAGTTCCAATCCCCTGAGCTCTCTAGCAACATTCGAACCGTCTCGGGGCTCGATTAAACAATTTCAGCGAGCCAATCGGCTTTCAGAAAATCCTACCACCTCGAATTCCAGCTTCTGCTCCACATGAAATGAACCGTCGACGAAAACCACCCTGCAACTGCCAGGAGGTTCGTAAACGAAAACGGTGAACGCGTCGCGCGTCGAGTGGGGATAACCGTTGCTCCAGTTAGCGAAGTAGATCGACGGAAAAGGCGTCGCGTCGCGTCGGGAGAAAAAACAAACGAAGGCGAAGGTTGTCCAGGTGTTGCATCCATCCCTTAACGGTCAGCGATGATCGAGCCCTGTGCGCTTTCCCATCGGCCGCGTCTATCGTGCCGGACACGGACTCTCACCTGTGTGTCTAACGGATTTTTTCGACCTGATTTAAATAGGTGCCGCATAAAAATCGACCGTGGAGGGTGTTTCCAGGTAGAGACCGCCGAGTTCGGATGACCGCGGTTAGGTTCGGCCGCCGCGCGCCTCGCCGCGCGTCCTTTTCCTTTTCCTTTTCCTCGAGCAGAGGCAGAAATCCTGGGCTTCTCCCAGGTAGCCAGCGTCCATGGGAATCTAGGCCGAGTGACCATTCGGCATTCGGATAGGTCAGTCGATATTACGAATTAGAATATCGGAACCCCTTCCGGGACCCCTTGGGGTATCCAGGGGACGATGGTCAGCGTCTTCCTCTTTCCGGCTCCTCTCGAGCCTTTCATCCTGCGGGATGGACGGTTCTCTTCTTCTCGGCGATACTCCTCTGCTTGCATCCCATGGGGCGATGGTCCATGGGAAAGTGGCTCCCCTAACGCTCGGACAGCGGGTTCGGACAATCGAGGGTGCTCAGGACTCGCGGCTTTGTTCGGCCATTTTTTCAAACGTTCTTTTCGGAGATGTCCCGACCCCGACGCATGCGAAAATTTAGGCCACTTGGTTACAATAATAATCATTTGCTTTATTTCAGCCTTACAGCTAAGAAACGTGACTTGGTTTACATTAACCTATCTGTACAAAACTATCTTATTTCACGCATTCGGTCCATACTTTCTCTCATTCATTTCTATGTCTCACACATTCCTACCCTGTCCTACTCTTTCAGTATCCTAATTATCACTGGCCCACTTAATTCCATACTTATTGCTTCCCTCCCCATTCCCTAACTTTTGCATTTTTGCTTTGGTATTCTCTTTGGTTCATTTATGCTCTCTTTTCTCTTTTTTTATCAACTTCTCCAACCACTCTTCAACCTTTCTATGTATCTTTTTTCCCCCATTATCCTGCAATCCCATGTCAAATGCTCTAGGTTTCCGTACTTGTCCCCACATAGGTCGCATCCTCTTGCCTCTTCCTCCAGCCAGTATCTGTTCCAATTCTCTGAATTTCCGCACCTTTCCCGCGCTATGAGCTTTTATGACTGTCCCCTCTACCCTCCTTGCTCAGATAATCTGCTAACATTCCTATTCTTATGTGCTTGTATCTTTCATTGTATTTAGACTGCTCTATCTTCGTATGCTGTTCTTGCTGTCTCTACACTTTAACCTCTCCGTTATCTTCCTCTTTTGCATTCTCATCTCTTCCACCCCTGCTCGACTCCAACCGTTTCTCTTTAGATATTCCTCCCTTTCTTTTCCGCTTTCGCCCTGCACAATACCGGATCATTCAATTTAATGATGTTTTCGGCGCAACTGTTTCGATCACTTATTAAATCTAGCAATTTTGCAATCAACTTTTTTTTGTTTCCCAACGTTTCGGTTCAGTTTTGAACCTATTTCAAAGGTTCAAAGGTTCAAAACTGAACCGAAACGTTAGGAAAGAAAAAAAGTTGATTTCAAAATTGCTAGATTTAATAAGTGGTCGAAACAGTTGCGTCGGAAACACGATTAAATTGAATGTTCAACATTTACGATCGATAATCGGGATAATTTTACAAAACCAGATTCCTTTTCCTTCGGACATTCGTTGGCTATCTTTCTCCCGACGTTCTTTCTTACTCCTTCTGTGTACTCCAGGCCCTCATCCCAGTCCAGACCTAGAGGACACTTGGTTATACATATTGTAAAAGAATCTTCTCGGGCAATGTTAAAAATAATTCTGCAACAATCTGTGAGTAAACTGTGGGCGATGGAGGTGATGGGACATCTAGAAAAATGTTGTTTTATAATCTGTTGAATCCGGATTCACAGCATAGTTCATTAATCCTACCACCTAATTAGAAGTTGTCCCGTCCATGTCGAGTGAAAATACGTGATCCGCAAGCGTGCAAACAAGAATGAAATCGTCGTGGAAGGAACGGTCGAAGCGAGGGAATTTTGAGGCGTGACAACAGGTCGCGGTATCGCGTCCCATTCGCGAACGTACCATACACTGGCGTCGCGTCGCTCGGCTTGAGCTTCCAGAACAACTGATACATCGCGATTAACATAAATTTACAGACGGAACGTCCGGTGCTGCGACTGACTATCAGCGTGGTAACTGTCTGCTTTGCATACGCTTGATCCCCGAGCGTTATTTATTTATTTTCTTGTTTTCTTTTCCCCACCGCTCGTCGAGACGCGATATACTCGTTCAAAATCCTGCATTCTCGTTGCGTTTTCCCATCGTTATCGTATTTGTCAAGCCGAATAAAAACGTTGGAACGCGTGACAGGAGAGTGACGATAAATTTCGTCGTCGTTCCATCATCCTATTTCGTAAAAAAGTTCCGAACAGTTGCGGAGTCGGGGAATAGCGTTTCTCGCGACGGCTCTGCAGCAGAAACGGTTCTCCTCGGTTCTCGTTCGTTTCGTAACCGAGAGCCGGAGGTCTCCATCTTTCCCTACCACCTTGATTTCCCGGGCCGAAACACTGTCATTTCTGACATGAGTTCGGCTCGGTTTTTCCCACAGGCGGGATTGTTCGCGTCGACCCCGGCGACCCCGTTCGGTACGCGCGTCGCAACATCATCGTTACATTCACGCAAATGAGCCTGGCCGATGCCTAACACCGAGACACAACAGACACAAACTCTCCTCTGCTCTTCCTCTGGCCCCGGAGGTCTCATGAATCCGCATGAATATGGATCCCGTACGCGCCGTAATGCCGCGCCGCGCCGCGCCGCGCCGTGCCGCGGTCGCGTCGCATTCTCCGCGTCGATCACTCATTGATCCTCGGGTCAGGAGGATGCTCTAACTTCGGGTCTGATTATACCTGTCCCGACGTCATGCCGCGGTATTTACCGGACAGTCATCTTGCCCGACACCAAGGTCTTAACCCTGGCTGAAGAAGGGGACCAGCGCCGATTCTTCCGATGAATTATTAACAAAATTCACTTCCCAAAATGTTCCTCTATTCTTTTTTCTCCTCTCCTTCCTTCCTTCCTTTCTGCAATTTCCGAGGCGAAGACAATTCTTCTTTCCACTCGAAAATAAGTGGAAGAATTTAGACGACAAGAACATTTCTCTTTCTTTTCGAATCTTTTTATGAAGAAGAAAGAAGAAAGAAGAAAGAAACGTTGGGATCGATACAGGAAAATGATCGTTGCTTACCATTGTTATTGCGACTCGAAGCAATTCAATATTCACGGATGACACGGTGGAAAGAAGGAAAGGAAAAGACGCAATTGCCTCTGCGGCTATGATATGCTCAGGCATCGGTTATACATATTTGGCATATCTAAAGTTCGGAACGCGTGACTCACTGTCTCGTATCTCCGCGAGAAACCAATTCGTGTGCTCTTGTCGCGCAAAATGTCGAGAACTATCCATCAAACCGATAAAATTGCTCATTTATATTTCACGGGATCATGGGGACGGCCTCGCGGACACCTTAACGCCTGGGCGTTTTCTCGCATAGGTGAATATCCATATCTTCTGGCATTTATTAAAAAGTCGTGTGCTATTCTTAGCAGAAACGTCCATCAATTACTATCTTTTCGGGCGTAGGTTTTTATGTCCAAGCCACCGTAAAGGAACCAATAATTAAGACAAACCGAAGAACTAAAAACGGAATCGGAAGAAAGGACGACTGAATTATGCAGAACGCGATGAAACCCACGTTGTTCCATCGGCCATCGAAAGTCGGGGGAGCACAGTGATTCGCAGGGTGTCTCGATAAAGCCGTCGGCCCCCTCTGGTTTTCATTTTCCTCTTTTTCAGCGGATAATCGTTAAAGCAGGTGTCCCCGACGAGCGTGGGAGAGTCGAGCGGCCACCCAGCGCAACTCCCAACCCATTACTATAACGAACACCAAAGCGTCGCCATGGCGACCCGTGGAGAAACACACGTGGGGTTGTAGTGGCTCGCTCCCGTTTTTTCTCTCCTCTCTCTCTCTCTCTCTCTCTCTCTCTCTCTCTCTCTCTCTCTCTCTCTTTTCAGTTACACCACTCTTTCCCTCGCGCGTCACGAGGCCTCTCCGCCGCGCCGGTTCATTATTCTTTTTCCTCGGTTTTTGTTCAGCCGCGTTCTCCGTGTTTCCCTCGCCCTTCGACCTCTTTCGACGGCGCCGCAAAATTGTTCCAGGCAGTCGTAAAAGAGAAGAGTACAATCTGCAAATAGTAGATCCGTCGTTTCAATCGAATGTCACCGTGACAGTGAAATATTCGAAAAAAATCAAGAGTAGATGGCAGAAGTAAAGGTTTCAAGCTTTAGGACGAGTCACGTCGGTCCCCGTACGGAAAGATAAATTTTTCGTTACAGCAAAGTAGCGCGCAGAGAGCAGAGAAGAGAAGAGAAGAGAAGAGAAGAGAAGAGAAGAGAAGAGAAGGGAAGAGAAGAGAAGAGAAGAGAAGAGAAGAGAAGAGAAGAGAAGAGAAGAGAAGAGAAGAGAAGAGAAGAGGAGAGGAAAGGAGAGGAGCGGTTCTGCGCGAGCAGTGAATTAGAGGCCGAATGAGCCGAGCGAGCGTTTCCATAGGCAACGAAGCCCCGTTGCCATCGCGATACCTGGCCACAACATGAAATCGCCACTCTCACGATTTGTTTCGGGCCATTGATGCCACCGCCGGAATCAATTTTAACCGGCGCGGCGCGGCGCGGCGCGGCGACCCCCTTCAGCTGACTGTCGCCCGTCCGTCCATCCATCTCTCGGCCGCCCGCGCCCGGCCCTCGCAACATAAGCGCACCTGACGAATTATCCTACACGCCGGTACTCCATTTTCGAGCTTAATATCAACCCCATTTTCGTCTCTCCCCCGCTCGGGGGAGGAACGCGGACGGTGACATGGAAATCACTCTTTCGGACGACCGAGCCTGTGGCCACCGTCGACACGTAATTCGGCTTAATGGTGACTTCGATGACGGGGCGATTGACTACCCTCTACTCTACGGCTTCTGTCCGTCGCTACTGCCTTCTCCGTTTGAGGAACCTCGTCGTAGACTTTTGGCCGAGCCTTCCTCGATTTTTCTTAACGCAGACTTTCTTTTACGATTCGTCAACAAAATTCAACAGCTACAGTGGGTGTGCGAAGCATTCGTACACCTTTTGAAAATTAATAACTTTTTTATAACTGTACCAAACGACCTGATTTTTTATAATCAATTAGAAGCATTGGTTTACGGGAATGATATGCAAAAAAGATTTTCCAAAAATCATAATTTACAAGGTTACATGCAAAAAATACAAAAGGGATTTTTTAAAACTTCTCGGTGTGGGCGCTCAATGAAAATTTAAAATATATGTTTTGTAGATCTATGTTAGTTATACACGTGCTGAAAATTTCATCGAAATCGATTAACATACACACGAGCTACAAGCGGTTAAAAATGGTGAAAATTCTACACGAGTTCTGATCAATTTCTGCTTAAAATCCACAGAATCGTACATCTTTCGATGCGTGTCGTTTTTTCCTGCGTCAACCGATTTCGATGAAATTTTCAGCACGTGTATAACTAACATAGATCTACAAAACGTATATTTAAAATTTTCATTAAGGACGCAAATAAAAAAAGTTTCAAAAAATACCTTTTTTGTCTTTTTACACGTAACCACCGTAGATTATAACTTTTGGAAAATCTGTTTTGCATATCATGTCGTAGACCACTGTTTATAATTGATTATAAAAAGTCAGGTCGTTTGGCACAATCATAAAAAAGTTACTAATTTCTAAAAGGTGTACGAAATACTTTGTACACCCACTGTATCAGCTTTAACAATTACCAAGTTTCCAACCCCTACTCCACTAATTTTAATTTGCGTTGAGGTTAGTTAACGTCGTCAATATTCTACAGAGATGGCTGTCTCGATTGAAAGTCAGCCCTTCCTGAAAATTTCAGCTGTTTCCTGTCGCATCAACATTCTGCGGGTCGGAATTCGATTTTCCACGAGCCGACAATCTTCCTGTGGCCCGTTTCCGCAGCACAGTTCTCATTCCAAGACTCTTGTTTTCTATTTTCTTCTCGCCGCTAAGAGCGAGGGGGTGTGCTTTCAAGGGTGTTCGTGCGACGAACGCATCAACCGCTGCGTCATACGTACCGCTCCGGCATTTAGTCGTGTCTACGTGTATGTACATTTAGGTGGAACGATCTCTCAAGTTCAAGCTCACACGCCAACGGTTCTATTTACTCGATAAAGTCGAAAAGTTTCTTTTGAAGCGGCGCGGTGGCGCACTGTGCTCCGGTGAAAATTGAAATTAATTGAAACGCGAGCGACTCAGGCAACCGTAACTCCGCGAATGTGAAACCTTAGACCCTAAGCGAGCGCGAACCGCAGTTCGGGGGATCGCGCTGGAATATTTGGGAAATTGGCCTGCAATGAAACGGAAATCTTGGAGTCGGCCAATTATCGTTTGACCGGACAAGAAAACAAATTACCCTAGTAGCATTTATGGTTGGCGTTTTGTTGGGCCTCCGTTGGCGGTATCCGTTGGGCAACCGTTGGAAATGTCGCTCTTTTTTGCAGTTTTGCCAACGATCACACCCAACCTAGAGCCAACGTTGCTACAAGACGAACCCACAGAGCCCACATTCTGATTTTCTCTTTTTATGGTATATCATATAAATAATATACATATTAAGAATGTATTTTCATGGTAAAATTTTGGGAAAAAAAGGAAAAAACTAAAATAATAACCTACCCCACTACCCACGTCGGACTTGAACCCGGACCCGCTTGCGTAGTAAGTACATGCCCTATCGTTTTTTTTTTTTAATAAACATGTTTATTGAAATAAGGCATTACAATCTTTGGTATGAGGAGGTGACAATAAACATACAAAAATTACCAAACGGGTATTGCAGTGCTTATCTATTTGTACGTTTGCGTGCGTAACTTATAGATAATCTTTCTTTGGCGGTTTGGCTTAGTATTAAAAACGCTTTGCTTAAATCTAGAATAACGGATCTTAACTCTAATCAGTCGAGGGTTTGGTCCGGTGGGGGAAGAAAGGGACAAAAACCCCAGTACATGCCCCATCGATGAACCTACAGATGATTCTCGTTCGTAGATGCTATGTGATTAGGGTTACTAGATACGTCAACAAATTAAAATTAAAGTATCTAAAAACGGAAGACCCATTTTGAAGAAATCCAAAAGGGTCTTCTTATACTACATGAACACCCCCCTTGCCTTTCCCTGCAAGTCTGCTCACAATAAAACTTTAGTGGACCAACACCATCGCGTAAAAATTAAAAAATTTTAAGTATGTTTAGAAATACGAAAAAAAATCAATTTGGAATATAACTTATTTTTGGTTGCAGCAACACTATATACTGGCGTCTGTTAGACGATATATAATATTTAAATGTTGGCAGATTTTCGTTGGGCCAACGTAGTATAATCGTTGTAAATTTCACGTTACTTAACCGACTATAATATCTGTAGGCCCAACGTTGGGTATTCGTCGGCAAATTGACATAATTTTTCGTCGTTGGTGGTCGTTGGCCCTACGTTGGGGATTTGTCGGCGAACCACTAACCATTCCCCAACAAACTCCCAACCGTTGGCCACCGTTGCGTTGGCCAACCGTAAATGCTACTAGGGTATTTTGGGGGATCAATTCGGATTGGGAAGAGGATTCCAGGGGCTCCGGAAAATTGCGAAGGGAGAATGAAAAACCGGAGAAGAACAACGTTTCGCGTACGCGACCACTCGTATTTACATAACAATCGCGGATCACGTAACTGCGTTCGCGCGACGTCTTCGCCGGCTTGTGTGCGCGTAGTCTCGTTCGTCCGTGTGCGCATTCTGCGACGTGGAAAGTCGGCGTATATGTATATCTTCTGCAATAGCTGGACACTCGATCGAGAGTAACGGAGAATCTTCAAACATTTTATCAAAAATTGTTCCGGGACATGTTAAAACCGAGTAGATGACAATAGACTGCGGAGTTTATGCATTCGCGAAGATTACTGGATCGAACGCAAAATAGAGAGAAAAGTTGAAACGATTTCATTGTATTATTTTCATCTGCTAGCAATTATTAACGTTTACCAACAGCTAACCCCTAACAACTAGACCGTGGATTCGTTTGGCACTAATTCAGCCGTTAATTCAGGCGTGTACCCGATTGGCAGCGAGACTGACTAGTCGAGCACGTTTCCCATCGCGTCGCGACCTTAATTTCCAGGCAACGTGTTTGGTGCACCCGCGGTTGCACCTTCGACGCACATAGTTCCCTTATGCGGCGGAAAAAAGAAAACTGGGATCACGTGGCGCGAGAGTGAAAGTGCAAGAACTGAGCGGCTAGATGCGCGTCAGTTTACTATCGGCGCGGCGCGGCGCGGCGTGGCCAATAAGATGCAGGGGCGTGCATCGGTCATTATTTATTGCGCGCGATTGCGAAAATCCGCGGCGCGCATCGATGCGCTTCTCTCGATCCGCTGCGCTGCGTTGCCTTCGATTTCCAATCGGCGCGGCGCGGCGCGGCGGCGGCGATCGGGAAATGTTACGATTCCGATTCCGAGGTTTCTATGAGCCTTTTAATCTGTCACGTCCAGTGGCTCAGCTGTTGATAATAATTGATAAAATCAAGCACGACATACATTTTCTGAATTTCTTTCTATACTTGCTTTAATAATATTGTGCGAGAAATAAAATATCAAATATTATAATTAATGTCGAACTATCGTATATTTTTTTTTATAGCACACTGCGTGAAAATAGAATTAAGAAAACTCATTTTTTTAGTTTAAATCTTCATTGAACAAATTAAGAATATAGCGAGATTTATTTTATTAAATGATTGTGTCAGTTTTAAATATAAATCGAATATTCGCTGAACCCTGTTCATCGCTAAAGAGTATGAAGATTTTCGGAAGAATTGATGAGCAATGGATTGTTCTCCGATCGATGAGATGTGCGAAGTAATATGATCTAGGCCAGGCCTGGCCAACCCGCGGCCTGCCGGGCGATTTTATATTTCTATTGAAACTTTTGTTTCTCATTGTATGTATAGAAAAAATATTAAATAAATGAAGTGTCATTGTTACAATATAATCGATTTATAATTATAATATAATCAAGTTGCAGTGCAACAATGAAGTGAAACAATTTTTTGCGGCCATATCAAAAATTAATATTTACAATACTTATATTAGTGAATGCTCTTGGATCCACATATATTTGTGAAACATTCTTTTCGAAGATGAAATCTACAAAGAATTCTTCACGTGCTTCATTAACTGATGCCAATTTAGAAAACCAGCTAACAAAAGATGTTCAACGTCGAACATAAATATAGATTTACAAAAGTTAAGTGAAAGAAAGGATAAACAAATATCTCATTAATAAAAACTCGAGAGTTAATTATATTGAATCATAGTATAACAATAAAGTTTTATTCATTTTGTATTTGTATTACATTTTTTAAAAGCATGTTTACCTAAAGTGCGGCCCGCTATAACGTTACGCGCCATCAAAGTGGCCCGTGAAATCATTTGGGTTGGCCAGGCCTGATCTAGGCCAAGAGAAAGATAAAAGATGTAATGTACACGATTTAGAAGAAAGTGACTGAGTAGAAACCAATTAAGAAGAAAACGATTAAAAAGAATTTGGTGATGATATAGCCACCTCCTGACGAATAAGTCTAAGAAAATGGTGCGTTCCCCTGATTTAAGATAATGCGCGGAGTAATATGATCCAGCCAAGAGGAAGATAAAAGATGCAATGTATACGATTAAGAGGAAAGAGACTAAGAAGAAAACGGTTAGACGGAATTGGTGAAGACGCCCTCACCTATGAGAACAATGGATTGATCGATCTATAAAAGGGGTGGCTCCCTCATCAGGAGCTCAGTTAACAGTTAACAATACACAGTTCACAGTCGCAGTTCAGTCTATATCAAATTCAACAGTTCAGACAATCGTCATTATACAGTGCAAATCAGTTCAAAATCAAGAAAGCTAGTTAACCCGCAGGAATAATATTGTGTGTGTTCAATAAAAAGTGAAGAAACGTGTACACCTGCTGGAGAACCACCATCTCCAACAACTCCAAAGGAATAACCACATTTTCAACATCTATTACTAACAATTACTAACAATTTATAATAAGATTTCAATAACTCTATGTACCCTAAATTTGTTCAATAGAATATATTCTTGTTAATTTTTATACAAAATCAAGATTTCAAATCATTTTTAAAAGAGTTTACCCAACTTCGATTTTTACGTTCCACTTCCACGATCAATGTCACTTAGAATTTAACAAATCCTCAATTACCCGAACCGAAGCCGGTGAATGCAGGTAGGTTCAAAACTGCGTTTTATCTTCAATTCAAATCTATCAACTTAATTTTACAATCAATAATACGTCCACCTTAGGACGTAACAATCTACAATTCTTCCTCGACTTGAAACAAATTCTTATTCAATCCGAATAGCTTGTAATTATTATTATTATTATATACGGACCGAGGTCCTTTTATACATGAGTTTACAGACTTTTCGTATAACTGACAAAAACAAATAGAAAATAACAAAAATATACAAAAAGAACAAAAAAAGAAAACATCTTAACCTAAAATTTACATTCGATGGGACAAGCGCAAAACTCAACAAATACAGGTACGATATTGGCAAATAATCTCGCGTAATATTGTTTTGAATGCCTGTAACGTGCCATTAAAAAGATCAATATTATTGTAAAGTGTGTTTGATCTCGCAAAATAATCCTTTAACGTAATTTAAAGTAATATCCTTTCACATCCTTTCGCACCCCTCTAAACGCGCGAGAAGCGATTTTGAATGGCCCCACCCCCAACCCCCACTGATTCCGAAAGTCGACGAAGAGTACCGGGGAAGGATGTCCATAGTTCTGTTTGCAACGCTCGATTTGCGTAATCGTATGGAGGAAAACCGAAGGAGAGCGCATAGATATGCATGATAGGTTCGGCTCTATTCTCGTTTGACGAGTTCGGTCGGACGGTGCGACGCAGGGCGGGGGATATGCGGCGAAGAAAAGACGCGCTCCCGATAACGATAAACGTCCTATCGGTCGCCACCGTTCCCCTTTTTGCTTTCCGTCCGACCCCTCCCCTGCCCCTCCTTGTTACGGACAGCTCTCCATTGTCGTCGGATCGCATAATGCACCGATGCGGCCTTCCGACGACCCGCTACACCTTGATCCCGCGCGTCAACATTTTCTCGAAGACTCTCCGCGATTTTTCTCGACCGAAGATGCGAAATACAGTAAAAGCTCTTTCGTTGTCCAAAGCCGGGGGTTTGAGCGGACAACGACCGTGCCCGGACACTATTTTTCATTTATGACTGCGTCTTTAGTGAAACGGCTAGTTAAATGACAAAGAAAAGCGTCTTTAGTGAAACGGCTAGTTAAATGACAAAGAAAAGCATTCCCAGTCAAAAGCAGTCGACTGTCTGCCTTCAGGGCCGATTAAGCCCCGTAGCAGGAGTAGCAAATGCTACGGGCCCCGCGCTTCTGGGGGCCCCGCGCCATACAAACAAGGGCCGATACTTGAGCGCCTGTCTATGCCAGGGGGCACAGACAGTTTTCCTAAAAAAAAGCTCATTCCCTGTGGTTGTCGCAAAGGTGCGCTACATTTACACACGAGCGGCCCTGATGCCTTGGGTCCCGCCATAACGTTTGCTACAGGCCCCGCACTTGCTTAATCCGGCACTGCCTGCCTTTAAAAAAACTCCTTACTTCCTTGCCATATTCCTTTCCTATTGTTCTCCGTTCTGCGCGGGTCTAGACAGTCCTGGGACACATCTGGCGACCAGATCCACGCAGGCCTAATCCTCTCGTTGACAGGCAGTGGAGTGGGTAGGCACTGGACAACGATCGTGCCCACGATTCAGGACAACGAACGAGCGATTACTGTACATTCTTCCAATCCCTTGACTCGAAATTCGTTCAACAACAAACCCTAACTCCGGATTCGTTTATTCACAACATCCGCGAATATCGCGAAACTTGTCCATAAAACTACCAATTCACGGAAACGTTCTCCATCTGCTTACAGCGATTATTATTCGCATGCTCAATGGAACGCAGCCTTTAGTTGTCACGATCGTCGAGCGTCCAGCCAGACAATTTTTATCTTTATACATTGGATGTATGCTAACGTTATAGGCGCCCAGAAAACAATAACGCCAGTGGCAGCGAACACCAGTGGCGATGAAAAAATCTGTCAACAACCCCTCGTCCTCGAGAGAGTCCTCGAGAGAGGGTCCTTTCGGACGCTCACCCTCGTCTCTCGCGAGGCACCACGCGCTCCTATTGGGCGGAATGGAATTCTATGCGACCAATGAACCAACTCGATGGGATCTCCTGCAGAACCGTGTAACAGGTGAACAACAGGTGAAATATGTCTGGGGACCGAGTTCCGTCGTATTTCGGATGAGGCTACCTATGCGCAAACCTAAACGTCGCAAATGGACTCGGCACAGCATACGGTGGGTTCAACGAGGAAATTCCATCGACGCTTCTCGCAGTTCATGCGGAACATTTTTTCCGTCGCATAAAGATCCGCGCACGGACGAACATTTACTGAACGATCGTTTCGACCGTGGTGCAAGGTTCGTATCCTCGAGCCTGTTCTTGAGATACGAGTAGGCGGAACGCTGCGCCGCGGACACGACTAACGATAAAAGCGACCTTCCGCGAAATATCGAAGAGTCAAGTGCCAATAAACTGACATAGGCGCGATAGCTGCCGATAGAAGCCTCAAACAGCTTTATTAGCCGCGCGACGGACGAGCAACGAGCAGGTAAATCGAACTAATTGCACCCCGAGTGTTCTCGCTCGAAAAGATATAGCGATCACGTTCTTTTTTTTTTCCTTCGGTGTTTTCAGTGTTTTACAATGTTTGCTAACTTAGTTGCTTTGCCCGCGCCAGCGCAAATTTGCATTCTGTTTTTCTCTCTCGGCGATCATTTTTCCTCGTGTCCGCAACTGCGGCGATAATTCATCAACCGCTGGCTGTGCTATCGTCTTTCCGCGTATTTTCACCCGTCGTTGATTACTCAAGTGTGTGTGGCTGCAATTTTTCAATAATCCTGCTCGTGCACGAATTACTTTGTCGCGCGTTCCGTAGCACCGGAATACGTCTCGATGTTTGCACCCGAGAAATTCGGGACCGAAACGTTACTTGTATCGTGCAGGAACATTAAATCGAGAGGTTAGGTGCCGTACCGATCGATCGAAATCGTGAGATCGAAAAATGGTTTGATCATGTCCTGGTGCGAAAGTTGCCTACGATGAAAATCATCGATCGAGCGGACGGTGCACCGTGCACGGTGCAGTAACGTGACATTTCCCGGTCCCGTGCAGCGAGACAAGGCGCCATAATAATGGTCGTGTCCCGATAGTAAAAGCTCACTTTCGCTTTTAACGAAAATTACGGTAATTACGTCGCGTCACGAATTTTTGCCGCGACGCGCGACGCAGCGTCGCGTCGTCTCGCTCGGCGCGACAAGTGCACCGGGGCGCGCGAAACTCGGGCTTGTTTTTCGGCCTGTTCTCGGGTGCCCGGGCCCCGCGGCAGGGCCCGCGATTGGCCCGTTTCCCGGGGACATTTTCATCTGCGCGCGGGATCGTTGACCGTTACGAGCCGGAGATACCGATTAAAACCGAGAACGGGGAGAAAGGTAACGCAACGTAATGTAAATGTGGATGCGGTTGGCGCGTGCGCCTGCAGTAGGGCAGGGCAAGACGACAGCTGTTTCAGTCCTCGAGCAACATCAGTGTTGCACCTGCCTACTTGCTTGCCTGCTTGCCTGCTTGCTTGCTTGCTTGCTTGCCTGTCTGCCCGTTCAGCCGCCTGCCTGCCCGCCTGCCTGTCTGCCTGCCTGCCTGCTTCGGCTGACTTTTCGCCCGTTGCCCGCTTGCCTGCTTGCCTCCGCCGTATATTGCCGTATAACCACACATCCACCTACCTATGTCCCAACCGACTCTATTAGCGGCCTTCGATTTTTGCCGAATCCGCCGCCTAGACCCGGTCAATGAATCAGAAAATCGCCCGGGAGTCCTCGTTTAGGGGTCTTCGTGGCCTGGTTCTCGAAAGAAGATAGCTGGACTAATAGCTGTCCACCATGCTGGTGCTTCGGGCTGACATCGTACGAGCGGAGTGAACGCCAATTTTGAAATTCGACTTCTACAGAATTTCGCGGTGTAGCCTCAATCTTTTTTAACCCCCAATTCACGATATTTTGTTTACAGTTTCTATTTATCAAACATTACTAAAAAGAGAGTGTATATTAAGGCAAAAATGACGAAAAAATCACATCTTTGTGAAAATATTTTGTATTACAAAATTATCATATGTTGCCAAAATACATGTGAGCGGTTTGTTTGTTGCCTTTTCGCTACAATGCGTAAAAAGCATGCAAACGTTCCTGCAGTGAATGTTGAGTCAGAAATGTGTCGGTTTTGTTCAGAACAAAATGTTGCCAAACGGCAACACAATGCATTTAAGGGTTAAGGAAATAGCTCAAGCCACAAAAACTGTCCATCCGACTACTACTATTCGGTTAGGGTAAATGGGTAAAATTCCAGCCCGTACCCTACAGTCAGTCTTCCTGATAACAGATTGCTGGAAAACGAATATCCGGTAACAAATTGTTGTACATTTAAATGAGCACGGTGCCACATGGCTCTATGCATTATAAACATTTGAAAATCAGCATATTAATAAATATTAACGACGCTTAAGATGGCCGACTACTGGCCTTAAATGTCTCACTACCGGAGCAACTACCCTGACACAGGTGTAGAGCGAACAGGCATTGCACTGTCTAATTTTTCAAAAATAAATTTTTCAAAAATACCACGTTTTTAAAACGGACTAAAAAATATAAAATAATTTTTCCTAGCCCCATACAGGTTCCTAACCCCATACAGATTGTGGATTTTGAATAGCTATGAAAATACTTGTAAGATTTAAAACGAAAAACGTGGGGCACCAGATAATAGTAAGGAGTGTAGAGAGTAGCTGCCGCTGACTAAACTCACGCAACAGTTCATATTATTTTGCTGTGCAACAAAATTGTTAGTGACTCAAATGAACTATTCATGCATCAATTATCAATTAAGGCAAGCGCCCACGTTTTTCGTTTTAAATCTTACAAGTGTTTTCATAGCTATTCAAAATTCACAATCTGTACGGGGTTAGGAACCTGTATGGGGCTAGGAAAAATTATTTTATACTTTTTAGTCCGTTTTAAAAACGTGGTATTTTTTAAAAATTTATTTTCATTTCAATAATTATTTTCTGCTTTTTAGTTTTGTGTGTGTGAAATTTTTCAATCGATTTTAAACATTTTTATGAGATTATAACAGAGACATGTAGTAAATTTCTGACGGTATTGAAAACAAACGCCGTGGTAAAATGTCAAAGATAAAGATTCAACGGAGAATCTCGGTGCGACTGTTCTTTCGCTTGGTAAACAAACATTATTATGGTATAATAATACGTAGTAACTTTGTAAACACCGCACGGAGCTCGAACGCACACTGAGCTCCTTCGGTGCGAAACGGTTCAGTGGAGTGGGGATGAGTCAGAGTGGGAACACGTAGTAGAGTGGGGATGCTGAACGCGATGACGTACTACGTCACGCGGGGGCAGATGTAAGGGCAAAATTTATTAATAATTTATATCTCCTAAACGCATAGGCTTTTAAAAAAAATTTTTTTTAATATTACATTGTCATCCAGTTCTGAGCTATGTTTAAAATTTCAAGTCTCTAGCTCATCGGGAAGTTAGTTTAAAATCGATTGCTTTAAAAAGAGCTTCATTTTTAATTTGCTGAATAATAGTATAGATTGTTCCGCTCTCCTTAGGCGAATTAATCTTTACGTACCTGAACGTGTTTTGAGAATGCGAGCAGGATTTCAAACAACGCAATCCAAATCCTCATATGGAGTATTGAATCCTATAAATCGGATCATTGCGAGATCAAATACACTTTACAATAATATTGATTTTTTTAATGGCACGTTACAGGCATTCAAAACAAAATTACGCGAGATTATTCGCTAATATCGTACCTGTATTTGTGAAGTTCTGCGCTTGTCCCATCGAATGTAAATTTTAGGTTAAGATTTTTTCTTTTTTTGTTCGTTTTGTATATTTTTGTTATTTTCTATTTGTTTTTGTCAGTTATACGAAAAGTCTGTAAACTCGTGTATAAAAGGACCTCGGTCCGTATATAATAATAATAATAATTGGAAAATTTGTACCGAACAAACAGACAAACGGACAAGAAAGCGAGCTAATAAAAACGTGGTAAAAAGATAGACGATGATCCTTTTTAAATGCGTGTATGATATTTAGACGGAGGAATGTCGAAAAATGTGTTCGTAAAGTATTTGTATAATTGTTCTCGATGATCTTGATAAATTTTGACGGGGCACCCCGCATGCGATTTGTAAGACAGCCACGTCAGCACGTGTTAAGAACGTTAACAGTTTATTTCGAGCCGCGTGTGCACGCATAGTTCGGCGACGCCTAATGTATCGGATGCGTCGTCGAACGTCGGCGCCCGCATAAGCAAGCGTGGCACGCGTCACGACGCCCTGTCGCCGGTAAACAAGGCGGTGGAAATGGAAACGAAAGCTAACGGGATTTAAAGAACGATCCGTCTTCGACCGAGTGACTCTTCGATCACAATTTTCCATCGATTATTCCGTTTAAATATAAACATACAAAAATCCGCAGATGTTACTACAGAATCGGAACAAAAACTTGCCGGACACAAGTAACAGTTTAATTCTTCGATTAGATATTTTAGTGTGTTTTTCATAGAAGATAAAAATGTTGTTAAACCCCTCCGTAAAAATCCTACAATGTTCAAGAGACCAAAATTGCTATTAGCGCATAGAAATCGACGTTCTAGTGAAATGCGTTATACGATAAAGCGTGGAAGGAGCTTTAATGCCAAAAAATAAATCAAAGGAGATGGAAATGTTGTAAAGGCGTGAGAATTAAAACGAGGTTCGGTGAAATGTGGACAACAAGGAAATATTCATGGAATTTGATGTTTCTATGGATCGAAGGCTTGTCGACGCGCCTCGATCACGGACTCCGCTGGATCACGGCTCGTATGGAGGGCTGGCAGTCAGAATCGTGACTTAGAAGGCTGGCGTTGTCACTGCAGGCCTACTTCATGACAGTAACGGAAGTCTCTTGGCCAATCAATCCATCGATTCTTGGTCAACGGGTCAGTCGGATCAAATGGAAGAGAAAATTAATGTAGCTCGCCGTGAAACGCGTTTGCGTTCCATTCTTCCCGACGTAGAAAACAATTCTACGCATTTCTCACCGTTAAACGCTTCCTTGCACCGCAATAACATGACGTTCACAATTTTTCTGTCTATTTAAACATTGGCAAAGCCAGCATAATATTCGGTGACTCCCGTCACTGTCTTCAATTAAATTGGCTGCAAGTCGATTACGGGAAACAGATATTACATAAAATTTGATCTGTTCTTTTCAGCATTGTAATAAAGTTGATAAAAGTGTGAGTTCTCAAATTCTTGAGTCACAGTTTTGGAGTTTGCTCATTTCTGAAGTGGTAAATTGTGATAATTGTTTTTTGAAGTTTGAAAATTTTGTGATGTCGAGTGGAAATCGCGCGAAACAATTCGATCCGATCGATCGTCGAGCTGCTACGGCCGATTTATTGGATCGCGATCACAATGACAGACGTTACACGGACAAATTGCCGTGACGCAGTCGTCGAAGAAGACTAAGAGAACCCGTGCAGCGCAGCGCAGCGCATCGCCTCGGTCCGTTTCTATTACCGGAATCGAAGTAACGAGGTATTTTCTCATATTATACAGTGTAGCATGCGCGGATTCGCGTATTATATGCGGGAGCACATCAGGCGAAACAAACCTGTTGTTTAGAGGTAACTGTACCGTCTCTTTTCTCTTCGCAACCGACTAACTCGCTATGTGTTTCTCAGACTCGCTCGATTGTGACCCTTTGTCGTCGTTGCGCTTTCTTCTCAGCTTCATCGAACGCGCCTCGCTCGGATCCTGCGGGATTCTCTTTCTGTTGCACGGAATTTACGAGAGGATACCGTCCGACAATAAATACGCATCGAACAAAGTTTTTCCTTTAATAAATGTCACACATTTTCCATTTTCAGAATTTCTTCTGAATTTGTAGAAGTTAATTTCGAGGGGGCTCGTACGGGGTTGTACGGGAGGGTTGTTGAGGCTGCATCGGCAGAGTGATGACAGATGTTGCAGCCGCATTAGATAATTAATCTGCCGGCGGAATGGATCCCGAACGACGGGCGTGGAGAGATGATTATCGAGCGCGTTTAGTTTTATTAGCTCGTCGCTCGAGAAGGGGGCGGTTGACCCCTGGCTCTACGCGCCCTTCTCCACCCCCCTTTCGTGATTTCGGTTCAACGTGCCTCGGGATATCTAAATCTACCGGCGGGGAATCCTGTGAAAAGTAAACCTCGTTGCCACACAAAGGATCCTGGGATAGAGCAGGGAGCAGAGACGCCAAAAAACAAAAGTTAAACAAACGAGAAATTCGATCCCGAATGTGACAAATAAAAAAGGCTGGATCTGAGAAAAATGTTCTCGGCAGCTTCCGCGTGTGCGGAACAATTTCATTATTTAGAAGAATAGGGTTGTTCGAATTTGGAAAATCTTCAAATGCTAGAATCGGTCCAACTTTCTACAAAATAATTTGAACCTTGATCGTTTAAGTACATACATTAATGAAAAGACATTTTATAGAGGCACCAGAGGGGTTTACAAGAGAATCGAAGGTGACCAATCTGCTGCAGGAAATTTTTGAGCCCGGTGGAGCATCGACGCGAGCTGCATCCTGCGAGAGAGAATCGTCTTCTCGCGAAGCATAGTCGATTGGCAGAGGATCGACTTTCGCATCGTAGCCGAAGGGAAGATCGATTCTCAGGAAGCCAATTAAAGCAAAGAGGAAGGAAAAAAGGAGGAAGAGGAGTCCCGGTGATCGATCGGCCCGAGAATGGGAGCGCGAGGAAAGAAAACGGACGAGGTCCACCTACGTGGAGAAGGATAAACGATCGATCTCCCCATCGGAGAGTTAAAAAAAACAAGCGGCAGAGGGGGAAGAGACGAAAAAAGGGCGAAGAAGTTTCCTGGGGCCGGTTCCTCCCTCCCTGGGACCCTCTTCCTCGACTCTGGGGCTCCGAAGGCTCTTTGGTAGCGTGGTGCCACGCACCCTGACATTATCTCCCGGTTTATTATATAGGTACCTGGTGGCACGCGCCGCGCCGCGCCGGCCCGGCAACAGCTGCTCTCGTCCCGAACACCGGAGGTGGATGAATAAAGTGAGAGGCACACCTTGCTGCAGACGCGTGCCGGCAGCCTTCAAGATGCGAATACCGAGATCCTTCGTGTGTCTGTCTGGCCGTTGCCCTCCTGCCTCTTCTCTATCATCCGAGGAATCGGACTCGGCGAAATTTCAGCGTTGCATCCGCGGGGACATTGTGTTTGGTCAGTTTGGGATCAGTCGGACAGGAGACATGGTTTGTCTAGCAGCGGCGAGAGGATTGATTGGGATTCTGCGAGGAATATCGATGGTGTCTTTGAACGCCTACGCGGTACAGACATTTGAAATATTTTTGCTCGGAGTCGGAGATGATCGACTAAAAATAATATAATAGAATTAGACGTCCGAGAGAAACGATCCGATGGAACCACAGCTCCACCCAGATCCCCGAGCATCCTCCGATAGCGACGAGCCTGCCCGTCGTTATCGAAAGTCAATAAACGGTGACCGTCGAGACCATCACCTCTGGAAGTCGATTCGGATGACAATGGGGCCGAGACGATGGTTGGTGCATCTGCGAGTGCGCATATAACATCGCGACCATCTTGCAGATGCGGGACCCGTGTTTGCGCATGTGTAAGAGAGTCAGCTCCCGTTGTGTATATCGCGGCATTCATCCCGGAGCATGAAGGGTAGCACCTGCTGCCGAGCTGAGCCAACAATGAGCAACATCGCCCGGATGAAGATCCTCGCATAAAATTTCTTCCTCTCTGTTCGCCCCTCTCTCTCTCTCTCTCTCTCTCTCCCTCTCCTTTTCTCTTCAGGTCCGCGCTCCGGTTCTGCTTGTCTTTCTCGTTTTATCGCCACGGAGCGGAGAGCCGACTCACCGTGCGCCCGAAGGTCTGCGTGTGGCGACTGGCGACGCGTGCAGACTCCCGTCTCGTTCCCTTAACCCAGATACGTCCGCTGATATTTTCGGTCAATTTTTCACTCTTACTTTCGCGCCGCCACGCTTCTCCTTAATCCGGAATCTGCCTCCTCCTCCTCCTCCTCCTCCCCTTTACAACGCTCCCTGGAAATTACGGAAAATGCTTTTGTCCTCGAATTAGCATCATCTACCGGTTTCCAGATCAAAGAGCAATCCCGATAACGAGAAGATGGGCAAACAGAGTGAACGAAACGGCTGACAATTGGAGCCACCCCTAACGCGTTCACCGGACCCGACGAAAATAACTCACTCCGCGGAGAAAGATGTCCCGAGGCTTCCTTCCGGAGCAACCGGTCATTTAGCATCGGTATCAGCTGGAGGATCTCCGCCCGAACGAAACTCGGTATCGCCGGGTTATCTGCACGGTACATATCAAGTATTACGGGAATGATCGCCGATTGACCTTTCGAACCGGCTGCGGCTGTGTTCCGCCGCGCGAACCAAGCGATCCGGCACCGGGCGAGCCGATAAGATCGCATCTCTCATCTGCTCTTCTCTCGGCTCGCTCTCCTCTCCTCCTACCTCTACCTGCATCGCGGGTCTCGTGCCGGCACCTTTAACTCCGCCGCGCCGATGTCACCTGCTGCCTTAAGAAACGCGAGGAGAGTCCGGTCGGAGGGAACCATCAGATACCTATCGATGCTCGACGACAGGGTGGAAAAAGACTCCTTCCGTCATCCTTCGTTTGGTAGTCCAAGTTTCCCCGTTTCACGTTCCGATCGTTCGTTCGTCACGAATAATTACCCTAATTGTCACTTTTAGGAGCCAGTCGATTTCTATCGCGAATCCGAGGGGGGACTTGTTTCGGTCGCTCGAATGTGGCTAGTAGCTAGACTGCTAGCTGCTCGAACCAAGTGACAATTTCTTCTCTGTTTTGCAATGTTTTGTAATGCGTAAACCAAGTGAACATTTCAATTGTTACGTCCTAGGGTGGGCGTATGTTATAGATTTAAAAGATTAAATTGATAGATTTTAAATTGAGAATAAAACGCGGTTTTGAACCTACCTGCATTCACCGGCTTCGGTTCGGGTAATCGAGGATTTGTTAAATACTAAGTGACTTTGATCTTGGAATTGGAACGAAGAAATCGAAGTTGGGTAAACTCGTTTAAAAATGATGTGAAATCTTGATTTTGTATAAAAATTAACAAGAATATATTCTATTGAACAAATTTAGGGTACATTGAGTTATTGAAAGCTTATAATAAATCCAATAAATCGCATCGTAGCAGACTCTAACACTCTCTATAATCGTATTGATTTCTTTACTGAGTCTTTGCACAATTTTAAAAAACAATTACGCAGGATTATAGGATAATACCATATCGTTTGTACCATTATTTTCTGTGCACGTCCCTTCTTTGTTATTCTTTGTTATTATGCGTGTAGTCCCTTATCCTTTTCTATTGTAAACATTTATGTAAAAGGACCTCGGTCCGTCTAAAATAAATAATAATAATAATAATAATAATAAATTTGTTAGTAATTACCAATACGCAGTTGTTTCGCTCGCAGGAGAAGATGTTGTAACTGTTTAACAGCTCCGCAACGGGATGATGATGATGATGATAATCCGGCGGGTTATCTTCGCCAATCTCACTTTTCACGAACGTATTTGAATTGATTGGTACAGTAAACTTCTTGACCATTGAATCTTGAATGAACGAATACGCTCCTGATGATGAGCTGTCCCTTTTATAGGTTGGTCAATCCTTTGTTCTTAATTTTCTTCAGGTGATTATTTCATCACCATTTCCTCTTAATTGCTTTCTTCTCTGTCACTCTCGTCTATTATATTTTTCGTCTTCCGCTTGGCTGGATCATATTACATTTGTTTATCTCGTAGCTCGATTTCTTCTTAACTGCTTTCCTCTCGGTCACTCTCTTCTTAATTATGTGCATTGTATTTTTTATCCTCCTCTTGACCAGATCATATTACATTTGTTTATCTCCTAGCAACAAATTGCTCATCGATTCTTCTAAATTCCTACGCAGTCTTTAGTGATGGACAGTCTTCAGCGGATATTAACTCACGATTCATATTTGGAAATGACTCAATCATTTAATGAAGTAAACTTCGCTACGCATTTATTTCGTTTAATAAAGATTCAAACGAAAAATGAGTTTTCCTGATTCTATCGCACGCAGTGTGGTATAATATACGATAGTTTGACATTAATTTGATATTTTATTTCTCGCACAACATTATTGAAGCAAGTATATAAAAAGATTTTAAGAAAATGTATGTTATGCTTGATTTTATCATCAATTATTATTATTGGCTAAACCACTGGACGTGACACAATCAATAGACGTTAAATGAAGTTGCAAGTCTAGAGGAATTCAAAATGTTATACCATATTTGGAAGCAAGACACGAGCGTATCTCAAGGTGCATTAAATTCAGATGCAATTGTGGGTACTAAAAATTGTAATTATTTGAAAGCAGGAGACACGAGTATATTTTAAAGATACATACAGAAATAAAAAAGAGATAAAGTTTCCAAGACTCTTGCAATTGAAATGATCACAGAGGAATTAAAAACTGTACACAGCATCTGAAAAGAAAAACTGGTTACAAATGATGAGGTCACATCGAATTAAAATGCAATGTATATCGAACATCTATCAAATATTTCCGAACTATTCTGTAAATATTGAGGACATTTTTATTCGAATACGAGAGGGTTGATTCCAACGAAATGACGCTCATTAAAATAAAACGAGACGGTACACGGTACGCACAGTATAATCAGACAAAGTTCCACTGCTCTGGAAATCGGACGTTGCCGATCGCGATACTATGTATATCCACGACGCACGACCGGCTAATTAAGACGGTAATCTGCCGCGTGGATTGATCGCGTTTCCGCTTGGAATATTAATGCTCCCGATGGAGTACAAAGTATAAAACGCGAAATTGATATGCGCGATAAATATTTGGAAGAAAAGGGAAAGTGTGTCACCTGCTGTGCGTGCCTCTTTTTGGATCGGCTCGAGCCTGACGCCGCACAGTGGGAAAAAGTGACTTGCCTTGCTTCAAAAAGAAATAACTTTCGATAGAAATGAGGTAGAGCGATGAATTTTTTTTTAAATTAAAGCTGAAACTTTGCAGAATATGGGAAAAATAGGGAGATTACGGTACGAACTGTTTTTAACCTTGAGAAAGTTCGTTAAACTTTCACAATTTCCAGAAAATGTGGTTTCTGCGTTACCACGGGCAGAACAAATTTTTTTAATTTTTGCTATATATCATTTCCCGTAGATTTTTTCACGCTGATTTCAAATCTGGTCTCAAAATTTGTCTACGACCTCTGGTTTTTTCAAGAAATCGATTTTTGTGACAAGAAATTAATGAAATCATGTTTTCGTTTAAATGATTTTATAACACACTAATTTGAACATATGTACATCGTATTCTCGTATATACAACACCATATAAATAATAATAATAAAGTATTTGAATGTTTTAAGTTACGAAACACATGAAGCACCTCACATCTCGTCATCACTTGACGTATCGCTGACATTACTACTGGCACTTTCTGCAGGCTCTGTGTAGCTGTAATGTATAATAATATGACTTAGATATGTATTGTTCATAATTATACTCTTATTTATAGAAGAAGGTGAGTACTTAATCTTTTTAACTTACATATTTTCATCGACGAAGTTTCTAACTTCTGGTGCAATTTGATTTCTTCGATATATATATTATTCTTTACAATAATTTTCTTTCTTCAAATTGCTCTGAAATCGATAAAAAAGTTTATTTTCATATCATTTCTATTTTCTGCATCAATATTCTTTTTCTTAAGAATAATATATAATATATGCCAAGCTTGGTGTTCGAGTAGACCAAGTGTTACAAGGGCATGGCACAACAAACACTGGCAATGTCGCTAGAAGATGCTTCGAAAAACCAGCAATATTTGCAGAAGCTCTGGAAATTGATGTTCAATTTGTAAAAAATGTTGCGACAATATTATTAGTGTTCAAGTGTAAGAAGCCTTAAAAAATAAGAGAGCTTGAACAGTTCTGTTGGCAGACGTATTGTGTCCACTATACACTATTTCCATGGGCTCGAATGAGCCCAACGTTACATAAATTATTAAAACATACGTACTATTCAGAGGATGCGAACGAGTCATGGCATAAGCTTTATAGGAAGAATATGATTCTTCATTCCAGACAAAATAGTCGAAAAAACAGATTGTTAGACGTTTTTAATCGAGCAGTACAGTTAACCGATCCTAAAATATCACTGATCTTAATAAAAGATCGATTACAATTCTATCGAAGAAATCAAATTGCACCAGAAGTTAGAAACTTCGTCGATGAAAATATGTAAGTTAAAAAGATTAAGTACTCACTTTCTTCTATAAATAAGAGTATAATTATGAACAATACATATCTAAGTCATATGATTATACATTACAGCTACACAGAGCTTGCAGAAAGTGCCAATAGTAATGTCAGCGATACGTCAAGTGATGACGAGATGTGAGGTGCTTCATGTGTTTCGTAACTTAAAACATTCAAATACTTTATTATTATTATTTATATGGTGTTGTATATACGAGAATACGATGTACATATGTTCAAATTAGTGTGTTATAAAATCATTTAAACGAAAACATGATTTCATTAATTTCTTGTCAGAAAAATCGATTTCTTGAAAAAAGCAGAGGTCGTAGACAAATTTTGAGACCAGATTTGAAATCAGCGTGAAAAAATCTACGGGAAATGATATATAGCAAAAATTAAAAAAATTTGTTCTGCCCGTGGTAACGCAGAAACCACATTTTCTGGAAATTGTGAAAGTTTAACGAACATTCTCAAGGTTAAAAACCGCTCGTACCGTAATCTCCCTATTTTTCCCATATTCTGCAAAGTTTCAGCTTTAATTTAAAAAAAAATTCATCGCTCTACCTCATTTCTATCGAAAGTTATTTCTTTTTGAAGCAAGGCAAGTCACTTTTTCCCACTGTGCGCCGCGCACCGCGCACCGGCAGTGAGTTGATGAAAAATGATCGGGTGATCTGGTCCGAGAGTCTCAGAGTCTCGGTGGTCGGCTAATTGAGAGGTAAAGAATGGGACTGTTGACTTGGCGATGAGGTTTCGAATTAAGCGCCGGAATTCGTACCTGAAAAACTTGTTCTAACCAATAATTTCGTTAAATTTGTTGACATTGAAACAATTTTAATCAAATATTCCAACGTTGAATAAATGCCGGCGGTTTCGTATAGTGACAACGCCTGCGGTCTCGGCAACCGTTCATTTCCGCAAAATAATCCTTTCGGTTTCGTATTACCCCCCCCCCTTCCCCCTCGCCATGCGCGCCTACCACCCACCACCGCAGACATTGTCGCTATGCTAAACTTCTGCCGAATAAATTTAAATAAATTACTTTAACATCGAAAAAATTTTCACAAAATATTTCAAGATTGAAAATAGGTAAGGAAACAAACGTTGACGGTACTACGGAGCAACCACACTGTTCCAAAATGCCGAAAAGCAGGCCAAGCATCAAAAACACTAGAAGAACACTAAAAACCTTTCTAATAATACTGTATATTATGGGTTTTGGGGTCGCTGATCACAAATTTAATGTTAAATTTGCATTTTAATTAACCGTTCGTTAAGAAAAAATTAAATTTTTATTAAAAAATTAATGTTTTATATTTATATATGAAAATAAACGTTTATCTATCTATGAACTTTTGTTTAAACATCAAAGTGAAATATCAATGTTTAAACAAATGTTCATACATCACAAGAAGTTTATATTCTTTTAATAGTAAGGTGTACAAATATAAGAGAGAATAGTGACACAAATGATAAATATTTTTCTTAATGTGTTTATTTATATTAATTCTCATCCTGTCCATCTGAATCAATCAATCAATTTCCAGTAACAAAGATTTATTTAAAACTCGCGGTCAGCGACTGTAAAAATTTCCATACAAGATGCAATAAATAATATAGCGTAATAATTAATTAATACAATTTCGATAGCATCACAGAATCCTCAATTTATAAATATTCATGTATCGACACCGATTTTTCAATTTTTATTAAAAAATTAATTCACTAAATTATTATTATTATTATTATTATTATACATTGTTAAATATATAAAAATTAGACTGCAGGAGTAGTATTGTTTATACAATATACTCATGAGTTAGATCCGACTGCAAGCACACAATCGTATTGGTATTCTGCTGTCGTGCATAGAAAATTTAGAACATGAATATCTTTTTATGGCGGAATTTTGCGGAAATTCGGCTTTCGGGACATTGTTGTACATACATCCACGTATACTGTCCATATAAAACTTGCATGACTTTCGGTGCCTTTTTTGTTTTATTTGAGATCAAAGTCGGACAACATGATTTTTCTCTATGAAACCGTATACATCTTTTAAACTCTGTACCTGCTCATCCATGATCACGAAAGTATTCCTACTATCACAATTTCATTATTTTGTCATTAAGGAACAATTTTCAATTACAAAATTATTCTCTAAAGTGTACAGATGTGACACAATATGAAGAAATAAGCATAAAAGTTCGCAGTATTTGAATGAAGAAAAACTGAACTAAAGATATAATTTAGCACTGTTAACATTAATTTTTGAAGCTAATTTTTATAGTTCCTTGTAGTTTGAACTATTACCTAACGATATCATCACTCACATCATCAAAATTCTTGACTTCGAAAAATGATCGTTTGGCCAGCTTTTCGGCGTTTTGGAACGTGTAACGAAAATGTATGAATCGAGGGAATTTGGGAGACTTTCGGAAGACCTTGATGAGAAGACAATCGGCAACTATGGAGGATGGTTGCGCAACGATCCGAGGCTGGCATCGAGCGGCTCTTTTTTTCATACTTGTTCCCCATATGCGTCCGCATCTTTGGTCGACGGATGGGACTGACAATAACCTACTGATCGAAGGCAGCTGGACCTTCCTCGAGTCATCTGCCCGTGTAGAGCTCGCGATGCGATAACTAGTCCCCCTTGCTTCTCGCCACGAGACCAGCATTAATGGATATTTATTATCGTCATCGAAGGTGGCTACTCAGAAGACAGCTGACTCGGGGAAGACTGCTGATCAACGCCGGATGATGATGATGATGATGATGACGACGCGGCCGAAAAACCGCTCTCGTGATGCTTCGATCGAACAGTTACGTTCGGGACCACTGATCTGCCTGATTCTCCCAGGGCTTCGGAATCGGAGTCGGAGTCGGAGTCGTGGAGTCGGAGTTTGGAAGTAATTCTAATTCCTAATCACTGGAGTCGGAGCCGGAGTTAGAAAAACCTATGTATCGACTCCCGGAGTCGGAGTCAGAGTCGGCAAAAATATATCGACTCCGACTCCAACTGTGGCTCTTTTGTTTATAAATCAATAATAGATTTATGTATACATAAATAAATTGCTAATATTCGATCTACAGTATAGACGTATTGTAGAGGAGAAACAGTTAAAGTTATGGTAGTACATACATATTTCCTGAAAGTGAGAAAGTAAAAAACAAGTGTTGCGTTGTCTATCAGAGTTATCTATTCCATATTCTCAGATTTTAATACAATATTTCAACTATTTATTCAGTTTTATTACAACTCTTAATTATTTTGAGCACATATTTTTTCAATTTGGAGAGTCGGAGTCCGAATCGGCGTCGGAGTTGGAGTCGGATTCGGAGTCGGAGGTAAAAAAAAAGAGGAGTTGGAGTCGGAGTTGGAGTTAAGAATTTTGTCTACCGACTCCGAAGCCCTGGATTCTCCCACTGATTACATATCTTACTGCTACTTCAAATTGCTCCGACTCATTTTTCTCGTAAACACGGGTATTTTTATTTTGATGTGAACATGGTCGGAATGATGTCGTGTTTGGTGTCTTTGTAATCAGAAAACTGTTACGAACATGTCAGCGATAGTTTCGTGGAGAGATGGTCCAAGCATCGAAGGAAGGGAAAAGGACTTTTCAGGGCCGTAGAAATTAGTCGCCGTGTCTCACGGTCCCCTAGTTCGTCAAAAGATGACTCCTCGAACCGTGACGAAAGTGACTCGATGAACTATACGCGTGAACATGATCGCGAGGGTGGCTCGGCGCCAGTATCAGCCTATTAGAGGGATGCTGGCCTGACATTTGAACAGCGTATGGCATTTAACCTCTCTGCAGGGACCCTCTTTCCATCCCCTGCCTCAAAAACCACCTCGTCGAACGTTGAAAAACGCAATTTCCTAGTCGATCGACGCGCAGAAACGTTTCCCGACTATCCCGGTGCATGATAGAACATCCCGAACAAGGTTACATCCTCGTTCCCCTGTGTGTTCTTCCCACAACCCTGTTTCGGGACGGCACGCGCCCATAAGGAGACACGGAGTCGGATGGAATTGCACACTGCACAGTGTCCCGTGAGTCAAATATTTGTTACATCCCGCTGCGAACGTGTGCTGGTTGATGATAATCACTTTGTCAGCGGAGCTCTCGCCGAAACATTATCTGAAATTATTCTGTGGCGCCGCGCCGCCACAATGGGGTATTTGGCCCGAAAAAGTGGAAAAAATTCGATTTCTAGATTTTTGCGTATGGCATAAAATTTTTGTTGTTCGTTCTAGTTAAAGGTCTGAAGAATAAGGCTGCAATATTATTTTTTCTATTGTACACCCGTGAAGTAGTAAACTTCATCGAAAGTCGAGAGATTTTAAACAGTCTCTAAGACAGCGTCTGTTCATTGGCGATTTTCAAGTGTTTGAAGGAAAATTCTGTAAATTCTTGTATTACAAAAGTTGTTCAGGTAGGTATACAGAGCACTTTCGCATAGATTTTATTTTGTTGTCATCTAAATTAGTATAGTTATTAATATTTGAATATTACCAATCATTCTGTAAGCTTTTTAAAAATTACTAAAACTTTATTGACAATTTTGTTATAGTATAAAGCGTTATTAAGTGCTCTTTTTGGTGTCATTACATTCGGTAAAGATTCGTGATTAAAAGCCCACAAAGTTTGATTCCGTATATGTCCGAATTCAAATTTTATAGCCTATTTAGTATTAAGCGTTTAACAGCGTTTTTTGTACGCCTGCATGTTCGGCTACGCTTGCTACGGCTGCGTGAGGTTCTACAGCTTCTTCTGCGGAACTGTTTATTGTTTATATTACTGGCACTTGGTTGTATATAAGAGGTTCCAGATAAGCATTCGACTAAGGTTTTTCTTTCTTCTGCATTCAATTTTCCTTCTGCATTCAGTTGAAGAACTGCCAGCAGGGAAATCACAGCGATTTATTAAGTGCGTTTTTTAGTTTCTTAAGTGTTACATTTTAGTTCTTATTCATTTTATGTGTTCTTTTACATTTTCTATCGTTCTTATAATATTCATTCTGAGTGTGTTATACAGTGTGTATTATTAGTTTAGTGTATATTTAAATACTGTTTTATGTGCGTTTTATTGGTCAAGTTTATATGATTCTTGGTAAGTATCATTTAAAATATTTGTTGCATCACTCAAATATTGTCTACTTCTACTATTTTGATCTGAACTATTTAATGAGAATACATATATTATATATAGATATTTAAAAAATGTCAGCAAATCCTGTAATGCCAACTGCGGGCTCATCGGGAATTAAATTGCGAACAAGAATGCAATTATTTAACGTAATGCAAGAAAAAGAAGGGAACATTAATTCACAATTAGAATATCTCGAAAATTTTCTACTGCATCAAGACAATTATTCAGGTGAAGAATTTAAAATTTTCTTATAATATGTTTATTTATTTAATAAAAAGTTTCGAGATTCACATATTTTGCATAAAATAATAATTTACGTCATTTCAATATAATTTATGTGCAAAAGTAATTCTTTTCAGCCTTTCGGTGCAAATATTCTACTATCGCCACGGTTTTTCATGGGTTCTCGATAATCTGAGGAAAAAATGTTTCCAACAAAAGAGGAACAGTATACAGACGTCTACAAATTTCAATATATAAAAGTTTAAAAAAAAATTTTTTTTTCAAAAAATTGAGGTAAATTTGATTTTTTAAAAGCTGAAATGTATTTTGGATTTCATAATGTTGTAGCTGATCTGAAGACGAATCCAACGATATATAATGTTATAACCTTGAGACTATAAATAACGCTACAATAGTTTTTTCCACTTTTTCAGGCCAAATACCCCACTGTGCGCCGCGCCGTTAGGTGGCAAACTGACCCGTGAGCGTATTTGCTGATTGTACAAATTACGTAAATTATAAAATACTCGACATTATTTATACGTAAACCCATCTTGTTATAAGGTACAGTGTCATGGGTGGGAGATGCTTATCCAGTAGGCGTGACCTCGCACAGTGGTCCAGTTTGAAAAATCGTGACCCACATTTGGTTATAACTTTTGAACCAGTAGAGATATTGCAATGAAATTTTCACTAAAAATATTTAAAAAATAGTCATTTTTAAATATAGGTAATTAACATTTTTTTGCATTTGTTAAACAATAATTTTTTAATTTTCGTCGATTTTTTTTATTTAAAAATAAAATTCCTTTATATAATCTTACACAGTATTTTTTACTTTCTAAGTATGTATTTTTTATATTAATGTTTCATACTTGTAACGTTTTATGGAATACGTAAAATATAAATTCGAGAAATCTTGTTGCAATTAACACATACTAAAATTACCGAAGAGGCAAAAATGCATTACAAGCGCGTGTCAAAGATATTTTTTATATATTCTTTTTTTATTTTTTTTTTTTACGTTGAAAACTGCTTATCTGTACCATAATATGTATAAACATATGAAGTGCCTGTAACCTAAACAGTTTCCTAACGAGCGGAAGGCACTTGTTCCTGGTTCGTTTGTTTCGTTCCTGGCGGAGTTTCGTTCATCCCGCGCGCGGGATTGATGCATTCAAACAATAATAATTCAATTTCGAGGAAACTTGTGGAAAATGTTTTTATGGGATCTTGTAGGAGAAGGAATGCCGAAAATTTTCCGATATGGTAGAGCGTTGGAATTTGCTGCGAGTAGATAGATACACTCTATCTACGAGAAAAAACATCATTTCTCGATTGCTCGACTTTGAGATTCATTTTCTCTGAAACTTTTTATTCAATTTCATTAATATTTTATTTTTGAGATATATGGACATTTAGGAACAAGAATCCGTTAAGTAGAAGTCGATATCTGAAAATTGATTTTTGGCCAAATGGGTCACGATTTTCCAAACTGACCCGTAAGCGTATTTGCTGATTGTACAAATTACGTAAATTGTAAAATACTCGACATTATTTATACGTAAACCTATCTTGTTATAAGGTACAGTGTCATGGGTGGGAGGTGCTTATCGAGTAGGCGTGACCTCGTTGCTCTCGATAGAACCACGCGTTGCTCCCGGTGCTCTCGCAATCTATGCATCGATAAATATTAACCGGACTGATTGATCGAATGGAAACTAGTTGCAACTAGAATAACCTGGGTCGAGTTTTGGGTGCAGGGAGCATCGTTTTCGTCCAAGAGCCAAGGCAGCGAGAGCAGCGGTTGTTGTCTCCTATAATTGAAAAAGGAAATTGTTTACATCACTGTGTAAACTGATCGAGCCGCGATACTCTCGTTTCCAGGTATGCCGGTGATTCTACGCAGCGCTTAGTCACGGTTCGAGGACGCCTTTAAATTTGAAGAAGAGAAGAAAGCAAGGTCCACGAGCATTTATGTCGCGAGCAGAGCAGCTCCTTTGTTCTTTCTGCTGCGTTGCTGTACCGTGAAACGGCGACTTTCGTCGATAGCGAGGGACGGTGAGTCGATTATATGTATGTATGCAATATCGGAGAGACAGACAAACCTATATCACATACACCAGTTAAGATGATTTTCCATAAACTAGCCCCACGATCGATAAATGGCACACGTAAATCTAGCAAAAATAATTCTCCCAACAAAAATTGGGAAAAATGTTTGAAAATTTTGCTACAGCGCTATTTCGTTGAAATAAACGGTGGACGAGGCAGATGGGAGTTATAAGATGATCTATCGCGATCGCTAGGATCCACGAGCCGGACGGTCTCGCCGACGGAACGCGATGGAAGATCGGCTGGTTTTCTGGCGTGCGTTTTTGCAACGCGATTCGCCGTTCCGTATTCCGTAGTAGGCCGAATAACAGGATATACGGTGTCCGATGAACATCCTACAGTCTGCGGCGCGTCTCTGCCCGTTATCGACCACTCGTGGACACATTTGCACGGCGATAGGTGCACGCTCCTTTCGATACGAGCCGCGTTCGCATGTGAGTGCGGGTGGCCACCCATACACGCGAGCCTAACGAGAGAGAAAAGAAAAATGAGACGCAACCGAGCGAGCGGCTCTTCTCGCTTCGAATAATTCCTCGCTCGTGGGGAGCCAATTTTTTCACATTTTAACACGTTCGACAGCTTCCCCGACAGATATGTATGACGTCACCATGTGGCTGCAGGGTGAAGTGGCAGGAATTCGCGAGCGATTCGTCCCGTTCGCCGTTACGACGGAGACAAACGATCTTATCTGGTGCAAGCCAACTCCTTCGCCGATCGCGGTTTACCGTTTCACGCGGCCGCACGGACGGTATAAATAATGTTGAACGCGTGTCGTGCCGTGTCGATGCGAATCTCGAGCAACAAGACCGGTTCCGTTTAGCGAAAGTATATGTATGTATTTCGTAGCTACCTGCGAACATAACGCGCTCGCTAAACGGCGCGAAGTGGGGTATTTGGCCAGTTTAGCGCGCCAAAAGTCAATATTTTTAGTTTGTTCAAAATGACTAAAACTTTTTTCTCATGAACCAATAATGGAATACAATAATATTTTTCCATAGACATTACTATTTAGTAACATACAGATACTTGAAAGTAACATTTCTCGTGACCAAGAGAAGTGTCGAAAAACTTGTGTTTCACAAGTTTAGTGTATAAAATCGAGATAGGACCAAATCAAGGATGTAAAGGAAGGTGTATAGATTAATTTCATGGCCTTTTTTTAGTCTCTTCAGCGGTTTTGATAGAATAAACAATCGAAAGTGATATATTTTTTTTCAGAAAATTAATATACATCATGTAATAACTTTTTTTCTCCAAATAATTCCTCTTTAATTTTTTGCGAGGTTAATCAGTAGACATTGCTTTATGTATTTTGTATGTATGTATAACTTTATTGCCTCCCCTTAGGGTTACAATCACCTCTACATCTTCCTCCGCGTATAACGCCATCATTCCCACTTAACCTAAACTTATTCTAACTTACAAAAAATTATCTTATATCTAAGCTTAATCTAAATTTATAGAGAGAGAGAGAGAGAGAGAGAGAGAGAGAGAGAGAGAGAGAGAGAGAGAGAGAGAGAGTCGAAACCTATATACAAAAGTAGACATTGCTTTATATAATCCAGAAAAGTTTAGGTGCGAACAAGTACGAACACAAAGAATATTTAGCTTTTTGTGCGATACATATCAGTATGGCATGAATCGACCGTATATCATATGACTCAAAATGATGAAATTTCTCTTAATCTGACGAAAAAATGTTTGAAATAAAATTTTACAATATTCACATGGGTATAAACTTCAATATATAGAACTTCGAAAAAATTTCGTTTAAAAGAAAAAAACGAGATCGCATTGATTTTTTAAACATTAAGATGTATTTTTGATTTGATAGTGTTGTAGCTGGTGTTAAGACGAATTCAACGATATATAATAGTATAACCTTCACGCTATTAATAACTTCGCAATAGTTTTGGCGCGCTAAACTGACCAACTACCCCACTGTGCGGCAGAGTTGAGCAAAAAATTAATCAACGATTGACGACTACATTTCTACTTCAATCGTTAATCGCAATTAACAATTAATCTCCTAGTTTAGTCGTTAATTGCGGTTAACGATTAAATACTTATTAATCGTTAATTGCGATTAACTGCGAATACTGAAAAAAATGTAAACTGAGTTTAGTTGTATTGTCATTTGGTCTATAATACAAACTATGTTAACGTGCTTTTATGTTTGAAGTTATTATTCCTGGAAAGCTACGACCATCGTAGCATTTAACATTAAACAAAGTTACTGTAATGTACTATGTGTTGTAATAAATCTCATAAGAGATTTCCTAAAAAAAAAAACTATTGAAAATAAACATGTTTTTGTCGAAATATATTATTATTGCTGTCAATTCTCTATCCGTTTTCTGCTCCCTCTCTCTCTGTCTCTCTCTCCCGTGTGGCGATTAACTTTAACAATTGATTAAATCAGTCTCCGATTTTTCGATGATTCCTTTTTTTAATCAACGACTGACGATTAACTTCATGAATCGATTGAACCAATCGCCGATTTTTCGACGATTTCTTTTTTTAATCGTACACATTAATCAATCAATCATGGTTAAAATTTTAATCGATTAATGCCCAACTCTGCTGTGCGGCGTAACCGAGCCACTGATTTCCCGTTGATCGTAATTTAAGAAACTCGAATCGAATCAAATCTTATTTTCGTAAAACACAAACGATCATATACGTACAATGGAGTTATTCTAGGCCAGAAGAAGCGTTTAATTTTCAAATGAAAATAGCTCCGACTGCAAAGGGTTAAACGTAACGAGGCAAACATTTGATTGTGGTTGCGGACGTTGAAGGTTTAGGAACTGGAACGAGGAAGGGAACCGCCGCGCCGCCGTTCGCTGAAATGCGTCGCAGTTTTCAATTCCAGGAGCCGCGGAGCACCGACTATCGACTTCGTGAGATCGAAATCACAATACGAGCTTCTGTCCTCCGGTATGCAGAGTTGTATGGCTCTGAGGTATTACCGATGAGTCAGACAACAACGTGGAATGTCGCTAATGAGTCGCGGCGGCCGCGGTCGTTCGAACGAAACGCGGGAGACTCCGTGTCGCCGCAGCTTTTTACGATTTTGCGGAGGCACGCGTCCTTCTGTGCCAGTTTCCACGAATATCCGACGAAATTCGAGCTTTCGACGATAAATTACATCGAGCCTCGTTCAGGCTCGAAGAAAACGACCGATTCGGAGTAAAATAATAGGACAGCGGTAGCAAGACAATCATGAGATATGTACAAGGTGACGCGACGCGACGATCAGCACGAGATGACACAGCTCGCAGAATCGCACGGGAAAAATGTGTGGTCGGGAGAGGATAGTGATTTTGAGTCCTCGTCGGCGGCGTCATGCGAGATGCATAATCGCACGTAGCCGTCCGGCCGCACACCTTGATATTCGCGTGTGTCAGCGGATCGTGGGAACTGGTGTAGTATCTTTCAAGAGCGTGGGTCGCCGGTGTTGGTGTTTATTCAACGGGCAGAACAATGCGCGGGACTATGTGGCCCGTTCCGCGTTGCTGCGCCCAAGATCATCGGCGGCTACTGTTCCTCCGAGAGCGAGCCGCTTTGTCGTTTTCCGATGACTAACAATAAAATCGCCAGTGCGCCGCGCCGCGCCGCGCCGGTCATTAATGAAAATCATCGTCTCGACTCGACCGCCGAGAGCCGGGAGCTCGTGCGGCAAGCCGAGCCATCTCGAAAGGAACGATTACGTGCGAGTGTGCGTGTGTTGTCTTCCACGAGACGAGAGAACTGAGAAACTGTTCCCAACTGGTCACCATTGTCACGAGAACGTAATTTCCTGGCTGCGTCTGTTCGTCTGTCGCTCTCCGTAACTTTCTGTAATATTCTGCGCGACCACCGCACCGGTGCTTTACATCATTGTCAGACCGCGGAAAATTCATAATTTTCTAGCTACGGGACCCCCATTATCCGAAATCCAGCGTCTGAACTATCTTTCTTGAAATATTTACTATAAGTAAACTATTCATTTTTGACATGAATGCATAAAATTCGCAAATCCCGGAGAAAGATGATCACCCAGGCTACAACTTCATCTAAAGATGGCTCCCAACGTGGATGTTCTGTCGGCGAAGCAAAGACGGGTGCAACCCCGTGAATTCTCCGAGCGGATATGCCAACGGAACGTTACCAGACGCGGGGAAATCCGCGTTCGAGCGTCTCGTCGGGAGCTAGCACTGCTGACGGGTAAAAAACCGACTTGCCATATAGGAGACGGTTGCGCAATAAGTTTCTCGGCGTTTCTCCTTCGATAAGGTTCTGCGGAGGAATCTGGCGGGCGCCTGTTACGCAAAATGCCAATTGGTGCCCGCCTCCGACCCTCCCCCGCCTGCCAACGATCCTAACCTCGATTCCCGTGTTCATCTCCCGGTTCACGGCGGAACAATGGCGGCATTAGCGGCTCGCGGCCGTTCCGCAAAGATTTCTCAGAGCCTGGCCTGGCGCGTTAACGCAATTTCCACGAAAGGTGTGTACTCCACGGAAGACAGCTCGTGGAGCCACCGAGGTCCCCGGTTATTGATCGTCGAGGCTAGCCGGCTCGGTTCGACTCGGCTCGGCTGCCAACCTGGCTGGCTACCTAGCTGGCTGGCTGGCTCGTTGATTTTACTCCCAGCTAGAGGAGGACCATACTGGATGTGGTATAGATAATACTCGCCTATACCTACAAACGGTGTACACCCACACCTGCCCCAGACCAAGCTACACGTAATCCCTCCGCTCTGCCCGGGGAACGCGACGCAGATACCGATTAAACGCCGTCTGCCCCCGCAATACTCCGCTTCCCGACAAACCGTTTCGGACCCAGCGATTATTCCCCGATTTTTCTGCTACCTTTCTGGCGAGGTCTTCATCTTTCACAGTGAATTTTGCTTGTTCTGTAAATTAAAATCGTTGGATATGAACATGTATCATTTAATCCTCAAATTGTGAGTAACGTCCATGGCTCCGTTCGAACTTCGCTCGGAACTCACCCTCGGCTAACTGTCCCTGGACAGAAAAAACTGAAAAAAGTAGACTGCGGCGAGGTTTTCCAGGAATTTCTCCGAGCGTGTATAATATTCGTGGAAAAGGGGAAGATTATTGGCGCAGGTTGGTCTTGGCTCGAAGGGAGCGAGTCAGACAACTTGGGGGCTGCCGAGCTTTCGCTTGGTTGTTGCCGCTGCGATCCGACTTGGTAGGTGGTTTTCGTAGCCTGGCAACCTGGGCTAGTTCCAGCCATAACCACACCCTCGATTGACCAATTTATTACTCATCTAACAACCGGTCCGCTACCGTGCAGACCGCGGCGCTGCGCTGTGTGTGATTCTGAAAGGGGGTTGGATCCGTGCGTCGATCCCACAGACGAGCCCTGGACGTTCCACGGGCCTCTAACCTAGATTTCCATGCTCTCTCCACCTTTCTTGTCCGCTCCGATGTCCGCTGGTCCCGCCAGTCGATCGATAACATGTTCCTTTGCTTTAGATTTCCGCGATTTTTACACCTGGCTCGCCTGGGTCAGCTGACATTACCGCCGGAGTCGCGGGGCTCGTCGTTTTCATACGTTCACACCAGATCGAATTTGAGATTGCGGGGATTATTCGATAATCGAGGGTCTCTCTGTCCTAAGCCTGTCAAAATCACACATTCCCTAACACAGATACTATTAGCCGCTTAACCTAGCCTAGCTAGAAGACCCTCGTCGCATCAGGATCACCAGTGACTTCATTCCCAATGAAACCGCCGAGACACAATGTACCATATAAACCACCCTCTCGAATCCAAACACAAGAAGATCCTCACGAAGCTGCCCAGGTCGCCTCAATCGACAATCGTCGATTCCGTGGCCATAATAACCGTCCTGTGCCCTCGATGGGGCGCCGGAGAGAGTCAGACGGAGTCAGAGAGGGTCGGAGAGAGAGAGAGAGAGAGAGAGAGAAACGATGGGGGTTGCGGTACGGGGAGCGAGAGGAACCAATTCGTGACGTGACGTGGCCCGAGGTACGAATGCGAGAAGTTGCGAGGAAGCCTTAATGATCGAAGCGCTTCTTCCACGAACCCGGGGAATCTGATTCAAGGGGATAGGGGGCTAGCAAAGAGAGAGGTGGGCAACACGGGCGTGGGTGGACGGACGGACGGATGGACGGACGGACGGACGGACGGACGGGCGGCTAAAGTCAGATCTCCAAGGTTTCATAGGTGTGTTGGCTACAAACGGTTGCTAGGCTACCGACTAGGGAGGCAACCGGTCAATACCTCCGCGCACCTCCGAGCTGAAACGTCACCGGTGGAGAGTTGCTCTCTCCACCTGTCCCACCCTTCGCGCACCTCCCCCTCCCCCCGGAACACCACCCCCCTGCGCCCACCTCGACATCCAGCAGCAGCAGCACCCAGGACACCAACGCGCCACTCTGTCCCCTCCTCTCCTCTCCTCCTTCTAGCTCTGCTAGCTATGCTCCTCTTCCTCCTCCTCTTCAGCCTCCTACTTTTCTCTCCTCTTCTAGTTCCGCCAGTTCTGCTCCTCCCGCCTCCTCTTCCATCGGCCTGGCCACGCCACCATCCAACGACGCCGCGCCGACTCGCTCTCAACCTTCTCCACCTTCTTCAGGCTGTTAACGACGAGGGCCGCTAACCCCTCATCCGTATCTCGTCCTCTCCCGTCCGCTGCCGGCTTACCGGCTACCTGCGACCGCGAAAAACACCCACGCAAACACGCACCCACCACCGCCAACCCCCGATGGAGATACGCTTCCGTAGGAAATGGGACGAGGACGGGGTTAAATGGAATTAACCCCTTATGATTTCTTTCGCAACTGCCGCGTAATTAGATCCACCTTTTTGCCCGCAGACTGTGCGGACCTCCGCGCAAAGTCGAAACTGTCCGCGTCGACTGCGGGAAATTTATTTCTTTCGGTTCACTTCAGAACGGCTGAAAGTTACAATATAGATACGTTCTTGTTATTTTGGAAAAATAATGTAAAATAGACGAACGACGGAAAAGTAGAGACAAAGGCACCCGCAATTCGTCCGTAGCAGCACTCCGTTGACGGTGTTCGAGGCGTTGCCATCGATAAATTTCACGGTGCATAATGGATTAAGTGAAACGTACCGCGCGGAATAAAACGGACCGTTTAAGATCAACGCCTCCGATAAGGTCGCTCGTAGCATTATGCAATTTTGTACCAATTATTACGTACACAATGTTCTATCGAACGCCGTATCTCTCCGCATTTTAAACGCACGAAACCTGCCCGACACACAATTCGTGTCCACGCCTCGGGGCGATATCATGCTAGCTAGTTCGCTCGCCACCTAAACCTCTAACCCCTCCTACGTATACATATATGTATTTCACTATAGCTTCCGAATATTCCACGTGGCTACGTTATCGCCTAAACTTTCCCGTTAGTCGACGCGAAATATTCCCGAAGACCGTCCAATCGCTCCACACATTCATAAAATGCTGCGACACTTCTGGACGGAAGCATTTACCGTGTGATCGATGAATCGTGTCGCATACGTAAATCGATCTTCCGCATCTTTCGAAAAATTGTTACCGAACCCTGAAGAGCAATATTCAGCGAATTTTTTGTCGACGCTATCTTCCTGTTTTATTCGCGCGTGTTCCTTTCGTGGCGAAGCAGCCACCCATTTCCGGGAACCGCAGCCACGGGAAGCCCTGGGGACAAGCGAAAGGGGTGCATCGTCCTTCTCTCTCTCTTCTCTCTCTCTCTCTCTCTCTCTCTCTCTCTCTCTTTCCTATTCCCTCTCTGTTCCTCTCCTTCTCTAGATTGAGTCTGCACCACCAGCAAACACGCGAGCGTTCCCCGTGTCGGTGCATCCCCATGCTACACCCGGTGGCCACGATCATCCTACGCGTCCTGCTTCCTTTCCACCGCTTTTGCGACTCGATGACTACGTCGCTTTCGGCCCCCAAACGGCTTCCTTTCCACGACGAAAGGTCGCCGCAATTACCGAGGGATCCACCCTAACAGACGATCCTGTTGGGGGTGGGTTTCTCCTGCGGTGTCTCGCGGTGTCTTGCGGTTCCTGGCCTCTCGATAGATACGGCACTGCTCCCGTTCATACACTCCGGGACAAAAAGATAGCACACTTTGAAATGAACGTAATATTTATTTATTTCACATTTTACAACCAAGGTTTTGTTTTTACACATTCTTGCAAAATATCTCTATAAACAGACACAAATGAAATTGAATTGAATTTCGTCAGTCTGTACAATTTTATTTAAAAAAAAGAATTTTTAAGGAAATTTGACGTGACAACATGATAGCACGTTTAACTTATGTGTAACAGTAAATCAACGAATGATATTTAATGCTTAATATTTTGTGGCTCCTCCTTTACATTTAATAACAGCCATCGTTCTCTTTGACAAAGATTTATAGAGTTTTTTAATAGTTTTTTGCTCTAATTGCTCCCACTCAACTTGAATACATTTTTTTAATTCGGCAATATTTCCAAGTTGTCTGCCATTTCTATATACAGCTCCGGCAAGATTTCCCCAACAATTTTCAATAATGTTGAGATCGGGTGACCTTGCTGGCCAATCTAAAACGCGAATTTTTTCCCGAGAAAAGTACTCTTGCAGCATTATCCTGCTGAAAAGTATACTTCTCTCCAGCAACTCTAGTCGTGTACATGTTTATCTGTTCCTTAATCATTTCCAAATACATTTTGCTATTCATTTTTCCTGTTGTAAATTTGATTTCCATATTACCATAGTACCCGATACCGCACCAAATCATCACACCACCACCACCTCCCATTTGCCGGCGACTCAAGAACTGTTCCTCTTTTCGCATATCGTGAAAATAGTAACTCAGACCATCCGGTCCATCTAAATCAGGGGTGGCCAATCTTTTGCCTGGCATGCGTAAAATTTGTTCACAAAGGAGTTTAGATGCGCCATACAACTCGAGTACTTTTTCTACCTTCTTACGTTCGTTTTTGCGGTTGGAAAATAGGAGGAGGGATAAGATCTGCTTCGGTTAGGGGAGGAAAAGGGATAACTCAATCGCGCAACTAAATTAATTAACTTGCGCCAGTTGAAAAGACACACGTTCATTGGAGCACTAATCTACAATAGTGAGAAATGATCTTTTGGACGAGAGGGCGATCACTGTCACTGTCTTGAACACCACAATTCCCATCCTATAATTGTAAACTGTCAAAAAGTTGCAACAAATTGATAAGCAAGAAGGCTGTATAAATTCAACTGAGAGCTCCCAGGTGTTGAAAATATAAAGATGGATTCAGTTGTGGCGTCTACTTCAAAAGAGTAAGTATAGGCACAAGGATCCAATGCGCCACTTGTCATCATCCAATGCGCCACGTTTGGCGCATGAGCCACAAGTTGGCCACCCCTGATCTAAGTTAAACCTCTTTTCATTCGTAAATATTAATCTTCGCCATTTTTTTCCCATATGAATATTCTTTTCCGCAAAGTGTAATCGATTGATCTCATGTGGCTCAGTTAACCAAGGCTTTTCCGTTAATTTTCTTCATTGTATGTATTTGCATTTTTGTAAAACACGGCTGACATTCTTTACATTAGTGTCTACACCAACACTTTGAGCATATTGCCTTGCAGTCATCTTACAGTTGGATGCTGCTCTTAGTATTGCACGACGTTCCCGGGCACTTAGACTTTGCGGACGTCCAGAACTCTTCTTTTTACCATAGTTCCCGGATTTTTCAAGAAATTCATTATTACTTTTCGACTTCTATTCATAATTTTTGCAATTTTTGTCACTGAATATTGTTCTTCTTCCAATTTTATTACAGTGTGAATTTCGCACCCGTTCAATCTCTTTCCGCGACCCATTTTTGATAATATTTCGCCTTTTTTAAACAAATATACAACACGAGATAATATCACGAACTTTATTAACTATGTTCTGAGGTTGATGTTCGCAATTCGCGAGATTCAGAGTATCTGAAAAGCGTAGATTTACTACACGTGCTATCAGTTTGTCCCACTTGCGAACCACAATATTTACGTTTTCATTTCTAGAATTCTGTTGAAGTAAATATTGTCGATGATATTCAGTACATTGTACATAGAGGCATGCCAGAACATGTTGACATATTAAAATACTCGTTTTCTTCAGTTTATTGTACCAAATGAGGAAAAATAGACGATGTACTATCTTTCTGTCCCGGAGTGTACAATGTACAATGTACATCGAAGAATTCATGCGAAGAGAATCGTATAGTGGATTATCAGAACTGATCGGCGCGGCGGAGTGTAACAAAATATTTGAACGTTTCAGAAATAGAATAGATACTGGAGGATATAACTAATATGTATAATATCGTGGATTAAACGAGCAAGTATGTTCCGAATAATGTCCATGTTGAGGCTCATTTTAATCATGAAAATGCCACCGATATGTTGGTACATAACAATTTCACTAAAATACAGATAAACGGATAAAATTGGTAGAGAAGTTACAGAGATTTTCCGAGTTCGCAGAAACATCGCTAACGACGCTACGCGACGCGACGCGACGTCGGCTGGAGCTAATCGTGCTCACGATATTAGGAAAATCTGTTAATGGCGAGCGCGCAAAGTACCGCCTCGCTTTCACCGAGATCATTAGAGCAGCTCCTTGACTCGCGTTCTCCGACATTTCGGCTGGAAAGCTCGATTATTCATTCTAACGAGCTGATTTTATCGGGAAAAACCTCGTTCGGTTACTCGTACACAGACCATCGCGACCGGCCACTACTCGAAGCTCTTCGCTACTCCGGCCGAGGATTTTGCGTCATTATGATTTATACGCGGACGATGCAAATTTCGCGGCGAGCTTCTCCTCGCTAAATCTCTTATCGATCATATTTCCTCGGCTGCCTGTCTCGACGATGTTGGAATTTATACGAGCTCATTATATACACGGTATTCGCGAGCAACGAATACCCCGTCTAGATTTTAATTCTTTCCTCTGTGCGTACGCTTCTTCTAATTAGCCGATTTTCCAGCGGAAAATGAACCCGCTCCGCGTAACAGTGCTTAGTATTCTAACAGATACCGCAACGAAGAATTACGCTCGATAGATGGTTACACGGGAGAAAGTGCGTCGGGGTTTATTAATCGCTGTGCACCCGAGGCGCATTCTTTTCCGAGTATTTCTGTTTTCGACCTTCCATTAGCGAAAAGTACTTGTTTTTAGTTTAATCCAGGCCTGGCCAACCCAAATGGTTTCACGGGCCACTTTGATGACGCGTAACGTTATTGCGGGCCGCACTTTACGTAACATGCTTTTAAAAAATGTAATACAAATACAAAATGAATAAAACTTTATTGTTATACTATGAATCAATATAATTAACTCTCGAGTTTTTGTTAATGAGATATTTGTTTATCCTTTGTTTCACTTAATGTTTGTAAATCTATATTTATGTTCGACGTTGCACATCTTTTGTTAGCTGGTTTTCTAAATTGGCATCGGTTAACGAAGCACGTGAAGAACTCTTTGTAAATTTCATCTTCGAAAAAAATGTTTCACAAATATATGTGGATCCAAAAGCACTTACTAATATAAGTATTGTAAATATTAATTTTTGATATGGACGGAAAAAATTGTATCACTTCATTGTTGCACTGCAACTTGATTATATTATAATTATAAATCGATTATATTGTAACAATGATACTTCATTTATTTAATATTTTTTCTATACGTACAATGAGAAACAAAAGTTTCAATAGAAATATAATATAAAATCGCCCGGCGGGCCGCGGGTTGGCCAGGCCTGGTTTAATCGCTGATATGTATAATCACGAACAAAAAAGCTGTGGTTAATATTATTACTAGTTTTGTAAAGGAACTTTTTTTTGGATTCTCGGATACAAAAGGCTCACCCTAATTTATTTAGTACTACTTACACGTGTGGAAAATTTCAGTCCGAAATCTTCATTTTTGCGAGAGTTATAAATTTTGGATCTTTCCTTCGTAATTCAAGGGGGCGGTAAAAGCGGTTATGTCCGAGGATTATAAGGGTGCAAATGGGAGATTAGCCTCATATGGGCGACGAAGATTTTAAATAAAATTCAACACAAACCTCGGTACCCTTCACGAATAAAATGAACCTTGAAGCCTCCATGAAAGAACAACACTGACGACCCAAGGGTTGCTCTACAGCCCTCGTTCTCTATGTATATCGCGAGGTAGGAACGCGTCGCGTCGCGTCGCGTCGCGTCGGGGCAACCCTAATTGCGGCCACGAACCGCGGAGAGTTGCGTCGTGTTACAAAACAGACGGCAGAATTTTTTTTCCATTTTCCCGGCGATTTCACTGGAATCAGTATTCCAGGAAACGATTCTTCCGCTTCAGTTTTTATTCATACGGTCGGCGAGCTCCAGGAGGAGAGCCTCGCTGCCCGCCCGCCGCCCATACAAGGCCCTCATCCACTCGCAATGAAAGTCAAGTGATCTACCCGCGGGCGAGTCGATTCCTACATCCTCACCTGCGCTCACCTGTCTTCCGCTCACTTTCCTTACCCCTGCGAACGGCCACACTCCGCTTCATCCGCATCGCGAGCATTTCAGTTAAGTGCACGGTTCGCTACGAAACCGACTGTGTCCGCGAACAAACCCAAACCAATCCGAAGATTTTACTTGTTGAACGTTCCAAATGATTTTCCCGGAAATGTTCATTTATATCGTGTGCAAACGCTGTTCTTCATACAATACTTTTTTGCTTCTAATGATTTTCATTGCGAAATTGTTACCAACATATTGGAGGCGTTCTACCAACAAAGGGAATTTGTTGCGCGATTTTCCGGAAAATATGGCGGCGGCGCGCCACGCGGGAGATAGCGCATCCGAGAACATTGAACTCGGAATGCTGCTGACAAAAGACAAGCTCCCCGCCTCTGCTTCACAGACACCATGCTACAACATAGTATACAATGTATACTAACTATACACCGTTCCCATCGTACGCTAGCTCTTCGATTCTTCTCTCTCCCCTCCTCTCTGCTTTCTATATTCTGATTTTCCACCGAAACGCGAAGAGCCAGCGTCGATAGGATTCTCATTAATTAACATTCAATGTAACGAAGTCAGCCAGCACGCGGAGGCCTTGAAACGGATCCCGACCGTTCCGCTACGAGCTACACTCCCGTCTAGCGTCGATCCTTTAAATAATCTGGATCTATGGATCGATTAGCGTTAATTGCCCTTCGAAATGACTCAGAGTGTCCTAACGAGCGCTTAAAATTTCGGGGCCTAAATACACTGTTGTAGGCCCTCGAACTTGTGCGGATGTATCCTCGAATGCCTTTGGCGCCAAAATTTACAATAATTGCTTATCAGCGAGTAAACACAGTTGCAGCGCGGTGAACAGTGAAGCTGGTTGGGTGCATTTGACCGGAGATATGCACATCCGCAGGTGCATCGGCTGTTGAAGGTGGACGAGAGGTGTCTCCCTCGAGGAGAGATGAAAAGAAAAAGAAATCCTACATGTGTGCATTATAATGTGCGTGAGCCGTGCGTCGCGTAGAGACCGTAAGCGCGGCCGCGTTGCCCACGGATCATGGAGGAAAAGAGGGAAACTTTATAAGAAACGCTTCCGGATGTGGGAATTCTAATCTTGATCAATCCTCGCGGCGAGATAACGACCGACTGCCGACTGGCTGAAACGTTCTTGTTCGTGCGCTCGCCGAGAAGCGGATCGAGATTGCTATGGAAATGCGTGTGCTCTCCGCGGCCAGGTTCCTTACGCCGGCACGCCACTCTTCTGTGATTTAAACGAGCATCGAAATGAATTGTGGCCTCGTTAACCGCCGCGGATAGGTCGCCCTTATTCCCCGACTGCCGTACGACAATCGTCGGACTTTGATATCCGACGTTTCGCGAGGCACAACCGCTGTTCGATGTTTCGCAACGCCGCGCCGCGCCGCGCCGCGCCATTCGGTAGTTACGGGCAATAGTCTTCCATCGAAGAATGTGCAGCGAATTCGATGATAGCTCGCGCGATTCGTATTATTCCGATGATTTCGTAGCGGTATCGACGAGAGGCGAACCCGAACCCGAGCGCGACCATAGTTACCGCTTACCGCTCGCGCTGGAATATTCTCCGTGCAAAAGCTTACGCTTCTCGTTTATCAACTCGCCTTTTGTGATACGCGATCTGCTATATTCGCACCGGTGTCATCGCCGGCAAGTTGTCGCCGCTATAATACGAGAACGGTTCCGAGAAAACGGATGCGGCGCTAATATTTCCGAGGCACGTGTAACACGCAACGCGATCGCCCGAGGAATCGCCGATCTCGCAGAATTGCAACATTGCTGTTCGAACGGGAGTCGGGCAGCCGCATTTAAGAAAAAAAAATGTCGCTCGATAATAATCGACGATCCATCGGACACTTTCACCGTCGATAAGCGATCTACGGCTAATTACCCGCCGCTCCTGTGTCAGAGTCCGACGAAAATCAAGAAACGCTGATTTGTAGTTTTATCCAGGGCTTCGGAGTCGGTAGACAAAATTCTTATTTCCGATTCTGATTCCGACTCTCCACATTTAAAAAATATATACTCAAAATAATTATGAGTTGTGATAAAACTGAATAAATAGCTGAAATACTGTATTAAAGTCTGAGAATATGGAACAGATAACTCTGATACAACCCAACACGACTCTTACTTTCTCACTTTCAGGAAATAGTTAGAAAATACTACTACCATAACTTCAACGGTTTCTCCTCTACATAGTGCTGAGGTATACATGTGACGGTAAATGTGATTAATCCGGTTATTATACATAATCACCAATTTATTACATTTACCGTAACATATACAAATACAATACGTGTATACTGTAGATCGAATATTAGCAATTTATTTATGTATACATAAATCTGTTAATGATTTATAAACAAAAGAGCCAGAGTTGGAGTCGGAGTCGATATATTTTTTTTCGACTCTGACTCCGACTCCGAAGCTCTGGTTTTATCGCGACCGATTATTTTTCTCGTCCGGCCAATTAATTATGCAGTCTATGTATAACGCGAAAGGTGGCACACGACTGTCCACACTGAAGGAAACTGTTTTCGGTACTCGGTCGCAGCCGAACGAAAACGAGACTTCTTCATTTGCATCGGATCTGGTTTAAGGTCTGGTTCGCATACACCTAACCGAGGCATAATTGAAAACGAAACTGTACTTCGCCCGGCTAATTGGCAGTACACCGAGAAGTTTATATCGATTGATTTCCGTCGCCCAGCTGGCTAATTGGCGGACGATAAACAGAAAAAGTAATTCACACGTTTTCGAAGTTCGATCGACGGTTGAACGAAAAAGAAATTTATTTGCCGGTCTCGTGCGACCAATCGAAGCTGGTAAAGACATTTCGCGATCGCTGCGGGCACGCCAACGCCTGGCCGTCGTTCTGGTAATGAAAAATGTCACGAAATTCCTGATTATTATCTGCTCGTACGATCCTCAAGATTGGTGCACAAAGGAGAATAATAATCGATCGTTCAAGGCGACTAATTATAATACCACGTTCGACAAACGTACTTCTGCGACACTAGAGGAAAGACATCAATCATTTTACATTGTGTTGCTTTACACTTTCAATTCATATTCGTTGTTCTCGAGGCCACTTTTTAGAGAAATACGAAGATAAATCGGTAAGACAATATTAATCCATAGTAAAACTGTTTTTATCTAGTTTTTTAGGACACTTTTAGCGACGTATTCGTGGCATTTTTCTGATTAAAACGAGTCCAAACACGATGCTGCAAGGATCATATTTGCTCGGGGAATCCACGATAGCGAGTATTCGGATAATAGAGGTTTTACTCGCTCCGCGAACAAAGCAATACGGTGCGAACAGGCTCGCGTTTGGTATCGTATCAACAGAGCGACAAATATGGTGGAAACAAACAAGTCAATGAATTCTCTCGCTGTTGTCTAAAAAAGCAAAACGTCGCTTAATTCCACGAGCCCACCGTGCGTCGCCGCATATATGTAGTGTCTCGCAAGAAGCGAGAATTTCGGGTGGCTGATGAAGAAAGTATGAATTTCGAAACGACCGTGGATTCGCAGCCGGTGCACCCCGATTTTCGTGTCATTTTGCTGCGCCGTTAACGGCAACCAATTAAAAAAGTAGCAGGCTTTAACGCTCTCGCCTTAATAAACGGCAGGGGCACGTAATTGCTGCCGGGCCAGGCCATAATTCAACGGGTCCGCGACAATGTAGAACGCAATGGCGCGTGCTCGTATGAAAAACAAAGTGGAATCGGACGAAATGTTGCGCGCGAGAGGACCAATACCAATGACATATTGGGGAAAGTGTAATGCGCGCGCGCGCTCGCGGCCTCGAATCGATCCGATCGCTGCACACGGGCTGCATCTGTTTCGGATGTATAATTTATCGGACCAGCTTTCGATGCAACCTACTGTGCTACAGTGTTGTAGACGGTTGAGCATCATCGATGCGATAGATCGACGCTTTCACGTATAATTCGGCTCACGCAATCGATAACGATAATGTTGCAGGCTCCCGCCATAAAGAACAGCGAGTTCCTTCATTCTTGGAGACCAGGACTTGGTATACGCTTGTGAATGTAGATTTATTTGAATATAGTACAAGATATAGTAGAAAGTGGTGTGGAATAATATGAAATGGTATAACATATAAACCGCTTCGTTCGACGTTCCAATCGACGGCCAGTGTTCAGTTAAAAGGAACAAGATCTTCCTGGAAAAGACTTCTGCGCGCGTACACGCGGAGATTGATCGGCATTCTCACGGAAGATCCGGCGCTGGAACAAAGCGGATTCACGCGGTCCTCGCGGCACCAAGGGCGAAATCAGCTTCGAAAGAAAGAAGCGAAATGTATATTAATCTCCATGTTCCATGGATTCCGGGAACGGTGTTATCTCGCCCCTGAAATCCGCCGTGAACCCTCTGTTTATCGTGATCTTCGTGTGCGTGCCATCCTCGTGCACGCGAGCGAGGATGAGAGAGCATCGAAATAAAGGTGTATCCTGCGTTCTTTTTTAATGCGCCATAATTCTCCGCGTTGTCGGATAATTAAAGAGCACCGCGGCGAGAGGGAGAGAGAGAGAGACGGCTACTCATTTGTAAGTGCTCACCCTTGAGTCACGTCGGCCTCAATCCTATCAGCCACAGCCAACTGACTCCCGAACGTTAATGGTCCCCGCCGAAAAGGCACGACACCGGTACCATGGAAACACTTTCTCCGGTTGATTTGATAATTTCAAAAATAATATACATAGAGTAAAAGGAAGAGAGAGAGAGAGTTTCCCTCTCGTACAAGAAAATGTTTATGAGGTTTACAGGCGGAATTTTTGGGGGGTCTCTCGATCATCTCGAGATACGAACAAAAATGCATATGCATTCGATCGATAGTGACCGGCAGATACGGTCCCGAGATCGAATAAATAAGCAAGCTAATTATGCGACGGGATGAACCTTGATTACTGACCTCTTCACCCTGTGCCAGCCGCGCGTGAATTATTCATCGTCCTCGCGCGCATCCTAAAAACTCATCAACGGTCCCCGCAACGTCTTCCTGATACGCCGGAGCTAATGTATACGGGGACGGGGACGGAGACGACAGAAACGCGTTTCCTTTACGACGATCGGAAGTCGAGGCGATGGAGGCGGGCGTTGCGCCGTGTATCCACTTAGGAGCAACTTGCGAAGCACCTGGCGATCCTGAAACTCCATTGTGCGTTCGCTTCGAGGCAATTCTGCCAGCGTCACATACATGATCAGTTAACGAAGACGTTCTTTGTATTGTTAGGCGGCGTGCCCACTTGAGAACAACTAACGAGGCAACCCAGTGGGCCTCAAGCTTGGGTTTCCATCGGAATTAAGGCATTTTACGTATAATAAAATGAGCGAATTCATTGAAAGTCGAGTAGCACGGTGAACAGGATCGTTCCGAGTTTGAAAGGGCAGCTTCTGTCGGTGAAGAGAGACGTACACGGTGTACGAGGAAACAAAGCGCGATGGTTGGTCGGGACGGGACGGGACGGGACGGGACGGGACACGGGACGTCAGAAGGCACGGCGAATGGTGTGTCCGCGTAGGAGGCGGTTGTCGTGGACGCGTTTCCCTCTGCCTAGGGTGCGTTTCCATTGGGCGGCGAGGGGCTTGATTCGCAGATGCGTTTCTCGTCCAGATGTGTATCCACGTCCGTGTCGAGATAGGCGCGCATTACCCGGTCACACACGTGCAAACGAGGAACGCGAGCGTGTATGGGTGTTGCGCGCGCGTGTGTTGCTTTTGCGTTACAACGCTCGGTGCAGGGTCCACCTGAGCGAGCAGACGAGCGAGCGAGCACGGAGGAGAAGGTGTCTCACATGGGTGCCTCTGTTCCCTGCAACACGAGTCCCACAGATGGGGGAGACATCCGGGCAGCTGACGTTCAAATGAAACTGACTGACTGACTTCGGCTTAACCGACTCCACATCCTCCTTCGATTAAGGAGAACTACGTCCGGAGAAGTTGGAGAACGGAGGATGGGGACTTTATAGTTATACGCCCGTCAAATTGTTTTTCCCTACCCGTCGCGCCGCCGCGCCACCGCGCCGCGCCGTGGTCCGCCGGGACCCGTCATCGGTTACACGCTCCCGCGATCCTCCTTTGTCTCGATCCTTCCCGGCGACGACGACGACGGCCACTACGATTCGGAAGAATGACCTCGGGAACCGTTCCAGCCTTCGCACGACGCCGCGACGCGACGCCTGGGTCCATCTCGACGGGGCCTTGCAGTCGACGCTCTGCTCGGTGAGAAAACTGGCCCAAGGTGAGATCCGAAGATACCGGGCCCGGTGTAACGCTTTTATGGACATTTTAGACGCTTTCGCGAAGTCTCCCACCCTCGCTTGCAACGTCTTCTTCGTTTTAAACTAGATAATGACTGTCGCGGTGTCATCGATAAGTAGTATCATTAATTTCTTCTGCAAGAAATCCGAAAGTCTGGTTTCCTCCCGATTCCGAAACGAACGCACCCCTCGAAACACTGATTTATGCATTTCTCCAAGCTTCTTCCATATTCCCGCGCAAGGGGAGGAGAGTCTCGTTTCCCGTCGAGGCATCGGTAGATCGGATCAACAACGTTTTCGGGTGCCGTTTGCATGAGCAGCGGACTCCAAACGTGTCGGGGCGTGAGAAGATAGAAAGTGAATCGCGTGAGAAGTAACCGTGACGAATCATGGAAATATTACGGTTCTCCCGTCTCAACTCTGATAAACGGTACAAATCCCGTGGATTACCCTTCCTACCGTACCGCGTGCAGGGTCATCCATTCTTCGCAATATTATACCATTATTCGCAATATTGTTTACACTATTAAATAGGGTTTCAAGAGGGATTCTGTGGCAGGAGTTCGTTCTCGAGAAGATATCGAATTCTCCCTCGTACCGATGAGTCTCCCCTGGAAAACACGAACTCGTCTACGTGAATGATCGGTGATCGGTTAGAGGAGCTGTCGACGATTTGTCAACGGTGTCCGACGAACCACCGACTGTCGCGCCACTCTGCCAAAACGGGCTGCTATCAGCTCCGCTCAATAAGATTGCATGATATACGCAGAGGCATGCGAGCGAACTTGCCACGCAACACCGTGACTCGCATTAATTCGGTCGTTGTCGACGGTACGAGACGGTTCGGACACTTGCCGCGAGGAGGGAGATGCAATTCCTTATGGTTCCGCGCGGTGGCCGGGTCTACTCCGACCCGGGCTATCCAAATCATCGTTCGGTGAATTTTTTTAAGGATCCGCTGAAAGCGCTTCAGCCGTGGACCGGAGGCTCTTCGAAACGATGAAACACTATCTGAAGATCCCCAAGGCCCGTAAAATATCTCCCACGCCGTGAGAAGCCGCGCAAGTTGCGAGTGGCAAGGTGGCCCTGCCGACCCTCGAGAGCCCGATCCGGAAGATGCGGAGAGCGCACGATCCCGATGCGAGACTGCTGGATAGGTGGATAGAGGAAACCTCCCGATTACCTATCCGAGGTAATCCATCGTTCACGGTGACCAATTTCCACCGTGCAACGACTACGTTTCGCAGGATGCCGGGTAGAACGGGAGATAGAGAGCCGGGTCGGCATTTGTGCGGAGCCGGCAAAAGCAAAAGGGGAGAGACAGGCCAGCCGGAGGAAGGGGAGAGGAAAAAAACAGAGATAGCGTACCCCAGGGACTGGCCAGTAGCCGGTGAAACGACGGAAAGGGTCCGAGAGAGCCGGGCTTCGATAAAACCGAGCGACGCGACGCGCCTGTGTAAAAGGGAGAGGAACGAGGAGAGGAACGAGGAGAGTACGCGAAGAGAAAGAGAGATGAAGAGAGAGGGTGGATCAGGTGAGAGGAAGAGAGAAAGAAAGAAAGAGAGAGAGAGAGAGAGAGAGAGAGAGAGAGAGGGTGGGAGAGGAGACGAGAGCGGGGGAGACAACTGGAGAACGAGGGAGAGAAGGGGAGGGAACGGATAAGAGGAAGCGTGGGCACTCAGGTGTGACTCTCCCGCGGGTTCTCCTGCCTCTCCTTGCCAGCAGCAACAGATACGCGCGGACTGCGGACCTTGGTCTCCCCGTGCACCTCCGGAAGTGCTCTTTATCTCTGTCGGTCTGTCCCCTTCGCCCGTACCACCGTGCGTGCGTGCATGCGTGCGTGCGTGCGTGCGTGCTGGCTCTACTCGGGCCTCTGCGTCTGCTTCGACTGGACTCGTGCAACGGCCACCGTTCGCCGACGACGCTCGATTAACCGAAATTTCGATTGTACGAAACCTGCTATCGACCAAACGGTGGATCCGCGGAACCCTGCACTCTTCCGAGACACCGCTCGGATCCGTACCCCAACCTTCCACGGGGTTGGACAGTCCCTCTATCACTCTTTCTCTTACTCCTCTATTCGTGGAAAACGAGCGGTTATTCTCTTAGTCGCTGTTACCTGTAATTAGAACGTGGGGTGCGCGGAATATTTGATTCGCTCCGGCGATATCGTGGACTACTGTGGATTTTATTCGGGCCTGTACGCCGTACGCGTGTGCACGAGATGGGGATGGTTAGGGGTTGGCCGGAGCTATCGAAATGGCGGAGCGCAATTGCGTTTTCATGGTGGAATAGCGAGGGGTTTGTCGTAGGTTGTTGCACGTGGAATGGCCGATTCTCGGTTCAGTTTTCCGATTATACTTTCCGTCCTCTCTAAATGTTACACGTTTCTGATAAAAATGTAGGAATAAAATGCAAAATAGTGGTTGCATTCTAGAGGGATCTGTACCCCTTCGAAACCGTTTGAACATTTTTAATGTTCACCAAGTTGGGACACGCATCTCGTTTAAAAGGCATTAGAAAGTCTCCGAACGACACGATCGGAATTTCAGTTGATGTAGATACCCTCTCGTTCCAGAAGCATCGTTTCCACGTCTGGCCACGTTCTAAGTTAAGTAACCAAATTAGCGACGAGTACAGCACGCTTTGTGCCACATAAGCCGAAGCTTCTAAAGCTGAAGAGGACGTCCAGTTTGTCGATCTCTTCATCCGATTAAGCCCCACCAGTCCGACCATTCCGCCGCCGTTATTCCATCTCCGTGAGCTCTTTTGTTTCATCAGCCTCGCTGCCATTTTCTCGTCTCCAGCCGCCGCGCCGTGCCGCGCCGCGCCGGCGAATCTTTATGCAATCCCGTACCATTTTTTGCGACCGTGTTACACTTGCATTTCTTCTCGCAACATCTTTTCTAGGTCAAACAATCCAAAACAATATACCGAGACTGTGGATCTTCGTGCATTTATGAGATCTGTGAATGTTAATAAAAATTAATTTTTCTTTTATTTATATTACGATACACCCTAATTATAGGTTTTAAATAGTATTCGCGATGGGATCGCCGCAACTCCGTTGGAGAAACGATAACGCCAGGTCAAGAGGGACTGCGAATAATGCACCAGACGATAAAGTAATTCGTAGTTGAAGATCTTTCTGACCATAAATGCATAAAGATCCCCCAGCCCGGTAAAAGAATAGAGTCAAGGAGGTTGACTCCGAACAAAGCAGCTTTGCCGGCGCAGCGCGGCGCGGCGACGTGCGCAAATAATTAACGCGCTTGCCGAAATAGTTTTGCCTTACTTTTATCCCGCATAATCGTGTGCGCACTTTGGTACTTTGAATTGATTTGGCGTGTTCGTATTGTTCAGGCTGCTAGTTGCTTGGAAAACGCATCCACTGTGACCGTAGCCTTACGAAACGCGAGAAATGCGTCTAATCGTGTAACAGCCGATCATTTTCGATGGCAGCACACCTGCGCGCGCTCGTTCACCTTTCGAAGACGCATCGGAATCATCGCTATGTAACGCGTAATGCGAATTTCACCGGGTCTCGTGTCTCCTCTGTGCCGGTTTCAGAGCCGAGAATTTCTTGCCAGCAACGTGCCATCTTATGGACACTGCGAGCGATGCATCGACGAAACATAGTTCCTACTTGCCGGGACCGCAATTGCCAAAGAATCCATTCCATTGTATCGACGGAATGGTCCCGGGTATTCTATATTCTGTTTCGGACGAGCCGGATAATAGAATTGTTATCGGTGTCGAGGCTCCCAGTCTGGCAGTGCCGTCTGAAAAATTCAGTTTCCCATTTTTCAGCACCGCGAAGCGGAATTGCTTCGTGCACACCGACCATGATCGAACAGTTCTACACACCGGTGTGCGCGGACACTGCACAGCAGGTGGTGCACACATTGTGCGTCTACTATATGTAGTATGTCGGCGCGGCGCGGCGTCGCCACAGTGGGCTCGATTGAAGAAGTACGCGACATTTTTCGAAAAACTCAAAACTTTCTAATTTTGATATTTTTTCAATTGGTATCGATTTCTGAATGTCCACCGACCACGAAAATGATAAAATTAATCAAATACAATAGCAGTTCTAGTTGTGATAATACACGCACGAAGTTAGACAGTTTAGGAATATCGATTTCCCCTACATAATTTGGCCGTTCATTCTTAAAGTGTCCTGATAACTGTGATCAACTTCTTGCCCTGAATTTTTTTCTACATCAAAACGCACACTTTATTGATAAGAAATCATACTTTTCATTGACAATTATGATATACAACATATTTTTAAAAAATACTGAGCAAAATGAGAATAATCGTTAAAAATTTGTCTCTTTGACATGCGCGATCTTTCAGGTCCCAGGAGGGGCCACTTTTTAACAAGCAAGGATCTTTTCAGTGAACCTTCCTCTATGTAATGTGACAAAAATTATTTCCATGTTCGAGTCCTTTTTCAAGATATTATAGTTTTAAGACATCCGCGTCGCGTTATCCTCGAACGCGCGCCACGCGCTGAATTCGTCAAGTATGCAGCCTCTGAAAGTCTGACAGAACTGTGCGTTGAATATTTATATTTATATTATATTTTTACTTAATATTAATTTATATTTTGCAGTAAATAAGTCAGTCTTTCATCTCTGATATTTTGACTGCGTTGAGCTTGACGAATTCTTTTCGACAGTGCAAAAGTTACTACATGGTACTATATGCCAGCCTCTATACATAAGTTGTTAATCCATGGCGCTGACATAGTAGAAAACGCATTACTACCAATAGGACAACTGTCTGAAGAGGCACAGGAGTCAAGACATAAGGACTTCAAAAACTATAAGACTCAAAGCAGTAGAAAAATGTCAAGGATTGTTATCAACGAAGATGCTTTCAACAAATTACTTCTCACATCAGACCCGTACATGTCTACATTAAGAATTAAGTCGTCCGACAAGAAACATAAGCAATTAGACCCTGAAGCTGCGGAACTCGTCATCAAATAACGGAAGGAATGTCTATTTTTTAATAATAAAATGAATAAGTTGAAAAAGTTGAAAAAATGCATTTGGTCGGAATTGTGAAAAACAATACTAAAAATTGATTTTTACAACTTTTTTAGCTGGTCCAATAACGAAAATTTAAAAAATGTGTTTTGTCAACTGGTATAAATTATATACGCTCTGAAAATTTCATTGAAATTGGTTAATCGGTTTACGAGCTATAAACGATCAAAAGTAGAAAAATTGCAATTTTTCAAGATTTTCGGCCTTAACAAATTTTTCTCGATAATGTAAAACTTAAACATTTTATCTATTTGCATTAAATAGCGAACATTTTAAATACATTACACAATAAATAATTTATAAAACTGTTTCAAATTTTAAAAAATACAAACGGTTAAACAAATGTGAAATATATTAAGTTAAAAATCATTGAAAAGGAATTGTTTTTTTATACATTCAGTTCAAATTTCATTGCAATATCTTCAGTGGTTTGAGAGTTATTAAAAAATGTCGCGTACTTCTTCAATCGAGCCCACTGTGCGTCGGCGCCACGCGTCTTTCTTCTTTCCTTCTTTTGCGAGGCGGCATTTCACGTGTCCCTTCTTAATGCATCGGAAATTGGCCCATTTCCAAAGGACTCATTGATAAATTAAAACGTCCGCGAGATCGCCGATTACACGTTTCAATTTGGTAGACGTGGCATATTAAATGCCTCACACGTCCCTGCACTTAATTCCACGGGACTTCGATTCTTGACAAACTGCAACGCTTCTTTATGCAGATGCGTTGTTTGCCAAGTATTTCAGTCTTAATTTATCTTTACTCTCGTTCGATCTCCTTCTTTTATCCTTGATCGAAAATAAATTCGATCGAAGTATCGATAACTCCAAACATCCTGCAGTATACTGACAATATACGAACACTATTTCTTAATCTCTCACCACGATGAGACAACACTAATTTGATCCAATCTAATCTAATGTAATTAAGTAAAAATACAAATGACAGGAGCGTTCCAGGTTAACGAAGTCTGTAATCAACGATTAACGCCCGTCATTTGAAACGTTTCTAGCGTGAAGATGGCCGTGACCAACCCGAGCAACTCGCCAGGAAGAGCAAGAAGAAGAAGAAGAAGAAGAAGAAGAAGAAGGACGGACGAAATAATCGCGGGAAGCAGGGTTTTTCGAGAGGGAACGTTTTTTCCAGTCGCGGAGGAGAGGAAGCGGAGCGAACGATGAGGAGGGCTCGGGTAGAGTAGGAGGAGAGAGAGAGAGAGAGAGAGAGAGAGAGAGAGAGAGAGAGAGAGAGAGAGAGAGAGAGAGAGAGAGAAGAGAGAAGAGAGAAGAGAGAAGAGAGACGAGAAGAGATGCCGGAGAAGCAATGCTAATTCCTAGCTTGGAGTTGGGAGACTCCGAGAGGTTTCCCACCTTCTACGGTTTCCCTCTTCTAGACAGCACGACGGCCGGCCACTCGACAGCCGTTGCGCCGTTGGGGATGATAATGATTTCGTTTGCAATACTCGTCCGGTCAATTAACGAACGCCTGCCGACCCGTGATGCGACACCACGCTGCTGCCGTTGCGCGAAAACCTAACTAGAAACCATCATTTCCGCCAATCTTCGTCGAAATCGGTACCCCTACTTTTTCGAGGTTGCCGAAGTCGATTGTCTAACCCAGGGGTCGGCAAACTTCTTTTGAAAAGGGCCAGAACGTAAAATTTCTAGGCTAGGGGGCCGGGTGGCAAGCTCTTGGATATTTACATGGGTAGCTAATTCTACTCTTAGAGCAACGGAAAATACCAGGTTCAACATTTCTTTATTAGGAAATGATATTTTGATTTATTTTTTCGTGTTCATTAACCTCGCGGGCCTGATTAAGAACAGGCGGCGCCACAGTGGGACGAAACGGGCGATTCTCTGGACATGGCTTTTTCACCCAGTTATTCCTTTATAAAAATTTAAATGTGGGTCATACTGTATGTATTTTTTCGTGCTGAATCCAATGGTGAAGTCCGTTTGGCGATAGGAATGATGCGAAAGAAGCTACATAAAAAAAGTACTAACCTATGTACATATATGTCGAAAATTTAGTATTTCAGGACATATTTCAATTTAAATAACTCTAAAACACCAGTACTGTCGTACTAAGACGTTAGCGTTTACTTACTAGTGTAACGTCTTCTGGTTGGTACGACAGTAATGATGTTTTAGAATTATTTAAATTGAAATATCTTCTGAACTACTAACTTTTCGACATACATTAGTACCTTTTTATAACGAATGTCCAGCAGCTGCGTCGATTGATGTATTAAAAAATACCTCATTCCATTTTAAAAAATTAAGTTGACCTTCATATCTCCTTGACGTCTCCGCCTATAAAAAAATTAATGACATCAGATTGCGAGCGCCTCGCTATCAAGTCAGTTTGGTCTGATGCATTTTCTTCTATCTTCAAAAGCGCGCGAGTTATTCAGCTGACCTGTTACCAGTGCCCCACCCTGTATATTGTTTCGTACTCTTCCTTATTTATATTATTTCGTTATCTTTGTTGTTAAGCATTCTACGCAGAACACTACAATTGTATGTAAATCTTGTAACAAGTCATAGAAATATGGAATAAATACCCTTTTTTTTATAATTTACAATCTTTATTTGTTCTTATGCATGCAATGAAAATCCACAATTCCAACAGTTTCAAAAACGTTCTCTGTATACGGATACGGGAAGCTAAGAACTGATACTGAACGATAAGAGCAGAATTAAGAGTATATAGTCAACAAACACTGCGTTTTTCTCGACTTTGACCCTAGAAACCACATGTTCACACTTGATTTCCGGGAAAAATCGGATGAACTGGGATATGATTTTTGCGTATTTCTCTCACTAGATACCAACGGTAAACACCTGCAGAGTCCGTTTTTCGGAACAAATCGGAACTTTTTTGTAACGGGGCAAAATGTACGCAAAATGCCCACAACGTTACTAAACGTCAAGTGTTAAACATTTTAATACAGCCATTTTTTATTTCATTTATATTTTTCTCAGCTCAAATACACCTCATAAGTAGGAAAAAATTACACAACAACATTACCTAAAGATAGAAACTATTGGGAACAATTAAATAGAAAGATATGGTTTCATGAACATTCAAGTCTCGAGCTGTCGATTTTAGATACATATGCCGGAAACATGGCGTTATCACTGACATGTTCTGGACTGTCCCCACATTTTACTTGTTCCAAAAAGCCTAGAAAACGATCCTATGAGCTCTCTTACTGGGAAAAAGAAGTTTGAATTTTTCGTCCATGTCGGGGATTTTACGTAAGTCGTCCCACTGTGGCGGCGCGGCGCGGCGGGCCGTAGTTGGCCGACCCCTGGTCTAACCAAAAGCGCAGTGGAAATGGAGCATCCGAGAAATATTTGCCGTAAGTCTCCCAATGAATTGTCTGAAAACTACGATTTTTTTACAGAGTAAAATTACGAATAACGTGAATTTGGTGCATTCGCTTTTCTTGCTGTAGAACTGAATTTTCGGCTCGTGCTTTTCAAGAGATCGCCGTGGAACACGGCTGTGCATCGCGAGCCGCATTGGTTCGTAATCGATCGATAATAATTGATGGAGACCCGGCTGACGCAAGGTGACTCTGGTAATACGATGGTCGCGCGGCATTCCTTCCATTTTCGAGCTCCGATGATCTATCGATTCCTCTTTTTATTCAGGAGATGCGGCCGTTCGACCGTAGCGCTGCGGAAGCTTGCGCGATTGTACGGGTTTATTGGCGAGCCGGCTCGAGAATTGATATCGAGCGGGGCTCAATTTACCTTGCGAACTGGTCCAAGTCGATTGGAAGGTGGGTTCTATTCGGTCGAGCCCGGGTCGTTCGATTTTCCACGATTTCTTCCCTCTTCTTAGACAACTCTGCAGAGCAGTAAATATATTAAATATGTTTCTTCTGTCGATCGTGTTTGCTGTTAATAAATGTTGAATGTTTTCGGCGCAACGCACAGTGTGTCCAAACGGCGAAATCGTGGTCAAAACCTCGAAAATGAACTTTTCGGTGGGGACACGGTAAGTACTATTTTAGATTCCTCAGTATTGTGCCTATGGAAAAACCGAGCTGCGAAGGCTTTATTACTTATACCTGAAAATTGGTGAGAGCTCCAAGTTTTCGTTCATTAGTCGTCCAGTAAGCGTGTTGCGAGGAACTGTGTGAAAGCGAAAAATGAAAACTGCATAATTCGAAAACGGTTTATTTAATTTCAATTCTATAAAATGGATGCTGTTCCTGGAAGTAAGTAGAATGTCTCTGACTATTAGTATGTCTGAAATACTTAATCGTTACGTTGTATAATTATAAACCTTATTAGAAGACATGAACAGAAAAGTTTTAAGGTCAAATTTTGAACATGTAGAGTAAAAGTTGTGCATTGGACAATATTGGGCTAAAATTTTTGTTGGAACTTGTAGTTAACACTGTCGTCTTTCAGTATTTGCAAAAATTAGGCTGCCCGAAAGTTGCCTTTTTTTGGTAAGACAACTTCTTTCTAGCGAGAAACCCTCAAGAAACCGAAGATATTGAAAATGATGATAATTATTACAGTTCATCTGATTCAACATAGTTTACTTTTTATTTTCTTACATTTCTTTCTTTCTAATTATGTATTATAGGTTTTCATCCGTAAATAAATAAACTCATGATCTGCAAGTTGTACATTGAAATTTTCAAATGTGAAAATTTTTTTAATTCTTTAAAAAAATAGATTTTAACTCATAATTAGCGACCTAAGAGCGTTACTGTACTTTTTTAGAGGAAAAAACAATTTTTTTGCTATACATATATATCCGCCATATTGGATTCGCCATTATGTTTTTTAAACTTTTAAGATCAGATTCGTAATCAGCGACCCCAAAAACCCCCATGTACAAGTTTTTGTCCAAATTTGTCCAGATTGAAGTGAGTTATGAGGTTTTGATCACGATTTCGCCGTTTGGACACACTGTGCAACGGTTCGATCGTTTATTACTAATTATAAAGCAATTCTGCTAATTATTCAAACAAAATCAACGTTTCGATCCTAGTTTGGATCCTTTCCAAGATTTATTTGAATCGCGTCTGTAAAGTAAATATGTTATAGTAATTTCGAAAACTGTTAAATGATTGAAAATGTGGGATATTGATCATAAAAACTCAGTAAATATATTAGGTTGGAAAGGAAGTTCTTGCGGTTTTTAACTATTAACTTGAAATGCACATATCTCAGCTCAAACGAAACTTTAGAAATCAAAATAAAGACCATTGCAATCAATGCACTTTTGTTAACGAGAAACAAGTTTTGTTATTCCGGTTGAATAAAATTCTGAAGTCCTGGAGGCGACAAACTCGTTGAATGCCGTTTCAGCATCTCTCTGGGATTTGAAGCATTTCTCACGCAAGAAGTTGTCGAGGTGCTTAAAAAAGTGGTAATCGGTGTGCGGGAGATGTGGCGAGTATGAGATATGAAGATCTGACGAGGTAAAGTTTCGTAGCCCAATTCGTTCAACTTTCGAAGGGTCGGTCGGGCGACGTGTGGCCGGGCGTTGTCGTGGAGAAGGATAAGACCATTTCTGTTGACCAATGCTGGACACAAACGTTGAAGTTTTTCTTGCATTTCGTCGATTTGGTGGCAGTACTTTTCAGCTGTAATGGTTTCACCAGGATTCAGGAAGCTGTGGTGAATCAAACCGGCCACAGACCACCAAACTGTCACCATGACCTTTTTTTGGCGCAACTGTGGCTTTGGGAGGAGTGTTTTGGATTTTCGTTGAGGTCTAGCCACTGAGCCGATCGTTTCCTATTGTCATAAAGAATCCATTTTTCATCGCACGTTACAATTCGTCTGAGAAATGGAGGAAGGGCAGACGACACCTCAAAACGACGATTTTGTTGATGTTCGTTTAATTCGTGCGGCGCCTATTTATCAAGCTTTTTTGTTTTTCCAATTTTCTGTAGATGGTTACAGATTGTTGTATGCGTTACGCCCAATCCAGAAGCAAGCTCCCGAACGGTTGTACGAAGATTGGCTTCAATTAGGGCCCTCAGGTCATTGTTGTCAACATCTGATGGCCGACCACTGCGCTCATCGTCTTCAAGGCTCTCGTCACCGCTTCGAAATTTTTTAAACCACCATTGTGCAGTACGTTCGTTGGTGGTGCCAGTTTCAACAGCTTTCCGACCTCGTTTGAACTGGAATAGGAGAATTGTTCGAATCTGTTTCTTGTCTATGTCGTTCTCAACACCCTGAGAAATGTGGAAAACTAATTTGCAAATAAAATTAATATCACATTTTCATAGAGCGAAAAATGCACTTTACAATGATATACAAAGTCAATGCAATTTAACACCAACTTAATCGAAAATAGAGCATTTAAAATTTAAACTCAAAATACCAAAAACCGCAAGAACTTTCTTTCCAACCTAATAGAATAAATGTGGATCGCTTTAGATTCTGCCGTTGCATAATGATTCCGACATCGTCAGTTCGTGTAATAGAAATTCCGAACGGTGTTGTGTTTGGTCTCATTTTAACTAGACAAATCTCACGAGTATGTTCGCAACTGTTTCATAAAAGAAAGGGGAGAGCCCTGTAAAATATATCGACCTTTGTATCGACGCTGCAGCGAAATACCGGTTGAATTCCGAGGATCTGACGTTCAAGCCGGCTTAGGACGGATGAATGAAGCAACGAAAGCCACGACACGATTTGGTGGCTTAAGTGCTGACGCGAAGAAGAGGCACGACGCTTACAACAAAATCTCATTATGAAATTCCCGTCTCGATCCATAAGATTGCGCGCCTCCCGACGCGGAGGTGCGCTAATTCCGAAAGGAAGGGGATCGTGGACCACGAACATCGCGAACGAGATCGATAAAAGTTCCATTTGATTATTAGAAATCGTTGATCCAGCTCGAGTAACCCGACGTTATCAGTCCAGCAACTCTACAACGCGACGTAACGTCAGACGAAATCGATGACGAGATAATGGACGCAGATAATATGTATAACGCGTCCGGTGCTGAATATAAATCGTCTCTCGGAGAACCCAGTAACGTGTCGTCGCGCGTCGCTTTGTTCGGAACTGTTCCGAACCGTTTCCGCGGGTTTGCTGAAACCACGCGACATCTACCGGGGACGCGGCAAAATTGCACATGCTTGGCTGATAAATAGACAGCGAATTGTATCCATTTATGACAAAAATCAGGTAGTGTAATTTAAAATAGTGAAAACATTGGAAGAAACTTCATATGCTGTCATACAGTGGGTGTACAAAGTATTCGTACACCTTTCAAAAACTAATAACTTTTTTATAATTGTACCAAACGACCTGACTTTGTATAATCGATTAGAAGCATCGGTTTACGAAATGATATGCATAAAAGATTTTCCGAAAATTATAATTTACAAGATTACATGCAAAAATAAAAAAGGCATTTAAAAAAATTTTTTTTATTTGGGCCCTTAATGAAAATTTAAAATATATGTTTTGTAGATCTATGTCAGTTCATCAAAATTTCATCGAAATCGATTAACATACGCACGAGTCACGAACGGTTAAAAATTGTGAAAATCGTGGCTTCACACGACTTTTGATCAATTTCTGCTTAAAATCCACAGAATTTTTCAGCATTTGTATGGCTAACATAGATCTACAAAACATATATTTTAAATTTTCATTGAGGGCCCAAATAAAAAAGTTTTTAAAAATCCCTTTTTTATTTTTGCATGTAACCTTGTAAATTATAATTTTTGAAAAATCTTCTTTGCATATCATTTCGTAAACCAATGTTTCTAATTGATTATAAAAAATCAGGTCGTTTGGTACAATTATAAAAAAGTTATTCTACTTTGTACACCCACTGTACATATTATTTTCAACCTATTAAACGCATTAAGAATTTAGAATCATTTCGACTCATGGTATTGAAATCGTCGACATCCAAATTGAATAAATCAAATGTTACATTAGAAACAACAGAAATGATTCTACCTAAAAAAAATATGTTTAAAAAATTGATAAACACTGTCTCCGAAATCGCTCGAAAGCAGATCGAGTCAGCCGAGAACCTCTGGCGGCAGTGTTCAGCAGTTGTCATTTCGCGGATAGTGGTCGCGAGTTACGATGACAATACGGGAAATGCTGCACTCATCCACCCTGGCCAGGCAGAACGACCGTTACATCGTGTGCTCTCACTGCCGCGCCGCGCCGCGCCGCACCGCGCCGTTCTCTCTTCTGCGTGAGTGCTCGATCATGGAAAAAAAGAAAATCTAGTCCAAACATCGCCGGCACGAACAATCGAGCCGATGACACAGAAATGGGGAACGAACGATCGCTAATCATCATTATTCTGTACAGGGTCGAAAGTCGCTTCGCGCGTTCACAGAACGAAAATCCAACATCCTCTTTCTTGATCGTTGAATTTCAATTTAAAAACCCTACGAATATTCGTTCGAACCCAATACATCGTGGCCTCGTTTCGATAAAAAAAATCGTCACGAATATGTTGGTAAAAGTGTCACAGGGAAATAATTAACAAGAAAACAGGACCGACGCCGGCACCTCTGGAAATTCCATGTGCTATTTAAACTGTGGTGCCCAAGGTGGTTCGGAACCCACCTTGTGAAAACTGTAGGTCCCGTCGCGAAATAACCCTGGCAGTTAACAAAGCGACGTAAAAATTTAAAAAAAAAGAAAGAAAACAGTTCTGTCATCGAAAAGTGGAAGCGACGATAATCTTCTCACAAACATTGAGGAAATCTCTATCAAATATATGAAAAATCGACTCGATCGCTGACGGAAATTGTGTCGAGACAGGCAAATAGAAGAGGCTCCCTTTGGACCGTGAGGACAGGTGCGCAACGAAACCACGTTCTCACAACATTCTCAGTGGCGAACACGTTTCCCAGCGCCGTTATCGTCCAGTTTTTCAACGCCGCGGCTTATCTTTAACGGCGTGTTGCGTAGATATGTATTCGGTTCAGGAGATCGCCGGATCCGCCGGTTTCGAGGTTCCGACGCGATGACCGGAAGTTGTCGATACCGTAACGTTCGGGTACCAGCCAACCGGAAGCGGGTCCCACGTGTACCGTGGGCTACAGTCGAGGAGACTGGCTGTACGACGACTTTCTTAACCCGGCGCGGCATACGGCGACTCAACAAATCAATCACGTAAAAGAAACGTTTATGCGCAATGGTTTTCGCATATGCATGATCGCTTATTAAAGATTAAAGACCCGACGTCGGCTGGTTAATTAGCTGACACAGGGCCCTGACTGTTTATTAAATTCGTTTCTACGAGCAATTACTAGAATCGTTAGCAGAGTATATTTTCTTATTAAATTAACGTTCACTCTTCCTCGTCGGTATATCGCTAGTAATTGTCCGTGTAAAATTAAGAATCGATTAAAAGTTCGATAGCCATGATACTTCGATCGCAGCAATGTTGCACCTTTAAACCCGTTTCTCCAATATCGCTGCACGATGATGCCGGCGATCGTTAAGATCGCCGAGGATTTATGTTGCCGAACGATACTTTCGGGCGCAGTGACAATTCGTTAATGTACGATTCGCGATCGAGTAACCGGGTAATTGGGACACGCATACGTAATTCCGAAATGTATTCGATGTTTCGTCGCGTCTCGCACAGCATGGCTCGGTGTATGTATGCGCGGAGTACAGGTGGTTCCCGCAGTCTTCAGGAAGAAAGTGATCAATAACCGAGGCCCGGTATCAGAATCAATAACTGGTACGATCCTCCCGTTGTAAGAAGAAGATATCCACTTTTCTATAGTCGCGACGACACGACGCGACGGTGACCCGAAAACTACCGAACTAACAGGAACAGGTGGACCCTGTGTTGGCTTCGATAGCAATCGATAGTGGACGCTATCTACCATCTATATGTAATTATTATTATTATTATTATATACACGGACCGAGAGGTCCTCTTATACAAAAGTTTACAGACGTTTTGTAGAACTGATAAAAACAAATAGAAAATAACGAAAATACAAAAAGAACAAGTCAACCTAAAATTTACAATAGGAATAGGACTGAAACGATTCGCAGAACTCGTTAAAAACATCCTAAAAATGTACGCGGAGCTTCAAGTTAGTTAGGCGAAGGTTCCCTTCGAAAAAATGATGGAAACGAATGATTTGCTAATTGAAAAGAAGCTCCTAGCGTTGCGTTGGGCGATCGTTCGAGGAGGAAAGATCGAAGAAGGAAAAGCGTATCGGGCACTCTATATTCCAAGGTCAGGGCTGATGACGACCCGATATCACCGTTTCCCAATGAGAAAGCCCAATAAAGGCCCGGCTCGCGGCGATCACGATCTCACCGCATCTAAAATCACCCAGCGGTCCTCGTGATTGTATTAATTCACTTGACAGAATACAGAATACAGAATACGGGACGCAGAGTGTATACAGATGCCATGTGGACGGGGGCCCCGGGCGTGTGTGGATGTGGACGTATTGTCTTCTCGGCTCCTTTCTCGCATTAGCATAAGAATTCAGCGTGTACCTGAGCCGCGTATCAATGGCCGTCCCGGTGAATCAAGACTTAAATCTTGCACCATGATCACCCGCCGACAGTCGAATGTTGAAATATCGTCATCCAGCCGATTGGAAACCTGGAACGCTCGCTGACCCACGCCCCCACCTGGTTTTACACGTTCGACAGAGCTCAAGAGGCCCGTCTCGCTCGTCAACGTTTTCTCGGAAGAGGGCAACTCGCGTCGCGAAAGTCTAGAGAAATCCGAAAGGCAAGTCCGAAAATCTTCCTCGAACACCTTCCACGCGCATCCGTATCTTCTTCGACATTTGTTTCGGATGGAAAGCTCCGGCTAACTAGCTTGAAACAAATTTTTAATAATCAAAATGTTCTACCTGAATCGCAACAAACTGGAATGAAGTAGAACTTCTTTTCCAGCTTAATTAGTTGAAAATAATGTAAGAATATTGTGAATTTCTTCTAATATTTGTACCGTTTTACATTACGTCTACCCATGTTTGTCTTAAAAGCGTATACTCCACTGTCTACTAAGCAGAAGATCAACGTAAACCCTGAAGAAGTTGGCACACAAGAAGTGTACACCATACACCCTGCATCTGCAGTAAGAGCTGTACGAGAAGCTCTGTTCGAGAAGAAATATTCCATCACCTGGAACACAACCTCCGGTAAAATGATTTCGTACAGATCCTTGTGCGTCGCGTGCACGCACACGAGCACGCACACGCGCTACCAAAATGCCGGCCGTGGAAGAGCGCTGAGGAACGTGTACGGGGACACGAAGTGTACGTGTTCTGCGAGTGAGAGGCGATCGATGGTGGATAGATGCTCGCTGGCTCCGCTTCCGCGTGGACGGACAATCGCCTTTGACGAGCTGGTTGCTCAGGCAGCGTGTGCACGCGCTATCCAGCCAGCCGCCACGGATTTCTTCGGGTTCGAAGCAGAGAGAAAGAGAGGGAGAGGGAGAAAGAGCTCGAACAACCGTGTCGTTCCACACAGGGAACCACGGTAATGTCTGGATACGTGTGACAGAAATCTACACGACATTCGCGAAATATTGATCCTCTCCACTGCTGTGTCCGAGTTAGGTGGATCTCTTCAGCATTCCAGTTTTTAATGTTTGCTCGTTTTTAATCCACGATCTGGTGGAACACCTCTTTATCCGAACCGTTAATCTTCATCGTACGATTCCTTGAATGTCCCATGAAAGGATCAGTGGAAGCAATTAAATAAGTTTTATAAATAATTTCATCAACTACTAAATCGCGAACACACGTTCGCTCATATTGTAGGCACAATGTTTGTCCACCGAATGGATAACGAACACGCGTTATCTCGTGCTCCGACTCGAATAATTTGCTCGGCGAGCGTGCACCCACCCAGCTCCAGGAGGAGGTTCGCTGGCCGAGTAGAAGAAGAAAGCTTCTCTTCGAGGCTGACGAGCCACGCCACGGAAACTCTCCTCTCCCGGTGCCCGGTGTCTCTCCTCTCGTCGCTGGATGACCGCGACCGATACGCATGAGCATTCGGATCACGACGACCGGACCGGGCACGTAACAATTTCTGTTCCCGGGACTGGAGCCACTGGATGGATCGTCGATCCTTCACAGTTCGCTGTGTCTCCCGAGCTCAGCCCTCTCCGAGCCCCTTCCAGCCCACCCCGCACCTGCGATCGTCCAGCTGCGGAAGACCGCTGCTCTCTCTCTCTCTCTCTCTCTCTCTCTCTTCTCTCTCTCTCTCTCTCTCTGCTCGCTTATGCAACTATTTCTATGTTTCCGGTATTCGGGTTATCGACGGGCTACTCTGGTGTGACAGCCCCGAAAAATCGATCTTCCTTGCCTGCGCGTCATCGGAACAGCGCCAAGCTGATGCAGACAATTTCTATTTTGCATAAAGATCCACAGTGTAGCAATCAGTCTAGATTCAACCGGTGAACGACTCACAGATTGGAAATACATACCAGGAACGGATGAGACGGAATCGAAAGACAATGCATCAGAGGAAATCCCTGGGTATAGTCGGTGTACCTGACGATGAGTGTTTGGTCGTTAACTCCACGAAGAAGGCGTCCGTTTGGAGGCCGAATCGCGGCCACCAACATCCTCCGTTCTGCGGTCTCGTCGTGTGCGGCATGAAGATCCGCTCATTGTCTCTCTAATGCATATTGACTATTAACAGCAAATCCGTTTTCCTTATAGGCGAGGATATAACTACGTCACGTCCTTATTCGCGAAGCAGAGCCACAGCCAGTCGACTGCGTTCATCTTGGAGCGAAGGCGGCCACCATATTCGGCGGTCCCACCCACGCACAATGCCGGCAGGGTTCATAAAGATGCCTCGCCCGTTTCGACGATCGATCGACTCGGCTCGGAAACGGCAAAAATATATTTCTCTCCCCCACCTGGCGGCGGTGCCAGGGGCAGAGAGAAGAAAAGAATCGGGATTCAGCGGGGCTCTCGTCCGAGCGGTAACGTTACCCGAGATACGAGCGCGCTTAAAATAGATCTCCGCGAACGATACCGACTGGAAGCGTAATTAGCAGGCCTCGATTACACGGCTGGCATTCCACGGAAAGTGTACTTTGCCTTCTTTCTTCGCCTCTGACTGCGACCTTGCTCCGATTCGCGAAATATCGGCTCGCGAGACGGAACCCATTTTCCTCGACTTCTTCGGAGGAATTTTCAGAGAGAGGGTAACCTATTCCCCTCGATTCGTCGTGCTCCCTCCCCTCATCTGCTGACAGTGGGACGTTCGAACTGCCAAATGAATTAATGTAGAAATTGAACGCGACGGAGGATACCGAAAATGATCCAACGACGCGAGAACTTCCAGAAAGTCTGTAGGAAAAATCGGTGAATAATCAAGATGAGAAGAGAAATGACGAGGAAGTGGAAACGCGCGCGTACCAAAGGAAAAGAGGTGCGCAGAGGGCAGAGAAAGAATGATTCTAGTGGGGAGAAAGACGGAGAGGAAGAGAGAGAGAGAGAGAGAGAGAGAGAGAGAGAGAGAGAGAACGGACGTTTCGAATGCGTCGCACGAATCGCTACGAAATCTCGGATTCTATTAACGGAGAAATTATAACGGATTGACGGACGCAGGAATGGATGCACAGACGGATGGACTGTGCCGCCTCCTGTCCCGGGAGAGAGATTTCTCTTGAATCGTAAATACCGATCGGGCCACGGGCAACGATATCCACGCACCGCGGCTAAGTCGGTCTCTCCCCTGGTCGAGCCGAGGTTCTACACGTTGCATGTTCAAGTACTTCCCGGTACAAATTGTACCAGAGGAGACCGGTCTCTCCTCTGCACGTTTATGCAACCTGGATAAGGAACGCATCCGCGTCGCGTCGCGTCGCATCGCGCAGACCACCCGATTTCGATGGGGAGCACCGCCTATCCGCCAGGGAAACGACACGATGCGACGCTACCGATGCGTGCAGCTCCGTGGAAAATCCAGCCCGAACACCGGAAACCGTGGAACGTGGCACCGAGACCGGCCCGATCGATCGCCGATTTCGAAATCTTCTTCGCGAGCTCGGTGAAATCCTCCCGGCCGCCCGGCGCGCGGCGCACAGTGATCGATTCCTCAATTCTAGGTGGACAAAATTCAAATTTTTGTGTTCTCTTGTAGTAATAATAGCGCTTTATTTGTCAGAAATCATGACAAGTGTATAAAAACTACATGAACTTAAAAGAATTATTAAAATGGACAATTAAAACAATTAATTGTAACGTTTGTGAAAATAGCATGATTTAAATATTTTATAGTTTTTGTTTAAATACATGAATAAACAATACACAAAATTGAAAGAATTAATCTTGATAAAGTTCTACAAAAATATAATATAAAATTACAAAATTATAATAAGGAATGTGCATGACAAAGGTGCATATATTCTAAATTATTATAAATTATAATCTTTTTTAAGGTGATTTGAGTAAACTCTTTGCCTCAGCTGCTAATTCTTTAGAACATTTTTTAGTAATTTTCTACTTACTAAAAAATGATATAAATGACGAACGGGCGAAATCGGGCAAGCGATATTTCGTATCATTACTTTGAAATAAGCATTCTTCAAAACTATCAAAGAACGAAGTCCGGCCGATTCCGGGAAAAGAAGTTATACAATTTTGATCTCTTGTTAAATAATATTATTAGTTAACCTGTTTTATATGATTTACACGGCAAAATAAAATTATACCGATTGGTAAAAATTAGATACTTACCTTCGCTTACACGCTCCATTTTTTAGATAATAATTTAAACAACAAACAAATAAGTTATATGATGAAGAAGAATTAGCTTATTTATAGTATTTCACACAGGCAAAACTTTCACGCCGTATTACGTCGTAATAACCGCGTGCAATCGAAATACATATTAGGATATATATCGAACGAATAATATCGTTCGTAATCAAAATAGAACGGCAGCGAAAATATTTGAAGTTGATCAAATTTACCATTTTGTCCACCTAGAATCGAGGAATCGATCACTGTGCGGCGGCCTCCCGGAAACAGGCACGTCGCACACTGTTCCAAAACGCCGAAAAGCTGGCCATAGAATCATTTTTCGAAGTAAAGAATTTTGATGATGTGAGTGGTGATATCGTTAGGTAATAGTTCAAACTACAAGGAACTATAAAAATTAGCTTCAAAAATTAATGTTAACAGTGTTAAATTATATCTTTAGTTCAGTTTTCCTTTATGCAAATACTGTGAACTGTTATGCTTATTTCTTCACATATTGTGTTACATCTGTACATTTTAGAGAATAATTTTGTAATTGAAAATTGTTCCTTGATGACAAAATAATGAAATCGTGATAGTAGGAATACTTTCGTAATCATGGATGAGCAGGTATTGACTTTAAAATATACGGTTTCATATAGAGAAAAATCATGTTGTCGACTTTCATCTCAAATAAAACAAAAAAGACACCGAAAAACATGTGCAAGTTTTGCATGGACAGTATACGTGGATGTGTGTACAACAATGTCCCGAAAGCCAAATTCCACCAAAAAAAGATATTCATGTTCTAAATTTTCTATGCACGACAGCAGAATACCAATTGATACGATTGTGTGCTTGCAGTCGGATCTAACTCATGAGTATATTGTATAAACAATACTACTCCTGGAGTCTAATTTTTATATATTTAACAAGATATAATAATAATAATAATTTAGTGAATTAATTTTTTAATAAAAATTGAAAAATCGGTGTCGACACATGAATATGTATAAATTAAGGATTCTGTGATGTTATCGAAATTGTATTAATTAATTATACTAAAAATTATATTAATTTTTAATGTTTCTAATAAAACCGCTATATTATGTATTGCATCTTGTATGGAGATTTTTACAGTCGCTGACCGCGACTTTTAAATGAATCTTTAACACTGGAAATTGATTGATTGATTCAGATGCACAGGATGAGAATTAATATAAATAAACAGATTAAGAAAAGTATTTATCATTTGTGTCACTATTCTCTCTTATATTAGTACACCTTACTATTATAAGAATATAAACTTCCTGTGATGTATGAACATTTGTTTAAACATTGATGTTTCACTTTGATGTTTAAACAAAAGTTCATAGATAGATAAACGTTTATTTTCATATATAAATATAAAATATTAATTTTTTCTTAACGAACGGTTAATTAAAATGCAAATTTAACATTAAATTTGTGATCAGCGACCCCAAAAACCTTAATATACAGTATTATTAGAAAGGTTTTTAGTGTTCTTCTAGTGTTTTTAATGCTTGGCCAGCTTTTCGGCATTTTGGAACAGTGTGCGTCGCGTCGTATGCCGCATGCGATCGGCGAGTTGAGCTTCGCTTCTTCGTTTACATTGTCCTCGCGAATTTTTTCTAAGCGAGCCAGTGGAAATAAATTTCTTGTAATTTTGACTAGGTTCAGAATATGTTCCAGGAGCGTATACAGAAATTTTCAGTGCAATTTTAAACTGCGAAGTTACACGCGCCAACATACAGTGGCGGATCTAACGGTAAGCGGACTAAGCGGCCGCGTGGGGCCCCGGGATACCATAGGGCCTCGAATTTTTAATTTTTTAATTTTTTTAATGTGTAACGATATGATATTTTTCATTACTTTTCTTTGTTGTTAATAAGTTTATGAGAGTTTTCTTGCAACTTCTATTTCTAGCTTGAGTTTGAGGGCTCCAAAATTTTTACCGCTTGGGGCCTCCACTTGACTAGTGCCGCCACTGCCAACATAGTAAAATTGACTGTTTTTCTCCGAGTCGAATGCAATTGGTACCCGTGCGAGAAAAATCTGAGAAGCGCGAGGTCCAGGCACACGTCTTTTGGTCAAACTGATTTGTCGAAATGATGAATTTGGTATGGTAAATTGCAGTAAATTGAAAGACGAACTTCTCTTGGTTGTAAAATGAAAATTTCAGAGGGTAAGTGACGAGAACGCTGCCTCATGCCATAGTAATCTTCATAAAATCCATCCGTCATAAGTCACCGATAAAAATTGTTTACATTCTGCGATCGTTAAATCACACGTACTGGGTGTGAAAATTAGAAAATATTTTCTTTTCGCAATCTAGCACCAGCACCAGCGAATCATGCACTCGATGCACAGTAATTATCTACGAGAAATCAGATGTCTGTGACGACGAGAAAAGTATGCGAGAACCAATCAACTGAAAATCAACTGATTCAAAAATCGACTTGAATTAATTTCTATTTAAGATGTGATTGATTCGGATAGGACCGACTGCCAGAACCCAGAAAATTCTAGCAATAGCAACCGGATATTTACCTATCGAAACATGATCGATGCCTAGATTGTGGGGCGCCAAGTTTTTGGAAAATCATTTTTCCTCTTTCACTCTGCTCGATCGCTCTACGATGTATGTTCCGAAGAACTCGAGATTCTTGAGAAATTATCGCAACTTTTATGGCAACAGACTCGTCGACGTGGAAGGTATACGCGTCGAGGTTCGAGGCCTGTAAAATTTGACAAAAATCTCATTTTCTTTATTCGTTAGATATCACCACGGTTTACAAGCATCCGGACGTTACCCACATCTGCGAGTACATAAAGGATCGATTTTATTTCGCGACGCTGGCCAATGGGCGGAAATATGCGAGAAGCTCTGCGCACATCCACTGTTTCACCGTCGACGACGAACTGATTTATAACAATTTCTACAATGACTTTGGACCACTGAATATCGCTTGCCTTTACAAGTGAGTCGAACCGCAACTACCAGGTATGTAAATATGAAACCGGAATTTTTGTATAAAAAATACACGTTTATATTGTATGGCAATGATACAAAATATTTTATTCGAAGTATTGCCCATCGGTAGCTACACATTTTTCCCATCTCTCTGACAATTTGTGGATGCCACGCCAAAAAAACTGTTCCTCTTTTGAGGCAAATCAGTCATCGAGCCATTTTCGTAAGATGTGAAGCGCTGCTCAGCAAGTGCGTGTCCCATCGATGCAAATAAGTAATAATCGGATGGAGTCAAGTCTGGTGAGTAAGCCGCATGCGAAAGTATTTCCCAACTAAACGCCTCAATCGTTTCCTTTACCGATTTTGCTGTGTGTGATGGTGCATTATCATCAAGCAAAATCACTTTGTGTTGCCTTTTTTGATATTCCGGTCGTTTTTCACGCAAAACTTGATTCAAATCGATCATTTGTTGTCGGTAGCGTTCAGTATTAACGGTTTCGCCAGGGTTTAGCAGCTGATAATAGATCACACCCTTCTGATCCCACCAAACACAGAGCATTGTCTTCCGTCCATAGCGATTTGGCCTTGCAGTCGATGTCGATGGTTCGCCTGGAGTTACCCATGATCTCTTACGCTTAGGATTCCCGAAATATATCCACTTCTCATCGCCAGTCACAATTCGATGGAGAAATCACTTTCTTTTGTACCTGGCGAGCAGCATTCCACAAGTGCTTTTTCGGTTTTCCTGCTGTCTTTCATTCGGTTCATGTGGAACCCATTTTCCCATTTTCTGAATCTTTCCCATGGCTTTGAAACGTATGGAGACGGCTTCTCGTGTCACATTTAATTGATCCGAGAGTTGTTGTTGCGTTCGAGCGTCATTGTCATCCAACGATGCTTGCAAATCGCTGTCTTGAAACTTTTTCGGTGGTTTTCCACGCTCTTCGTTCCTCACGTCAAAATCGCCATTTTTGAATTTTTTAAACCACTCAAACTGTGATTTACCAAGAGCATGCTCACCGTAAGCTTCGACAAGCATTCGATGCGATTCTGCAGCAGTTTTCTTCAAATGGAAACAGAAAATCAATGCTGTCCGCATATCGTAGTTTCCAGGCACAAAATTCGACATGTTCAACGTTATTAAAAACTATGCTGTTGTATGAAACTTGTATGGTTGTGAGTTGAAAATCTTTACCAGATGTCAACACAAGAAAATGGCGTCAATGGCGCGGTTCGACGGTAACTACATTGACAGCTAGAGCCACCTATGGGCAAATTCCGGTTTCATATTTACATACCTGGTATTTGAAAAATTCAAGTGCCCCTAAACCAATTGTAATATAAATTGTTAACAGATATTGCAGCAGTGTGAACAAGAAGCTACAGAGCTCAACGAACAAGCATAAACAGATTGTGCACTATACCGCGCAGAGAGATGACAAGAGGGCAAACGCTGCTTATTTGGTAGCATCGTATGCTGTGTTGTACTTGAACAAAAGCCCCAAGGAAGCTTATAACACTCTCTTCATGGGGAGCGATTTGCCAATTGCATCTTTCCAAGACGCTTCCATGGGGTCCTCTATATACCACATCCATATACTAGGCAAGAAACGTGAACCGATCATTCAAATGTTGAGTAAACGTTTCCCTAACAATTTCTATCAATATTTCGATAGATTGTTTAAACGCGCTCCAAAAGGCAGCCTCGTTCGGATTTTTTTATTTCGACGACTTTGATCTCGTCGAGTACGAAAAATACGAGGACATGAGGAATGGAAATCTGAATTGGATGGTGCCGCAAAAATTCCTGGCGTTCGTGGGCCCCAGCACCGAACCGGGAACGCCGTACCACCCCCCTGAATGTTACATAAATTATTTTTTAAAAAATCGTGTCACCGCTGTGGTTAGATTGAATAAAAAAGTGTACGACGCGTCGAGGTATGTCAATTTTCATCCTGTTTTTAATGTCCTGTTGCGAATAAATAATCGATCGATTATATTATATTTTCATACAGATTCACAAACGCAGGCATTTCCCACTACGACATGTTCATGCCAGACGGTACTGTTCCTCCGAAGAGGGTTCTAAATCAATTTCTTTCGCTGAGCGAAAACACCGACGGGCCGATAGCAGTCCACTGCAAAGTAATCGGCGGAGTTCCATTTTTAAAAAGTGTTTTCGTGTCCCGTTAGATTCATTTTACTGTTTATATGCCGGTATCGTAGGCCGGCCTGGGCAGAACGGGTTCCCTAATTGCGGCTTACTTGATAAAACATTACAAAATGACGGCGAGAGAAGCTATTGCTTGGATAAGGATTTGCCGACCCGGTTCCGTTATCGGACATCAGCAAACGTGGTTGGAGAACGTGGAGAAAAATTTGTTGAACGCCGGCGAACAGTACAGGTCACCCAACGTAACATTTCCAACAATAAATAACAATTTTATCGCACACCATCAGCCAAATACTTGTTTGGAATAGTAATTTGTTTTATGTTTTGTGTGATCGGGAGTAGGAACTTTAAAGCAACAATTTCAATGAATTAATGTGTTTTATCGTTTCCTTTTATACACACGAATGAATTGTTTAATGTTTTCGTTGCAGGTTAAAATACTTTGGTGACCAACACCATAAACGAGGAATCTATTCGTTGCTAGAGAAAATGGAAAGAAACGCACACGAATCATCGCCGATTGCATGCCCAGGTGAAGTGTTCAAAAGATTTCTATAATATCCAGTATGATTTGGTAAAGAAAAATAATTTTCCAAACATTTTTAGAGCCAAACAAACCCAATACACCGCCAGAAAAATCGAACAGGACGAAATTCACACGAATTCTAGGTAAGTCTTCCGCGATAGCAACAATTTTACTTTATTTACTCGCAAAAGACTATACGAAGAACATTTAGTACAACTATTTCATTGAGAATTAATATGGTGGCTGATCTTTTGAAATTAGCGCAGTTTTACGTGGGAAACATTTGAAAATTCTTACTTGCGCGCCAAATCTATCGATCGATCTATCGTCGACTGCGTGCGCAGCAAGTTTTGATTCTTTTGCCGCGGTTTTTCGAGTGTCCAGCCGCGCGCGCATCCAACGCAGATGCGTACGCACCTTGTTAGATGCGCACGCATCTCTTTCTGGAAGCAATCGTTTGAATAGGAGAGTGTCCAAACGCGCAAACATAATTGTTATTTTACGCTAATGATTCTCTGATTCGTATATGAACTAATTATGTGCGAAATGAATGGCTAATCCGAGTAAGCAGCGAATAAGTATTTAAACGAGATACATCTACTTTACCTAATTTGGTTAATAGTTCCGATTTATGAAATGATTCCAGTTTTGAATGAACATTTAATCGCAGGGAGGCTCAGGAATATTAGAGGAACAGATGATTCGGAAAGAGAATCGCAGAGTTCGCGCACCGTCACGCAAGGAGACCGATTGAACGCGATCAAGATGAACAGATATAAACAAGCTCGAAGTTCAGAATCACAGAAAAACTGTCCGAACTATTCACTCGACGGCTTTCGCAGTCCACGCAAAAGGAAATAAAGCAGGTAAACGATAAACAAAAAATTAGCTGTTTTATTGCGTTCGAAACACGGCCGGAACGAACATCGTCGCAATCGATTGCCCCCGATTGGTCAGCAGAACGGTTTTCTCGAAAGTAACACGTACAGCGAAGGATTGTCGAAGTCAGATATATCCGCGAAAGAGAAATGATTCAATAGAAAAATGGTTTTACACGATTTTATAGTCCATTCGATACAAAATGATTTTCTTCTTCTCGTATAAAGTAAATAGAGAGACTTCTCTGGGAGTGATCGCTCGAAGTAAGTATATAGAGAACGTAATTTCCATACGATGTTCGCTGATTTAACGAGTTTTTTTATTTTTTTATTTTTTTCTCCCGTTTAGCGTGACACGCGGAAAAATTCGACGGTCTATATACTCGCTCGAAGATAATTTCCACGCAAAAATAGCTCGACGTTGCGTTGACAAAACAGGAGGTATTCGAAATAGAATCCGAGAAACAAGGACAGCCGCGATTTCCTGGCCGAACGAGCGCTGTCCGCGTCTCTCAAATTCTCTACATATAACCTAACAATTATGCATCGATTAACACTTTTCTTTGCGTATTCTCAAAAAGTGTGCGAGAGCCAGAAAACGTCGGTTCGGGTGTTCCCAAGAATATTCTGAAGAATAACCCGGAAATTTCCGATAACCCTGATCATTTTCAGGAATCCTGACATATTCGAGAAGATTTTCAGGTTCTCGCACATCTCTAAATAAATTGTATTTAGTACTCTCCCTCGTTTCCCGTTCGGAGACAGGCGTAATGAGATCAATTCGTCTTCGAATTCCGAATAAAAATCGAATGAAAGGCGCATATAGATTCGGAGAAAAGAGTTTTTACAACCGTTCGGAATACACAAACGTCCCGATACTTCCCTATGCAAGGTCAACGTGAGAATAAGACAAAAAGCATGTTCGCGAGTCTGTGCGGTTAAAAGTGTTAATCAAAGTAATTATACATATCGTACAATATTTCACGTGTGTCCATAAAATGGTCTTCGTTATTATATTTCACGATTATTATTCGTTACAGACGATCTTATAATCACTGTAGGTTATACCAACTATATCGAGGATTTACACGGTACATAAAACATAGCTCTGTTTTCGCGTTACCCTATACAGTTTACTGGGAAACAACTCGGAGATAGGGTCATTTAGACGATTGTGCAATTTAACATCGAAGTGAATCGAAATTCGTAGAAAAAAGAAACGAAAAACGAACTTTCCGTTAGTCGCTGCGTCGCGGCGGTTTTACAGAGGAATCCATTGTTACATTTAAATACTAAAAAACACTAACGGGTCTAACCGAGCTCTGCGTTATACATTCATACCGCAATATTTACCTAACTGCACAGAGAGAAATATAAGAAAAAGTATATTATCAACTAAATTATTATCTCCTTGCGTATATTTTTTTCGGTTTTTTCTTCCTCTTCTTCTTCTTCTTCTGTTGTATGCGTGTTGTGTTAATGCAAACAAGTAGTCAATGTAATCTATTTTTTTTCTTTCTCGAATCTTAAAATCTGTCGTATCACAATGTTCAAGAGTGTACAATAGATAGGAGCGTAAAAAAACAGGCCATCTGTTTTAATTCCCCTTGCACAGACAAACATACGCTTTTCCGCTTAGCATATAATCTGCGTCGCTTGGTACTTCTTTTTTTAAAAGAGAAGTCATTGCTATGTTAAGAAATTAACGTATATAGTATATTCGGAATACTATAATTCACATTGTTACGTAGAATTCTGTACAGACTGACCGGGCGGTTGCCAGAACACGGTTCTCACACCCGAACGATATTTATTTTCCGGTTGTACCATTCATTTTGTTTTGTTTTGTTGCCTGTTACCCGCAGCATGCGTTACAAAATTTTCATCCAAGAAACTCGGACATCTTCTTTTTCGCACTCGCACTAAGCACATTATTACATTTGTCTTACGATTATTGAATCGTTATTGTTGTTATAATCACTGTAGACTCATCAACTATCAAAATTCTTATCCTCTGGAACTACTTCCCCTCTCTCCTCTTATTTATTTTTTTCTTTTTTTTGTTCTTTTCAATCTATCGAGCTCAAATCGTTAGTTATTGATCGCTCACACAAAACCACATTTTTTTTATTCTCAGCTATATTTAAAACTTATAACCAAAAGATAAAAACAGTATATTAAATATGATATTTATCGAATATTGCAGACACTTGTACCCCTTAGTTGATGTTCTTTTTGCCTTTTATTCTTTCCACACGTTTTTTTTTTCTTGTTTTCCGCTCGTTTATTTCCCCGATGGACGCATCCAAGGAAGAATGTAAAATATTATAAGCAACAATACGTGATATTCAAAATGATATCGCCTGGTTTCTGAGCCTCGCGCTGCATCACCTTCCTCTCCCGGCAATCGGAAAAACGTTAACTGGTTTCCCTAACGTCCTCGTACATGCGTTTAACGTTAAACGGTTACTGTTAAAAAGAACTGCATCTGCTATCCGACACTGCATCGCTCTTATCACTTCCCTCCGGGACCATGCAGCCTTTCGGAGTAACTGTTATTATGCGATTGCCAACGTTAAAACCTGCCTATTCCCTTACATATTTCTTTTCGGGTTTTTTTTTTGTTTCACATTATTCCAACGCCATTTCTTCCGTCAGCTCTTCACAGAGCGCTCGATAATGCACAATGTCGCGCGAATGATCAAGGTCACGCCGCCCTGTACAAAGTTACGCTCGCGATGTGCTGATTCGCCATCACCTCGACGATCGCGTCGCGAATACCATAACAAAACGTGCATCCAAACGGATTTGTCGTGTTCGTCGAAGACGCTCGATTCAAGACCACCGGTCTCGCACTGGCCTTCAACTGCTCGCTTATTCTATCCCATTTAGTATAGGCAGTGATCTAAAGAATAAAGATCAATTAATACTTCGTTTGTATCTGAAAAGTCGCAGTTTATCTCCTACGACAACTACGGATGGTGCAACTGTGTTGCGAACGCGCGGAGTCAGCAACGATAACGTTCTATCGTTTATCTCGAACGAACAAATAGCACGAGTGATGAGAGGGAGAGAGAGAGAGAGAGAGAGAGAGAGTAGAAATTAAAATAGATTCCATGTCTCACCGTAACTGGAGATGGGGAAACGTCAATGAGTTTTCCCGATTCAGTGGAATTATTTTCTGGCGGCAGAGATAACGAGAATTCGCAACGATGATACATATTAAAATTATAGTGTCCCGGGTAATTTGTGTGTAACACAAATTTCTTAACACATTGGGTTTTGGCATCAAACAAAACGTCCTGCGAATGAGACACGAAGGTAGTTAAAATTGTGCATTATAATTAGACTGCAGTCCAAAACAGTATTAACTTGATATCGTAAGACGTTTCTCGAGAAGCTTACCAATCCTAAGGTAAAATAATTGTAGAAGAAATCGGATCGCCTTATTTTATCGCGTTTGTGCGCATGAGGACTGTGAATCCGCATTTTGTCCTCTGCCTTGAAGAACACACGTGATGGCGCGCCCAAGGCGCTCAACACATCTTCGCAGGTATCGCCAAACAACACCTGAAAACGCACAGTATTTTTTTCACTGCTCATTTAATCCATAAAATCAACCCTTTGCAACTGCACTGTCTCCTTTTCGAAAGAACATAAAAAGTTTTGTTTCATGATATCTGTATTGGTAGAATCCTATGCCGAAAATAAATAGATAAATGCCTTCGAGTCCCTGATAGGTAATCCGAGGAAGATCTCAGAGGGTCACGAGTTAAATTGTAAAATAATACCTCTTTGGTCAAGCAGTGTTTCTTCGGCTCCAGTAATACCCTGGTCACAGAGCTACCTTCCGTGAAGAGATGCAGTCTAAGACCACGAGTACGAGTCTTATCCCGTATAACATCTGCCTTCTCTAAATACAGATTATTATGATAGCAGACCTGCCGAAATACAGATGTACAGTGTTAAAGCTGTCTTGGCTAACGCGTGTCTTAAACTACCAATGCTAACAAACAATAATTACAAGCGGTAGGGGAGGTGGCGGTGTCTTTAGGTTGTGCTCGTCGCTTCCACTCCCAGCAGCCATGTTACCGACATAGATAGCTGTTTTTGCGACAAGAGGGGAAGTCCCATTTGGAAATTGTAACGACCCAAGTCCGTGAGCATACCCAGGCTGAAACTTTGAGTCGATGGGGAAGTAAAACGACAATCCTCGGAAGTTCAAAACAAACACCTATGGAACAGAACGCAAATTGTTAAATAATTGTTTTGTATTTGTCGGGAGTTGTTAACAGCACAAAAATTGTACCTGTTTGTCGCTATCGTAAACACCAGGATGAGTAGCCCCGAACGAATGCTCGATCTGTTCGATAGATGGCAATACCTCTGGCGAGTTGAATGGTAGACCGCAATACTTAAGTTTCACTAGTTTCATATTATAAATTTCAATTATCTTGAGCCTTTGCACCACTGGGTCAAATATAAGCCGAACGCCGTCGTGAGGTAAATTTATCACTAAGTCTACGTCTAAAGGATTCTGCAAATCAGACATAGATTCAACAACAACCAACATAGAGAAAAGAAAATTGAATTGAAAATTCAATTGAAATTCATAAATTTACTTACGCTATCGCTATAAAGTACTTGTACTCCTCTTATAATGCCCACTTGGGATTGTATTATTGACACAGACTGGGAAAAATGCATACCTAGAAAGACAACTGAAGTCAGCAAAAAGTAAACCAATCGTCCCAAGTGCTATGCTGCGTATGTGTGCGTGCGTGTGCAGCAACAAATTAATTTCAACTCGGTTATGCATTCTTTGATAGTAAATGCGCATAAATAAACGGTCCGACGCGACTCTAAACGACTCTCGGCGGACGAATCTGTATTTCTTAGCGGGTAGCACAGCCGAGCGTCTATTTCTGATAAATTCTCAGTCCAAGAATGGATTCCCAGCCCCAGAGAACGCTCAACAAAGTGGCGAACGGCTGTCAACAATTACATAATGCGGCAACAAAATATTTATCCGCGGATGGGCTCCATTTTCTTTGTTTACGCGCATACGATTGTCAAGCGGAGGTGTTTACAAATAGAACCGATATTACGGAGTGTGCGGGTTCGCTCGCTCGTATCACGACAGCATCGATAAGACGCACTACGGCCCTCGGAGCCCCGCGATCCTTCCCATTGATCCGTTCGTGTGCCGCGGATCGATTCGGATCGATTTCGATCGAGAATGACACATTTGAAAATTACGCGTAATACGGGATAGGCCGCGATACATTACGAGTGGTTTCGTCACTTGCCTAAAATAAATTCCCACTGCTCGCAGCCGAGGGATCTCTCGGGCACCACCTCCAGCTCCAACATTCTACGAACTTCCCCGTGGGTTGGTTTCTACTTAGACAAGGTAGAACGGCACGCACAACGCGTCTCCAACTACCATGAGAACTGCGTTGCCCCTTTGTCTACGTATCGCACTCTTACTAGTCACCAGATAGCCATATTGCTTCCCAAACAATAAGCCTCGACGCACTGCTCACGGCTGGCAAACTGTCACCCGAACAGCTGATACGTACCGCGGAACACGTAAAATCAAACCGACGTACCAGCCGAACGCGCGGCCATCTTATCGCGCGGGCACCAACTTCGTTCCGGCTTCGATAGATGCCGGAGGATGTTGGATGTTTAGCATGGAACAGAACCTATACTCCCGTTTACCATGCTAAATGCTAAATATCAGCACCGACGAGATACCGAGTTAGTATCTCGTCTGTGATATCAGCAAATCAGACAGACGAGATACCACCGACGAGATACTATTAAAGACTGCCAGCCCCTGTGCTATTCAGCGAGACGCGTAACCGGGCGCGACTGAGCGCGGGGATAACGTGGAACTTACAGTGATCTGAAATACCACATCGCCAAAAGTTCTAAATAGTGCCAAAATAGTGGCAAAACATCGTCTGAAATATGGCGGAGATCGTATCATTTAATAATAATCGATATGGTTTCGTGATAATTCGCCTTCTCACCGATCCGTCGCGATTAGAATCTCCTCAGTGGTCTTCTTCACCGACGAAATGCCGTCGGTGGCCTTCTGTTTCTCTGGCTGGAGCTAGAATATGTCCTAGAGGGCGTAAGAGAACACCGAAAATTCGCGTATCACCAATCGCCAACTCCCGTCTCTCGAGATACTATTTCTCGTCGGTGGTATCTCGTCGGTGATATCTCAGTATCATAAATTACTATATCTCGTCTGTGTCAGTATTACCACAGACGAGGTCAGAGGTGGGCATTATTTGGCGAAAAAAATATTTAAAATACTATTTAATATTTTAGATTTTATTTTGCTTAAAGGAAATAGTGTTTTATTTGAACAATCTGAAACACAAACTAAAATATTTTACTTTCTGCATTTTTATAATACTCTGAGAAACCGCATAAACACTCATAAATATGTACTGAATTCGAACCATTATTTTCAGCAGTAATATGTATTTAAAATTAAAATTAAAAATAAAGACAGAATACAAATATTTGCTATAGGTATATTCTTCAAATAAAATACTATTTTTAAAAATTACTGCCTCTCTTAAATGAATTATTTAATTTCAAAAATTACGCTACATCAAATAAAATATTTTATTTTCAAAGTTGTACGCATACTTTAAAATAAATAGGATTATTTATTATTAACTGTTTAAAATACTATTTTCCCCAGCTCTGATCATTTGCCACATTTTCGTTTTATTTTTTTGTTTGACTGCTGCTATTACTGCGTATATCCACTTTAATTCACAGCATGTGCCTACTGAGGTTTGTTGATTAACATACAGTGTATCTTATCACCAGGAAACTATTTATACTCAGAAATCTATTGAATGCGAACCATAATTATATATTTTGGGCAATAATATTTAAAATTGAAAATAAAGACAAACTCCAAATATTTTCAATATTCTTAAAATAAAATACTATTTTCAAAAATTACTGCATCAAATAAAATATTTTATTTTCAAAAATTACTGCATCAAATCAAATATTTTATTTTCAACGTTATACAGACGCTGTAAAATAAATGGGATTATTTACTGTTTACTATTTCAAATACTATTTTCCCCAGCTCTGGTATAAGAGTAGACCAATTACCAAAATTTTATGCAAATAAACATTTTTGCCCAACTCTGGTCATAACCACAGACACAACTCGTTTGCCATTTGTATTTGTCGCGCTTTGCGACAAGTCTCCTTCAACGAGAGACTCTTTCGGATTTGGAGAAGGTCCGTCGCAGTCCGTCGTCCCTGCCTGTCCCTAGTCCCTAGTCCTAGTCCCCGGCAGGCCGGGCAGCTCGCGAGAGTCGCGAGGGACTAACAATTTTTGGCAGCGCACCTCTGCGTTGATCCATGGCGCTGCACAGAGAGTCCAAGGTGTGCATTGTGCACAGTGCACTCAAGTGCACTGTCGTCGGTAAAGTGCACGCACCGGTGTCCACAAACACGTGTTTCGCCAGTCCAGAACGGCACGACAATGGGTCCGACACAACTTTTTTTCGTAGCTCTGGTCCATGATTTTTAAAGCGTAATAATTATAAACCTGCAAGAAGTTGTAAAGATTGGACATTAACGAGGCGAGAGAATCGCCAGACATGTCGTCACGATTTCTTAATAAAATAATTCGATACGATAGACACACAATAGCGAGCTGATGAAATCGTTCCGTTTTTTCCGCGAGCAACGAGCATAAGAAAATTGAATAGCAAAAGCAACGATAATGCTGCTCGTTATTACGAGCATTTAGGGTTAAAGACCAGAGATAAACGTCTCTTAAGGTTTCCGCCGAGGCGTCGCGGGGGTTCTCTAATCAGAAATATGTGAAGCAACCGTCTGGTCAACGGAGAAATCGCGATCTCGGGATCCCAGACTACAATATATGTATAGACTCGTCAAAAATTTCAAGTTGTCCTGCAGGATGATCAGGGCCGTTCCTACCAGGCGGCCGATTTTCGGGGGCGGCCGACTGCGGTCGAAAATAGAACAGCGCAACCATGGCTGTAGGGCCAAGGATAGATAATGGCTCAAACATGTGAGGAAAGCGAAAGGATTTTGACTGTCAATCCAAGAGCTTTCTTTGTTCCCTGTGCAGCGCATTCGTTGAACCTAGTAGTAAATGATGCAGCAAATAAAAATAACATTAGAAACCATACATTTTTTCGATTTGATTCAGGAACTATGTATATGTGCTCTTTAGCGACACGCGCTGGAAGAGCAGAATTGAAGCCATTCGTCCTGTGAGATTTCAATTTGCATCGATTTGTTCAAGTTTGGAGTGTTTGATCAACGACGAGTCTCGCGATTTGAAAACGAAGCATATGGCCAGCACATTGTATGATAAAATTAATGATTTTAAGTTTGTTTGCTCATTATTGATCTGGCAAGAGTTGTTATCTAAAATTAATGTGGTTAGCAAGATGTTGCAGAAGAGTGATATTTGTGTAACAGAATCAATTAATGCTTTGAATTATTTAAATAAATTTATTAATGAATGTAGAACTGATGACAAATTTAAGAAATTCATTGACGAAGCAACCATGTTCGCAGCTGAGCATGAAATTGAACCAGAATTTCCAGTCCCAAGGAAACGAACCAAAAAAAGACTTTTCAATTACGAAGAACAAGATGATCAAATAGTCGATGCAACACTCAAATTCAAAGTTGATTTCTATTTTTCTATATTGGATACAGCAATAGAAGCGCTCTCAGAAAGATTCGACCAACTGCAGAAATGCAGCGATATCTTTTCTTCTTTGAGTAACTTGTTCGATTTGAACGACGATGCAATTAAGAAGCATTGCTCTGATTAAGATATTGCATTGCAAGCAGTGGCGGATCTAACGGTAAGCGGACTAAGCGGCCGCGTGGGGCCCCGGGACACCATAGGGCCCCGAATTTTAAATAAATTTATGAATTTTGAAATAAATTTATTTAATGTGTAATGTGTTTTCATTACTTTTCTTTTTTGTTAATAAGTTTATAAGAGTTTTCTTGCAACTTGTATTTCTAACTTGAGTTTGAGGGCCCCAAAATTTTTACCGCTTGGGGCCTCCACTTGACTTGAGCCGCCACTGATGTGTCGCAAGTGAATGATGGAATATCAATTTCAAAAGATATAAATGGAGTAGAGCTATGTACTGAATGTTTATCGTTCAAGGCATTATTTAATTCTGAGGTTTATAAACGTAAGGATATATTGGAAAAAATTATTTGTAACGATTTGGTTCACTTGTTTCCTAATTTGGCAATAGCAATTAGATTGTATTTGACGTTGCCAGTAACAGTTGCAAGCGGAGAAAGATCATTTTCAAAATTAAAAATTGTAAAAAATTATTCAAGGTCAACTATGACACAGGAGCGCTTATCTGATTTAGCTCTTTTATCAATAGAGCACGACATATGTGAGAAAATTGATTATGCCAAAGTCATAGACGAGTTTGCTGCAAAAAGCTCGTAAAGCGCCACTCTAAAATTTTATATTAGGAATTGCGAATGCGATATGTGTTTATAAAATGCGTTAATACAACAAATCCATTTTATTCTGAATTTCTCATTATAAATTTGAATAAAGCACTTATGTATACTGGTTTAAATATTTTTTCCCATTGTCAAGGTGAGGGTGGGGGGCGGTGAAAAATTGCTCAGCACGCAGGCGGCTCTACACCTAACGGCCCTGAGGATATGAGGATAATCACACGATTGAAATGTCAGAAATATAAATAATCGAGTATTCTGGAGACTAAATACAGATTCGAAATTAGCAATTAATATCGATTTTATGCTAAATAAATATCTATGACATTTGGAACTCTATACATATACATATATTTAAGCATCTTGAATCTTTTTAGGACCGCAAAGGAAAGAAGTATTTGTACACCATCTGAAAAAAGAATTGACCGATACCGAAGAGCCACTGCAGGACAATGAAATTGGGGCAAACAAATGGACCAACAGAAGGATTCCAAAGTCAACAAAGTAACGCTGTCGACTGGAATAACTTTGCCTTATGAAATCGTTGTTGACATATAAGAAGCTCGCGGCCGTGCCTACCGCATTATGCAATCAATAACGATAAACATATCGCCGACCGTACAGCCGAGCCTCCAGACTCCAGATACGTCAAAACACGCGCGACTTTCCCGATGATTGTGTGCGTGCCCCGAGCACACACACATCGCAAATATACACAGAATGTATCGGCGAAACACCAAGACATCGGGGGCGCTATCGATGATTCGAAAACAAAGGAAAGGAACTGAAGAATCTGGACAGCAGCCGAGGGCCGAGACGCTAACGATTTTTAGCAACCGGCTCGAACCGGAAACCGATGGCTCTCTGCCCCGTTACATCCTTCATATTTTCCTTTCCTCCGCGAATGGAAACGTATAAATGTTTTTGTCGGGGAACAATTGTTGCATCACTCTGAACGTTAAACTTATTGCCAGTGGTCAGCCTCGGGAAATACATATATATTAGACTAGCGAATGACTGACAACCGCCATTATTGTCTAGTTTTCGTACTGATATAGCAATAATTACAGTTCCCGTTATTTTCAAATAAAATTAGAGAAAATTTATTAGCCTGCAGAACTTTTTGTAAACTGACTTTCCAAAGGAAGGAAGCAGAGGTTGTTGTCCAATGTCCAATACAACAGCGCGTGAGCCTCGCTTCAAAATGGTGGCCATTAGGATCAGAAGCAAAGCGTAACCCAGGCAAGAGCAGAATTTATTTGCCTCGCCAATATACTTACTCGGAATAATTGTAGAAACGACGAATCGATATACCGAGAGCTGACGAAGATTAACTTCAATCTGCTGACATGATCGTTGACACGACAAGGTCCACAGTTCCAACTTTTAGAACTGTAAGATTCAATGGGGTCAGGTGGTGGCTAAAAGTTATACACAATGATACGCAAGTGTTCGATCGTTGTCTTCTTTCCAAGAAGCTGCTGGCTATCGCGATAACATTTGACACCTTTGCTAAAGCACGCGCTGTCAAAATAAGTCTATGGGATTACCCGAAATTTCAGAGTGCAAAGAATAAGCGATAACATGGCCAATGATTTCGCGAACCAACGAGTTCAGAAAAATATGCGACAATCATGCAATGATTACGAGAAGAAAATAATAATAAAAAATTTGTCCTCGACGATTTGAGAAACGCTTCTTCGGCTTGTTGGACAAAATTTTAATTAGTAACAGAACATGATAAAACGAATGTGTACAGCTGTATACATTTATGATTAAAAAGTGTGGCGTGTGTACAAGTACATTCGACGGTTTACAAGGAGATCACTTTATACATATGTATATTCAAGATTTGTTAAAACATGTCAACATCATTGTATGAGATTAGAGAATGATTAGAAGAAGGCTGGTAGACATTTTTAAAAGCCAAAGTGTCATCTCCTTAAGGGAAAAACTCGTTAGACATGAACCTCGTTCAACAACGATTGCAATTAAATGCGTGGGGTGATGAAAAATGATAAACGGCGATAAACTCGCCGGGGTACGTCGCGCGTCGCGTCTCCTTGGACCAGACACGAATAAATTGCGACAATGGAGATAGGAACAATTGATTTCGAGCAACTGCGGGGCTAATTAATGTTTCCATCGACTCAACCGAACATTAGTTCTATTGGAAGCTCATGATTAAAAAGTAAATATGTTTTAGATCGATAGCACAATGAGTCCGTGGTTGTTAACGCTGGAGCGGATTGCAGGAATTTTCCAGGAAATTAATCAGCTCGATTAAAGACAACCGACTCTGGACCCCAAACAAAGTTCGAAGTTGTTCGAGAGTCACTGCGAAAAATATAATTGAATGAGCTGCGCGTTAGCCAGCTTATTGTTAGATCAAAGTACAACAGGCGGACACATTTCCTTTCTCCGAGCAATCTCGTCTCGGCAACTTCATATATTTTCTTCGCTCGCGAATTCACCCGATGCACTTTCCGAAAAGAATCAAGAGGCAAAGGTCGCGTATCTTGATCCGAGCAATCTAAACAATTAATCACGTTCATCGACAATTTAAGTAGAGAACTTCCGAAATGTTTCTTGTTCTTTTTATCTTGAAAGGATTGATTCTCTGTCCCGACGTCGACGGCGATTCAGGAATTACACTTTGAAGCCATTGGTATGGCTCATCGATTAGATATCAACACTGCGTCCGGCAATAATTGATTTTCAAGAATCGCCGACGCCGTACATTCGAGAATCTTGGATCCATCCTTATTTATCCAAGAGGTTTGGTTAATTTATTAGAATATGTCCGCAAGAAATTTGAATCGGCAGTCGCGAAACAATTATTCCACAATATCGATCGATATCGGACTATGTACTTTTGTTTCAGATATAGTCACGACACTTTTGGTCCGTATTTTCAAAATACCGACTTCCTAGCGACGTCTTCCGGTGCGGTGCGAACTAACATCCGATTCCCGGTATCGTATTGCTAACACTCAACAGTCTCCATTGTCTTCCAACGATTTTCTCATCGACAACTTTCATTCAGAAGTCGAACATTTTCAGGCACCCAAGAAACGATTTATGGACGGGAGTGTACGCAAAGAAGAGTACTTAGTACGTATGCAATTTTCCAGGGATTGTTGCGATTAGCATCGGCAACAGATCGATGGTGAAATTGCATTGCGAACAGGAACGTGGCGACCCGAGGTTCCAAGTCATTAATTAGAAAGTATTAAGCAGAGTTTGAAAGAAGCGATTCGCTTGTAGAATAGATCTTGCGACGGCGACTCAATCCCGTTTTAATATCGGAAGAATCCCTTTCGGTTCATTATCATCATCGAATCAGGCTTCTTCATCCACTATATGTAGTAACTTTGTATACATAGTAACTTTGTATACACGCATAGCAATCCTAATCGATTAGAGAAACCTTTAGGTGTACAAATTAATTCGTAGTTGCCACAGTTAATCGATTGTAGTTTCATTTTCAATTGAAATCTGTTCAAATCATCGCATCGGAGATTCATTGATTGTGAGGTGGTAATTGTGAGATTATTTTGGATAATAGATTTCTTTTATATTTTAATTCATGCATTTTTGCCTTGCCTGCGAACAAGGCTTAGTCAAAATTGATTTTCAACTACGAAATGAATTTCTAAACCTACGATAATCAATTATGGCACTCGTACAAAAGCGCCGGGACAATCAACATGTTATTTGTAATCATAACTCAACGACAGCGCTCAGAAACAGAGTTTGCATCATTTTCGCTTCTCGTCAACTAATTTCGAAACATTCTGTAATCTTCGCTCGACAAACGAACAAGAAGATCGATCTTGTTGGAGTGACCAAAGCATACAAACCTACACTCAAAACTCTGTTCCTAACTCTTTTCCGTGTTTCACGTAAGTCTAGTCTATTTTATTCGTATAAACGACCATCGGAGTCGTTAATCATTATTATTAGTTACTGGATAATGGATCTTGCAGCTTACACAATAAATTGGTTCGTTTCGAAACGAATAAATTGACGTTCGCTAATTTTGTGACTAGACGGCGGATTTTATGAATTTCGGATACAAATGAGTACGTGCAATTTAAAACAGCGGAGGCATTAGAAGATTTTAAATAATTATATAATATTATTTTACATTAAGAAAGAAAATAGATTTTTGTTTTGCTCCAGGTAGAAAATTTGTAATTTGCATAAAGATCCGCTGTCTATGTATTTATGAGAATCGGGGTGGGAACGAGACCGAGCGTGTACCAAAAATGGTACAGGCGTGCAGGCAGCAGGGAATCCAAAGGATCTCGCTTCCGAGCTGCGAATCTTCCGCCGCGCCGCGCCGCGCCGCGCCGCACCGGCACGATTGCCAAACGCGATTGCAAAAGATACAACATGTATCGTAAAGCGACGCGTGTCACCTGTCTAAAATGCCGCGGGTGCGCTCCGATAATTCGCGGAGGAGAGCGAGTCGCTCGTCAGTTCGCGAATAATCGTCGCGCGGCGAACGGTATAGCGGGCGACCGGGGAAAGTGTTCGCGCAAAAATAGAAGAGCAAGAGTCGCTAGCAAGCTTTCAGCGTAAAACCCGACCGGTGCCGGTGATTTCGTGTTAACGGGAGCGTGGGTCGATTAATCGGCGAGCGATTGCTTTTACTTCTGCAGCTTGGCCGGTCCGGGTTAGTCTGCCAGTATCCGTGTGGTCGGCCGTGGTCGGACAGTTCGCCAAGCTTGTCGTCGTTCTGCCGTGTCCAGTCGTCGATCGGAACCGCTAAAATCAACATCTACCCGCTTGTGGATCCTAGCTCGAATCAATTGACTGCTGCTACAACCGATTCAACCGGTCCAGCAAAACAGGATTGTTCTCTACACCCTAAGCGCTCGGAACGAAGCTCCCGATCGAGGACGATCCTTCCGTGCAACTGATCCGCCGATCGATCTCGATCTCCGTTTCTGCGGCCTCCCCACTATCCACCGGAAGTGCACTCGGCCAATCCGTGAATCGAACCGCCTAGGTCTCGTCGTTGCTTTTGTCGATCCTATAAAAGCGATCACCGAGCAATATGTTGCTAAGAATCGATCCCGCTCGGTGGTCAAGCTTCGCCACCGGCCTCAGAGCTACCAGACGGTTCTCCGTTGTTGCTGGACCAACAACCCCCGGACTCAGGGTTTGCTGCTCGGGTCTGCTGAGGACGGTGAATGCACCCTGTACCGGTCAGACCGCACGGTTCGCGATCCTTCGTCATCGGACCAGCCAGAGGAACGGAGGAATGCCTCACGCGGTTCAATTCTCCTACCCGCAGTAAGTAGCGTAGGTGGGAAGAACGCGAACGTTTACGGTTCTTCGGTTCTTGAGATCCTCGGGGTACAACATGTAACTCTGGCAGGCGGGTTGAACGTTTAGGCCGCGCTCACAGTGGACCCGTTTTCGTCCGATTTGGCCGCTGCTCAACGCATCTGTCTCTTTTTTCAAGCGTGCGAAAAAGAGACGCAACGTCCGACGTCGGCCGAAACGGGTCCACTGTGAGCGCGGCCTTAGCGTTGCAAGCGTAGGCTTAACGCTACAGGTTGATCCTTTCGACTGAATGTAATGTGATTAAACGAATTGTAATAAGTTAGCTTACAATTTGCAGTATTGCTTATCGAATCACAAGTTGCAGAACTTTGTCCGCTTTGTAATAATTAGAGTCTGATTAGAAACGATTGCAGTTGCTCGAGATTAGCTGAGCAATTAAACTGCGTGTCAAGGGGTCGGCAGGATACTAGACTAAAAAATAGTTTCGTCTACGACATATAGATTATTGTACTCTTTATCTTCGCGAGTGCGTATTTTATTACAGCTCTACTTCAGTCAGTTTTATTATAATTTTAGGTGATTGATTTACTATTCTGTATGTAGCTTTCGTTAGAAGCATCTGTGCGCGACCTTAGCTACTTCCCAATACCCTCGCGAACGAGATAAAACGGACGCATTATTTTATTCCGAGAGATTCATTCAGTTCCCTTATCACAGAATCAATACTTGGCGCGATAACAAATAATCCGATACCATCGCGACGAATTCTATCCAGAATTTCGAATGAATTTTGTAGATCGTTTGAAGCAGGACTTTGATCGTTACGTAATCCTTAATTACTCCGGTCTACGTTGTCCTGCTTGCAGAATGATTTCTCTATTTTGTTCCGCACGGATGCAGTCAAATTTTCGTTGCTGGCTCATTAAAGAAAATGGACAGCAAACAAGTTCGCGCACTGAATTGCGTCACAAGGCGTAACGAGCAATCCGATTCAGGAGAATATAACGTGAATGTTTCCGACACGGTGAGAACCACAGAAACCGGCTACCATGTGGCACGCTTGAAACGCGAAAATACATTTTTTACATGGACAAGGCCCTCGGCGAAGTGAGAGTGGATCGATCGAACGAACGGGCTTCCCGCGGTGCAACCTGTTACACAATGCAGTCGGCGCACGATCTAATGCACTTTTGCTTCGCCGACCGATAAGAGATACCGCCGCGATAGCTCGCATCAAAATTTGCGAAATTTTGCTTGGTATCAAGATTCACAAATTCCCTTACACAATCGCGTACGCTGGTCAAAATCGCACAAACAATTTTATTTTTGCCAGAGGAAATAGTTTGTTCGATGATCTGCAAGACGGTGTGGCGAGTACAATGATTTCATTTTTTTTTACTTTGTACAGGCTACCGAGGCTGTTGGTGACTCACGCAGCGAAAAGCCCAGCTATAAACAACAACTACGAGTTCATTGGGAAAACACCCCTGCTGAACACCCCCGCGGAGTCTCTCGCTCGAAAAATTCGCTCGTACATCGAGGAATGCGCAACCCTCTGCAATCCGAAGGACATATACATCTGCGATGGCAGCGAAGCCGAATACGAACACTTGTTGCTGCTGCTGGAGAAAAATGGCACCATTACATCGTTGCCGAAGTATGAAAATTGGTAAGTAAAATCGTTTTCATTCTAGACACAAATAGGTAAACTTCTTTAGATTCGTGCGTCAATAGAATCATGTATACAATGGCTTGAAGTCACTCACGTGTATGACCTTACTCATTTTCAAATTTCTTGGCATTTCTCCAGCATTTAAATAACACTGTCTTTATAAGGTTCTGACGATATAGAACGGAATACACATATATGCACAGTGAGCGAAACTCGTTTAAACGCACTTGAAAATTAACAAATTATCATACTTGTTTAGAAGAAAACGGCAGATAATATTATCAAAACGGGGTTATTTACTTTTGCAAAACCTTTACTTTCAACGTCTATGCTTCGAAATATTCTGTATTTACATACCGGAATATGTCGCAGAGCGAAACGTGTTAAAACAGCGCCTACAAGTGCGAAATTCGTTTAAACGCAGTGCTTTCTTCCCCAGATATTGAGAGAAATTATAAAGGAAAGTGGTTGATTTAAAAAGTGATCATAAAGGTATTGTTGTCCCGTGTTCCTGATTAAGTCATATTTTTGATTTTATGTAACAGATCAGAATGGCAATAGGAAAATATTTAAATGAAAGCTGAAAAGGAAATAAAATCTTTTTTCAAAAAAAGGGGGGGAATTGAATCGAAAGATTGCCAAAGAAATTAAACGTTCCGAGTCCGTAGTACGAAATTTTATGAAACGTGGCGAAGATTATGGCAAAAAACGTGCTACAAAAGGAAATACAAAAATCACAAAACGAGAAAAAAATAATATAATAAGTGAAGCGACAAAAAAAAGTTAGTTGCACGTTAAATTGTTGTGCAGGTAGAATTACCAATAACGTTCAGACGTGTGCAACAAATTTTGCACAATGCACCGAATGTTGTTTTCGGAAAACCGATGAGAAAGCCAATGTTAAAACAACATCATAAGGCTACCCGGTGACAAATCGCAGAAAATCACATGCACTGGACCGACGAATGGCATAAACTCATTTTTTCCGATGAAAAGAAGTTTAATTTGGATAGTCCAGACGGATGCTCATCGTATTGGCATGATCCGCGTCAAAAGAATTAGTCTAGATGAAGCCAAAATTTTCATGGCGGTAGTGTTATGATTCGGGAAGCTTTTTCATCATTTGGAAAACTGAAACTTTGTTTCGTTTCCCCCAAGACGAATTCAGAAAAATACATAGACATGCTCGATGGAGTGTTAATACCATTTTTAGAAAATGTAGTTGGAGAAAACGAATTTATATTGCAGCAGGATAACGAGGCGGTTCACGTGTCAAGATATTTCCGTGAATCTTTCGAAGCACGAAACATTCGTATAATGGAATGGCCAGCATGTAGGCCTGACATGAACACAATAGAGAATTTATGGGCTATACTGGTGAGAAAAATTTATGCCAATGGTCATCAGTTCGCCAATATAGACAGTTTAAAAGAAGAAATTAAACGCTGCTGGGAAGAAATTCCTAATACCACTATTACCAATCTTGTAAATTCAATGACCAATCGAATTTTCGCTTTAATTCAAAGTAATGGCGGCCATACAAAATATTAAATTTGTAGTGATCATGTATTTTTAATTTTAAATTGTTTTCTTTATACATGTGCGTTTAAACGAATTTCGCACGTAAAATATGGTTTTGTTTGTAAAAATTCTTATATAAATGTTTTAGTAAATATATGTGTACTCTTGAGTGCTGACAAGAAGCTCCCCGGGGTGGCACAGAGGCAAGGGGGGTCTATCGTTCTGCATAGGAGTAGTAGCGTGTGCGTGACCGCTTCGGCCAATAGAAGGCGCGCCCCTTCCAAGCCAACCAATCGGGCGCGCATTCTTGCCTACGTCACCGCATTCCTGCCAGGGAGCTTCTTGTCAGCACTCAACAGTACAAATACTGTAGTATATAAATGTATTTATAATCCTCAGTTATTGTTAAATGTTATTTTTGTATGTGCGTTTAAACGAATTTCGCTCACTGTATACCTGTCCTATCATCCTGAATGCTATATGCCAATTCCAATTAATGGAACTCGTTGCATTCAATTCTCAGCTGGTTGGCCAGAACGAACCCCGCGGACGTGGCCAGGGTAGAGAAACGCACGTTCATCAGCACCGAAACAAAACGAGAAACGATACCCATCCCTCGCGATGGCGTCACTGGAGAACTTGGCAACTGGATCTCCCCCTCCGGCATGGACCAAGCCATCCTGGAGCGATTTCCAGGATGCATGAAGGGTCAGCATCATACCCTCTCAACTCGATTAATCCCTTCTACATACTACGATTTATTTTAAAGTCCCAGCGATTAAGACGAGTCTCGCTCGATGTTACGGCGCAAGCAACAACAAATCTTCAAATCCCTCGTTGCAACAATTTGGTTCTAGGTCGAACGATGTACGTGATCCCGTTCAGTATGGGTCCAGTGGGTTCTCCGCTCTCGAAAATCGGAATAGAGATCACGGACTCTCCTTACGTAGTCTGCTCGATGAGGATAATGACAAGAATGGGAAGCAAGGTCCTGGAAACTCTAGGGAACGATGAATTCGTCAAGTGTCTGCACTCGGTCGGTGTCCCAAAGCTGGATAGCAAGGTGCCAGTGGTGTCATCGTGGCCTTGCGATCCCGAGAGGACCATCATCCTGCATAGACCAGCGAAGAATGAGATCGTCTCTTATGGGAGTGGTTATGGAGGAAATTCTTTGCTGGGGAAGAAGTGTTTCGCTTTGAGGATCGGCTCGACGATCGCTAAGAGAGAGGGCTGGCTAGCTGAACACATGCTCGTACGTTCTTTTTTTACAGTAGATTTACGGTCAGAGTATTTTTTTTTTTTGGTCTACCGTTAAGAAAGGATCCACGTTTGTTAAGTCGCCTGAGGGTCCTGTATCGGTTACCGTTTCTAGATACTGGGTATCACCAGCCCGAAAGGTAGAAAGCGTTACATCGCCGCCGCGTTTCCCAGCGCTTGCGGCAAAACGAACTTGGCCATGATGAGGCCAACCTTGCCTGGCTACAAGATCGAATGCGTAGGGGACGACATTGCTTGGATGAGATTCGACCGAGAAGGAAAATTGCGCGCCATCAACCCTGAGAATGGGTTCTTCGGGGTCGCGCCGGGCACCAGTTTCGCCACCAACCCTAACGCCATGAAGACCATCTTCAAGGACACCGTATTTACCAACGTGGCCGCCGCCAGCGACGGTGGGGTCTTCTGGGAGGGTTTGGAAAAGGAAATCAACGAGAACGTCGAGGTAAATCTATAGCATAGAAACGCAACAAAAGAATGTTTATACATATTGGGTTGCAACGTAAGTTCGTAGAGGTTTTATTTTCGCTTTTGTTCTGAATCAATTTACCGACTTTTTTAAGAAATTGTGTACACCATTTTAAAGTGCTTTCTCCGCTCTGCAAGCGTGTTCCAATCGTTCTCTTGGATAACGTAGTCTTGCGTAGCATAACACAACCTAAAATGGAACTTTCGGGCGGCAAAAATCACCACTTTCGACATCTATTGTTTTTCGCATTTCATCAAGGCCAGAACGCCATCGAAGCAGCTAGAAATATCTACGCCATGTATGGTCATGGGAGGATCTACCACACAGAAATGGTTTGCCAATTTCAAAAATGGCAAACTTTCCCTGGAAGACACGCCACGCTTCGGTCGACCTCCCAAGGTCAAACGTGCAGGGAGCTGGCCAAGAGGATGGGCAATACTGCTATGACAATCTCTCGCTACCTACAAACAATGGGATTTGCTCAAAAACTTGAAGCTTGGGTGCCACATGGACTCAGCGCAGACAATAAAGAAAAGCGTCTGGCCATCGCTGCCTTTAATCTCGCCCGCCATCAAGCGACACGCGGCCACAAGGATCGGTTCCTGCATAGAATCGTCACGGGAGACGAGAAAGTGTTGCCTCTATGTCAATATGAAGAAGTGGGGTGGCCATGGGAGAAAGGCCAAAGCCTAAAGTAAGACCTTCATCCCAAGAAGAGTATTATCTGCGTTTGGTGGGATTGGGAGGGTATAGTGCACTGGGAAATGCTAGAAAACAACAGGACGGTCAACAAGAACCTCTATCTAGCCCAGTTGCAACGAGTAAACGAGGCTATCCTGCAGAAAAGACACGGTGGCAAGCAGTGCCGGATTAAGCCAGCGCGGGGCCCGTAACAAATCTTATCACGAGGCCCTAGGCTTTGTACCAGGGCCGCTTGTATGAATGACCTTTCCTTTTTTTAGCAGAAATATTGTTAATGTTTCGACGCCCCTTCGATGAAGCGCCCGTGTACGGGGTCCCTTTTTGTATGGAGCGGGGCCCCCCAAAGCGCGGGGCCCGTAGCATTTGCTACTTCTGCCACGGGGCTTAATCCGGCCCTAGTAGAAAGGGACAGATCATCTTGCTTGATGACAACGCGCGACCTCGTACTGCAAACATCGTCAAAACCGCCCACCAAGAACTCGATTGGGAGGTTCTTCCGCATCCGCGGTACTGTCCGGATCTTGCGCCAACCGACTATCACCTTTTCCGCTCGCTATCAAAACAAATTAGGGGAGTTACTTTCGACAACAACGAAGACCTTAAAAACTGGCTCGACAACTTCTTTGAGTCCAGGCCTGGAATTTTTGGCAATACGGCATCACAAACTGGTCGAGAGATGGGAGGAGGTCATAAACAATGGCGGAAAATACATAATTGATTAATCTATTATAATTGTCGTAATATTCAGTAAAAAGGATTGATAAAAAAACCCTACGAACTTAACTCGTTTACTGTTTATAATGTGTGTTGTTGATCGATTCTGGTGGAATCTTTGTAGATCACCGATTGGCATGGCAACAAGTGGACCAGGGGGTCGAAGACACCTGCTGCACACCCTAACTCCAGGTTCTGCACCCCAGGGAAACAGTGTCCCATCATTGACCCGGCTTGGGAAGATCCAGCTGGTGTTCCCATAGACGCAATTCTATTTGGGGGTCGAAGACCGGAGGGCGTCCCCTTGATTTATCAAGCTAGAAATTGGCAACACGGAGTCTTCGTTGGAGCCTCGATGAGGTCTGAGGCTACTGCTGCTGCTGAGCACCAGGTGAGATTCGTTTCTCCTTAAAATACCGAAATTACTTTCTTGCCAACCCAATATGTATATGCGGTGTAATCAACTGTGTTCGACGTTCAGGGCAAAGCGATCATGCACGACCCGTTCGCAATGAGGCCTTTCTTCGGCTACAACTTCGGCCACTATTTGAGCCACTGGCTCAGCATGGCGAACGTGGAGAACGCGAAGCTACCGGCGATATTCCACGTGAACTGGTTCAGAAAAGGGGACGATGGGAAATTCCTCTGGCCAGGATTCGGCGAGAACTCCCGTGTCCTGGACTGGATCATCCGCAGAATCGACGGCGAGGACATCGCAATGGAATCTCCCATCGGTCTCCTACCGAAATCAAACTCCTTCAACTTGGAGAACATCAAGGACGAGGTGAACATGGACGAATTGTTCAGATTACCGAGAGACTTCTGGCAGAAAGAGGTCGAGCAGCTCAGGGACTACTTCGACGCGCAAGTCGGGGACGATTTGCCCCAAGCTATACGTTCCGAGCTCGACTCCCTCGCCAGTAAAATCAACAATCTTTAATCCATCCTTTAATCCCCTAATCGTTATGCTTTCTTGAACTCGAAAGCTGTTGCTTTTATCCCACAATTTTTACGATTTTTGGGAGACCCGAATAGAGTCCGAGATCGATGATTGCGAGTACTGTAGAGGTACTGAATAATCATCATTTTTTTTTTTATGGAAGAATGATGATCACATTGTAGATCTAATGCTGACACTTTACCTACCGAGGGTAGGCTACCGACAGGTTTTTTAATGGCTGTGTTATATCTAGAGAGAAATTTCATGATTGTCTTCCGAATAACAATTCCAAAAGTACCTCTGAAAACAATCCCAGAAAAATGATCAGACGAACCATACATGTATTACAATGTTTTCTGCTGGAACAACAACGTTCCGTCTTCATTTTTATCGTTGTTAGGACAAGTATTCGTACTGTTCAAGACAGTACTCGTTACGAGAGTGCAAGGGGAACAGCGATACTGCGCGGAAAGACGTGTATTATGGATATTATTTTCTCAATAAAATTCTATGAAAAATAAAATAGTAGTCTTGACAACTTTTATTGCTAGAATCGCAAACAAATATAACTCGTAATAGAAGAGTCGTTTAAATGTTTTCAATGAAACGTCGACGATTCGTATTTCGCTAATTATATTTATTGACCCAATACTTCAATCATCTAAGTACTATCGGTGAAAGACTTCATATATAGGGGCATTCAGAACTGTACATTTGTATGTATGTTACAGAATTATTGCAGTTCGTATACATGTATAATTTAACATTTGTTTTGGAACGAACTCATGAGAAAATGCTCAAAGTCTATGGGACATCGGTGGCCGAGGATTAAAATTCTATTTCATTATGTTTGTTCGGTTCGCGTGTTACGTTAAGTATTCAGAAAAAATTCGCCGCACTCGCTATGCAACGTTGCATATATATTTTGAACGTTGCATATTATTTAAAATATATTATCGAATCAGAGGTAACTTAATTTACATGTAAAATATTGCACTTCCTTGAACGATTGCTCCCTTTTTTCAGTATTCAAACTATCACGGAAAGGAGTACGCAATGCAATAATCATTTAAAATATATAATACGAATATTTTCAACGTAGCTATACTAGTTTTGCCATTCGCGTCGTTGGCTATACTAAACGTAGCTATACTAGATCCTACTACAAAATAGGAAGTTAAGAAAAACACTCGGCAGCAATAATTCTCAAATAAACGGATCATTACGATCTACATGAAGATAGATTTCAAATAAAATTACGGGCAAAGTCTAAAAATCAAATCTACGGGATTAAATCTTTTTAATTAATAATATAATGTGACCTCTTTTTTTTATTATTATTATTTTATCATGAACTTTAACTTTTCATTCACCGTCTTCATTTAGTTCGTAGTAACCGTACAATTGCAATAATAACAATTATGTATATATATATAGGTATATATATATATATTTGTACAATTTAATTTCACTATTTGCATCGATTAATTGTTGGAATCTATTCGAGTGAACTCAAATTTTTCTTCCTCTACCGTATCGCGTTCGATTTTTATGCAAGTTTCTTAACTTATAGATAAATTGATCATCTAATTCGAAAATTAGATACAAGTCCACGAAGAATCACAACAACATGTTATTTATATTACCAAGACGTCGATTCCGATCTTCAACGAGATCCGCTATCCAATATACACTTCTAGCATATACTTCGAAGACTCTATATACTTCTTCTCTATTATACATCGTTAATATAATAACTACTGTACATGTTATACTTTCCATAGCAGTCTGTACGATTGATTAACAAATACTGACTTTGTATGGGTATAACATATTTTTTATAGCCGTTTTCGACCCGATATCGTAATCTCTGTTGAATTAAAAATTGTTCATCCATCGTATAAAACAGGTTTGATGAAACAAAAATGTTTACGTTAAAACGATTATCAATTTTGTGTAAAACGTGCAGTCCTAAAAACGGTATTAACTAACATTATCAACCATGAAATGCGTTGTATCATTTGTGATAATTGACAACGAATTTTAGAAGGACTAAAAGCGTATGGCTTCGGCTCTCTGTGTGTTTTACGTACTGTGTGAAATTTCAAATTGATTCGCCATCTAACCAATCTAACGCAACGATCTCCGATCAAATCTATTCGGCCGAAAAGTATAAAAACAAATCGTTTATCTGGTTCAGTTCTTTCTCTTTCAGTTGTAATCGTTGTATGTGAATAGTGAACGTTAATAACATGTTAAAACATGCGCGTAGTACTAACTGCCTCTAACTACACTCGATCTACCAATTAAAAAGTAACATTAGAATCGTAACAAGTCTGTGATGTTGAATGATCGAATCTACACTAACGAGCATAACTGATTCAACACACTTTAAATCAGAATAACTTTGTTATGAATGGACCAAACGACTTCAATTTCTCTGTAAGGCTAGAAGAATTAATTTAGTAAATGACGTCTAAAAAATATTTTTAAAAAATGCATTTGGTCGGAATTGCGAAAAAAATAGTAAAAATTGATTTTTACTACTGTTTTAGCTGGGCCAATAACTAAAATTTAAAAGATGTGTTTGGTCAACTCGTATAATTGATATAAGTTCTGAAAATTTCATTGAAATTGGTTAATTGGTTTACGAGCTATAAACGATCAAAAGTGATAAAAATTGCAATTTTTCAAGATTTTCGGGCTTTTTACCACTTTTGATCGTTTATAGCTCGTAAACCAATTAACCAATTTGAATGAAATTTGCAAGCACATCTTTTAAATTTTCGTTATTGGCCCAGCTAAAAAGGTAGTAAAAATCAATTTTCACTATTTTTTTCGCAATTCCGACCAAATGCATTTTTTCAAAATACTTTTCAGACGTCATTTACTAAACTAATCCTTCTAGCCATACAGAGAAATTGAAGTCGTTTGGTCCATTCATAAAAAAGTTATTCTGATTTAAAGTGTGTTGAATCAGTTATGCTCGTTAGTGTAAGAACGTCAAAGCACAACGTCCATTCGCCTCTATAATTAAAAAAGATTTTGTTAAAAATAGTGGAACACATAAAAGTCTGTTCCTACAGTGAGTATGTTCAATTTCAGTGTGCGTAGTATAATCTTCGGATATTGCATGAAAGACTTGCAAAGTCGCGAGCAATAGAAAACTCTATCACACCACAGAAACCATCTACGCTCGTAAATAATGTAAAAAGTATTATTTAGAGGTGATAGAGAGCTTGGATCCTGTTTCTACTATATTTCTCGGGTATGATATTCCAGTTTCCAGTGACAACTACTTCTACAAGTGGCTCGATCGATTGGGAGAAAGTCCGTTTTTATAATTTGAGTCTTTCGAGCTAGGGGGGAAATCTATATACACGAATTTACGTTACATCGAATCTCGGATACGTACGTCTCAGCCATTGTTCTTCTTGACCAGTATTCCCAATGCCCGCGGTATGCACAACGGGCACAGTATTTCCGGTTTCGATGTCTGAGACAACATTTTTCCTAAGTACTGAGCTGTACATGGAAGAACCAGCGAATCGGATGCCAACAACTCCGTCTCCATCGTCGGAATCATTTCGGCTTGGTACGTGGCCATTGGGAAATGATGACCGCACGTGAATACCATCGTGTTCTCTTCCGTTTCAAGGAATCTATACACAGCGTCCGGGTCCTGAGCACAAAGAAATTTCCTTTAAAATTCTTCTGGTTTTTCGTTTCGAGTCGCGATTCGAATTACAGTGTTTTATCGATATCGTATGTAGATAATAAACAATTATTATTTCGATAAATAATTATGTTTTACCAAATTTTACAACAGATAAAGAAATTAAGGGAGAAGAAGGCAGCGGGAGAAGATGGAATTCCAGGCATGGGGATGTAGCGTAGGAATGGTGAGAGAGAACCTAATGCGACTAATTAAGAAACTCTGGACGGGGGAGGGATTCCCAAATGAATGGAGGAAAGGGATAATAACACCGATACACAAGAAAGGCAGCATAGAGGAGGTGAGTATCTATAGAGGGATCACCCTGGTAGATACGGCATATAAAATTTACGCGGGGGTGTTAAACCGGAGGATAATGGAAGACATTGAAGAGAAGGGAATACCAAGTGAGACACAAGCAGAGTGCCGGAAAAAGAGAGGAACCATGGACAACGTGGTCATTCTGCAACACGTGGTGGAAAGGGAAATCCGGAAAAAGGGAGGGAAAATTTATGCTTTCTTCATGGACCTAAAGGCGGCTTTTGACAGTGTGGACAGAGAGAAGCTGTGGGAAGGGATGGAAAGAAGAGGAGTAAGGAATGGGCTAATAGAGAGAGTAAAGGAAATATACGAAGAGGTGACAAGTGTAGTCAGGGTGAGAGGAACGGTATCGAAGGAATTCTGGACGGAGAAGGGCGTCAGGCAGGGGTGTGTGCTAAGTCCCACCTTATTTTCAATCTTCCTATCAGACCTGGAATCAGAGATGAAGAAGGTGTAGGTAGGTGGAACAAGAGTGGGGAAGGAGAAATTCTGGACACTAGGTTATGCGGATGACATGGTAATGATTGCGGAAAAAGAAGAAGATATGAAGATGATGCTAAAAAGGCTGAAAACATACCTGGGAAGGAAAAAGCTGGTATTAAATGCACAAAAGTCAAAGATGATGGTGTTTGGTAAAGGTAGGGGGAGCAAGAAGAAGAGGGAGTGGAAGTGGGGAGAAGAAGAAATTGAGGAAGTGCAAGAATTTAAGTACTTGGGGGTAAAATTGCAGAGGAATGGAGACATAGCGGGGCATGTCAAAGAAAGAGCGAAACTAGCAAATATGGTATTAGGGCAAGTGTGGGGCATAGGAGAAAGATTATTCAGGGACGAATTTAGGAAAAGAATGATTCTGTTCGACGTTCTGGTAGGAGGGATAATGATGTATGGGGCAGAAATATTTGGGTGGAAGGAAAGGGAGGAACGGGAAAGAGTACAAACAAAATATATCAAATGGTGCCTGAAATTGGATAGAACAATGCCAGATTACATGGTACTGGGAGAAACCATGAGAGAGAAGATACGAATCAGAGCAGCAGAGAAAGCATTAAGATTCGAGGAAAGAGTGGAGGAATCGGAGGGAAGAGTTCTGGTGAAAGAATGCCTGAGGGAAAGAGAAAAGACGTGGAAGATAACAAGAAATAGCAAAGAGAGGACGGAGTACCTGAATGACAAGGGATACAGTCAAGCAGGAATAGAAAAAGAAAGAAGGGAAGGAAAAGAATTTGAGAATTATCGAGACTCTGAAGGAGAAGGATAGACAAATGCAGGGACAGTGGCAATATAATAAAATAATGGAATCTAAGTTCTGTGATAGGTATAAATATATATATATATGAAGCTAGGGTACCAAAGTATCTAGAGGAGAAAGGAGAAGGAGACAGTCAAAGCCTGATGGCGAGAGCAAGATGTGGAAATATGGAAGAAGGGAATAAATACTGGAGAAAGGAAGAAGAGAGAATGTGCGGGATATGTGAGAGACACCTGGGGAAACTAAAACACCTGGTAGAAGACTGTGAAGGGGTAGAAAGAATTAACATTAGTATAGAAAAGATAGTACAGGAGAAAAGAGTGGGTGAAACAGTAGAATGGTTTAGGAGTATAGAGAAAAAAAGGAAAGAAATAATCAAAAGGAGAGAGGGAGAGGCAAGATTAGCGGGGACATTGGGATAGATCAACATAGACTATAGACAATAAGGCATGTGATGTGACATGGGATATGGATGGATGGATGAATAGAGGGATGAATGACTTAGAAAACTGTAAGCCAAGTCCAATTTCTTGGCCGCGAGGCTGAAATTAATAAACTACTAATTAGGATTTACCTTTATGTGTACGAATGACCTGGAGTCGTGCGTCTCGATGGACATAGTGCTTATGACACCCTCTATCATTTGCTTCGACGTATTGTTTGCGCTTGAGCCAGGATATCCGGTAAGCGGAGGTCCATAATGATCAGCGGTTAACGAAGACAGTAGTTTAATGAACTCGGGAGTAGGTTGATCTGCAGCGTAAAAAGTATATTAAACGACTCGACCCAATATTTAACAATATCCTACAATAACGAGATTACCTTGACCGATATGATGTAACAACAAGGAACACACTTGGAGACAAAATTTCGAAGAGAAGTAGTTCATCGCTGTAAAGCTCTTGACTTCCGTGTCGTTCTTGTTAGTATCCAAGTACTTCTCCATTACCTCTTGACTGCCAAAATATTTCGAGAATGATTAGTCGGATGCAACAGTATTGAAAAAAAAAATGATTTCTATCGTACTAGTCCTACCAAAATAGCAACAATCCAAGCGGATAGAAAATCGATTCGATACGATCCAAGAAAGTGTTCTCTATGCAGTGTATCGGCAGGTCGTGTTCTATCCAAAAATCTAGGATGTCCTGTAGTAATTTACACTTCATCGTATCAGTCTCGTTCTCCATTTCGCTTAGGAAGAATTTCACTACTTTCACAGCCTCGTTGGTTACGTTGTCTTGCCTAGAACGTGACGTTTTCCTGTCGTGATAATTTTCTTTTCTGCTCTTCCGGCACGTTTCGTCCCGATCGATGCTCCCTTTAACGGGCGTAGTAGGTAACGAAGAATCTCCCGTGGATCCAGTTGCTTTCTCCTCTTGGGAAATAATATCGTCCATCCATTCTTGCGAATCGGAGCCAACGTCGGAGTCGTAAGTATCCTCGAAGATACCTAGAGGTGCTTTGTCGCATTTCATTTCTCTGCACAACTCCTCGGAGCCACCCTGGCAGTCGAAAGTGTACAACTCCTGCTGCAGCAACTGCAGACTGTTCAGAGATTTACTCGCGGGGATTTTCATCTTGTTCTTGGCGGCACAATCCTCCACGGAATCGATTAAATTCTTTTCCACCTGTTTATTGAACAGCTCGGTATTCTTCTTAACGTGCCGATTCGACGAGGACGACTGTCTTTTTGTATCCGAACTCTCCTCGGTCCTATTCTCAGACCTGTCGCATATACTGTCGCAAGACTTCGATCTTGAGCAAGGCTGCAAGCTCAGCGCGTGCAGTATTTTCAATTGATACGAAAGCGCATCGGAAAGATTGTGCTGGAGCATGGCTATCTTTGAGCAAGCCTGATAATTTCCTAACTCGATCGACTACGAATCAAATATTGTATATTCAGCTAGATACGTTCAAGAAAAATTTGCAGGATCAAAAAAGACCAACCTTGTCCATAATTCTAGAAGAGTCGTACAATCCGCAGAAATATTCTAACGCGTAATGCAGCGTCGCCTCGCCCGGTGATCTCTCGATGACGCTCAACGGGCGAATCATACCTGCAAGAGAGGGTAAATCGTAACTTTGGTAGGAGATTATGGGAGCAGGGATATTAGGAACTTGGCTAGGTACGTCCAATGCGACGTGCGTGGAGTTAAGAACCCTCACAACCCTCTTCTTAATTACGACAAGCTTGTCATCGCAGTCGCGACTATCTTTCGGTGGGAGCCGACCTAATTGTGCTCTTCTATTGTTGCCCCAAGCCAATACAGTGCCTCCTGCAACGGTACGCGATGTATATCTAATTCGAAAAAAATAATGTTGCGCAATTGATTTCTACCTGGTTGAATCGCAACGGTGTAGTCGTATCCGCAAGAGACCCCTACGGTTTTAATAACGGGACTCTCTCGCTCTTTCGCTTCGTGACTCTCCGTTTGGAACGATTTAACTTCCCCATTCGTATTTCCGTTTCTGTCGTTGCTCGCCTCCGATAATTCTTGATCATCGTCCCTTCGTTCGTAAGCGTTATGTCTCGGGGGCACTTGTGCGAAGATAGATGCAGGATTGTAATTTAGAGCCGTTGGAATAGGTACATCTCTTTTGGTACCATTGCCTATCTGACCATCCAAATTTCTACCCCATGCGTACAGAGACCCGTCCTTCGTCACCAAAGCGTTGTGATGACAGCCGGTCGATATCTGTCGCAACATATTCAAGTTACATAAACTGATTTTGATAAAACTTCCGAGGTACTTTGTTACGCGCTGACCTGCACGATGTCTCCTCTCACCAAACTGGTGTCCACTAGAGCCGGCTTCAAATGCGCTTCATTCTCCTCCAGCGATCCCATATCTACGTTCTTCAAACACATGTCTAACTGTTTCCTTCGGGAGTCTGTAGTACTCCTCTGTTGTGCATTTTCATTTTGTGCATTACTGTCCAAAGCCTCTTCGCCGGTGTTGTCATTTCCATGATCTACTTTCTCGAACTCATCGATGTTTTCAAATTGTTTCACTATAACATCCCGTTGCTCCAATATTCGAGTTCTCTTTTGCGTTTGTGCTTGCAGACGAAGAACTTGAGGACTGGCGCCCCATATGTACAATCGATTTGTATAACTAACGGCAAGCTGAAAAAAATACAACAAATGGATTTCCAGTTGGACAAAGTATGATGGTCGTTAAGCGACGCACGACTGTATTGCAATGATAACTACGAATTTAACTTACATTGTGAAAGTACCCAGTTGCAACGAGAGATATCTTCTCCGGTAATAAAACTTTCATTGGCACTGAACTCTTAACATTACTCCCTATGCCTAACTGTCCGAATACGTTGCAACCGAAAGCATACACAACACCCTCGGTCGAAAGGGCCAGTGTATGAGCATGGCCAGCGCTAATACTGCGTACAACTACACCGAGTAACGATGTAACCAACGTGGGGGTCAATTTCTCATCGGTGGTACCATGCCCCAGTTGACCGTGAACCCCCCAACCCCATGTGAACACTCTGCCGTCGGAAGTCAACGCGACAGAATGATATTGCCCGGCGACTGCGTCGACAATGATCTCTTGAGCTAGAGCCGTGACCAACTCGGGAGTCGACGACTGCAGAACTTTGCCTAAACCTAACTGGCCGAACTGACTCGATCCCCAGGCGTAAACGCCGTTATTGGTTACTGCTAGCGTGTGACAATGGCCACAGGAAACACTGAACACCTCCAGTTCCATGCTTCGGAAGAAGGGTATCGATTGAGGTGTGCCATACCGCAACAGAGACAGATCGGTTCCTAATAAATATTAAAATAATTCTCGATAACAGGTGGAACAACTATTATAGTTTCCAAAGGCTTACCTAAACACCCCTGTACAGAGCTACCCCATGTATAGACGTTCCCGTTTCTGATGAGAACGACGTGACAAAATCCAGTGCAGAGTGCCCTCCTCTTGAAATCCGCGATGCAATTAGGTCTGTGTGGATCCTGTTTGAAAACGTAAATTAGATTTCGACACAGTTGCGACGCTGCGGTACTTTCGTAAGGGGACTCTTCCATGTAAACGAGTAAAAAAGTTGATTGAAAACCTTCTTATGTAGTAGCAGTTCGGTGTTGCACGTGACGACCGGTTCCTGATGCAGAATCGACTTCTTACAGATTAAAGTCAGTAAAACGAGTAAAAAAGTTTCTATGATTTCTTCTACCAACGCATCAGCCTCCTCCTGCGAAGGAATGGAAACATGTGTAACATTGCGTGACGGTACCCTGACAATGTTGTATGTACTTACATTTTCCACGAGATCGATAGAATCGCATTGACTAGATTGCGAGCTGTGCGAAGTGGTTCTATGGCGCAGCCTGCAGTGAACTATTCTAGGTCTTATCACTGGATTCGTTGGATCGTAAAGTGTTACTAATCTCTAATTTCCAATAACAAATAACATTTATTAATTAGAAAGGCGAAATAAAAATCGCCGGGAGCGAATTATAAACAACCAGATGTTTACCTGAAGTACAAAAATTTGAGAGTCTTGAAGATTATCGAGAATAAAGGACATGTGACTTCTAGCTAACTCAGGATTTACTAACATGGCTTGCATCAAGCTCGGTTCACTTATGCATATCAATAAACCATCTAAAATCGACAAACATATGTATATATAGGCCATGCAAACTGTGTCTAAAGTGTACGGTAAACGCATTAATAGTATAGTACGTTACATGATGTCGGATGAAAATTGTTCGCGCTAAAAGAATGTATTGTCTTTGTGAGCACTTCTAACATTTGTCCGTAAACGCATTTCTGTGTTGCCAAGTGATGCAACACCTCCCATAGACACGTTTGTCCGGCAATATTAATCACCAACAATTCATCGTAGAAGGAGTTTGTCGACAGGAAATACCTGCGTTTCAAATGGTTTTTTCAGATTAGAGCTCGTGCGATTAAAGGTCGATTCATACTATCCGCACAGACACGTATAAACCGACCTTAATACGTGTGCAAATTATTCGGAAACTTACAAAAATTCTTTATAAATAATTCTAGATTTTTGAGCTGGAACTCTGAGCGTCATTTCGATAAAAGCGAGCACGCATAAATTAGAAAGATGGATTCTTGTTGTAACAGGCAATTTACTGCTTGTCGGTGATGCTAAACAGTGCGTAAGGCAACTTAACAGGTCCGCTGTATATCCAGCAGATGCACATTTTAATATACCCTTCAATAGTCTGCACTAAAACAAGATACATTCGTGAATTAGTAACTCTCTCGTTCGGTACGAGAGACCTAACTCGATCACCTCGAAAACTTCTAAATTATGCGTTTTATAAAAAATTACTTACTTTCGACAATTTGTAGCAAGCTACAGCACGCGACGATTGTTTATTCGATAGAAGAATATCACCAGCTTTCTCTAGCAACCGTTGCGCATTAATACCGAATACTATTGCCAGTTTTATCGCTTTCTCCGGATCGTTGTCTTTCAGGACTAATTCCATGAAAACCGATAACACCGACTTCCTGTAAAAATGTATCCCATTATAATTTTCTATTAGAGCGACAACGTGGTACAGATACGTTCTCACCAACCTCAGAACAACTTTGTACACAGAATGATTTGTTACAATTATACAAGTATCCACATGAGGTAAATCGATCTTAATATCTTTTACACCCTTTGGTAACGTGTATTTGCCTCTAGTATCACGAGTGGTTGGTTTATTCGTATTGTCAATAGCTCTATACACAGCAAGTATCACTTCTTTACTATTCACTAAAGAAAAGTGACCAACAATGCACTCTGGATTAAATTTACAATTATCGTTTGTACGTGTTTCAGATAACCTGTTTGATATTACATACATTACACGCTGACTGGCGTCAGTGATAAAAAAAAAATGTTGCGTTAATAAAACATTTCTACAAGACTCGAATACTTTATGCACCGATAAAGGTACAGTAGAAAAATCAGGCCCGTGCACCTAAAACAAAAACAGTGTTATTTGAACATCGTGCTTATCTCATTGAATTACAAGCTTTTATCGATGATCCCTTACAGTTATATGATTTGTGATAGAATGGTAACACGTGTACAGCTGCCGGCCGTCTCTATCAAACTGAAACATGAGAAAAGTTTCTTTCGATATCGGTTCCGGTGTCATTTGATTCTGATTTACTTCTACGGATGTATCGATGTTGACGATTGCATTGTGATTATGTCGGTTGCCCGTGATATCTGTAAAATAAAAGGAATCAAATGAATTTGGTTCCCACCGCTTCCCAAACGAATAAACAATACAATTATAAATGTTCACCTAAAGTCTGATTTTTCGTTTCAAGTATCTTTTGCCTAAGTAAAGCAATCTTCTCCACCGACAATTGTTTGAGTCCTTGCAATCTGGATCTAGTAGTAGCGAATGATCTGGTGTCGTCATAAATTGTATCATTCGTGTTCAATGTATTGTAGGAGTTACTAATTTCTAAGTGATTCAAACAATTATAGGTGTGCTGCTCTAAAAGCAGTCGCCACTGCTGGTTAGACTGGCTCGTTATCAAAAGAGACACACTATCGTTGCTTTCGTCACGACATATGCGAAGACTAACGATGTTTCCATTAATATGAGTAACATTCGTTTGATAACCAGTCTCAAGATTTATGAATACTATCTCTCCGTATTCAGTGCCAATAATCCCAATTTCAGCAGGTGTTGCCGCATCGTGCCACCATGCTATAGCGGTAGGCCTGAACAAATGAAATCGTTAAGAGATCGAAACATACGTTACATGGAATTATGTATTCTGTATGAACACATACTTTGAATGAGACGATTGCGAACTAATCGAAGGGAAAGATGTTATATCGTCGCTAGTCCATCTTTCGTCGGCGTCGAAGTTTTCCTCGACCAAACACAAAGCAGGAATTATGTACACGGATCCGTCGATGCTCGTACAGAGCAACCATCTCCCGAAATAATCGAAACATAAGGCCGAGATTTGTTTATGCGGCCCTTGGAACCAAGGAACCCTTTTAATTATCGGATTGCGCGTAGAGTCTTTCTTGTAATACAAAAAGATTTCTGCATTGCATGTTGTAAACGCTAAGAGCAATTTCTTTTCGTGTTCACAGTGAGCGCTCTGTTGTATTTCTGTTGCTTTCATCAAACATTGCAGCTTGAACAGGCTTTTATCGTTGAAATTTGTCATCGGCTGATAGCCTTCTGTTCCTACTTCTGAAATCATTATACCCGTGACAACCGATCGATCCAAGAACTACCTGCAACACAAAATGTAAATGTTTAATCTTGTAAACGCGCAATACATACACACACACAGAAATGTTATAAATATTTTCTAGAACGTAGAAAACTGAAATTTCGAATTGACTCGGTTAAGAACGATTTGAAATACAATATAGGCGTTCGAATCTTTCATAGAAATATGTTACAAGTTTCTATGGATTTTTAAGAACGTGCTTTGTAAATTACTCGTAATCTTCGCGGAAGGGAAATGTGTAAAATTTACGTGGAGAACGATGTACGCTGTCAGTTACCTGCTCTTACGATCGCGTAACATAGCGTTTCAAATATATCGGATATTGCGTGTCGTTGCGCCTGTGTTTATATTTTTGAAAAATAATATAGTTGGTCGGAAGTCGGAAGCTTTGTCTCCGAAGAAGTTCTTGTTGTGCTAAAAATAAATTATTGCAAAAGTAACCTAAGCTAAGTGTCGCATCGCGCATTCCGCTCGAACCTGCTATGCTTTTGCGTGGAACAAACAAGAAGAATCAATTATTCACCGAGCATTACATCTTTTACAATAACACTGCCGTCAAATTCCCAAACGTCAGAATATCAAGGTTAGATTACATATAATCACCGGTGCTGCCACAATAAGAGAGCTAACGTCACCAGCTTGTTGCATTCAATTTTCAAATCGACAAGATACCATTCAGATACCATTACACTGCGCTTCGACGAAAAGGCAAGTATTAATTATTACGTCGAGCCACTCTTTCGCCGTCCGTTTTTGTCACTTGTATGCACTTGTATGAAATTTATGAAGCAGTGACATCAAATGATCATATTTTTTGTGCGTGCAAGTTCAGTGCAAGTTTTACAGAGCGCCACCTCATGCCTTTGGAGCACTTTGGAGCACTCGTATCTCGTGTGATATTCTACTGTATTCAACTCAGGGGGAGTAAACTCCCATGTATAATATTTAGACCATGGACTTCAGCAGCGCCATCTACTTTATATCCCTCGGCCCTCAACTAAAACCTATATATATTAGCTATATAGCTATAGCTATGCTATATATATATAGATATACGATTCTATACCGCTTACTTTCAACTTCGAAGTAAAAGGATATAACATGTTTTGTAACAACAGTTCATTTTAACAATATTTTATTATATAATAATACATATTTTATTACATAATAATACATATATATAATACAGAATAATATTATAATGATAATAGATAATGTTTCAATTTTTATACTTGCTGCTGCACTCCTCTGCACCTCACTATCCTAAACTTTAAAAAATTTTATGATTTATACACAAAGTAAAGTTCGAGAAATAAGCTCTAAAATAAGTTCACCGAGTGTCGCTCAATTTTGAAAAATTATTTCTACAATTGATTTGACACTCGGCAAACTTCGTTTTTTCAAGCTTATTAATCAAATTTTCAACACAATATGAAAGAATATAAAAACAATATAAAAATGTCTTCTATAAATTGAAAAATCGCAGACCGCAACAAATGGTCGAGACACTGTGATTGACAATTGACAGTGATTTTAGAGGTTATAATCAAACACATGCAGTAAGAACTTCATCAAATAGTAGCGCTCAGTAGCGCCAAAGATTGGAAAATCAGTCACGTCCAATCACGTTTAATCACGTGATATGCTGTGATCGTGGTGCCATCTAGTTTAACTCCCTCGAGAGTGTACTATGTTTACAATTGTTTACAATGGACTTGCTTACGGACTGTTACGGACGCATGCGTGCTTGAAATCGAACTTTCAAAATCGAAAAACACCGGAGTCTCATCTCCATAAGAATCCTCTATGCCAGAAATTACAAAAAAGTATTCCACAGGAATTCCATTATTCCATAATAACCAATAATAACAAAGATAACAGCCAAACATCGCTACCAGTCAGTGAGAAATATTCTGACCCGCTCAGAATCAGAACGATGTTTGTACTCTCAGAAAAAGTACGAGGAAAAGTGTCGAAGTACTAATTACTAAAGAAACTAATTACATTGTATATAGAAATACATATCTAGGCGTGTAATAAGAGAAGAAGAGGAAGGCTAAGCTAAAGCATCGGAGGGCTGTAATAACAATACATTATCACTTGATGAAGAAACTGACACCAATCTTGAAAAGGAACCAGTAATTACAAACAATTCTATTTCTAGCATAAGTACAGATTATGATATGGAAAGTGAAGATATGATGAAAGATAATTCAGTTTCATCTCCTTATACCTCTTTCTTGTGTCGAACAGTAAGGATAGGATCTTATAAATATGTTCCTCGGGAAAGAGTATTAATCTCCCGAAATGGAGTCAGATTTGATGTACCTTTATTGGAAGATGATAAAAGCTTTGTGACATTAGAAGTTAAGTTGCAAGATCTTGTAAAGGTACTAATTCATTTTGGGAAATCAATGCCAGTGCTTTTCTTTTATACGTCTGCCAACACTGGTACTATGATTCGTGAATTGTTAGGAATGCAAGATACCAAAGGACCATACTACGATCCTGTAGGAGAAGATCATACGCATAAACGAATAACTTTACTGCCTGAGAAATTATCCGAGGAATCAAAAGTTGTGCTTAAACACTTATTTTTGCAGAGACAATTGCTAGAAGAATTGAGTTTGAAAGAAGCAAATGATATCCTTGTTCGAGCATCACCAAAAGATAGTTCATAAATTCAAAGTTTGTCGAGGAGAAACAGTCAAGCATCTTCATTAAACAATTCTACTATTAGTAGTGGGATACAAACAACAACTGTATACCCTCCACCTTCGGTTTTATAGTGTGCAATTAAATTATTGATTGAGAAAGGTATCAATTACCTATACGAGTATAAAGAAATTGAATGAAATTCAATAAATTAATTTATATATCGATCGTAGCATGTTATAACAAAGTTATGATTCTTATGTTTTATTTTTTGTTTCAATATATAGTCTTCTAGATGGTTGCGTCTTGAACAGATTGTTGATGGATCTTGCACAATCCAAAGTAGGCATCCTTGTGACAAATATACAATATAAATTACAGCTATATTAAAAATTGAGGATTTCTGATTTACATTGTAAATTGCCGTACAACAACTGATATTATATCGCGAGTAGTAGACATTTAGTCATCTTTAATTTCTCTTTTGGTTCAATGAATTCTTGTATGTTCCTGTCCATTAATGTCTATTCGATAATCTCACTTCAAATGACAATTAATTGCAAAGAACTAATGGTCAACCAACTATTAATGACAAATGATCAACAACACCCTTCTACTGAAAACCTTTCTGCACCAAAATTTCTAATGATGGAATTAGCAAAATAATGAAAAATGCCAAAGCGAAACTGTTGATAAATGCGAAAGGATAGTGGTGCCCTACATGCATTCAGTGCATTGTCTCACAATAGACGATCCTAGAACCTAGCATCGTACACAATGTTCACAATGTGTGGTGATTGTTGACATGAAGAAAAAGATACATATTATTATTTACAAATGTAAATTTGGTGGACTTTCTTGAAGGATCTTTTTTTCATTGTACTGGAAAATTAGATTTGTAGGAAATAGCAAGAATGCCATTGCTAAACGTACTTTTTGGTTTTCCAAGTGGTACACAGGTTTCTTTGTACCGATAACATGTAATCAATGAATAAACATACATAATTAAATAAGTTACAACGTACTGCAGAACACATGCCTAGCCAGAATGAATTTTAAAAGTCACATGGAAGAATTTCTATATTTGGTAGTAGTAACGACAATTTTTGATCTATAGCATATAAATACTATTTACATATGTAATGTATGTATTTAATGGATTTGTATCCATCGATGTTTGATCCACAATTAATGAAACTGTTAAACAAGTTATTATTATATATATGTTTCTAATAAAAATTATTTTTTCGCCAAATAAATTTCGAATTCTTTCTTTAGAATTTTATAATCAATTGTATCGATTCGAATGAAATTGAAGGTTATATGCTTCCTTTATAATGCGACTTGTGAAACAAATAAAACAATCTATATAAACACGTCTTATAATAAAATAATTGAAGAGAGACTTGAAATGAAAACCGAGATAAGTGCCAAAATCAGTTTTGAAGAAAACAAAATTCGAGAACTCCTACTTTATATAGAAAACCATGCCAAACAGTAATAGTAAATACGTGGCAAGTGTGCTATAAAATATTTAGTATTGTGCAGTATTGTGTGTGCATAGTGCATTGCAGTGCATTGTTAAGTAGCATTATGTATTTAGCACATAACCCGCTTTTCAGGTTATTGGCGATGGAACTTAATCAGTTTTTTGTATTTTTGACACTTATCCCGGTTTTCATTTCAAGTCTTCAATTAAGAAATATACCGTTTTATTATGGAAACAATTTTTATTGAAATATCATTGATTTGAACGTACATGAAGTTAATGTTGAATATCGTATTTCAGATTTACAGTTTTAATTACACACATTACAAACTAAATATATTGACAACAAAGGTATTATAATGGCTGAATTTCCACTGAAAAGAGTGGAATTACACACCGATGTGTACATGGTGTGCCTGCAGCATGCTCTTTCGACAGAGAGCTTCGAAGTTATGGGTTTACTCATGGGAAATGTATGTTATATTTTGTTATTTTTATATATTTTTTGAAACCATGCTTACAACATTCGACAAAATACGTATATCTGTTTTTAAACAATTTATATTAGACAGTATCCGGCGTCGCACAAATTGTTGCTGTTATTATTTTGCGACGGTTGGATAAAAAGAAAGACAGGGTAGAGATTTCCGGCGTACAGCTGCTCGAAGCTGTTAATCAAGCAGAACGGTTAACGGAGGAATTAAAACGCCCTGTGCGCGTCCTTGGCTGGTACCACTCGCACCCACACATCACAGTTTGTCCGTCACACCTTGGTAAATTTACCTGTTAACTGCTTGTTAAATATAAGAGACGATCGATTTTCTTCTAATAACTAAAACTATTCTCTAGATATCGCAACTCAAACAACGTATCAAACTATGGATCCCAATTTTGTGGGATTGATATTTTCAGTATTTTCAGAGAGCAAAGAATCTAAGGTAGTATTCGTAATTATGATATCTTTTAATCGTTGTGCCGATAATAATAATACATTTTTACAGGAGCAAGAAATCTCTTTGACCTGTTTCCAATCGCATCATGGCATAGCAAGACAAATTCCATTGGAAATTGTGCATACCCCAATATTGGACAAGTGTTTAAAGGTAAACCTTTAAATAACACATTTAACTCTACTTGAAATTTTCTTCAGAAATAGTCAATTTTCCGTTGCTTCGCAGACAATGACAGAATTGCCAAAAATCTTGGTTCAAGAAGAAGAAGAGATGGCGGGAGAATGTACAGATAATCAAGATATTCTTGCCAGTATACACAACAATGCCGGTCAGTATAATTATTTTTTCGGATTCGGTAATTCCAGTTTGGTGACAACGGATAATAAATTTCGGTATTATTTCAGTGAGAACTCGTACGTTGATACACATAACGGACACAATTACAAAACCCTTAATATTGACGTTCCAAAAAAGAATAGCTTTAAATAAATTGCGGGTTGCTCATCTTCAAAGACAGTTGCAAGAATTACAAAAAGTGTCCACGGACGAATATCTTTCATCGTAATTAAAAAGAACAAAAGGAACCTTCTGTGTTCCTTGTTCTCTCCCGGGTGTTCCCGAATACAAGATTCATTTTCTCCTTAATAATAAATTTATTCATTTTTCATAGTATTTATTGTGCAACAACGAAACAGGATATACGTACAAATCGTACACAATTATCTAAACAATAAAACCAGAGTGATTTCTTTTTTTTTATAATTTTGACAAAATTCTCTTCTCTTCGTTCACTATAAATAAGAACAGACAAAACGAACCCTTCAGTGATTATTTTTATTTTACCTTTCACGAACAAAGATCTGGCAATTAATTGCACAGCTCTATATTTACACTACGAGAACAACAGTGTATTTTTTTTTTAATGGACTTAAATTATATTCAAAACACGGATTCTGCAGAACGAGAAAGATGTATAGGATGAGAAGGACTACGTGCTAACCTTTTGCGAGGCAGCTTTTCCAGAGTAGTTAACAATTTTGCGAAGTCGGGTCGACTTTCTGCGCGGTATGACCAGCAATGCATTAAGATGTCCTATAAACACGATGAATACATTTATGTTAATATATATTGTACAAATTCAACGGTAAAATCATAACAAATACATATGAAGAAAATTGTATGTACCGTGCAGCATCGTTGTAAACCAGCGCTCGGATTTGTTAAATCGCGAGGAGCTCGAATCGAAGCCTACGCCTCCTCGATCCGGCCGCGCGTCTCGCTCCCCGTAGCGGTCCTAGTGCTCGGAGCTGCTCACGCACGTACCATTTCATAGGCGCTATTCGTGGCGCATCAGGACGACACTCGTATCAATAGGTTTCCACATTACCATCGAGGTACGTATTATTGCCAATGCGTTTTTTTCGTTAGCGGTATCCCCTGTAGGCCTACTCCACTATGACGCACGATAATTTCGGACAACAGCTGTAGATTATTATAATTAGAAAAATAAATCCGTAAGATAAATTTTAAAAATAGTTATTAATTCTATTATTCAAATACCACTAACAAAAAAAAACGCATTGGCAATAGTAACTTAATGGTAATGCGGAAGCTATTGACACGAGTGTCGTCCTGTTGCGCCACGAATGGCGCCTATGAAATGGTACGTGCGTGAGCAGCTCCGAGCACTAGGACCGCTACGGGGAGCGAGACGCGCGGCCGGGTCAAGGAGGCGTAGGCTTCGATTCGAGCTCCTCGCGATGAAACAAATCCGAGCGCTGTTGTAGACATTTCCGAGTCAAACGGATATCTCCGTGAACGTATTTGACCAGGAAATGTATACAATGCTGCTTACTTCTATATTTAATATAATTTATACCTTTACATCACGGGAGGCTTGTAAATTAGCTAAAGTTTGCTTCATCCCTTTGCCGACTTGCCAGATGATCGCTTCGGGAGGCTGTCCTTTAAAGGGCCACTCTCCGCATAAAAGCTCATACCATACAGTCCTGTTATGGAATATTTCTATTTTTATATTAAGCTTACAAGTAGCGTTTATATAGTTTTAATTGTTTCGTTCAAAATAACTTTGGTGAATGAACATATATTCTAGAACTTGTTGCACTGACCCAAATGCATAAACGTCAGAAGCTTCTGTAAAAGGTAACTCTTCCTGATCCCGATTTTGTTGCGGTCTTAGTCGTCGAACAATTTCAGGAGCTAAATAACATAACCATCCAGGTGGTATACTCAATGCATTCCCTTTTCTGCATAAAAAACAACGTGTCAACTGTGAAATTCAAACTACGGTCCGATAGTAGAAAGATCCATCGTTAAATAACACTAATCACCTGTTTCCATAACAAAGCTTTGTTACACTAAACAATCCGAAATCCGTTATTACAACTTTCCCGTTTTCTAAAAATATGTTTTTGCTCTTGAGATCTTTGTGAATTATGCCACGAGCATGAAGATATCCCATTCCCTGGATAATCATAAAGAAACAATCAATTTTCCATAGGAACACTGATTCCTCTAAGAAATTTGTTTAGCATTTCAAATATAATTATACCTGAGAAATCTGTTGAGCGATGATAGTGGTTTTATTCATATTAAACTTATCTTTACGCAGATGAATATGAGTGTAAAGAGTCATGCCTTTGCTCATACTAGTCACTATCGCCAAGCGAGGAGGCTTCATGCAAGCTCCCATAAATAAAACCAGATTTTCATGTCTAGTTTTTCGGAATGTAGCCACCTTAAAATTTCAACAAACATTGTCGCGTTGATACAAGCGGTAGAATAAGCTATTCAAGAGAGAGAGAGAGAGAGAGAGAGAGAGAGAGAGAGAGAGAAACATATTTTCTCGAGTGCCAAGAAAATATCTCCGCGACATAATTTAATTAATAAAAACGATCGAACGATAAAAAAATATGCTGTACCTCCAACTTGAATGCTTCCAATGTTTTATCATCGTCTAAATAATAGTCCATGTTCAGGACTTTAATTGCAACATTACCATGCCAATAGCCTCTGTACACGCTACCAAATCTTCCAGTACCTATAGGTTCGCCAATTTTCAACTCATCGTAAGGAATGTCCCATTCTCGCATCGACAACTGTAACAATAAACTTTCATGTTAATACGATACACAGTGAACTATAAATTATATTGAATTCCATCAAAAGGTACGTACACTATTCTGTCGTGGCCAACGACTGTCACCTGGTTCTCCATCGGAGACTTGAGAATCTTGGGAATCAACTCTAACAGGTGTTCGTTCGGAATCTGTGCTGACGCTACCAGATCCGGACACGCTCACTGTTCTTTCGCTATCGCTCGATACAGTTGAGCCTTCGATTCGATGGGTCTCTAACATGACACCTTTGTCATTGAGCAGAACATCTGAAAGTAAGCTCCGATGAGTTTCCGATCGACGACTACGCGATACAAGTTGCAGGACAAATGGCGAATATGTTGTAGAAATCAATATTTTGAACAACTTCGATATAGTAGTTAGAATATAGCGTAAGAAAACTATAGTTACCTGGAAAATGGAACTGTGGTTTGGCAGGTGCCTGTGGAGTTTGGCTAGTATTGGCAGGTAGCAAAGCTGGACTAGAAGGCGTTGAGCTGTTACAGCTCGAGGTATTTGAACTAGAATCCGCGCCCTGAAAAATAATTAGAAAATATTGTATACCAACTTTTTGATCACCCGAAATTGAAACAAGTAATATCCCACGCACCGGAAAAGTGATTTTCACAGAAGAATGTGGATGGGATCGTTTTCGATCCTTTCGAGAGTTCAATAAATTTGAGTTGTGATGATTGGGAGACGTAATAATACCAGGCTTACTTAATATCGGAGAAACATTTACCATAGCTGAAAATATTGGTTGTAATTAGTGTTGTTGGGTAAGTTGGTATTTTATTCGATGGTGTAATTTGTAATGAATATTACCGTCGCCTTGTACAGATCTTTTAAACTCGTTGAAGAGTTCCTGAGGTAGGCCACAAGAAGGTGGTACTTTGGATTCGCAATCTCGGTGACACTTATATTTACACTCTGTGCATTTCAAACCAGTGTCCATGAATATCTGCTTCTCGCAATAATCGCACGTCATTATCATTTTAAACGTTTTGGTAAAGCGGTGAGCAATTATATGCCCCATTCCCCGGGTTACAGTCGGAGTACGCGGTGACTTTGGCACTTGGAGACTTGTTACTGCGACACGTTAAGATATTGGCAACATTATCGACACCGATCGTTTACGAGAAAATCGCTTACTTATATTTGGCAAAGTAGTAATTACAGAGTACGATAATATGTAGCTATTACAATATGATAATATTTCGATGCAAAATTAAACATATACATATGCGATTTGTATTCACCTGTTCCCTTAAAACTGTTGTCTTCGTTTTCCGCGTTAGAGTACGGTGGTGACTTAATCGGGCTATTGCTATTCAGCAACAGATTTTCCCCTGTAATGTCTGCGTTACTGCTGCAAGATCCTGTCTCTGTCGGTAGACGATTTCTTCTTCCCACAGAGCCGACATGATCGTTTCCACAACTGCAAAAAGTATAGAAAAATACTTGATACGCATCTGAAAGAACGTACAAGAGAATTATTAGAAGTCCATGTACCTTGAAGCTGTATCTCCATTTTCAAGACGGTTTGCTAATTGCGATTCATGAGATTTTGACTTAGTCAATGGAAATACTTCTGGTTGTGATATTGTATTCTGTAAACCTATTTGATGTTTCTTACAGGGAGGGGGAGTTGTTGGAAATTTAATTCCTGTTGTTAAAAAAAAATGCAAATAAAAACATATCGATGTTTCATAATACAGAAGAAGGATACAGCTTTGTATTCTATGCAATACAAAGGGCATTGGAGAAAAACAGATACTCTTCGTATTACTCACCGCGTCCTGACCTTTGTAAAAGAGGGGTAGAAGGCGGACTAGTCGACGATAAAGATGTAACGGAAGAAGCTTGCGCTAATATATCACTGTTAAGATTATTGTTGTTATTATGATATGGAATGCTGTCTTCCGAGGGAATAGAACCTCTGGCCACACGGGACCGGCATAGCCTAGGGGATGCTCCGGTACGCAAATGGTGATTATCCCAAGAATCCCAATACAAAGTCATATCGCTATTATCCATATCTCCCTTTAAGAGAACGTCTAAAAACAGAAATACAACATTGTAAGATGATGTCCGCAACATCGGAGGAATCGTTTGTATCCTCGTGGAAACGAATCGAAAAAAATCATACCCATATACCGACGAAGATTGTGCAATGCCCTACAGAGTCTACGTAATTCTTCCTTGTGCCTAACATTATTTTCCCCCAACATGCTACCTAACTCGTGTTCGGACTTCTCTTTGAGAGCTTCCAACGAGTTGGCTTTAGAACAAACCATCTGTAATTAGTACGTATCGTGTGAACATACATTTCGATTTGGTAACAGGATCTTTCGAAGAAACCATTTTTCGAGATATGGTCATACCTTTATAGACTCCTGTGTAAGTCCCACTACGCGCAACCATTGTTGCAAAGACGGATACTGTCTCATCTGCGCAGGCAACGATTCTACAGCCAGTTTGGCTTTGGTTACTAGTTGTTTCGAATATAACTTAATAAGCTTCCCCTGAAACACGGTTGAAATCGTGATAACAATAAAAATCGAGTTTGGCGAATAATAATTACATGCGACAAGAAGACATAGCAAGAATGAAAACGGACGGCGGACTAGTTGTTTCGCTGGAATAATAAATTGATTTAACAATTGAATTGTTGCACGGTAATCCGACGATAAACACCGTGCGAGGAGGGGTTCCAACGATCCAAAAGAAAAACCAACATCGTAGAAATACGTTCCCGTGTTAGCGTGCATCCACACAAAAGAGCGGTGTCTATTTAAATAGTATCGTCGCGACGAATAAAGAGCGCAGCGAATAAAAACAGCGAATAAGTTGACGAGCTTGACCGATCGAAAATATCGAAATCGTCGAACACGGAAGCCTCCGACACGCGTAAAGAGGATACGCGCAGCGAGTCGATAAGGAAATGCATTTGCAACTTGTTGACAATCGGACAAGGTAGCGTTTGACGAGGTCAAGGCGACTGCGGCCGAAACGTAACGGATAGAACGGATAGAAAATCGGGAAGGGACCCGAACGCGTTTATTCGGTTTCGCGACGGTACCTCGAGCGTGCGAATTTCCTGTTGGGTGAGTTCCGCGCTGGTCGAACATTGTGTCCTCAAGCCTTCCAGTCGATCGGCGGAGATGTCAATCATGGATTGAACGACATCCAAGGCTCGACAGATCTCCTGTTCCGCATCCTCGTTGTCCGCCATCCCGTGCCACGATGACGGCCGCCTGTATCCTTATCCGCGATGCCGACTCCTATTTCACAGGCATAATTACGCGAGCGTGGGGCCCCTGTCGGTTGCGGCTGTATCACTGGCTCTCCGTGTAACCAAACCACTTATCAACATTGACAACCATCTTGGCCGCCTATCGGTGACGTCAATCGGTACCTGATTCCGATCCGGGATCGCAGCGCGTTTATTCCAGCGACTGTGTCGCGTCCAGAAAATCACTCTCCCTCGGCCAACTTGTCGCCATAGACGCATAACACTCTATATAGGACCGAACCATGGACATAGGAATTAGTGTCGCCAGAAGATGCCCAAATGGACATCTATTTCCATCTCTTTCCCACTGATATATACTTAGACCATATATACCAGAGAATCCTCTCTGTATATACCTATGCCGGGTCTGTCATACTTATAGACCCGGCATAGGTATAGTATGTGCATACGATGTCGTGTTCCAAGAGTATCTGGTGCCACCAGCCTCGTTTTGAGATAATTCAAAATGGTGGATAGCGATATAAAAGCGAGATATACAAGTATATTTATGTATTATTTCGTAAATATTTGGAAAAACGGTGCAAACTAGTTGCATAAAGAATTGTAAAGAACGACAGAAGCGTGATACAAATATATCTTTTTACAAGTAAGTATTTTATACTTAATATCGCATAACCTATAATAAACAGATTTATTTATTTGTAGATAAATTAATAAATATTTTATCTATTTTGCATAGATTTCCTCGAAATGAAGCATATTATGTAAACAGTGGGTCAAAGGAATAGGTCGGGAAGGATGGATGCCTACAGACAGTATTAGTTTATTCATCTGTTCTGATCATTTTCCTGAAGACAGCATTGTGGTATACTTACTATAATAGAACACTAAAGCCTGGAGATGTGCCCACGATTTTACCGAAAAAGTCAAGATGTGAACCACAGAGGAATATCTTAAGAGAAGCAGTAAATGAAATTAGATTCATAATAATACTGAAATAAATTTATTAATTACTTTACAAACAAGTAATACATTGGATATAGAGATTTACTTTATGTACAATTATATGTTATAAACATAACATATATTGAATAAATTCAATGTTATTCTTTTATGTCCTATCATGAACCATGATCTTTGTAATCTAAGGAAAATCATGTTATATACATGTGCAATACAAACAAGTAAGCATGCATACATAGCAGCATACATACATAGCAATATTTTCACATACCATCACTCACAGTATCACATCTTGTAAAGAGTGTACCTTTTTTCTCAGTTGTGTGACCTGCTGCTTCAGTAATCTATTCTCGTGCATCGTGGTCTGCAATCTTCTTCGCATATTATCGAATTTCTTCATCATACTTCATGGTGTATTGTGGTAACGATGATCATGCAGTACTTTGTCATGCAGTGTTACCAGTTGACACTTCTTCCTTACATCTGTAGTTTTTGATGTGCATGGTGAAGAGAAATCTTTACTAACTGCAATGGGAAATATTGTTCAGTACTGTAGACAGATTTTAATCCTCAAATAGTAACATTATATGCCACTTTTAATATGTTAAAGTAAGTTTTTGCTTTATGAATAAGAAAAATTGGAAGAGCCAATTTTATTTATAAGTAGATTACAAAATGGGATACTCTGTATATTTGAAACTTATTTCAACTTACATGTCTGGTTGCTGGTTATAGGTGAATGATTGCATTCTACAACACTAATCGGTTCTGGGAATTCTTCTATTGTTGCAAAAGTTGCCAGAACATCATTAATATCTGAAAAGAAACAAGTATATATTATATATTTTGCAACCCTTTATTAACAAAGACAAAGTGTCTTACCTCTACCATTACTTTCCCTTAAAACGTAAGAAATACATACAAATGATAATAATGTTTAGAAACATTTTTTAAATTACTATTCACTTTCTGCGAACTCCAATAATCATTACTTCTGTTTCTTTTATATTATATTTGTATATTTATTTCACTATTTTCATGAATATCATTTTTTGCAACCAGTTTTTAAAAATTTTAATCTTCATACAAGCAGTTCGTATTACAGTAACCGCTCCTTCGTTGTCCAAAATCAAGGGCACGATCGTTGTCCAGTGCCTACCCATTCCACTGCCTGTCAACGCCGAGTCGCTCCGTAGGCGGCGTCGATTGATGTCGGCTCGGGTATATCGGTGTGAACACCACACATTGACTCGAGAAAACCGAATTTTCAAACTTCTTAATTTTCATTATTTCTTTATGGGACTTTCACTAACTTATTTCTGGCATTTCTCTGATTAAAATGACACCAAACACAATATAGTTTCAACTGTATTTAGTGGTTTAATCGACGGTCAAAGTTTCGAAGGCAACGAGCAACAGCAACAATGTGGGCCTTTAAACTGTGCCGGCGACGGCGACACGCTTCGGTCACCCGATCCGTATCTCATTCTGTCCTTCTCTATGTTCGGCTTCCTATTGAAGTCGCTCGGCGCGGTCGGCGCGATATCTAGACGCAGTCATAAATCAAAAATAGTGTCCGGGCACGCTCGTTGTCCGCTCAGCCCCCCGGCATTTGGACAACGAAGGAGCTTTTACTGTATTCTGCTATATTAATACGCGTCCCTTGTAAATTCAATCTTTCAAACTTCGCGCTAGTTCCGTTAGTACAGCGGTGTCTAACTACGCGGCGCTTGCATCTTAAGTCTTCTTCAATTTGTTTCAACCGCTGTACGGCTGGCTTATGGGGATCCCGTATCCATAGTACATATATATATCAGTGCTCTTTCCTCTCCTCCTTTTCCCCTTCCACTATCCCATTCCAGCACCATGCGCCAGTCACTGATATATATCATTGATATATATATATATATATATATATATATATATATACAGTGTATATATATCAGTGTTGATTGTGTTGATACCCCTTCCGTCTTTTCCAACGCCCCCGCTGGCTTACGCACAGTCCTTAGGTCCGTGACCGTGGCTCCGACGCTCCGACTCCGACCAGTCCGATCCCTTATTCCTATGTCCATGGTGTTTTCTTACGTCCTCTACGTCCTCTTACGTCACCGACGCGACGCTTTTATTTTTGATAGGTGTACATCGCAAAAAACGTAATGACTATAGAAGACAATTACTAATTTGTAATTACGTAATTACGCGTTTATACAGGAGCACGACTTTACCGACCGAGCGAAAGGTCGAGGTCAGTCGAAAGAACGACCACTGATGGAGCTGCAATGGCGATTGGCGAATTGATGGCAGCGAATCGGCCGTGAATGGGGCGGCCTGGCCAGGGCGGCCGCAGAAGCAGAACGAGAACGGTCGTTCCGCGTCCGATAAATCTCGAGGTAGTCGAGGCGGTTCTCGATAGCGCGTGCATCGGCGAATCGTGGAACGGGTATCGATAGACGGCACGGCATATCCCCACGCACGGCGCACGGCCATCGGGAATCGGGGAGCGTAGAAAGTGCTGGTGCTGGTTACTGGTTACGGATGTCGAACAGGTGTCCCCACTTCGCCATCCTAACCTCAGCGATGCTCAGTGGCTCTGCAGTGTCGGATGTACACGTATGTGCGACGCACGGGATGTGCATCTGGAGGTGTTCTCGTTACTAGGTCACAAGAAGGTGTGTATCAATGAGATTTGTAGTAATCGAGCGCCCCGCTGCCGGGAGGTGGTCGTACGCCACGGGAGCGGTATGCGTGTGACACGGCGAGATTCCTCGGCTGATCGGCTCGTCTTTCGCATTAAAGTAGCTCTCGAGAGTGCGTTCGCTCGAACTTCGAATCTTGAATCGTGTCCAGTCGCACCTGGCGCCTCCGAGAGCCCTGCTGCGTGCGTGCAAACCCGCGTCCTGCTTTCCACTCTCGTCCAGCTTCGCGGATCCGATATTCACGGCAGGCAAGATCGCGGCGATCCGTACCGTGTGCCCGGCATCCTCGAAGCGTCGAACAGTTACGCGTGTAAGGAATTCCGCGCCGCGCCGGCATCGTCTATACAGTGTGTACATCCAGTAACCGATCTCCCGGCAGTGAACCTCCGAATCCCGGAGCTCTGCGTGGCTTTTCAACGACACCGTCGATCACGATCCACCGGAGCCTAGGTAAATAGATCCGAGAAAAAATCTTCTTCCCCCGAGTGACACGCGACCGATCTCCCCGACCATGTGGTGTGCAAGTTAACGGTGCTGCGTGCCGCGTGGATAGATGTATGCGTGGTATGCGACGAGCGTGTCTCTCTCGCTTAACCCTTTATACGGGCCTAGCACACCTGGAACAGAGATATGCCTTTATCGTGAAATGTTTTCGGTCGGAGGTCAAGAAAGACGTGTCGACTGTTTGTTTTCTTTTCTTTTTCTATGCAGAAGTGTGCGGAGATAACATTTTTTGCCTCGTAAACGGGACTGTTCGGTATATGTATATAGCATGTGTGCGAAGAGCTAACGCGTGGCAAGATTGTTTTCTCGCTTCGCCCACTTTGCGATCCCTCGTGCGTGAGTATATGTGCCGAGTGGAACGAATACGGTGACGTTATCGAGAGCTACTACATGTTCGAGCGGTCTCTTGAAATTCGAACTACGAGGTAATCGGTGAACTATACTTCCACTATGAAGTACCTACTATGATCATTGCTGTTGACGGCTCGGATAGATGGTAGAGTCGAAGCGTTAGATTTCGGAGGAGTAAGATGGATTGGTTCGAGAATACGCATAGAGTTGCTAGTCGACACCGCGTGGCATTCTCGCAGTATTCTTATTACCAGGAGTAGCAAGAACCCCCTTTGCTTTTAGGGAGCTGGAAAAATTACTTGTTCGTTTCTTCTACAAATCGGTGTGCCAGATTCGATCGCAACCCCCTAACTTTGCGGGTCACTTCCATCCCCAACTGTGACCGATAGAAAAATCCGGGCAGACTATTTGTTCGCGTTACACGTTGGCGTAGCTCGGAAGCGGAGGGTGATACCCCCTGTAGGTTACCGTATTCGCTCCACCCGCAGTACCCTCGTCTCGCGTTCGATTCCCCGTGGAACCGGACCCGCGAATTCTGTCTGGTTGTTCTTGTTGCTCCTGGAACCAGTAATCTTACTCCGCCGGCTATGTCAGGGTTCCGTTTAAAGGAATGCGGCACACCTGCTCGTCTTTTACTGTATCCCCAAGGTCCGGACTCCTCTCCCCTTGCTCGAACTTCGTTCCAAAAACTGTAGCATGTACAAGCAAGCCTCGAGTCACCTACAGATCTGCTCTATTATTCTAATCGTTCAAGAATCGTCTCTACGATTTTAACCGAGCATCCTCTGTCACGGGTGGCATTGGACATCCGGTTTTTCGGCAGGTGAAACTGCTCTGCGAAGTTCCATCCCAATCCGCGGAGAATCAAAATATTTTCTCAAGAATCGAACGGATTTTCGAACGCCCGAGAGCGTCTGTATCGTTTTCTTCTAGAAATTCTCAGATCGGAGATAATTAACGAATATCATTCATAGTTTCGCTATGACTCATCTTTACAACACGTTACAAAGGAGATTTTATCGATGAAGGAAAGCCGGTTTTCTCCGGTCAGGTCTGTGGAATAGACGGCATACTTCGGTAATGATTAATAAAACGAGTGAAAGGTTCCTCGTGAAGTTTGCTCGGGTTGATGAGCGAGCTGACCGACGTTAAGACGACGCGTCATTCGACCTGCAAGGACATGTGTCGAGAGACCCGATCTCGCGTTATGCAGTTACATACGCGATATTTTATACTATTATACATATTTCGTTTATTTTTTACTTGGAATAAGAACACGAGAAACCGTAGTGGACCGTACGACTAACAAAATAGCAAATCAATGTGCCAGTCGTTTTAAATCAGATATTTTTGTTTATGCACAGAAATATACATATAAATTGTCCTCGATACGAAATGAAATGTGGCGAGTATCCGAGTACAATTTGGTTATCTCACAGGTATTCGGGTAGCTTAGCCCCTGGTATTTTGAAGTAGCGAGTTCGAGGAATGGAACAGCAAAAAATTTCTATCGTTCCCGAGCCATTAGCGGGGCGTTTCGTTGAATAAGATGGAGGAGGCGGGTTTGGCAGCAATTTCTCCAGAATGCAAAATTTGATGGTCTCTTTCTTGATAGAATGAATGAGATATGGCCGGCGGCGATTCCAGCGGAGCTCTTCTGGCAGCGGTTCTATGGGGACAATGGGCTCGGGAGAACGCGATTACAGCGAAACACGTGAAAGTCACGATTGTTGCTCGTTACGGAAATGGTATTCACGGAATCGTATCGGAACGATAATGGACCGATCCGCGGATTTAGTTAAACTGTCGTTAACGACGAATGCGCGTACCGGGGGGTGGAGTGGGGCGAAGGGAGAGTAGGAGGTTCATCTACAAGCGAGGCAATTCCATTACGCGGAATACGCACCGGACCCAGGAATTTTCGGAAAATCGCCGTTGCCATACGGCGCGTCGATAAATGAATTTCCGCCGCTCGAGAATTAATGCGGAGCCCCGCCGTAATAGTCACAATTTTGCGAACGGCAAGTTAGCACCCCCCACCCCTCCATCGCCCAGCCGCACAGCGATTAGTACGGTTATATTCGAGTCGTATAATCGAACCGTTTCCTTCGCCACAAGTTACGCGCGCTTTTAGCACAGTCGATTATCGTGGTTGTCATCGGAATTACGTCACGCGAAAAATGTCAATGTTTTGGCCTAACGAGCGCTCTGTTATGACATTGTTGCGTCATGCGGCGTGGGCCGTTTAGATTGTTTAGAACGCTGTTAGCGTTTTGTTCGCGGTGTGTTCGAATGCTAGAAGAAACAAACGAAGGCCAACTTCCAAAATTTCCCGCGCCACGATCAATATTTTTCATGAGACGGTTTGGATATCTGTGTACGTAGTTTAAAAATAAACGCATAATACTTATCTGTCGCATTGTCACCGACAATTTTTCCGACGGGAATTACGAAACGTTTTAGGATCGAACGGTCGATAAGGTATCATCGACCTACGTAGAGAGATACCAATCTTTTTTTATCGGGTATTAGAAAGTGGAACACTCGACGTCACTCGAGGCTGTATAATTCTGCCCGAATTATTCTTTTTTCGTCCGTCGTTCCGGTCGAGGGAGGGGCCACAATGTTTCGACCCGATACACCAATTAAATTAGGCGCCACAAACCTGGCAACGCACCTTCACCTAACCCCCCGCCACACTTGTTCTTCTGGTCTCACATTAATTATTCTCGAAGCGGTGAAATGTCGACCGGCCTCATATTTTATGCACTACATCCGACGTTTTCGAGCTCGTCGAATCCTCGAACGGTTTTTTTTCTTCGTCCCCTTTTCTACCTCCCCTCGTCGCCATACGGCGCCAATGTCGCGTTCGTTTTGCGTTCAATTCCACGCCACGGAATCTTAAACGACCCCGTTAACGGTAATAACATATAATGCGAGTTTATCGTCGCGTGGCCGTCACGAGGTTAAGAACGAACGAAGACGGAAAACCGTGGACGAGACCGACTCGTTGAGCCGCCTGAAAAAGCCACGGGGATCAAGGGTCGGCAAACTTTTCTTCTGAAAAGGCCATTTTCAGGGACGAGAGGCGAAATTCAAGCCGCCATTTAACTAGACACTCGACAAAAATGTTGTCTCAAACCCTCCATTGACGGCAGTCGCGACACTGCTTTAACCAATGGAATTATTTACCCTAACCTCTTTCTATTTTCCTACTAAAGAGAGGAACAGTAAAACGACTTTTTCCTCAGTCCTGCGGGCGCGCGTCTTTCTTATTTATTCACTATGGTACACGCATCGGCATAATTTTCAAATTACTTACTCAATTATTAAATTGTTATGTCACCGTGCTGCGCGTCGCGCTTAACCAACACAGTGTATACGCTGTGATAATCTCGCGATAGACTTTAAAATTTCTAGGTTAGAAAATGACAGATTTCTATCGTGTTTGTTTGTCGTATATGAAGAATTAGTATAATGCGCGGTCCGATTATTTTTCATTATTTGAAAAGGTGGAAGACGAATTCGTAATTGCCGCGCTGGCTGACTCCCTCCCCCTAAAATTCAAACCGAACAAAGCACAGCCGAGACTTTAAGGTTAGAAACCATGTTCAAGGTGTTTTTATCTGCGGGTTACGTTTGAACAGCGACGCGCACAATGGGACCGAGTGAAAATACCTAGAAAAATGAAGCTATTAACTCGAGTCCTACATTCGCTTAGTAATTGGACGATAAGAGGTGAGTGGCTGGTTTTCGCGCGCATTGCAAGTGTTATCTGTAACGAGCGATTTCTCCGAAGCCCTGGGCTAGGTTAGCGTAATTGAGACTTGCGTTTCACCGGTAGCTCGTCGTAACACGCGTCCGCGATTACCTATTTATATACGCAACGCGTTAACTGTCTTCAAACGTTTCATATCTTTTCTCCCTTCTGACCGTGCTTTCTTTCGATTTGGCTCGGTGAAAATTTCAACGAAAATATTGGACACTTCGGCTCAAATAATATTTTACATGAAAAACGAAATATCGAGTGAATCAAATATATTCTTTATTAGGGAACGGTTTGATCGAGTCGCGTCTTCAATATTTTCGTCGCAATAGGGTACGTAACATCGTTCTCCAAGTTATAAACGGTTTAGCATCGAATGGATCGCATACTATGTATTGAAATAATATTCTATGCAAGCTGCAGGTTATCGGCTTTTGTGCCTGAAACCTTTAAAGACCACTCCTCACGCTTCAACGAAAATTATTCACGACATCCCAGTCAACCAGGCCGTCTCTGGCTGAACACGAGCCCGGCGGGCCGAGGGCAGGTAGCGAGACGGGCACTGTGTTGAAGGTCCCTCGAAGCGGCTCTAAGCCCACTGGGCCAAGGTTCTGACCAGGGACTATCCGCGCGGGAGGGCTCGTAACTTGGACCACGGCCGAATTTTGGCCGAACCGGCCCTCGGCCGAATTTTGGCCGAATTTTGGCCGATTTCGGGCCGCTGTAAGATGGCAGCACGGTGGTTCAGCCAAAATTCAGCCAAAATTCGGCCAAAAATCGGCCAAAAATCGGCCGAGGGTCGGTTCGGCCAAAATTCGGCCAAAATTCGGCCGAGGGCAGGTTCGGCCAAAATTCGGCCGTGGTCCAAGTTACGAGCCCTGCCGCGCGGATAGTCCCTGGTCAGAAACAGGGATTTTTGCTTACGGGGATTCTTCAGCGTGCTCGTTCTTTCCCGTAATTCGTTCTTTATAATTGAATTGCTCGATTTTCGTCTGCAGATCTGTCGTCTTTTAAGACCTAACCTACACTCCGCGACAAAACGACAAGACACCTCTAGATTTCTAATGTTTCTCAATACTAATGATGTGTACAAAGATTTTGTATATAGATCTTAGAGTATCCTCTGTTTAGTAACATACGAAGTAACTGCTATTATTTACGTTGTGTCTTAGGAGTTATATCAGTTTACATGAAAAACCGGTGCGCCAAAACGATAAGACATGGTGTAGAAGAATAGTGATTTAATTACACTGTCCAACACCAAATTTGGCCCACAATTACTGTTGGGTGGTCCTTATAGAGTTTTTGCGCTGATTCCGAATCTGCCCTTCATTTTTCTCCTAGACGCACAGTTTTTAAGAAACATGACTTTAAACAAAAGAAAAACGTATTTTCCAACTTTATACAAATATTGTGATGTTGTTATAAAAGATATTGAATTGTTCTTTGCAGCAAAAGATTCTGTAGACTTTCCCGAATACAGTGATATTCCAATATTAATACATCATGAATGTTTAAACAATCATTAAAGACGGAGAGACACCACTTTGCACCAATTTTTGAGGATATTTTTAATTTATCTGAAAAATAAGGGTCCAGCGGAAAATCGAACTATATCACTCGATAGAGCAGACTTTTATCTTGAGAAATCACTCTTTGAGGTTTACAACTTTGACGTTTCTTTCGAACCACAAAGCAAATTATTTTTGCCTGACATGAGTTGGCCAATTTACGTTGAGACCGCGCTAGTGGTGAGCGCCACTGGCAGCAAACTTATGCCTAGCGAAAAGATACATATCTTATTTTGTGGTTCGAAAAAAACGTCATAGTTGGAAACTTCAAAAGGTGATTTCTTAAATAATAAAAGTCTGCTCTGTCGGGTGATATAGTTCGATTTTCCGCTGGACCCTTATTTTTTTGAGATGAATTAAGAATATCCTCAAAGTTCTAACCATTATAACTTGAACGCTTCGTTAGCCAGAGTGAAATTTATTGTAGGCAGTACTTGTGAGTGTGGTGCTGAATCTTAAGATCTAGATCACGTCATTTGGCAATGTTCAAAATATGAAGATGAACGCGATACACTCCTATCAGCGCTTCTCCGTTGCAAGTACTGCTTCCCGACTTGTATAAAATGCTTCTTATGTGGTCCAGGTATGTATTAAAGGCCTATCAATTATCTTCGATTTTATTAAGCGATTTGCAATTAAAATCTAACCTCATTAAGTTTACCAAGTAGGAGTCATAGAAACTAGTTGTAAGTTAAGTTACTATTATGTACTACTTTATATGTTAAGAAAATTAATATGTAAATATGTCAATATGTTCATGTATTGTTTATGGCTACATAAACCGTACTCGGTTTAAAGCATTAAATAAATAATAAATATTCTCAAAAATTGGTGCAAAGTGGTGTCTCTCCGTCTTTAATGATTGTTTAAACATTCATAATGTATTAATATTGGAATATCACTGTATTCGGGAAAGTCTACAGAATCTTTTGCTGCAAAGAATAATTCAATATCTTTTATAATAACATCACAATATTTGTTTAAAGTTGGAAAATACGTTTTTTTTCAAAACCATGTTTCTCAAGAACTGTGCGTATAGAAGAAAAATTAAGGGCAGATTCGGAATCAGCGGAAAAAACTCTATAATAGTCTATAAGAACCACCCAACAGTAATTGTGGAACAAATTTGGTGTTGGACAGCGTAATTAAATCACTATTCTTCTTCACCATGTCTTATCGTTTTGACGCACCGGTTTTTCATATAAACTGATATAATAGTCCAGTCGGCAGGTCGAAAAAAAGGCGTCTACCTGGAAAGTATTCCGAACTCAATGAAATTTTGACGCCGCGTCATTTAGGGGTACTCTGGGGTGTCGAATCTGAGTTTTCGACCTCGAGGACCCTGTGCTAACTTGGGAGGGGGTAAAAACCACGATTTTTATTACCTTGTCTTGGTTTTTCGCCTATTACTCAAAAACTATGGGTCCTAAGAACTTTTTTTTTTCATTTTTGGAAAGAGCATTAAATTTCCTTTAAATTTTACTGTTCGAACGTATTTTTTGACCCAATCGGCACCGAGACACAGGTGTTCAAAATTAGAAAATTAAGTGGCAACTGACGAATATAGGAAAAGACTATAACTGTTGGGTGTATCTTATACAGTTTTTTGCGCTGATTCCGAATCTGGCCTTAATTTTTCTCCTACACGCACAGTTTTTGAGAAATTTGAGTTTGAAAAAAAACATGTTTTTCGACTTTGAACAAATATTGTGATGTTATTATATAAGATATGGTATTGTTCTTTACAGCAAAAGATTGTCTAGACTTTCCCGAATCGAGCGATGTGCAATAGCAACACGTTGTCATTGTTTAAACATGTTTAAAATAT